>CM050450.1:103188721-104438721 GCA_027563935.2 Costus lasius | reverse complement strand
AATAGCAAATGAAGACATAAGAAGTAATATGCGCCTAGCCCTCTCCCATTGATGGTATGAATGCCTTTGAGGCATGTCTTAGGCTGATATGGTGCTTAGGCAATTATGGATAGGTTGAATGAGATTTATGGTAAAGTCTTGGAGACTTTCCTTGCCTCAAACCTCCTCATCCTAGCCCTACACTTGTCATGATCCTAGCCCTTGCCCTAACCGCCTCTTGCCCTATGTATGTGACCCTAGCCGCCCCCTCTTGGAAGTATTCATCCTTGGAGGCGTGAACACATCAAGAGGGGCGAGAGCAAGGAACAAAGGTGTCGCAACCTCTTCCTCTTCCATCAAGTGGCCGCAAGCCTTCTTCTTTTCTTTTTCCTGGCGCAAGTGAAGAAAGCTCTTGACGGTTTCCTCTCCTCTTCATCTTCTTTGGCGCATCCCTCCTTGGTGGTGGCGCAAGGTGATTGGAGCATCTCCCTAAGGCTTGGATCTTCTTCCCGAGGCTAGCACCGGGTGTGGAAGAAGAGGACTCAAGATATCCGTGTGTGTGAGACTGCAGAGGGCGCACACTTGGGCGCCTGCATCGGCATCACTCCAAACCGCTCTTAAGGTATTTCCTAACTCATCGTGTCGACTCTCTTGCTTGCGATCTTCACTGGGTTTTTGGGACCGGCCTGTTTCGGGGACATTCTTCCGCTGTGCAATGTATGTATGTATGTCTATAACTCTGAAAAATTATAAAATGTCCCCAGGGTTTCCCAACATGTGGTATCAGAGGGACTTGCAAGACTCGAACGATGTTTTATGCTTTTCTTTCATGCTCACATGCCATATCTCTATTTTCATCAATAGCATGATGCATGGCAAACAATTTTTTCTAAGTAGGAAAAATTAGGGTTTCTTGTTTCTATCATCCTCTCAATCTCTTTTGGATTTTTGGACTATTTTTCTTGTCTGATTTAAAGATCAAAGGCGCACGTAATTTTGTCAAGTAGGACGGGCATTGTGTCTTCGGACTGGCCAAGTCTCTTGATTTGACAAAATTGCCAGCCGAAAGGATCTCTGAAATCATCATGAAAAATAAATCGCAATTAACCAAAAGATTTGTGAGAAGAAGATGAGAAAAAGAGACTAGTTTTATGAAAAAGTAAAATTTCAGATTTTATGTTTTTCATGAGCATGTAGAATTGCATGAGTAAATACCTTGATTGTGCATGATGTTGTGATCATTAGTCAAGCCCCCCTTTGCATGCCTGTGATGTATCCTTGTGAGGCCTGCGTGCCATTTTTTTCTTTTAACTAAGAAGAAGATTAGGGTGGCGCATGTACTTGGAACTTGGCGCATGCATACCTTGGATGGTGGCGCAACAAGCATCAAAGGAAGAGGCGCAAGCTTGCTTAGTGGCGCAAGTTAGGCATGGCCGAACCCTTGGGTTTGAGAGCTAGCTAACTTGGCTTCTTGCATTGTGGCGCATCCTCATTGGAGGAAGACCATGGCATTGGCCGAACCCTTGGGGTCTACCCTTAAGGTTTGAGAGCTAAACCATGTGAGAAGGACCTTGGAGCCAACCTTGAAGACCAAGATAGAGGGCGGCTAGGATAGGTCTATTTTAGGGGCTTGAGTCCTATGTCAAGAGTTGAATCTCCTTTTGGCATGGGTTGGTTCAATGTCTTGAAAGGGCTTTGATCACATCATCTTTTACTGCTTTCCTTATCTGCTAAAAGCATGTCTGTAATGTTTTATCTTCATGTTGTCACTATAGGATTGAATGCCTGTATTGCTAGACATAAGATAAAATTGATGAGACCTCAAAAACCCTCATAATAAAATATCAAGTCTAGTAGCCTTCTAACGCGTAGCCCTCACTAAGCTATCGATCAGTGGAGTTGTGAACTGTTTCCCACCCTCGTGGGACACACTCACTTATCTTTAGGACGTGTGCGGTGACAATGGTTTCCCCAGTCCAGTTTTAACCTAGGCGTGCCTTCGTAAGGAAACTCGTTGGCCCTGGGCATAACGGTTAGGAATGGACTTGACTAGATTTTCATATGTGCTGGGCACATGATGAAACTCTAGAGGCATCGTTGAGAGGTTAGGATTCATGCTGTATCCAGCCCTCGCTGGACATGAAATGCCTAGACTGTCTCAATAAGGGGAATTGCTTGGAGCAATCGGCCGGCATGCCCACCTTATGAAACATGGGTCACTTTGTGCATCTCATCCCACCCTCGTGGGATGCAAAGCCTCATGTGGAATGAGGATCCCATCTCACTAGGAAGTCTTAAACTTTCCGATTGACTTTGTGGGTTGTCAAGTCGTTTAAAATAGTGGGAGTAGTAATCATTTAAAACAAGTCCAGTTTAAATGATTCGAAGTAGTACTAATCTGTTTTTCTTGGGTGTTGTAGAACAATGGCTACGAACACTGGCGGATTATCACTGCGATCACTCCTTGATAAGGATAAGTTGGTTGGAACTAACTTTATGGACTGGCATCGGAACTTGAAGATAGTCCTCAAGCTCGAGAAGAAGCTGTATGTCCTTGAACAGGCTCTTCCTGCGGCTCCTTCGCCTAATGCCCAAACGGCAGACAGAGATGCTTATAGAAAGCATCAGGATGACTCTTTGGAGGTTGCATGTCTTATGCTAGCCAGCATGGCACCTGAACTGCAGGTGCAATATGAGGAGCAGAACGCTTTTCAGATGATCAACCATCTGAAACAGATGTTCGAGGCTCAGGCTAGAACTAAGAGATTTGACACCGCCAAAGCAGTCTTTCGGTGTAAGTTGTCTGAGGGTGCACCAGTGAGACCCCATGTTCTCAAACTCATTGGGAATGTGGATCATCTCAGGAGACTGGGACATGCCATAGACAACGAGCTGGTTGTGGATCTTATTCTGCATTCCCTGCCCCCTAGCTTCAGTCCGTTTATTATTAATTTCAACATGAACCGGATTGAGTGCACACGGGAGGAATTAATGAATATGCTCCAAACAGCCGAGCGTGAGATGGGTAAGACCAAACCCAATTCTATTCTTTTGGTCCCTGCGACCAAGAAGATAAAGAAGAAGGGTAAGGCACGTGCTAAGAGCAGTGCCAGAGGTCCTACCAAGGCACTGAAGAACAAGGCGAAGAAGTCAAAGGACCAGAGGTATTTTCACTGTGGCGAGCAGGGTCACTGGAGAAGGGACTGCAAGCAGCTTCAGAATGAGGAGAAGAAAGGCTTGGCCTTAACTTCTAGCTCAGGTATCTATGTTACAGAAGTCAATCTTTCTACTTCTATGTCATGGGTATTGGATACCACATGTGGGGCTCATATTTGTACAAATATGCAGGGGCTCAAGAAAAGTTGATCGGTGCGACCTGGAGAGATTGACCTACGCGTTGGAAATGGGGCATAGGTTGCTGCTGTTGCTGTAGGCGTTTTGACTCTCTCCTTGCCTTCTGGACTTCAATTAGAACTAGATAATTGCTTTTGTGTACCTTCACTTACTAAGAACATTGTATCCATTCCTTGCTTAGCAAAGAAGGGATTTAAGTTTGAAATAAATAAAAACACTTGTTCTTTTTCATTTGCAAATATGTTCTATGGAAAGGGTACTTTGTGCAATGGTCTATATATCTTGGATATGGAAAGTTCTATTTGTAACATAAGTAATAAAAGGACCAAACTGAGTGGTTCAGTTGGTGCTTTCCTATGGCACTGTCGATTAGCCCATATAAACAAGAATCGCATCTAACAACTCCATGCAAATGGATTGTTAGATTTAAGTTCCTTGGAGGAATTTGATACTTGTGAACCTTGTTTATTAGGGAAAATGACAAAGGCGCCCTTCACCAAGATTGGTGAGAGGGCAGGAGGTTTATTGGATCTCATACATACTTATGTGTGTGGGCCTTTCAATAAACAAGCCAGAGGAGGATACAACTACTTCATTACCTTTACTAATGACTTCAGTAGGTATGGTTATGTCTACTTAATGAGACATAAATCTGAGTCCTTTGAGAAATTCAAGGAGTTCAAGAATGAAGTAGAGAACCAGCTTGGAAGATCCATTAAAGCTCTTCGATCAGATCGAGGTGGAGAGTACCTAAGTGGTGAGTTCTTTGACTATTTGAGAGAATCTAGGGTCATATCCCAACTCACTCCTCCTGGAACACGTCAATGGAATGGTGTGTTTGAAAGGAGAAATCAAACTTTATTGGACATGGTTCGATCTATGATGAGTCATGCAACTCTACCTCCCTCATTCTGGGGGCATGCACTAGAGACAACTTCTCTAATACTGAATAACGTTACATCTAAGAGTGTCTCCAAAATACCATACGAGATGTGGAGTGGGAGACGCCCTAATCTCACTTTTATCAAGATCTGGGGATGTGAGGCTTATGTCAAACGTTAGGATTCTAGCAAGCTAGAACCTAGATCTGATAAATGCGTGTTTGTGGGGTATCCTAAGGAAACTAAAGGATACTACTTCTATGTCCCAACCGAGAACAAAGTTTTTGTTGCTCGGGGTGCTATCTTTCTAGAGAAAGAATTTCTCATGAAAGAAGTTAGTGGGAGGAAGTTTGACTTGGATGAGGTCCAAGTGCAAGAACAAGACAAAGAGATGGAATCTGAGCCACCTACACCAGTTGCTAGCCAACCTGAGGCTCAGACATAGGTCCCGCGTAGGTCTGGGAGAATTCGTCGTGTACCTGAAAGGTACGGGTCGCTGCCGACCCAACACGATGGGATCTTCATCATTAAGGATGAACCCAGAACCTATGATGAGGCGGTCAGTGGACCGGACTCTGAGAGATGGCTTGACGCCATGCGATCCGAGATGGATTCCATGTCGGCTAACCAAGTCTGGGATTTGGTTGAGCTGCCTGATGGGATAAAACCCATAGGGTGTAAATGGGTCTTCAAGAGGAAGACAGACATGGATGACAATATAGTTACCTATAAGGGTAGACTAGTGGCTAAAGGATTTAAACAAGTCCACGGGGTGGACTATGATGAAACCTTCTCGCCAGTTGCCATGATCAAATCCATTCGGATTCTGCTTGCTATAGCTGCATATCATGACTATGAGATATGGCAGATAGATGTGAAGACAGTGTTCCTTAACGGGAAGCTGACTGAGGATATGTATATGTCACAACCTGATGGCTTCATCCATCCTGTAGAGGCTAATAAGGTCTGCAGGCTAAAGAGATCCATTTATGGATTAAAGCAAGCATCTCGAAGTTGGAATCTTCGATTTGATGAAGTCGTGAGAGATTATGGATTTATCAAAAGCGAAGATGACGCCTGTGTATACAGAAAATTCAGTGGGAGCTTGGTGATTTTTCTGGTCTTGTATGTCGATGACATACTGCTCATCGGAAATGACATCCCTAGTCTTCAAGCTGTGAAGACATGGTTGGGGAAGTGTTTCGAGATGAAAGACTTAGGGGAGGCCGCCTATATTCTAGGCGTAAGGATCTACCAGGATAGATCCAAGAGACTCCTGGCCCTTAATCAGAGTACCTACATTGATAAGGTCCTGGAGAGGTTCAACTTGGACCAATCCAAGAAAGGATACCTTCCAGTAAGACATGGCCTTACTCTCTCAAAAGGCCAGTGTCCTACAACACAGGCTGAGAGGGATGACATGAGTCGAATTCCTTATGCTTCGGTAGTAGGATCGATCATGTATGCAATGTTGTGTACTAGACCAGATGTGGCATATGCTGTAAGCATAACTAGCCGATACCAATCCAATCCAGGTCTGCAGCACTGGGTGGCTGTAAAGAATATCCTAAAGTATCTGAGAAGAACTAAGGATTTGTTCTTGGTCTATGGAGGACAGGAAGAGCTCAGTATGCAGTACTGATGCATCGTTCCAGTCTGACCCTGACGACTTTATATCGTAGGCCGGCTATGTGTTCAAGATAAATGGAGGCGTTGTATGCTGGAAGAGCTTCAAGCAATCCACCATAGCAGATTCTACAACCGAGGCTGAGTATGTGGTCACTTCTGAGGCAGCCAAGGAAGCCGTTTGGATAAGGAAGTTCTTATGTGATCTTCAGGTGGTCCCTAGTGCAATGGATCCCATTGAACTCTACTGTGATAACAATGGAGCAATTGCACAAGCCAAGGAACCACGGTCTCATCAAAGATCCAAACACATACTCAGAAGATTTCACCTGATCAGAGAGATCATTGACAGAGGTGATGTCAAGATTAGCAGAGTTGACACAGAGAACAATCTGACAGACCCATTGACCAAGGCTTTGGCGCAGCAGAAGCATGATGGTCACGCAGGAGATATGGGGTTGAGATTCCTCAATTTCTAAGTCTTAGTGCAAGTGGGAGATTGTTGGTGTATATGCCCTAGGACCTAGTTTTGGTCCACTTATGTACTACTTGACTTTGATATTTATATCATTCTGGCATTGTCGTTATCTATGTTTGTTTACATCTGCGCATATGTACTAACATGATAATGTCCTTGGAGACAGATTGGATCTGTGCTCGAACTATAGTCCCCAGTCGATGTACCTTAGTGGATATGGGATAGCTATGGTACTTGTGAGACTGGTATGTGGGTGGGTTAGGCACGTGGTGCTAACGCAGACACATGGGTATATCATTAGAGGATATACTGGATAGACCCACTGTGAGGCTATGACTTGGTGTCATGAGTTATCCTCACAAGTAATAGGAGATGCATTGATCCCTTGACTTGATGTCATTGGCCATTCTATATGGTTAGGGATTTGCTTTGATACAACCTAACACCTCGCCGTAGTTGGGAGGTCATAACGGTTGTCATTGAGCATGTCACGACCCATACGAGAAGGTCAATGGACAGACATAGGATTTGCCCCTTCCTTAGGGAAGCATGATATCCATGGAGCTCCTCTATGGTTCTATGACTAAGAGTGTATGGCCATACCCAGGTGAGAACCTGTTTTAGTCATAGCCATGTGATTGGGTGAAAACAAGTGGTGACACACTTGTCCAATCGGATATCAGTTCGGCAAAGAGACTGTAATGCATCTGTACCTATTTGCGATGATGGGGATGTCGATGTCGATATCCATTCCAATGACCTGGGTAGCAGCGATGCACTGCTAGGTGCCACTCACTGCTTGTGGTGACCTTTGGTCAGCACTGCCGGCGTCAGAGGAACCTACAGGGTCGCATACCTTGATACTTGAGTTCTCGTATTGATCGGGAAGCCTTATGATCGAGTTATTGGATAACTCGGATCTAATTGGGAGATTTCATCAGCGCCAATGGGCCCGATGAGATGGAAGAATGTTATTGGAGCTAAACTTCATTTTTGGCAGGTTGACCCGTATTTGACCATGGTTGGTCACATTTGGATTAGGGTTGCATTGGATTGGATCCAAATGCTTAATCAACCCATGTGATGAAGTTTGGGCTAGCTCATTATCCAATGAGGCCCAATAACAAGTTGTCATGAAGAGGAAATAGGCTAAAAGGGTATAATGGAGAGAGACCCAACCCCATTGGCGCCTAAGGGGCATAATGGGGTTTGGGTGGCAAAAATTGCTTCATTAAGAAGTAATATGCGCCTAGCCCTCTCCCATTGATGGTATAAATGCCTTTAAGGCATGTCTTGGGCTGATATGGTGCTTGGGCAATTATGGATAGGTTGAATGAGATTTATGGTAAAGTCTTGGAGACTTTCCTTGCCTCAAACCTCCTCATCCTAGCCCTACACTTGTCATGATCCTAGCCCTTGCTCTAACCGCCTCTTTCCCTATGTATGTGACCCTAGCCGCCCCTCTTCGAAGTATTCATCCTTGGAGGCATGAACACATCAAGAGGGGCGAGAGCAAGGAACAAAGGTGGCGCAACCTCTTCCTCTTCCATCAAGTGGCCGCAAGTCTTCTTCCTTTCTTTTTTCCTGGCGCAAGTGAAGAAAGCTCTTGACGGTTTCCTCTCCTCTTCATCTTCTTTGGTGCATTCCTCCTTGGTGGTGGCGCAAGGTGATTGGAGCATCTACCTAAGGCTTGGATCTTCTTCCCGAGGCTAGCACCGGGTGTGGAAGAAGAGGACTCAAGAGATCCGTGTGTGTGAGACTGCAGAGGGCGCACACTTGGGCGCCTGCATCGGCATCACTCCAAACCGCTCTTAAGGTATTTCCTAACTCATCGTGTCGACTCTCTTGCTTGCGATCTTCACTGGGTTTTTGGGACCGGCCTGTCTCGAGGACATTCTTCCGCTGTGCAATGTATGTATGTATGTCTATAACTCTGAAAAATTGTAAAATGTCCCCGGGGTTTCCCAACAATTTCTGGATTCTGTTCTGCCTCCGGGTTTTTCTGCCACTGCTCGCCTCTTTTGCTGCCGGCGTCTGCTGTTGTTTCTGATCTGCTCTTTCCTCTTCCTCAACACCACCAAGGTACGATCACATTTATTTATGGCACCCAAACGAAAAGTTGTGGTCTCTTGGCGCTATACTTCACAATCGATTTCTGACTCTTCGACGGACGATGATGAATACACCCCTACGGCGCCATCATATCCTCCTCCGCCGCGACCTCAAAGTCATCAGACCACACCTCCTTCATCATGCCAACAACCATCCTCTGCTCGTCAGCGGCAATAGCCTTTTGCAACAACACCGAACGTGTTCGGCATTATATTTTATAACGCTGAGCACTGCTATAACCTACTCCTTCAATGCAAAGTTGTCAATATGTGTTATCTGGACCGAGGGAAGCTAAGGATGCTTGGCTTGCTTGATGATGTGGGGTTTATGTATTAAAATATTGGCTGGGGCCAGTTCATGCAGATGGTCCACCCCACATATATCGGGCTCACGCTTGAGTTTTTTAGCTCTATAGATGTTCAGGGGACACAATAATTGATGACGATCCTGGCCGCCTCACGTTCCGGTTGGGCAACATTGAGCACTCCCTGACTCTATCCCAGCTGTGCAGCGTGTATGGTTTTCCTGACTCCTGTACGCGCAGAATACCCCAGGATTGCTCTGAGCACGGCTTTTGGGGGGCGATCACGAACGAGCACAACTTCTTTGCTCGAGTTGCGAGGGCATCCAACATCTGCAATCCGGTCATCCGTTATGTCCATTGGGTTCTAGCCTACACTGTCTTCGGCCGTGGCGAAAGTGACAGTATGATCCGTCAATCGGAATTATTTTACTTATGGGATATGCTGCATTTATTTCAGGTCGATTCGGGCTATTATTTAGCAAAGCAATATAGCCAGGTAGCGCACTCAGCAAGGGGGCAATCGTTATGGGTGGTCTGATCACCCCCACTGGCCGTTTCTCTAGGGGTCATACCCTATGGTACCGCAGAAGCTAGTGGTAACAATAGGCTGGATATTAAATCGTGTGTTGCCATAAAGCTTCTTATTCGCTGGGGTGACTCCTACTAACTCACCTTCAAAGGAAGACAGTTTTTCCTCCTATTGCCGAACATTGAGCGCACCACCGTGCACGTGAAGTAAAACTGGCGCATTCAACCCATCGCTAACCCAGAGCCCGATCCCATTGACCACCTGTTGTATCCCAAGTTGTTTGGCGTGTACCTTGGACTAATCCCCGGTAATGGCGCCAAAAACTTGTTATTGTCCGCAAGTGCACTGATACTCGAAGTAATAAAAATATCGAACCACAGAGACCTTGTTGTCAAGTACTGAATAATCGATTTCTCACTAGCTAGGCAATCGGAAAATAGTGAATCAAACTATCGAAAAGAACACGGAGAAAATCTTGGAGAAGAAATTGGGACTAGGGATTCATCTACTTTAATTTCTAATGGCTAGATTAAGATAAGTGTCTGTCAATCTAATTTTATCATGATAAAGGTATAATTTACCTCATAAATAAATTGTCTCGCTCTTGCACAAACAATCATATAAAGAACCGATCTTCACTCTCGTACAAGATCTATTCAATGCTGAAAATAAGTAAACCATCAACTAAGAACTCAAGGATCACTCTCGTGCATCTGAATTCTAAGTTGATAACCTCAAGTGGAAACTCAAAGATCACTCTCGTGCATCCGAGTCTCAACACAAGTTTTACTCAAGGTTCTCTGACGATCAGAAATTTAATCTCTTATAATTTCTAATCAAGTCAAAAATATTAACTCAATCCAAAGAATCATAAAATCAACAAGGCATTAAAATTCTCTAAAAATTAGAATTTGAATAACAACCTAATCTCTTACGATAGTTCCAAACTTCATAATTCCTAGGGTTCCGAATTTCACAATCAACTTCTCAGTCTATTTTACAAAATTCTAAAACATGTTGATATTAAGAAATAAAGGAGAATTAAAGAACAGTCAATCACAAAAGTAAAATTATCACAATAAAATCAGTTTGACAAAATTAGGATTTTCTAGTCATTAAGAAACAAAGAGATTACACCCCGATGTCCCAAAGAAAGGTCAAGCTACCATGATGAAGAAATTACAATAAAACATGTTTCAGTGTGATAAGAAATCGAAGAGAGGGAAGAAAAGTTACAAAGCAGGGCTGTAATTGAATTACATCCCA
Source organism: Costus lasius (assembly GCA_027563935.2). Lineage (NCBI taxonomy): Eukaryota > Viridiplantae > Streptophyta > Magnoliopsida > Zingiberales > Costaceae > Costus > Costus lasius. The sequence continues at coordinate 104,428,192 of CM050450.1, read as the reverse complement.
TAATTTCGATATCAACAGTGCTGTCACCACTGTTCTGCTGATTTCTCCCTCGATCGGACTCCAAACGCTCTGAAACTTCAGCTGTGTATTCTCCTTCACCAGGCAAAGCTCTCTGTCAAAAATTGTAGCCGGAGGTGGTCTGTAGGCTGAGAACCGATGAACCCTAGTGCGGCCGCCCTTTTCTCAAATTCGTCATGGATCGGTGGTAAAAGTTCTCCCCCTCGGTCTGGAATAAATCCTCCTTTTAATCGTTGGTGCATCGCCTTTTACAGATCTCAATTTGGTGCCCTAAATCTCGAGAAATCGCGAAATCAATTTTCTGGCAAAAGAATCGGACGTCTGGGCAGGAATTACGGTACCGTAATGGGAATTACGGTAGTACCATAATTATCCACTGAACTCACTGTATGAAGTCTGACCCAATTACGGCACCGTAAAGAATTTTACGGTAGTGCTGTAATTTTCCTCTGAAGCCTCGGGTCAAAATCAGACTGAAATTACGGTACCGTAATGAAAATTGCGGTAGTGCCGTAATTCTCAAAAAATTTCCCGGATGAAGCTGCCGTGAAAATCATTACGGTAGTGCCTTAATCCAAAATTACGGCCGTAAAAATACTTACGGCACTACGGTAATTTTCCAGAAAGTTCGTTTTGGTTTGAAATTTGATGTGTAGTCTCCTCTTGATGTTAGGATCACGCCCATGTGTTGGATTTGCTTGCAAACCATTGAAAACGTTGCCTTTTTGCCTGAAAATGATCAAAATCCAAAAAGAGTGTAGATTCCGAAATATTTGATAAAAAAGGCATAAAATAAGCAAAGAAACATGAATATGACTCAAAAACATGATGGAATAAGCATGAAATTCACTATAGGAGCAACTTCGCTAGGAGCTATTTCGCCAGGGCGAGGTACAGGAGCAATCCACATAGTGGCAAACTATGGAGTCTGGGATGCAACGCCAGATAAAGATAATGAACTCAGTTTGGGAGAAGTTGTCTTCCATGGATGAGTAGTTGGCCTTTCTTTCTAAGGATAACATGGCGCGGGTTATCGACTCTTCGGAGGAGGAGCAACCCGATTACTCGCATCGCAGCAAGGGCAAGAGCTCTAAAGCTCAAAGCTCTCAACTGCGAAGGAAGAAGTAAGCCTCCTAGCGCTCGGCCTCCCACCCTCTCCTCTCACGTTCACGGCCTTCGCATAAAGGACTATGCGATATTTAGAGTGGGTGAGCTGTCTCCTTTCTGATTTCTTATCTCTGGTTGCCATGTTTTCTATTTGACTTGCCGTTTACGCTAGTTTGTGTGCTTGCTACTTTATTTCCACTTGGTGGTCATTCTGTTGGCATTGTTCCTATATGCCACCATTTGAGGGCCTGGTCCCATCAGGCCCCTTAATGTATGATATTTGGATTTGTTTACATTTGCTATCTTGGTATCTTGCGACGATCCCTATATCACTGTGTCACTATGTGGATGAGTTGACCTTGCCATGATTATAGATTGAATGAGTTATGTATGTTGTCATCTTGAGATATTTACATTGCGATGATGTAGTTAGAGCTCTAGTCATGTGTTCACCATACTTTAGTGGAATTATTTCAATCCAATTTTTGAACATGTTATTCAAATTTTGATCCTATGATAGCTAGGTCTAATCCTTGAGATTAAATTCATACTCAGTTTGGAAAAATTATGATCCGTTGAATACACCATCCAATTAGAAAATACCCTATGATCATATCCGTTTGCTCTACAATTTTAAAATCTTTTGATTGGATACCTATGACTGTTCATTAGTGGGTCAAATATTTCTGTAAATGTTTAATGAGGCTATACTGGTAGTATACATGTGATTTCATATTAAGATACAATCTACTTATTCATTCCTTGAGTCCTTATCTCTTGTTGGGAGAAAATTACATATGTGATGAAGACAAGAAAATTCTCCAACAGATATATTTTGGGCCCCTTCATGTACGAACACCAACAAATAGAAATAAAAATGAGTTTTCCTATAAATTATGGTTTCAAATAGGATCAACCACCCAAGAAGAATCATCTTCCCGTTGAAACAATGATTGTGAACTTTACTTGAGTCACAGTGTTATAAATATTAGTGGATATAAGGCAGTAAACCTCAATTCTATACTGGTACTAAAACAAGGTTGGTACTAGAAAATATAATGTTAAAGCCAATAGTTGTGCTCATCCATCACGTAGGAGAAGTTATATTCTATGAAGATGACCCTTGTATTATCATGCAAACAATTATTTATTGAATAACATAGTCAACATTCAACAACCTTTTGTTGTATGTACCTCTCCTGATGTGTTCTTCACCAATTTTTGATTGTTCAGGAGCAGGTATACAAGCAAGAGTGGAAGAAGATAAGCAACCTTTGATAAAAGAGGATTGAAAATGTTGATGTACCCATGAAGATCGTCTAATATCCGATCTGGGCCCTATTAAAAGCGGGGAGACATGGATATGTTGGTACATAATGGTTTGGTGTCAGTACAAGCAAACATCAATCCCCTAGTACAAACTGATATTTTAAACTTAGTTTAAGATAAAAAAATGAACTTGTAAAGTTTAACCCCATATCCCTATAGGCAACATAACCAAGAGTGACACCATGTAAACTTCCTAAAATCCTAGACAAATCATCGTAGAGAATGACTTTTTTAACATAAAGCTAGTGTAGTTGCCAATCAAGACTAATTTCCAAGAGAAATACAATTCAAATAAAGTGAAGATGAGCAACAGGTGAAGTAAGTCTTAAAGCAATTCACATAATAAGTTTTACCAAAACCTTTTACTTTAATTATAGCATTATAAAAATACATGAGAGGATGGTATTTAATTGCATAAACACATCTACAAGTAATAAAGTGAATAGTAAAAATAGGTAGAAGTGACCAAGTGCCTTCATGAAATAATATAATTCTTCATTCATTTTTATTTTCATTTAAAATTTATTATAATCTTCGTGAAAATATTTAGAGGTAGAAAGCATATATTATGACTTAGAGAAAACACAAAATGATTGAAATAAGCAATCATAAAAAATGTAGCTAGATGAAGGGGTAATAGAAAATTTTTTACCTTTGTTAAGTGTAGTGCAAATATCATAATCAGATGGATAAAGTCAAAGATAGGGTTGATGAATTAGAGGCATGTGGTGATGTGTGCATAAAGTCAACTAAAAATGGAAAATTGAAAGTGGAAAATTAAAAAAACCTGCAATGGTTAATCAAGAGAAATAGATAGGGTTGATGAATTAGAGGCATGTGGTGATGTGTGGATAAAGTGGAAAATTGAAAGTTTCTAGTAAAATAGAAAGTGATGATGGAAAAAGCATTGTTGATAAATTAACATGTGAGGAAGAAAAGTCAACTAAAAATGGAAAATGAACTAAAAATAGCAAAAACAAATACAATTAGTGAATCATGACAACAATAGCCTTTTTGTACTCAAGAATTACAACATAAGAACTAAGCTTAACAAAGCTAGAATACACCTCATGAACATAACAAAGACAAACAACCAAATACCTTAAAAGTGATGAAAAGGGTGTTTGGCTGGGATAAAGATACTCATGAAAATTAAAATGTTGTAAAACATGTGTAAGAACATGATTAGTGATATAATATGTCGTAAGAAGTATATTACCATAGAAAGAATGAGGTACATACATATGAAATAGCATAGCAAGAGCAATGGCTAGAATATGACTATTTTAATTCTATAACCCCATTCTATTGCAGGGGGAAAGAATAGACGGTTTGATGTATGAATCCACAAGCCTACCAAAATGAATATAAAATGATTTGTATATACTCTAAGGCATTATTCATATAAAAAAATTACTAGAAATTTAAACTTGTATATTAAATAGAACTGAATTCATCAAGAGTACAAGCATGCATTGAGCTATCATTAAAAACTAATTTTAAAATGAGAAAGAAGGCAGTTTGTCAAGAAGGTTTGTATGTTTAGTTAGAAGTGGAAATTGCAATTACTGCTTGAAATATTCCATTTTGTCATTTTAGCAAATGCACTTTCATTTTTCCCAATGTATCTCTTTAAAATTTAGTTTTTGGGTTCATACGATACCCTTTACCCCATACGCTCCAAACGTATGCCATATTAAGCTATTCATGTTACATGCACCGTCCAAGATTTGATCCAGATCATTTCAAATGACTATAATTTGAAGATATGAATTTCTTCAGACTTTTAACCAAATTGAAACCACTTATTAACTACAGGATCACTATGGAATTTTACAAAACAGAGGGGGGTAAAATGCAAATCAGTTACTCCTACTATTTTGAAAGATTAACATATTTAGTCAGTTTGGAATGATCTGGATAAAATTAACACCACTTATCAAAGTTTAGGGCCGTAGTGAAACTACTTACTGAAGTACAGGGTTATTTTGGAAATTCTACAAATTACGGGAGGAAATGCAACTCAAAGCAAACTATGGGGATCAAATTGAATTAACTCTGAACAAAAAAATAAAACTAAGAGCCAGATAAGAAAAAAAAATTGAATCATGAGAACAAACTTGAGAAAGATAAGATTAAAGTAGTCCCCCTAGAAACAGTAGCTACAATAGAATGCGGGATCTTGAACAGAGACATTTGAGAATCTCAATCTCTAACGCCGCCGACGAAATCGTATCAAAACCACGGAGCTAGTTTCTGCAACCAAAGACCGAAAAGTATAAGGAACTCACCTGACAAATAGACTGAATAGAAAAGGAATGAGAGAAAGCCATGGATGTTCACAAGAAGAGAGTCAAATTCTTGGTTTCAGTTACTAAACTGTAACCTACATTAGCAGAAACAAGTGGAGCACAGGGGTCACGGAGATGAGAGAATGCAATCCGAATCGGCTGGGGAGAGCGAGGCAAAGAATAGACTAGTATTTCTTAAATTGTTCCGTACTCGAGAGGGTGACAGCAGTATCTGCAGGGTGAGATGCTTGCATAGAATAGAACGTATTGCCATTATTCTCCTATACAATCATCTCCGCATCTTTTTGTTTCTATATAGGATTAATAATAGAACGTATTGTCAAACATTTTAAACTATTTAATTCATGACCTTAGCATTTTCAGTGACTTGTGCACCGACATCCCTTTCTTTTAATGCAATAATAATTTCTTTATTGCCCAAAGCAACAGTCCATTCTCCTCTCCAATTTTTTAAACATGCAAACCACGTGGCTGGCGGTCAGACTCCATGAGCTCAACAACTCGAATCTGTGTTCCTTGTTGGACTCGCTCGCTCACCACTTTTCCTATTGGGTATGCTCTGTCTTCCCTGTTGTGCTGCACCAGCTTTCGCCAAGAATCCGAGAGCGGGATCTGGGAGAGTGAAAGCAATCAGATTGCTCAAAAGGGAAAGGTATTTATGAAATACTTGGTTTTTCTCCCAAAAAAATATTTAAGCAATCAGATTCGGATTGTATTCTCTCAATCTCCGGGACCAAGTAATGCTTCTCTCTCTCTCTCTACGCCCCCATTGTTTCTGCTAATGCAGCTTCAAGTTAGCAACTGAAACCAAGAATTTGAATCTCTTCTTCTGCTCTCTTCACAAAAACTGAAACAAACACAAGAGCCATAAATAGCAGACCCAGATATGCACACCAGCACAAGTAATTCATCAAACTACAAAGTAGATATCAAAGATGCAGAGGTCAAAAGAGAGTTGCAAACCGAATAAATATAAACAAATGTCTATTTTAACTTAAATAATAACTCATATTATGCATATCTTACAATACAAGCCTTATCAATCAAGGGCTATTCTTTGCTTCCTTCATACTATTTTAATTGGATCAATATTGGCATAGTGACACTTGCTTCTGCCTTTCAAATCATTAAGTGAGAATATAGTTTTAGTTTAGTTTATTATTATTAAGCTAGCTATCTCACAGCTATTGCTTTGTTAGTACCATATACTAGTTGCACTTAGTTGAACTCACAAGCACATATCACTTATTCCTTATTTTACCTATTTTTATTTCTATTTAAAATTGCATTTCAAATTCACTTTAATGCACTCATAGCTCAAGGGGATATCTATGTTACCTCTAGTATAGGCAACTGCCCCTATCGAGATTTATCAAGTATATACATCTTATTAAAGATATGTAATGTATACTAAAAAAATCTAATTAAAATATATATATGTAGTGTGTATGAGGTTCCTCTATTCACTTAACTACCATGTGAATATAAAACAAGCAACTTACATTATTGCACCATCTTAGACTAAGACATAGCATCTATCTATGTTAACTCTAAGCATGCATATCTAAGAAGAAATGTGGGAGTAACTTCTAAACTAACATTATGATTATGTTAAACATGCAATTAGAAACAATAGAGTAAAACATAATTAATAAACTTAAATATAAAGGAAAGGAAATAAATACTACCTAGTACATGGGGAACCATATGCTTGCAATTTGAGGAGACTAAGGCACCATTACTGTTATGACATTAATAGCAAAAGGGAGGATTTTTCATCTAGATCTGTTCTTTTATTAGTAGAGATTAGGACATTACAAGAGAGAGAATAAATAAAAAACACAAATTCTTGGGTGGGGGGATGATACTTGAAGAGGATTTACATGGTGGAGACTTTGAGAACCCTCCATGATGGTGCCTTAATTGTTGTGAGAAAGGACACAGGACATTAGCGTGGGTCATTTTTGGTTAAATTTTAATATAAATTGAAATGTTGAAAAAGAAGTGCGACCGTTTTAAATTCATCTTATAAATTATAAGGTTTTTTTTGTTTTAGTATGTTTTAGCTTCCAATGAATACAAGCATTCATTGTTAATTACCTCTAAGGATCTTAGGACACCTTTGATTAAGAGATCTATAATATATAACTGAGTAAAGACAAATGGTTGAAAGAATAATATCATTCATAATTTTGTGTCATGACATGATTTAAAATTCGATTACAAAAGTACACCCTCAAGACTAATGTTCATGTGACATAGGTCATGGAGAAAAATCTGAGTTGTGTTATAACAACGTTGAGGAACTACGCCCCGATACGAAGTATCGACGTACGCACCTCCCAAACAACATCATCGACAACACGCGTCAAGTATTTATCGTCCATGACTATGTTTGAATCAAGTGGACAAGTTGAGTGAATGAGCTACTAGGCTAAACGTTCAAGGTTTGGGTGAATGAGCCATGGGGCCAAATGTTCGGATTTGGGTGAATGAGCTGTGGGGCCAAGCATTCAAAGTTTGGATGAACAGGTCATGGGACCAAACGTTCAAAATTTGGGTGAATGGGTCATAAGACCAATTATCCAGAATTTGGATGAACGAGCTAATGAGCCAAGCATTCAAAGTTTGGATGAACGAGTCGTGGGACCAAACGTTCAAAATTTGGGGTGAATGGGTCGTGGGATCAATCATTCAGAATTTGTTGAATAGGTCATGAGACCAAATGTTCAAAATTCGAATGAATGAGTCATGAGACCAAACGTTTAAAATTTGGTGAATGGACCGTGGGGCCAAATATTCAAATTTAAGGTGAACGAGCCGATGGGCCAAACGTTCAAAGTTTGCATAAATAGGCCGGTAGGCCAAGTGTTCAAATTTTGGATGAACGGGTCATGGGACCAAACATCTAAAATTTAGGTGAATGGGTCGTGGGACCAATCATTTAGAATTTGGGTAAATAAGCCGATAGGCCAAGCGTTCAAAATTTGGATGAACGGGTCGCGAGACTAAACATTCAAAATTTGGGTGAATGGGTTGTGGGGACCAAATATTCAAAATTTGGGTGAACGGGCTATGGGGCCAAATGTTCGGAAATGAGTGAACAAGCCGTGGGGCGAAATGTTCGAAACTTGGGTAAACGAGCCATGGGGCCAAATGTTTCGAATTTGGTGAACGAGTTGTGAGACCAAACGTTCAGAATTTGAGAGCAGTTAAAAGATATCTCTGATCGTAAATTCGAGATCAAACTCAGAGAGATCAGACCCAATTTGGTAGGAGTCGATGTTTAGATCATTTTGAGAGCCATCCGATTGGCTGAGATCCGAGTGAATTAGTTTCAGTCATTGAAAGTGTGATTCATAGACCTGCTTTGATCCAGATCCTTGATCAAAAATCCGATGGTGGATTTGGGAAGGTCCAATCCAATTGAGTAGGGATCAACATTTAGATTGCATCGAAAGCCATTTGATTGGCTTTGATTTTTGTGAGTTAACTTCAGCTGTTGAAAGTTCGATTTATAGATTTGTTTTGATCCAAATCTCGGATCAAAAATCTGAAGGTGGATCTGGAAAGATCTGATCCAAACTTGTAAGGATCAATATTCGGATCATTTGGGAAGTCATCTGATTGGTTGAGATTCGAGTGAATTAATTTCAGCCATTCAAAATTTGATTTGCAGATCTGCTTAGATCCAGATCTCTCGTTGAAAATCCGAGGGTCATTCTAGAATGATCCGACCCAAATTTGTAAGGAGAAACATTCAAATCGCATTAGAAGTCATCTAATTGGATTTGAGTGACTTAATTTTAGCCATTGGTTATATTGCATTAAATCTAGATCATTTGGTTTTGGGTCAAATCTTGACCCTTGACTTTTGTGAAATGAAATCCAAACCATTCATTCTGGACAAATCTGGGTTGTTAGAACAAAAGAAAAATTACAGGGGTTGGATCGTTATTTGTTTGATCAAATTCAAGCCGTTGGATCAAATCTGGAAGACCTGGAGCGTCCGATCGGGATAAGAAGATTTGGACCATTATCTTTAGATTTAATCTACACCGTTCGATCAGAGTCAAAGGATTAAATAGGAACCATTAATTTTAAGCTTAATCTTGGTTGTTGGATTCTGAGTGACCAAATCGGAACCGTCAATGTTAAGTTTAATCCAGGCTGCTGGATCTGGTGATCAAATCTAAGTCGTCAAATTCACTATGATCAAATCCAAGCCGTTATTCCGTTATTTTCAGATTTTACTCGAACCGTCGAATCAAATCTTTGATCAAATTGGATCGTTGGATCCGGTAATTGATTTTTTTTTGTTTCTTTGATGGAAACGAGTGAAGTTCGTTCTTCTGCCACCCGCCATCGTCCATCTGCCGTCCATCGTCCATGCACCAGACGCTCGGTGGCTATCATTCAATGCCTTTGGTGGCGATTTGGCGTCGAACGAGCAGTTTTGGTTTGAAACAGAGGCGAAGAACAGGGTCACAAGAAAATCTATCGATTCTGGCGATCCATATGTCTGATGGACGGGTCTCTTCTTTCACCAGTGCGCACGCTCGAGGAGAAGGCATGGACGGAGTATTGACTTGATCCGACGGCTAGATGAAATGTTCATCGAGGAAATCGGAGGTAATCGCTGCGGGAAGAGAAAACACAAGCGATCGCCGGAAATTGTTTGATTCCGGTGAACTGGCCGTCAGATGGTTGGATCTTTCTATTCGTTGGTTCACGTGTTCGAAGAGGAAGTGCAACCGAATTTTGGGCCTGATCGGATGGGTGGATGCCGGGATTACAGAGACAGAAGTTTGAGCATTTGAAACAGTTCTGGCCGCTCGAAGCTTCTTCATTGACAAAGTTGGCAAGTGGCATTACACGACAAAAAAAGGAGCCGCTCGACTCGAATGCTAGAGAAGGTGAGTTAAAAGCCATCTTGCTGGAAGAAAGCGAAAGAAGACGACATTAAACATGGTGGTAGAATTGAATATGGAATTGGTGATCTAGTTATGCCAAAGTTTAAATGTAGGATTGGGCTCCCTTCGGGCACATTAATGCAGTTTTCACCAAATATCTCTGACCAGTTTTTGACTTTAGTCGATATTGTAAATTTTTTCTGCCAAGACTTCAAAAATTGAAATTTAAATTTGGGTTCAAAGCGTCGGCCTTAAAACAGAGTTTGCAGTATTTTCATCTTTTCTTTCTATTTTTTTTACTGGCAAGTCAGAATCGGTGTTCAAGTAAATCCCCTTATACAAGAGAAGGGTTTACATATTTGTGGCCACATGAATCAGCACAGCTCTGCCCAGAAAAAAGCAATCTTCACGAGTCTAATTTGTTTTTGACAAGAGTACTATCTTCAATAGGTATTTCAATCAACCATACCTGCTATTCACCTCATCATGTTTGGCTTACGAATTTTTATACTTCGCTCTGAACATATTTAACAGATTTAATCTCTTTGTAGAAACTGGATTGAACTTTGCACGCTAAACTCAAGTGTAACTCTCGGCCAGAAATTTATTATTGGCAAAGTTTAGCTTTCGGTAGGCAATTTTACTGAGAACTAAAATTCTGTGCTACCCAAAAGGCAGACTTAATAGAATTCAGAACCCAGTTTGCTGAATCTGTTTAACCTGATTTTCTCTGCATCTTTTGATTTGAGTCTGCCACTCTTCTAAAGTGCTTATTATCATAAAACCTGCAAAAAAAAATTTTTAGTATGTCTCTGCTTCCCATAGAATTTTGCACGCTGCAATTTTTGTTCTTCCCCTTTTTTACTGCAATTGTGAGATCTTTAGATTATTTGCTATCCCGTTTTATGTGATCTTCAAACCCATATTCTCAATCAGACTTTGATGAAGAAGAAACTCTCTAAAAATTTTTACTCCACAACACTAACCTTGATAATTAGCATTGGACAGATAACTTTGAATTGAGTAAAATCACTATTCAATCCTAGCAGTCTTGCGATAATTGCATTTTTGTATTGAATCCTTATCAAGGATTTTATTTCCAATAGGATTTATTCCAACTTCTGTGGAAGATTAAGGTCTTGCAGTATTATTTTGAACTTTAGACTTTTGTTAGCCGAGACTTCTTAGACGTAAGAGCAGCCTTTAGTTTTAAATTCCCAGCCGAGCCTCCTTCGGCCAGTACTTTGATTTTTTTTTTTACACGGAAGCAATTTTTTTTTCCCAGCCGATTACTCAATGTGTAATTTTCAGCAGGTCAAAACCTTCTTAATCCTTTACAGGATTTTGATTCAAGGATTAAAATCCTATTTTGTTAAATCCTCGGCGAGACATATTGCACGATTTCAACCGAAACTAAACAACAACAGCACTCTCCCATTTTTTTTTATGAAATTCCCCAGCCGAGCCTGTTATGTCAAAAGCTTTGATTTTTTTTTGGCCACAGCTTGTTGCGTATAATTCTAGCCAGATCAGAAATTTTTCTAAATTTATTTGATATTTTTTTTACTAGAGTATTATTCTTAGGATTTAGTCAGAATTTACTCTTGTTAAAATAGATATTTATTTTGAAATTATCTCTCTATATTTATTTCAGAGTTAGTCTCTTGGGTGTGTTTATTTTAGAATTGTTTTTCTATCAAAATAGATCGAGAGAAAAAAAAAAAGATAAAAAATTATAACTGTGCAGCAACAAAATTTCTTAGTGGCACGAGGATAGAGAGTTATACAGTGCTTTCTTTCTCCTCAGCATCTTGTAGCATTCTCCATTTATCTCGTCAGCGTCTGGGCTTTGCAAATTCTCTGTGTATTTTTTTTTTTGCCAACGTCTTGTCTTCGTAGAGTTCTTTCTTAGTGTTCTATTTTGTTTTCGTCCATCCCTTTTATATTATCTCCCATGTTATTTTTATTACAATAAATAAATATATTTATTTGCTAAAACCGAGGACACGTCGTCTCCCTGTTTGTCTATGCCTGTGGTTGATTTTGCTCCCAGATTTAGTCGAATACACCTCTTTCACAAATCAATTGTTTTATTTAATTGATTGTTCAAGGCTTTCCACGGTTAACATTGCCAGATCTAGCTGCCCACTATTTTGTTACGTTGCCATGACACGCTTGGATTCACGTTTTCCTTTTTTTACTATTAAATGCATGATCCAATTTGCTATTTTTAATCCATACTATCCTCGCGCCACTTTCTCAAATATTCCTTATTACTTTTTTTACCTTCGAATGCTCCCACGTTGGAGGTTTCATCCCATTATATTTATTTTCTTGTCAAGTTTGCCACGTCTCCGTTATCCACGATATCGTTACGGTCCAAATTTGAAATTATGAAGGGGAAAAAATTTTAGCCAATTGTATACATACCGGTCAAAAATCAAATTCCCATTTTATTTCTCTCTCATTTTAATTTTTTCAAATAGCTAGGGGTGGACAATCAGTTTCGATAAAATCAGTTTATTCGGTTTATCGACTTATTCGGTAAATTTGGTTCGGTATAAACGGTATCGGTATCGATATTAATATGTATATTCTAGTTAATCGGTAATTGGTATCGGTATCGGTAAAAATCTTTCAGTTCGGTAAATTATCGATTATATTGATATATAAGAGTTGATAGTTTTTATATTAGGTAATGGTAAAACCGAAATACCGAATAGACACGGCTCGGTCTTAGACTCTTAGTGTCTTACGCCGTTACGACTTACGAGTTACGAACTTACGCGACTACTCGTCTACTCGAGTCTCGACTCTCGACTACTCTCCGTCTCTAACCCAGTAACCCTAGGCGACTAAAAAGGCGAGTGGCGACGTGCCGACGGCAACTCTAACTCTCTAACCGGCGTTCGGCGTCTGCAATCATTTGTCCTTCGACCTTCATCATCTTCAACCTTCCTCCGTCGACCGCAAGTATGACTCGGCAACCAAGAAGGCGGCGATTGGCGACAGTGGCGATCGTTCATCGTCTATTCAAACTTCGAAGACTCATCACTCAAGACACTCATCCGTTCAAGCAGTCAAGCACTCAAGCTGAAAGGTAAGATTTTATTTAGGGGTTTTCGAGTGAAGTCTAAAATTAGGGTTTTTCGTCAGAAATCAGAATACAAATGCTTGCTCTAAATTACTTGTTGTCGAGTGTTTATTTGTTTGGATGCAAGTAAGTTTCTCACTTGATTCTAGAAGCATATTCTGTATTACTTAGTAATCAGTATGCTATGCTGTTTGTAGTGTTATCACAGCTGTGCCTCCGCCTGGTACAACTTGGTTCCTCTTCTGAATTCTGATCAGCTAAATTGAATACTGAATTAGAGAACATAAGATCCATATAGATTCAGACTGGATATCCTGGATTAGAACTAAAAATTTACCTTCATTCGTTCATTCTTTTGATCAATGCATGTTTTGTCTTTGGAATCATGATGTTGCTTTTGTTCACAGGTTATTGAATTTAAGCTTAAGTATCCTGATTCCTGAAATCATGTATATCTCTTTAAGGATGAAATCATTTATATCTCCTTTAATGTTGTAGATGCCACAAGAACAAGAAGATATGCAAACACAAAATACACAAGATTCTCAAGAGACACAAGAGGCACAAGAGGCACAAGAGGAAGAGACACAACCAACAGGGCAAACACAAGTAACACATTCTGTTGCCAAATCCAAAAGAAAAGTAAAACCAAGATCAAAGGTATGGGACTATTTTACCAAGCATGTTAAAGTAGGAGGTTCTATCATTGGTAAATGCAAATATTGTAATAGGGAAATTAGAGCTGATCCAAAAAGTAATGGTACCTCTGGTCTTAGAAATCATATAAGAGTTTGTAAGAAGTACTCCTATACCATTAGCCAGCAGCAACAGAGCTCAATTTCAAGGTAGAATCTGGACATGACAAATTAGGTCCCACTAATATTTGGAAATTTGATCAAGAAGCTATAAGAAATGCACTAGCTCGAATGGTGATTATTGATGAGCTACCTTACAAGTTTATTGAGAGTGAGGGTTTTAAACAATTATTTGCTCTTGCATGCCCTAGATTTAAGATTCCATCACGATATACTATTTCACGTGATTGTTTGAAGATTTATATGGATGAAAAAATAAAGCTCAAGAAACTTTTTCAAAGCTCTACCTACACTCAAAGAGTTTCTTTAACTACTGACACACGGACATCATTACAAAGGATCAACTACATGTGCTTAACAGCCCATTACATTGATGAGGAGTGGAGGTTGCATAAAAAAATAATCAATTTTTGCCTTGTTAATGACCATAGTGGTATAGGATTAGGCCTGGCTATTGAAATGTGTCTTGTTGAATTGGGTATTGGAAATTTTTTTACCATAATAGTTGATAATGCGTTAAGCAACAATGTTGCAATTAATTATTTGAGAGATAAAATTACCAATTGGGGCACTAGTATTGCAGAAGGTAAATACATTCATATTCGGTGTATTGCTCATATCATTAATCTTATTGTCAATGATGGTTGAAGGAAATAAGCAGTTCTGTTTTAAAAATTCGACAAGCAATTCGCTATATTAGGCATTCACCCACTAGATTGAATATATTTAAAGAATGTATTGAGATGGAAAAAATTCAATGCAAGCACTTGTTGTGTTTGGATGTTTGTACTAGATGGAATTTAACCTATATTATGTTAGACACTACTGAAAAATTTGAAAGAGTATTTGAAAGATTCAAAATAGTGGATTCTAACTTTTGGCATGAATTTACTAGAGAAGATGGGAGTGATGGAGTGCCTAATAAAAGAGATTGGGAAGATGCTAGGAGAGCAATTAAATTTTTGAAAAATTTTTATGATCTCACACTTAAAGTTTCTGGTAGTATGTATGTTACTTCCAATGTATTATTTGAAGAAATTGTTGTTCTTGATAAACTTTTGGCTAAGTATGAACTAAGTGAAACTTTGAATTAAGCATGATGGCCCACTCTATGAGACAGAAATATGATAAGTATTGGGGTGATACATCAAAGACAAACAAAATAATTTATATTGCTACTGTACTTGACCCAAGACTTAGGTTCAGATATATTGAAGTAGAGCTTTGCACCTTGTATGATACTCAAAAGGGTATGACTGTGGCTGGAGAAGTCAAAACTACTATGTATGAGATGTTTAATGAATATAAACATCTCAATACATCCAAAAAACCCGCTCAATCATCTAACGGTGCAATAGCTGAAACTTCAATTGTTGAGGACTCCAGTAACTCTGTAAGTTTTCGGGTAGTGGAAATTAGAAGGATGAGGGAAAGGTTAAAAAGAAGCCAATCAGATTGTGGATGGGCAGATGCAAGAACTGAATTAGATAAGTATTTAAATGAAGAGGTTGATGATGATATTGATACATTTGATATATTATTATGGCGGAAGGTCAATAGCCCTAGATTTCCTATGTTGTCACAAATGGCAAGGGATGTGCTTGCTGTCCCAGTTTCTACCATTGCCTTAGAATCAGCATTTAGTACAGGAAATCGAGTTCTTGTTCCATTTAGGAGTTCTTTATCTCCTAAAATAGTAGAAGCTCTCATCTGTGCTCAAGATTGGCTTAGAAGATCACCCCATCCAATTAATACTGAAGAAGTACTTGAAGATGTCAATAAACTAGAGTCTGGTACAATTTTAATTTTATTTGATATTGTTTTGAACCAGCAAATATTTGTAGTTTGCTAAACTCAATTCATCAATTGTGTTATTTGCAGAATTTCAAACATGGCGTGAAGATAATTAGTGTTAAGTGTTGATAATCAAATTTAAACCATTGACATTTATTTATTTCTTGTCTAAGAATTTCTAATTTGCAAACTCTTCTTTGCAGAATTTGGTTCTTTGGCCAAATGGAGGAGTTTTGGCTTGTGATGATTAACTCTTGCTTCTTGTCAGCCTGCAATGATTATGATGATTAACTCTTCTCTTTCTAAGTGAAGTTTTTGGTGTTAGATGTAATATATGAATCCCACATCTCATCAGCAAGGTGTATGTGCATATGTCAATATGACTCTGTGACTTTGCATCATAGTAAGGGTTTGACCATACCGGCAACCTTTGCTTCTGTTATACTCAGATGAAATAATCTGATGTATGAAAGATTTTTTTCTATTTATTCTTGAAAATGGTAGTTGAGAATGTTGAAATTTCACCAAGTATCATTTAGGAGATGTACCTCCTGAGCTTCTCTCTAGCTATATTTCAAACACCACGTTATTTCTTTAACTTGTTGCTTTTATGGATATCTCATAGTTTATAGCGTCTAAAATTTTTTGACAAGCTACTATTTAGCATATGCTATGTAATGATAGAGTCTTAAATTCTGTTGAAGTTGTCCAGGCTGTTGAAAAGTTTGCTACGTGGAGGAAGACTTGGTTTCAATGGCTGGAAGAGTGGAAGTGTTTGCAAAAATAGATTAACTCTGTACTCTGTAGACTAGACTATGTAGTTGAAGTGTTGACTCATGATTGTTTGTAAATTTTGTTGAAGACTTGAAGTGTTGTAATGACCAATAACTGGGTTGTGAATTGTGTAAACATTGTGACTGGGTTTGCATTTAATTTTATTTCACTTGAGATCTTCATATGATGAATTGATGAGTTTCAAATTTAGGGGAAGTGTTCATGCTAAATGTGGTTGGATACTTTGGAATTTGGATGTTTTAAACTTTTAATCATAGCTTTGATTATGATAAAACAGGGAAATGAAATTGAACTTTTTAGTTGCTACTACCTTGCGATTTATTTGTTGTTGCCTGCAGTTTCTGTGATTAGGAGTGGAAAAGTAGAATATTGTTTTCTTCTGCGCAGGCTTGCTTTGACTGTATCATCGGGACCTATTTTGGTGTATTGCACTATTGCTCGAATGGTGACTTATTTTGGTGTCATTTAGTTTGACCGGTATGTATCTTTGTCAATGATAACAAGATTGAGGTAAAGTTAGACCTTCAGCCAATATAAAAAGAATTACTTTGCTTTGACAATTCTTGTGATTAAGGGAAAAAATACTTTATATTATTTAAAATTTATGACATGTGGAAATGTGCATCATCGCAATGACTAAGCGTTGACGAGAATGAGAAATTAAGAATGGCTCGACGCTGCCAACTTCTTATCAAGTTGCGAGGCCAGGGTGAATCGAAAGCACTAAACAACACTAACATTTCAACACAATCAAAAGGAACCTGATTCGTTTCCAGCCTCCAGGCCCAAGCATCGTAAATCTCATGTTGATCTAAGAGTAAAAAAAATTATTTTTAATATTTGATAATTTACCGAATTTACCAAAAACCAATCGGTAAATTCGGTTTGGTATAAGTTCGATAAATTATTTAATCGGTTTAGTATCGGTTTTTACAAAATCAGTAAATTTTATTCGGTATAATCGATTTCGGTAAAAACCGATTGCCCACCCCTACAAATAACTAATTGTCTAGGTCAAAATTGCCAACTCACTATGAAATTTTGAAATCTAAGTTTTAAAACAGATTGCTGCTTAAATTAACCTCCTTTGATGTTAAGTTTCCAAATCCAATTCCAGTCTTCTGACGATTTTTGGTCAAAATTAAATTTTGCAGTCAAAATCAACTTTACTTCAAATTTCGTTCTCAACTTATTTTTAATGAGCCAAAATCAGACTTTTTAGTCAAAATCCCAACTTGCCTTTTGGATTTCGCATGGTCGAGGTGGTTATGGATTTTTAATTAACTAATTAATCAATTTATCAAAATCAATCAATTAATTAATTAATATGTTTTCTCTTTCAATAAATGCCTCCCAATGGATTTTGTATAAGCGAGAGAAAAAGCGCATACAAATCCGTTGTTCATGTGTTTTGCTTACTCAATTCTTCATTCATGTTGCAAGTGTAGTTCGACATTCAGGGATTTTATACACCACTTGAGGTGAGTAAGGTGACATCAAAAATTTACTTGGAGAATTCTATCGTGCTGAGGTAACTGTCACTCTTTATTCTCTGACTTTTATGTGTAGATCATGGCTTTTTCCTAGATTCGTCCTCTTGATATGCCATCTGATCATCCCTCCGATGATATGATTTCAAGTTATATAAAGGACTGTGATATTCTTGAATATTCCAAAGATGAATGGCATTTGTGGCGTGATAAAATGCTAGAAGGAAGGGATATTTTTCATGGTGTCATATCTCATCAGCTATCTATGCCTGCTCTGCCCAAAGGCCATGAGTCCAATTTATTTCCCAATTTCAAGTGTTGGACGCCTATCAAACGAAGCTTTGTTGGTCAAAGGGATAATAAAGGACATGTTCATAAGCTTGATCCTGATCACTTCTTGTGTCTTGAACCGACCACTAAAGATAGTTCCGACAAAACTGTACACTTCTTAGGCTTAGAGAGGGTTTCTGGTCATGTCCCCAAATGGAGTTCCGAGTTTAATATTCGTGGAAGTGTTATGCATCATCTGGGGTATATTGAATGGGCCAGATATATTTTGCATACTGAAAGAGAAACCTTTAAGAAGGCTAGTATAGTTAGAGCTATCATTCTATCATTATTTAATTATGAATATGACGTTAATATGCTAAAAGGAATTTTAGAGCATTGGAGCCCTATGACTAACACTTGCTATATATTTGATGAGGAAATCTTCCCCAACCTTTGTGATATGAAAAATATTTGTGGTCTTCTAGTCTTAGGAGTGCGCTGTGACAAGCATGTTCCAGATGACAAGGCACTTTGGTGAGACAGCTCATGGGAAGCCTCGTTATTCACCCTCTCTTAAAATGATTTTTCAGCATTATTATTCATTGGCCAAATCAAAAGCTGGTGTAGTGTCGATAACATATTGGATATTGCATTTTGTTGAGTCTAGTTCTCCATTAGAAACAGGTTTTCCATCACCTTGTGACCCTTTTGGAGTCGGTTCAGAGAATATTTTAGTGCAAGACTTTGACCCTCCCCTGCAACCTAAGATTGCTGTAAACAATATTGATCGAAGAACTTTTCTTATCACATTTTTATCATGTTGCTTGTGCTACTTTATCATTCCCTATAAATATCCCAACCACATTAGGCCAGAGGTGTTTGTTATCGCAGATAAATTAGTTGAAGGAATTCGGGTTTCTTTAGCTCCAGCTGCCTTATCAAGTTTATTCAGATCTCTTAGAGAAGCCTGCACTGCTATTCCTCCAGGAATAACAGATGTTCTATTTCCGCTTCATTATCTATTTGGTTGGTTCAATTTACAATTTCGTGGGTTATATGGCACGGTAGTTTTAGATAGTATGAAAATAAAATTGCCTTATCTAGTTTATATAGCAGGAGCTTTTCCAGTTCATTTTAGAAATCACAATGCGCGGTTGCTCTTTCGTAAATCAGAACTACTTAATCATCGCAGAAATATTTTTCCAAACAAAATTGGAATCCTCTTAGCTCAGACAGAGTGTTGTGATATTGATTTGGATATTTTAGGGCAAGACAAGCTTCCTGCACTAGGAAATAAAGACTTTACCTTCTCCTAAGATGACATGGAGTAGCTCCGAGCCATTAGTGCTATAGAGCTCATAATGGGAGAGATAATTTCTTGATGTGTGTAACCTTAATTGATTGTATTGTTAGATTTTGATACAAACATTTGTTGGCAAGGTATGAAACTTGTTGGTATGAAACATTTGATAACATGGTATGGATGTAATTGTGATACTGACATTATGTTACAGTGTTGATAATTATTTTTGTCATATTGTTCACATGGTATTTGTGATATTTGTGATATTTTATGAAACTTCTACCTTATCTTATAAAAGTTCTACCTTATCCTACGAAAGTTCTACCTTATTCTGGGAAAGTTCTACCTTATCCTGGAAAAGTTCTACCTTATGCTAAAAAAGTTCTACCTTATTCTGGGAAAGTTCTACCTTATTCCGGAAAAGTTCTACCTTATCCTAGAAAGTTTTACCTTATCTTGGGAAAGTTCTACCTTATTCTAGAGAGTTCTCTGTCAGTATATACCTTGAATAAGATAAATTATACCTGGTATAACAATGCAATTCTAAAATTCCCTAATCCGCGAAAGTTCTACCTTATACTGAAAAGTTCTACCTTATTCCGGGAATGTTCTACCTTATTCCAGAAAAGTACTACCTTATCTTGGAAAAGTTTTACCTTATTCCGCAAAAGTTCTACCTTATACTAGAAATTTCTACCTTATTCTGAGAAAGTTCTACCTTATTCTGGAAAAGTTCTACCTTAATCCACGAAAGTTCTACCTTATTCTGGGAAAATTCTACCTTATACCAGGAAAGTTCTACCTTATTCTGGAAAAGTTCTACCTTATTCCGAAAAAGTTCTACCTTATTCTGGGAAAGTTTTATCTTATCCTGGAAAAGTTTTACCTTATCCTAGAAAGTTCTACCTTATCTTGGGAAAGTTCTATCTTATTCTAGAGAGTTCTCTGTCAGTGTATACCTTGAATAAGATAAATTATACCTGGTATAACAATGCAATTCTAAAATTCCCTAATCTTATAAAATAATCCTCCAAGATATTACATAAAATATCTCATACATATTTGTCAAATTACATGATCTCATACACATTTGTCAAATTACATATTACAGATTGCACAAACATCACTTAAGAATTGATAATATCACTTACGATATACACAAAATACATTAAATTACAGATTGTCAAAACACAAGGACTCTTCTATCAGGTTTACTCAAAGTGTAGTCTTCTATAGGTGGAAGATACATAATCGTCAGTCACCTGTAGTAAGTTTGATAGTATAACTTATCTATACATGTAAATATATATAAACAATATAAACACAACTTGAATTTAGATTTTATACCTGAGTTTGGGATGACCTGGGCACTGATAATATGCTAGCCACTTGAGGATTCTGTGTATGTGATTCCTATGGACAACAAAAGATGCATATACAATAAGATTACACCATCAAAAAAAAAATTACACGGTAAAGATATGCAAAATTGTTGAATTTTAACTTGAGACTGGAGTATCACGTTGACAAAATTCTACCTTACCTGAATAAAGTTCTACCTTATTAGATGCAGGTTCTACCTTACCTAAATAAAGTTCTACCTTATGTACAATAAGTTCTACCTTATTTGATGCATGTTCTACCTTATTTGAATAAAATTCTACCTTATTTACAAAAAATTCTACCTTAACTGAATAAAGTTCTACCTTATTTACAAAAAGTTTTACCTTATTTACAATAAGTTCCACCTTATTTACGACGAGTTGACTCGGCAAACCCGAAATTAACTCAAACTCAAAATAAGTAAATACCATGCAGTTTTGTTATGAAAACATGACTCAGCCTAGTGGTTAGATTGAGTTCAAAATCAAATTATGTTGCGGGTTTGAGCCCCTGTGAATGCGTTTTAATATAAAACTTTTTATTTATATCTTTTAAAAATTTCAAAAATTTCTAAAAAATCATAAAAAATTCTAAAATATAAATTCTGAATTTTCTGAAATTTAAAATTTAAAATTAATAAAAAAAATATTCTTAGGTTATAACATTATTCACCCCTTTAAAAAGAATTTGGTCCTCTAAATTCAGAGTATACAAAAAAAATATTATCATTACTAAATAACTGTGAAAGACTAAAATTAAAATAAAAATTACAGTAAGTCCGGAGCCTACTGAGTTTCCTGCTGAGTCTATTGAGTCATTGCATAGACTCTTGCTGGAGCTATAGATCGCTGTTGAGATTCTCTTTGTGGTGACTGATTAACCTGACTAGCTTTCTCATGATAATTTCTAGGTCTAGAGCTGATGCAGGAGCATACAACATGAAAGAAGGGGAAAATCTAGCCCCGATGGTGCCCCAAAAATTTTTCACAGAAAGTTCCTTGGGGTGCCCAGTGACGGAAGCCACGCCCCGTGATTCCTGCGGGCAACTATCCGATCCGAGGACGACTTCACATGCACAAGTCAGATTTCCCACAGAAAGTTCCTTGGGGCACCCAGCGACGAAGACCTCGCCCTGAGAATCCTGCAGAAAACTTCCTGAAGATTCACATGCACAAGTCGGGTTTCCCACTGAAAGTTCCTCGGGACACCCAGCGACGAAGACCTCGCCCCGAGAATCCTGCATACAACTTCCCGAAGATTCACATGCACAAGTCGGGTTTCCCACTGAAAGTTCCTCGGGACACCCAGTGACGAAGACCTTGCCCCGAGAGTCCTGCAGACAACTACGAGAGGATTCACATGCACAAGTTAGGTTTTCCACAGAAAGTTCCTCGGGGTACCCAACGACAAAAACCTTGCCCCATGGAACCTACAACCAACTATATGAAGAAAGTCACGCAGAATTGCCCCGACGACCCCGTTTTGACGTCCACAACCCTCCGTACCATGTTGAATCACCCATGGAGGACCCGAAGGAGCCCAATAAGATGGAGGTACGACGATCCCAACGCACTTCTCACCCACCGGACCGCTTCGTGGGTGTTATCAGCCCGCTCTCCATCCACACTAAAGTGACCGGGCCCAAGGACACTACAAGCCAACCCCCGAAGAGCCCAAGTCCAAATGGGCCTCACAACCACATCAGCAACATG
Source organism: Costus lasius (assembly GCA_027563935.2). Lineage (NCBI taxonomy): Eukaryota > Viridiplantae > Streptophyta > Magnoliopsida > Zingiberales > Costaceae > Costus > Costus lasius. The sequence goes on along the minus strand of CM050450.1, from coordinate 104,405,857 downwards.
GCCCAAGAGAAGGCCGTGACAATTGTTACGCAGCCCAATACTTTAAAATTCTACTACTTTGTCGTGGTTTGCTCCGAGCGCGTCTGATCGCCTAACCGCCTCCATACGGTGACCAGAAGACCATGCAACTAGCTTCAAGAATATTAGGTAGAAGTTTGTTTCTCTTTTGTCTTGTAGCTGCAGCTTGACTACTTTATGGGCTGCAAGAGTAGGTAGTTATTAAAGTAGCTTATCTTTTCCTGCTTTGTCTTGTTTCCTCCCCTCTTGTTCTATAAAAGAGGAGGCTAGGGTGTTGTGTTCCCTAGTTCTCTTTGAGTGTGAGAGTACTCCTGGTGAGTTGAGAGCTTCCAGCTTTGTAGAAGTCGAAGAGGAGCTTCGCCTTCAGAGTTTTCAGGTCGAGGTCGGTGCCTCGATTCCTCGTTGTTTCGTTTCTAGCTTTTCAAAGAAGTAAACCCCATCCCTCGTGGTGGGTCAGGTTTGCCTGTTTCTTCACTTCATTGCATTCTTGTGTTTCCGTCACGATTTCTCTTTCTCCACGGGTATCCGTACGCAGGAGACGTGGACGTTCCGTGCTGTTCTTTGGTGTATTTCAGGCGCATAGGTGTGCGAGCTGTGCGCTTTGAATCCGCTAGTTCCCATTGCAACACGCTGTGCTTAAAATCTGCTGCGTGAGTGTACTAAATTGCTACGAGGTTAGTGAGTTACATTCTGTAGTTGAGTGCCGTTGTCTTCTTTTCGCATTTGTTTTGCCCCGATCGAACTCGACGCTGATTTCCTCGTGTTTCATCATGTTCCCTACATTTTCGAAGCGCTTGTCACTTCCCTCGTCTAAAGACCCTCTCCCGTTTTCGCGTGCATTGTGTAATCCCTTAGAGTACGACTTTAAGGACCCTCCCACCTACGGTAGCTACATCAAGAGCTCTGCTGATAACTTTGTTGTTGTGATGTTCTCCTATTAGGACACTGATTCTTATAATGACCCCATTCATTGCAATAATAACACTGAATTTCATTGAGTTTGCACTCTCTAGCTATGTGTCCCATCTTATTACACTTGAAACATTTCCTAGGTGTCTCTTCTGAATGAGGGTTTGACACGTGGGAAGAAGATACTGGTCTCTGATGGTTGTTGAATACTGTTCTAGATCTTTTTCCTCTACTATCATAAGTTCTTTCCTCAACTGATCTAGTTGACTAACTGACTTTTCTTTGTTCTGCTAATTCCTGAACCTCCTCCATTTGTTTTTCTTTGGCCACGTCTATTAAAGAAGCCTCTATCTTGAATGTTGTATTTACTACTGCCTGAAAACTATCTACTGGAATAGTATTCATTTGTTCCTTTATTGAATGATGTAATCCCTTGATAAAGAGTTGGCATTTTCTCCTTTCAGTGGTTACTAATTCTGGAAATAAATTTGATAATCTCTCAAAATTAGGTTACATATATATTTACTGTCCTTTTTCCTTATTTTAAATTTAGGAATTCCTGCATCTAGCTATCCTAAAAAGACTTTGGATAATATTTCTCAAAGAATGCACCTCTAAAATCAATCCAAGAGATAGAAACGTTTCCAAAATCGATCCTTTCCTAACTTTAAGAACTGCATCAACATATTGGCCGACCTAATTGGCTAGTTTACTACTAGTTGTGGTACCAATGATAGAGATGAAGATTCACCCTCATCCCTTATTGTTGCTGGTACTCCAGGAGGAGCATAGGTGGTGCTGCTTCTAAGGGTACAAAGGCTTCATACTCACTTCTTCTTCTTGTAGGGGCTCTAGGCAACTGTACCTCAGCTTCACGAGAATTTCTAGCTTTTCCAATGTTGTGAGCACTTACCCTACGACTTCCACCTCCACGGCCCCTACTTCCTTGACTTGGGATTGCCCTGGCTCTAACTCTTGGTGCCATCCTGTCATCAAAAGAACATGTTATATAATAAATGTTTACTTATTCATTTATTCTTAACACAATCTTAGTCCTGAGGTGAAAAGATCTTGCACGAGAGTGAGGATCGGTTATCTGCATGATTGTCTGCACGAGAGTGAGACAATACCTTTATGAAGTGAATTAGGTCTTTATCATAATAGAATTAAACTGACAACCTTTATTTTCTTCTAGTCATTAGAATTAAGGTGGATGAAACTCTAGTCCTAGTTTCTCTCTAATTATCTTTTTCGTGTGTTCTCCATCATTGCTTTTCATCATATTCGGTTTGCTTAGCTAGTGAGAATACAACTATTTGGTACTTAACAATAAGGTCTCTGTGGTTCGATATCTATTTTATTAATTCGAGTATCCGTGCACTTGCGGACACAACAGTAGCTCACATGGGGTGATGGAGGTGTAATCCTTAAGCAATTCAGTGATGAGGAGCGACTGTTCCTGTTGGGTTTCAAGATTGACAGGCTACACTATCAAAGTATAAATCATGCTAGTTTCCTTGGTTGCTTGTAGGAAAGGTTGGGTTCTCAATAGGCTAATAGGTTTCTTAGTATCAATTGCCTTCCCCTTTTTATGTGAGGCTCTAAGTTCCCTTGGTAAGCTAGGCATAAGTGTAATCTTTTTATGATCGGTTGTGAACTCACAAGTATTACTTCTTCCATAATGAATGACATCAAGATCATACAACCATGGTCGCCCAAGTAAGACATCGGCTACATCCATTTCAATCACGTCACACCAAATGTTCCCTTGGTATGTGGCTAGTTTTAGGGGCACCAAGCATCTAAAGGTAATAGGGATACTTGATTGATCAACCCACGATATATTGTATGGTTTAGGGTGCCTTTCTTGTTCAAGTCAAAACTTGTTCACAGCTTGTTTTGATATGACATTGTGGCTACTTCCGCTGTCTATAACTATCTTGCATACTAGCTATTTCTTGCTAAATCCATTGCACTTTTGGGTCATAATCATGCTCGTTTGCTTATTTTTATGCTTTATTTATCAAATGTTTCGGAATCTACACCTTTCTTGATTTTTGATCAATTTCAGATAAAAATGTATTATTATCATGAGTTTTCAAGCAATTTGAATGCATGAGCGAACTCTAATCATCAAGAGGTGACTATACATCAAGTTTCACGCCAATTTGGACTTCACAGCAAAATTATGGTAGTGCCGTAAAGGTTATTGCGGCCGTAATTTGCAAATCAAAGCTTGCTACCGTATTTCTTTGAGGGTTTTTCTTGTTCAAGCACACATTACGGTACTACCGTAATGTATTTTATGGTGTCGTAATTTCGGGCAAATTTCATACAGAGACTTTTAGAGAATTTCAGATAAATTACGGCGCCACAATAGCCTTATGATGCCGTAATTTCTGGCAAATTTCATACAGAGACTTTTAGAGAATTTCAGATAAATTACGGCACTGCCACAATAGCCTTATGATGCCGTAATATCAGGCCAATTTCATACAGAGATTTTCAGAAACAATCGAGAAGATTACGGCACTACTGTAATGAATTTTACAGTGCCATAATTGCGGGCCATTTCCCTACAGTAACTTCTGAAGTAATTACGGCAGTACCGCAACGTTCTTCACGGTACCTTAATCAAAACCTAGATTTTGGTGACTTGCCCGATTCTTCCGCGGATTTCTTGCGAAGACGATCTCTCGAGTTTTAGACCATGGTACCTTAATCAAAATTGTTTGCTCTTTACTTTGGTACTGATTCACCTGCTTCACCATGATAACTGAGTTTAGGTCAAGCTTTGGACCAAAAATTAGCGCTTCTTGGGAGGCAACCCAAGCACACTTTTACTTTGCTTAGTTTCTTTTATTTTAGTTTATTTTTAGAATTAATTTTCCTTTTCTTGTTGTAGGAAAATAAAATTCTTTACGGTTGCACTGCTTTCCTTGGACACCTGCGGCTTCTTCTCCAGATTTGCAGCACCTCTAGCCACCACTGCATCTGCCTCTGACATCACTGTCTCCAGCCGTCAACACTGGATCATACCACCAGCAGATTCTTATTTCTTTTGCTGCCTCTTATTCCATGATTTTATTTATTTTTGCAGCAGTTCTTTATTATTGACTTTGATTTTTTTATGCAGTACTATCTTTTGCACCGGCTGACAATCTCACCTCTATGACTGTATTCTCTAGCAGGCCACTAGAGATTACTCACTCTACTGTCGGCACCATCATCATTGCTAGCAGCTCTTCAGTTAGCTTCTGTTCCATATCTGCTTCTCGCTTGCATCAGATCTTTTCACCTGCACCCTTTTGGACCATTGATGATACCTCTGATTTCCCTTTGAAAAGATTATTGTTCTATTTTTGTTTGATTTAAGTAAGAGATTATTTTTTGATCTGAGCCTTATGTATCTTAAATTGTGCAGGTAAAATTTTCAAAAGGCACACCTTTGGACCTTACGGCATTTGCCCTGACACTAATTTTGATTTGAGCCTTATGTATTTTTGGTCAGAACTTGCTATATAGTTTTGTGAGTATTGTTTACATTCTCTTGTATTCATGATTATTTCATATGGTTGCAACTTTGATTTGTTATCACTTTACACCCTTTGCATTGTTTGAGCCTTATGTGATTATATGGACCAATCATGTTACACTTTTGACTATGATTATATGAGTTTTCATGCTTCACACCTTTTGCATTGAATTAGAGATTTTTTTAGGAAATGATAAGATTGATAAGTTGATGATATGTTTTTCTTAGATGGGTAGATTTTTCTATAATGATGAATATTCATGCATGCCTATGAATGGAAATATTACTATTATGCTGAATTTATTTCTTCAATATATATCTACTTGTTGAAATCATTCATTGATTAATGCATATGAGTTTTGGGTAGGTATGTTGTTTGATGAATGCAATCTAAAAGTGAAACAACTTTCTTGAATAAAATGAGCATATGAGTGTAATTTTTAATTGATGTCAATTGATTAGCCTAGTTGATGTTTGGTCTATTTTACTATTTGTTGGGAAGGAAGAATCCATGATCCACAAAAAAATATGAGAGACTCCCCTACTTGGCACTGTGTAAAATTGACAGTGGTACCTAAGACATGGGTTGAAGTCTATAAAAAAAGAGAGAGAGAGAGAGAGAAAAAAAAAGGAAAAGACTCCTCTACTTGGCACTGTGTAAAATTGACAGTGGTACCGAAGATAAGAGTTGAAGTCTAAAATAAAAAGTGTATATCTATGTGGGTACATGCTTTCTATTCAAAAATAATAAAAAAAAAGAGAGATTTTGTGTGGAAAAAGATCTTGGAGACTTTATTCCTGTAAACAAAGGTATGAAAGATTTAAACTAAAACAAAGGTGAAGTCATGAAATTGAGATTCTTTTTATTATACAAGTTGCGAAATTTTATTTGATCAAAGCTGTGAATCTTGAAGATTAAATTCATTGGATGATGTATTTATCTAAAATTTTGTGCAAAAAGTTGATGGAATATTTCATGAGTGATTATATTTTAGAAATTTATTTTTCATAAAAGAGCATATTTTCCATACTTAGCATCGTTCTTTATTTTATTTGCTTGAGGACAAGCAAAGTTTGAGCCTTATGTGTTTGATAATACCAAAATTCATAGTATATTTTGTGTCATTTCATGTGTCTTTTTGTGTCATAATTATGCTCTTTTGCTTGTTTTTAAGCCTTATTTGTCAAATATTGCAGAATCTATACCATTTCTTATTTTTGATCATTTTCAGGTTAAAAGTGCCATATTTTGATGGATTTTGAAAGATTTGATCACACAAATGGATTTGAGACGTCGAAACAAAGTTACCCATCAATTTTCATGAAATTCGGAGCTAAATTGCAAAAATACGACACTACCGTATTTTCTGGACAAACTACCACGGTATCGTATATTTGGATGACTTTAATCAGAGATTTTGGGCAAAATACGGCACTACCGTATTTTTGGGACAAAATCTCACGGTACCGTACTTTTAGAGGATTTTACACAGAAAGTTTCTGAATTCTGGGTAAAAATACGGCACTGCCATTTTTTGGGGAAAATCTTTCACGGTACTATATTTTGGGCCGTTTTTCGTGAGTTTTTCGGTCCGAATATTGTGTGGACCATAACTTTTGATCCAGAAGTCTAAATTAAGATCTGAAAGAAGTTCCGGACTCGTATTTAAGAGGAGAAGACGTACGAATAGAAAGCCCCAATGTTTATTACCAATTGAGAGAGAAATTGTCAGAGAGGCGGTTTGGGTTTGTCCTCACGCCGAGAGGCGTAGAGGACATCTCAGACCGTTATTTTTACACCGAAGCTTCATCTAGAGTAGGAGAGCATGCCTCAGAAGTTTTAGAGCGTTTGGAGTCCGATCGAGGGAGAAATCATCAAAATAGCGGTGACAACACTGTTCATAAGCGAAATTACGGGTTGTATTTCAATTACAACCATGTTTTGCAACTTTTCTTCCCCTTTTTCGCTTTCTAATCCTCTGAAATTATAGTTTGTTGTAATCCTTTCACCATGAAAGCTTAGATCTTCTTTTGGGACATGGGGTGTAATCCCCTTAGTTTGTTAATGACTAGAAAACATTGATTTTTGTCAAGTTTAATTTTAATATGATAATTTTACTTTTGTGATTAATTGTTCTTTAATTCTCTTTAGTTTTATAAATATCAGCATGTTTTAGAGTTTTGCGAAATAGACCGAGAGGTTGATCATTTGAAATTCGGAACCCTAGGAATCGTTGAGTTTGGAAATATCGTGAGAGATTAGGTAGTTTTTCGAATTCTGATCCTTAGTGATTTTATTGCCATGTTGAGTTTCTGATACTTTGGATTGAGTTATTGTGTTAGACTTGATTTGATCTTGCACGAGAGTGAGGATCGAGTAGTCGGAAAACCATAAGTAAAACCTGTGTTGAGTTTCAGGATGCACGAGAGTGATCCTTGAGATTCCACTTGAGATGATTGACTTAGAATTCGGATGCACAAGAGTGATCCTTGAGTTCTTTGTTCAATGATTCACTTATCTTTAGCATTGAGAATAGATCTTGCATGAGAGTGAGGATCGGTTATCTGCATGATTATCTGCACGAGAGTGAGACAATACCTTTATGAAGTAAATTAGGTCTTTATCATAATAGAATTAAACTGACAACCTTTATTTCCTTCTAGTCATTAGAATTAAGGTGGATGAAACCCTAGTCCCAGTTTCTCTCTGATTATCTTTTTCGTGTGTTCTCCATCATTGCTTTTCATCATATTCGGTTTGCTTAGCTAGTGAGAATACAACTATTTGGTACTTAACAATAAGGTCTCTGTGGTTCGATATCTATTTTATTACTTCGAGTATCCGTGCACTTGCGGACACAACAGTAGCTCACATGGGGTGATGGAGGTATAATCCTTAAGCAATTCAGTGATGAGGAGTGGCTGTTCCTGTTGGGTTTCAAGATTGACAGGCAACACTATCAAAGTATAAATCATGCTAGTTTCCTTGGTTGCTTGTAGGAAAGGTTGGGTTCTCAATAGGCTAATAGGTTACTTAGTATCAATTGCCTTCCCCTTTTTATGTGAGGCTCTAAGTTCCCTTGGTAAGCTAGGCATAAGTGTAATCCTTTTATGATCGGTTGTGAACTCACAAGTATTACTTCTTCCATAATGAATGACATCAAGATCATACAACCATGGTCGCCCAAGTAAGACATCAGCTACATCCATTTCAGTCACGTCACACCAAATGTTCCCTTGGTATGTGGCTAGTTTTAGGGGCACCAAGCATCTAAAGGTAATAGGGATACTTGATTGATCAACCCACGATATATTGTATGGTTTAGGGTGCCTTTCTTGTTCAAGTCAAAACTTGTTCACAGCTTGTTTTGATATGACATTGTGGCTACTTCTGCTGTCTATAACTATCTTGCATACTAGCTATTTCTTGCTAAATCCATTGCACTTTTGGGTCATAATCATACTCGTTTGCTTATTTTTATGCTTTATTTATCAAATGTTTTGGAATCTACACCTTTCTTGGTTTTTGATCAATTTCAGATAAAAAGGTATTATTATCATGAGTTTTCAAGCAATTTGAATGCATGAGCGAACTCTAATCATCAAGAGGTGACTATACATCAAGTTTCACGCCAATTTGGACTTCACAGCAAAATTACGGTAGTGCCGTAAAGGTTATTGCGGCCGTAATTTGCAAATCAAAGCTTGCTACCGTATTTCTTTGAGGGTTTTTCTTGTTCAAGCACACATTACGGTACTACCGTAATGTATTTTATGATGCCGTAATTTCGAGCAAATTTCATACAGAGACTTTTAGAGAATTTCAGATAAATTATGCCACTGCCACAATAGCCTTATGATGCCGTAATATCAGGCCAATTTCATACAGATATTTTCAGAAACAATCGAGAAGATTACGACACTACTGTAATGAATTTTACAGTGCCATAATTGCGTGCCATTTCCCTACAGTAACTTCTGACGTAATTACGGCAGTACCGCAACGTTCTTCATGGTACCTTAATCAAAACCCAGATTTTCGCGACTTGCCCGATTCTTCCACGGATTTCTTGCGAAGACGATCTCTCGAGTTTTAGACCACCATTTCAAGATACAAAAAAAGGGGAATGACCAAACAAAAGAGGAGGAGATTTTCAAAGCAAAAGGACCAATTTTTATCAACTCTACACGGAGAATTTCAGGGAATCACCGTTGCCCTAGGTTTCATCGATTCCCAGCGTATAGAGCACCTCTGGCAATGAAATTTGAAAGGAAGCTTCACCTGAAGGAGGAGAACATACACCAGAAGTTTCAGAGCGAAAGGTGATCGATCGAAGGAGAAATCAAAGAATTCGTGGGCACCACCACTGTTCATCGAGTTTGAGAGCTAATTACGGGCTGTAATTTTCATTACAGCCCTGTTTTGTAAAATTTCTCCTTTTCTTTTAATTTCTGATCAATCTAAATAATGTTTTACTATAATCCTTCAATCATGCTAGCTTTAACCTTCTTTTGGGACAAAGGGTGTAATCCCCTTAAATTCTTAATGACTAGATGATCTTTATTTCATCAGGATATTTTTGGTATGGTAATTTTACTTAAGAGATTAATGTCTTTAATCATTTCTAGTTTCAATCAGTAACATGTGTTAGAGTTTTGTGATATGGACTAAAAAGTGATTTGCAAAATTTGGAACCCTAAAATTGAGATTTAGGAACTTATCGTAAGAAATTAGGTTTGTTCTTATTTCTAGATTTTTTGTAGTTTAATTCTTGTTAATGTTTTGATCTAGGAAATATTATTGAGTTAGACATGAAAATATGCTAGAAATAGATATTGGATTGTTTGAAAACTGATAGCGATCCGCAAGTGCACAGATTTATCGAAGTAATGAAAAGATTATCGTTCCCAACGAGGACTACGTAGTTAAGTGCTAACATCTTGACTTGTTTGAATCTAGGAAAACTAAACCAGTGGTTGTTCTAAACTTCTAAGCACGAACAAGCTCGAAAATGACGTTAAGAGGTTCAAATTCTAAAGGATCTGGATTTCGTGGGTTATGCCCACTAATCCCGAATAAGTATCTACTCGCTCATATTGTTAAGGAAATACATGATGTTTATGATGAACAAGTGAAAACTCATAAAAATCATCAAGAAACACTGAAAGAATAGTAAAACCGCCTTCTCCTCGATCTAGAGATGAGGAAGAGTCGATCGATCATCGCCTTCGTGAGGAATCTCGTCGGAATATGCCCTTAGAATCGTGTTTCGCCCTTATCACCGCCGCCGTCCATGTTCGTCCAAAAAAAGCCCCCCTCTGCTCTCGAAAAATCTTCCCTTTTATAGTTGGACCGGTTTAGAACCCATCAAGGTACGCTTCTGCAAAGTTTGGCTCAAATCCGACTCAATTTGGAGTCGAATCGAGTGAAAAACCGAAAGGGTGGACGTTTTCACGATCCGTGATGAGTTTACGGTCACGGCCGTAAATGTCTCTGTGTTTATAGCACTTAAGTCACAGAAATATTCACGGCCCGTGATGGATTCACGGCCTCACCCATGAAAGTTTCTGTGAACTTTTTGACTTAGCCAATTTTCACCTTCCGTTCATCGTCGCTTTTACGGTTGACTCTGTATTTATGGCCAAGGCCGTAATTGTCTCGTTCTTCACCGTTTTCTCCCCAAATTTGACGTGTAGGCTCGTGATCTCCTTGGGAATCATGCTTTAGCCTCAAAACTCTTGAAATCCTTCATTTTTATGCTATTTTACCTATATTTTCATAAAAACCAAGAAAAGTGAAGATTCCGTACAAAATAGAGTAAAAACACTAAAAATAGCACAAAATCATGCAAATAAGCTCAGAGTATGATCTAAAATATAGGTAAAAATATGGTGTAAATGCAACGCATCAAAATACCCTAGACTTAGAATTTTGCTTATCCTCAAGCAATACCTCGATATGTATAAAGAATGTAAAAATAAGGAACACTCATCTACTCTATCATCAATAAATTCCTTAGTCTACATTTCAGGGAAACAATTCTTTAGAACTTAAATCACTTAAGAGATATCATAGTAAAAATAAATCATCAAGAGTTTACAATCAAAGAAGGATAAAATTCACAAATCACGTCATAATGTTTATTCAACACATAATAAGCAATCAGATACTTTTTAGTTTAATAAATCTGCCCTAATCAATAGATAAAGATTTATTTCAAGTCACTTGGTGAAACTATGAATAAGAGATTTTTAATGCATTTTGGTCTTTAAACTGTTATTTATCATAACATTGTTCAAAGTATACTGCAAAGCAGTATAATATAACTCATGGTGTCAATATCAAATTAGAGGAATTTTCCACTAAGCCTACAGCTTTCTTTCTTTTTCTCTTTTTATAGACTTCAACTCATGTCTTTGGTACCACTGCCAATTTTTTGCAGTGCCAAGTAGAGGAGTCAGTTTTTTATTTTTTAATAGAAAAGAGTGTAAGCCGGCCAGTGTCAAATCATAATCTCATATTATATAACCAGAGGAGTTAGAGCAAATCTCAGGTTAAATAGATGAATCACCAAATTTCTATCCATAAAAACAAAATCTATTTAATCAAAGGAAGATAAACTAAACTTAAAGTATACGTTAACTTTGCACATGTCTTTTAAACACATAACAATTCATATATAGACTTTATCAATGCCATAATTGATCTTACTCAACAATTTAAGTCTACATGAATTCTCAAAAGTTTTCTAAGTTATCAAAATTGAAATTCCCTAAAAGCTTTCTAAGTTCAAAACTGAGGATAAATCAAACCAGTGTATCTCTTAAAAATTATAGACATTCAAAGTCCATATCTGTAAAGCTGTAAAGGTCTAGCAAAATATGAAAATGAGTACCCTAGACTTAAATTGTTGCATATGTGGAAATATTCAATCAATGAAGAATTTCAGAAATTTTTTTGCAAGAGTTCCCTTTGTATTTGTTGGCGAAACTGACACGCTCCGCAAGTGCACGGATATGTCGGAGTAATATAAAAGATGTCGAATCCCACAGGGAGCAAGGTTGAGTACTAGAAAGTCTAAGTCCTAATAGCTAGGCGAATCAAGATGTGGTTTTAAGAATTTAAATCGTAAACAAGCAATTATAAACAAGCAATCGTAAACAAGCAATCACGATAACTACGGTTGAGATTAAGTATGAGAGAGATATCAGGGCTATGGTTTCCACCACGATGATGATCTTAATCGCATAAGAAAGATATTAACTATTCGAATTATTGGTTTTGCATAAGGAATCTAACCCTAAGGTACAAGGTGCCCTCTCTCGAGTGATACACCCTAGTGTTCGTCTTAGATCAATCTCCTACTCTCGCAGTGGATCATTCTAGGGCAAACCCAATGAGTTCTATGGCAGATTATGAAACCCTCGAGCGAATACCAAGCACTCTCGTGTCGAGGTATCGCAAGTTTTACTAAGAGATTCCACTGTTATGATCCTTCTCTTGATATGAATCGTAACGGCTAGCACGCGAAAATACTCGGCCAAGGTAAGATCACGAAATAAATACGTCAAAGTAAAATATGCTCATAATTCATACCAAATAACATAAATAGATACAAAGTTTGCGATCAGAATCATCAACGGGCTTCAACCGAGCCCCGAAGTAGGGTTTACGCTACAATCATCATTGAAAAGCTCAAAATCTCTCTTTTAATAAAATGAAAAGTATAAGAAAATGAATCTAAGGTGAAGGAGACGATGAACCGAAGGAATCCTGAAGAAATCGTGATGATCGTGTGTCTCAATCGCCGAAAATCTCCAAAAGTCGCCTCTATTGCCATGTTCTTCCGCCCTAGGCCGTTCTTTGCGTGAATGCTCGATCATTAGGTCATAAAAATTAGGGCTTTTATATCGTTTGTGCTCGCCTCTGAAAGAGCTTTCCATAGACACCTTACTTGCCGAATTTGGCCTCCAAACGGGTGAGAAATCGAAGGAAAACCGAGTGTGGGTCGGGCCGTTCGCGAACCAGGGTTAGAATCACGGTGAACCCCGCCGGGTTCACCTGGCCGTGATTCATTCTGTGATTTCGGCAGAAAGAAGCACGGTGAACCGGGTTCACCTGGCCGTGATGTGTTCTGGACAGTTTTCGGCTAAGGGTTCACCCAACCATGATGCTCTCTGTGAGTTTCGCAGGTTGGCGATTGGGATGGTGAACCCCGTGGGGTTCACCTGGCCGTGATTGTCAGGCTAACTCCAAATAAGCCCAAATTTGATGGGCAGCTTGGTTTCCACACAAGAAATCGTCCCATGGCCTCAGAATATTCAAAATATGTCGAAAAAAGGTGTTTTTACATGAAATTCAATAAAAGTGCCAAAAAGTGAAGATTCCAAAAATATGAAGGAAATAAGGCCATAATGAGTATAAAAGCGCTAATATAAGCCTATATTTGACATGAAATAACTATGAAAATCACTATCAAAATGCAATGCATCAAAATACTCAAGACTTATATCTTTCCTTGTCCTCAAGCAATAAAATAAGATGAGATACATGATTGGTAAAAGAGCAGTCTTTCGTGTCAAGATATACATCCAAATTAGAAAAAAAACATTTAATAACAATCCAAGATCTAATCAGGAGAAATTAAGTAAATGGTTGTCTCATGTGTTCAACAGTTTGATCCCACAATACTAGATGCCAAACAACCTAGTAAGCAGCAAACATAGGATTCAATTAAGCTTACATAAAACACTCATGCGATTCCAATCCTTCATAGTCAAATCGTTGGGGTTAACTCAAATGTTTCATCAGGGTACGATACACTGATTATTGCAATAGACTTCAACTCATAACCTTAGGTATCATTGCCAATTTTTCGCAATGCCAAGTAGAGGAGTCATTTTATTATTTTCAACTTCACATCCCTTAGATTTCAACTCATGTCCTTCGGTACCACTGCCAATTTTTCGCAGTGCCAAGTAGAGGAATCTAAGGTTGAGAAATATATATATATATATATATATATATATTTATTTATACCAGCAGTTGATAACACATCTTTTTTGAACACATGTAGTATCTCCCCAACAATAGAAGGGACATCAAGGAATAACTAAGCGAATATATAACTCAATATGATTCTCATGTAAGTTGCAAGCTCGAGTTGATTAAACAATCATAGAAATGTTTGACCTACTAATGAACTACTCACAATCAATCCAAATCACAAAATTTCTAAATCATAGAACATACAGATATGGTCAAAAAGTATTTCTAACAAGGAGGTATACTCCAGACTTAATTCTTTGATCATTCCTAACCAATCATGAACTCAACTCAAAATTTTTGAAATAGCTATCATAGGACAAGTCTCATGATGGACACATGAATTCATGAATAATAAGCATTAAAAATTTCGAAATTTATACAGCATGTAGTCACAATCATCATAGCAAAATACTGATATAAGCATGAAAGGAAAAAATTGCAAAGTGTGAAACATAACTGTCACAGAGTGGGGCCTGAGGATGTGGACTAGGCCCATGAATATAATGGCATATAAGATACAATGCCACATAATATCCAACCGTCATGGGATAACAGTATCAATCTCCAAAAATAAACATTAAAACATCACATCAAATCACATCGCAGCCACGTGTAGAAATAAAGCAGAGACCGGAGTAAAGAAAGCTCACCCACTCTAAATTTTTTGCATAGTCCTCTATGCAATACCATGATGTGAGAGAAGTGGGTGCTGAAATAGATATCCTGGGCAGCTACTTCTTTTTGAGCGAGCGGGAGCCAGAAGCTTTCGAGCTTGAGCTCTTCTTCTTCCCACACGCACTATAATCCAGCTCAACCTCCTCATCTGAAGGAAAAACGCTGTCGGAGGAGATGTCCATCTGAGCCCTGTGCTCCTCAGAGGCAAAGGCGAGGCTCTCATCCATCGCGGATAGCTTTCCTCAAATAGAGCTCAGCATTTTGTGCTGGCGTTGCATACCAGCTTCATTTGATTCCCATCGAGTGGCGTAGTCTTGCTGCATGTGAAAAATGGTGGTGTCCATGTGATCGATCAACTCTCATTGATGGAGCTGTTCCTCCTTGATTTCCTGCAATACAGATATCACAGAATCGTGAGAGGAGGTGCCACCAAAAGAAAATGCTCCGGGTGATGGTGGTGCTGTGTCGACTGGATCGGGCTGTGCGTCCTCAACTGGCTGGATGCGCCAGTTTCCACGAACTCTGATAGATGTGTGCTCCGGGTTTGGCAAAGGTAAGCAGAAGGGGTTTCCCTTGAATGTCATACAGTAAGAATATCCCTTGCGTATAATCAGTTTCATGGCAACGCAAGACTTGATATCGGGCCTATTGTTGCCGGTAGCCTCCAATGTGCCGTAGGGAATGATGCCAAGGGTGAAAGTCCCTAAAGGGGGCGAAACCCTAATCATGCAGATATAAAAATTTGCATGGGCGGAATCTAGGGTTTCCTAGGATCGCATGTATGAACATAGATCAACTTAAAGATTGTATAGATCAAGAAGGGGATCATACCAATGCCATTGCTTGGATGGCAACTTGGAAGAAGAGGGCGAGCGGCTCTCCTCCAAAGGTGACGCACACAAGATGAGAAGTGGCTTTCTCCTTGTCGTTCCTTGTGCTAGCAAGGATCTCCAAGTCTCCTGATCGCTTGAAGGGAAGATGAGATGATCTCTTGGCTAGACCGAATCCTCCTTGAGCGTCAAGACTCACCACACGAGAGGAGAGAGGCGACAAGAGGAAGTTGCGAGCGAGAATAGAGCAATGCTCTCGAACGTGAGGCGTGCTCCCTATTTTGGAAAGCATGACTTCCAAAAATAGTAAACCCTCAATGTGTTCAAGCGTTCACGCCAAGTGAACAAGTCGCAACATTCTCCTCTTTGAACCAAGCGTTCACTTGATGAACCGGTTCAATTACATTTGGTTTAAAGACCAAATCAAACCAAGCATTGGTCTAGATCAAATTAAACCATAAGGCTCAAGATCTAACCATTCATCTCTTGATGCTCTTGATCTCATCGATCTAGCATCAATTCTCTCGATCGAAGCTTATCGATCTCAAGCCCTAATCAATCAAACATGATCAGACCAGATCTCACTTACAATCAGAGTTTAAATCCCATTAAACTGAACCAAAACAATTCAGTCCACACGATCTGACATAAGTAAGCCATATCATCAAATTGTGCGACCCTAAGGGTTTCCTTTAAATGTCGGTAACGATAACTTACGTTATCACGATCAGTGAGGGGTATCTAGCAACACATCACTGTCTCCCGATATAAAGGAAAGAGTCTTCCAAGACTACACCCAAACCACAGCACAAGTGTGAACCCAAGTCACTTGACATATGTGTTTCCTTTGCCACTGGATGTTCTTATTGGACAAGCGTGTCAAGCCTGTAATTCCAATATGATGAGAGTGGTTAGATCAGATGAACATAGTCACCTGGGTATGGCCATACACTTTCTCAACCATCTCATCCAGGGGGCCCCTTCAGAACATCACACTCCAAACAAGGAGACGTCAATCCTATATCTATCACTAGTGCCCTAACATGACTCATGCTCATTATCCAAGATAGTCTATAACCATTATGTTTCAAATGATATTGAACTACCTTAAAACAATGCCAATCATCATTTAGAAACACAAGTGATCTCAAGTCAGAGGAAATATGCCACTTGTTTGCATATAAGGATTATTCACATTGTGACAAGCAATCGAATATCCTAAGTAGGGTCTGTCCAGTACATCCAATGTACCCATGAGTCTACATCTTATTCCATGCTCGAAGCATCCTATAAGATTAGAACACATATTAGTCTCAATCATATCAAGGCTGTCTCATGTTCACCAAGATATCTCGACTAAGGACAATACTGCATGTCAGCCTAGCTGAACAGCATTGAGACATTATTCAGAAGTATACATATTGCAGCAGATAATGTAACAACCTGAATAACAACCATTGCCTTTATAAACATAGAATTTATACATGATACTGATAACAACCCAAGGCCTCAAACATTAGCCTTAAGGGCATACCCCAACAATCTCCCATTTGCACTTAATCTAATGGTTGAGAAATCTCAAACCCATATTATTACAGTGCTTCTCATGCTTCTGCTGCGCCAGAGGCTTTGTAAGCGGGTCAGCTAGATTGTCATCTGTATGAACCTTGCAGATTTTGATCTCGCCACGATCAATGATCTCCCGGATCAAGTGAAACCTTCTCTGTATGTGCTTGGACTTCTGGTGCGACCGTGGTTCCTTTGCTTGTGCTATTGCTCCAGTGTTATCACAGAAGATAACCAATGGATCTGCACTCGAAGGAACAACACCAAGTTCCTGAACGAACTTACGAATCCACACTGCCTCCTTGGATGCTTCTGAGGCTGCAACATACTCGGCTTCTGTTGTGGAATCAGCAACAATTGATTGTTTGAAACTTTTCCACACCATTGCTCCTCCATTCAAGCTAAAAACATAGCCTGATTGCGATCGGAAATCATCCTGGTCAGACTGGAATGAAGCGTCAGTATATCCTTCAATACTGAGTTCTTCCTGACCTCCATATATCAAGAACATATCTTTGGTCCTCCGAAGATATTTCAAAATGTTCTTGACCACAATCCAGTGTGCCTTCCCTGGATTACTTTGGAATCGACTGGTCACGCTTAACCCGTAAGCGACGTCTGGGCGAGTACACAACATCGCATACATAATGGACCCAATAGCCGAAGCATAAGACGTATTGTCCATTTCATCTTTCTCAGTCTGTGTTTGTGGACACTGACTCTTTGAAAGATTCAGACCATGTCTGACTGGAAGATATCCTCTTTTAGAATTTTCTAAATGGAATCTCTCCAGGACTTTATCGATGTAAGTACTCTGGCATAGCCCGAGAAGCCTCTTAGATCTATCTCTGTAGATCTTCACACCTAATACATAGGCTGCTTCTCCTAAATCTTTCATCTGGAAACATTTTCTTAACCATGCTTTGACGGCATGTAGTTCAGGAACATCGTTTCCAATGATCAAGATATCATCGACGTAGAGGACTAGGAAAGTAATCACGCTCCCACTAAACCTCTTATATACACACGGGTCATCTTCATCCTTGATGAAACCAAACTCACAGATTGATTCATCAAAACGAATATTCCAGCTTCTTGATGCTTGTTTAAGTCCATAAATGGACTTCTTTAATTTGCATATTTTATGACGATCTGATGGATTGGTGAAACCTTCAGGTTGTGTCATATACACATCCTCTTCTAGTTTTCCATTAAGGAAAGCGGTTTTCACATCCATTTGCCAGATCTCATAATCATAATATGCCGCTATCGCAAGAATAATCCGAATAGACTTGAACATGGCTACAGGAGAGAAAGTTTCATCATAATCTATCCCGTAGATTTGTTTGAAACCTTTCGCAACTAGCCTGCCTTTATAGGTAACCACGTTACCATCCATGTCTATCTTCTTCTTGAAGATCCACTTACAGCCTATAGGGATTACTCCCGGAGGCGGATCAACCAAATCCCAAACTTGGTTATCTGACATGGAGTCCATCTCGGCTCGCATAGCTTCAAGCCATCTCGCTGATTCCGGTCCACTGACCGCATCCGCATAAGTGAGGGGTTCATCATCAATGATGTAGACTCCGTCATAGCGCTCAGGCTGTCGACGGATCCTTCCCGATCTTCCCGGTTCCCGTGATATCTGAGCCTCAGGTTGTTCAGTAACCTGATCTACTGGCTCAGGCTCATCCAACTGTGCTTGACTACTTTGTCCTTCTTCTGGATTCTCATCCAGCTTTATTTCTCTCCCACTGGCCTCTTGCAGAAGAAATTCCTTCTCAAGAAAAATAGCCGTCCGAGCAACAAATACTTTGTTCTCTTTGGGATCGTAGAAATAATAACCCTTAGTTTCTTTAGGGTAACCGACAAAGATACATTTCTCATATCTGCTCTCTAGTTTCCCAGAGGCGAGCTTTTTGACATAAGCCTCGCAACCCCAGATCTTAATAAATGTCAAGCTCGGCTGTTTCCCATACCATAACTCATATGGAGTCTTTAAAACTGCCTTGGATGGCACTCGGTTTAGTACCTTTGCAGCTGTTTCCAGTGCAAATCCCCAAAAGGAGTAAGGTAGAGTAGCCTGACTCATCATAGAACGAACCATATCCAGTAAGGTTCTATTTCTCCTCTCGGACACACCATTCCATTGCGGTGTTCCTGGCGGAGTGAGCTGTGAGATAATCCCACACTCCTTCAGATAGTCAGTAAACTCATGACTCAAGTATTCTCCACCTCGATCTGAACGAAGTGCCTTGATATTTCGGCCTAGTTGATTTTGTACTTCATTTTTGAACTCTTTGAACTTGTCAAAAGATTCACTTTTATGTCTCATTAGATAGACATAACCATACCTACTGAAATCATTAGTAAAGGTAATGAAGTATGAATAGCCACCTCTGGCATGTTTACTAAATGGCCCACACACATCACTGTGAATGAGGTCAAGTAAACCTGAAGCCCTTTGACCTTTGTTAGAAAAAGGAGACTTCGTCATTTTACCCATTAAACAAGCTTTGCATGTATCAAGCTCCTCATAGGAGAATGATCCCAGCAGTCCATGGTCATGCAACCGCTTAATGCGCTTCTTGTTAATATGGCCTAAACGACTATGCCATAACAAGGTGCTGTCATCAGCATACTTGGCTTTCTTAATATCAATCTGTTGTATTGAACATTCCATGTCCAACATGAATAACCCATTGTTAATTGACCCAGTAGCATAAACAATATTATCAAAAGAAATATAACACTTTGAAGTTTTGCATTCAAAGGAAAACCCTTTCCTGACAAGAGCAGGAATAGAGATAATATTCTTTGTTATGCTCGGTACAAAATAACAATTGTCCAGTTCTAATACAAGACCAGATGGCAAAGAGATGTGATAAACTCCTACAGCAACAGCAGCAACCCGTGCCCCGTTTCCTACTCGTAGGTCCACCTCATGCTGTCCCACCTGTCTTCTTCTCTTGAGTTCCTGTACATTTGAACAAATGTGAACTCCACATGCAGTGTCTAACACCCATGAAATAGAAGAAGATAGCATGACTTCAGTCACAAAAATACTTGAGCCAGAAGCGAAAGGGTTGCTTCCCTTCTTATCTCCTTGGAGCGCTTTACAGTCCTTTTTCCAGTGACCCAACTGGCCACAATGGAAACATCTGTATTCCTTTGACCGCTTTATCTTTTGCTTTAGAGCCTTGTTGTAGCTCTTGATAGGGGCTTTGCCCTTCTTCCCCTTCTTCTTGTTCCTTGAAGGAACCATTAGGACAAAGGATGAAGGCTTTCCCTTCTCACGAGACTGAGTCTGCTCTGTAGTCAAGAGCATGTTCAGTAACTCTGCCGGGGTACAGTCGATCTTGTTCATATTAAAATTAATGATGAACGGATCGAAAGAGGCCGGGAGAGACTGCAAGATGATGTCTACAACAAGCTCCTGATTGATGGTGTGTCCCAGTTTCTCTAGAGCCTCTTTGTACCCAATCATCTTGAGTACGTGAGCTCCAACTGGACTCCCTTCAGTCAGTTTGCTCTGAAAGAAAAGTTTCATCAAGTTATAGCGTTCAGTCCTTGCCTGTGCAGCATACAGCATCTTGAGATTTGCTATAATTTCAATAGCAGATAAATCTTCATGCTGACGCTGAAGCTCTGGCGTCATAGACGCAAGCATAAGGCAAGCGACATCAATGCTATCATTGACATGCTTCTCATAAGCTTCCCGAACCGCCCTTGCTGCGTTCGCAGCGGGTTGAGGCGGTATTGCCGTCTCGAGGACATACAATTTCCTCTCAGCCTTAAGAACAATCTTAAGGTGTCCGTACCAGTCTGAGAAGTTTGGCCCAGCAAAGTTCTCCCTTTCCAGTAAGGATCGCACATTGAACGCTGTGGTGTTCGTTGCTGCAGTAATCTACAACATTGCAAGAACAGCAAGGTCAGTATCAATGTTAGAATCAATTCAGGACTTAAGAATGATTCTTTTCTCACTATTTTATCTGGCTGAAAAATCCAGCAAAATAGCCCGAAAGAGTAAAACTCTTTTAGTGAGATGGGATCCAGATTTCATACTTGGTCTCCGCGTCCCGCTCAGGCGAGATAAGATGCACAGAGAGTACAAGCACTAATCTCTGGTAGGCAATCCCTGCCAATCGCCAACCCGTGCGATTCCCCTTCATCTGGGCAATCCAGCAGACTGTGCCAACTGAGTTGGTACAACACAGTCTCTGATCCCACAGATGGCTGCCTCCATATAGCTACCATATGCTCAATATGTAGCCTACATGGTCAAGCTGACCCGACCTACTCCCTGGACTACCACGTGCTATGCTGAGCAACGAGAAGCGATAAATCCCTTCTCTGTAACACGCAGGTGTAATCACACACCGTCTGAAGATAGATGGGCGTGCCCACTGAGTGGGTACACCACGGCCCTAACGATAGTCAGAACAGTGAGGTTTCGCGTCAGAAGGCTTTCGTGCTTGATATTTAACGTTGGATTTTAACGGTCCTTTTATCTTCTTACTATCATTCAAATCCTATGGTGATAGCAGAAGAATACATCATGCAGTTACTAAATTACTTAAACAGTAAATTAAAAGCATGATGATCTTATGTGGTAAAAGCCCATTAAGCCTAAGTAAGACCTTAATTAACTTAAGTCTTCACTTGAGCTCTTCATGGGTCTTTAGCATTTCATCTGGCCCAACCTGGGCCCAAGCGCCCACTACAGCTCAGATGCGCCCACCAGGTAAAATGCGCCTGTCCTAGAGTCGAACCCTAGACCTCCCACTGGTGAAGCCACTTGCTGCATGCGCCTCTGCCATGTGTGCTCTGTGCTCATGTCTGATTAAATTACAATTTAATCTATCTAGACATGATTGACTCGCAGGTCAATTACACTTTATAAATTAATTAAAATGTGATGCGCAAATCACAATAATAATTTACAATAATACATCCAGGCACGCAGGCCCCAGCACAGCACACATTAAATTTTGGGCAGCCTACATAAGATTAAATAAACACTCAATCATGTTATACAAACATCATGTGATCCATTCAAGAAAATAAAATTTTTGAAAATCCCATTGGCATCAATTTTATTTCCTTATGTGCCCTACTACCTTACAACGGTCCATTAATAGGGATCCACTCATCAGACCTAGTCAGACCCACTGCCCTTGCATGCACCAAGTCATAACCGACTTGAGTCGACCTCATGGTCAACAATGCATGCGTTAAGGGCTGAACGTCCCTCATGAGTTCTGGCAAGCGGGTGTGACCCCGGTCCTTAATCATGAGCGTTCACTGGTTGTCTTAATCAGACATCGCTACACGCCTTTCTGCAGTCGACCAATAGCCACCACATGCTTGCGCATAGGTGCCATCTGGTCGACCCATCTAGGCTGTCAGATGGTCTGATCAGACTGTTGGGTCTAGACTGGACGATGACTTCAACCCTAATAACCCGTCTAAGTTTTAAAGTAGGCGCTTAGATCTAATGAGGGGCGTGCAAGTTAAGTTTTGTTTTGAGAAAAACTACAACAAGCGCCAACAAGTAAACATCATGCATGTAGTATTTTCGCATGATGATAACCTTAGATCTAATCATAAGCGCAAACAAGGATCACAACAAGCAATCATATGATTCATACATGAATTCGGCTCTGATACCAATTGAAAGTCCCTAAAGGGGGCGAAACCCTAATCATGCAGATATAAAAATTTGCATGGGCGGAATCTAGGGTTTCCTAGGATCGCATGTATGAACATAGATCAACTTAAAGATTGTATAGATCAAGAAGGGGATCATACCAATGCCATTGCTTGGATGGCAACTTGGAAGAAGAGGGCAAGCGGCTCTCCTCCAAAGGTGACGCACACAAGATGAGAAGTGGCTTTCTCCTTGTCATTCCTTGTGCTAGCAAGGATCTCCAAGTCTCCTGATCGCTTGAAGGGAAGATGAGATGATCTCTTGGCTAGACCGAATCCTCCTTGAGCGTCAAGACTCACCACACGAGAGGAGAGAGGCGACAAGAGGAAGTTGCGAGCGAGAATAGAGCAATGCTCTCGAACGTGAGGCGTGCTCCCTATTTTGGAAAGCATGACTTCCAAAAATAGTAAACCCTCAATGTGTTCAAGCGTTCACGCCAAGTGAACAAGTCGCAACATTCTCCTCTTTGAACCAAGCGTTCACTTGATGAACCAGTTCAATTACATTTGGTTTAAAGACCAAATCAAACCAAGCATTGGTCTAGATCAAATTAAACCATAAGGCTCAAGATCTAACCATTCATCTCTTGATGCTCTTGATCTCATCGATCTAGCATCAATTCTCTCGATCGAAGCTTATCGATCTCAAGCCCTAATCAATCAAACATGATCAGACCAGATCTCACTTACAATCAGAGTTTAAATCCCATTAAACTGAACCAAAACAATTCAGTCCACACGATCTGACATAAGTAAGCCATATCATCAAATTGTGCGACCCTAAGGGTTTCCTTTAAATGTCGGTAACGATAACTTACGTTATCACGATCAGTGAGGGGTATCTAGCAACACATCACTGTCTCCCGATATAAAGGAAAGAGTCTTCCAAGACTACACCCAAACCACAGCACAAGTGTGAACCCAAGTCACTTGACATATGTGTTTCCTTTGCCACTGGATGTTCTTATTGGACAAGCGTGTCAAGCCTGTAATTCCAATATGATGAGAGTGGTTAGATCAGATGAACATAGTCACCTGGGTATGGCCATACACTTTCTCAACCATCTCATCCAGGGGGCCCCTTCAGAACATCACACTCCAAACAAGGAGACGTCAATCCTATATCTATCACTAGTGCCCTAACATGACTCATGCTCATTATCCAAGATAGTCTATAACCATTATGTTTCAAATGATATTGAACTACCTCAAAACAATGCCAATCATCATTTAGAAACACAAGTGATCTCAAGTCAGAGGAAATATGCCACTTGTTTGCATATAAGGATTATTCACATTGTGACAAGCAATCGAATATCCTAAGTAGGGTCTGTCCAGTACATCCAATGTACCCATGAGTCTACATCTTATTCCATGCTCGAAGCATCCTATAAGATTAGAACACATATTAGTCTCAATCATATCAAGGCTGTCTCATGTTCACCAAGATATCTCGACTAAGGACAATACTGCATGTCAGCCTAGCTGAACAGCATTGAGACATTATTCAGAAGTATACATATTGCAGCAGATAATGTAACAACCTGAATAACAACCATTGCCTTTATAAACATAGAATTTATACATGATACTGATAACAACCCAAGGCCTCAAACATTAGCCTTAAGGGCATACCCCAACAAAGGGAAACAGCAAGAGGTGTGATCAAGCCGCCAATCACTATCACCCCCTTAAAGAACATGCGACGCGGCTGAAATGCTTTACCAAATAATATCCTGAATCGACTCTAAAACTGTGGAGCGTGCACCAGATATAAAATAATTCAGTCTTTCGAACCATACCGTCACTTTCACCGCGGACAAAGAGAGTGTGGGCCAATACGCGGTAAATGTACTTGATCACTGGGTTACACAGACTGGATGCATGAGCTGTGCGAGCGGAGTAGATGTGCTCGTTAGTGACAGCGCCCTAGAACCTCTGGTCACTATACTCAGTAGGGACTCTGCGCACGCTAGGCTCTGGAAAATCGTAAATACCGCAGAACTGTGAAAGAGATAGGATGTGTTCGATGTTACCCAGGCGGAAGGACAGACGGCCTGGATCATCCTCATGTATAGGATTAGCTTTAACTTCCAATGAACTCAAAAGTTCCAACGTGGTACCGATGTAGGTGGGTGAGAATAGTTGCTGAAATTGCTCCCACCTGATGGATGCATACATCAAGTCAACATCTCCAAGCATCCCTAGCATCTGTAAGGTGGTTCGGTCAAGATACCTCGTATTGAGCACGCGGCATTGTCGCAGAATCTGATACCGTGCCTCTTGTGCAGCGTTCCAGAAGATAATCCCGAACTCGTTTGGGGGAGACACGTAAGGCTGTGGTCGGCTGGCAGGTGTGCGGCCGTGACGAGACGAAGAAGAGCCTGACGTAGCTGAAGAAGGCCGGTAGGAAGGAGGAGTTGGCGTCGGCTCATACTCCTCATAGTCCGTGGAAGATGAATATGACAGCGCCTGTTGAGGGCATGAAGTTCTCTTGCTAGCCATGGCCTTCGTCCTTGGAGGCATAGTGGTTGGGCTGATCGGAAGATGGCTGGTAAGTGTCGACTGTAAGATCCGGTCGGAGGTGCTCACAGAACGGAGGTGGTGGCGGATCAGCAGAAAGTTGGCGAGCAGAAGACACGAAAATCCGGTGCGAAAGATGCGAGAAGAACTTGATCTGATTATTAGGAATCATAAATCAGAACCTGAGAGATCACCTCTGAGTGGTAAGATGGGGAGAAGGCGGCGCGATCCGGTCGGTTTCATCGAAAACGGGTGGCGGCGGCTGATATACACGAACTCTTGCGACGCAAAAATCGGGGATGAAATTGAAGCAGAACTTGTCCCACTTGTAAGGAAACTCGGATCCGACCTGGAGAGATCTTCTTCGTGTTTGGAAGGAAGGAAGAATACCGAAATCAGTGGGATCTTGGCGAAAGAGTAAGGCGGCGGCGGAAACTCACTGCGGGTGCCCTAGTTTCGGGCGAATAGAGGTTGAAATTCCAGTGAACCCGCCTGGGTTCACTCGCCCGTGATGTTTACTGTGGTCGAGCTGAAGCAACAGAAACACGGGTGAACCCGCTGGGGTTCACCGACCCGTGAAGCATTCTGGAAAATTTTCTGATCTTCAGAATCATGGTGAACCCCGTGGGGTTCACCTGCATGTGAAGTCCTCTGGTCACTAAGCCTGACGCACTGTACAGTACACATCACGGTGAACCCGCTGGGGTTCACCAGCTCGTGATGTTCACTGTATGCTCAAAAAAATCTGGAAAAATTCTAAAAAAATTCCCATGTGCTCCAACTTCTTCCTACAACACATAGAGACATCAAATTAGTAGCAATCCCCTCTAGAAAAGCGAAAATAAAAGAAAAACAAAATAATGATCAAAACACTAACTAATCGATATGGAGAAACTATGCATAAAAAACTAAAATTAAGCAAAAACTTAGGTTGCCTCCCAAGAGCGCTAGGTTTAGGTCGGTAGCTCAACCATGATAGTTTTCAAAGTTTCAAATTTGGGGGGTCTGAGAGAGCTAAAACTTCCTCTCTCTCTACTTGCTCATCTACAAAGTAATGTTTCAGGCGGTGCCCGTTAACTGTGAAGCTTCCAGTTCGTTCTGTCCAAATTGTGATAGCACCATATGGTTGAACTTTCTGAACTGTGAAAGGACCGGACCACCTCGTGCGAAGCTTTTCTGGAAACAATCGAAGTCTTGAATTAAATAGAAGTACTTTGTCCCCCTCATGAAATTCTTTCTTTGTTATGCGCTTGTCGTGCCAAAATTTGGTGCGTGCTTTGTAGCTCTTGGCATTCTCATAAGCAAAAAGGCGCAATTCCTCCAATTCATCAAGTTGAAACTTTCTCCTTTCACTGGCGTTCTTGAAATCAAGGTTGATTTGTTTGATAGCCCAATACGCCCTGTGCTCAAGTTCAACAGGTAAGTGACATGATTTTTCATAAATAAGTTGGAAAGGAGACATACCAAGGGGCGTCTTAAATGCCGTCCTATATGCCCATAAAGCATCGGGTAATTTTATCGCCCAGTCCTTCCGTGATCGCGATACGGTTTTCTCCAAAATTTGTTTGATTTCCTTATTGGAGACCTCTACCTAACCACTAGTTTGAGGATGGTAGGGCATAGTAATTTTGTTTCGTACACCATACTTTTTCAATAATGTTCTGAACCTTTGCTCAATAAAGTGAGAGCCGCCATCGCTGATTAGGCAACATGGGACTCCAAATCGGGGGAAGATAGTTCGCTTCATAAACCTCATAACGACTCTGGAATCGTTTGTAGCTTCGGCGGATGCCTCAACCCACTTCGACACGTAGTCGACGGTGACCAAAATGTACCATTTTCCACATGAAGAGGGGAAGGGGCCCATGAAGTCTATCCCCCATACATCAAAAATTTTTACTTCCATGATATTGTTGAGTGGCAGCTCGTCCCTTTTCGATAAGTTTCTAGTTCGTTGACAACTGTCACAAGTAGAGGCAAAACGTTTAGCATCATAGAATATCGAGGGCCAATATAAACCAGACTGTAAAACTTTAAATGCAGTTTTAGAAGCCCCCGCGTGCCCACCATAAGGCGAAGCATGACAATGGGTCAACACATCTTGTATCTCCTCTTCGGGCACGCATTGTCTGTACAATCCGTCCGCACACCTCCGGTATAGATATGACTCATCCCAATAATAAAACTTTACATCATGTAGAAACCGCTTCTTCCTCTGAAAAGTGAGGTCTGGAGGAAAGATGTTAGACACGATGTAATTAACAAAATCTGCATACCATGGGACTTGTTGATCTAATAAGGCATAAAGGTGCTCTTCAGGGAATGTATCGTTAATCTCTAATTCTGCATCAATTTTTTTGTTCGCGCTGCGGTCAAGTCTGGAAAGATGATCAGCCACCAGATTTTCACTCCCCTTCTTGTCTCTGATTTCTATATCAAATTCTTGCAAGAGGAGGATCCATCGGATGAGCCTTGGTTTTGCGTCTTTCTTGTTGATGAGGTATTTTATGGCTGCATGATCAGTAAACACGATTATTTTTGAATTAACAATATAGGAGCGAAACTTATCAAAAGCAAAGACAATCGCTAGTAGCTCCTTCTTTATAGTCGCATAATTTATCTGAGCGTCGTCGAGCGTGCGACTAGCATAATAGATGGCGTGAAGCTTCTTATCCTTCCTCTGTCCCAAGACCGCCCCAACAGCTTGGTCGCTAGCATCACACATCAGCTCAAAAGGTAGCGACCAATCTGGGGGTTGGATTACTGGAGGAGAGATTAATGCATCTTTGAGTTTAGAAAAGGCTTCCTTGCAGTCCCTGTCAAAGCAAAACATTGCATCTTTAGTAAGCAGAGTAGTTAAGGGGCGAGCTATCTTAGAAAAATCTTTAATAAATCTTCTGTAGAAGTCGGCATGTCCAAGAAAGCTCCTGATCCCCTTCACTGATGTAGGCAGCTAGAGATGTTCAATGACTTCAATCTTTGCTCTGTCCACCTCTATCCCTGGTTCAGACACTAGATGCCCAAGGACAATGCCTTCCTTGACCATGAAGTGGTACTTTTCCCAGTTCAAGACTAGGTTCACCTCTTTGCACCTCTGCAAAACCTTAGATAAATGAGACAAGCAATGATGGAATGAAGAACCATATATAGAAAAATTATCCATAAATATGTCCATGAATTCTTCGTTAAAATCAGAAAATATGGCCATCATTGCTCGCTGAAAGGTTGCGGGAGCATTGTAGAGGCCAAAGGGCATTCTTCGATACGCATATGTGCCGTAGGGACACGTGAAAGTTGTTTTCTTCTGGTCATCCGGGTGGATGGGGATCTGGAAGAAACCTAAAAATCCATCCAAAAAGTAAAAATAAGAATTATGCGCCAATCTGTCTAACATCTGATCTATAAATGGAAGAGGGAAATGATCCTTTCGCATGGCCGAATTCAACTTCCTGTAATCTATGCACATTCTATGTCCCGTGACCATGCGTGTAGGTATCAGCTCGTTTGCCTCGGTCTTTATCACTGTGACGCCACCCTTCTTGGGTACAACGTGTACGGGACTCACCCAAGAGCTGTTTGAGATTGGATAAATAACCCCGGCGTCTAATAGCTTGAGCACTTCTTTCTTTACTACATCCTTTAGATGCGGGTTTAGTCGGCGCTGGAACTCCACGGAAGGTTTGCAGTTGTCTTCCAATAGGATCCTGTGCATGCAAACAGAAGGGTCAATCCCCTTTATGTCATCTAATGACTAACCTATTACCTTCCTATGGAGGCGAAGTTCATTAAGCAATAATTCGGCCTGCTCCTTATCCAACGCCGGATTGACAATCACGGGTATGTAGAATTTTCACCCAGAAACTCATATCGCAAGGTGTTGGGCAAGCTTTTGAGTTTGATATTCTGCTGCCCTTGGTTCTCCTCTTTTCTGTCATCCTGGCTTGCATCAGCTTCTAGTAGCGCAACATATTCCTCAGCTTCTCCTTCATCACCGTCGTCAGCAGTGTTCGTCAGAACTAGATCAAGTGGGTCCACTTCTCTTTCAGGCAGCTCAACATCTTGCGTGGTTCTCTCCACAATGTCCACGCTGCAACATGTACCTGCAAGAGAAGGTTTTTTCAGAGTATCAGTAAGAATAAATTGAATGGCATTGTCACAGATGTTCAAGGTCAGTTTCCCATTCTTAACATCCATGACAGGGCCAGCAGTGGCCAAGAAAGGCCTCCCCAAAATGATCGGGAGCCTATCATCCTCATCAATCTCCAAACAATAAAATCAGCAGGAATAAAGTAATCTCCTACTTTAACAGGTACATCCTCTAAAATACCAACTGGGTGACGCACAGATCGGTCTGCAAGCTGTATAGAAATGTTAGTTGGTTGCAAATCCCCTAAGTCTAGCCTTTTACAAAGTGAAAGTGGCATGAGGCTAATGCTCGCTCCTAAGTCGCACAGAGCCCTCTGAAAAGACATCTCCCCAATCTGGCAGGGTATGGAAAAACTGTTGGGGTCTTTAAGCTTTTAAGGGAGCTTGTTCTGAATGATGGCGCTGCACTCCTCAGTAAGTGCAATGGTCCCTTGATCCTCTAGCTTCCTCTTGTTTGATAAAATGTCTTTCAGAAATTTCGCATAAGTCGGCATCTGCGAAAGAGCATCAACAAAAGGGATGTTAATGTAGAGTTTCTTCAAAACCTCTAAAAACTTACCAAACCGCTTGTCCAATTTAGCTTTGACAAGCCTCTGTGGAAAGGGAATCAGTGGCTTATATGCTGGCGGTCCCACATAGGGCCGCTCCTCTTCAGCTGGTTCAGATGCCACTGGTGTCACATCAGTATGCGGTTCCACAGGTTCTGGTATTGACTCTTCTATCTTGTCATCTGTCGGCATCTTCGGGTCTTCCAATTGCTTGCCGCTCCGAGTGGAGATTGCATTGCACTGCTCCCTTGGGTTTACTTCTGGTTGGGATGGTAGCTTCCCCGGTGCTCTAGAAGATGAGCTAGCTTGCTGGGCTAGCTGACTCTCTAGCATCTTATTGTGTGTCTCCAGGGAGTCCATCTTGGTCATCATCATCTTCATCATATCTGTGAGTCCTTCAAGTTGCTTGCCTAGATTTGAATCATTGTTGGGTCTTGACTGTGGTGGTTGTGGCTGCGGTGCATTGTAATTTCTGGCCTGGAATCCTGGTGGTCTGAAGTTGTTCTGTTGGGGTTGCCTAAAGTTTCCTTGTGGGGGCTGAGTCTGCTGTGGTGGAACTTGTCCAGGCTGAATCAGCTGAGTTGTCCGGTAAGAGAAATTTGGATGGTTGCGCCATCCTGGATTGTAGTAGCTGGAATAAGGGTTGTTGTTCTGGTTGAAATTTCCAACTGCATTCAACTGCTCAGGATGAGCCGCAGCCATCTGTCCATCTCCTACTTGGCAATCTGCCCTTGCGTGACCTACAACTCCACAGACCTCACAAGTAATAGCATTAATATCCATAGAATTAACAGACCAAGAATCAAGCTTCCTAGTCAAGTTATCAACCTTAGCCGTGAGTGTAGTAAGAGAGTCAAGGTCATACTTACCTGACTTCTTGGCAGAAGTACCTCTCTCAGATGTCCATTGGTGATGGTTAATCGCCATATCTTCGAGAAGGTTCATTGCGTCTTCCACTATCCTATTCATCAAAGCACCTCCTGCTGCAGTGTCCACTGTAAGCCTCGTGTTGTAATCCAAACCGCTGTAGAACGTTTGGATCAAAACCCATGTCTCAACACCGTGATGTGGACACATCCTTTGGAGCTCCTTAAACCTCTCCCAAGCTTCGTATAGGGATTCTCCATCTTTTTGCATGAATCTCGTTATCTGATTTCGCAATTGGATTCTTTTTGATGGAGGGAAGTACTTGGAGAGAAAGGCTTGAGAAAGCTCTGCCCATGTTCTTATCAAAGCAGCAGGTAGTGTGTGCAGCCAAGCTCTCGCCCTGTCCCTCAGAGAGAAGGGGAATAGTCGCAACCTGATAGCGTCAGCAGACACTCCATTAATTTTCAACATATCGTAATATTCTAGAAAAATAGAAAGGTGCATGTTGGGGTCCTCAAGAGGAGAACCACCAAACTAATTCTGTTGCACCATAGAAAGAAGAGCAGGTTTTATTTCAAAATTGTTGGCCTCAACAGCAGGCCTAGCAATCCCTGATTGGAAACCATAAGTGTAGGGTGTAGAATAATCCTTCAATGTCCTGTTATTGTTACAGTTGTTGCCCATTGGTTGTTGTACTCTATCATTGTTCACTTCGATCTGAATGTGTTCCATCTGACTTTCTCCTCCAGGATGGTTCATGATTTCTCTCTTCTGGATCTGATTTTGCATCCTCCTTGTCCTGAAGGTGCGCTCGATCTCTAGATCAATGTCAAAGAATGTACCTGCCCTAGAACTTCTTCGCATAAAATGGTCAGCCAAAATTATAAAGTTCTAAGACAGCAAGTGAATAAAAAGAAAAAGAAAATAACAGTGCAGTAAGAAAAATCTAACCTAAGGCCTAGTCTACCAATTCTCGGAAGTATACTAATATCAAACGTTGCTCCCCGGCAACGGCGCCAAAAACTTGACACGCTCTGCAAGTGCACGGATATGTCAGAGTAATATAAAAGATATCGAATCCCACAGGGAGCAAGGTTGAGTACTAGAAAGTCCAAGTCCTAATAGCTAGGCGAATCAAGATGTGGTTTTAAGAACTTAAATCGTAAACAAGCAATTATAAACAAGCAATCGTAAACAAGCAATCACGATAACTATGGTTGAGATTAAGTATGAGAGAGATATCAGGGCTATGGTTTCCACCACGATAATGATCTTAATCCCACAAGAAAGATATTAGCTATTCGAATTATTGGTTTTGCATAAGGAATCTAACCCTAGGGTACAAGGTGCCCTCTCTCGAGTAATACACCCCGGTGTTCATCTTAGATCAATCTCCTACTCTCGCGGTGGATCGTTCTAGGGCGAACCCAAAGAGTTCTATGGCAGATTATGAAACCCTCGAGCGAATACCAAGCACTCTCATGTTGAGGTATCGCAAGTTTTACTAAGAGATTCCACCGTTACGATCCTTCTCTCGATATGAATCGTAACGGCTAGAACGCGAAAACACTCGGCCAAGATAAAATCATGAAATAAATACATCAAAGTAAAATATGCTCACAATTCATACCAAATAACATAAATAGATACAAAGTTTGCGATCAGAATCATCAATGGGCTTCAACCGAGCCCCGAAGTAGGGTTTACGCTACAATTGTCATTGAAACGCTCAAAACCTCTCTTTTAATAAAATAAAAAGTATAAGAAAATGAATCTAAGGGGAAGGAGATGATGAACCGAAGGAATCCCGAAGAATTCGTGATGATCGTGTGTCTCAATCACCGAAAACCTCCAAAAGTCACCTCTGTCGCCGTGTTCTTCCGCCCTAGGCCGTTCTTCACATGAATGCTCGATCATTAGGTCATAAAAATTGGGGCTTTTATATCCTTTCCGTTCACCTCTGAAAGAGCTTTCCATAGACACCTTACTTGCCGAATTTGGCCTCCGAACGGGTGAGAAATCGAAGGAAAACCGAGTGTGGGTTGGGCCGCTCGTGAACCAGGGTTAGAATCACGGTGAACCCCGCCGGGTTCACTTGGCCGTGATGTGTTCTGGACAGTTTTTGGCTAAATGGAATTCTTGTGAACCCCGCCCCGCTGGGGTTCACCTGACCGTGATGCTCTCTGTGAGTTTCGCAGGCTGGCGACTGGGATGGTGAACCCCGTGGGGTTCACCTGGCCGTGATTGTCAGGCTAACTCCAAATAAGCCCAAATTTGATGGGCAGCTTGGTTTCCACACAAGAAATCGTCCCATGGCCT
Organism: Costus lasius; assembly: GCA_027563935.2. NCBI lineage: Eukaryota > Viridiplantae > Streptophyta > Magnoliopsida > Zingiberales > Costaceae > Costus > Costus lasius. The sequence goes on along the minus strand of CM050450.1, from coordinate 104,373,160 downwards.
TAAAATCTTCAAAATATGTTGAAAAAAGGGTGTTTTTACCTGAAATTCAATAAAAGTGCCAAAAAGTGAAGATTCCGAAAATATGAAAGAAATAAGGCCATAATGAGTATAAAAGTGCTAATATAAGCCTAGATTTGACATGAAATATCTATGAAAATCACTATCAAAATGCAATGCATCAGAAACCCTGTACCGTTATATCAAAAATATGAAATACAACTCAGAAAAATCTGAAAAATATTCCATATCGAAGATATTCAAGTTTTACATGGTAATCAACTCTCAGACATCGAATACCGTCAGGTTTCATCATTCAAATCACAGTTTACCATACTCACATAGATTTGCATCAAGATTTACAATTCTAGAGCAATTCATTGCGTTATCTTCAATTCTCCTGTTCATCAACTTTTGACTTCATGAAAACTCTTCAAAACTTCCTACAATCAAAGTTGTTCATAATTAAAACTTTATGTCACAAAATACTCCAGGACAAAATTGAATCAAGATGGACTAAAAGAATAAACAGTGATAATCAAAAGTATGGGTTGCCTCCCAAAAAAGCGCTTATTTAAGGTCTTTAGCTTAACCATAGCCATGTTTAAAGATCTTCTGATGGACTGGAGAGAATCAGACACACATCTTCTTCAACTTGTTCCTCTTCAAAATAATGCTTCAATCATTGCCCGTTCACCTTAAAACCTTCTTGTCCTTCTCTCGATATCTCTACTGCCCCATATGGGAACACTTTCAGAATAATGTAGGGTCCAGACCAGCGGCTTCTTAATTTTCCTGGGAACGGCCTGAGACGCAAATTATATAGTAGAACTTTATCCCCTTCAAAAAATTCTTTTCTCGAAATCCTCTAATCATGCCACTTCTTAGCACGTTCTTTATATATGCGAGAACTTTCATAAGCTGAATTCCTGATTTCATCTAATTTATTTAGTTGAACTTTTCTTCTTTCTTTAGCACTCTTTAGGTCATAGTTTAGCCCTTTCACTGCCCAATAGGCTCTATGCTCAAGTTCCACAGGTAAATGGCAAGATTTGCCATAAACAATATGGAACAGAGACATCCCTAAAGGAGTCTTGAAAGCCGTCCTATAGGCCCAAAGAGCATCGTCCAGTTTCAGCGCTCAATCCTTCCTTGCTCCTGACACAGTCTTTTCAAGTATCCTCTTAATCTCTCTATTTGAAACCTCAGCTTGACCACTAGTCTGTGGGTGATACGGCGTAGCCACTTTATGATGTACTCCATATTTTCTTAACAGCGACTCGAGCTTATTTTCGATGAAATGAGAACCTCCGTCACTGATCAGGACTCTGGGAACACCAAATCTAGGAAAAATTACCTTCTTAAACAATCTGGCTACAACTCGCAAATCATTAGTGGCCTCAGCGGTTGCTTCAACCCATTTAGATACATAATCAACACAAAGAAATATATATTTCTTCCCACATGAGGTGGGGAATGGGCCCATAAAATCAATTCCCCAGACATCAAAGATTTCAACTTCCAAAATCCCATGTTGAGGTAGTTCATCTTTTCTAGTAATATTACCAGCACGCTGGCATTTATCACAGGATTGAATAAACTTCCTAGCATCACGAAAAATTGTCATCTAGTAGAATCTTGACTGGAGAACCTTGAAGGCCGTCTTTGGTGCACTGGCATGCCCACCATAAGGGGAAGAATGACAGTGAGATAATACATCATGAATTTCTTCTTCCGGCAAGCATCTTCGAAATAAACTATCCGCACACCGACGATACAAATATGGCTCATCCCAATAAAAATGCTTAACATCTACTTTGAATTTCTTCTTCCCTTGAAATGATAGATCAGGTGGCATGATATTGGACACAAGAAAGTTAATGATATCCGCATACCATGGTGTCTCTTGTCTTATGAGAGCATACAGATATTCCTCCTGAAAGGCATCATCAATTTCCTATTTGTCTTCCAGGTTCTTCTCTTTGGTCAGTCTAGACAAATGATCTGCCCCTTTCTTGTCTTTTATTTCAAAATCGTTCCCAATGAGGACTACGTAGTTAAGTACTGACTTCTTAACTTGTTTGAATCTAAGCAAACTAAACCAGTGGTTGTTCTAAACTTCTAAGCATGAACAAGCCTGAAAACGGCGTTAAGAGGTTCAAATTCTAAAGGATCGGGATTTTGTGGGTTCACCACACTAACAATCATGAATCATTTAAAAGTAGCTAATTCTATAGAAATTATCAATCATGAAAGGAACTTTTCCTAGGGTATATATCACCTCCTCTCGGAGCGTAATACGATATTTAGTTAGATTAACTCCCTACTCTCGTGACAGTTAACCTAGCTAAACCCATTAAGTTCTATAAAAAGCTAGTGAATCCTTCAGACGAATCCAACCTACTCTCGTGATTGGATTCGAAGGTTTAGTTGAAATAGGTCGGACGTTACGATTCACCTCTCGGCCCTTCTCGCAACATCTAAGATGCAAAACTACTTGGCCAAGGTAAATTATGGGATACATGCAATTTCAATAGAATCATGATGATAAATTCATAATAAAACGAGCAATAACATAGATTGATTCATGAAAGTTAGAGGGTTATGCCCACTAATCCCGAATAAGTATCTACTCGCTCATATTGTTAAGGAAATACATGATGTTTGTGATGAACAAGTGAAAACTCATAAAAATCGTCAAGAAACACCGAAAGAATAGTAAAACCGCCTTCTCCTCGATCTGGAGATGAGGAAGAGTCAATTGATCATCGCCTTCGTGAGGAATCTCGTCGGAATATGCCCTTGGAATCGTGTTTCACCCTTATCACCGCCGCCGTCCGTGTTCGTCCGAAAAAAGCCCCCCTCTACTCTCGAAAAATCCTCCTTTTTATAGTTGGACCAGTTTAGAACCCATCAAGATACGGTTCTGCGAAGTTTGGCTCAATTCTGGCTCAATTTGGAGTCGAATCGAGTGAAAATCCGAAAGGGCAGACGTTTTCACGGTCCGTGATGAGTTTACGGTCACGGCCATAAATGTCTTTGTGTTTATGCACTTAAGTCACAAAAATATTCACGGCCCGTGATGGATTCACGGCCTCACCCATGAAAGTTTCTGTGAACTTTTTGACTTAGCCAATTTTCACCTTCCGTTCATCGTCGCTTTTACGGTTGACTCTGTATTTATGGCCAAGGCCGTAATTGTCTCGTTCTTCACCGTTTTCTCCCCAAATTTGATGTGTAGGCTCGTGATCTCCTCGGGAATCATGCTTTAGCTTCAAAACTCTTGAAATCCTTCATTTTTACGCCATTTTACCTACATTTTCATAAACCAAGAAAAGTAAAGATTCCGTACAAAGTAGAGTAAATGCACTAAAAATAGCACAAAATCATGCAAAGAAGCTCAGAATATGATCTAAAACATAGGCAAAAACATGGTGTAAATGCAACGCATCAAAAACCTTAAGTAAAACCTGTGGTATGAGAATACTTAGTTTTGCTTGAGATTTTGATATTGAGATGGAATGCACGAGAGTGATTCTTTATCTCTCTATTAAAGTTTACTTATATTAAACATTAAATAAATCCTACACGAGAGTGAGGGTTGTTCTTTGTAATTTGACTGCGTGAGAGCTTGTTAATTTCTTTGTTAAGTAAGCTACATCTTTACCATAACAAGAATAAATTGATGAACACTTAATTATATGTAGTCATAGATATTAAGGTGGATGAACCCCTAGTCCCAATTCTTCTCTCTGATTTTTCGTATACCGTTCGATCGATTACTTTCATCATACTCGATTTGTTTAGCTAGTGAGAAATCAATTTGTTGGTATTTAACAACAATGTCTCTGTGGTTTGATAACTTTTTATTACTTCAAGTATCCGTGAACTTGCGGACACAATAAGTTTTTGGCGCCATTGTCGGGGACCTTGGTTTTTGTTAATATTGATATAATTGATAGTATTGCTAGACTAAGCTTTGTTTTTATTATTTTCTGTGTTATATTCTGATTTTCTCTTATTTCCTGCAAATTCTGAGTTTATTTGATCCTCTACTTGTTTATGTGCAGGACTCTTAGATTAGGATCATTAGTCCCCTTTGATCCTGAAATTAATAAAACTCTTAGATTGCGTAGGAAACTTAGATTTGCAGAGGAAAGAGAAGAAGAATCAATCATGGCTGAGAGGAGAACACTTAGAGATTATGCAGCCCCAAATACACAAGGAATTCGCTCCAGTATAACTAGGCCAACAATTGATACAAATAATTTTGAGATTAAACCAGCCTTCCTGTCAATGATCCAGTAGAATCAATTTGGAGGATCTCCGCTAGAAGATCCTAATCAACACCTATCTCTTTTTCTTGAATTTTGTGATACTATAAAAATTAATGGTGTATCTGATGATGCTCTTAAACTGAGATTGTTTCCTTTTTCCCTTAGGGACCGAGCAAAAGCCTGGCTACATTCTCATCCGACTGGAACATTCACCACTTGGGAACAATTGACAAATGCTTTCTTGATGAAGTACTTTCCACCCAGTAAGATGATTCAATTGAGAAATCAGATCATGGGATTTGCACAGAGGGATGGTGAATCACTTAGTGAGGCATGGGAGCGCTTCAATGAGTTACAACGGAAGTGCCCTCACCATGGATTAGAAGATTGGGTTTTAATTCAAACTTTTTATAATGGTTTACTCTATAGCACCGGTCTAACTGTTGATGCTGCTGTAGGAGGAGCCCTGATGAAGAAAATAGTTGAAGATGCTTACACTTTATTTGATGAGATGGCTTTGAATCACAACCAGTGGACTACTGAGAGAAGAGTGCTGTATCGTCCTCCTCATGGTAAGAATGATAGTGATGGTTGGCATTCTATGGCTGAAAAGGTAGATTCTTTACATAATAGACTTGACTCTCTTCAATTACAACCTGCAGCAGTTTTATCTATTACTTGTGAAGTTTGTGGAAATTCTGGGCATTATTCTGAGGAGAGTAAAATTATTACTGATCAGGGTTCTGAGCAAGTTAATGTTGTTAGGGGGTATAATCAAGGTAGAAACAATGATCCCTACTCTAGTACCTACAACCCTGGATGGAAAAGTCACCCAAATTTGTTTTGGAAAAATAATAATAACACTAAGGGGTAAGATGAGAATAGAGGATATCAACAAAAGCATCAAAATCAAAATCAACCTCAAGAATCTAATTTAGAATCTTTGCTTGTTAAGTTTATGGCAAAACAAGATCAGAGATTTGAAGAGCTAAATGATAAGATTAATCAGCTGATTGTGCACAATAAGCTTTTAGAGACACAGATAGCACAACAAGCTAGCACTGCTTATAGACCTCTAGGGAAATTACCTGCCAAGCCTGAACCTAACGCTAGGGAACATTGTAATGCTATCACAACTAGGAGTGGAAAATAGTTAGAGGACCCAAGGGGATCACTAGATTATGAGGTACAGCCTAATATTGAACCTAGCAGTGAACCAGTTTTGGAATCACAACCTGCACATGTGCAGTCCCATCCTAGCTCGCCACCTTCTAAGGAGGATGAGCCTTCACAGAATGGTGATTTGCCTTGTAAATTTGATATTCCTAGACCTAGTTCACCACCACCATATAGGCCACCTATACCTTTTCCCCAGAGGATTGTGCAAGCCAAGTTAGATAGGCAATTTGGAAAATTTCTAGATATTTTGAAAAAGTTGTATATTAATATTCTATTCACTGATGCTTTATCTCAAATGCCTACATATGCTAAATTTTTGAAAGAGATTTTGTCCAATAAAAGAAAAATAGAGGACTATGGTACTGTGGCATTAACTGAGGAATGCAGTGCTATTATTCAAAATAAGTTGCCACCGAAATTAAAAGATCCAGGTGATGACACCGAAATTTATAGTAAATTTCATGCCATTTTGTATATCTTTTTGTGTCATATTATTACTACTTTGCTTATTTTTATGCCTTTTTTTATCAAATATTGTAAAATCTACTTCTATTTTGGTTTTTCATGATTTTCAGGCAAAAAGGCACAATTTTAAGGCATTTTCAAGCAAAATCAAATACATAGAAGAATTCCCATCATCAAGAGGAAATCACACATTAAATTTCAGAAGAATAAGAGCATTAGAGCAAATTACGGCACCCCCATTATGGATATTACGGTACCGTAATTTACCTGCACTCGTAGTTCAAAATTACGGTACTGCCATAATTCCCGTGAGGTGTCGTATTTTAAGATTTTTTCGACTAGAGTTTTCATGGCGATTATGGCACTACAGTAAAGAAGAGCACGGTACCGTAATTACAGATGATTTCCTACCCGAGAGATTTGAAGAAATACGGCACTGCCGTAATGATCTTTACGGGCCGTATTTTGGTCCAGAAATTTACAAAAAAAAATACGGCACAGCCGTAATCAATTTCACAGGCCGTAATTTGATGCAGAATTCACAGACTCAAAATTACGGCACTGCCGTAATAGTTTTTACGGCTGTAATTCTAACCTGCAAACGCGATTTTTTCGGGGCTGATTTTTGCGTGGACCATATATTTTGATGCAGAAGTCCAAATTGAGATCCGAAAGTTGTGACGGACCCATCTTAAAGAGGAAAAGACACATGAAGTGAAAGCACCAATTTTTATCTAGTATCGAGGGAGCAATCGACAGAGAGGTGTCTAAGGTTTGGCCCTACGCTGAGAGGTGTAGAGGACACCTCAGGCCACAATTTTCACACAGAAGCTTCACCTGGAGGAGGAGAGGACACACCAGAAGTTTCAGAGCAAAAGGAGTTCGATTGGAGGAGAAATCAATGAAAAAGCGGCACCGGCACTGTTCACTCACAAAATTACGGTTGTAATTTCTATTACAGCCGTGCTGTAACGTTATTTCTTCCTGTTCTTCAATTTCTGATCATTCTAAACTATGGATTACTATATTTCTTCCTCCATGCAAGCTTAAACATATTTGGGACATGGGGTGAAATCTCCTTTAATTTCTTAATGATTAGATAACTTTTTATCTTCGTCAGAATAGTTTTATGATGATAATTTTACTTATGTGAATAATTGCACTTTGATTCTCCATAGATTGATGTTATTATTCATGTTTTAGAGTTCTTGCAATAAGGACCGAAAGGTGACTTGCTTGAGAACTTGGAACCCTAGAATTGCATGTTAGGAACTCTCTTAGGTTAGTTCTTAATTATTTGATTTTAGTGATTTTATTGCCATGATGATAATTTGAATCTAGGGTTGAGTTATTGTATTATACATGATTTGATCTTGCACGAAAGTGAGGATCGAGTCATCGAAAAACCATAAGTAGAACTTGTGTTGAATCTCGGATGCACGAAAGTAATCCTTGAGATTCCACTCGAGACAATCAACTTAGAATTCGGATGCACGAAAGTGATCTTTGAATTCTTTGATTGATGATTTACTTATTTTCAGCATTGGAATAGATCTTGCGCGAAAGCGAGGATTGGTCCCTGCATGATTGTCTGCACGAAAGTGAGATGATCCCTTTATGAAGTAAATTAAGTCTTTATCATGATAAAATTAGTCTGACGACTTTTTATTTATATCTAGTGATTCAAATTAAGGTGGATGAAACCCTAGTCCCAGTTTATCTCTCTGATTATTTTCCTGTGTGTTTATCGATTATTCACTTGCATCATATTCGATTTGCTTAGCTAGTAAGAAAACAATTATTTGGTACTTAACAATAAGGTCTCTGTGGGATCGATATTTTTCTCTATTACTTCGAGTATCCGTGCACTTGCGGACATTACAAGTTAGGGACAACAAGTTTTTGGAGCCGTGTCAGGGAGTGACAATAGCCCTGTGAGCCAATACTTAGGTTTTGGCCGCGACACCTTAAGCAAGTCTACCTACTTGTATTTAAAAGTGTGTCCTTTCGGATCACAACAAGTTTTTGGTGCTGTTGCCGGGGACCTTAGTTTTGTTGATATCGGAGATATTGAGATTATTACTAGACTAGGTTTTTATTTACTATTTTTGATTATTTTCTGCTTTCCTTGAAATCACTTGATCTATCTACTTTGCATGCACAGGAGTCTTAGGTCAGGACCACTTTTTCCATTCAATCCTGAAATTAACAAAAACCTTAGAGTGCGCAGGAAGTTGAGACTGGAAGAGGATTTACAAGAAACATCACAGGAGATACAAGAAGAAATTTTGGATATGGCAAATAACGAGAGAAGATCTTTGCGCGATTATGCTGCCCCTAATTCATAGGGAATTCACTCTAGTGTCACCAGGCCGGCCATTGATGCGAACAATTTCGAGATCAAACCAGCGTTCCTATCTATGATCCAACAAAACCAATTTGGAGGAGCACCTCTTAAAGATCCTAATATCCATCTATCTCTTTTTCTTGAATTATGTGATACAATCAAAATTAATGGAGTTTCTGATAATGCACTAAACTTGAGATTGTTTCCTTTTTCCCTTAGAAACCGAGCACGCGATTGGCTTCATTCACAGCCATCAGGGACGTTCACTACTTGGGATCAGATTTCTAACGCATTTCTGATGAAATACTTCCCACCTAGCAAGACCATCCAACTGAGAAATCAAATTACAAATTTTGCACAAAAGGATGGAGAGTCTTTGAGTGAAGCATGGGAGTGATTTAACCACTTGCAACGGAAGTGTCCTCACCATGGCTTAGAGAAATGGGTTTTGATTTAGACTTTTTATTATGGTCTTCTTTATAACACTCGACTTACTGTTGATGCTGCTGCAGGTGGAGCCCTGATGAACAAGACCAAGGAAGAAGCCTATACATTGATTGAGGAGATGACACTAAATCATAACCAGTGGACTACTGAGAGAGGAGTTCTTTATCGCCCTCCACATGGTAAGACTGATAATGATAGCTGGCGCACATTGGCTGAGAAGGTAGATTCTTTGTGCAATCGTCTTGATACGTTTAAAATGCAAACTCATGCTGTTTCTTCTTCTATTACTTGTGAGATTTGCGGGAATAATGGGCATAATGCTGAGGAGTGCAAAATAATTGTTGAGAGGGATGACGAACAAGTTAATGCAGTAGGAGGTTACAATCAAAGCAGATATAATGACCCCTACTCTAATACCTACAACCCTGGATGGAGGAACCATCCTAACTTGTCTTGGAGAAATAATAATCAAACTAATGGGCAAAATGAGAATAGGGGGTTTAATCAGAGACAATCAAATTAGAGTCAACCCTAGAACCCCAGCTTAGAAGAGATGTTTACTCAATTTATGGGGTTCCAGAAAAAACAGAATGATGATATGAATGAGAATCTGAAACAGATAAATTCTAGCATGAATGAGAGCCTGAAACAGATCAATTCTAGGATAGATGGTATTGTTGCTCACAATAAAATTTTAGAGACTCAGATAGCACAGCAGGCTAGCACCTCATACAGACCCCCAGGAAGGTTACCTGCCAAACCTGAACCAAAACCTAGGGAGCAATGTAATGCTGTCATAACTAGAAGTGGAAAATAATTGGATGATCCAAGTGGATCTCTAGATCATGATAAGGTAGAGCCCAGCATTAAGACTAGCAGTGAACCTGTGCTGGAATCACAACCTGCACATGAGCAGTCCCAAACTAGTTTGTCACCTCACAAGGGTGATGAACCTAAAGGTGAATTGCCATGTAAGGTTGATGATTCTAAACCTAGTTCTCCACCACCCTATAGGCCACCTATTCCCTTTCCCCAAAGGATTGTTCAAGCAAAACTGGATAAACAATTTGGGCAATTTTTGGATGTTCTTAAAAAGCTTTACATTAACATACCTTTTACTGAAGCTTTATCTCAAATGCCATCTTATGTAAAATTTTTGAAAGAAATTCTGTCTAACAAGAGAAAGATTGAGGATTATGGTACTATGGCTCTTACAGAGGGATGTAGTGCTCTTATTCAGAATAACTTGCCACCTAAACTAAAGGATCTAGGTAGTTTCTCTATACCTTGTTCTATTGGAGATATGGCTTTTGACCGAGCCTTATGTGATCTCGGTGCAAGTGTTAGTCTAATACCTTATTCTCTTTACAGGAAATTGGATATTGGAGAGCTCAAACCAACCTCAATTTCTTTGCAACTTGCTGATTCATCAGTTAAGTATCCGGTTGGTATATTAGAGAATGTTCCTGTACAAATTGGTAAGTTTTTTATACCCGCAGATTTTGTAGTTCTAGAGATGGAAGAAAATTCTAAAAATCCAATTATTCTTGGTAGGCCTTTCTTAGCTACATCCGGTGCATTAATTGATGTTAGAAAAGGAAAATTGACTTTTGATATTTGTGGAGATATAATTGAATTCGATTTGATTGATTCTTTAAAAAAGGCATCACACTCAGGGACATGTTGTAGCATAGAAATATTTGATGATGTTGTTATTGAAAGTCCCCTAACTAAGGGGGAAAAACCCTAAACTGGCGCAAACAGAAACATGGGCAGCGGATACTAGGGTTTCAAAGAATCGGTGCATGAAGTATGATTAACTTTGATATAACTTGTAAACAAGAATGAATGCGATTCATACCATGGCCATTTCTAGATGGCGCCTTGGAAGCAAAGATCAAACGAGATCTTCTCCAAATCGTCACACACAAGATGAGAATGCGCTTCTTCTTGTCGTCCCTTGTGCTAGCAAGGATCGTCCAAGTATCACAATCGTATGAAGGGAAGAGAAAAACTTGCTTAGCGATTTCCTCCTTCTTTTCGTCAAAACTCTTCTTCACGAGAGAGCAAGCCACACAAGAAGAGGCAAGAGGCGAGAGTGATGAGCGACCATAGAGCCAACGTGAGATGTGGTCACGTAAGAGACATGCTATCTAAAAATAGCAAACACGTCTCAACGTTCACAAGTCGCAAATCTCTCCTCTTATTTTGAACCACTCGCTCATCCACGAGCCGGTTCATCTTGGTCTGGTTCAAAGACCAAATAAGCCAAGCGACATGGTCTAGATCAAATTAAACCCTAAGGCTCCAAATCTAACCGTCGATCTCTTGATGCTTCTGATCCCACCGATCTAGCATCTATTCTCTCGATCGAAGCTTACCGATCTCAAGCTCTAATCAATCATACATGATCAGACTAGATCTCACTTACAATCAGAGATTAAATCCCTTTAAACTGATCTCGAACAATTCAGTCCACACGATCTGACTTAAGTAAGCCATATCATCAAATTGTGCGACCCTGAGGGTTTCCTTTAAATGTCGGTAATGATAACCCACGTTATCACGATCAGTGAGGGGTATCTAGCAACACATCACTGTCTCCCGGTATAAAGAAAAGAGTCTTCCAAGACTACACCCAAACCACATCACAAGTGTGAATCCAATTCACAAGGCATGCATACTTCCTTTGCCACTGGATATTCTTATTGGACAAGCGTGTCAAGCTTGTAGCTCCAATATGATGAGCATGATTAGATCAGATGAACACTGTCACCTGGGTATGGCCATACACTTTCTCAATCATCTCATCCAGGGGGCCCCTTCAGAACATCACACTCCTTAAACAAGGAGACGGCAATCCTATGTCTATCACTAGTGCCCTAACATGACTCAAGCTCATTATCCAAGATAGTCTATAATCATTATTTCTCAAATGATATTGAACTACCTCAAAACAATGACAATCATCATTTAGAAAACACAAGTGATCTCAAGTCAGAGGAAATGTGCCACTTGTTGCACTCAAGGATTATTCACATTGTGACAAGCAACTGAATATCCTAGTAGGGTCTGTCCAGTACATCCAATGTACCCATGAGTCTACATCTTATTCCATGCTCGAAGCATCCTATAAGATTAGAACACATATTAGTCTCAATCATATCAAGGCTGTCTCATGTTCACCAAGATATCTCGACTAAGGACTTTACTGCATGTCAGCCTAGCTGAACAGCTTTGAGACATTATTCAGAAGTATACTTATTGCAGCAGACAAGGTAACAACCTGAATAACAACCATGCCTTTATAAACACAAGAGTTTATTACATGATACTGTTACAATCCCAAGGCCTCAAACATTAGGCTTAAGGGCATACCCCAACAATCTCCCACTTGCACTTAATCTAATGGTTGAGAAATCTCAAACCCATATTATTACAGTGCTTCTCATGCTTCTGCTGCGCCAGAGGCTTTGTAAGCGGGTCTGCTAGATTGTCATCTGTATGAACCTTGCAGACTTTGATCTCGCCACGATCTATGATCTCCCTGATCAAATGAAACCGTCTCTGTATGTGCTTGGACTTCTGGTGTGACCGTGGTTCCTTTGCTTGTGCGATTGCTCCAGTGTTATCACAGAAGATAACCAAAGGATCTGCACTCGAAGGAACAACACCAAGTTCTCTCACGAACTTACGAATCCACACTGCCTCCTTGGATGCTTCCGAGGCTGCAACATACTCGGCTTCTGTTGTGGAATCAGCAACAGTTGACTGTTTGAAACTCTTCCACACCACTGCTCCTCCATTCAAGCTAAAAACATAGCCTGATTGCGATCGGAAATCATCCTGGTCAGATTGGAACGAAGCGTCAGTATATCCTTCAATACTGAGTTCTTCCTGACCACCATAAATCAAGAACATATCTTTGGTCCTCCGCAGATATTTTAAGATGTTCTTGACTGCAATCCAGTGTGCCTGTCCTGGATTACTTTGGAAACGACTGGTCACGCTTAACCCGTAAGCGACGTCTGGGCGAGTACACAACATCGCATACATAATGGATCCAATAGCCGAAGCATAAGGCGTATTGTCCATTTCATCTTTCTCAGTCTGTGTTTGTGGACACTGACTCTTCGAAAGATTCAGACCATGTCTGACTGGAAGATATCCTCGTTTAGAATTCTCTAAATGAAATCTCTCCAGGACTTTATCGATGTAAGTACTCTGGCACAGCCAGAGAAGCCTCTTAGATCTATCCCTGTAGATCTTTACTCCTAATATATAGGCTGCTTCTCCTAGATCTTTCATCTGGAAACATTTCCTTAACCACGCCTTAATTGCATGCATTTCAGGAATGTCATTTCCAATGATCAAGATGTCATCGACGTAGAGGACTAGGAAAGTAATCACGCTCCCACTAAACCTCTTATATACACACGGGTCATCCTCGTTCTTGATGAAACCAAATTTACTGACTGATTCATCAAAACGAATATTCCAGCTTCTCGATGCTTGTTTCAGTCCATAAATGGACTTCTTTAACTTGCATATCTTATGACGATCTGATGGATTAGTGAAACCTTCTGGTTGTGTCATATACACATCCTCATCCAGATTTCCATTAAGAAAAGCTGTTTTCACATCCATCTGCCAGATCTCATAATCATAATATGCAGCTATCGCGAAAAGAATCTGAATAGACTTAAACATAGCTACAGGTGAGAAAGTTTCATCATAATCTATCCCGTAGATTTGTTTGAAACCTTTCGCAACTAGCCTGCCTTTATAGGTAACCACGTTACCATCCATGTCAATCTTCTTCTTGAAGATCCATTTACAGCCTATAGGGATAACTCCCGGAGGCGGATCAACCAAATCCCAGACTTGGTTATCTGACATGGAGTCCATCTCGGCGCGCATAGCTTCAAGCCATCTCGCTGACTCCGGTCCACTGACCGCATCCGCATAAGAGAGGGGCTCATCATTATCAATGATGTAGACTCCGTCATAGCGCTCAGGCTGTCGACGGATCCTTCCCGATCTTCGCGGTTCCCGTGATATCTGAGCCTCAGGTTGATCAGAAACCCGTTCTACCGGCTCAGGCTCATCCAACTCTGCTTGCGCACTTTGTCCTTCTTCTGGATTCTCATCCAGCTTTATTTCTCTCCCACTGGCCTCTTGCAGAAGAAATTCCTTCTCAAGAAATATGGCCGTCCGAGCAACAAAAACCTTGTTCTCTTTGGGATCGTAGAAATAATAACCCTTAGTTTCCTTAGGGTAACCGACAAAGATGCATTTGTCAGATCTGCTCTCTAGTTTCCCAGAGGCGAGCTTTTTGACATAAGCCTCGCAGCCCCAGATCCTGATAAATGACAAGCTCGGCTGTTTCCCATACCATAACTCATATGGAGTCTTAGAAACGGCCTTGGATGGCACTCGGTTTAGTACCTTTGCAGCTGTTTCCAGTGCAAACCCCCAAAAGGAATATGGAAGAGTAGCCTGACTCATCATAGAACGAACCATATCAAGTAACGTTCTATTTCTCCTTTCGGACACACCATTCCATTGCGGTGTTCCTGGCGGAGTGCGTTGTGAGATAATCCCACACTCCTTTAGATAGTCAGTAAACGCATGACTTAGGTATTCTCCACCTCGATCAGAACGAAGTGCCTTGATATTTTGGCCTAGCTGATTTTGTACTTCATTCTTGAACTCTTTGAACTTGTCAAAAGATTCACTTTTATGTCTCATTAAATAGACATACCCATACCTACTGAAATCATCAGTAAAGGGAATGAAGTACTGATAGCCACCTCTGGCATGTTTACTAAATGGCCCACACACATCACTGTGTATAAGGTCAAGTAAACCTGAAGCCCTTTGACCTTTGTTAGGAAAAGGTGACTTCGTCATTTTACCCATTAAACAAGCCTTGCATGTATCAATCTCCTCATAGGAGAATGATCCCAGCAGTCCATGATCATGCAACCGCTTAATGCGTTTCTTGTTAATATGGCCTAAACGATTATGCCATAGCAAGGTGCTGTCATCAGCATACTTGGCTTTCTTAATATCAATGTTTTGTATAGAACTTTCCATGTCCAACATGAATAACCCATTGTTAATTGAACCAGTTGCATAAACAATATTATCAAAAGATAAAACACACTTTGAAATATTGCATTCAAAGGAAAATCCCTTCCTGACAAGAGCAGGAATAGAGATAATATTTTTAGTAATACTGGGAACAAAGTAACAACTGTTTAGTTCTAATACAAGACCAGATGGTAAAAAAATGAAATAGTCTCCTACAGCAACAGCAGCAACCCGTCCCCCGTTTCCAACGCGTAGGTCTACCTCATGCTGTCCCACCTGCCTTCTTCTCTTGAGTTCCTGTACATTTGAACAAATGTGAACTCCACATGCAGTGTCCAACACCCATGATATAGAAGAAGATGAAACCATGACTTCCGTCACGTAAATACCTGAGCCAGAAGCGAAGCTTCCCCTCTTATCTCCTTGGAGCGCTTTACAGTCCTTTTTCCAGTGACCCAGCTGGCCACAGTGGAAACACCTGTATTCCTTGGACCGCTTAACCTTCTGCTTCAGAACCTTGCTGTAGTTCTTGACAGGGGCCTTGCCCTTCTTCCCCTTCTTCTTGTTCCTGGAAGGAACCATTAAGACAGAGGTCGAAGGCTTACCCTTCAGAGTTTCCTCAGTAGTCAAGAGCATATTCAGCAGCTCTGCCGGAGTACAATCGATTTTGTTCATATTAAAGTTAATAATGAACGCATCGAAAGAGGGCGGGAGAGACTGCAGAATAATATCTACAGCAAGCTCCTGGTTGATGGTATGCCCCAGTTTCTCTAGAGCCTCCTTGTGCCCAATCATCTTGAGCACGTGAGCTCCCACTGGGCTCCCTTCAGCCAGTTTGCTCTGAAAGAAAAGCTTTGTCAGATTATAGCGTTCTGTCCTCGCCTGTGCAGCATACAGCATCTTGAGGTTTGCTATCATGTCTATAGCAGACATATCCTCATGCTGACGCTGCAGCGGTGGCGTCATAGACGCTAGCATCAGGCAAGCGACATCAATGCTATCATTGACGTGCTTTTCATAAGCTTCCCGAACCGCCCTTGCGGCGTTCGAAGCGGGCTGAGGCGGTATCGCCGTCTTGAGGACATACAGTTTCCTCTCAGCCTTAAGAACGATCTTAAGGTGTCCAAACCAGTCAGAGAAGTTCGGCCCAGCAAACTTCTCCCTTTCCAGTAGGGATCGCACATTGAAGTTCATGGTGTTCGTTGCTGCAGGTATCTACAACAATGCAAGAACAGCAAGGTCAGTATCAATGTTAAGAATCAATCAGGACTTAAGAAAGATTCTTTTTCTCACTATTTTATCTGGCTGAAAAATCCAGCAAAACAGCCCGAAAGAATAAACACTCTTTTAGTGAGATGGGATCCAGATTTCATACTTGGTCTCCGCGTCCCGCTCAGGCGAGATAAGGTGCACAGAGAGAACAAGCACTAATTTCTGGTAGGCAGTCCCTGCCGATCGCCAACCCGTGCGATTCCCCTTCATCTGGGCAATCCAGCAGACTATGCCAACTGAGTTGGTACAACATAGTCTCTGACCCCACAGATGGCTGCCTCCATGCGCTACCATATGCGCCACATATGTAGTCTACATGGTCAAGCTGACCCGACCTACTCCCTGGACCACCACGTGCTATGCTGAGCAACGAGAAGCGATAAATCCCTTCTCTGTAACACGCAGGTGTAATCCCGCACCGTCTGAAGATAGATGGACGTGCCCACTGAGTGGGTACAACACGGCTCCAACGATAGTCAGAACAGTGAGGTTTCGCGTCAGAAGGCTTACGAGCTTGATATTTAAGCGTTGGATTTTAACGGTCTTTTATCTTCTTGACTATCATGCAATTCCTATGGTGATAGCAGAAGATAAATTAAAACATGCTGTTCTACTTATATAAACAATAAAAGAAAGCATGGATCTTATGTGGTAAAAGCCCATAGCCCTAGTAAGATCTTAATCATAACTTAAGTCTTCACTTGCTCTTGTTCATGGGGCTTTTGCTGCTCATCTGGCCCAAACCAGGGCCCAAGCGCCATCTGCAGCTCAGGTGCACCCACCAGGTAAATGCGCCTGTCCCAGAGTCGAACCCTGGACCTCCCACCTGGTCAAGCCACTGCTGCAAGCGCCTCTGCCAAGTGTGCTCTGTGCTCTTGTCTAATTAAATTACAAATTTAACTATCTAGACAAGAATGACACACAGGTCAATTACATTTTATAAATTAAAGCAATGTGATGCGCAGATCACAATAATTAATTTACAACTTTAATTTCCAGGCACGCAGGCCCCAGCACAGCAGACATTTAACATGGGCAGCCCACATAAGAATAAATAGACAAGCACATGGCATCATTCAATATGTGATCCATTCATGAAAATTAAATTTCGAAAACCCCATAGGCATCAATTTTAATTTCCTTATTTGCCCTACAACCTTACAACGGTCCATTACTAGGGATCCACTCATCCATCCTAGTCAGATCCACTGCCCTTGCATGCACCAAGTCCTAACTGACTTGATTCGACCATAAGGTCAACCATGCATGCGCCAGGGCTGAACAACCACAATGAGGTCTGGCAAGCGGGTGTGATCCCGGGCCTAACTCATGTGCGTTCATCGGTTGTCTCAATCAGACATCGCTACACGCCTGTCTGCAGCCGACCTGTAGCCACCACGTGCTTGCGCACAGGTGCTACCTGGTCAACCCATCAAGGCTGTCAGATGGTCTGATCAGACTTTTGGATCTAACCTAGGGGGTGACTTCAACCCTAATAACCCGTCTAAGGGTTTAATGCAAGGCCTTAGATCTAGTGAGGTCGCACAAGTAATTTAGATTTTGAAAACCTAAGATGCGCCAACACATCAAACATGCGCAAAAGATAGAAACATACATAATAGATGTATTTTCGCAAGATGATAAAAACTATCATTACACTTTCGCATGTCATGTAGATCTAAGCATATGCACAAGTATGGATCAAACATGAAGACCAAGCATTAAGCAATCATAAAAACATGCGTTAACCTTTCCTCTGATACCAATTGAAAGTCCCCTAACTAAGGGGGAAAAACCCTAAACTGGCGCAAACAGAAACATGGGCAGCGGATACTAGGGTTTCAAAGAATCGGTGCATGAAGTATGATTAACTTTGATATAACTTGTAAACAAGAATGAATGCGATTCATACCATGGCCATTTCTAGATGGCGCCTTGGAAGCAAAGATCAAACGAGATCTTCTCCAAATCGTCACACACAAGATGAGAATGCACTTCTTCTTGTCGTCCCTTGTGCTAGCAAGGATCGTCCAAGTATCACAATCGTATGAAGGGAAGAGAAAAACTTACTTAGCGATTTCCTCCTTCTTTTCGTCAAAACTCTTCTTCACGAGAGAGCAAGCCACACAAGAAGAGGCAAGAGGCGAGAGTGATGAGCGACCATAGAGCCAACGTGAGATGTGGTCACGTAAGAGACATGCTATCTAAAAATAGCAAACACGTCTCAACGTTCACAAGTCGCAAATCTCTCCTCTTATTTTGAACCACTCGCTCATCCATGAGCCGGTTCATCTTGGTCTGGTTCAAAGACCAAATAAGCCAAGCGACATGGTCTAGATCAAATTAAACCCTAAGGCTCCAGATCTAACCGTCGATCTCTTGATGCTTCTGATCCCACCGATCTAGCATCTATTCTCTCGATCGAAGCTTACCGATCTCAAGCTCTAATCAATCATACATGATCAGACTAGATCTCACTTACAATCAGAGATTAAATCCCTTTAAACTGATCTCGAACAATTCAGTCCACACGATCTGACTTAAGTAAGCCATATCATCAAATTGTGTGACCCTGAGGGTTTCCTTTAAATGTCGGTAACGATAACCCACGTTATCACGATCAGTGAGGGGTATCTAGCAACACATCACTGTCTCCCGGTATAAAGAAAAGAGTCTTCCAAGACTACACCCAAACCACATCACAAGTGTGAATCCAATTCACAAGGCATGCATACTTCCTTTGCCACTGGATATTCTTATTGGACAAGCGTGTCAAGCTTGTAGCTCCAATATGATGAGCATGATTAGATCAGATGAACACTGTCACCTGGGTATGGCCATACACTTTCTCAATCATCTCATCCAGGGGGCCCCTTCAGAACATCACACTCCTTAAACAAGGAGACGGCAATCCTATGTCTATCACTAGTGCCCTAACATGACTCAAGCTCATTATCCAAGATAGTCTATAATCATTATTTCTCAAATGATATTGAACTACCTCAAAACAATGACAATCATCATTTAGAAAACACAAGTGATCTCAAGTCAGAGGAAATGTGCCACTTGTTGCACTCAAGGATTATTCACATTGTGACAAGCAACTGAATATCCTAGTAGGGTCTGTCCAGTACATCCAATGTACCCATGAGTCTACATCTTATTCCATGCTCGAAGCATCCTATAAGATTAGAACACATATTAGTCTCAATCATATCAAGGCTGTCTCATGTTCACCAAGATATCTCGACTAAGGACTTTACTGCATGTCAGCCTAGCTGAACAGCTTTGAGACATTATTCAGAAGTATACTTATTGCAGCAGACAAGGTAACAACCTGAATAACAACCATGCCTTTATAAACACAAGAGTTTATTACATGATACTGTTACAATCCCAAGGCCTCAAACATTAGGCTTAAGGGCATACCCAACAGTTATTGATGTTTCTAGTTTATTTGATGAAACCTCAAATTTTGAAACTAACGATCTTTCTGAGGATATTGATAAGAAATTGCAGAAGAAAAAGACAAGAAGAAGGAGAAGAAAATCTAAGTTGATGAACAAAGGAAAGAAAATTTGGAGCAAATTTAGAGACTGTTTCAAGGCTGAGCCTTATGTGGGTCAAAGAGATACCCAACACAAAGAAAGATCAGAAGGACAATTGAGAAGTTCACAATCAAATCCGAGTGCAAAAGGGTAAAGCTAAAGACCTTTAAATTAGCACTTCTTGTGAGGCAACCTAAGCTTTCTAACTTTAATTTTGCTTTCTTTTATTTACTTTGTTTTAATTTTCTTTTAGAGCTAATTTTTACAATTTTTTTTTCTGTAGGAAACAAGATTTGGCGCGAAATTACGGCACTACCGTAATATCCTTTACGATGAGTTTTCTGCGTTTTACGGTAGTACCGTAAATGTTTTTACGTGTCGTAATTCTTGAATTTTTGAAATTCTGAATTTTTGAATTTTATTTTTAAAAAAAAATATCAATCTGTGATCGATATTACGGCCCCACCATAAAACTATTTACGGTATCATAATAGGCACTGGTTTTCGACCCGAGAGTTTCGACCCATTATGGTACGGTCGTAAACATTTTAACGGCACCGTAAGCTGTACATTTTTTGATCCGAAAGTTTTTACCTGTTACGGCACTGCCGTAAACATTGTTACAGGCGTAATTCTATTTGGCACGCGCGATAAAGGTACCGTAAACCTAGGGTTTCACTGCCGTTTTCACTCTTTCTCGCTCGCTCGTGCGTTGATCTTGGAGCTCCAACCATCCTCAACCTTCTTGACACTCAGGCGACCCTTCCCGTTCGGTGATTGCCACTGATTTGGTAACCTTTTGTCTGATTTCACTGTTTTGGTGAGTTTTGACCTAGTTTTCGCCCCTTTTGCTCGTGTGTCTTCGTTTCTCAATCGATTTTGGGGATTCTTATTTTCATTTACTCGTGAGAGGATAGGCTGTCGATTCTTTGTAATTTTGAAAGATTTGGACCGATTTTTGGGGCTGATTTCAGCTGAAACGCGCTGAACATGTTAAGGGTTTACTGTTCACTGTCGCCCTTTTCACTTTTTCACTGATTCTAGAGTTCAAGCATGAGTTTAAGTTGAATTTTTTACTTCAAATATGCTTGATCAGTTTTGATGATGATGATTGGAAGTGTGATCCTTGTTTATTTGCTATATACTTGCTATATTTGAGTTGGATCTTAGTTGCAGCTTGTGTTTGCAATCATGCCACCAAGAACCAAGGGATTAGTTTCCAAAAGAAAAGGAAAGGCACCAGCTGAACCTTCCTTTCCACCCAATCCTCATGGCATTGAGTTTAGAAATGAGATACAAGCTGCAAGGTACAATCAACTGGTTGAAAGGAGAGTGATAGCGACTAAATATGCTGATAAGTGAACATTGGAGGCATTGGGTTTATATGAGGATGTCATGTGGATGTTTGATGAGATCAGAACCCAGTGATTCTTCCAAATAACTCCATAGACATATCTGCCACTTGTTCTGGAATTTTTGAGCAGTTTTGATATGGAGCTTCATACTTATCCTACTAGGCATTCGGATGGTGAGATCACCTTTTGTATGGCCAATGTAGAGAGGAAGCTGACTATGAGAGATTTGAGGACTATCTATCAGCTAGATAATGGAGGGCACACCTTTGTTTCACCTGGGTATGCTGAAGATGTATTCTGGAACCAGATCACTCAAGAAAATAACTTTTCTGCACTTACTGCCAGGGCATCAAAGATTTCAAATCCCTACATCAGATATGTCCATAGAGTTTTAGCCCACACTGTCTTTGGTAGAGGTGACAGTGATGGGATGGTCAGACAGACAGAGTTGTTTTTCCTCTGGAGCATGTTATTTGGATACCCTTTGGATGTTGCTTTCTTTTTCATGAAGCATATTGAGAAGGTCTCTAGGGCAAAGAAAGGTGCTATTGTGATAGGTGGTTTCATTACACCTATAGCACTCTACTTGAAAGTTGAGCCATACAGAATACCAGTTGCAAAGGGAAGTCCAAGACTTGACATGGAATCTTGCATAGCAATGAGGATGATAGTGAGGGAAGGAGATGGATTTTCATTAATCCTTAGATCAGGAGAGCAGAAGTTGCCTTTGCCATGCACAGAAAAGACAACAGTGAAGAATCATGCAAATTGGAGTTTGAGCCCAGAAGATGCTGACTATGCGATGCCACCACCGCTGAACACTGTACCACCACCACCTTGGGGTAGCAGTGATGATCCTTTTGGGATAAGCACAGAGCAGCCACCTCAGGGACCTTCAGGTTCTTCCACACACATAGACTCAGGCAGAGGATTCTCCAGTACTTATGATCCAGGATTCAGATATCTCTCCACTCAGCTGTACCGTCAGGAGCAGAGGATGGAGAGAATGATGAGCACAGTGAGTGACATGTGAGGCTCCATGAGCCAGATGCAAGATTCGATGCACCACATGCATCAAGACATAGACAGCTTGAGCACTTACATGGAGGAGATGGGGAACTTTCTATACGAGCGTTTCGATTTTCAGGACCCTAGGAGGAGTGGAGAGCATGGAGGTCACCAGAGAGCACCACCTACTGATCCTATGGACACCGCAGTGCAAAGCACTGAAGAGATAGGATCTGATGGCGGTGAAGATTGGTAGAGTCTTGT
The DNA here is from genome assembly GCA_027563935.2 of Costus lasius. NCBI lineage: Eukaryota > Viridiplantae > Streptophyta > Magnoliopsida > Zingiberales > Costaceae > Costus > Costus lasius. Next base: position 104,350,905 of record CM050450.1, on the reverse strand, counting down.
GAGTATCTCTTTTCCCTTTTGTCTTTTGTCTTTTATTTTCTATATCTTATTGATATTTCATGTGTTGAAGGGAAGGATGCTTCTTCTACACCTCTGTGTCCGCCGTCACTGCTTTTCATGCTTATCTTTCTATGTTTCAATAGGGTTGCATAATGATATTTTGATAATATTCTCTTCGATGTGGTTGTATGATATTTGATAATATTTTGATGATCTTTTTTCAGTGTGGTTGTATTTACTTGATGATAATATTTTGATGATGATGAATATATTCTTGATATGAAGGATTTATGGCCTTGATCTACTTTTGAGATTATTGTATATGACTTGTTGATGATTGATGTTGATGAGTAAATTAAAAATTGACATTAGAATTAGACCTATCATGTCAAATTTATTTCTCTTATACATATCTATTTTTGATATTTTTCATTGGTTGAGGAGTGAGATTTTAGGGAGATATGTTGTTTGAAAATTTTGGTTTAAGAGTGAAACTACTTTTTGAATAAAATTAGCATATGAGTATGAATTTTTGAATTGATATCAATTGATTAATCTAATTGAAGTTTTGTTTATATTACTATTTGTTGCGAAGAAAGAGTCCAAAATCCACAAAAATATTGAGTGACTCCCCTACTTGGCACTGTGTAAAATTGACAATGGTACCAAAAGACATGGGTTGAAGTCTGAAAAAGAAAAAAAAAAGAAATGATGAGAGGAATCTAATCACATTAACTCCGCTGTCTTTAGTAAAATTCTTTCGACTAAAAAGACATGAGTTCTACTACATTGACTATGTGGTCCGTGTACTCTAACTTCGTCGCCAGAAAAAAAAGGTGGTAATCGAATTAGAGAATGTGAATAATGCGAAAAGAATAAAAAGTATGGAGAAAAAGAAGAAAAATTTGAGTGGAAAAAGATTTTGGGTACCCTATTCCTGTAAACAAAAGTATGATAAATTTAAACTGAAAATTGGATGAACTCATGAGATTGAGATTCTGTCTTTTATACAAGTTGCAAAGTTTTATTTGACTAAGTTGTGGATCTTGAGAATTGAATTTATAAGATGTCATATTTGTTTAAAATTTTATAATTCAATTGCTGAGAATTTTTCATTAGTGATTGTATGTTAGAAATTTATTTTCCATGAGAAAGTCTATGCCTATGACCAATTTTTGAATTTTCTTGGTTTTTGCTTGAGGACAAGCAAAGTTTGAGCCTTATGTGTTTGATGACACCGAAATTTATCGTAATTTCTATGCCATTTGTTGATGTTTTTGTGTCATATTCATAGACTTTGCTTATTTTTATGCCCTTTTGTATCAATATTTGCGGAATCTACACTCTCTTCTATTTTTAATGATTTTCAGGCAAAAAGGCATGTTTTTCAGTCGATTTCAAGCAATCCAAGTGCATAATTGAATTCATGACATCAAAAGGAGATCACACGTCAAATTTCAGGAGATTTGGAGCTTCAGAGCAAATTACAGCACCCCCAACATGATCTTTATGGTACCGTAATGTGGAGTCTTTCTGGGTAGATAATTTCATTTGATTATGGCACTACCGTAAACATAGTTACGGTGCCGTATTTTGAAGCATTTTTATTAGAGAATCGATGGAGTTTATGGTACTACCGTAAGGAACTTTACGGTACTGTATTCCGGGTCGATTTTCCACCCGAAAGATTGTTGCCATTACGGCACGGCCGTAAAGAACATTATGGTACTGTAATTCCAGAAGATTTCAACCCGAGAACTCGCTGCCAAGATTATACACTACCGTAAAATCCTTTACGGCCGTAATTACAACCTAGTTTGCGATTTTTCTAGTCAACTCCGAAGCCCGATTTTTGCGTAGATGATTGCGATTGATCCAGGCCATAAAATAGGATGCTGTAAGAAGCAAAAGGAGAGGTTTTCCTAGACGAAGACAAAGAGACCGAAAGCCCTAATTTTCATAACCCATAGAGAGAGAAATCGCCTCCAATGCCGCCGCCCTAGGTTTCCCCGCCGGGAAGCGTACAATGCATCTCCGGTTGTGAAATTTGAGTGGAAGCTGCGCATAGAGGAGGAGAAGGGGCACCTGAAGTTTCAACATGATCGGAGATCAGACAGGGGAGAAATCACAAGAGAATCGAGCGCCGCCGCTGTTCGCTCCTGATTACGGCCGTAAACTTCATTACGGCCGTACCGTAATTCTTCTTTCTTCTTCCTTTCGATTTCCTTCAACATGGATTATTGTAATCTTCCCTCTATGATAGCTTAAACCTATTTGTTGACATGGGGGAGTAATTCACTTGATTTTTAATGACTAGATGACTATATTTCATTATTTCGTTGCGTTTAATCTTTGCATGATGATTTTACTTATGTGATGATCGTTCTTAGACTCTCCATTGATCTATATTATTATTCATGTTTTAGAATTTTCACCATTGACTGAAGAGTAATTGCTTGAGAATTTGGAACCCTAGAATTGCATGTTAGGACCCCTTTTAGGTTAGTTCTTATTTTCTTGATTCTAGTAAACTAATTGCCATGATAATAATATAAATCTAGGATTGAGTCTAAGTTTTCAAACGTGGAGATCTTGTGCGAGAGCAAAGATCGGAATGTTGGAGAACCATGAGTAAAACTAGTGTCGAGACTCAGATGCACGAAAGTGATCCTCGAGATTCCACTAGAGATTATCGACCTAGAGCTCGAATGCACGAAAGTGATCCTCGAGATTCCACTAGAGATTATCGACCTAGAGCTCGGATGCACGAAAGTGATCCTTGAGTTCTTAGTTTGATGATTTACTTATCTTCAGCATTGGGATGACTCTTGCGCGAAAGCGAAGATTTATCCCTGCATGGTTGTCTGCATGAAAGTGAGACAATCCTTTTATTAAAGTAAATTACATCTTCATCATGTTGAAATTAAACTGACAAAATCTTTATTCATGTCTAGTCATAAAAATTAAAGTGAACGAAACCCTAGTCCCATCTTCTCTCTCTGATAATTCCATTTTAGCGCTTTGGTCCTCGATTGCTAGTTTACACTCTTTTGATTGCCTAGATAGTGAAAAATCAATTATTCGGTACTCAACAACATAGGTCCTTGTGGATTCGATACTTCCTTTATTACTTCGAGTATCCGTGCACTTGCGGATCACAACACCATGTAGTTTCTCTATTCCTTGTCTGATTAGGAGTGTGGTTTTTGACCGAGCCTTATGAGATTTAGGAACCAGTGTGAGTCTAATGCCTTTGTTTGTGTGCAGGAAACTGGATATGGGAGCTCCTAAACCAACTTCAATATCTTTGCAGCTTGCTGATTGTTCAATGAAGTATCCTGTAGGTATTCTTGAGGATGTTCCGATCCAAGTTGGTAAGTATTTTATACCAACTGATTTTGTAGTTCTAGAGATGGAAGAAGATGCAAAAATTTCTATTATTCTTGGTAGACCATTCTTAGCCACTGCAGGAGCAATTATTGATGTAAAGAATGGTAAACTCACTCTAAATATTAGTGATAATGATGACACCAAAATTCATAGTATATTTTGTGTCATTTCATTGGTCTTTTTGTGTCATATTTATGCTACTTTGCTTATTTTTAAGCCTTATTTGTCAAATATTACGGAATCTATACCATTTCTTGTTTTTAATTATTTTCAGGTTAAAAGTGCCATATTTTGATGAATTTTAGAAGATTTGAGCACACCAATGGATTCCAGATGTCGAAACGAAGCTACCTGCCAAATTTCATGCGAATTAGAGTTAGTTTGGGCAAAATACGGCACTACCGTGTGAAATTATACGGTACCGTAATTTCCTGCAATTTTAACCAGAAAGTTTTGGCAAAAATACGGCACTAAAACTTTCACGGTACCGTATTTTGGGCCCAAAAACGTGATTTTTACGGGTCCGAATCTTGCGCGGACTATAACTTTTGATCCAGAGCTCCAAATTGAGATCCGAAAGATGTTCCGGACTCGTATTTAGGAGGAGAAGACGCACAAAGTGGAAGGGGGAATGTTTATCCAGTATTGAGAGTGAAATCAACAGAGAGGCGGTTAGGGTTTGGCCTCACGTCGAGAGGCGTAGAGGGCACCTCAGGCTGTGATTTTCACTTAGAAGCTTAGCCTAGAGGAGTGGAGGATGCACCAGAAGTTTCAGAGCAAAAGGAGTTCGATTGGAGGAGGAATCAAGGAAAGAACGCCACCGGCACTGTTCATACGCGTGATTACGGTTGTAATTTCTATTACAGCCATGTTGTAACATCTATTCTCTCCTTCTTTTTGATTTTTGATGCTTTGAAACTATGGTTGATTGTATTTCTCTTTCCATGCAAGCTTAAACTTTCTTTTGGGATAAAGGATGTAATCCCCCTTGATATTTCTATGACTAGATAATCTTTATTTCATCATGATATTTTTGGCATGGTAATTTTACTTAAGAGATTATTGTCTTTAATCGTTTCTAGTGTCATGCATTAACATGTTTTAGAGTTTTTGTGTATGGACTGAGAAGATGATACGCATAAACTTGGAACCCTAGAATTTATGGTAGGAGCTCATCGTAAGAGATTGGTTGTGTTCTTATTTTTAGATTTTAGATGCTTATTTCTTGTTGATGTTTTGACCTAGAAATTATTACTATTTTATACATGAAAATATGCTAGAGATAGATATTTGATTGTTAGAAAACCTTAAGTAAAACCTGTGAAACTAAGGTGCGAGAGTGCTTAGTTTTGCTTGAGATCTTGATATTGAAGTGGAATGCACGAGAATGATTCTTAATTTCTTTAATCAAAGTTTACTTATATTTAACATTGAATAGATCTTGCACGAGAGTGAGGAACATTCTTTGTAAATTGACTGCGCGAGAGCGAGTTAATTTCTTTATTAAGTAAGCTATATCTTTACCATAACGAAAATAGATTGATGAACCTTTAATTATATCTAGTCATAAATATTAAGGTGGATGAAACCCTAGTCCCAATGCTTTCTTTCTGATTATCTCTTTAGCATATTCTTTGTATAGTTATTTCTATCATATTCGGCTTGCTTAGCTAGTGAGAAAACATCTATTTGGTACTTAACAATAAGGTCTCTGTGGTTTGATATCTTTCTTTATTACTTCGAGTATCCGTGCACTTGCGGACTACAACAAGTTTTTGGCGCCGTTGCCGGAGACCTTAGTTTTGTTAATATCAAAAATAGTTGTTAGTATTGCTAAACTAAGTTTTATTTATTTTAGATTTAACTTTGTTTTCTGTTTTTGCAGGTTTTGGATCTTCACAGTTGTGACAGAACTGTGATTTCTAAAATTTATGAATTTGCTTGTGTTTTTCTATTTTTTTAGATATTCTGAAAAAAAAATTTGATTAGTGTTGGATAATCTTTCTGTTCTTGATAGATTTGAAAATATGTCTTTTAATTTCAATTCGTTGGCAACTGAAAGAGGTGAGGTATACATGCCACAAAGTAATTCTCTTGTAGATCAATTTAACTCTTTTATGCACTCTGTTAAGAAATCTTCTTCTTCTATTAGATGTGATATTTGTGGATATTTTGATCATTATTCTTCTGACTGCCCAATTTTAATTTCTCCATATTCCAATTCACCATGGCATCAGGATGATCAATATGATTCTAGATCTTTTCATGATGATTGCTCAAATTATACTTCTGAACCATGCTTTGAGGATACTGAAAAATCTAACTTAGAGATAATGTTTGAAAAGTTCATGAGTGCCCAAGCAAATAAAATGAAGAAATGACAGAGAGTTTTAAACAAATAAATTCTAGGTTGGATGATGTTGTTGCTCATAATAAAATGTTAGAAACCCAGATAGCACAACAAGATTGTTTATTTGAGTTTGATTTAGAAACTGAGGAAGTTGATTTAGAAAATTTCCCCTCTGATTATAATTGTTTTGAGATTGAGCCTTATGTGAACATTGCATCTCAATATGATTTTGATGATTGTAAAATTGATTCTTCTGATAATTTGTTTGAAGAAAAGTTTGAGAAAATTGATTTTGAAAAAACCTCTTTTGATGAAATTGATTCTTTTGATGTTGTATCATTTATGGTTAAATCTGATTCTTGTAATTCTGAGATAGATTCTTTTGATTCTGATGATGAATTATCTTTGGAAAAACATGAGGAAATTGATTTTAATAATTACTTTGAAATTGATGAATTATCTGATTGTGAGCATGAAGAAATTGAAGAAAATTTGGATATTGCAAATATTGATGAATCTCACCATAATGATATTTTGCCCATATCTATTGTTGAAAATTTTGATCTATTTGAGAAAGTGTGTTTTATTGAGGATTCTAATGAGAGACATAAAGACTATTATTATGATGATCCAATGCTTAATTATTTTGATCAAAGTCCTATTTCTATTGCAATTGAAGATTTAAATTTGAAGAAAGGACTTATGATTTTACTTTTTGATAAACATAGGAAGATAATTGAATATCCTTTGATTGGAGTTGAAAATTTTGATTTTGATTTCCGCATATTTGAGAAAGCCATGTCAATCTTGATTTATATGAAATTTTGGATATTTAGATTAGTGGCTAAGCTTTCTGGACAGCGGAAAAAGAGAAAATTATATGCAATCTACTTTGGTACTGATTCACCTGCTTCACCATGATATTGGATTTGGTCAAGCTAATGACCTAAAAATTAGCGCTTCTTGGGAGGCAACCCAAGCACTCTTATTTAGTTTGGTTTCTTTTATTCTAGTTTATTTTATTTGTAGAATTAATTTTTCTAATTTTTCTTTTTTTTATGCAAAAAAAATGCGTAAAATACGGCACTACCGTATTTTTGAGAAAATCTTTCACGGTACCGTTTTTCTGCCGATTTCTGACCCGAGAGTTTTATGCATTTTACGGCACTGCCGTGAGGAATTGAATGGTACCGTGTTTGAAATCTGCAGTTTGCTTATTTGAGTAGGTGTTTTTGTTGGGAAACCCCGGGGATTTTAAAATTTTTACAGACAAGCATAGCGGAAGCAATCCCCGAAACAGGCCAGTCCCAAAAACCCAGAAGATTGAGTCTTGTGAGAAGATCGACACGGTGAGTAGGAGATGATACCTTGATGCAAATAAAGTGATGCGATGCAGGCGCCCAAATGTGCGCCCTCTACAGTCTCGCACACAGCCGAACCTTGAATCCTCTTCTTCCACGCCCGGTGCTAGCCTCGGGAAGAAGATCCACGCCTTTGGGAGACTTCCTCAATCACTTGCGCCAACTCCAGAGGAGATGCCAAGGAGAGGAGGTGGAGCTTCGTCGGAGTCCAACTCTTGAAGCACTCCACCGAGATCCGAACCGGAATCAACCGAAGCCAAAGTCCAACTTTGGAGAGGAGGGCGCCAAGGAACTTCCAAAGTTCCGAACTCACTAAAGGGAAGAGGAGAGACAATGGGCGAACATCCCTCTCCCTCTTTCCAGGAGTGGCGACAAGGGGGACAAGGGGACAAGAGTTCAAGAGTTACGACGAGGAGGGAGGAAGGGGGTTTATATACCCATGAATAGGTGCACCTCTTCACTAGTGAAGAGGCACACCTCTTCATGAAGAGACACACCTCTTCAAGAGGTAAAACCCATTTCGCCCACTCCAAGTGCCATGCGCCCAAGTACATTCACCCACTCCAAGTGAGAAGCTCCAAGCTTCTCACCTTAAGAAGATGTCTAACTTGGATTTGTCCACCTCAAGGAAATGCGCCAAGCTCACTCCAAGTAGCTTGCGCCATTCCATTTGGCCCATTGGCCTAAATGGCTTATTGAGCCCATTTGGCCTATTAGCCCAACTTGGTCTATTGGGCCCATTTGGGCCAAATGGCCCATTGAGCCCATTTGGCCTACTAGGCCCAAAAACAAGTTAGCTCCAAATGATTCCTTTCATCTCATCTAGCACAGTGGTGCTGATGGATTCTCCCAAACAGATCTGAGTTATCCAATAACTCAATCAATAGGCTACCCGATCAATACGAGAACCTGAGTTTCAAGTTGTGTGACCCTGTAGGTTCCTCAGACGTTGGCAGTGATGAACCGAGTCATCACAAGTAGTGATTGACACCTAGCAGTGCATTGCTGCTACCCAAGTCATCGGAATGGATATCAACATCGACATCCCTATCATCGCAACAAGGTACCGATGCATTACAGTCTCTTTGCCGAACTGATATCCGATTGGACAAAGTGTGTCACCACTTTATTTTCACCCAATCTCATGGTCATGACTAAATCAGGCTTTCACCTGGGTATGGCCAAACACTTTCAGTCATACAACCATAGGGGGGCCTCGTGGATATCAAGCTTTCCGTAGGAAGGGGCAAATCATATGTCTGTCCATTGATCTTCTTATATGGGTCGTGACATACCCAATGACAACCGTTATGACCTCCCTGCTACGGTGAGGCGTTAGGTTGTATCAAAGTATGCCCCTAACCATATAGAAGAGTCAATGACCTCAAGTCAAGGGATCAATGCATCTCCTGTCACATGTGAGCTTAACTCATGACACCAAGTTAAAGCCTCACAGCGGGTCGGTCCAGTATATCCACCACTGATATACCCATATGCCTGCGTTAGCACCCCGTGGGTAACCAGCCCATATACCAGTCTCACATGTATCAGAGCTATCCCTTATCCACTCAGGTACTCGACCGGGGACACACCGTTTGAGCACAGATACAATCTGTTTCCAGGGACATTATTATCCATGTACATAATCACAGATGTAAACATAGCATAATAACGACAATGCCAGAATGATATATTAAATATCAATGTCAAGTAGTACAAGATGGACCAACAACGGGTCCAAGGGCATATACACCAACAATCTCCCACTTGCACTTAGACTTAGTTGTTGAGAAATCTCAACCCTATGTCCCTCGCATGACCTGTTGGGAAACCCCGGGGATTTTAAAAATTTTTACAGACAAGCACAGCGGAAGCAATCCCCGAAACAGGCCAGTCCCAAAAACCTAGAAGATCGAGTCTTGCGAGGAGATCGACACGGTGAGTAGGAGATGATACCTTGCAACGAATATGATGGATGCGATGCAGGCGCCCAAATGTGCGCCCTCTGCAGTCTCGCACATAGCCGAACCTCGAGTCCTCTTCTTCCGCGCCCGGTGCTAGCCTCGGGAAGAAGATCCACGCCTTTGGGAGACTTCCTCAATCACTTGCGCCAAGTCCAGAGGAGATGCCAAGGAGAGGAGGTGGAGCTTCGTCGGAGTCCAACTCTTGAAGCACTCCACCAAGATCCAAACAGGAATCAACCAAATCCAAAGTCCAACTTTGGAGAGGAGGGCGCCAAGGAACTTCCAAAGCTCCTAATTCACTAAAGGGAAGAGGAGAGGCAATGGGCGAACATTCCTCTCCCTCTTTTTAGGAGTGGCGACAAGGGGACAAAGGGCGAGAAGGCAACAATGCAACAACCTCAACAAGGGGGGAGGAAGGGGGTTTATATACCCATGAATAGGTGCACCTCTTCACAAGTGAAGAGGCACACCTCTTCATGAAGAGACACACCTCTTCATGAAGAGACACACTCTTCAAGAGGTAAAACCCAATTCGCCCATTCCAAGTCCCATGCGCCCAAGTTCATTCACCTCTTCATGAAGAGACACACCTCTTCAAGAGGTAAAGCCCAATTCGCCCAAGTATATTCATCCTCTCCAAGTGAGAAGCTCCAAGCTTCCTACCTTAAGAAGATGCCAACTTGGGTTTGTCCACCTCATGGAAATGCGCCAAGCTCACTCCAAGTTGCTTGCGCCATTCCACTTGGCCCATTGGCCCAAATGGCTCATCGAGCCCATTTGGCTTATTAGCCCAACTTGGTCTGTTGGGCCCATTTGGCCTACTAGGCCCAAAAAATAAGTTAGCTCCAAATGATTCCCTTCATCTCATCTAGCACAGTGGTGCTGATGGATTCTCCCAAACAGATCTGAGTTATCCAATAACTCAAACAATAGGCTACCCGATCAATGCGAGAACCCGAGTTCAAGTTGTGCGACCCTGTAGGTTCCTCAGACGTTGGTAGTGATGAACCTAGTCATCACAAGCAGTGATTGGCACCTAGCAGTGCATCGCTGCTACCCAAGTCTTCGGAATGGATATCACATCGACATCCCCATCATCGCAACAAGATACCGATGCATTACAGTCTCTTTGCCGTACTGATATCCGATTGGATAAAGTGTGTCACCACTTTATTTTTACCCAATCTCATGGTCATGACTAAATCAGGCTTTCACCTGGGTATGGCCATACACTTCCAGTCATGCAACCATAGGGGGCCCCGTGGATATCATGCTTCCCGTAGGAAGGGGCAAATCCTATGTCTGTCCATTGATCTTCTCATATGGGTCGTCACATACCCAATGACAACCGTTATGACCTCCCTGCTACGGCGAGGCGTTAGGTTGTATCAAAGCATGTTCCTAACCATACAAAAGAGTCAATGACCTCAAGTCAAGGGATCAATGCATCTCCTATCACTTGTGAGGTTAACTCATGACACCAAGTCAGAGCCTCACAGCGGGTCGGTCCAGTATATCCACCACTGATATACCCATGTGCCTACGTTAGCACCCCGTGCGTAACCAGCCCATATACCAGTCTCACATGTACTAGAGCTGTCCCTTATCCACTAAGGTACATCGACTGGGGACTATAGTTCGAGCACAGATCCAATCTGTCTCCAGGGACATTATCATGTTAGTACATATGCGCAGATGTAAACAAACATAGATAACGACAATGCCAGAATGATATAAATATCAAAGTCAAGTAGTACATAAGTGGACCAAAACTAGGTCCTAGGGATCGGAACTTGAGGATAGTCCTTGATAAGGATAAGTTACTTGGAACTAACTTTATGGACTGGCATCGAAACTTGAGGATAGTCCTCAAGCTCGAGAAGAAGCTGCATGTCCTTGAATAGCCTCTTCCTGCGGCTCCTCCGCCTAATGCCCGAATGGCAGACAGAGATGCTTATAGAAAGCATCAGGATGACTCTTTGGAGGTTGCATGTCTTATGCTAGCCAGTATGGCACCTGAACTGCAGGTGCAATATGAGGAGCAGAACGCTTTTCAGATGATCACTCGTCTGAAACAGATGTTCGAGGCTCAGGCTAGAACTGAGAGATTTGACACCGCCAAAGCAGTCTTTCGGTGCAAGTTGTCTGAGGGTGCACCAGTGAGACCCCATGTTCTCAAACTCATTGGGAACGTGGATCATCTCAGGAGACTGGGACACACCATAGACAACGAGCTGGTTGTGGATCTTATTCTGCATTCCCTGCCCCCTAGCTTTAGTCCGTTTATCATTAACTTCAACATGAATCGGATTGAGTGCACACGGGAGGAATTGATGAATATGCTCAAAACAGCCGAGCGAGAGATGGGTAAGACCAAACCCAATTCTATTCTTTTGGTCCCTGCGACCAAGAAGATAAAGAAGAAGGGTAAGGCACGTGCTAAGAGCAGTGCCAGAGGTCCTACCAGAGCACTGAAGAAAAAGGCGAAGAAGTCAAAGGACCAGAGGTGTTTTCACTGTGGCGAGTAGGGTCACTAGAGAAGGGACTGCAAGCAGCTTCAGAATGAGGAGAAGAAAGGCTTGGCCTTAACTTCTGGCTTAGGTATCTATGTTACAGAAGTCAATCTTTCTACTTCTATGTCATGGGTATTGGATACCGCATGTGGAGCTCATATTTGTACAAATATACAGGGGCTCAAGAAAAGTAGATCGGTGCGGCTTGGAGAGATTGACCTACGCGTTGGAAACGGAGCACAGGTTGCTGCTGTTGCTGTAGGCGTTTTGACTCTCTCCTTGCCTTCTGGACTTCAATTAGAACTAGATAATTGCTTTTGTGTACCTTCACTTACAAAGAACATTGTATCCATTCCTTGCTTAGCAAGAAAAGGATTTAAATTTGAAATAAATAAGAACTCCTGTTCTTTTTCATTTGCAAATATGTTTTATGGGAAGGGTACTTTGTGCAATGGTCTATATATCTTGGATATGGAAAGTTCTATTTGTAACATAAGCAATAAAAGGACCAAACTGAGTGGTTCAGTTGGTGCTTTCCTATGGCACTGTCGATTAGCCCATATAAACAAGAATCGCATCCAACAACTCCATGCAAATGGATTGTTAGATTCAAGTTCCTTGGAGGAATTTGATACTTGTGAACCTTGTTTATTAGGGAAAATGACAAAGGCGCCCTTCACCAAGATTGGTGAGAGGGAAGAAGGTTTATTAGATCTCATACATACTGATGTGTGTGGGCCCTTTAATAAACAAGCCAGAGGAGGGTACAACTACTTCATTACCTTCATTGATGACTTCAGTAGGTATGGCTATGTCTACTTAATGAGACATAAATCTGAATCCTTTGAGAAATTCAAGGAGTTCAAGAATGAAGTAGAGAACCAGCTTGGATGATCCATTAAAGCTCTTCGATCAGATCGAGGTGGAGAATACCTGAGCGGAGAGTTCTTCGACTATCTGAGAGAGTGTGGGATCATATCCCAACTCACTCCTCCTGGAACACCTCAATGGAATGGTGTGTTTGAAAGGAGAAATCGAACTCTATTGGATATGGTTCGATCTATGATGAGTCATGCAACTCTACCTTCATCATTCTGGGGGCATGCATTAGAAACAGCTTCTCTGATACTGAATAATGTTCCATCTAAGAGTGTCTCCAAAATACCATACGAGATGTGGAGTGGGAGACGCCCTAATCTCGCGTTTATCAGGATCTGGGGATGTGAGGGTTATGTCAAACGTCAGGATTCTAGCGAGCTAGAACCTAGATCCGATAAGTGTGTGTTTGTGGGGTATCCTAAGGAAACTAAAGGATACTACTTCTATGTCCCAACCGAGAACAAAGTTTTTGTTGCTCGGGTGCTGTCTTTCTAGAGAAAGAATTTCTTATGAAAGAAGTTAGTGGGAGGAAGTTTGACTTGGATGAGGTCCAAGTGCAAGCACAAGACAAAGAGATGGAATCTGAGCCACCTGCACCGGATGCTAGGCAACCTGAGGCTCAAACACAGGTCCCGCGTAGGTTTGGGTGAATTCGTCGTGCACCTGAAAGGTATGGGTCGCTACCGACCCAACACGATGGGATCTTCATCATTGAGGATGAACCCAGAACCTATGATGAGGCGGTCAGTGGACCGGACTCCGAGAAATGGCTTGACGCCATGCGATCCGAAATGGATTCCATGTCGGCTAACCAAGTCTGGGATTTGGTTGAGCTGCCTGATGGGGTAAAACCCATAGGGTGTAAATGGGTCTTCAAGAGGAAGACAGACATGGATGGCAAAATAGTTACCTATAAGGGTAGACTAGTGGCTAAAGGATTTAAACAAGTCCACGGGGTGGACTATGATGAAACCTTCTCGCCAGTTGCCATGATTAAATCCATTCGGATTTTGCTTGCTATAGCTGCATATCATGACTATGAGATATGGCAGATGGATGTGAAGACAACGTTCCTTAACGGGAAGCTGACTGAGGATGTGTATATGTCACAACCTGATGGCTTCATCCATCCTGCAGAGGCTAATAAGGTCTGCAGGCTAGAGAGGTCCATTTACGGATTGAAGCAAGCATCTCGAAGTTGGAATCTTTGATTTGATGAAGCCGTGAGAGATTATGGCTTTATCAAAAGCGAAGATGACGCCTGTGTATACAGAAAATTCAGTGGGAGCTTGGTAATTTTTCTGGTCTTGTATGTTGATGACATACTGCTCATCGAAAACGACATCCCTACTCTTCAAGCTGTGAAGACATGGTTGGGGAAGTGTTTCGAGATGAAAGACTTAGGGGAGGCCGCCTATATTCTAGGCGTAAGGATCTACCGGGATAGATCCAAGAGGCTTCTAGCTCTTAGTCAGAGTACTTACATTGATAAGGTACTGGAGAGGTTCTACATGGAGCAATCCAAGAAAGGATACCTTCCAGTGAGACATGGCCTTACTCTCTCAAAGAGCCAGTGTCCTACAACACAGGCTGAGAGGGATGATATGAGTCGAATTCCTTATGCTTCGGCAGTAGGATCGATCATGTATGCAATGTTGTGTACTAGACCAGATGTGGCATATGGTGTGAGCATAACCAGCCGATACCAATCCAATCCAGGTCTGCAGCACTGGGTGGCTGTAAAGAACATCCTAAAGTATCTGAGAAGAACTAAGGATCTGTTCTTGGTCTATGGGGGACAGGAAGAGCTCAGTATGCAGGGCTATACTGACGCATCGTTCCAGTCTGACCCTGACGACTTTAGATCGTAGGCCGGCTATGTGTTCAAGATAAATGGAGGCGCTGTATGCTGGAAGAGCTTCAAGCAATCCACCATAGCAGATTCTACAACCGAAGCTGAGTATGTGGCTGCTTCTGAAGCAGCCAAGGAAGCTGTTTGGATAAGGAAGTTCTTATGTGATCTTCGGGTGGTACCTAGTGCAATAGATCCCATTGAACTCTACTGTGAAAACAATGGAGCAATTGCACAAGCCAAGGAACCACGGTCTCATCAAAGATCCAAACACATACTCAGAAGATTTCACCTGATCAAAGAGATCATTGACAGAGGTGATGTCAAGATTAGCAGAGTAGACACAGAGAACAATCTGGTAGACCCATTGACCAAGGCTTTGGCGCAGCAGAAGCATGATGGTCATGCTAGAGATATGGGGTTGAGATTCCTCAACTTCTAGGTCTTAGTGCAAGTGGGAGATTGTTGGTGTATATGCCCTAGGACCTAGTTTTGGTCGACTCATGTATTACCTGACATTGATATTTATATATCATTCTGGCATTGTCGTTATCATTGTTTGTCTACACCTGCGATTGTGTACTTACATGATAATGTCCCTGGAGACAGATTGGATCTGTGCTCAAATAATCGTCCCCAGTCGATGTACCTGAGTGGATATGGGACAGCTCTGGTACTTGTGAGACTGGTATGTGGGCTGGTTAGGTACGTGGTGCTAACGCAGACACATGGGTATATCATTGGAGGATATACTGGAGAGACCCGCTATGAGGCTATGACTTGGTGTCATGAGTTATCCTCATAAGTGACAGGAGATGCATTGATCCCTTGACTTGAGGTCATTGATCATTCTATATGGTTAGGGACTTGCTTTGATACAACCTAACACCTTGCCATAGTTGGAAGGTCATAACAGTTGTCATTGAGCATGTCACGACCCATATGAGAAGATCAATGGACAGACATAGGATTTGCCCCTTCCCTAGGGAAGCATGATATCCATGGAGCTCCTCTATGGTTCTATGACTGAAAGTGTATGGCCATAGCCAGGTAAGAACCTGATTTAGTCATAACCATGTGATTGGATGAAAATAAGTGGTGACACACTTGTCCAATCGGATATCAGTCCGGCAAAGAGACTGTAATGCATCTATACCTAGTTGCGATGATGGGGATGTCGATGTCGATATCCATTCCAATGACCTGGGTAGCAGCGATGCACTGCTAGGTGCCACTCACTGCTTGTGATGACCTTTCGTCAGCACTGCCAGCGTCAGAGGAACCTACAGGGTCGCACACCTTGATACTTGAGTTCTCGTATTGATCGGGAAGCCTTATAATCGAGTTATTGGATAACTCGGATCTAATTGGGAGATTTCATTAGCGCCAATGGGCCTGATGAGATGGAAGAATATTATTGGAGCTAAACTTCATTTATGGCAGGTTGACCCGTATTTGACCATTGTTGGTCACATTTGGATTAGGGTTGCATTGGATTGGATCCAAGTGCTTAATCAACCCATGTAATGAAGTTTGGGCTAGCTCATTATCCAATGAGGCCCAATAATGATTTGTCATGAAGAGAAGAAAGGCTAAAAGGGTATAATGGGGACAAATCTTCTCCCCTAGGCGCCTATGGGCATAATGGGGAGAAGTGGCGCAATTTGCCTCATAAGGAAGCAATTGGTGCCTCCCCCTTAATCCCTTATGGTATGAATGCCTCTATGGCATTACTTGGGGCCCAAGGCAAGGCCTTGGCGCACATAGAAGGACATTGGATCCAAGTGCTTAATCAACCCATGTAATGAAGTTTGGGCTAGCTCATTATCCAATGAGGCCCAATAATGATTTGTCATGAAGAGAAGAAAGGCTAAAAGGGTATAATGGGGACAAATCTTCTCCCCTAGGCGCCTATGGGCATAATGGGGAGAAGTGGCGCAATTTGCCTCATAAGGAAGCAATTGGTGCCTCCCCCTTAATCCCTTATGGTATGAATGCCTCTATGGCATTACTTGGGGCCCAAGGCAAGGCCTTGGCGCACATAGAAGGACATGGGCTCCAAAAGGAATGGTTGAATGAGAATTATGGAAATGTCTTGGAGACTTTCCTTGTCTCAAACCTTCTCATCCTAGCCGCCCACTTGTCTTCATCCTAGCCTTTCATAAATCGCCTCTTGCCCTATAAAAGAGCACCTAGCCGAGCCCTCAAAGAGTGATCAATCCTTGGAGGCGTGAACACAAGAAGAGGGCTAGTGCTAGGAGCAAGGGCGCATGTTCCTTCTTCCTTAACCGCAAGCCTTTTCTTCCTTTCCTCTTCGCGCAAGGAACTTTAGTGCTTGGCGGTTTGGGCAGTCTTCCTTCTTCTCTTGGCGCATCATCTCTCTTGGTGGCGCAAGTGAAGTAGAGCATCTCCCTAAGGCTTGGATCTTCTTCCCGAGGCTAGCACCGGGCGTGGAAGAAGAGAACTCAAGAGATCCGTGTGTGTGAGACTGCAGAGGGCGCACACTTGGGTGCCTACATCGGCATCACTCTACATTGCTCTTAAGGTATTTCCTAACTCATCATGTCGACTCCCTTGCTTGCGATCTTCACTGGGTTTTTGGGACTGGCCTGTTTCGGGGACATTCTTCCGCTGCGTAAAATGTATGTCCATGACTCTAAAATTGTAAAATGTCCTCGGGGTTTCCCAACACAGATTGGATCTGTGCTCAAATAATTGTCCCCAGTCGATGTACCTGAGTGAATATGGGACAGCTCTGGTACTTGTGAGACTGGTATGTGGGCTGGTTAGGCACGTGGTACTAACACAGACACATGGGTATATCATTGGAAGATATACTGGATAGACCCGCTATGAGGCTATGACTTGGTGTCATGAGTTATCCTCATAAGTGACAGGAGATGCATTGATCCCTTGACTTGAGGTCATTAATCATTCTATATGGCTAGGGACTTGCTTTGATACAACCCAACACCTTGCCGTAGTTGGAAGGTCATAACAGTTGTCATTGAGCATGTCACGACCCATATGAGAAGGTCAATGGACAGACATAGGATTTGCCCCTTCCTTAGGGAAGTATGATATCCATGGAGCTCCTCTATGGTTCTATGACTGAGAGTGTATGGCCATACCCAGGTAAGAACCTGTTTTAGTCATAGCCATGTGATTGGATGAAAACAAGTGGTGACACACTTGTCCAATCGGATATCAGTTCGGCAAAGAGAGTGTAATGCATCTGTACCTAGTTACGATGATGGGGATGTCGATGTCGATATCCATTCCAATGACCTGGGTAGTAGTGATGCACTGCTAGGTGCCACTCACTGCTTGTGATGACCTTTGGTCAGCACTGCCAGCGTCAGAGGAACCTACAAGGTCGGACACCTTGATACTTGAGTTCTCGTATTGATCGGGAAGCCTTATGATCGAGTTATTGGATAACTCGGATCTAATTGGGAGATTTCATCAGCGCCAATGGGCCTGATGAGATGGAAGAATATTATTGGAGCCAAACTTCATTTTTGGCAAGTTGACCCGTATTTGACCATGGTTGGTCACATTTGGATTAGGGTTGCATTGGATTGGATCCAAGTGCTTAATCAACCCATGTAATGAAGTTTGGGCTAGCTCATTATCCAATGAGGCCCAATAATAAGTTGTCATGAAGAGAAGAAGGGCTAGAAGGGTATAATGGGGACAAATCTTCTCCCCTAGGCGCCTATGGGCATAATGGGGAGAAGTGGCGCAATTTGCTTCATAAGGAAGCAATTGGCGCCTCCCCCTTTATCCCTTATGGTATGAATGCCAATATGGCATTGCTTGGGGCGCAAGGCAAGGCCTTGGCGCACAAAGAAAGATATGGGCACAAAAGGAATGGTTGAATGAGAATTATGGAAATGTCTTGGAGACTTTCTTGTCTCAAACCTTCTCATCCTAGCCGCCCACTTGTCTTGATCCTAGCCTTTCATGAACCGCCTCTTACCCTATAAAAGAGCACCTAGCCGAGCCCTCTAAAGAGTGATCAATCCTTGAAGGCGTGAACACAAGAAGAGGGGCGAGTGCTAGGAGCAAGGGTGCATCTTCCTTCTTCCATAGCCGAGAGTTTCTCCTTCCTTTCCTCTTGGCGGCTTGGGTAGTTTCCTTCCTCTCTTGGCGCATCCTTTCCTCTTGGTGGCACAAGTGAAGTGGAACATCTCCCTAAGGCTTTGATCTTCTTCCCGAGGCTAGCACCGAGCGTGGAAGAAGAGAACTCAAGAGATCCGTGTGTGTGAGACTGTAGAGGGCGCACACTTGGGCGCCTACATCGGCAACACTCCAAATTGCTCTTAAGGTATTTCCTAACTTATCGTGTCGACTCCCTTGCTTGCGATCTTCACTGGGTTTTTGGGACCGGCCTGTTTCGGGGACATTCTTCCGCTGCGTAATATGTATGTCTATGACTCTGAAAATTGTAAAAATGTCCCCGGGGTTTCCCAACAGTGGTATCAGAGCGACTTGCAAGACTCGAACGATGTTTTATGCTTTTCTTTCATGCTCACATGCCATATCTCTATTTTTGTAAATAGCATGATGCATGGCAAATGATTTTTCTAAGTAGGAAAAATTAGGGTTTCTTGTTTCTATCATCCTCTCAATCTCTTTTGGATTTTTGGACTATTTTTCTTGTTTGATTTAAAGATCAAAGGCACACGTAATTTTGTCAAGTAGGACGGGCATTGTGTCTTCGGACTGGCCAAGTCTCTTGATCTGACAAAATTGCCAGCCGAAAGGATCTCTGAAATCATCATGAAAAATAAATCGCAATAAACCAAAAGATTTGTGAGAAGATGATGAGAAAAAGAGACTAGTTTTATGAAAAAGTAAAATTTTAGATTTTATGTTTTTCATGAGCATGTAGAATTGCATGAGTAAATACCTTGATTGTGCATGATGTTGTGATCATTAGTCAAGCCCCCTTTGCATGCCTGCGATGTATCCTCGTGAGGCTTGCGTGCCGCTTTTCTTTTTGCTTTTGACTAAGAAGAAGATTAGGGTGGCGCATGTACTTGGAACTTGGCGCAAGCCTGCTTAGTGGCGCAAGTTAGGCATGGCCGAACCCTTGGGTTTGAGAGCTAGCTAACTTGGCTTCTTGCATTGTGGCGCATCCTCATTGGAGGAAGACCATGGCATTGGCCGAACCTATGGGGAACTTTAAAAGTGTACCTCTAGGGTTTGAGAGCTAAACCATGAGAGAAGGACCTTGGAGCCAACCTTGAAGTTCAAGCTAGAGGTCGGCTAGGCTAGGTCTAGTTTTTGGGGCTTGAGTTCTAGGACAAGAGTTGAACCTATTTCATGGCATGGATTGGTTCAATGTCTTGAATAGGATATGATCACATCATTCTTTACTGCTTTTATTATCATCTACAGAAGCATGCCTGAAATGTTTTATCGTTATGTTATCACCATAGGATTGCATGCCTGTAATGATAGACATAAGATAAAACTGAGATGATGAGACCTTAAACAAAAACCCTCAATTAAATATCAAGTCTGGTAGCCTTCTAACGCGTAGCCCTCACTAAGCTATCGATCAGTGGAGTTGTGAATTGTTTCCCACCCTCGTGGGACACACCCACTTATCTTTAGAAAGTGCGTGGTGGCAATGGTTTCCCCAGTCCAGTTTTAACCTGGGCGTGCCTTCGCAAGGAAACTCGTTGGCCCTGGGCATAACGGTTAGGAATGGACTTGACTAGAAGTTCACATGTGCTGGGCATATGGTGAAAGTCTAGAGGCATTGTTGAGAGGTAAAGGTTTCATGTTGTATCCAGCCCTCGCTGGACATGAAATGCCCAGACTGTCTCGACAAGGGGAGTTGCTTGGAGCAACCGGCCGGCACGCCCACCTTAGGAAACATGGGTTACTTTGTGCATCTCATCCCACCCTCGTGGGACGCGAAGCCTCATGTGAAATAAGGATCCCATCTCACTAGGAAGTCTTAAACTTCCCGATTGACTTTGTGGGTTGTCAATTCGAATTTAAAATAGTGGGAGCAATGATCATTTAAAACAAGTCCAGTTTAAATGATTCGAAGTAGTACTAATCTGTTCTTCTTGGGTGTTGTAGAACAATGGCTACGAACACTGGCGGATTATCACTGCGATCACTCCTTGATAAGGATAAGTTAGTTGGAACTAACTTTATGGACTGGCATCGGAACTTGAGGATAGTCCTCAAGCTCGAGAAGAAGCTGTATGTCCTTGAACAGCCTCTTCTTGCGGCTCCTCCGCCTAATGCCCGAACGGCAGACAGAGATGCTTATAGAAAGCATCAGGATGACTCTTTGGAGGTTGCATGTCTTATGCTAGCCAGCATGGCACCTGAACTGCAGGTGCAATATGAGGAGCAGAAAGCTTTTCAGATGATCACTCGTCTGAAACAGATGTTCGAGGCTCAGGCTAGAACTGAGAGATTTGACACCGCCAAAGCAGTCTTTCGGTGCAAGTTGTCTGAGGGTGCACCAGTGAGACCCCATGTTCTCAAACTCATTGGGAACGTGGATCATCTCAGGAGACTGGGACACACCATAGACAACGAGCTGGTTGTGGATCTTATTCTGCATTCCCTGCCCCCTAGCTTCAGTCCGTTTATCATTAACTTCAACATGAACCGGATTGAGTGCACACGGGAGGAATTGATGAATATGCTCCAAACAGCCGAGCGAAAGATGGGTAAGACCAAACCCAATTCTATTCTTTTGGTCCCTGCGACCAAGAAGATAAAGAAGAAGGGTAAGGCACGTGCTAAGAGCAGTGCCAGAGGTCCTACCAAAGCACTGAAGAAAAAGGCGAAGAAGTCAAAGGACCAGAGGTGTTTTCACTATGGCGAGCAGGGTCACTTGAGAAGGGACTGCAAGCAGCTTCAGAATGAGGAGAAGAAAGGCTTGGCCTTAACTTCTAGCTCATGTATCTATGTTACATAAGTCAATCTTTCTACTTCTATGTCATGGGTATTGGATACCGCATATGGAGCTCATATTTGTACAAATATGCAGGGGCTCAAGAAAAGTAGATCGGTGCGGCTTGGAGAGATTGACCTACGCGTTGGAAACGGGGCACAGGTTGCTGCTGTTGCTGTAGGCGTTTTGACTCTCTCCTTGCCTTCTGGACTTCAATTAGAACTAGATAATTACTTTTGTGTACCTTCACTTACTAAGAACATTGTATCCATTCCTTGCTTAGCAAGGAAAGGATTTAAATTCGAAATAAATAAGAACTCCTGTTCTTTTTCATTTGCAAATATGTTCTATGGGAAGGGTACTTTGTGCAATGGTCTATATAACTTGGATATGGAAAGTTCTATTTGTAACATAAGTAATAAAAGGACCAAACTGAGTGGTTCAGTTGGTGCTTTCCTATGGCACTGTCGATTAGCCCATATAAACAAGAATCGCATCCAACAACTCCATGCAAATGGATTGTTAGATTCAAGTTCCTTGGAGGAATTTGATACTTGTGAACCTTGTTTATTAGGGAAAATGACAAAGGCACCCTTCACCAAGATTGGTGAGAGGGCAGAAGGTTTATTAGATCTCATACATACTGATGTGTGTGGGCCCTTCAATAAACAAGCCAAAGGAGGGTACAACTACTTCATTACCTTTACTGATGACTTCAGTAGGTATGGCTATGTCTACTTAATGAGACATAAATCTGAATCCTTTGAGAAATTCAGGGAGTTCAAGAATGAAGTAGAGAACCAGCTTGGAAGATCCATTAAAGCTCTTCGATCAGATCGAGGTGGAGAATACCTGAGCGGTGAGTTCTTTGACTATCTGAGAGAGTGTGGGATCATATCCCAACTCACTCCTCCTGGAACACCTCAATGGAATGGTGTGTCTGAAAGGAGAAATCGAACTTTATTGGATATGGTTCGATCTATGATGAGTCATGCAACTCTACCTTCGTCATTCTGGGGGCATGCACTAGAAACAGCTTCTCTGATACTGAATAATGTTCCATCTAAGAGTGTCTCCAAAATACCATACGAGATGTGGAGTGGGAGATGCCCTAATCTCACTTTTATCAAGATCTGGGGATGTGAGGCTTATGTCAAACGTCAGGATTCTAGTAAGCTAGAACCTAGATCTGATAAATGTGTGTTTGTGGGGTATCCTAAGGAAACTAAAGGATACTACTTCTATGTCCCAACCGAGAACAAAGTTTTTGTTGCTCGGGGTGCTGTCTTTCTAGAGAAAAATTTTCTTATGAAAGAAGTTAGTGGGAGGAAGTTTGACTTGGATGAGGTCCAAGTGCAAACACAAGACAAGGAGATGGAATCTGAGCCACCTGCACCAGTTGCTAGGCAACCTGAGGCTCAGACACAGGTCCCGCGTAGGTCTGGGAGAATTCGTCGTGCACCTGAAAGGTATGGGTCGCAGCCGACCCAACACGATGGGATCTTCATCATTGAGGATGAACCCAGAACCTATGATGAGGCGGTCAGTGGACCGGACTCCGAGAGATGGCTTGACCCCATGCGATCTGAGATGGATTCCATGTCGGCTAACCAAGTCTGGGATTTGGTTGAGCTGCCTGATGGGGTAAAACCCATAGGGTGTAAATGGGTCTTCAAGAGGAAGACAGACATGGATGGCAAAATAGTTACCTATAAGGGTAGACTAGTGGCTAAAGGATTTAAACAAGTCCACGGGGTGGACTATGATGAAACCTTCTCGCCAGTTGCCATGATTAAATCCATTCGGATTCTGCTTGCTATAGCTGCATATCATGACTATGAGATATGGTAGATGGATGTGAAGACAGCGTTCCTTAACGGGAAGCTGACTGAGGATGTGTATATGTCACAACCTGATGGCTTCATCCATCCTGCAGAGGCTAATAAGGTCTGCAGGCTGAAGAGATCCATTTATGGATTAAAACAAGCATCTCGAAGTTGGAATCTTTGATTTGATGAAGCCGTGAGAGATTATGGCTTTATCAAAAGCGAAGATGACGCCTGTGTATACAGAAAATTCAGTGGGAGCTTGGTGATTAGCCGGGATAGATCCAAGAGGCTTCTGGCCCTTAGTCAGAGTACCTACATTGATAAGGTACTGGAGAGGTTCAACATGGAGCAATCCAAGAGAGGATACCTTCCAGTGAGACATGGCCTTACTCTCTCAAAGAGCCAGTGTCCTACAACACAGGCTGAGAGGGATGACATGAGTCAAATTCCTTATGCTTCGGCAGTAGGATCAATCATGTATGCAATGTTGTGTACTAGACCAGATGTGGCATATGCTGTGAGCATAACCAGCCGATACCAATCCAATCTAGGTCTGCAGCACTGGGTGGCTGTAAAGAACATCCTAAAGTATCTGAGAAGAACTAAGGATCTGTTCTTGGTCTATGGGGGACAGGAAGAGCTCAGTATGCAGGGCTATACTGATGCATCGTTCCAGTCTGACACTGATGACTTTAGATCGCAGGCCGGCTATGTGTTCAAGATAAATGGAGGCGCTGTATGTTGGAAGAGCTTCAAGCAATCCACCATAGCAGATTCTACAACCGAGGCTGAGTATGTGGCTGCTTCTGAGGCAGCCAAGGAAGCCGTTTGGATAAGGAAGTTCTTATGTGATCTTCAGGTGGTACCTAGTGCAATGGATCCCATTGAACTCTACTATGACAACAATGGAGCAATTGCACAAGCCAAGGAACCACGGTCTCATCAAAGATCCAAACACATACTCAGAAGATTTCACCTGATCAGAGAGATCATTGACAGAGGTGATGTCAAGATTAACAGAGTAGACACAGAAAACAATATGGCAGACCCATTAACCAAGGCTTTGACGCAGCAGAAGCATGATGGTCACGCTAGAGATATGGGGTTGAGATTCCTCAACTTCTAGGTCTTAGTGCAAGTGGGAGATTGTTGGTGTATATGCCCTAGGACCTAGTTTTGGTCAACTTATGTACTACTTGACTTTGATATTTATATATCATTCTGGCATTGTCGTTATCATTGTTTGTCTACACCTACGATTGTGTACTTACATGATAATGTCCCTGGAGACAGATTGGATCTGTGCTCAAATAATTGTCCCCAGTCGATGTACCTGAGTGGATATGGGACAGCTCTGGTACTTGTGAGACTGGTATGTGGGCTGGTTAGGCACGTGGTGCTAACGCAGACACATGGGTATATCATTGGAGGATATACTGGATAGATCCGCTATGAGGCTATGACTTGGTGTCATGAGTTATCCTCATAAGTGATAGGAGATGCATTGATCCCTTGAATTGAGGTCATTGATCATTCTATATGGCTAGGGACTTGCTTTGATACAACCCAACACCTTGCCGTAGTTGGAAGGTCATAACAGTTGTCATTGAGCATGTCACGACCCATATGAGAAGGTCAATGGACAGACATAGGATTTGCCCCTTCCTTAGGGAAGTATGATATCCATGGAGCTCCTCTATGGTTCTATGACTGAGAGTGTATGGCCATACCCAGGTAAGAACCTGTTTTAGTCATAGCCATGTGATTGGATGAAAACAAGTGGTGACACACTTGTCCAATCGGATATCAGTTCGGCAAAGAGACTGTAATGCATCTGTACCTAGTTACGATGATGGGGATGTCGATGTCGATATCCATTCCAATGACCTGGGTAGCAGTGATGCACTGCTAGGTGCCACTCACTGCTTGTGATGACCTTTGGTTAGCACTGCCAGCATCAGAGGAACCTACAGGGTCGGACACCTTGATACTTGAGTTCTCGTATTGATCGGGAAGCCTTATGATCGAGTTATTGGATAACTCGGATCTAATTGGGAGATTTCATCAGCGCCAATGGGCCTGATGAGATGGAAGAATATTATTGGAGCCAAACTTCATTTTTGGCAGGTTGACCCGTATTTCATCAGCGCCATGTAATGAAGTTTGGGCTAGCTCATTATCCAATGAGGCCCAATAATAAGTTGTCATGAAGAGAAGAAGGGATAGAAGGGTATAATGGGGACAAATCTTCTCCCCTAGGCGCCTATGGGCATAATGGGGAGAAGTGGCGCAATTTGCTTCATAAGGAAGCAATTGGCGCCTCCCCCTTTATCCCTTATGGTATGAATGCCAATATGGCATTGCTTGGGGCACAAGGCAAGGCCTTGGCGCACAAAGAAAGATATGGGCACAAAAGGAATGGTTGAATGAGAATTATGGAAATGTCTTGGAGACTTTCCTTGTCTCAAACCTTCTCATCCTAGCCGCCCACTTGTCTTGATCCTAGCCTTTCATGAACCGCCTCTTGCCCTATAAAAGAGCACCTAGCTGAGCCCTCTAAAGAGTGATCAATCCTTGAAGGCGTGAACACAAGAAGAGGGGCGAGTGCTAGGAGCAAGGGCGCATCTTCCTTCTTCCATAGCCGAGAGTTTCACCTTCCTTTCCTCTTGGCGGCTTGGGTAGTTTCCTTCCTCTCTTGGCGCATCCTTTCCTCTTGGTGGCGCAAGTGAAGTGGAACATCTCCCTAAGGCTTTGATCTTCTTCCCGAGGCTAGCACCAGGCGTGGAAGAAGAGAACTCAAGAGATCCGTGTGTGTGAGACTGCAGAGGGCGCACACTTGGGCGCCTACATCGGCATCACTCCAAATTGCTCTTAAGGTATTTCCTAACTCATCGTGTCGACTCTCTTGCTTGCGATCTTCACTGGGTTTTTGGGACCGGCCTGTTTCGGGGACATTCTTCCGCTGCGTAATATGTATGTCTATGACTCTGAAAATTGTAAAAATGTCCCCGGGGTTTCCCAACACTTTTTAGCCTGCAGACCTTATTGGCCTCTGCAGGATGGATGAAACCATCAGGTTGTGTCATAAACACATCCTCTGTCAGCTTCTCATTAAGGAACGTTGTCTTTACATCCATCTGCCATATCTCATAATCGTGATATGCAGCTATAGCAAGCAGGATTCGAATGGATTTGAACAAGGCAAATGGAGAGAAGGTTTCATCATAGTCCACCCCGTGAACTTGTTTGAATCCTTTAGCCACAAGTCTACCGTTACAGGTAACTATGTTGCCATCCATGTCAGTCTTCCTCTTGAAGACCCATTTACGCCCTATAGGTTTTACCCCATCAAATAGCTCAACCAAATCCCAGACTTGGTTAGCCGACATGGAATCCATCTCGGATCTCATGACCTCAAGCCATTTGTCGAGGTCCGGTCCAGCGACCGCCTCATCATAGGTCCTGGGTTCATCCTCAATGATGAAGATCCCGTCGTGTTGGGTCGGCAGCGACCCGTACCTCTCAGGTGCACGACGAATATTCCTAGACCTAAGTAGGGCCTGTGTCTGAGCCTCTAGTTGCCTAGCAACCGGTGCAGGTGGCTCAGGTTCCACCTCAGTGTCTCGTGGTTGCACTTGGACCTCGTCCAAGTCAAACTTCCTCCCACTGACTTCTTTCATGAGAAATTCTTTCTCTAGAAAGACAGCACCTCGAGCAACAAAAACTTTGTTCTCGCTGAGAATATAGAAGTAATATCCTTTAGTTTCCTTAGGATATCCCACAAATACGCATTTATCAGATCTGGGTTCTAGCTTGCTAGAATCCTGACGTTTGACATAAGCCTCACATCCCTAGACTCTGATAAAAAAGAGATTCAGGCGTCTCCCACTCCATACCTTGTACAGAATCTTGGAGACACTCTTAGATGGAACATTATTCAGTATGAGAGAAGTTGTCTCAAGTGCATGACCCCAGAATGAGGATGGTAGAGTTGCATGACTCATCATAGATCGAACCATGTCCAATAAGGGAAGATTTCTCCTTTCAGACACACCATTCCATTGAGGTGTTCCAGGAGGAATGAGTTGGGATAGAATCCCACACTCTCTAAGATAGTCAAAGAACTCACCGCTCAGGTACTCTCCACCACGATCTGATCGAAGAGCCTTAATAGATCTACCAAGCTGGTTCTCTACTTCATGTCTGAACTCCTTAAATTTCTCAAAGGATTCAGACTTATGTCTCATCAAAAAGATATAACCGTATCTACTAAAGTCATCAGTAAAAGTGATTAAGTAGTTGTACCCTCCTCTGGCTTATTTACTGAATGGCCCACACACATCACTATGTATGAGATCCAACAAACCTCCTGCCCTCTCACCAATCTTGGTGAAGGGTGCTTTTGTCATTTTCCCTAATAAATATGGCTCGCAAGTATCAAACTACTCCAAGGAGGTTGAATCTAACAATCCATTTGCATGGAGTTGTTGAATGCAATTCTTGTTTATATGGGCTGATCGACAATGCCAAAGGTACGCACCAATTGAACCACTCAGTTTGATCCTTTTATGATTTATGTTACATATAGAGTTATCCATGTCCAAGACATATAATCCATTGCACAAGGTACCCTTCCCATAAAACACATTTGCAAATGAAAAAGAACCAGAGTCCTCTTTTATTTCAAATTTAAATCCTTTCCTTGCCAGGCAAGGGATAGATACAATGTTTTTGGTAAGAGAAGGTACATAATAGCAATTAATTAACTCTA
The DNA here is from genome assembly GCA_027563935.2 of Costus lasius. Taxonomy (NCBI): domain Eukaryota; kingdom Viridiplantae; phylum Streptophyta; class Magnoliopsida; order Zingiberales; family Costaceae; genus Costus; species Costus lasius. The sequence continues at coordinate 104,323,062 of CM050450.1, read as the reverse complement.
GTTGAAGTCCAGAAGGCAGGGAGAGCGTCAAAAGTCCAATGGCAACAGCAGCAACCTGTGCTCCGTTTCCAACACGTAGGTCAATCTCTCCAGGCCACACCGCTCTACTTTTCTTGAGCTCCAGCATATTTGTACAAATATGAGCTCCGCATACGGTATCCAATACCCTTGACATAGAAGTAGAAAGGTTGACTTCGGTAACATAAATACCTGAGCTAGAAGACGAAGCCCTACTTCTCTTCTCCTCGTTCTGAAGTCGCACCATGTCCTTCAACATGTGAGGTGACTGTTGGGGTATGCCCTTAAGCCTAATGTTTGAGGCCTTGGGATTGTAACAGTATCATGTAATAAACTCTTGTGTTTATAAAGGCATGGTTGTTATTCAGGTTGTTACCTTGTCTGCTGCAATAAGTATACTTCTGAATAATGTCTCAAAGCTATTCAGGTAGGCTGACATGCAGTAAAGTCCTTAGTCGAGATATCTTGGTGAACATGAGACAGCCTTGATATGATTGAGACTAATATGTGTTCTAATCTTATAGGATGCTTCGAGCATGGAATAAGATGTAGACTCATGGGTACATTGGATGTACTGGACAGACCCTACTAGGATATTCAGTTGCTTGTCACAATGTGAATAATCCTTGAGTGCAACAAGTGGCACATTTCCTCTGACTTGAGATCACTTGTGTTTTCTAAATGATGATTGTCATTGTTTTGAGGTAGTTCAATATCATTTGAGAAATAATGATTATAGACTATCTTGGATAATGAGCTTGAGTCATGTTAGGGCACTAGTGATAGACATAGGATTGCCGTCTCCTTGTTTAAGGAGTGTGATGTTCTAAAGGGGCCCCCTGGATGAGATGATTGAGAAAGTGTATGGCCATACCCAGGTGACAGTGTTCATCTGATCTAATCATGCTCATCATATTGGAGCTACAAGCTTGACACGCTTGTCCAATAAGAACATCCAGTGGCAAAGGAAGTATGCATGCCTTGTGAATTGGATTCACACTTGTGCTGTGGTTTGGGTGTAGTCTTGGAAGACTCTTTTCTTTATACCGGGAGACAGTGATGTGTTGCTAGATACCCCTCACTGATCGTGATAACGTGGGTTATCGTTACCGACATTTAAAGGAAACCCTCAGGGTCGCACAATTTGATGATATGGCTTACTTAGGTCAGATCGTGTGGACTGAATTGTTCGAGATCAGTTTAAAGGGATTTAATCTCTGATTGTAAGTGAGATCTAGTCTGATCATGTATGATTGATTAGAGCTTGAGATCGGTAAGCTTCGATCGAGAGAATAGATGCTAGATCGGTGGGATCAGAAGCATCAAGAGATCGACGGTTAGATCTGGAGCCTTAGGGTTTAATTTGATCTAGACCATGTCGCTTGGCTTATTTGGTCTTTGAACCAGACCAAGATGAACCGGCTCATGGATGAGCGAGTGGTTCAAAATAAGAGGAGAGATTTGTGACTTGTGAACGTTGAGACGTGTTTGCTATTTTTAGATAGCATGTCTCTTACGTGACCACATCTCACGTTGGCTCTATGGTCGCTCATCACTCTCGCCTCTTCCCTCTTCTCGTGTGGCTTGCTCTCTCGTGAAGAAGAGTTTTGACGAAAAGAAGGAGGAAATCGCTAAGCAAGTTTTTCTCTTCCCTTCATACGATTGTGATACTTGGACGATCCTTGCTAGCACAAGGGACGACAAGAAGAAGCGCATTCTCATCTTGTGTGTGACGATTTGGAGAAGATCTCGTTTGATCTTTGCTTCCAAGGCGCCATCTAGAAATGGCCATGGTATGAATCGCATTCATTCTTGTTTACAAGTTATATCAAAGTTAATCATACTTCATGCACCGATTCTTTGAAACCCTAGTATCCGCTGCCCATGTTTCTGTTTGCACCAGTTTAGGGTTTTTTCCCCCTTAGTCAGGGGACTTTCAATTGGTATCAGAGCAAAGGTTAACGCATGTTTTTATGATTGCTTAATGCTTGGTCTTCATGTTTGATCCATACTTGTGCATATGCTTAGATCTACATGACATGCGAAAGTGTAATGATAGTTTTTATCATCTTGCGAAAATACATCTATTATGTATGTTTCTATCTTTTGCGCATGTTTGATGTGTTGGCGCATCTTAGGTTTTCAAAATCTAAATTACTTGCGCGACCTCACTAGATCTAAGGCCTTGCATTAAACCCTTAGACGGGTTATTAGGGTTGAAGTCACCCCCTAGGTTAGATCCAAAAGTCTGATCAGACCATCTGACAGCCTTGATGGGTTGACCAGGTAGCACCTGTGCGCAAGCACGTGGTGGCTACAGGTCGGCTGTAGACAGGCGTGTAGCGATGTCTGATTGAGACAACCGATGAACGCACATGAGTTAGGCCCGGGGTCACACCCGCTTGCCAGACCTCATTGTGGTTGTTCAGCCCTGGCGCATGCATGGTTGACCTTATGGTCGACTCAAGTCAGTTAGGACTTGGTGCATGCAAGGGCAGTGGATCTGACTAGGATGGATGAGTGGATCCCTAGTAATGGACCGTTGTAAGGTTGTAGGGCAAATAAGGAAATTAAAATTGATGCCTATGGGGTTTTCGAAATTTAATTTTCATGAATGGATCACATATTGAATGATGCCATGTGCTTGTCTATTTATTCTTATGTGGGCTGCCCATGTTAAATGTCTGCTGTGCTGGGGCCTGCGTGCCTGGAAATTAAAGTTGTAAATTAATTATTGTGATCTGCGCATCACATTGCTTTAATTTATAAAATGTAATTGACCTGTGTGTCAATCTTGTCTAGATAGTTAAATTTGTAATTTAATTAGACAAGAGCACAGAGCACACTTGGCAGAGGCGCTTGCAGCAGTGGCTTGACCAGGTGGGAGGTCCAGGGTTCGACTCTGGGACAGGCGCATTTACCTGGTGGGCGCACCTGAGCTGCAGTTGGCGCTTGGGCCCTGGTTTGGGCCAGATGAGCAGCAAAAGCCCCATGAACAAGAGCAAGTGAAGACTTAAGTTATGATTAAGATCTTACTAGGGCTATGGGCTTTTACCACATAAGATCCATGCTTTCTTTTATTGTTTATATAAGTAGAACAGCATGTTTTAATTTATCTTCTGCTATCACCATAGGAATTGCATGATAGTCAAGAAGATAAAAGACCGTTAAAATCCAACGCTTAAATATCAAGCTCGTAAGCCTTCTGACGCGAAACCTCACTGTTCTGACTATCGTTGGAGCCGTGTTGTACCCACTCAGTGGGCCCGTCCATCTATCTTCAGACGGTGCGGGATTACACCTGCGTGTTACAGAGAAGGGATTTATCGCTTCTCGTTGCTCAGCATAGCACGTGGTGGTCCAGGGAGTAGGTCGGGTCAGCTTGACCATGTAGGCTACATATGTGGCGCATATGGTAGCACATGGAGGCAGCCATCTGTGGGGTCAGAGACTATGTTGTACCAACTCAGTTGGCATAGTCTGCTGGATTGCCCAGATGAAGGGGAATCGCACGGGTTGGCGATCGGCAGGGACTGCCTACCAGAAATGATAGCATTGATGTCGCTTGCCTGATGCTAGCGTCTATGACGCCACCGCTGCAGCGTCAGCATGAGGATATGTCGGCTATAGAGATTATAGCGAACCTCAAGATGCTGTATGCTGCACAGGCGAGGACAGAACGCTATAATCTGACGAAGCTCTTCTTTCAGAGCAAACTGGCTGAAGGGAGCCCAGTGGGAGCCCACGTGCTCAAAATGATTGGGCACAAGGAGGCTCTGGAGAAACTGGGGCATACCATCAACCAGGAGCTTGCTGTAGATATTATTCTGCAGTCTCTCCCGCCTTCTTTCGATGCGTTCATTATTAACTTTAATATGAACAAAATCGATTGTACTCCGGCAGAGCTGCTGAATATGCTCTTGACTACTGAGGAAACTCTGAAGGGTAAGCCTTCGACCTCTGTCTTAATGGTTCCTTCCAGGAACAAGAAGAAGGGGAAGAAGGGCAAGGCCCCTGTCAAGAACTACAGCAAGGTTCTGAAGCAGAAGGTTAAGCGGTCCAAGGAATACAGGTGTTTCCACTGTGGCCAGCTGGGTCACTGGAAAAAGGACTGTAAAGCGCTCCAAGGAGATAAGAGGGGAAGCTTCGCTTCTGGCTCAGGTATTTACGTGACGGAAGTCATGGTTTCATCTTCTTCTATATCATAGGTGTTGGACACTGCATGTGGAGTTCACATTTGTTCAAATGTACAGGAACTCAAGAGAAGAAGGCAGGTGGGACAGCATGAGGTGGACCTACGCGTTGGAAACGGGGCACGGGTTGCTGCTGTTGCTGTAGGAGACTATTTCATTTCTTTACCATCTGGTCTTGTATTAGAACTAAACAGTTGTTACTTTGTTCCCAGTATTACTAAAAATATTATCTCTATTCCTACTCTTGTCAGGAAGGGATTTTCCTTTGAATGCAATATTTCAAAGTGTGTTTTATCTTTTGATAATATTGTTTATGCAACTGGTTCAATTAACAATGGGTTATTCATGTTGGACATGGAAAGTTCTATACAAAACATTGATATTAAGAAAGCCAAGTATGCTGATGACAGCACCTTGCTATGGCATAATCGTTTAGGCCATATTAACAAGAAACGCATTAAGCGGTTGCATGATCATGGACTGCTGGGATCATTCTCCTATGAGGAGATTGATACATGCAAGGCTTGTTTAATGGGTAAAATGACGAAGTCACCTTTTCCTAACAAAGGTCAAAGGGCTTCAGGTTTACTTGACCTTATACACAGTGATGTGTGTGGGCCATTTAGTAAACATGCCAGAGGTGGCTATCAGTACTTCATTACCTTTACTGATGATTTCAGTAGGTATGGGTATGTCTATTTAATGAGACATAAAAGTGAATCTTTTGACAAGTTCAAAGAGTTCAAGAATGAAGTACAAAATCAGCTAGGCCAAAATATCAAGGCACTTCGTTCTGATCGAGGTGGAGAATACCTAAGTCATGCGTTTACTGACTATCTAAAGGAGTGTGGGATTATCTCACAACTCACTCCGCCAGGAACACCGCAATGGAATGGTGTGTCCGAAAGGAGAAATAGAACGTTACTTGATATGGTTCGTTCTATGATGAGTCAGGCTACTCTTCCATATTCCTTTTGGGGGTTTGCACTGGAAACAGCTGCAAAGGTACTAAACCGAGTGCCATCCAAGGCCGTTTCTAAGACTCCATATGAGTTATGGTATGGGAAACAGCCGAGCTTGTCATTTATCAGGATCTGGGGCTGCGAGGCTTATGTCAAAAAGCTCGCCTCTGGGAAACTAGAGAGCAGATCTGACAAATGCATCTTTGTCGGTTACCCTAAGGAAACTAAGGGTTATTATTTCTACGATCCCAAAGAGAACAAGGTTTTTGTTGCTCGGACGGCCATATTTCTTGAGAAGGAATTTCTTCTGCAAGAGGCCAGTGGGAGAGAAATAAAGTTGGATGAGAATCCAGAAGAAGGACAAAGTGCGCAAGCAGAGTTGGATGAGCCTGAGCCGGTAGAACGGGTTTCTGATCAACCTGAGGCTCAGATATCACGGGAACCGCGAAGATCGGGAAGGATCCGTCGACAGCCTGAGCGCTATGACGGAGTCTACATCATTGATAATGATGAGCCCCTCTCTTATGCGGATGCGGTCAGTGGACCGGAGTCAGCGAGATGGCTTGAAGCTATGCGCGCCGAGATGGACTCCATGTCAGATAACCAAGTCTGGGATTTGGTTGATCCTCCTCCGGGAGTTATCCCTATAGGCTGTAAATGGATCTTCAAGAAGAAGATTGACATGGATGGTAACGTGGTTACCTATAAAGGCAGGCTAGTTGCGAAAGGTTTCAAACAAATCTACGGGATAGATTATGATGAAACTTTCTCACCTGTAGCTATGTTTAAGTCTATTCGGATTCTTTTCGCGATAGCTGCATATTATGATTATGAGATCTGGCAGATGGATGTGAAAACAGCTTTTCTTAATGGAAATCTGGATGAGGATGTGTATATGACACAACCAGAAGGTTTCACTAATCCATCAGATCGTCATAAGATATGCAAGTTAAAGAAGTCCATTTATGGACTGAAACAAGCATCGAGAAGCTGGAATATTTGTTTTGATGAATCAGTCAGTAAATTTGGTTTCATCAAGAACGAGGATGACCCGTGTGTATATAAGAGGTTTAGTGGGAGCGTGATTACTTTCCTAGTCCTCTACGTCGATGACATCTTGATCATTGGAAATGACATTCCTGAAATGCATGCAGTTAAGGCGTGGTTAAGGAAATGTTTCCAGATGAAAGATCTAGGAGAAGCAGCCTATATATTAGGAGTAAAGATCTACAGGGATAGATCTAAGAGGCTTCTCGGGCTGTGCCAGAGTACTTACATCGATAAAGTCCTGGAGAGATTTCATTTAGAGAATTCTAAACGAGGATATCTTCCAGTCAGACATGGTCTGAATCTTTCGAAGAGTCAGTGTCCACAAACACAGACTGAGAAAGATGAAATGGACAATACGCCTTATGCTTCGGCTATTGGATCCATTATGTATGCGATGTTGTGTACTCGCCCAGACGTCGCTTACGGGTTAAGCGTGACCAGTCGTTTCCAAAGTAATCCAGGACAGGCACACTGGATTGCAGTCAAGAACATCTTAAAATATCTGCGGAGGACCAAAGATATGTTCTTGATTTATGGTGGTCAGGAAGAACTCAGTATTGAAGGATATACTGACGCTTCGTTCCAGTCTGACCAGGATGATTTCCGATCGCAATCAGGCTATGTTTTTAGCTTGAATGGAGGATCAGTGGTGTGGAAGAGTTTCAAACAGTCAACTGTTGCTGATTCCACAACAGAAGCCGAGTATGTTGCAGCCTCGGAAGCATCCAAGGAGGCAGTGTGGATTCGTAAGTTCGTGAGAGAACTTGGTGTTGTTCCTTCGAGTGCAGATCCTTTGGTTATCTTCTGTGATAACACTGGAGCAATCGCACAAGCAAAGGAACCACGGTCACACCAGAAGTCCAAGCACATACAGAGACGGTTTCATTTGATCAGGGAGATCATAGATCGTGGCGAGATCAAAGTCTGCAAGGTTCATACAGATGACAATCTAGCAGACCCGCTTACAAAGCCTCTGGTGCAGCAGAAGCATGAGAAGCACTGTAATAATATGGGTTTGAGATTTCTCAACCATTAGATTAAGTGCAAGTGGGAGATTGTTGGGGTATGCCCTTAAGCCTAATGTTTGAGGCCTTGGGATTGTAACAGTATCATGTAATAAACTCTTGTGTTTATAAAGGCATGGTTGTTATTCAGGTTGTTACCTTGTCTGCTGCAATAAGTATACTTCTGAATAATGTCTCAAAGCTGTTCAGCTAGGCTGACATGCAGTAAAGTCCTTAGTCGAGATATCTTGGTGAACATGAGACAGCCTTGATATGATTGAGACTAATATGTGTTCTAATCTTATAGGATGCTTCGAGCATGGAATAAGATATAGACTCATGGGTACATTGGATGTACTAGACAGACCCTACTAGGATATTCAGTTGCTTGTCACAATGTGAATAATCCTTGAGTGCAACAAGTGGCACATTTCCTCTGACTTGAGATCACTTGTGTTTTCTAAATGATGATTGTCATTGTTTTGAGGTAGTTCAATATCATTTGAGAAATAATGATTATAGACTATCTTGGATAATGAGCTTGAGTCATGTTAGGGCACTAGTGATAGACATAGGATTGCCGTCTCCTTGTTTAAGGAGTGTGATGTTCTAAAGGGGCCCCCTGGATGAGATGATTGAGAAAGTGTATGGCCATACCCAGGTGACAGTGTTCATCTGATCTAATCATGCTCATCATATTGGAGCTACAAGCTTGACACGCTTGTCCAATAAGAACATCCAGTGGCAAAGGAAGTATGCATGCCTTGTGAATTGGATTCACACTTGTGCTGTGGTTTGGGTGTAGTCTTGGAAGACTCTTTTCTTTATACCGGGAGACAGTGATGTGTTGCTAGATACCCCTCACTGATCGTGATAACGTGGGTTATCGTTACCGACATTTAAAGGAAACCCTCAGGGTCGCACAATTTGATGATATGGCTTACTTAGGTCAGATCGTGTGGACTGAATTGTTCGAGATCAGTTTAAAGGGATTTAATCTCTGATTGTAAGTGAGATCTAGTCTGATCATGTATGATTGATTAGAGCTTGAGATCGGTAAGCTTCGATCGAGAGAATAGATGCTAGATCGGTGGGATCAGAAGCATCAAGAGATCGACGGTTAGATCTGGAGCCTTAGGGTTTAATTTGATCTAGACCATGTCGCTTGGCTTATTTGGTCTTTGAACCAGACCAAGATGAACCGGCTCATGGATGAGCGAGTGGTTCAAAATAAGAGGAGAGATTTGCGACTTGTGAACGTTGAGACGTGTTTGCTATTTTTAGATAGCATGTCTCTTACGTGACCACATCTCACGTTGGCTCTATGGTCGCTCATCACTCTCGCCTCTTCCCTCTTCTCGTGTGGCTTGCTCTCTCGTGAAGAAGAGTTTTGACGAAAAGAAGGAGGAAATCGCTAAGCAAGTTTTTCTCTTCCCTTCATACGATTGTGATACTTGGACGATCCTTGCTAGCACAAGGGACGACAAGAAGAAGCGCATTCTCATCTTGTGTGTGACGATTTGGAGAAGATCTCGTTTGATCTTTGCTTCCAAGGCGCCATCTAGAAATGGCCATGGTATGAATCGCATTCATTCTTGTTTACAAGTTATATCAAAGTTAATCATACTTCATGCACCGATTCTTTGAAACCCCAGTATCCGCTGCCCATGTTTCTGTTTGCGCCAGTTTAGGGTTTTTTCCCCCTTAGTCAGGGGACTTTCAATTGGTATCAGAGCAAAGGTTAACGCATGTTTTTATGATTGCTTAATGCTTGGTCTTCATGTTTGATCCATACTTGTGCATATGCTTAGATCTACATGACATGCGAAAGTGTAATGATAGTTTTTATCATCTTGCGAAAATACATCTATTATGTATGTTTCTATCTTTTGCGCATGTTTGATGTGTTGGCGCATCTTAGGTTTTCAAAATCTAAATTACTTGCGCGACCTCACTAGATCTAAGGCCTTGCATTAAACCCTTAGACGGGTTATTAGGGTTGAAGTCACCCCCTAGGTTAGATCCAAAAGTCTGATCAGACCATCTGACAGCCTTGATGGGTTGACCAGGTAGCACCTGTGCGCAAGCACGTGGTGGCTACAGGTCGGCTGCAGACAGGCGTGTAGCGATGTCTGATTGAGACAACCGATGAACGCACATGAGTTAGGCCCGGGGTCACACCCGCTTGCCAGACCTCATTGTGGTTGTTCAGCCCTGGCGCATGCATGGTTGACCTTATGGTCGACTCAAGTCAGTTAGGACTTGGTGCATGCAAGGGCAGTGGATCTGACTAGGATGGATGAGTGGATCCCTAGTAATGGACCGTTGTAAGGTTGTAGGGCAAATAAGGAAATTAAAATTGATGCCTATGGGGTTTTCGAAATTTAATTTTCATGAATGGATCACATATTGAATGATGCCATGTGCTTGTCTATTTATTCTTATGTGGGCTGCCCATGTTAAATGTCTGCTGTGCTGGGGCCTGCGTGCCTGGAAATTAAAGTTGTAAATTAATTATTGTGATCTGCGCATCACATTGCTTTAATTTATAAAATGTAATTGACCTGTGTGTCAATCTTGTCTAGATAGTTAAATTTGTAATTTAATTAGACAAGAGCATAGAGCACACTTGGCAGAGGCGCTTGCAGCAGTGGCTTGACCAGGTGGGAGGTCCAGGGTTCGACTCTGGGACAGGCGCATTTACCTGGTGGGCGCACCTGAGCTGCAGTTGGCGCTTGGGCCCTGGTTTGGGCCAGATGAGCAGCAAAAGCCCCATGAACAAGAGCAAGTGAAGACTTAAGTTATGATTAAGATCTTACTAGGGCTATGGGCTTTTACCACATAAGATCCATGCTTTCTTTTATTGTTTATATAAGTAGAACAGCATGTTTTAATTTATCTTCTGCTATCACCATAGGAATTGCATGATAGTCAAGAAGATAAAAGACCGTTAAAATCCAACGCTTAAATATCAAGCTCGTAAGCCTTCTGACGCGAAACCTCACTGTTCTGACTATCGTTGGAGCCGTGTTGTACCCACTCAGTGGGCACGTCCATCTATCTTCAGACGGTGCGGGATTACACCTTTGTGTTACAGAGAAGGGATTTATCGCTTCTCGTTGCTCAGCATAGCACGTGGTGGTCCAGGGAGTAGGTCGGGTCAGCTTGACCATGTAGGCTACATATGTGGCGCATATGGTAGCACATGGAGGCAGCCATCTGTGGGGTCAGAGACTATGTTGTACCAACTCAGTTGGCATAGTCTGCTGGATTGCCCAGATGAAGGGGAATCGCACGGGTTGGCGATCGGCAGGGACTGCCTACCAGAAATTAGTGCTTGTACTCTCTGTGCACCTTATCTCGCCTGAGCGGGACGCGGAGACCAAGTATGGAATCTGGATCCCATCTCACTAAAAGAGTGTTTACTCTTTCGGGCTGTTTTGCTGGATTTTTCAGCCAGATAAAATAGTGAGAAAAAGAATCCTTCTTAAGTCCTGATTGATTCTTAACATTGATACTGACCTTGCTGTTCTTGCATTGTTGTAGATACCTGCAGCAACGAACACCATGAACTTCAATGTGCGATCCCTACTGGAAAGGGAGAAGTTTGCTGGGCCGAACTTCTCTGACTGGTTTGGACACCTTAAGATCGTTCTTAAGGCTGAGAGGAAACTGTATGTCCTCGAGACGGCGATACCGCCTCAGCCCGCTCCGAACGCCGCAAGGGCGGTTCGGGAAGCTTATGAAAAGCACGTCAATGATAGCATTGATGTCGCTTGCCTGATGCTAGCGTCTATGACGCCACCGCTGCAGCTTCAGCATGAGGATATGTCTGCTATAGACATGATAGCAAACCTCAAGATGCTGTATGCTGCACAGGCGAGGACAGAACGCTATAATCTGACAAAGCTTTTCTTTCAGAGCAAACTGGCTGAAGGGAGCCCAGTGGGAGCTCACGTGCTCAAGATGATTGGGCACAAGGAGGCTCTAGAGAAACTGGGGCATACCATCAACCAGGAGCTTGCTGTAGATATTATTCTGCAGTCTCTCCCGCCCTCTTTCGATGCGTTCATTATTAACTTTAATATGAACAAAATCGATTGTACTCCGGCAGAGCTGCTGAATATGCTCTTGACTACTGAGGAAACTCTGAAGGGTAAGCCTTCGACCTCTGTCTTAATGGTTCCTTCCAGGAACAAGAAGAAGGGGAAGAAGGGCAAGGCCCCTGTCAAGAACTACAGCAAGGTTCTGAAGCAGAAGGTTAAGCGGTCCAAGGAATACAGGTGTTTCCACTGTGGCCAGCTGGGTCACTGGAAAAAGGACTGTAAAGCGCTCCAAGGAGATAAGAGGGGAAGCTTCGCTTCTGGCTCAGGTATTTACGTGACGGAAGTCATGGTTTCATCTTCTTCTATATCATGGGTGTTGGACACTGCATGTGGAGTTCACATTTGTTCAACTCAGGTACTCGACCGGGGACACACCGTTTGAGCATAGATACAATCTGTCTCCAGGGACATTATTATCCATGTACATAATCACAGATGTAAACATAGCATAATAACGACAATGCCAGAATTTTATATTAAATATCAATGTCAAGTAGTACAAGATGGACCAACAACGGGTCCAAGGGCATATACACCAACAATCTCCCACTTGCACTTAGACTTAGTTGTTGAGAAATCTCAACCCTATGTCCCTCGCATGACCGTCACGCTTCTGCTGTGCCAAAGCCTTGGTCAGTGGGTCTATCAGATTATTGTCTGTGTCAACTCTGCTTATCCTGACATCACCTCTATTAATGATCTCCCAGATCAGGTGAAATCTACTGAGAATGTGTTTGAATTTTTGATGAGACCGTGGTTCCTTTGCCTGTGCCATCGCTTTATTGTTGTCACAATAGAGCTCAATCGGATCCACAGCAGTTGGAACCACATGAAGTTCAGAAATTAACTTCCGAATCCAAACGGCTTCTTTGACTGCCTCAGAAGCAACGACATACTCAGCCTCGGTCATAGAATCAGTTACAATGGATTGCTTAGAGCTCTCTCAGCTCATAGCACCTCCACTCAATCTGAACACATAGCCTATCTACGATCTGAAGTCATCAGGGTCAGACTGGAACGATGCCTCAGTGTAGCCCTGAACACTGAGCTCTTCCTGTCCCCCATAGACAAAGAACCATTCTTTAGTTCTTCTCAGAAACATAGAATGTTCTTTACAACCACCCAGTGCTGCAGACCTGGATTGGATTGGTATCGGCTGGTTATGCTCACATCATAAGCCACGTCTGGTCTAGTGCATAACATCGCATACATGATAAAACCTACTGCCGAAGCATAGGGCACTCGACTCATGTCGTCCCTCTCAGCCTGTGTGACGGGACACTGGCTCTTGGAGAGAATAAGACCATGTCTCATTGGAAGGTATCCTTTCTTAGATTGCTCTAAGCTGAACCTCTCCAGGACCTTATCAATGTAAGTATTCTGACTAAGGGCCAAGAGCTTCTTGGATCTATCCCGGTAGATCCTCACGCCTAGGATATAGGCAGCCTCCCCTGAGTCTTTCATCTCAAAACACTTCCCCAACCATGTCTTCACAACTTGAAGACTAGGGATGTCATTTCCAATGAGTAGTATGTCATCGACATACAGGACCAGAAATGTTAGCAAGCTCCCACTGAATTTATTGTAAACACAGGCGTCATCTTCGCTCTTGATAAAGCCGTAATCTCTTAATTCTTCATCAAATCGAAGATTCCAACTTCGAGAGGCTTGCTTTAATCCATAAATGGATCTTTTTAGCCTGCAGACCTTATTGACCTCTGCAGGATGGATGAAACCATCAGGTTGTGTCATAAACACATCCTCTGTCAGCTTTCTGTTAAGGAACGCTGTCTTTACATCCATCTGCCGTATCTCATAATCGTGATATGCAGCTATAGCAAGCAGGATTCGAATGGATTTGAACATGGCAACTGGCGAGAAGGTTTCATCATAGTCCACCCCGTGAACTTGTCTGAATCCTTTAGCCACAAGTCTACCCTTATAGGTAACTATGTTGCCATCCATGTCAGTCTTCCTCTTGAAGACCCATTTACACCCTATAGGTTTTACCCCATTAGGTAACTCAACCAAATCCCAGACTTGGTTAGATCTCGGATCTCATGGCCTCAAGCCATTTCTCGGAGTCCGGTCCAGCGACCGCCTCATCATAGGTCCTGGGTTCATCCTCAATGATGAAGATCCCGTCGTGTTGGGTCGGCAGCGACCCGTACCTCTCAGGTGCACGACGAATCCTCCCAGACCTACGTAGGGCCTGTGTCTGAGCCTCTGGTTGCCCAGCAACCGGTGCAGGTGGCTCAGGTTCCACCTCAGTGTCTTGTGGTTGCACTTGGACCTCGTCCAAGTCAAACTTCCTCCCACTGACTTCTTTCATGAGAAATTCTTTCTCTAGAAAGACAGCGCCTCGAGCAATAAAAACTTTATTCTCGTTGGGAATGTAGAAGTAATATCCTTTAGTTTCCTTAGGATATCCCACAAACACACATTTATCATATCTGGGTTCTAGCTTGCTAGAATCCTGACGTTTGACATAAACCTAACATCCCTAGACTCTGATATAAAAGAGATTCAGGCATCTCCCACTCCATACCTCGTACGGAATCTTGGAGACACTCTTAGATGGAACATTATTCAGTATGAGAGAGGCTATCTCAAGTGCATGACCCCAGAATGAGGGTGGTAGAGTTGCATGACTCATCATAGATCGAATCATGTCATACAAGGTATGATTTCTCCTTTCAGACACACCATTCCATTGAAGTGTTCCAGGAGGAGTGAATTGGGATACAATCCTACACTCTCTAAGATAGTCAAAGAACTCACCGCTCAGGTACTCTCCACCACGATCTGATCGAAGAGCCTTAATAGATCTACCAAGCTAGTTCTCTACTTCTTGTTTGAACTCCTTAAATTTCTCAAAGGATTCGGACTTATGTCTCATCAAATAGACATAACCGTATCTACTGAAGTCATCAGTAAATGTGATGAAGTAGTTGTACCCTCCTCTGGCTTGTTTACTGAATGGCCCACACACATCACTATGTATGAGATCCAACAAACCTCCTGCCCTCTCACCAATCTTGGTGAAGGGTATTTTTGTCATTTTCCCTAATAAACATGGCTCACAAGTATCAATCTCCTCCAAGGAGGTTGAATCTAACAATCCATTTGCATGGAGTTGTTGAATACGATTCTTGTTTATATGGGCTAATCGACAATGCCAAAGGTACGCACCAATTGAACCACTCAGTTTGATCCTTTTATGATTTATGTTACATATAGAGTTATCCATGTCCAAGACATATAATCCATTGCACAAGGTACCCTTCCCATAAAACACATTTGCAAATGAAAAAGAACCAGAGTCCTCTTTTATTTCAAATTTAAATCCTTTCCTTGCCAGGCAAGGGATAGATACAATGTTTTTGGTAAGAGAAGGTACATAATAGCAATTAATTAACTCTAGTTGAAGTCCAGAAGGCAGGGAGAGCGTCAAAAGTCCTACGGCAACAGCAGCAACCTGTGTTCCGTTTCCAACACGTAGGTCAATCTCTCCAGGCCGCACCGCTCTACTTTTCTTGAGCCCGTACATATTTCTACAAATATGAGCTCCGCATATGATATCCAATACCCATGACATAGAAGTATAAAGGTTGACTTCGGTAACATAAATACCTGAGCCAGAAGACGAAGCCCTACTTCTCTTCTCCTCGTTCCGAAGTCGCACCATGTCCTTCAACATGTGAGGTGGCCCTCCACATGAATAGCACTTGTTATTCTTGATCCTTTCTATCTTTAGTTTCAATTCCTTGGTTAAACCTTTCAGTTCACCACACTGAATGACTACTTTGGGAGGGTTGAGCTCAAACAAATCATTGAAGAGTTGGCTTAGATTATAAATAATCTCAAAAGCACTCTTAGATTCATATTGCCCTCTAAATTCAGGTGACATGTTGGTTAGCATCAAATTAGTAACCTCCAAAGTATCAGCCTGATGCTTATCAAAAGCATCCTTCTCAGCCGCTGAGGTCGAGCATGGAAGTGGCTTTGGAATAGGCTGCTCAAGGATATAGAGCTTCCTCTCGAGCTTAAGGACAATCCTCAAGTTTCGATACCAGTCCATCAAGTTGGATCCAACCAACTTGTCCTTTTCTAGGATAGATCGTAGTGACTATCTGCTATAGTTCGTAGCCATTGATCTACAACAACCAAGAAAGCAGATTAGTACTACTTCGAATCATTTAATCTGGACTTGCATTAAATGATTATGGCTCCCACTATTTTAATCGAATTGACAACCCACAAAGTCAATCTGGAAATCTGAGATTTCCTAGTGAGATGGGATCCTTATTCCACATGAGGCTTCGCGTCCCACGAGGGTGGGATGAGATGCACAAAGTGACCCATGCTTCTTAAGGTGGGCACGCCGGCCGATTGCACCCTAGCAATTCCCCTTCTCAAGACAGTTCAAGCATTTTGTGCCCAGCTAGGGCTGGAACACCACTGATCGATAGCTTGACGAGGGCTACGCATCAGAAGGCTACAGACTTGATATTGTTTTGAGGGTTTTTTGAGGTCTCATCATCTCAGTTTTATCTTTTGTCTAACATTACAGGCATGCAATCCTATAGTGATAACAAAAGGATAAAACACAACCAGGCATGGTTTAGCAAATATTGAAAAATAGTAAACATGCGATGTGGTCATAGCCTAATCAACGCAATGAACCATCACATGCCAATGGATTTTCAATGCTTGACATAGGTGACAAGCTCCAACCAGACATAACCTAGCCACCACTAAGCTTTATCTTTAAGTGCGGCTTCAAGGTCCTCCACATCAAGGCATAGCATGCAAACCCAAGGGTTTGGCCAATACCTTGATGGCTCCTCCATGCATGAAGCACCATAATGCTTGTGCCAAGAGGGATAGCACTCGAACCCTAGGTTCGGCCAAGCCCTTACTTGTGCCACCAAGCAAGATACGCCATCATGGTTGATGCACCAAGATGTAAGCTCCATGAGGGATGTGCCCCTAATCTTCTTTGTGCGTTTACAAAACAAAAAGAAAAAGCGGCACGCAGGCCTCACATAAATACATCACAGGCATACAAGGGGCTTGACTATGACCACAACACGATGCACAATCATCTCATGCTTTTCTATATGCTCATCAAAACATAAAACTTCAGTTTTAGTTTCTTAGAAAACATGTCTTTCAACCTCAATGTCTGTTCGCAAATCTAGGACTTTTCGTTTCTCCCACGAGTCCACAAGTGACGCATACATGCTCCAAGCACGCTTGCCATCTACCCTTGCAATCCTTAACCTGCCAAGATTAGGACAACCATATGCCCATAATCTTCGACAAGTCCCACACAGTAGGACTATCCTACATGCGTGGGGAGAAATTAATCCTCTCACATATGGGTCTAACCCACCATGTGAAGAAAGCGAAAAACTAAAGAGATCGAATAGATGTTAGGAACGAAAAACTTACAATTTTTCTTACTTAGAAAAATTCATGCGCATATGCAATTTTTCAAAAAAATCAGATGGCATGTGAGCATACAATAAAAGCATAAAACACCGTTTGAGTTCGCAAGATGGCTCTGATACCACTGTTGGGAAACCCCGGGGATTTTAAAATTTTTACAGACAAGCACAGCGGAAGCAATCCCCGAAACAGGCCAGTCCCAAAAACCTAGAAGATCGAGTCTTGCGAGAAGATCGACACGGTGAGTAGGAGATGATACCTTGATGCAAATAAAGTGATGCGATGCAGGTGCCCAAATGTGCGCCCTCTGCAGTCTCGCACACAGCCGAACCTCGAATGCTCTTCTTCCACGCCCGGTGCTAGCCTCGGGAAGAAGATCCACGCCTTTGGGAGACTTCCTCAATCACTTGCACCAACTCCAGAGGAGATGCCAAGGAGAGGAGGTGGAGCTTCGTCGGAGTTCAACTCTTGAAGCACTCCACCAAGATCCGAACCGGAATCAACCGAAGCCAAAGTCCAACTTTGGAGAGGAGGGCGCCAAGGAACTTCCAAAGTTCTGAACTCACTAAAGGGAAGAGGAGAGGCAATGGGCAAACATCCCTCTCCCTCTTTCCAGGTGTGGCGACAAGGGGGACAAGGGGGCAAGAGTTCAAGAGTTGCGACGAGGAGGGAGGAAGGGGGTTTATATACCCATGAATAGGTGCACCTCTTCACTAGTGAAGAGGCACACCTCTTCATGAAGAGACACACCTCTTCAAGAGGTAAAACCCATTTCGCCCACTCCAAGTGCTATGCGCCCAAGTACATTCACCCACTCCAAGTGAGAAGCTCCAAGCTTCTCACCTTAAGAAGATGTCCAACTTGGATTTGTCCACCTCGAGGAAATGCGCCAAGCTCACTCCAAGTAGATTGCGCCATTCCATTTGGCCCATTGGCCCAAATGGCTTATTGAGCCCATTTGGCCTATTAGCCCAACTTGGTCTATTGGGCCCATTTGGCCTACTAGGCCCAAAAACAAGTTAGCTCCAAATGATTCCTTTCATCTCATCTAGCACAGTGGTGCTGATGGATTCTCCCAAACAGATCTGAGTTATCCAATAACTGTATCAATAGGCTACCCGATCAATACGAGAACTCAAGTTTCAAGTTGTGCGACCCTGTAGGTTCCTCAGACGTTGGCAGTGATGAACCGAGTCATCACAAGCAGTGATTGGCACCTAGCAGTGCATCGCTGCTACCCGAGTCATCGGAATGGATATCAACATCGACATCTCCATCATCGCAACAAGGTACCGATGCATTATAGTCTCTTTGCCGAACTGATATCCGATTGGACAAAGTGTGTCACCACTTTATTTTCACCCAATCTCATGGTCATGACTAAATCAGACTTTCACCTGGGTATGGCCATACACTTTCAGTCATGCAACCATAGGGGGCCCCGTGGATATCAAGCTTCCCGTAGGAAGGGACAAATCCTATGTCTGTCCATTGATCTTCTCATATGGATCGTGACATACCCAATGATAACCGTTATGACCTCCCTGCTACGGCGAGGCGTTAGGTTGTATCAAAGTATGCCCCTAACCATATAGAAGAGTCAATGACCTCAAGTCAAGGGATCAATGCATCTCCTGTCACATGTGAGCTTAACTCATGACACCAAGTTAAAGCCTCACAGCGAGTCGGTCTAGTATATCCACCACTGATATACCCATATGCCTGCGTTAGCACCCCATGCGTAACCAGCCTATATACCAGTCTCACATGTACCAGAGTTGTCCCTTATCCACTCAGGTACTCGACCGGGGACACACCGTTTGAGCACAGATACAATCTGTCTCTAGGGACATTATTATCCATGTACATAATTACATATGTAAACATAGCATAATAACGACAATGCCAGAATGATATATTAAATATCAATGTCAAGTAGTACAAGATGAACCAACAACGGGTCCAAGGGCATATACACCAACAGTTTTCTCACTGCGATTTTAAGAAACTGGGTTGCGAAAATTTTTGATCTCTTGCACCATCATGAAGTACTCATCTTTTTCTATCATCTGGATATTTTTACTGAATTTTAAAGTCCATGGATCATTCAAAAGCACCTAGCAACTTTTCAATTCTGATTAATTTCTGCCGCAGTTTTCTTCTAACTAATCTGATTAGCACTTTTGCTGCGAGTTTTTAAGGTGCTTCGATGACTTGAAACCGTGATTTTTCACTTGGAATATGAAGTTCCTATGTCATTCTATCTTGTGGATTAATTGTTTTCATGAAAATATTTTCTGACAATTCTAGGATATATGGCAACTTTTCGAATTTGATTAACTTTTGTGCAGTTTTGCAGTTTTTAATCTGAGTAGCCTAATTTTTGTTGATGCCCTAAATTTCTGATACATTTTAATCCTTTAATTTTCATACATCTGAAAAGAACATATCTTATTCTACAACTTGGTTTTGTCCATTTTCTATTTGGATCATTAAATCTTATTTTTGGGTAGGGCTACTTTTCATAAAAAATTCAAAAACTGCTTTGTTTGTTTTCTACATGTTATAGCTTCTTTTGCCTCCAGATCCAGAAATCTTCAAGAGCAATTGTCTTCCACCTCTAGCCACCACTGCATCTGCCTCTGACATCACTGTTTCCAGCCGTCGACACTGGATTATACCATCTGCAGATTCTTACTTTTTCTACAGCCTCTATTTTTATTGATTTTATTTATTCATGCAGTAGAGTTTTCATTAGTGACTGATTTTGTTTATCTATGCAGTATTATTTCTGGCACCCACTGGCCGACGTCTTCACTCTAGGACTATAGTTTCTAGCAAGCCACTGGAGACTACTCACTCTACTGTCGGCACCACCATCACTGCTAGCAGCTTTTCAGCTAGCATCTGTTTCACCTTTGCTTCTCGCCTACATTAGCACCCTTTTTGGATCATCCATGATATCTCTGATTACCCTTTTAGATAATTATTGTTCTTATTCTCTGTTAGAGACTATTTTTAGAACTGAGCCTTATGTACTTAAAAATTGTGCATGAAAATTTTTAAAAGGCACATCTTTGGACATAACTACATCTACCTCGATTCTATACACCAGATGATGACTAAGCTTGCTACATAGTTTTATGAGTATTGTTTGCACTCTCCAGGGATTATTTGATTATCTACACTTTTCTTCTCTTAAATTCTTTCACTTTGCATCCTTTGTGTCGTTCGAGCCTTATGTGATTATACTAATCTTACACTTTTGGACCATGACTTTTTGAGTTTGATGTTCCACATCTTTTGAACTAATTATGACATATTTTGATGTTTTCTATGATGATGAATGTGTTCATGCATGAGATTAGGATTAGACCTATCATGTTGAATTTATTTCTCTAATACATATCTGCTTTTGAAATTTTTCATTGATTGATGAATGATATTTTGGGTGAACATGTTATTTGATGAATTTGGTTTAAAAGTGAAACTACTTCCTTGAATAAAACTAGCATATGAGTATGATTTTTGAATTGATGTTGATTGATCAATTTAGTTGATATTCATGCTATTTGCTATTTGTTGGGAAGAAAGATTCTATTATCCAAATAAAGTGAGGACTGCCCTACTTGGCACTATGCAAAATTGACAGTGGTACCGAAGGATATGGGTTGAAGTATAAAAAAAAAAAGAGAAAGCATGTGTCTATGTGGGTGCATGCCATGAGAGGAATCAATCCACATTAACTCCGCTATCTTTGGTAAAAATCTTACTGCTAAAAAGATATGAGTTCTATTACATTGATTATGTGGTCAGTGTACTTTAACTTCGTCACCAGAAAAAGGTGGTAATCGAATTAGAGAATGTGGGCGATACAAAAAAAAAATTATGAGTGGAAAAAGATCTTGGAAATCCTATTCCTGTAAACAAAAATTGATAGTTATGAATTGAAACTGGATGAAGTCTTGAGATTGATATTCTACTTAGTATGCAAGTTGCAAAATTTTATTTGATTAAGTTGTGGATCTTGAGAATTGAATTCAAAGGGTGATGTGTTTATTTTAGATTTTATGAAGCAATTGGTGAAAGTTTTTCATTGGTGATTGTATTTTAGAAATTTATTCTTCATGAGAAAGTCTATGTCTATGATCAATTTTTGAGTTTGCTTGAGGACAAGCAAAGTTTGAGCCTTATGTGTTTGATGACACCAAAATTCATAGTATATTTTGTGTCATTTCATTGGTCTTTTTGTGTCATATTTATGCTACTTTGCTTATTTTTAAGCCTTATTTATCAAATATTGCGAAATCTACACCATTTCTTGTTTTTGATCATTTTTAGGTTAAAAGTGCCATATTTTGATGGATTTTGAAAGATTTGAGCACACCAATGGATTCTAGACGTCGAAACGAAGCTACCTGTCAAATTTCATGCGAATCAGAGTCAGTTTGCGCAAAATACGGCACTACCGTGTGAAATTATATGGTACTGTAATTTCTTGCAATTTTAACCAGAAAGTTTTGGCAAAAATACGGTACTACCGTATTTTTGGTAAAAACTTTCACGGTACCGTATTTTGGGCCCAAAAACGCAATTTTTACGGATCCGAATCTTGCACGGACCATAACTTTTGATCCAGAGCTCCAAATTGAGATATGAAAGATGTTCCGGACTCGTATTTAGGAGGAGAAGATGCAAAAAGTGGAATGGGGAATTTTTATTCATTATTGAGAGAGAAATATATAGAGAGGCGGTTAGGGTTTGGCCTCACACCGAGAGGCGTAGAGGACACCTCAGGCTGTGATTTTCACTCAGAAGCTTCGCCTAGAGGAGAGGAGGACGCACCAGAAGTTTCAAAGCAAAAGGAGTTCGATTAGAGGAGGAATCAATGAAAGAACTCCACCGGCACTGTTCATACGCGTGATTACGGCTGTAATTTCTATTACAGCCGTGTTGTAACGTCTATTCTCTCCTTCTTTTTGATTTCTGACGCTTTGAAACTATGGTTGATTGTATTTCTCTTTCCATGCAAGCTTAAACTTTCTTTTGGGACAAAGGATGTAATCCCCCTTGATATTTCTATGACTAGATAATCTTTATTTCATCATGATATTTTTGGCAAGGTAATTTTACTTAAGAGATTAATGTCTTTAATCGTTTCTAGTGTCATGCATTAACATGTTTTAGAGTTTTTGTGTATGGACTGAGAAGATGATACGCATAAACTTGGAACCCTATAATTTATGGTAGGAGCTCATCGCAAGAGATTGGTTGTGTTCTTATTTTTAGATTTTAGATGCTTATTTCTTGTTGATGTTTTGACATAGAAATTATTACTGTTTTAGACATGAAAATATGCTAGAGATAGATATTTGATTGTTAGAAAACCTTAAGTAAAACCTGTGAAACTAAGGTGCGAGAGTGTTTAGTTTTGCTTGAGATCTTGATATTGAGGTGGAATGTACGAGAGTGATTCTTAATCTCTTTAATCAAAGTTTACTTATATTTAACATTGAATAGATCTTGCACGAGAGTGAGGACCGTTCTTTGTAAATTGACTGCGCGAGAGCGAGTTAATTTCTTTATTAAGTAAGCTATATCTTTACCATAACGAAAATAGATTGATGAACCTTTAATTATATCTAGTCATAAATATTAAGGTGGATGAAACCCTAGTCCCAATGCTTTCTCTCTGATTATCTCTTTAGCATATTCTTTGCATAGTTATTTCTATCGTATTCGGCTTGCTTAGCTAGTGAGAAAACATCTATTTGGTACTTAACAATAAGGTCTCTGTGGTTCGATATCTTTCTTTATTACTTCGAGTATCCGTGCACTTGCGGACTACAACAGATAACAAAATTGAGTTTGATTTGAATGATTCCACGAAGAAACCTTCATATACTAGTTCATGCTGTAGTGTTAATGCTGTAGATGATGTAGTTTATGATCTTGGTTTCTTATTTGATAATCCTTCTGATTTGATATTGATTCTTGTGATAATTCTTATGTTGAAATTCATAATTCCAATTCTAGTTCTGATTCTAGTGCTGAAACTCATGATATGTTGGACTGCACTATATTTGATAATGAAGAAGAGAAAATTCCAAAAGTAAAACTTAAAGTTTACCTGATAATCTTCGTTATGAATTTCTTGGCCCCAACTCTATTTACCCTGTTATTGTTGATGCTCAATTGGATAAAAGGGAGACTGATTTGCTCTTGAAGGAGTTGAGGATTCATAGAAAGGTAATTGTGTATACCATTGATGATTTAAAGGGAATTAACCCTTCTTTTTGTATGCACATGATTCATATGGAGGAGGAGCACAAACCACATATGGATTTCCAAAGGAGACTCAACCCATCTATGAAGGAAGTTGTAAAGAAGAAAGTTTTGAAATTGCTTGATGTAGGTATTATCTATCCTATCTCTGATAGTAACTAGGTAAGTCCTGTGCATTATGTTCCCAAAAAAGGAGGTGTCACAGTTATAAAAAATAAAGATAATGAGTTGATTCCTGTTAGAACAGTAACTAGTTGGCGCATGTGTATAGATTATAGGAAATTAAATGTAGCTACTAGGAAAGACCACTTCCCCTTACCTTTTATTGATCAGATGGTTGAGAGACGTGCAAATCATTCTTATTTTTGCTTCTTAGATGGATATTCTGGTTTTCTCCAAATTCCAATACATCATGATGACCAAGACAAAACCACCTTTACTTGCCCATATGGTACTTTGCATATAGAAGGATGCCTTTTGGTTTGTGTTACGCACCTGCTACCTTTCAGAGGTGTATGATGACCATATTTTCTGAATTCCTTGAAGATTTCATGGATGTTTTCATGGATGATTTTTCTGTATATGATTTCTCTTTTGATGATTGTTTGGTTAATTTATCTATAGTCTTGCAGAGGTGCAAGAAACTAATCTTGTCCTTAACTGGGAGAAGTGTCATTTCATGGTTAGACAAAGAATAGTTTTGGGGCACCTTATTTCAGAAAGGGGAATAGAAGTCAACAAATCAAAAGTTGAAGTGATTGAGAAGCTAGCACCACCCACAATGGTTAAAGAGATCAGAAGCTTCTTGGGACATGCAAGATTTTACCAGCGCTTTATCAAGGATTTCTCTAAACTTGCTAAACCACTCACTAATTTACTTTGTAAAGATGCTAAATTCTGTTTTGATGAGAATTGTTTACTTGCTTTTCAGGAACTGAAGAAAGCCTTAATATCAGCACCTATCATGTAGCCACTTGGGAATTGCCTTTTGAGCTTATGTGCAATGCCAGTGATTTTGCAGTAGGAGAAGTTCTAGGTCAAAGGAAGGAAAAGAAGCCTTATGCGATTTATTATGCTAGTAAAGCTTTGGATGAGACACAAAGGAATTACACCACAACTGAGAAGGAACTTTTAGCTATTGTTTTTTGCTTTTGATAAATTTAGATCTTATTTGATAAATTCTAAAGTTATGGTGTACATTGATCATACAGCAGTTAAGTATTTGATGTAGAAGAAAGATAGTAAACCACGTCTACTTAGATGGATTTTGCTTCTACAAGAGTTTGATTTGGAAATCAAGGATAAGAAAGGAACTAAAAAATTTTGTTGCGGATCATCTTTCGAGGATAATTGTAGAAGATGATAAAGGTGATACAATCAATAATTCCTTTCCTGAGGAACAACTCTTGAGGATTGAACAGATCAAGGCTCCGTGGTATGCAGATATAGTAACTTATCTTATTGCTAATGTTTTTCCTCTTGATTTGAGTTATCAGGGCAAGAAGAGATTCTTAGCTAATGTCAAGCATTATTTTTGGGATGAGCCTTATGTTTTTGGAAGATGTGCATATGGCATATTTAGGAGATGTATCCCCGAAGAAGAAACCAAGGATATACTATTGTAGTGTCATGGGTCATCTTATGGAGGGCATGCTAGTACTGAGAAGACTGTTTTTAAAGTATTACAATTTGGATTTTATTGGCCCTCAATCTTTAAGTATGCTAGAAATTTTATAATGACTTGTGATAGTTATCAAAAGATGGGAAACAATAAGAGAAATGAGATGCCATTGTCCACTATACTTGAAGTCGAAATATTTGATGCTTGTGGAATTGATTTTATGGGACCTTTTCCATCATCTAGAGGTAACAAATATATACTTGTCGCGGTAGATTATATTTCCAAATGGGTGGAAGCCATTGCTTCACCTACTAATGATTCCAATGTTGTGGTAAAGATGATTAAGAAGATTGTATTTCCATAATTCGGGACACCACGAATAGTAATCAGTGATGGAGGCTCTCACTTTATTGAGCATAAATTTTTAGCTTTGCTTCAAAAATATGGGGTAAATCATAGAGTTGCAACACCCTACCATACCCAAACAAGTGGACAAGTTGAGATATCAAATAGAGAAATCAAAGAGATATTAGAGAAAACAGTGTCGAGAACAAGGAAAGATTGGGCTTCCAAGTTTGATGATGCGCTTTGGGCATACCAGACTGCTTTCAAAACACCGATAGGTATGTCTCCTTTTTAATTGATTTATGGAAAATCATGTCACCTTCCTGTAGAGCTCGAGCATAAGGCGTTCTGGGCAATCAAAACACTGAACTTCGATTTGAAGAACACGGGTGAAAAACGAAAGTTGCAATTGAACGAGCTTGATGAAATTAGACTCTCCGCTTACGAAAACCCAAGGATCTATAAAGAGAGGACTAAAAGATGGCATGATCGACATATACTTAGAAAGGAATTCCAACCAGGTGAATTTGTTCTTTTGTTTAATTCTAGGTTGAGACTTTTCCCCGGTAAACTTAAATCTCGATGGTCTGGACCTTTTCAGATTAAGAAGACCTATCCATACGGAGCTGTTGGCATATGGAGCGACAAAATGGGGGTGTTTAACGTTAATGGTCAGAGATTGAAATATTACTTCCATGAGGAGCATATTCAAGAAGGAGAAAAATTTTTACTTGATGAACCACGAGCAAATCCAAGTGCAGAATGATCAAGCTAATGACCACTAAATTAGCGCTTCTTGGGCGGCAACCCAAGCACTTTTTATTTTGTTTTTGTTTTTACTTTTGTTTTAATTTTTTTTCTTTAGGACTAACTTTTTTCTTTTTCTCTTTGTAGGTAAGTTTAGATTTATTTTTTTTAGTGATAAACGGCAATCTCTGAATTTTTGGATAAATTACGGTACTATCGTAAAGATTTTTACGGTACCATAATTTATTTACGGTACTACCGTAATGAATTTTATCGCCTGTAATTTTGGTCCATTTTCATCCAGAAGGTTTTACCTATTTTATGGTACCACTATAATGGTTTTCACAGTACCGTATTTTTGAGTAATTTTCGACTAGAAAAGTTTCTAATAGTTATGGAGATTACGGTAGTGCCGTAATTCTTTTACGGTACCGTATATTCGGGTCATTTTCTTACAGAAACTTTTGGGATTTTTTAGCAGATTACGGCAGTGTCATATTTACTTTACGGTACCATAATCCTTCGGACGCTGTGTTTTTAGGGTTCTTACCCTGAGATCTCGCCGACCTCTAGTTTTCTTCGATTTCTTGCTTCCTAATCCTTTAGCGACCCTTCCTAAACCTTTTCCGACCAATTTTTCCCTGAGATTTTGAGATTTTTGAGCTCGATCGAGCTCAGCTGCTACTCTTCCGCCAGTTTCCGCCCCTACTTCTATTTTCTTCATTCGAGCTTCAATCCAGCCGGTTCCTTCTTCAAGAAGCTTTGGGAAAGGTGGAAGATCTTCCCTAGAGTCTTTGGAAATTCGATTGTAGCTCAAAAATCTAGCTTTGGGAGCTTGATTTTGAACCTGTTTGAAGCCTTGTTCGCCCCATTTGGTAACAGTACCATTCATTCCAGTTTTTTTTTCTAAGTGCTCAAAAATCTTGCTTCTATTTCTCATGGCACCAATGAAGAGAGTTGTTTCTAAGAGAAAGGGGAAAGCCCCAGCTGAATCTTTAGCCCCAGCTCCACCATCAAACCCATATGGAATAATCTTTAGAAATGAAGTTCAAGAACAGAGATATAATCATCTGCTTACCAAGCACATTGTGAAGACTAAATATGCTGATATGCGAGCATTAGAGATTTTGGGACTCAAGAAGGATGTCCTATGAATGTTCGATCATATTGCAACGAAGAAATTCTATGACATGACTCCTCAGACCTATCTACCTCTAGTGCTAGAAGTTCTCAGTAGCTTGGAGATGGACTGGGATGAATACACTGATCGCCAAGCTACAAGGGAGATTAGATTCTGGATGGCTAATGAGGAAAGGAAGCTCACACTTAGAGATATTAGACGTATCTTTCAATTTCCAGATGAAGGGTGTACCGAGCCACCGATTGGATTCATTGAAAATGTTTTCTGGAATCAAATCACATCGGAAACCAGGTTTTCACCATCTTCAGCAAGAGCAACCAGCATTTCCAACCCTTGCATCAAGTACGTACACCGAGTTCTAGCTCATACTGTCTTCGGATGAGGAGACAACGATGGTTTGGTCCGTCATTCCAAGCTATTTTTCCTATGGTGCATGCTTCACGGGTATTTTGTCGATGTAGCTTTCTTTTTTACCAAACATTTGGATAAAGTTGCTACGGTGAAAAAGGGCACTATAGTGATAGGAGGGTTCCTTACTCCTATAGCACTTCACTTAGGGGTTGAGCCCTATGGGATAGAAGTGGCCAGAGGTAATGCCAGGGTTGACATTGAATCTTGCATTGCTATGAAGATGATTGTCAGGGATGGAGACACATATTGTCTTATTCTACAGCCTGGTCTTCCTACCATGCCTTTGCCTAACCCTGGGAGAACCACTATTCAAAATCAAGAGAATTGGAAGTTATCTCCGAGTGCCGCTTCTTATGCCACTCCTGCACCTGTGGATTATGTGCCTCCACCACCTCCTGCTTGGGGCGACGACCCTTTCGGTATGGGTATTGATTCTTCACCTCCTAGAGCTGTTGTTCCTTCACCGCACAGAGCCACAGGATCTTCTTCACGTCGAGTTGCCCCTGATCAGAGTGGATGGCAGAGTTATTAAGATCCTATCTTTCAGGCTCTTTCTGCCGATATGCACCGATTGACATCTACCGTGGGGAGGACATTTGATTATGTGGTGCATATACATGATGACGTTGAAGAAATCAAGGACTACCTTCCTCTCAAGCGCAGTGGTGATGGAGAAAGAGGATCTCAGGGTGACCCCATAGATGCCACCCCAGCTGAGGGAGATGACGAGGAGACAGACTCTGATGAGTAGAGCTTTGTGAGTATCCTTTTCCTTATCTATTGCTTTACTTGTGCTTTATTGATTGATAATGATTTTATACTCTTGTAGGGAAGGATGACTCTATCATACTTCTTGTGTCCGCCTGCTACTGATCCTCGATTCTGAGTTATAACTGCTAAATCTTTTTCGATATGGGTGTATTGAGAATTTTAGGATACTTGATTTGATGGTAAATCGATGTGGTTGTATAACTTTGTATGCTTTGCATGGATGACGTGATATGGTTTTGAAATTTTAGTGCGTTCTTATGATTTGGATGGTTGAAGTCAAGATTTATAATGATATATTTTTGTGATCAATTGAAAATTTTGACGCTGTGATGAAGATGTGTAGAACAAATTCATGAAATTATTGTAGTTATCATGCCAAAATTTTTCTTGATGATAAATTACTGTACATGACAATACTTGAGAATTGGAAATAGACCTAACATGCTGAATTTATTTCTTGGATATAATTTATCTGTTGGATTTTTCCATTGATTAATACATGAAGTTTTGGGTAAATATATTGTTTAATGAATGAAATTTGAAAGAGAAATAACTCCTTTAAATAAAATGAGCATATGTTGTATGATTTTTGGATTGATATCAATTGATTAAACTTAGTAGATCATTAAAGTCCATCTTGTCATTTGTTGGGAAGAAAGAATCTGAAATCCAAAAAGAAAAGTGACTCCCCTATTTGGCACTGCGAAAAATTGGCAGTAGGAACTAAAGACATGGGTTGAAGTCTAAAAAGAAAAACTCCTCTTCTTGGCATTGTATTTGCAATGGTACAAAAGATAAGAGTTGAAGTTCAATTAAAAAGTATATATCTATGTGGGTGTATGCCATGAGAGAGATTCTTTGACATTAACTCCGCTCTCTCAAGAAGATTTCTTCCTACTTAAAGAGATATGAGTTCTATTATGTTGGTTATGTGACCAATATATTCTAAATTTGTCACCAGAAGAAAGGTGGTATTCATTTTAAAAAATGTCAACGATACATAAAAAGAAGAGAGAAAATTTGAGTGGAAAAAGATTTTGAGGTTCCTATTCCTGTAAACAAAGACATCATGGACTCAAAACTAAAACTAGGTGAACTCATGAGATTGAAGTTCTATTTATGCACATTGTGAAATTTTATTTGATTTAGTCATGGATCTTAAAGATTGAATTCGCAGGACGACATATTTATTTGAAATTTTAAGTTGTTATTTCACATACCTTTCCATTACATTGGGTATAGGGGTAGAAGAGGCTAGTCCTCTTCCAATCTTCAGCTGGGATATTCTAAATATAGGTACACCTGACAACCGCCATGGTAGGTGGGGGTTCCTCCTCACTATTATACTCAGGTTCATATGCTACCGATTCTACTTCATCCTTCTCAGGCTCAGCTTCTTCCACATCCTCTATGAGCAGGGTCTTCTTTGGACAGTCCTTAGATATATGGCCTGGCTGAGAACATTTATAGCAAGTGATCTTGTTGCTATTCATGTTTAAGGGTCTTCTATCTCTAGGGGTGTTCTCTGCCATGGGTACCTTAGTTGAAGTTTGACTGGAATTGGTAGGGGCTGAGGTTGTAGGGACATTGGTTCTAGGTAGGGTGTTCCTAACTTGTTGCAAATCATACTCAATATCCATGACAAAATGTAAGCTTCTTGCAAGGTTTCACATCTATGGTGTATCAAGGCCCGCTTAATGTTTGCTCTCAATCCCCCTTTAAACCTATTCAAAGTTAACCATTGATCCTCATGTAGATCACACTTAATCAAGAGTTCCTCAAATTTTTGAACATACTCGACAGCTGAGTCATTCCCTTGAGTTAATCTGGATAGCTGATCATATACCTTTTGCATATAATTAGGGGAGACATACTTTTCCCTCAACTTCCATTTCATGTCATCCCAAGTGGTAATGGGTGGGATGCCACTTCTAGCCAATTTGATCTCTACGCTATTCCAACACATTTGGGCTGATCCTCTCGAGAGGAACTTAACATATTGTACATTCCTATTGTCAGGTATCTTACCCCGCTCAAAGTACTGTTCAATTTGAGTTTGCCAATTTAGGAACTTCTGTGTGTCTAGAGTACCCTCAAATATAGGTGAGCTAAGCCTAATGGTTCTAAACACATCATCTTCCTCCCTAGTGTAAGAAGGGGCTCTATAGGGTGGTTCTTCTACTTGGTTTTCATCTAAGGTAGGTGTAGGCATCCTTTGGTTGCCGGTTCTATAGTGATTTCCATTTTCCTTTTCAGGTCTTTGAGTCATTCTATTTCTTTGGTTGGACCTACTAGTTCCTTCCCCCCAATTGTGTTCAGTAGGTCTTCTAGGAGAAGTGATAGGGGGCTGATGAGTCTCTTCTATAGGGAATTCAGATTCAGGTTCAGTCCTCTCATGATTGTGTCTAGGTGTGGTTTCTAGGTTTCCCACTCGTAGGTTTAAGGTATCTAATGACTTTTGCATGGCTCTCGATTCAGCCCTCATCTCTCCCAACATGGCTATTATAGCAGCCATGGATGCTGATTCAGGTTTGGGTTCATCAACTAAAGGTGTACTCCTAGTGCGCACCATGATGACAATTTAGGAGCAAGCAAGACACGGTGGTAAGGAAAGTGAACACTAGCACAAGGAAACTAGCAGCTGTGATAGGGTTCGGCAATCAGCAAGGTACGTAGGTTTCAGCAGGGGAAGGGCAGCACACACAAGTTTAATTGTACTAAAAGGTTTACAGTAGATTCAAAGTTATCAAGGCTGATAAAAAGAAAGTGCAATAGGTTTCAGATATAAATTCAATGGTATGCGCAAGTATTGCAGCTAATGTAAAACAGATATGCAGGTTTAGCTCAAGAATGAAATGTAGTTCAGTTGATACTAGCACATAGCATAGTACTCAGTAGAAATCAGGGAACTCAAGTGGTAAGCTACAGTAGATGCAGTGAATAGAGATTTCAGCAAGGTGCAGAGTTTACAAATGCAACAAATCCCAGCTTCAACTTAATACCAAATGTTAATGCACCAGTAACAATTATCAACTTTAACTTAACACTATATGTCAATGTAGCAGTGTGTATGGTATGCAGCTTAAGGTTACAGCTAGATTGGCCAATATCAGGAAATGCAACGTGGTAAGCTACAGTAATTGGAAATTTCAGCAAGCAACTTCGGTGCAGTATCCAGCGAAGTTTCAGTAGTGTTATCAAATGTGTTCTTAGAAGTAATGTAGGTAACTCAGAAATTAGCTAGCAGTAAGTCAGCAAGACAGGTTACATGCAGTGATGAGAAGAGAACACAATCAAAAAGTTCCAGAAAACCAACTAGAGTTTTGGTGCGGAAATACCAATTACAGCATGCAGAAATCTTCTAACACAAAAGCGGGATAATAGCAGATGAATAAAGAGCACCTAAGGTCTGCTCTGATACCATTAATGTAAAACTAAAAATTTCCCTAGATCTCCTTAGGTATGTGGCTCCCTAGTTTGTAGTTATCTAATTACAAGAGTAAGTCTTCAAATGGTTTTAGAACTTTAAGCAGGCAATTCAGAAAGGGAGTGTAAGCTAGGTTAGAGAACACCTGAGGCCCCCTTGTGGGAAGGGGGCCCAAATTCCTTCCTAAGTCGTGTGACAATGGGCTCGGTTGATTCGGAGAAAGCTGACGCTTCTGGTAGTGGGTGCAAGCTTCCTTCAGTTCCAGCTGTCGACAATCTTCACAACACCCCCAATCTCTCCCAAGGAATCCAGAAGGCTCGGTAAGTGACAGGAGCACAAGAGGATAGGAGTGAGGGGCCTTCGGCTCACCCTCAAGGAATCAAGATCACAAGGGGCCAACAGCTCACCCTTAGCAAGAAACAGGAAACACTAACACAAGTTGTTTTATTTTCTTTCAAAGGGAAGACTAAAAGTGCAAGTGTCAAATTGGGCTTTAAACCCTTACACCCAACGTTCACATTTGAAACCGTCGCTTGGCATTCTGGTCTAGCTAGACATTGTGATGGTTTGTGGTGGAGACAGGTTAAGAAGAGCTTCCTTGCGCATGCAGGTAACTTGTGGTCTTGGCTTTAACAGATCATTGGCTCGGCAGGAATTTGGATGTGCAGGCTGACGTTGAACTTGAGTTGGCTAGGCTGGTGTTGAGCTTATGGACCTGATGTACTTTTGCTGGGATTGATCCTGGGCCTAATGTGGCATTTGAGCTACTGTTGATGGAATTGAGCTGGAGTTTGAATTGATCTTACTGATGTTGAACATGATTGATCTTTGCTGATGTTGAATTTGAGCTGACCTTGCTGATGTTGACTGGAGTTGACCAGGATTGGATGTGCCAAGAATGCCTTGATAGATGGACATGCGGCAGTGTGATCCGAGTGCCATGTAAGTGCTATTACAGGTGTATGATCCCTAGGCTAAGCAACCTATTACAATCGCTACAAAATAAAGAAAAGGCTTGAAAGTAAATCCTAGGCTAATCCTAACTACAACATAACAACATTCAAACAACAATATAAAGTTTCAAATATTGTCCTACCAACTAGTCTTATAACAAACAACAATAGGTAGAAGCGAATGTTAATAGCTAACAAGTCAAGTTTCTAGGATAGGCAGAAATGTAAACAAGTCTCTAAGATAAGCAGAAATGTAAACAAGCTTCTAGGATCAGCTTCATTATGTTGTCATCCCATAATGAATTGGAGGCTTCCTGTTTCTCTTAGATCTTCTTGGTAACACCCCTGCATCATAAGGGCAATGCCAAAGATCCGACCAAAGCTCTAAAGAAAAAGGCCAGGAAGTCAAAAGAATAGAGGTGCTTCCACTGTGGTGAGCAGGGTCACTGGAGGAGGGACTGCAAGCAACTTCAGAATAAGGAGAAGAGAGGCAAGCCTTTGTCTTCTAGCTCAGGTATTTATGTTATCGAAGTCAACCTTTCTACTTCTATGTCATGGGCATTGGATACTGCATGTAGAGCTCATATTTGTACAAATATGCAGGGGCTCAAGAAAAGTAGATCGGTGCGGCCTGGAGAGATTGGCCTATGAGTTGGAAATGGGGAACAGGTTGCTGCTGTTGCTGTAGGAATTTTGACTCTCTCCCTACCTTCTAGACTTCAGTTAGAGCTAGATCATTGCTATTATGTACCTTCACATACTAAGACCATTGTATCCATTCCTTGCTTGGCAATGAAAGGATTTAAATTTGAAATAAAGGAGAATATTTGTTCTTTTCATTTGCAAATATGTTTTATGGGAAGGGTACTTTATGCAATGGATTGTATGTCTTATACATGGATAGCTCTATTTGTAACATAAATAATAAGAGGATCAAACTGAGTGGTTCAGTTGGTACTTTCCTACGGCATTATCGATTAGCCCATATAAACAAGCATTGCATTCAACAACTCCGTGCAAATGAGTTATTAGATTCAACCTCCTTGGAGGGGTTTGATACATGTGAGCCTTGTTTGTTAGGGAAAATAACAAAAGTGCCCTTCACCAAGACTAGTGAGAGGGCAGGAGGTTTATTGGATCTTATACACAGTGATGTGTGTGAGCCATTCAGTAAACAAGCCAGAGGAGGGTACAACTACTTCATCACATTTACTAATGATTTCAGTAGATATAGTTATGTCTACTTGATGAGACATAAATCTGAATCATTAGAGAAATTCAAGGAGTTCAGACATGAAGTAGAGAACTAGCTTGGTAGATCTATCAAAACGCTTCGATTAGATCGTGGTGGAGAGTACCTGAGCAGTGAGTTCTTTTACTATCTTAGAGAGTGTGGGATCCTATCCCAACTCACTCCTCCTAGAACACCTAGATGGAATGGTGTGTCTGAGAGGAGAAATCGAACTTTATTGGATATGGTTCGATCTATGATGAGTCAGCAACTCTACTACCCTCATTCTGGGGTCTTGCACTTGAGATAGCTTCTCTCATACTGAATAACGTTCCATCCAAGAGTGTCTCCAAGATTTCGTATGAGGTATGGAGTGGAAGACGCCTGAACCTATCTTTTATCAGAGTCTGGGGATGTTAGGCTTATGTCAAACGTCAGGATTCTAGCAAGTTAGAACCCAGATCTGATAAATGTGTCTGTGGGGCTGATGCGTTGCATTTACACCATGTATTTGCCTATATTTTAAATCATATTTTGGGCTTACTTGAATGATTTTATGCAATTTTTAATGTTTTTACTTCACTTTGCATAGAATCTTCACTTTTCTTAGTTTTGATGAAAATATAGGTAAATTGGCTAAAAAATGATGAATTTTGGGAGATTTGAAGCCATAATACGATTCCCGAGGAGATTACGAGCTTACACGTCAAATTTGGAGCAAAAACATTGAAGATCGCTACTTTCACGGCCTTGGCCGTAATTATTGGGCTGGCCGTAATTTTGCGTTCGAAGGGCGAAATTGTGGCTAGGTTAAATAGTGCACAGAAACTTTCACGGGTGAGGCCATGAATCCATGATGGTCCGTGAAACTTTCTATGTACAAAGGGCTGTACACACAGAAAGAATTACGGCTTCAGCTGTAAACTTATTATAGGCCGTAAAAACGTCCGCCCTTTCGATTTCTCACACGATTCGACTCCAAACCGAACCAGAATTGAACCAAACTCTCCAGAAAACTTCCTAGATGGGTTCTATACTGATTAGACTATAAAAGGAAGGATTTTGGAAGGGGTTTTGGCGGCTTCTAGGCACGAAAATGAACGGCTGTCGCGGCGGCGACGGAAATCAATTCTAGGGCAAAATTCCGGCGAAAGATCACGCAAAGGAGGGGTTTGATCACTTCTTCTTCGTCTCCAGATTGAGGGGAAGAGTTCTAATCACTGTCCTAGTGTCTTTTTGCATTATTTTCGTGAGATTACATGTTGAATTCTTCACTAAGCATGCTGTATTCAAAGAACATGTTTGCTTAAACCTATTTTCTGGATTTGGGAAGTAGCCCGTTGACAATTTATGGATTAAATATATTATTTTAAATCTTTATCATGAATTTTATAGATTTGATTTGATTAGAATTGTGTCTATTCTATAATTTACCCTTATCAAGTAATTTTACGTCTTAGACGTTGCGAGAAGGACCGAGAGGTGAATCGCAACGTTGGAACTATTCTTTTCAAACCTACGAATCTAATCATGAGAGTAGCTTGGATTCGTTTGAAGGATTTCATGGTTTTTCATAGAACTTAATGGATCTAATTACGTAAACTGTCACGAGAGTAGGAAGTTAGCGTAGTTAGATACCGGATTACGCTTCGAGAGGAGGTAATCTGTACCTTAGGAAAAATCCCTTTCAAAACCTTAATTTTCTATTCAAAGGTTTATTTTTATTGAGTTCATAATCATTAGCGCGGTGAAACCCCGAATCCCGATTTTCTCCATATTGATTTTTACCCAAAATGCTATATCTACTTCTTTTCGTACTTTGAAGTTTCCAAATAAAACAAAAACAACAGATTTGATTCGTCTAGATATAGATCAACCATGTAATCGGTACTTGACTACTAGATCCTCGTTGGGAACGATATCTTTTTTATTACTTCGATAATTCCGTGCACTTGCGGAACGTATCAAGTTTTTGGCGCTGTTGCCAGGGATCAGGCCAATCAATATCGATTTAATCGTAAGATTTATAGACTAGACTTTTTTTTATTTTTGTTTATTATTATTTATTTTTCACATATTTTTTTTATATAGGTAGTTTATTTTATTTTTCTCTTTTTGGATTAACATGATGTATGAACAGGAGAACTCATAAATCACTAGACAAGATATTTTAAGCTTTGTTTTGCATTCATGTTTTACATTTTGTATTTTTGAAATTTATTGCAAATATGATGTTTAACCAATGTCAATGGTTGAATCAGAGGTATGTGCCACCGACAATAACAAGAGATTATGGCACGGATGTATCAGAATCACTTTTAGAAAAGGTAAATTCTTATAGTCAACATACTGAATATGTAAGCATGCAATGTTATAAGTTGAAATATGTTATTTGTGATATTTGTGGATTTCATGGGCATGATTTTACTGAATGTCAATTAGGGATTCCTCCATGCTTTAACTTATGCCCTAATACCTATAACCCAAGTTGGGAGAACCATGAAAACTTGTTTTATCAAAATGACCCAACATTTATTCCACAATCAGACTTTAGTGAACCTCAAGAATCCAACTTAGAAGCCTTGCTTGAAAACTATATAGCTACTATGGACAAATAAAGTGAGGAAATTCATACTATAATTTATGGCACTAATAAAAATGACATAGAGGAAGAAATCCATGATGAATCTGAGAATTTTGTAAAGTTGGAACAATCATTTGTCATGACTCCTTATTATGATTTACCTTCTTTAAACTTTGATGATTCAAAAAATTTTAACATGAACTGTTCCTCTGCACTTTACCAGCCATCTAGTCCCCTCTCCTTGCAACACAAATACTTGGGACATGTTTGAAGAGAAATTTGAACTTTTGGAGTCTTATGAGAATAAAGATGAAGAATTTAAGGATCCTCAAATAACAAGTAGTGATATAGAAGGGGGTGAATTTGATAGTGTTAGGATGGAATACCCCACTGAAGAGAAAGAAATTGAGGAAAAAGATGAGGAAGAGGATCCTGAGCATATTACACCACCACTACCATGTGAACCATCAATCCCTTTTCTCCAGAAGAATTCATTAGAAATTTGCATGATAGATGGTGGAGAGGATAAAGATGATGGGGTAGCTGAAATATTATTTGATACAAATCCAACCACAGGTACCCAAAGGATGATAACACATGAGATTCTTGATCACATTTACATTGAGGTAAGAGAAAAACCAAATTTGAAGTTTGAAAATTTCTTAAACAATTTAAGGCATGAATTTTTTGATCTTAATTTCAGTCTTCTTCCAATTTCTAACACAAATCTAAAGAAAGAATGCATGATTTTACTCTTGGATAAATACTCAAAAATTATTGAGTACTCTTTACATGACTCTAACTTCTGTTTTTGTATGCATGTACTGGACACTGCAACATTGATCTACCTATTTCACTGGATTTATACTTTGGTGGACACACTCTTGAGACGAAGGAAAAGCAGAAGATTATATGCTCTCTACTATGGCATAGATTCACCAACTCCACCATGACATGAAGCTATGGTCAAGCTAATGACCTTAAACAAGCACTTTTTGGGAGACAACCCAAATTCTTAAACTTTTTCTACTCTTAGTTTTAGTTTTTCATTTTCTTTAAATTTTAATAAATTTTTACAGCATGTTTTGATGAATTTTTATTCATGAAAAATCTTTTAATAAGTTGTTTTATATGCAGGAAATTTTAAAAAAATTTTACTTGAAGAATAGGTGTCAAACGAAACAATTACAGGTGCAGCCGTGGATCATGTATCGACCGTGATGATGATATTTTCTTTGTGAGTACGGTAAAATATGATTTCAATAGTGAAACATGAAGGCATTTAATGTTTGAAACTTGGTTACATTATAAAATATGATTATCTTTAATGTGATACAGTTTCTAGATTTTTTGGGGTCATGTTTTCATCTTTTGATATAACTGCACAGGATTTCGCTCATATTATAAAGGGAACTCTTGCAAAATTTTTCTGAAATCTATCATTCATTGATTTTAATGTTTATGTATATGCAACAATTTAAGTCTAGGGTGTCCTCATATATTTTGCTTTTTCTTCAAATCTTTATAGATATGTATTTTGAATGTTTATAATTTTTAAGGGTAATCAAATTTGTTTTGTCCTTAATTTTAAACTTAGGAAACATATTGAGTGATTGATTTGATGACTTAGGAAATTTTTGAAATTTCATGTGGACTTAAATTGTTGAGTAAATTCAATTCTGGTATTGATAAAATGCATATGTGAATTGTTATATGTTCATACGACACGTGCATAGTATTTTTATACTTAAAGTTTAATTTATCTATTCTTGCTTAATGGAAAATTTTTATAGTTAGAAAATTTGGTGATATATCTTTAAATTGAGATTTGCTCCAACTCCCCTAGTTGAGAAATCTTAAGTCATGAGTTATATTATACCATTGTTTTGTATACTTTAAATCTGTTGTGATTAAGTAACAGAGGGAGAATTTTTAAAACAAATATTTAACCCTCTTGCAGAAAGATCAACAACGATTCAAATACCATGCCACTGACTGGTTTTCTCTAGAAAAAAAAAGGGAAAGAGAAGAGAATGAAAATGGAGAAAAAGAGAAAGTTGTAGGTCAAGTGGACAACTCTGTTGACTTTATGATTGAGACTATGAGTTAAATTATACTACTCTGTGGTATACTTTAAACAATGCTATGATGCTAATAGGAAAGGGCACATAACCGTTTAAAGACCAAATTGCATTAAAAGTCTCTTATCTTTAACATCACTGAAATTCTTGAAGTAGAAATTTTATCTGTTAAGTGAAGTAGATTTATTAAATTGAAAGTATCTGATATTTAGTGTGCGAAGAATGGATATTATGACATGAATTATGAATTTTATCTTTCTTGGATTATAACCTCTTGGGAATTTATTTCTATTATGATTTTTCTTGAATTACTTGAGTTAGAAAGATTGATTGCTTAATTTGTGGACTAAGGATATTATTAGGGGCAAAAACAAATAAGTATTCCTTATCTTTACATTATTTATACATATCAAGGTATTGCTTGAGGACAAGCAAAATTCTAAGTCTAGGGTATTTTGATGCGTTGCATTTACACCATGTTTTTGTCTATATTTTAGATCATATTTTGGGCTTAATTGAATGATTTTATGCAATTTTTAATGTTTTTACTTCACTTTACATAGAATCTTCACTTTTCTTGGTTTTCATGAAAATGTAGGTAAATTGGCTCAAAAATGATGGATTTTGGGAGATTTGAAGCCATAATATGATTCCCGAGGAGATTACGAGCTTACACGTCAAATTTGGAGCGAAAACAGTGAAGATCGCTACTTTCACGGCCTTGGCCGTAATTATTGGGCCGGCCGTAATTTTGCGTTCGAAGGGCGAAATCGTGGCTAAGTTAAATAGTGCACAAAAACATTCACGGGTGAGACCGTGAATCCATCACGGTCTGTGAAACTTTCTGTGCACAAAGGGCTGTACACACAGAAAGAATTACAGCTTCAGCCGTGAACTTATTACGGGCCATAAAAACATCCGCCCTTTCGGTTTCTCACTCGATTCGACTCCAAACCGAACCAGAATTGAACCAAACTCTCCAGAAACCTTCCTAGATGGGTTCTATACTGATTAGACTATAAAAGGAAGGATTTTGGAAGGGGTTTCGGGGGCTTCTAGGCACGAAAACGAATGGTTGTAGCAGCAGCGGCGGCGGAAATCAATTCTAGGACAAAATTCCGGCGAAAGATCATGCAAAGGAGGGGTTTGATCACTTCTTCTTTGTCTCCAGATCGAGGGGAAGAGTTCTAATCACTGTCCTAGTGTCTTTTTACATTATTTTCGAGAGATTACATGTTGAATTCATCACTAAACATGCTATATTCAAAGAACATGTTTGCTTAAACCTATTTTCTGGATTTGGGAAGTAGCCCGTTGACAATTTTTGGATTAAATATATTATTTTAAATCTTTATCATGAATTTTATAGATTTGATTTGATTATAATTGTGTCTATTCCGTAATTTACCCTGATTAAGTAATTTTACATCTTAGACGTTGCGAGAAGGACCAAAAGGTGAATCGCAATGTTGGAACTATTCTTTTCAAACCTACGAATCCAATCACGAGAGTAGCTTGGATTCGTTTGAAGGATTTCATGGTTTTTCATAGAACTTAATGGATCTAATTACGTTAGCTATCACGAGAGTTGGGAGTTAGCATAGTTAGATACTGGATTACGTTTCGAGAGGAGGTAGTCTGTACCTTAGGAAAAATCCCTTTCAAAACCTTAATTTTCTATTCAAAGGTTTATTTTTATTGAGTTCATAATCATCAGCGTGGTGAAACCCCGAATCCCGATTTTCTCCATATTGATTTTTACCCAAAATGTTATATCTGCTTCTTTTCGTACTTTGAAGTTTCCAAATAAAACAAAAACAACATATTTGATTCGTCTAGATATAGATCGACCGTGTAATCGGTACTTGACCACCAGATCCTCGTTGGGAACGATATTTTTTTTATTACTTCGATAATTCCATGCACTTGCAGAACGTATCAGGGGTATCCTAAGGAAACTAAAGGATACTACTTCTATATCCCTATCGAGAATAAAGTCTTTGTTTCTCGGGGTGCTGTCTTTCTAGAGAAAGAATTTCTCATGAAAGAAGTTAGCGGGGGAAGTTTGACTTGGACGAGGTCCAAGTGCAACCACAAGACAGAGATGGAACCTAAGCCACCTGCACCGGTTGCTAGGTGATGACTCTAAATTTCATCATGTTTTTCATACTTATTTGGTAGTCTTTTGAACTATAATCTAACTCTTTTGCTTTGTTTTTATACCTTTTTTGCCAAATGCTTCGGAATCTACACCGTCTTTGGTTTTTGATCAATTTCAGGTAAAAAGACATCTATATCACTAGTTTTCGAGCAATCTCAATGCATGAATGAATTCTAACCATCAAGAGGAGTCTACCCATCAAATTTCAACTCAAAAGGGATCTTCTAGCAAAAATACGGCACTACCGTATTTTGGAGCAAAACTATCACGGTACCGTATTTCGCAAGGGATGTTTTAGGTGAAATACGGCACTGTCGTATGAAGATACACGGTACCGTAATTATTGGCGATCTAGAACAAAAAAGTTCAGCAGAAATATGGCACTACCGTGGACGTGTACACGGGGCCGTATAATTGGACGAATTTAACCAGAAAGTTTTGACAAAAAAACGGCACTACTGTATGAACCTTCACGGTGCCGTATTTTCTGTCAATTCTGACCAGAAGGATTTGGCAAGAATACGTCACTACCGTATTTACGAGAAATATTCTCACGGCACCGTATTATTTGCCCAGAACTCACAGAATGAAATACGGCACTGCCGTATAAAGATTCACGGTGCCGTATTTTGGAACTCAGAATTCTAATTTTTCTGCCTGATTCTTGCAAATACCATATCTTTTGATCCAGGCCTCCAAATTAAGATCGGAGAGAGGCGGCGGACTTGTCTTTAAGAGGAGAAAACACACAAAGTGAAAGGGATG
Source organism: Costus lasius (assembly GCA_027563935.2). Classification (NCBI taxonomy): domain Eukaryota; kingdom Viridiplantae; phylum Streptophyta; class Magnoliopsida; order Zingiberales; family Costaceae; genus Costus; species Costus lasius. The sequence continues at coordinate 104,281,752 of CM050450.1, read as the reverse complement.
AATTTTATCACGAATCCACAGAGAAATTGAGGGAGGGGCGGAATTGCTAGGGTTCATCGGTACTCAGCCTACAAACCACCTCCAGCCACCAAATTTGACAAAGAGCTTTGCCTGGCGAAGGAGAATGTGCATCTAAAGTTTCAAAGCAAAAGGATTCCGATTGGAGGAGATATCAATGAAACAGCGGTGACAGCATTGTTCTAGGCGATTACGGTGCTGTAATTTCATTACAGCACTATTTTGTAACTCTTTTCTCCTCTTTTTGATTCCTATTCATATAGAAACATGTTTTATTATAATTCCTTCATCATGGTAGCTTAATCTTTCTTTGTAACTATCACAAGGGATTAGGTAGTTCTTCGAATTTTGATTTTTAGTGATTTTATTGCCATGTTGAATTTCTGATACTTTGGATTGAGTTAATGTGTAGACTTGATTTGATATTGCAAGAGATTGAGTATCGAGTCATTGGAAACCCTTGAGTAAAACTAGTGTTGAGACTCGGATGCATGAGAGCGATCTTTGAATTTCCACTTGAGGTGATCAACCTAGAATTCGGATGCACGAGAGTGATCCTTGAGTTCTTAGCTAATGGTTTACTTATTTTCAGCATTGAATAGATCTTGCGCGAGAGTGGGGATCAGTTCTTTGTATGATTGTCTGCGCGAGAGCGAGACAATTTATTTATAAAGTAAATTTTACCTTTACCATAATAGAATTAGATTGACAAATACTTATCTTAATGTAGGCATTAGAAATTAAAGTAGATAAACCCCTAGTCCCGATTTCCTCTCTGATATTTTCTCCGTGTTCTTTTCGATAGTTTGATTCACTATTTTCCAATTGCCTAGCTAGCGAGAAATCGATTATTTAGTACTTGACAACAAGGTCTCTGTGGTTCGATATCTATTTTATTACTTCGAGTATCCGTGCACTTGCGGACACAACAAATTTTTGGCGCCGTTGCCAGGGACCTTGGTTTTGTCGATATTGAAGATATCGAGATTATTACTAGACTAGGTTTTATTTACTGTTTGTTTTTTTTCTGTTTATTTTCTATTTTCTTGAAATCGCTTGATCTATCTACTTTGCATGCGCAGGAATCTTAGGTCAGGACCACTTGTACCTTTTGATCCTGAGATAAACAAGACTCTGAGACTGCGAAAGAGATTGAGATTTGAGGAGACACAAGTTGTAGAAGAAAGAGAAGAAGAATCCATCATAGCTGAAAGAAGGACATTGCGCGACTATGCAGCCCCAAATACACAGGGAATTCATTCCAGCATCACTAGGCCTGCTATAGATGTGAACAACTTTGAGATCAAGCTAGCGTTCTTATCGATGATTCAACAAAATCAGTTTGGAGGATCTCCTTTGGAAGATCCAAACCAACACTTATCCCTTTTCCTTGAATTCTGTGACACCATAAAGATTAATGGTGTATCTGACGATGCCCTCAGACTAAGACTGTTTCCTTTTTCTCTCAGGACAGAGCAAAAGCCTGGCTTCATGCACATCCAACTGGGACGTTTACTACTTGGGAGCGCTTGTCAAATGCCTTCTTGCAGAAGTATTTTCCTCCCAGTAAAATGATCCAGTTAAGGAACCAAATCACAGGCTTTGCCCAGAGAGATGGTGAATCGATGAGTGAAGCATGGGAGCAATTTAATGAGCTCCAACGGAAGTGCCCCCACCATGGAGTGGAAGACTGGGTTTTAATTCAGACTTTCTATAATGGTTTGCTTTACAATACACGCTTAACGGTTGATGCTGCTGCAGGGGGAGCTTTGATGAACAAGACTGTTGATGCAGCCCATGCCTTGATTGAGGAGATGGCGCTAAATCACAACCAATGGGCTTCAGAGAGAGGAGTGCTTTATCGGCCTCCTCAGGGTAAGAACGATGGTGATGGTTGGCGCTCTCTTGCAGAAAAGGTAGACTCGTTATGTAACCGTTTTGATTCTTTCCAAATGCAAACCGCTGATGTATCTTCTGTTGTTTGTGAGGTTTGTGGAAACAATGGGCACCATGCTAGAGAGTGTAAAATCATTATTGATAAAGGTGAGGAACAAGTGAATGAAGTAGGGGATTATAATCAAGGTAGTTCTAATGACCCTTACTCCAATACCTAAAACCCTGGTTGGAGAAACCATCCTAATTTGTCTTGGAGGAGTAACAATCATACCAGTGAGCAAAATGAGAATAGGGGGTATAATCAGAGACAGTCAAACCAGAGTCAACCCCAAAAATCTAGTTTAGAAGAGATGTTTGAGAAATTCATGGGTAAGCAGATGAGCAAAAATGATGAGATTGATGAAACCCTTAAACAAATCAATTCCAAGTTGGATGGTGTTGTTGCTCATAATAAGATGTTAGAAACCCAGATAGCACAGCAAGCTAGTACTTCATATAGACCCCTAGGGAAATTACCTGCAAAACCTGAACCTAACCCTAGGGAATATTGCAATGCTATCACAACTAGGAGTGGGAAACAATTGAAAGATCCTAGGGAAATTTTTGATGATGACGAGGTTGAGCCCAGAATTGAAATTAACAGTGAACCTATTCTAGAATCACAACCTACAAAAGTGCAGTCCCATCCTAGCTCTCCAGCTTCAAAAGATGGTGATTTGCTCTCTAAAGTTGCTGATCCTAAAACTAGTTTGCCACCACCATATAGGCCACCTATTCCTTTTCCCCAAAGGATTGTGCAAGCTAAGTTAGATAGGCAGTTTGGGAAATTTTTGGAGGTTTTGAAAAAGTTGTATATTAATATTCCTCTCACTGATGCTATTTTTTAAATGCCTACATATGCAAAATTTCTAAAAGAAATTTTATCTAACGAGAGAAAAATTGAAGATTATGGCACTGTTGCTTTAACTGAAGAATATAGTGCCATCATTCAAAACAAGCTACCACCCAAATTGAAAGATTCAGGTAGCTTTTCTGTCCGTTGTTCTATTGGGAATGTTACTTTTGACCGAGCCTTATGTGATCTCGGTGCTAGTGTTAGTCTAATACCTATGTCTGTGTGCAGGAAACTGAACATTGGAGAGCTCAAACCAACCTCAATGTCTTTGCAACTTGCTGATTCATCAGTAAAGCATCCGGTTGGTATTTTAGAAAATGTTCCTGTTCAAATTGGTAAGTTTTTCATACCTGCTGATTTTATAGTTCTGGATATGGAGAAAAATTTAAAAAACCCTATTATACTTGGTAGACCTTTTTTGGCCACAGCTGGAGCTCGCATTGATGTGAAAAAGGGGAAATTGACATTTGATATTTGTAGAGATTTAATTGAATTTGACTTAACTAATTCTTTAAAAAGGGCATCACACTCAGAGACATGTTGTAGCATAGAAACTGTTTATGAGGAGATTATTTGTGACATGCATATTTTATTTGAAGAACCTTCTGAATTTGATACATTTTCTGGGTGTGCTAATCAAGAATTTCAGGAAAGGGCAGCAAAGAAGAAGAAGAAACGAAGGAGGAAAGGAATATCAAAATTGACTGAAGAAGTAAAAAGGCTCATAAATAAATTTGGATACTGTTTCAAGTTTGAGCCTTATGTTCTTGAAAGCCACGAACAAAACACTGAGCAATCATTATGGCGACTGAAGACACGGTCATGATCAATTCCAAGTGTTCAATGGTCAAGCTAATGATCGTTAAATTAGCGCTTCTTGGGAGGCAACCCAAGCACTTTTACTCTAGCTTATTCTTTTACTTTATTTTTGTCTTTATTTTTTTACCTAGTACTAATTTTTCTTTTCTTCCTGTAGATAAAAATTAACTTTGTCAAAAAAAAAAAAACTTTTGTGGTTCGAACCCGAAGACACAGAGGATGATTGGGTCTGACACAAACTAATAGACCTGTGTGAGTATTTTCTTCCTACTCATTTGCATTCCATCCTTTATATTTTTCTGATAATCCATGTGTTCAAATGGAAGATGAATATCACAAACTTCTTGTGCTCACATGCCACGAATCCTCGCCTTTTGATTTTATTGATAGATTTTTTGATTTGGTTGTGTTGACATAATATGATGATGATGTGTAGTAGGATTTTTCTGAAAATACAACAAACACCATGCCAAAATTTTTAATAAATTATCGTGCATATCAATTTCTGGAAATTGGAAATAGATTTAATATGTTGAATTTATTTCTCTGATATAATCTATTTGTTGGAAATTTTTCATTAATTGATGCATGAAATTCTAGGTAAATACATTGTTTAGTGAATGCGATCTTGAAGTGAAATAATTCTTTTGAACAAAATGAGCATATTTGCACATGTTATCGAGTTGATATCAAGTGATTAATCTAGTTGATCTTATTATCTTTTATGTTATTTGTTGGGAAAAAGAGATCCAAATCCATGAGAAAGAATGACTCCCCTACTTGGCACTGTATAAAATTAACAGTGGGACCTAAAGACATGGGTTGAAGTCCACAAAAAGAAAAAAGAATAACTCCTCTTCTTGGCATTGTGTTTACAATGGTACCTAGGACAAGAGTTGAAGTTCATGAAAAAATGTGTATCTATGTAGATGCATGCCAAGAGAGAATCCCTTTGACATTGACTCCTCTGTCTCAAGAAAATTCTTTCTACCTATGAGATATGAGTTCTATTATGTGTGGTTATGTGACCAACATACTCTAAATACGTCACCGGAAAAAGGGTGGTAATCGATTTAGAGAATGTCAAGGACAAAAAAAAATGATGAGTGGAAAAAGATTTGGAGATCATATTCCTGTAAACAAAAACATGTTGGATGAAAATCATAAAAACAAGATTAATCATGAGGTTGAAATTCTATTACTATGCATATTGCGAAATTTTATTCGATTGAACTTTTGAGTCTTAAAGATTAATTTCAAAAGATGATGTATTTACTTAGAAATTTTGTGTGGGATTAATGAAATTTTCTATGGATGATTATATTCTAGAAATTTATTTGTCATGTAAAAATTTATTTCTACTTGGTATTGATTTCTTTATTTGCTTGAGGACAAGCAAAGTTTGAGCCTTATGTGTTTGATGACTCTAAATTTCATCATGTTTTTCATACTTATTTGGTAGTCTTTTGAACCATAATCTAACTCTTTTGCTTTGTTTTAATAGCTTTTTTGCCAAATGCTTCGGAATCTACACCATCTTTGGTTTTTGATCAATTTCAGGTAAAAAGACATCATTATCACCAGTTTTCGAGCAATCTCAATGCATGAATGAATTCTAACCATCAAGAGGATTCTACCCATCAAATTTCAACTCAAAAGGGATCTTCTACCAAAAATACGGCACTGCCGTATTTTGGAGCAAAACTGTCACGGTACCATATTTCGCAAGGGATGTTTTAGGTGAAATACGGCACTGCCATATGAAGATACATGGTATCGTAATTATTGGCGATCCAGAATAGAAAAGTTCAGCAGAAATATGGCACTACCGTGGACGTGTACACGGGGCCGTATAATTGGACGAATTTAACCAGAAAGTTTTGACAAAAATACGGCACTACTATATGAACCTTCACGGTGCCGTATTTTCTATCAATTCTGACCAGAAGGATTTGGCAAGAATACGGCACTACCGTATTTACGAGAAATATTCTCACGGCACCGTATTATTTGCCCAGAACTCACAGAATGAAACACGGCACTGCCGTATAAAGATTCACGGTGCCGTATTTTGGAACTCAGAATTCTAATTTTTCTGCCCGATTCTTGCAAATACCATATCTTTTGATCCAGGCCTCCAAATTAAGATCGAAGAGAGGCGGCGGACTTGTCTTTAAGAGGAGAAAACACACAAAGTGAAAGGGATGAATTTTATCACGAATCCACAGAGAAATTGAGGGAGGGGCGGAATTGCTAGGGTTCATCAGTTCTCAGCCTACAGACCACCTCCGGCCATCAAATTTGACAGAGAGCTTCTTCTGGTGAAGGAGAACGTGCATCTAAAGTTTCAAAGCAAAAGGATTCCGATTGGAGGAGAAATCAATGAAACAGCGGTGATAGCGTTGTTCTAGGCAATTACGGTGCTGTAATTTCATTACAGCACTGTTTTGTAACTCTTTTCTCCTCTTTTTGATTCCTATTCATACAGAAACATGTTTTATTGCAATTCCTTCATCATGGTACCTTAATCTTTCTTTGGGACATGGGGGGTGTAATCTCTTTGTTTCTTAATGACTAGAAAACCCTAATTTTGTAAAACTGATTTTATTATGATAATTTTACTTTTGTGAATTGATTGTTCTTTAATTCTCTTATGTTTCTTAATATCAGCATGATTTAGAATTTTGTAAAATAGACTGAGAAGTTGATTGCTTGAAATTCAGAAACCTAGGAATTGTTGAGTTTGGAACTATCGTAAGGGATTAGGTAGTTCTTCGAATTCTGATTTTTAGTAATTTTATTGCCATGTTGAATTTCTGATACTTTGGATTGAGTTAATGTGTAGACTTGATTTGATATTGCAAGAGATTGAGTATCGAGTCGTTGTAAACCCTTGAGTAAAACTAGTGTTGAGACTCGGATGCACGAGAGTGATCTTTGAGTTTCCACTTGAGGTGATCAACCTAGAATTCGGATGCACGAGAGTGATCCTTGAGTTCTTAGCTGATGGTTTACTTATTTTCAGCATTGAATAGATCTTGCGCGAGAGTGGGGATCGGTTCTTTGTATGATTGTCTGCGCGAGAGCGAGACAATTTATTTATAAAGTAAATTTTACCTTTACCATAATAGAATTAGATTGACAAATACTTATCTTAATCTAGTCATTAGAAATTAAAGTAGATGAACCCCTAGTCCCGATATCCTCTCTGATATTTTCTCCGTGTTCTTTTCGATAGTTTGATTCACTATTTTTCGATTGCCTAGCTATCGAGAAATCGATTATTCAGTACTTGACAACAAGGTCTCTGTGGTTCGATATCTATTTTATTACTTCGAGTATCCGTGCACTTACGGACACAACACTAGGCAACCTGAGGCTCAAACACAGGTCCCACATAGGTCTGGGAGGATTCGTCATGCACCTGAGAGGTATGGGTCGCTGCCAACCCAACACGACAGGATCTTTATCATTGAGGATGAACTCATGACCTATGATGAGGCGGTCACTAGACCGGACTCTAAGAGATGGCTTGAGGCCATGAGATCCGAGATGGATTCCATGTCAGCTAACCAAGTCTGGGATTTGGTTGAGCTGCCTGATGGGGTGAAACCCATAGGCTGCAAAAGGGTCTTCAAAAGGAATACTGACATGGAAGACAACATAGTTACCTATAAGGGTAGACTTGTGGCTAAAGGATTCAAGCAGGTCCGCAGGGTGGACTATGATGAAACCTTCTCGCCAGTTGCCATGATCAAATTCATTCAGATTATGCTTGCTATAGCTGCATATCATGACTATGAGATATAGCAGATGGATCTTAAGATAGCGTTCTTTAACGGGAAGCTGACAGAGGATGTGTATATGACACAGCCTGATGGCTTCATCTATCCTGCAGATGCCAATAAGGTCTGCAGGCTAAAGAAATCCATTTATGGATTAAAGCAAGCATCTCGAAGTTGGAATCTTCGATTTGATGAAGCTGTGAAAGATTATGGCTTTATCAAGAGCGAAGATGACGCCTGTGTGTACAAAAAATTCAATGGGAGTTTGGTGACTTTTCTGGTCTTGTATGTCGATGACATACTACTCATCGGAAACGACATCCCTGGTCTTCAGTCTGTGATGACATGGTTGGGGAAGTGTTTCGAGATGAATGACTTAGGGGAGTCCACCTATATCCTAGGTGTGAGGATCTACCCGGATAGATCCAAGAGGCTCCTGGCCCTAAGTCAGAGTACCTACATTGATAAGGTCCTGGAGAGGTTCAACTTGGAGCAATCCAAGAAGGGATACCTTCTAGTGAGACAAGACCTTATTCTCTCAAAGTGCCAGTGCCCCACCACACAGGCTGAGAGGGATAAAATGAGTCAAGTGCACTATGTTTTGGTAGTAGGATCGATAATGTATGCAATGTTGTATACCAGACCAGATGTGGCTTATGCTGTGAGCATAACCAGCCGATACTAATCCAATCTAGGTCTGTAGCACTGAGTGGCTATAAAGAACATCCTTAAGTTTCTGAGATAAACTAAGGATTTGTTCTTAGTCTATGGGGGATAGGAGGAGCTCAGTATTCAGGGCTACACTGATGCGTTGTTCTAGTCAGACCCTGATGACTTTAGATCGCAGGCAGGCTATGTGTTCAAGATGAATAGAGGCGTTGTATGCTGGAAGAGCTTCAAGCAATCCACCATAGCTAATTCTACAACCAAGGCTCAGTTTATGCCCTAAGACCTATTATTGGTCTATCTTTTGTACTACTTGACACTGATATTTCATATATATCATTCTGGCATTGTTGTTATTATGCTTTGTTTACATCTGCGATTGTGTACATGCATGATAATGTCCCTGGAGACAGATTGGATCTGTGCTCAAACTGTTATCCCCAATCAAGTACCTAAGTGGATATGGGATAGCTTTGGTACATGTGAGACTAGTATATGGGCTGGTTAGACATGAGGTGCTAACACAGACATATGGGTATGTCAGTGGTGAATATACTGGACTGACCCGCTGTGAGGCAATGACTTGATGTCATGAGTTATCCTTACAAGTGATAGGAGACGCATTGATCCCTTGACTTGAGGTCATTGACTCTTCTATATGGTTAGAGACATGCTTTGATACAACCTAACACCTCACCGTAGTTGGGAGGTCATAATGGTTGTCATTGAGTATGTCACGACCCATATGAGAAGGTCAATGGATAAACAGAGGATTTGCCCCTTCCTGAGGGAAGCTTGATATCTATGGGCCCCCCTATGGTTCTATGACTGAAAGTGTATGGCCATACCCAGGTGAAAGCCTGATTTAGTCATGATCATGAGATTGGGTAAAAACAAGTGGTGACACACTTGTCCAATCGGATATCAGTTTGTCAAAGAGACTGTAATGCATCTGTACCTAGTTGCGATGATGGGGATGTCGATGTCGATATCCATTCCGATGACTTGGGTAGCAGCGATGCACTGCTAGATGCTACTCACTGCTTATGATGACCTTAGATCATCACTGCCAACGTCCAAAGAACCTATAGGGTCGCACACCTTGATACTCGAGTTCTCATATTGATCGGGAAGTCTTATGATCGAGTTATTGGATAGCTCGGATCTATTTAGGAGATTTCATCAGCACCAATGGCCCTGATGAGATGGAAGAGACTTATTGGAGCCAAACTTTATTTTTGGTAGATTGACCCGAAATTGACCATGGTTGGTCACGTTTGAGTTAGAGTTGCATTGGGTTGGATCCAATGGCTTAATCAACCTATGTAATAAAGTTTGGGCTGGCTCATTACCCAATGAGGCCCAATAATAATTTGTCATGAAGAGATTAGAGGGCATAAGGGTATAATAGAGAGAAACCTAACCCCATTGGCGCCTCAGGGCATAATGGGGTGAAGGTAGCGCCTATTGCTTCTTTAGGAAGGATTTGGCGTCTTGCCCTTCTACCTTGGATGGTAACCTTGCCTCTATGGCAAGTCTTGGGCCACATATGGCCGCATGGACTTATTAGGAAAGTCCTAGGTGCATATGGTTGATTAGAAGAGGTTTATGGAAAGGGCTTGGAGTCTTGCCATAAGCCTAACCCTAATTGACTCCCCACAAACCCTAGCTTCATCCCTTCATATGTCTTGTGCCTACTCTTTGTATTGCCGCCCCTTGTCTTTATATATCAGAAGATATGCGAGAGCAATGTATCAATCATTGGCATGAACAATCAAAGGGGCGAGAGCAATAGCAAGTGGCACATTCATCTCTTCCATAGTCGCAAGCCTCTTCTCCTCGTTCTCCTTTTGGCGCAAGAGGGACCAGTGCTTGGCGGCATCTTCATCTCCTTCTTCCATCTTCCTCTTGGCGCATCCTTTCCTCGTGGTGGCACAAGTGAAGTGGAGATCATCCCAAAGGCTTGGATCTTCTTCCCAAGGCTAGCACCAGGCATGAAAGAAGAGGGCTCGAGGATTCGTGTGTGTGAGACTACAGAGGGTGCACACTTGGGTGCCTACATCGACATTGCTCCGCTCTTGCTCTTAGGTACTTTCTCCTCTCATCGTGTCGACCCCCTTGCAAGAATCGATCCATTGGGTTTTTGTGACCGGCCTATTTCAAGGATATGCTTCCGCTATGTCTATGTATTGTAATTAAAATTTTAAAATATCCCAGGGGTTTCCCAACATTAACATCATAGTTCTAGATATGTACCGAATCTTAGTCATTGAGAAGCTAATCAATGAACTACATGTGGCAAAATATTTTTCAAAGATTGATCTGATCTATGCTCAGGGTACCACCAAATAAGAGTGAAACTAGAGAAAGTGCATAAGATGAATTTTTGAACTCACTCAGGGCACTATAAGTTTTAGGTCATGTCATTCAGTCATAGAAATGCCCCTGCTACTTTCCAAGCTATGATGAATTAAGCTTTTCAACTTCACTTGCACAATTTTGGTATTTTTGATGATATCTTAGTATATAAACCTTCAAGGGAGAGACATATAGAATATTTGAGACAAACACTAGAAGTCTTGAAGAATGAGCAGTTAGTCGACAACAATGTGAAGTTCAGCTTCAGGCAAAAGCAAGTAGAGTATTTAGGCCACATCATTCAACTTGGAGGAGTGGCCATAGACCCAAAGAAGATGAATAGCATGTGCCGAAGGTGCAGCGATTTTTAGGCCTCATAGGTATTTATAATTGATTTGTAAGGAATTATGGCATGATAGCTCAACCGCTTATTAATCTCCTCAAGAAGGAAGGGGTTCAAAGGGATCTTGCAACATATGACGCTTTTGATAAATTGAAAGAGGTAATGACAAGAACTCCAGTGTTGCGTTACCTGACTTCACAAAAGAGTTCATTATTGTATGTGATACGTCAAGTAGGAGAATTGGGGCGGTATTCATGCAAAAAAGGGAAACCATTAGCTTACTTTAGCAAGGTTTTATCTTATGGGAATTTAGCCAAATCCACTTATGAGAAGGTATATATAGCATTAGTCTAGTGTTTCAACACTAGCGACCTTATTTGTTGAGACACAAATTCAAAGTTCCACGTATCAGAAAGCATTGAGACACCTTTTAGAGCAACACATCACCACTCCAGAGCAACAAATCTAGCTTCTTAAGCTTCTAGGGTATGATATGGAGGTTCTATATAAGTCGGGCACAACAACAGGGCCACATATGCTTTATCTCGACTTCTAAACCATATTGAACTCAGAGCAATTTCAGTACCGATCTAGTTAAACACAAAGGACATTCAAGTGGAGGTGCAAAAGGATCCCACATTAAAAAAACTAATTGTAGACTTGTTCCAGAACCCAAATAAGCCATCCTTGTTCAAGATAGTAAAGGCGGCAACCCTTTTATAAAGAGTGATTGGTAATACTAGCACAATTCAGTTAGGTTAAAACTCTTCTCTAGGAGTGCCAACACACTCCCTGTAGTGTACAATTACATCGAAGAGTAGTTGATAATATTTAGTAGATTAGAATGAAGAAATATATATATATCATATGATAGCAGAGTGTCTAAAATGCCAAAGGTAGAAGTGCCAAACGACTTCACTTGGTGGACTACTACAACCTCCAATACCAGCTATGATATGGGAAGAGATAGTCATGGACTTCATTGCTGGACTACCTGAATCAAAAGGAGTAGACACTATACTAGTGGTGGTGGATCGGTTATCCAAATATGGACACTTCCTTACTATGAAGCACCTATTTTCAGCAAGGTCAATGGTGAAATTGTTTGTGAAGGAGGTGGTCAGACTTCATAGGGTTCTGAAATCAATTGTTAGTGACAAGGATCCTATCTTTATTTGCTATTTTTTGTCAAATTTTTTTAAACTCTAGGGCACAGTAGCCAAGATGAGTTCCTCTTATCATCTAGAGACAGATGGGTAGTTAGAAGTTTTGAATAGTTGTCTGGAGATGTATCTTTATTGCTTTGCATCTGAACAACCAAAGAAATGGATAGTTTGCTACATTGGGCAGAATATTAGTACAACACTAGTTTCTAATTAGAATAGAAAACACCATTTGAGGTAGTGTATAGATGCCCACTCCCAATATTGCACTACTATAAACTTGGGGAGTCATTAGTAGACATGGTAGAGCAGAGCGAAATCTAGATGGGGTGAAATATTATAATAGCTTAAATACAATTTGGGGAGAGCACAACGACAGAAGGTCCAATATGCTACTGTGCATTGTAAGGATATAACATTCTCTGTAAGGGATAGTGTTTGTTAATCTATGGCCTCAAAGGATTAACCAGAAGCTTGTGGCCTATTACTACAATTCATTTTACATCTCTTAAAGGATAGCCACTATGGTGTACCACCTTAACCTTCTGGCACACTCTAGGGTTCACCCTATTTTTCTCACATCCCTATTAAAGATAGTAGGAGCCCACAAAGTAAAGTTTGAGTTTCCTCTTGAACTAGAGACATAGTTAACCACACAATGTATTCAAGTGTCCATTTTGGCTACTATACACAATTTATGAGATGTGTTTGTGGATCAGTAGTTTACGTTGAACTATAAAGGTAGAGGAAGTGGCCACCTGGGAGGATGTTGATATTATATAAGATCAATTCTCAAGGGTACTACATAGCCTTGGGGGTAAGGCTATTTTTTAGTAGGAGTATTGTTACAGAACTAGACCATTGCCCTCCAATTTAGACTATTTATTCTTGTCAAATCGGGCCCGATTTGATGAGTTAGTCTAGATCAGAGAGATGAGGCGGCAACTAGGGAAGGGAAAAACTACAAGGCATCAATATTGTATTTTTTTTTCATTCATCTATGCTGTAAGCATGTCTCACCGGAGATCTAGCTTAGGTCTATACTATTAAATAAATTTATCAATTTAAAACCTAAATATTGGAATGTGTCAACTCAACGGGAGAAGTACATCTTTTCCCTAACTAATAAGCTTCTTAAAAAAATCAAAAATAAACTCATGATAAACAATGTTTTTATTATGTAGGAAGAAGGATGACCTAAATGGTAGTACCATTAGTGGGGGAAGATGCACAAGAGAAAGTATAAAGACGAGCTCAAGGCCGACTTGCAAGGAAGAATATAACATCATCGTAACCATACCCCCACCAATCTTTACCTTCCATTTGAAAATCCTAAAAGATGTAAGTAGAAAAAAGTAGATAAACACTAAAGTATTTACTAATAAATAAAATTCATAGGAAAAGTATGGACCATATAACTGAAAGGAAACCTAGGTCACATGCGCATTCAAAACATTGTGCAGCAGCGGAAATACTAGGTTTCAAAGATCGCATGACTTAAAACATATGATCAACCTTGAAAGGATATGTTAGAGCATTACCATTGCCATGCTTTGAGTGGCGGCTTGGAAGAAGAAAGGGGCGAGTGCCTCTTCTCCAAAAGTGTCACACACAAGATGAAGTTTGCTTCTTCCTTGTGCTCCTTGTGCTAGCAAAGACACCAAGGAGTCTTTGATCGTGTCTTGGAGAGGAGATATGCGCCCTTGGGTAGGTTTTTCTTATTTAACTTCTTCCCTTGCGTGAAGATCAAGAAGATGCGAGAGGAGGAAGAGAGAAGAAGGGGTTTCAAAACCGTTGTCCCCAAAAAGGAAAGATTCGGCCACCAAATATGGTAAGAACCGAATTGAAACTCCCTTCTTAACTCCCCATGAAGCCATCGAAAACTCCTCTTCAATTGAACCATGCGTTCACTAAGTGAACCGGTTCAATCCCAATTTGGTTCAAGCACCAAATCGAACCAGCCCTGGTTAAGATCTCTCTGAACCAAGTGGCTCAAGATCTAACCACACATCTCATTGAACCTCTTGATCTTTACGATCAAGCATCAATTCTCCCGATCGAAGCTTACCGATCATATGCCCTAATCAATCAAACATGATTAGACTAGATCTCACTTCCAATCAGAGTTTAAATTGCTTAACTGAACTAGAATAATTCCAGTCCACACGATCTGACATAAGTAAGCCATATCATCAAATTGTGCGACCCTAAGGGTTTCCTTCATTGTCGGTAACGATAACTTACGTTATCACGATCAGAGAGGGGTATCTAGCAACACATCACTGTCTCCCGATATGAAGGAAAGAGTCTTCCAAGACTACTCCCAAACCATAGCACAAGTGTGAATTTAATTCACTTGGCATACATATTTCCCTTTGCCACTGGATGTTCTCGTTGGACAAGCGTGTCAAGCCTGTGATTCCAACACGATGAAAATGGTTAGATCAGATGATCATAGTCATCTGGGTATGGCCATACACATTCTCAACCATCCCATCCTGGGGCCCATTAGAACATCACACTCCAACTAGGAGAGGCAATCCTATATCTATCACTAGTGCCCCTAACATGACTCATGCTCACTATCCAAGATAGTCTTTAACCATTATCTTTCAAATGATATTGAACTACCTCAAGATAATGCCAATCATCACTTAGAGACACAAGTGATCTCAAGTCAGAGGGAATATGCCACTTGCTTGCATATAAGGATTTATTCACATTGCGACAAACAATTGAATATCCTAAGAAGGGTCAGTCCAGTACATCCAATGCACCTATGTGTCTAAATCTTATTCCATGCTCGAAGCATCCTATAAGATTAGATCACATATTAGTCTCAATCATATCAAGGCTGTCTCATGTTCACCGAGATATCTCGACTAAGGACATTACCGAATGTCAGCTAAGCTGAACATCATTGAGACATTACTCAGATGTATACATACAGCAGCAGATAATGTAACAATCTGAATAACAACAATTGCCTTTATAAAACATATAGTTTATACATGATACTGTAATTAATCCAAGGCCTCAAACATTAGCCTTAAGGGCATACCCCAACAATAACCTGATAGCCCGAAAGGGAACACTACAAGTCTGGCACGCGTGTACCTTGGACTAATCCCCGGCAACGGTGCCAAAAACTTGATAGGCTTCTGCAAGTGCACGGAACTATCGAAGTAATAAAGAAAAGTATCGAATCCATAGGGACCTTATTGTTAAGTACCAAATAGTGGTATTCTTACTAGCTAAGTAAACCAAATCTGATGAAAATAGGTAATAGAAATAACACGAAAGATAATCAGAGAGATAAACATGGGACTAGGGTTTCATCCACCTTAATTTCAATGATTAGATATAAATAAAAAGGTTCATCAATCAAATCTTGCTACGATAAAGACCTAATTTACTTTATAAAGGGATTATCTCACTTTCGTGCAGACAATCACGCAGAGATAAATCCTCACTTTCGCGCAAGATTTATCCCGGGCTAAAGATAAGTAAATCATCAATCAGAGAATTCAAAGATCACTTTCGTGCATCCGAATTCTAGGTTGATAATCTCTAGTGGAATCTCAAGGATCACTTTCGTGCATCCGAGCCTCAACACTAGTTTTACTCATGAATCTCCAACGTTCCGATCATCACTTTCGTGCAAGATCTCTACGTTTGACAAATAGACTCGATCTATAGATTCATGTTATAATTATGGCAATTAATTTACTAGAACAGATCAAATTAGATCTAACCTAGGGAAGGGATCCTAATATGCAATTCTAGGGGTCCAAGCTCTCAAGCAAATCACCTTTCAGTCTCATTGCGAAAACTCTAAGAACATAATTAATAACATGCAATTATAGAGAATCTAAGCACAATTTATCACAAGAGTAAAATTATCACAACAAAGATTATCATGACGAAAGAAAGAGTTATCTAATCATTAAAAATCACAGGGATTAAACCCTATGTCCCAAAATATGTTTAAGCTTGCATGCAGGAAAAATTACAATAAGGCATAGTTTAGAACAATTAGAAATCAGAGAAGAAGGAGAAAACAACGTTACAACACGGGTGTAATGTATATTACACCCGTAATTTCGTGATGAACAGCGCTATCACCGCTGTTTTGTTGATTCCTCCTCCGATTGGACTCTAAATGCTCTGAAACTTCTGTGGCGTCTTTCACTCCTCCAGGCGAAGCTTTTGAGTGAAAATCACAGCCTGAGGTGCCCTCTACGCCTCTCGGAATGAGGTTAAACCCTAGCCGCCTCCCTAATGATTTCTCCCTCGATACTAGATAAAAGTTCTTTTTTTCCACTTCATACACCTTCTCCTCTTAAAGACGAGTTCAGAACATCTTTCGGATTTCAATTTGGACCTCTGGATCAAAAGTTATGGCTCATGCAAGATTCGGACTCCTAAAAATCGCGTATTTGACTTGGAATTACGGCAGTGTAATATCTCACGGCCGTGCCGTAAAATCGGCTGAGTGTTCTGTTCTGAAAACGCTGGAAAATATGGCACCGTAATTTGGTTTACGGTTGTGCCATAAAATCAGGAAATCTTTTTGTTCGGAAATCTTCACAAATTACGGTAGTGTTCGGATTTTACGGTACCATGTGGAATTACGGTACCGTAAAATAGATTACGGTACTGCCGTATTTTGCTGGCTTGCTTTGATTTGTGTGAAATTTCTTGGGTGATCTTCTCTTGATGATGGTAATCTTTCCATGTATTTGATTTTTCTTGAAAACTCCTTAAATTAATGTCTTTTTACCTGAAAACCATGAAAAACCAAAACAGAAGTAGACTTTGCAATATTCAATGAATTTAGTATGGAAACAAGTAAAAGATCTTCAATTTAGCATGAAAAGATATCTAAAATGATACAAAATATACTACATATTTTTGTGTCATCAAACACATAAGGCTCAAACTTTGCTTGTCCTCAAGCAAAAATCAAAAATTGATTAAAAGAATAACCTTTTCATGCTTAATAAATTTCTAAAATACAATCATCAATGAAAAATTCCATCAATTGTTTTACAAAACTTCAAATAAACATATCATCCTTAGAACTCAACCCTCTAGATCCACAATTCAATTAAATAAAACTTTGTAACTTGTATAATAAATAGAATTTTCAATCTCATGATTTCACCCAGTTTTTAGTTCAAATCTATCATGCTTTTGTTTACAGGAATTAGGTTTCCAATATCTTTTTCCACACATGATTTTTTTTTCTTTTTCTTTTTTTTTTATTTTGTTTGTTTTTGTGAAGATGGCATGTACCCACTTAGATACACACTTTTTATTTTTGACTTCAACTCTTGTCTTTGGTACCACTGTCAATTTTACACAGTGCCAAGTAGAGGAGCCTTGTTATTTTTCACTCTCATTATTTTTCATGCATAGACTTCAACCCATGTCTTAGGTACCACTATCCATTTTGCATAGTGTCAAGTAGTGGAGTCTCTCACTATTTTTATGGATCTTGGATTCTTCCTTCCCAACAAATAGCAAAATAGACTAAATATCTACTAGGTTGATCAATTGATCTCAATTCTCAAATCATACTCATATGCTCATTTTATTTAAAGGAGTAGTTTCACCTTTAGATCTTATTCATCAAATAACACATCTACCCAAAATTTCATGCATCAACCAATGTCAAATTTCAAAAATAGATATGCATTGAATAAATAAATCTAACATGATAGGGTTTTTCTCTAATCACAAGTATAAATACTCACATCATCAAGGAAGACATTTTATCAATAGAAATTTTATCAATAAATCATGTCATCATATAATAGAAAGTGGATCATATGCTTTCATCAATTTTAACAACACATTTGAATAATATCATCATCAAAACAATGAGTTCCATAAAATCATTTTTCAAGATAAAACCAATATGTAGTATAAATATGATAAAGTCAAAGATGCACTATATGAAATAATCATTAATAAGAGAGTGCAAGTGATACTCACAAAACTGTATAGATCATGCTCAATCATTGTTAGGCCAATGCAGCTGGGTCTAAAGATATGCCTTTTGAAAATTTTCTGCAAAATTTAAGGTACATAAGGCTCACATAAGGCTCAGATCAAAAATAGTTTCAAAAAATAATAATGATAAAAAATAATCTCAAGAGAGGATCAGAGATGTCGCCGGAGGTCTGAAGAGTGCTGGTGGAAAAAGTCGAGCAGGCAAGAAGCAGAGGTGAACGGAAGCTAGCTGAAAAGTTGCTGTCAATGATGATGATGTCGACAGTAGAGTGAGTAATCTCTAGTGGCCTGCTAGAGATCACAGTCCTGGAGGTGAGATCGTCGGCCGGTGGGTGTGAGAGATAGCAATATGGTATGATCCAGTGTCGACGGCTGGATATAGTGATGTCAGAGGTAGATGCAGTGGTGGCTAGAGGTGGAAGACAGTTGCTCTTGAAGATTTCTGAATCTGGATACAAAATAAGCAATAACTGGTAGAAAGCAAATCAAGGCAGTTTTTGAATTTTTTTTTATGAAAAGTAGTCAAACCCAAGAATAAGATTTAATGATCCAAACAGAAAATAGAAAAAACCATGAAGTAGAATAAAACTTGATCTTTCCAGGTATGTGAAAAATAAAGGATCAAAATCTTTCAGGAATTTAGGGTATTAGCAGAAAGAAGGCTACTCAGATTACAAAATGAAAAACTGCACAAAATCTAATCAGAATCAAAAAGTTGCTATGTGTTCTAGGACAATCCATGGACTTTAAAATTCAGCAAAAATATCCAAATAATAGACAAAGATCAGTACTTCCATGTCGTGCCAAAAATCAAAAATTTTCGTAACCCAGTTTCTTAAAATCAATGCGAGAAGACACCTACTCAATAACTGGAAGCAGTTTACAAATACGGTACCGTAATATGCGTTACGGCAGTGCCGTAATTTGCAAAGAACTCTCGGGTAAAAAATAATCAAGAAATACGGTACCGTGAAATTCCTTACGATACTGCCGTATTTTTCAAAAAAAATTTTGAAAAGAAAACACTCAAGATTACGGCACGTAAAGTAAAAAACGGTCAGAAAATACGGTACCGTAAAAGAAATACGGTACCGCCGTAAAATACTAAAAACTCTCAGTAAAGAAATCAGAGCAGATTACGGCAGTGCCATATTTTGCGTAAAATTTGATTTTCCTGCAAAAATAAAAGCAAAATTAATTCTAAAAATAAATTAAAATAAAAGAAACTAAACTAAGATAAAAGTGCTTAGGTTGCCTCCCAAGAAGCGCTAATTTTAGGTCCATAGCTTGACCAAAAATCAATATCATGGTGAAGCAGGTGAATCGTTTCCAAAATATAAAGCATATAATTTTCTGCATTTCCTTTTTCCAAACAGTTTAGCCACAAATCTAGATATCTAGAATTTCACATAAATCATGATTAATGTGGCTTTCTCAAATTTGCAGAAATTAAAATTCTCAGATCCATTCAAAGTAATCTTTATGATCTTCCTATGCCTATCAAAAAGTAAAATCATAAGTCCTTTCTTCAAATTAATATTTTCAATGGCAATAACAAAAGGACCTAGATTAAAAGATTCAAGTATTGGATCATTAAAATAATGTCTATGTCTTTCATTAGATTCCTCGATAAAGCACAAATTTTCAAATAGATCAAAATTTTTAACAATAGCTTTGGGCAAAACATCAAGGTGAGATTCATTCAAATCCTTTTCAAGTTCCTCATGTTTGTCATCAAATAATCTATCAATATCAAAATTATCAACAAAATCAAGATGAGACTCTACAAAATCGATTTTCTCATGCTTCCCCACAAATAATTCATTATCAGAAGAGTCAAAATCAGAATCATATGAAAAAGAATTAATAGAATCAGAGTTGACCACAAGAGATTTATCATTAATTTCAAAAATATCACCAAAATCACAGTGGGGCTCATCAATGTCTATAATTTTTGAACCTTCATCATGCTCATCAGATTTAACCATAAACAAGATATTATCAAAATTAGAATTATCATCAAAAGAAGGTTCTTCAATTTCAATTTTCTCAATCTTTTCCTCAAATAAATTAGCAGATGAATCAGTTCTACAATCATCAAAATCAGAGTGAGATTCAATAATATTCACATAAGGCTCAATCTCAAAACAATCATGATCACAAGGGGAATTTTCTAATTCAAGTTTTTCAGTATCAAATTCAAATTGTGGTTCAGAGACATGATCAGAGCAATCATCATATAAAGAAGTTCGGTTTTCCCATCTAGAATACAATCGATCTTGTTCTTGCCATGATAAATTTGGTTTTAAAAATGGGCAATCTGAGGAACAATGATCAGGATATCCACAAATAACACAATAATCAGAAGAATGAGATTGCATATAAGAGTTAAATTGATCTACAAGAGATTTACCTTGTGGCATGTATACCTCACCTCTTTCAATTGCCCAGGAGTTGTGATTAAAAGACATGTTTTCAAATCTATCAAGAACAGAAAGATAATCCAACACCAATCAATCAAAATTTTATTATTATTATTATTATTATTATTTTAATTTTTTCAGAATATAGGAAAAAATAGAAAATCTAAAACACAAGCAAATTCACAAATCTTCAGATATCACAGTTCTGTCACAATTGTGAAAATCCAAAACCTGCAAAAAGAAAAAACAAAGTTAAATCTAAAACAAAAATACTTAGTCTAGCAATACTAACAACTATTTTGTTATTAACAAAACTAAGGTCCCCGGCAACGGCGCCAAAAACTTGATAGCCCGAAAGGGAACACTACAAGTCTGGCACGCGTGTACCTTGGACTAATCCCCGGCAACGGCGCCAAAAACTTGATAGGCTTCCGCAAGTGCACGGAACTATCGAAGTAATAAAGAAAAGTATCAAATCCACAGGGACCTTATTGTTAAGTACCAAATAGTGGTATTCTTACTAGCTAAGTAAACCAAATATGATGCAAATAGGTAATAGAAATAACACGAAAGATAATCAGAGAGATAAACATGGGACTAGGGTTTCATCCACCTTAATTTCAATGATAAGATATAAATAAAAAGGTTCGTCAATCAAATCTTGCTACGATAAAGACCTAATTTACTTTATAAAGGGATTATCTTACTTTCGTGTAGACAATCACGCAGAGATAAATCCTCATTTTCGCGCAAGATTTATCCTGGGCTAAAGATAAGTAAATCATCAATCAGAGAATTCAAAGATCACTTTCGTGCATCCGAATTCTAGGTTGATAATCTCTAGTGGAATCTCAAGGATCACTTTCGTGCATCCGAGCCTCAACACTAGTTTTACTCATGGATCTCCAACGTTCCGATCTTCACTTTCGTGCAAGATCTCCACGTTTGATAAATAGACTCGATCTATAGATTCATGTTATAATTATGGGAATTAATTTACTAGAACAGATCAAATTAGATCTAACCTAGGGAAGGGATCCTAATATGCAATTCTAGGGGTCCAAGCTCTCAAGCAAATCACCTTTCAGTCTCATTGCGAAAACTCTAAGAACATAATTAATAACATGCAATTATAGAGAATCTAAGCACAATTTATCACAAGAGTAAAATTATCACAACGAAGATTATCATGACGAAAGAAAGAGTTATCTAATCATTAAAAATCAAAGGGATTAAACCCTATGTCCCAAAATATGTTTAAGCTTGCATGGAGGAAGGATTATAATAAGGCATAGTTTAGAACAATTAGAAATCAGAGAAGAAGGAGAAAACAACGTTACAACACGAGTGCAATGTATATTACACCGGTGATTTCGTGATGAACAGCACTGTCACAGCTGATTTGTTGATTCCTTCTCTGATCGGACTCCAAACGCTCTAAAACTTCTGTGGCATCTTTCTCTCCTCTAGGCAAAGCTTCTGAGTGAAAATCATGGCCTGAGGTGCCATCTATGCCTCTCGGCGTGAGGCTAAACCCTATCCACCTCCCTCACAATTTCTCCCTCGATACTGGATAAAAGTTCTTTTTTTCCACTTCATACACCTTCTCCTCTTAAATACGAGTTCAGAACATCTTTAGGATTTCAATTTGGACCTCTGGATCAAAAGTTATGGCTCACGCAAGATTCGTACTTGTAAAAATCGCGTTTTTGACTTGGAATTACGGCAGTATAATATCTCACGGCCGTGCCGTAAAATCGGCTGAGTGTTCTGTTCTGGAAACGCTGGAAAATACGGCACCGTAATTTGGTTTACAGCTGTGCCGTAAAATCAGGAAATCTTTCTGTTCGGAAATCTTCACAAATTACGGCAGTGTTTGGATTTTACAATACCATGTGGAATTACGGTACCGTAAAATAGATTGCGGTACTGCTGTATTTTGCTGGCTTGCTCAGATTTGCGTGAAATTTCTTGGGTGATCTTCTCTTGATGATGGTAATCTTTCCATGTATTTGATTTTGCTTGAAAACTCCTTAAATTAATGTCTTTTTACCTGAAAACCATGAAAAACCAAAACAGAAGTAGACTTTGCAATATTCAATGAATTTAGCATGGAAACAAGTAAAAGATCTTCAATTTAGCATGAAAAGATATCTAAAATGATACAAAATATACTACATATTTTGGTGTCATCTTAACCCATGGCAAAAAAGGAACATTAGTTGAAGTAAATATATAGCTAGATCTAGGTGTGGAGGATCCATCAACAATGAAAATAAGAGGAATAATTGTGGAAATACAAACATTAAAAAATAGTATATAATCACTAATCATTTATGATGAAGCTCCTAAATTAATGATATGCACAGTGAAAAGGAAGTCAAGAAAGTATTAAAAACTCACTCAAATTATGATAACAAAAGTTATGGATGCAAAATCATGGCTGATATTAAGAGTTATAGAAGTCCAAAAAGAGTATCTAATGTAGTAAAATGCATAGGGATCATGGATGATAAAACTGGGCCATATTGGATGTTGTTGGTGTATATGCCCTAGGACCTAGTTTTGGTCAACTTATGTACTACTTGACTTTGATATTTATATATCATTCTGGCATTGTCATTATCTATGTTTGTTTACATCTGCGCATATGTACTAACATGATAATGTCCCTGGAGACAGATTGGATCTGTGCTCGAACTATAATCCCCAGTCGATGTACCTTAGTGGATATGGGACAGCTATGGTACTTGTGAGACTGGTATGTGGGCTGGTTAGGACGCAGACACATGGGTATATCATTGGAGGATATACTGGATAGACCCGCTGTGAGGCTATGACTTGGTGTCATGAGTTATCCTCACAAGTGACAGGAGATGCATTGATCCCTTGACTTGAGGTCATTGATCATTCTATATGGTTAGGGACTTGCTTTGATACAACCTAACACCTTACCGTAGTTGGGAGGTCATAACGGTTGTCATTGAGCATGTCACGACCCATATGAGAAGGTCAATGGACAGACATAGGATTTGCCCCTTCCTTAGGGAAGTATGATATCCATGGAGCTCCTCTATGGTTCTATGACTGAGAGTGTATGGCCATACCCAGGTAAGAACCTGTTTTAGTCATAGCCATGTGATTGGATGAAAACAAGTGGTGACACACTTGTCCAATCGGATATCAGTTCGGCAAAGAGACTGTAATGCATCTGTACCTAGTTGCGATGATGGGGATGTTGATGTCGATATCCATTCCAATGACCTGGGTAGCAGCGATGCACTGCTAGGTGCCACTCACTGCTTGTGATGACCTTTGGTCAGCACTGCCAGCGTCAGAGGAACCTACAGGGTCGCACACCTTGATACTTGAGTTCTCATATTGATCGGGAAGCCTTATGATCGAGTTATTAGATAAATTGGATCTAATTGGGAGATTTCATCAGCGTCAATGGGCCTGATGAGATGGAAGAATATTATTGGAGCCAAACTTCATTTTTGGCAGGTTGACCCGTATTTGACCATGGTTGGTCACATTTGGATTAGGGTTGCATTGGATTGGATCCAAGTGCTTAATCAACCCATGTAATGGAGTTTGGACTAGCTCATTATCCAATGAGGCCCAATAATAAGTTGTCATGAAGAGAAGAAGGGCTAAAAGGGTATAATGGGGACAAATCTTCTCCCCTAGGCGCCTATGGGCATAATGGGGAGAAGTGGCACAATTTGCTTTATAAGGAAGCAATTGGCGCCTCCCCCCTTTATCCCTTATGGTATGAATGCCTATATGGCATTGCTTGGGGCGCAAGGCAAGGCCTTGGCGCACAAAGAAAGGCATGGGCACAAAAGGAATGGTTGAATGAGAATTATGAAAATGTCTTGGAGACTTTCCTTGTCTCAAACCTTCTCATCCTAGCCGCACACTTGTCTTGATCCTAGCCTTTCATAAACCGCCTCTTGCCCTATAAAAGAGCACCTAGCCGACCCCTCTTATGAGTGATTAATCCTTGAAGGCGTGAACACAAGAAGAGGGGCGAGTGCTAGGAGCAAGGGCGCATCTTCCTTCTTCCATAGCCGCAAGCTTCTCCTTCCTTTCCTCTTGGCACAAGGAGCTTTGGTGCTTGGCGGCTTGGCTTGTTTCCTTCTTCTCTTGGCGCATCCTTTCTCTTGGTGGCGCAAGTGAAGTGGAGCATCTCCCTAAGGCTTTGATCTTCTTCCCGAGGCTAGCACCGGGCATGGAAGAAGAGAACTCAAGAGATCCGTGTGTGTGAGACTGCAGAGGGCGCACACTTGGGCGCCTACATCGGCATCACTCCGAATCGCTCTTAAGGTATTTCTTAACTCATCGTGTCGACTCTCTTGCTTGCGATCTTCACTAGGTTTTTGAGACCGGCCTGTTTCGGGGACATTCTTCCGCTGTGCAATGTATGTATGTATGTCTATGACTCTGAAAATTATAAAATGTCCCCGGGGTTTCCCAACAATTGGATGGTACAATTAGTACATGAACCTTATACAAACCGGGTTTACATTGTAAACCATTGAAAACCAGACAGCGTCCTTAAACCTGTGGAACTAGTTGGAACAACTAATTGGTTCCACTAATAAGCAAAGAAAAGAAACGGGGGTGGGGGTGGTTGTGGATAGGTGGAGCTATGGGTTCCACCTGATTGGTTGTTGGAACCAATCATCAACCAGTCAACTTTTATGAAAAAGAAAACTGGTTGTGAGGAGTGAACTGATAGTTGAATGGGAGCTCTCTCTATAAACTCCTATTCCCCTCCCATTTTACATGCATTTCTCTCAATCTCTCTAATAGCTCCATAACTCTTTCATACTCTCTTAAATTCTTTAATCTTTCTTTTCTTACTAAAATTTTTTTTATTAGAATCACAGGACTCCTAAAACCTAGAATTTAATCTAGTTTGACATCATACATGGAAAATATCAAAAAATTGTCTATATTAGCAATGCATTTGTTATAACATCTTTAAAGGCAAAAGAACGAAGCATATTAAGCAACATCTTGTCGATGATATCCCAATGTTGCCAAATATATGAAGGTGTCTACTGAGAACTACAAAGCAGAATCTCAAATCATTTTATATTGAAAGGCATCATCAACTAGCATGAGAAATTCAACTGGTACGTAGCGAGGCCCATATCATTTGATCTGTGCCTTAACTAAAAAGCTAAAATGAGTTGGACCAAGAGAAGGCTGATGCGTAATCTAGATGCAATGAAATTTGGGTTTATTAAATGCATTGGCAATGGCCATGACACCAATGTTGCTAGTGTCTTGATCTTCCCCTTGCATACAAACCTACTTTCATTTCATCTAATGCTTGTTCCAATGAGTTTATAGTGTCTTATGGACTTAATTCGCTCCTTAAGCAGTCCTCATCTAATAAACATGATCCTTAATATTAAATTTCTACCGTTTCCTATCCTATGATGATTATTAGGTTTGAGAAGTTACAAATGGTTGCTCTTTAACTAAAATTGCTTATCGATTTTTACTAATAAAGCCATTTAAGATTCAATGATCCGTGGAGGGGTTGGAAGATCTTATGGAGTTTGCATGTTGATCCAAGATTTTGGCTGGAAGTTGCTACTCCATAAACTTCCTACCTCTTCTTCTCTTGCTTGAATTAGTCTCAATGGCGCTAGATCTTGTTATTTCTATGCTCACAAACCTAATGATGAGTCTCATTTTCTGTTCCGCTACATATTTTATTTGGAACTATTTATCAGAAAACTTAGGTTTAACTTTTAACTTTCATGAACATTGGTTTTATGGAGATTGGATATAAGAAAACTTAGGTTTACTTTTAACTTTCATGAACATTGGTTCTGCTACATATCTCTTTGCTAATCCTTACAATTTGTTAGTTCATTTGGAACGCTTAAAATTTTAATTTTTTAAGGATAGAAACCTATTTTTAATGAAAATCTCTAGGCAAGCTCTCATGGAATTCAATGATATGTTCGGAATTGCTAGTGGATTTCAAGCTCTCATGGAATTTAATGAAACCTATTTGGATAAAAGACTATGTCACTAGACAAAACCACCCAAAGCATAAATCAAGATCAACGTGGATGGCTCCTGGCTTTTGCAATCTTTAGCTAGTGGATTAGGCTATCTTATTCGGATTGAGAATGGATCTTGCCAAATGTTGCCATTTGGTTGTTTCTGCTTGTGCCCTAGCCACTTCGGCGCATTTTAGTGAGCTTCTTGCTATCCTAATTGGACTGAGATATCTTCACTAGTGATTGAACTATGTAAACTCAAGGATCATTATGGAAACAAATTCCAAAAATTTTATCTCTCTTATCAAAGGTCAAAAACAACCGGAGCATCATTATGGAACTAAATTCCAAGGGTTATATCTCTCTTATCGAAGGTCAACAACAAGTAGATCCTAGGTCTAATTAATCATAACCTCATTATAGAAATTAAATTCCTTCTTAGGTGCAATGCCGAGATGATTAACTGACTCATGTTCTAAGAGAAGTGAATCAGGCATTAGACTATCTAGCACAAAATGCTTCCTTCTTTGGTTCTTGTACGCACTTAGACTAATAACTTGTCTAATGAGCTAAAGTTATTTTGGTCTCCAACTCTAAACACTTTGAGTTAATATATCATTTCTCTCTTTTTTTCCAAAAGAAAAATTGATATGAACCAAAGGCATAGAGATAGAATTCCTGAAGATCTTGAGATAGAGACTACTATTCATGATTCGAGGGCTCAATCCATCTTCAAGGATGGCATTCTATTAGTGTCTATGTGGTTCATAACATGACCTCAATTTGAAGCTGGTAGTGGAAGTGGCACTAGTAGTGGAAGTGCAACAGGATCTACTTTATCTGCATATCAAATCAACCAAAGCACAAGTATGTGTGGAAGAGGCACTAGAAGCCATACAGCCCTATAAGTCTACTTGGGATCACTGACTTCTTTAAACTAGGTCAATGAACTAGTAGACCCAATGCTTCTAATATTGACCTAGGGCAAAAATGCCTTAAGTATGCAAACTTGAATAGATAATACTTATAAAAAGTCAAGAAGCATGACCCTGGTTATGCTATTTCAAAATGATTTCACTTTAATGGGATTCTTGCTCATGCAGCACGTGACACATTATTACTCTATGGCTCCTAAGATCCAAGAGTCATGCCTAGGAATTTAGTCGCCTACCGCATATAAGATTATTAAGCTATATCTTGATGAAGTATCAGAATGCCTGAGATCAAAAGCAAGAATGGGCAATGGTAGGACTTCAGCATTACTCTTAGATGTCATGCTTAGATAAAAGTTATATTTCATAAGTCAGTAGATGCATCAATTGAGTATCATGATGCTCATAAAATCCATTGGCTTCCGAACATTATCATTGAGAGATTGGACCAAAGTGCAACTTCAAATAATGAGTTCATTCAACCAGATTACCTCTATATTTGGACTTTATGTTGCTCATTGCATCAACCTAATGCTGGAGACATTGACAAGGTTAAAAACATATTGAAGGCAATATAAATTATTACCTAATTCATATCCAACCATCATTGGGTGCATGCTAAGATGCAATCATTTTTAAAAAGTGAGATAAGATAAGATTTACTATGCACTTTGTTGTTTTGAAGTCATTACTTATGAACAAACTTGTGTTGAAGAGATATTGTTTTGAGTAAAGAGTGGTGCATATCTCTTTTTTTTAGAGTGGTGCATATCTCATTATTCACGATAGACAAGTGAAGTACATCATTTTAAACCCCTTCTTTTGGGATAATATCAACAACTATATATGACGGTTAAGCCTCCATATGTGGTCCTTAGAAAAGTTGATATAGAAAAGAAGCCAACGATGGGGAAAGTATCACATAATTCATGAATATGTGAGACATTGCGTATAATTGGGCAAAGGTTTGGACTAGTACTGTATTGGTTGGAAATGGTAGAGCAACATAAGAAGAAATTGCAATCGGAGCGGTGAAGGAAGGAGGAAGAAGACGAAGAGGAGTGGCAAACATCCCCTCTCCTAAAGCTTTTAGAAAGCTCAAAACAAGCTTTCGCCGCCTTGTCCTTGTTGCTGCCACTCCATTAAAGATGGTCGATACGCCTTCTTCTTCTTCTTCTTGTCCACTTGGCTTCAATGCATTATGCGTATCGGTCCTTGCTTAGACCAGTACAATATTGCATGATATGGACAAGCTTTTTAAACCTTAAATTTGGGAATACGCTAGGAATAACTAACTGCATTACAAAATGTGATACTTCATTTAAAGCCAAATAAAAAAGTAGTCGTTGCAGCAATTAGAGAAGGTCAAATGTTCAGAGAAATAACATTTGGAGATCCTATTGCTTAGGTTTATGCTACAAGATTGATCCAAGTGAGTAATTCAATTTATATCATAATTATAAGACATTATGAGTCAAATTATCTTATTATGATATATTTTAATTTTGTAGTGGATGGTGGTTATAGTTTGGAGTTAAAGCTCCAAACTTACAAAATATAGCAAGTTGTATCCTCTCACGGTGTGTGTTATCAAGTAAATGCAAATGCAATTACTCAACCTTGTCTTAATTCACACAAAGTTGCAAAACAGACCATCATATCATCAACTTGAAAAATTAATATATGAGCACTACAATATGTCTCTGACTTAAGATTCTACAAGAGAAAAAAATAGAGAGTTGGATCTTATATTGGATCCTTTTGATACTTTATTTGCCTGAGATGATGCTCCCCTAATAATGGATTAGTGCTTAGTTATAAAAGATCAAGATATTACTATAGTTGAGCTTGGCGATCCACCTCACCTTTATCAATATATTACTAAACTCATTGAAAGAGAGAGAGATGGGCAATGAACCTGGCCATGGGACTCAATCACAAAGAGATGATGACACAAATGATCAATTGGAATAGGATATGCCATAATATCTTAGTCGAATCTAGCCATCATGCTAGCAACAAATCCAACAACAAGCTCAATCATTAAGTCAAGGATTGAGAAGAAAGAGTTTGAAAATTAAAAGGGGAAACCTCTAATGGACGCATTATCTATAATTGACGAGCAAGAATATAGAGATCCAAAAACACATATTCTCCTTCAGATACATGCCTATGTCAGGAGATATGAAATGACAAGTGATGTACGCTACAGTGCAATCATAAATGATGAGAGTGTTGGTGGTGGTGGTGGTGAAATTGAGACATGTGTTTATAATGCAACAACCATGAACTTGTGAGCGTGGCTATATGCATGCCACACAAGATGAAGATAGCAACATTTGCTCAAGTAGACTTGTAAGTGGCAAAAACCCAAGCTTTAGAAGATTATGAAAACAATGAATCTACTCTACTATTAGAGTTAGGGAGTGGCTCATTGTGGTAGCAGTCAACTAATGAAGGATATAGTTTATAAGGTGCTTATATGTGTTTGTATCCTATTCCAATTCCCATGTCAATCTTATTGGAGTCCCAAGAGGTAGTGACCTATGCAAATTTAATAAGCATGGGGACTTCAATATACGAGTATCACATGTCTTGTTATGACTTCCAAATGTGAGTACTATAAAACTACTAGATAGATTTAAAGTCATATGTAGTCATTGGTGGTATATTCAGATAATCGTTATTCATTTTGGATGCAAACTAAGGAATGTATCAAAATTTTCTTACATTACAAACTATGGTTTAAGATACCAAATCTAACATGGTTTAGTTTCAATTGAACCAAGTTTGATTTGAGATGAGCACGGTACAAATTCCAATTGGAGTAGTTTATTTTGGTTGAGCCAAATTTGGACTGAATCTGCTCAATAAATTGGGTAGTTTATTCTAATTTCAACCCATTAGAAATAAAGTAGATTTGACATAATTTATTGGAAATAAACTAGGTCCGATTTCGGGGTTGAGCCAAAATTTGATTTAAACTAGTTTATCAGATTGGGCAGTTCAATTTCAGGTTGGACCTAGCAATAGTAATTGGACCAGTTTGGCATGAATTTGGTCAAATCTCGGTCGGTTCAAGCACTCGTTGAAAAACTTAGAAAATTTCCTATCCAAGACTACTAAGATTGTCCTAAAATGATCCCTAGTTTTAAGAGTAGTTGCATGTTCAAGTCTCGATCTAGCCTAGTTCAATATAAAATTAGTCGGTTCAGTGGCCAGTTTGGTGGGATTTTGTTCTGGTTGAGTGGAACCAAGATCTATTTCCCTAAGTTTTGAACCAAGATCTATCCAATGGTATAGTTATTTTATATGTTAGACATCAATTTCTTTGTATTTATATATAAACCAACTATCGATTCATTTGATTAAACTCACCTGTTGATCGTTGGGATAAATTTAGGGCTGAGCATTCGGTAAAAACTGAAAAATCAAAAACCGATTTACCGAAAACCGATTTACCGAAACCGAAAAACCTATTACCGAAACCGATACAGAACTTGGTATTTACCGATCGGTAAATCGGTAATTTACCGATTTACCGATTAAAAAACCATAGATGACCCGCTGAGGAATGAGAGAGAGAGAGAGAGAGGGTGGTGAAGAAGAGAGCAAGAGAGGGAGGGAGCCCAAGAGAGAGGAAGGGAAGGAGGGCAATGGGTGGATAGGGGGAGAAGAGAGAGAGAGGGTGGCTAGGGGTGGGGTGGAGAGTGATGAAGAGAGGAAGGAGGGAAGGAAGAATGAGGGAGGAAGGGAGGGAAGCTAAGAGAGGGAGGATGGCAAGTGAGAGAGAGAGAGAGAGTGGGGGAGGGAGTTCAGCAGGTGGAAAAGGGGGAGCTTGAGAAAGAGGAGGAAGGAGAGGGGGGTTGCGTAGAGTATCTAAAAAATTATGGATAGTTTAATTTATTTGGATTATTAGGGTCAATCCATTTACAATCCGACATGACCCATTAATTTTGAACACAATTATGGCTGACCTAAACTAGCCTAGCTTCGTATCAAGTCAGATCAGGTCGGCGGGTCGGGTCAGTTTGTGCCAAGTCTAGCTTCAATTTTATACTCAATTTTATTACTTGAGTGACATGATATACTTTGTGATTATCACATGTCTTCAATTCTACCACATAATCAACAATATAATAGGATCACTTACTTGTCTATGCTTTTTATATAGCATGTCCCTCCTAGAACCCCTTTGAGATAATGTGGAATACATAGTACATCCTCCCACACATATATTTTGGGCCCCTTCATGTACTAAGAACACCAACAAATAGAAATAAAAATGAGTTTTCCTATAAATTATGGTTTCAAATAGGATCAATCACCCTAGAAGAATCATATTCCCGTTGAAACAATGATTGTGAACTTTACTTGAGTCACGGTGTTTTAAATATTAGTGGATATAGGGCAGTAAACCTCAATTTTATACTGGTACTAAAACAAGGTTGGTACTAGAAAATATTGTTAAAGCCAATAGTTGTGCTCATCCATCATGTAGGAGAAATTATATTCTATGAAGATGACCCTTGTATTATCATGCAAACAATTATTTATTGAATAACATAGTCAACATTCAATAGCCTTTTGTTGCATGTACCTCTCCTGACGTGTTTCTTCACCAATTTTTGATTGTTCAGGAGCAAGTATACAGGCAAGAGTGGAAGAACATAAGCAACCATTGATAAAATAGGATTGAAAATGTTGATGTCCCCATGAATCATTTAGATGTTGATAATCTAATATCCAATCTGGGCCCTATTAAAAGTAGGGAGACATGGATATGTTGGTACATAATGGTTTGGTGTAAGTACAAGCAAATATCAATCCCCTAGTACGAACTGATATTTTAAACTTAGTTTAAGACAAAAAATGAACTTGTAAAGTTTAAGCACATATCCCTATAGGCAATATAACCAGGAGTTACCATGTAAACTTCCTAGAATCCTAGACAAATCATCGTAGAGAATGACATTTTTAACATAAACCTAGTGTAATTGCCAATCAAGACTAATTTCCAAGAGAAATGCAATTCAAATAAAGTGAAGATGAGCAACAAGTGAAATAAATCTTAAAGTAGTTCACAAAATAAGCTTGACCAAAACCTTTTACTTTAATTATAGCATTATAACGATACTTGAGAGGATGGTATTTAATTGCATAAACACATCTACAAGTAATAAAGTGAATAGTAAAAATAGGTAGAAGTGACCAAGTGCCTTCATGAAATAATATAATTTTTCATTCATTTTTATTTT
This sequence comes from Costus lasius, assembly GCA_027563935.2. Lineage (NCBI taxonomy): Eukaryota > Viridiplantae > Streptophyta > Magnoliopsida > Zingiberales > Costaceae > Costus > Costus lasius. Next base: position 104,249,149 of record CM050450.1, on the reverse strand, counting down.
CATTTAGAATTTATTATAACCTTCATGTAAATATTTAGAGGTAGAAAGCATATATTATGATTTAGAGAAAACTCAAAATGATTGAAATAAGCAATCATAAAAAATGTAGCAAGATGAAGGGGTAATAGAAAATTTTTTACCTTTGTGAAGTGTAGTGCAAATATCATAATCAGATGGATAAAGTCAAAGATATGCCATAGAAGTTAATAATAGTTGGGAAGAAAAATTAAAGTGGCAATGACATCATTAAAAAAACATGCAATGGTTAATCAAGAGAAATAGATAGGGTTGATGGATTAGAGGCATGTGGTGATGTGTGCATAAAGTGGAAAATTGAAAGTTTCTAGTAAAATAGAAACGATGATGCAAAAAGCATTGTTGATAAATTAACATCTGAGGAAGAAAAGTTCACTAAAAATGGAAAATGAACTAAAAATAGCAAAAACATATAATTGTCCTTGGTTGGGAATCATTTGGATGTAATTGCTGATATTGACATTTCCGAGGGGGAGATAGATTAGAATTATGCTTGCCCAAAACAATATGCTAGGTACCTTATTTGATATTGACAATACATCTAGATATTGTTGTTTTTGTTTTACTATTTTAAACATCTCGTCTAAATTTAAAATTTTCTTCATGCAGCAACGATTGTGGGATCTTCTATATGAAATTCATCTATTATCTTTCAAGAAATGAAAACTTTACCTTCTCCCAAGATGACATGGAGCAGCTCCGAGCCATTAGTGCTATAGAGCTCATAATGGGAGAGATAATTTCTTGATGTGTGTAACCTTAATTGATTGTATTGTTAGATTTTGATACTAACATTTGTTGACATGGTATGAAACTTGTTGGTATGGAACATTTGGTAACATGGTATGGATGTAATTGTGATACTGACATTATGTTGCAATGTTGATAATTATTTTTGTCATATTGTTCACATGGTATTTGTGATATTTGTAATATTTTGTGAAAGTTCTACCTTATCTTAGAAAAGTTCTACTTTATCCTAGGATAGTTCTACCTTATCTTAAAAAAGTTTTATCTTATTCTAGAAAGTTCTATCTTATTCTGAGAAAATTCTACCTTATCCTGGAAAAGTTCTACCTTATTCGGGAAAGTTCTACCTTATTCTGAAAAAATTCTACCTTATTCTGGGAAAGTTCTACCTTATTCCGGAAAAGTTCTACCTTATCTTGGAAAGTTCTACCTTATTCTAGAGAGTTCTCTATTAGTATATACCTTGAATAAGATAAATTATACCTAGTATAACAATGCAATTCTAAAATTCCCTAATCCGCAAAAGTTCTACCTTATACTGGAAAGTTCTACCTTAAACCTCTTATATTAAGCCCTCAAACGACGCTACTATAGTGGGAATCTCCTTTTATATATGAGGGGCCATAAAGCGTTTGCATTTTTGCTCTGGTGTGCTTTTAGATTTTCGCTGGACTTGACTCACAGGTTAGACATCTATCAAAGAAAACCTCATGTCCTCTATCAATTTCCTTTCTTTTTTTTTTTTTATTTTCTCCTAGTTTCATAGGATTACTTTAAAACAATCTTGTAAATTTAAAACAATACCTTTGTAGCTTCAGCGGCGCCATGAAGTGCACTTAAATCTTTAGGAGCCCAGAATTTCTTATGTGATCATAATCTTTGAATTGGCAGACATGCAACCACTATTTTTAGATTTTTATACCGAAACTAATGAGCAAAGGTTCTTCAATTTTTAGCAGTTTCAAAACAGTAGAGATGTTGAATCTAAGCTTGCTAATAAACGGCTATCAACCTAATGCAAGAAGAATGCATAAAGTTTTAACCTTGAAAAGGAGGCAATATAGAATCAAAATATACATTGAAGACAGCATTTGATTATTTTTTTTTGCCAAGGCCAAGTAAGTAGTTTATTAATAAAAAGGAAATGAATATACATCATTAGAGGTATAAGACACTAAGCTACCCATGGTTCCAAAGACCCATGTCACAAACAGGATTTCCATAAAATTTTGAAAACTTCTCACATGAGGAGCCTGCACAAAAAGATCACAAACCAAAACAAACCAAAGATCACACAACAGAGTACAATATTCTAATACATGCCAATAAAGAAAGCCAATCCTTCAAACATACATAGCATTTGATTATTGCTAAGATCTTAAAGCATAGTTTAATAGACCAATTTTACCCACTTAAAAAAATTTTATTTTTAAGTGCCTTGTAGAAGTTTTTTCAGTCATTGGCACTACTTTCGTTATATCTGCAACCGATCCTAACTTCACTAGCCAAAATATCCAAAAATATCCAAAATCGAATTCATTATCCTCTCATATTACGCGGAGTTGAAAGAGGGATCGTCGACACTAGCTGATATCTGCCTAACTTTTAGCGGTTCATGAATGACTGCACTCACAGCGCCTACCATTTCTTTCGGGGATGAAAAGCCATCGTTCTTCATATAGAAGAGATGTAGTATTTTGCACATCTTCCAAAATAGATCCTTGCAAGGCTTTGGAACGACACTTCCCTCTTGTTGCAACACCATCCCCAAGAGCTTCGTTCGGCTGGACTCAATGAGTAATTGAAGATCCTGCTTCACTTCTTCTACAGGAGTTGAACCACCGCTGTAAAGAAGCCGTAGTGACATACTATTCAACTTCCCTTCCCGACTTTCTCTCTGCCAGAAAAGATACAAGTTTTCAACAAGTTTAGAAAAACAGTTGAACATAAACGTCACTATATTGCAGGGATATTTAACCATGCCACAGGAATGGACCATTGAACCCCAGGCTACTTCATACGGTTTCTCCGTGCCTTTCGATCCATAACTAATTGAATTTACCGCCGTTAATTAAGAAAAAGATAACTTACCTCAAAACTTTGAATGTCATTGAGAAAACGCCCACACGTGCTAACTAGTTTGAACAAATTGTCATATTCTGGATGTCTGACAGTTTCTTCAGGAAGCTCTGGCCCAACGAAATAGAGTGCCGGGAGAATAATTGGCCCTAAAGCAAAGGATACATATGCATTCATCATGTATTCATCCGTCGAAGGCACTTGTTTGTTGAGCAGCCACTGTGCCTCTTTCATCATGGACTCCATCAGATTAAGCCACTAGGAATCACAAACTGGTCAAATATACAGGCGCGGACGCGCGCACACAGGGAGAGAGAGAGAACTCACAATCTCAACTAAATGGTGGGTGATGCCACGCTTCTGCAATCTAGATGCCTTCATACCGAGTTCATTGATAGTATTGAATAAAGCTGAAAAAATAATCTTGACTTGTTCTGAGCAGGCTTGCTTTTCCCAATTTACATCCCACCTATTAACCATAAACAATTTTGATCTTAATGAAATTGTTAGACATCTACTTCAGGTAAAACAGAAAGGAAATGACACATACTTTTTAACCAACGAAATAAGATTATCAAGCTCTTCTCTAGATCCTCCAAGGTCGAAGAAGTCATCAACCACTGTGGTGAGGATACTATTTTTGGCCCAGGATATTCGAGCATCAGACATTTCGGGAGAGAACAGTGTAGCAGCAGCAGAAAAATAGCAATATATCTGCTTTTGCCGGGCAAATTCCAGTTGGTCCAATTTGTTTTCCTTTATCCAACTGTCAAATTCAGTCGGCAGCATTATGAAAAAAAAAAAAAAGACGATCATTTAGGACTAAGCTAGTCTGTCAAGTTTTCACAAATAAGAAAATACACATACTTCTCAAGATTTTGGAGTTCTTCTCTGTATATCGACTGAGAAGTGTGGAAATCTTCTATTGCCAATCCTAAGAAATCACAGTCCATGTAATATCTGCTTCAACATACAGTGAATAAATCAGTAAATTAATGCAAATAGAAAATCATTTTTTATTTTCAACATTATTTACAGATCTTACTGGTATGATGTTTTGAGAACTCGTAAATTTTCAGCATTGAATATCTCAATATTTCTTTTGTGCTCTAACCGTTCCAGATTCGAATAAATGGGAAAGCTTAGGACGTATTCTACCTGAATAAGAACAAATTTATTTTGGGAGTAAATTCCATTTAAGAATATGTTCATACATAAAACATTGTGGCCAAATAGCAGTCTCAGAATGCCAAAACAATAGTCAATGTTTACCTCTTCTAAAGAAACATGGGGTCCAAGCTTTTGATTGGTTGCTAATGCTTGTTTGAGAAAGTTTCTTGACCAGGACCCCAGCTTATCTAAAGTTTCTTCGTTCGGTAAGATTTTGACTTGTGATGCCTTGTATAATTCCAATACAGTATCCACATCCTTTAGATATCCTTGCAATGTGTTGTTGAAACAGTTTGCATCACAGAGGTGACTTAAGCAATCTACACCACATTTATAAACAATCATCTTGTTACTGACCGATACATAATGGCAGATTTCACATATTCAAAACCCGGAAGAAATTACCAGAGGAAACACTGTATCCATTCATTCGAAGAAGACGAAAAGCCATGGCACATGTGGCTATGTTAGAATGTATCTCTTCATCATTCAGCAACCAGTATCTGCATATTTAGCTGAAGGTTAAAGTTGTTGCAATTTAGAATTTCTAAAGATTTACAGAATAAATTTAGCAGGCCTGCAGGGCACCTATATAATCTATCCAAGATTCTCTGTATCTCATGTCTGAAATGTCGTTCGACTCCCAACTTTTCCACTATGTCAACCGTACAAAGATGTGCATGCACATCTTCAGGATATGTTGTAGGAACTGTGAAAAACCAACAAGTACATTTACTAGATAAAAAACATAAGCAAAAACCCGCCCTTATTTTTTATGAGATAAAGGGATGCAATCACCTGAATTGCCGCACTTTAATAGGATACTATGCAAGTAGTCGTGAGCTTTAGCATCATAATGATGCATCAGCGTTGCAGCAGTTGTCGAAGGTGAATTAAACAGTGATCCATTTTTCCTCTGATATTTCAGAGTTTCATTCCAATCTTGAAAATTTCTCAATCCTTCTGCAACATATGCTAAATAGGCTTTCCTTCCCTCACAACTACTTCCTTGCTCTCTAAAACATAGGAATGATTTTTGCTATAACAATACCAAAGTATAACAAGAAGCCAATAAATAAAATCACATAAAAGATGAACTAAAACATAAAATGTGTATAGCCAATTGTGTTCGAGGTGAAAATGAATAAAATTCATCTACTATAAAAGAAAATAAATTAATAATGATTTTTCTTTCTTCTGAATAAAGATGCCTCCCTTTCCGAACCCAACTAAAACAATCACATTATCTCATCTCAATAAGAGCAAAAAACATTTTATCCCCATCATGGATTTAAAAGTTGTTTTATACCTCCCAGGCATGTTGTAGTTGTCCAACCATATATCAATACACATGTACATACACATATATATACATGCATATATGCATAGTATATAAAAATATGAATCCGACTAGTACTGGTTTATACTGTACATGTATACGAATCAAACCATACTGACCCAAGCATACAAACCAAAATTGAAGACCTTATATCCTTCCATAATATTTATCTTGTCATAAAAGAATAATAGTTGTCAATGTATTCCTAGGAGTAAAGTGAAATGATGGTTGTTCAATAAGGGTGATTTTTCCTATCCACTAAAGAGTCTAAAAATAGAAATTAAACCGAAACAATTTGATGGTTACATAGTGTTAAAAATCGGTTCATACTGCCCGATATCCAATATTGTATTGGTACTAGTACTAGTGGTATCGTTATAATTAAATATATATTATTTTTAGACATATATATTATTTATACTAACCAATATCGCCGATACTATAGATCGTATATCGGTATAGACCCAATAAGCACATCATATGTACAATGAGGATGAGGTCAAGGTTTAAAAAACATACCAATCTAAGTAGGGACTGAGCAGAGAAAAAGAAAAAGAAGAGGAAGAGGAAGAAGAAGAGGAGGTGAAGGAGGCATACTGTTGTTAGCTCACTACAGTTCCTCAGAGTGGCGGAAATGGGGGAGGAGTAAGCGACAACAGAAGCTTGCAACACATCATGAATCATGGGTGGTGGATGCATCACACGAGCCACACAACAAAAAGAGAAGTGAGCATTTGGTACTCTTCCTCCTCCTCCTTCCTCTAGCTGCAAGCTTCTTCTTTATGTTACTCGCTCAATTTCGTCTTATATGGCACCGGTTCAAGCCTTGATTGGCACAAGGTCTAGGACTCATTTTTTGAGCTTTGGATGAGGTATATACCCAATAACCGAACAAGAAAAAATCGAATAACTAATGATTTAAAACTCCACATAATCTACCTGTCACCTCTACCTTATGTTAGAGCATAAACATATCTAGCTTGTTACATAACAAATAAAAATGGGAAGAATAAAAAAGATTTGGCAAAGATATTTGCAACTTAGTCCTTAAAACTTATGTAGGAAGTATTAGACTACTTGGATATAATGACAACAAGACTTCACTTTGCTTTTGAAGCATAGCGTTGCTAGCAATTTAAAAAGCAAATAGATTGTCACAATGCATAGTCATATCGCTGAAATATCTTTAATAGATTATATAGTCATCTTATTTCACAAGTGGTGTTGATATAGTTAACACACTTTGTTCTTTTTCCAAAGCTAAATTTCCACTAATGTGGGTGCAAAATCATGCAACTGTCCTATTGCTTGCGTCACCTACATAATTGACAACTAAATACTAAGTGTCCCTTCAATCATGTAACCCGTGTAAAATAACTTCTTAGTAATATTGTTTTGTCTCCTACATAACTAATAATACTAACTTCAATCAAATTATCTAATCTAGTTATAACTTACAACATGATATATTTCTACGTAACTATGATAAATAGTAGGATTAATTATCTTTAAAGAATCCTCAAATTGAAGCTTATAACAAAGAAAGTGTATGAGTAGATTTACCATCCATAAGGTCAATATTGAAAAAGAAAATATTATAATTGAAATAGCGAATTCACCTAGAGGAGATGGATCACGGTCGAGACGCATTCAACGGAGACGAGGAAGGGGGCAGGGACTATTCATCTTCCTCAAAGTTGGCGAGGATATTTCTTTGCCCGCAAGATTAGCCCAAATGTTGTATCGAGGTAAGTCATCTGTGTTTTTCTTAAAGTTCTAGTGTGCTTTGGAGTCAATTTGGAAATTGATGCCACCATCGGGTAGTGTCAACTCCCGGTGAACTCTTCAACCCAATGTCGAAAGCTCATCGTGAGTCCACCTTTGGCCAGAGTTCTTCATCAGAAATCTTCCTAGAAGATTTGGTTAGCGGCAGCCGGATGTCCAATGTGTGCCAAAAAGCTACGTTTATCATGCGATGTTAGATGAGGCTGAGCCAAATCTAACATGGTTTAGTTTCAATTGAACCGAGTCTGATTTGAGTTGAGCATGGTTCAATTCCAATTGGAGTTGTTTATTTTGGTTGAGCCAAATTTGAACTGAATCCACTCAACAAATTGGATAGTATGTTCTAAATTTGACCCATTAGAAATAAACCAGGTGACATGATTTATCAGAAATAAACTAGGTCTGATTTCGGGGTTGAGCCAAAATTTGATTTAAACCAGTTCAATAGATTGGGCAATTAAATTTTAAGTTTGACCTAGCAATAGTAATTGGCCCAGTTTGGCATGAATGGTCAAATCTCAGCCAAGTACTCGCTGAAAAGCTTAGAAAATTTCCTATCTAATAGTACTAAGATTGTCCTTAGATGATCCCTAGTTTTAAGAGAAAATGCATGTTCAAATCTCGATCTAGCCTAGTTCAATATAAAATTAGCCGGTTCAATACAATTTTGACCAGTTCGGTGGGATTTTGTTCTCGTTGAATAGAACCAAGAACTATTTCTATAGTTATTTTATATGTTAGACATCAATTTGATTGTATTTATATATAAACCAACTATCGATTCATTTGATTAAACTTTGATCTTTGGGTTAAATTAGTACAGAGCATCTTAAAAGGTAAGACCTCAAACCAGCTTCTACAAGCTTTTTATAGGTCTTCTTCGAATATATATTCAAAGTACCTTGTTTTAGCATCCTGATTAAAAGTAATGAATTTGGCATCCTCAAATGTGATTAAAGGTTATCAATTTAGCATCCTTAAATGTGATCAAAGGTTAACAATTTGACATCCTTAATATATTTAACGATTATCATGTTGGCATCCTTCAATGTATTTTTAGTATAATAGTTTTGCATCTTTAATGTGTATATGGTTTACCGGGATGAAATCTTATGATCTATAAACAGATTATCAATGTTGGCATCCATTGATGTGCTTTCAGCTTAGTCCAGTGTATGCGTATTGCATATGTTACCTGCATGATAGGCATATATATTATAGCACCAAACATACCTTACTCGCATGTTACCCAATTAAGCACAAAAGATGGCATGTGCAATCACCACATACAATGAGTGGTTCACCACTCTATAATGCACACAGAGTGATGACTCTAAGTTGCCAAGTGGGATGACAGTCTACTGGAGGGTCATGACATGCTCCACGGAGATCTGCTAGGGCTTGAAGGAAACCTTCCCGATATAGTTTTCCTTCATAGAGTCCACGTAGCTCACCAAGTCACTCAGCTACACCAGCTCCCAAAAAGGAAAGTCGGCTTCGACTGGAGTTTAACTCAACTAGAGTTTAACTGAAGACATGAGTTTGAAGACCTCCAATTTCACCTTCCCAAATTGTTTGCTGCAAATTCCATGAAGATTTTGTCGACATCCAAGACATTCATATCACCACCTCTTCAAGCACAACAAGGAAAGGAATTAGCATGCAATCAAAGATCCATCAATCATGGCAACGACAAGGCATATCTTCATCACTTAACCGCCCAAGCCTCCTATGGAAGAATTTCAAATTCGAATTCAGCCACCCATGCGTTCACACCAAGGAAGGAGAGTCACCACATCCAACCAAAAATTCAAAAGATTACCATGAAGAAATCGGCCAAAGCAAGAAGTTACACCATCCCTCATTAAAGCTGAAATTTTCTTACCAATTCGCCTAAGGGGAAAATGTCCAAAGAACCCTTGGCCATTTGCCTCTATATAAGTTGTACTCATCATTCATTAACCCATCTTGATTAGTTGCCTAGCAAAAAAATATGGTGCTTGTGCCGCTTCCTTCCCCTCTTCTCTAACACTGCGTTTCAAATGAGGAAAAGAAATCAAGAAAGAAAAAAAAAATAACAATAGAAAAGAAATAAGGAGGGAAACAAATAACTGTTTTCATTTTTACGCCTTGTGTTTTAGTGAGAGGAAAGAAAACCAGGAAGGACTCAATTTTAAAACTAGTTATATTATGCATGATAAATAAATAATTAGTAATATTACTAATATTATATTATATTAATAATATAATATAATATAATATATGGAGAGGTTTGGGATATTGAGGGCGACGGGCGACTCTGCTATAATATTATAATATTATAATATTATTATATAATAATATCATATTATATTATTATGATATTTATAATATTATAATATAATATTATTATATTATATTATTATATTATATTATTAATATAATATAATTATATTATATTATATTAATAATATAATATAATATACGAAGAGATTTGGGAGATGGAGGGAGATAGGCGACTTTGCTAAAAATTGGGCGAACGGACGAAAATGTGTTTCCGTCTGATTTGGAGAGAACAAAATCGAGGGAAAGGAATTGGATTTTTTTTTTCTTTCCTTCCACTCATTCCCTCCTTTGAAACCAGAGAAATCGAAGGAAAGAATTTCATTTCCTTCCTTTCTCTCATGATTTCCCTCATTTGAAACAGACTGTAAGGGCCGAGCCCTTCTTCCTCTCTTCTCCCCTTCTGTTATGACCCGTGTTTGCCTCTTTCGGCGCATCTAACACGTTCTCCAGTCATAACCAAGCCAGGCCCAGGGGCTCCCCAATCCCGTTCCGGCTCTGTGTTACCCCCGGAAATATTACGTCTGCAGCGGGATTCGACCCCTGGACATGACCCTCACGAGTCATGACCCTTCAACCATTGAGCCGTGAAAATAATTAATTATTGCAGCTCAGATGGTTGAAGAGTCATGTCCAGGGGTTGAATCCCGCTGTAGACGTAATATTTCCAGGGGTAACACGGAGCCGGAACGGGATTGGGGAGCCCCTGGGCCTAGCTTGGTTATGACTGGGGAACGTATTAGATGCGCCGAAAGAGGGAAACACGGGTCATAACAAAAAAAAGGCGCCTTTTTTTTATATCTATTTATATTTATTATTAATTATTTATTTATTTATTTTATTAATAATTTTTTTTTTTAAAATATAACACCTTCTCTTCTAGCAACCAAGGTCTCCCTCTTGCTCCCATGAAGATCAAGGCACTCAAAGGAATTGAAACAACTATTGGCGCAATCTTCATCCTTAAGCTAACACCTCCTAGGAAGATCTTTCAACAAAACAAGCTAAGTGTTATAGTCTTCTAAGTGCTAATTCTTCCTTTCTTTCCTTAGATCTTTTTACTACACTTAGTTTTGATGCTTGTAGGAAGATGGCGCATTTAATCATGAGGAACGTATGCTTGATTCGATCTCCGTTTCGCGCATCTCCCTTCTCTCTTATCTCTCTCTCCTTAGTTTAGTCCTTAATTTTGTTTAGGTAAGAGAATTTAGAGGCCTAACCTCCCTCTTGATTTAAAGCTATTGTATAGTCTCTTAACTTATTTTTAAAACTCACCCACGCATGTGTGGGCTCTAGTGGTTGTGTTTGCTGTAAGCTCATAGGGGCTATAAGCTCATAGGGGCTAGGGCCCTATTTGCCTAACATCAACCATTGAACCAGTAAAGAATGAGAAGGTGACCCCATATATTCTCAAGGGCTCTAAGGTGAGTTTTTATTTTATTGCAATTTTATTTTCAGTTTAGAAAGTACTCCGATTTTCTTAGTTATATGTACAAAAAACTATTTTCAAATTTTCGCTTAGAGTAATCTCGGTTTTTATTATAAAATACCAAAAGTACCTTCAAAAATTGTTGTTTGAATGCTCCCTTTCTTGTGATTGCCCCTCTACATCACAGTCCCATGGATTAGTGCGCTCTTATCCATATATATGTATAGTCTTACATCTTTGTAGTGCTATTTTTAGCACTTGTTATTCAATATATCATGCATAATTCCTTGTTCATGTCATTTTACAGATAGACATGGGTTGCAATTGATTCATGTTATGTGGTTTCCAAAGTTGATATCTGGTTTTGGATATATAGTTTTAGTATTCAGATTTGGTACCCACTTTGATATATAGATCTGAGATCCAATTTGACATCTAGTCTTGATATCTAGTTTGGATATTGAATTTCTTGATCCAGTTTTGAAATCTAGTTGGTTACTTTATTTACAGACAGGTAAATCAGTGTACAGTTATTGTTCTAGTTCAATACAACATTTTAAGCATGTACTTTTACTCCTTTAATTAGTTGTTGATACATGTAGTTTTATTATCCTTCATACATCATATATCATCTATATATCTTTTGGTTGGTCCTTTCAAGGGATTACCCTTCCACTAGGGAGAGGTTTACTCAACATTAGATTTATTGATATTATATGTAGTAGTCTAGACTAAGAAAATCAAATCAAGGACAAGAAGATATTTTTGTTGAACTTCTTGATAGATATTATTGAAACAAAGTGAGACTATCGATATAATTGTAGAAATCTAATTTAATGTAAAAGTTTAAATTGTATACTCTAAGGCCTTGTTTGCTTGGGGGGAAGTTAGAAGGAAATAAAAGAAAGTAGAAAGGAAAGGAGTATAGGCTTGTTTACTTGGGCGGATGGATAGTTTAGAAGGGAAAGTTAGTCATTAATCCCTCCATTTGTTTTCCGCCCAAATCGGATGGAAAGCTGAAACTATTACTTAACTTTACTAACTTCACACTAACTTTTCATCGTACCGTTACTTATTCTCGCTCAATACAAGCTTTTATCGACTACTCGTCCTTGTCGTCGCTGCTCGAGCTCACCGTCATTGTTCGTTCTCACCATCATTGCTCGTTTATGTCGCTACTGCTTGCCCTCGCCATTGTCGCTCATATTTAATATTTAATATTTAATATTTAATATTTAATAATTTTATGATATTATATATATATATATATAATATGAATAAAAAAAATAAAAATTAGGGTGTATATATCAATCCTTTAAACTTTCTTTCCATCCAAGTAAACACAAGAAAGGAAAATCTATAACACATTTCATCTATCTATTTTTCCTTTCTTTCCTTCTTTCCTTTCCTTTGTATTTTCCATCCGTCTAAGTAAACACGGCCTAATGGAAATTAGTGTAAATTTAGTAGTCTCATTTTTTAGATAGTTATGTTTTATTTATTCAGACTTACTTATGTTCCAGGTTCAGATGTAATATCTTAATATGGTTTTACTAGGGTGTAACAGTCAAGGCTTATGCTCGTAGGTATATGTATGAGCTTAACCCACTAGATGGACATCTTTATATTAGGCTATATTGCCATTATTGTAATATATTATTGAATATAATAATATAGCATAGCATATGGTAGCACACTTGGGATACATCAATTGGAATACTAGTATGTACTATTACATCGACTCAAACTAGTATTATAAAGTTTAAACCATGGTTGGTATTGTTGAATTTTAGAGAAAAAAAGGGCTTTACTTATGAAAACGAACTAGTTTGATACATCTTCTATGAAAGAGAGAAGCCTAGGATTATGGGAAAAAGATGTTTAGATGCTTATTGCTAGGGTATAAAAAAGAAGACCAATTCACTAAAGAAAATTTGTTAGAGGAATAAGATAATCAAACATTTGCTATTGGAATATTGGACAACATCTTAGTTAAATCTATGACCATTTAGATTCAGAACTTCATAATCTACAAGTATCAAAATCTCTAGTGAATAAGTCTCTTTATAGCTTATACAATGGTTTAAGATATCAACTCAAAGCAATGTATCAATCATGGTGTGCTGACACAAGGTATACTTTATATCTTGTAAACAATGTAATCTCTAGGTAGGAGTTAGTGTTCTTGAATTACTGATTGCCGATTTACCAAAATTAAATTTTCATTACCGATATCGATTCGAATAAAAGAATTATTCATTGGTAATTTACCAATTTACTGAGCGGTAAATTCAGTACATTACCAATTTATCAATTATAATATTATATTTTTATATATAATACATATTTTACCAATTGGGCTAATGTAGGCAGAATCACCAGGCCATAGCCTAGTGGACTGGACCATAACCTTATGGATAGATATATGTAAATCAATAAATTACCAAATGGGAAAAAATTATTGGCCAATTATTGAAAACCAAATAACAAATAATAATTTACCAAACAGATTACCGATATTGAATTTACTAATTTTTTTCGTACATTAGATAAATTTATTTTTTACCAAATTTTTGCTCACCCCATCTCTAAGTATATCCCTATTATCTCGCCTAGATCATTATGTACAAAGCTTACCATCTAATATGAACCAATATCAAAACCTTGGCCTATAAATAAGACAAAGCCCACTACTTATTAACAAAGTGCAGTTTGGGATGAAATTTGAAGACAAGTGGTTCACATGAGTTCAAAGTATACAACATATAGGAGATTCATTACATGCTATGTTATAATGCAAAATATTGTTTATATTAATTTTAATGTTTATGTAGCTTTTGAATCAACTTCACAAAGAAAACACACAAAAAAAATATAATACATGCTACCAAGGTTTGAAGATTTATTCCAAGGGTATGTATCAGTCGACACTCGAACCGGTACATACCGGTCGATACAAGTGGTACCAGCCTAGTACCAACATAGAACAAGGTGCAGTTTGGGATGAAAATTGAGGACAAGTGGCTCACATGAGTTCAAAGTATACAACATATAGGAGATTCATTACATGCTATGTTATAATGCAAAATATTGTTTATATTAATTTTAATGTTTACGTAGCTTTTGAATCAACTTCACAAAGAAAACACAAAAAAAAAATATAATACATGCTACCAAAGTTTGAAGATTTATTCCAAGGGTATGTATCTGTCGACACTCGAACCGGTACATACCGGTCGATACAAGCGGTACCAGCCTAGTACCAACATAGAAGGAGAACAGCATCTCGGGCATGCACCCAAAGAAAAGGAAATAGAAGAGCTGCAGGCGTGCGATGGAAGAAGTGGACGGTGAACCTCTCTTCCTCTCTTCCTCCCATGTCCACCCAATATGGCGGCCTACTTTTGCCACCTCCTGATACGCCCCTCCACTTTTTCTTCTTCCCCTCCTCCTATTCCTACTTCTCCTTCTTCCTCTCCTTCCTCTCTTCTCCTTCTCCATCACATTGCTCCCGCTCGTTGCTCCGCCTCTTGGTCCAGTCCGTAACCAGCCAGTTCAAACTAGTTTTTAAAACATTGCATGCCACTTACGCCATCCATATATACCACAAACAAAAATGGGAATAAAGCATGAAAAAGGAAATCTGAAAGCAAAAATTACTGAAATAATTCAAACCTTTGTACAGCTGCATCTCGCTTGCTAAGTAAGTTACATATGACACTTTGGTCCACAGGTATATCTATGCCTATATTGATGGCATATTCTAGCATACCAGGAAATATAATGTCAAAGCCAATAGGTGACTTCAACTGCTCATCCATAATGCAAGAGAAGTTACTTTCTATGAAGTTAAGACCTGCAATATTATATAACCAATTATGTACTGAACAGGTTCGAAGTTCAACAACTTTTTGTTGCATGTACCTCTCCTGACTTGTTCTTCACCAACTTTCCATCGTACAAGAGCAAGTATACAAGCCAGTGTGGAAGACAAGCAATCTTTGATAAGAGAAGGTTGGAAATGTTGAAGTCCCCATGACCCATCAGGATGTTGATTGTCTAATATCCAATTCACACACTGTGGAAAGCATGGATGAGTAGGAGACATTCGAGAAGGGACCATTGCTACCCATGCAGTGTCATAAGATGAAGCAGAAAGTTCAATCTTATGGAACTGTTCCCTCATTCTGGCCATTGGTCCATTTGAGCACTACAATAGATTTTGCAATTCCAGTTCATACGATATATCATTACCATATTTGCAGGATTTACAAGAATGAAGTCATCATGTACCGGAAACATTTTGTCTGCACTTTTATGCTTGTTGAATCCATGATCTGTATTTGCTACATCAAACCAAAAAGAAAACATTTGGAACACCAAATTAAAGAGTTAAATAAAATAAAGAGTTTCCGGAGAAATTCTCTTAGGTGAACCAAACGAATTAGAATAAACTGATAAAAGAGTACAATATATATCCCATGGTGACAGACCCAAACACAACAAAAATGACTAAATCTAACATAAGACACAGTAATATATTACTTAATAAAATTCACCCTCAAGGTAGAGCATATAAGTTAAATACACACAACTTAGCACATAACAAATGAAAATTAACTGAGGAATGAGGTTTAGTGGCAGCATCTGGCACCTAATTTGCAAAACTTATAAGGGTTTCACTAATCTACTTGAATAGTGGTGTATACTAGGGTTTTAACAATCCATTTTGAACTAGTACATATTGGTCATAACAATCTATATCGACATGCAATAACAATTGGTTGGTATCATTAAAAAATATATATGCATATATATAGTACTAACCAACTAGTATATACCGCCATACCCTGTCATGAAAAATAAGGTTACTTGCAATATAAATACACTGATGATTTACCAAATTGTATAGTCATGGGCATTAGGCCAAAAAGCTAAAATCATTAGTAAATTGTGTAAACATATTAGCTCACAAATTGCATATGCTACGATTAGACCTAGCAATTAACGTCAGCGGCTCATAAATGGGTCGTGTCTGCTGTGACCCATGACCCAATGAAACTAATCAAAACATGACCCATTTAATTAATTGATTCAAAAGATCTAACATGAACACGATCTAAATATAACTAGGTCAACCGACACAATCCGAGTTACCCGTTTAATTAAACAAGTTACCTATTAACATACCAAGACTCGGCCCATTAACCCGCCTAGATCCAACTCAATGACCTGACCCAACCCATAGATGACCCACTAAGGAGAGAGAGAGAGAGAGAGAGAGAGAGAGAGAGGGCTAGGGGTGGGGTGGAGAGAGAGGAAGAGAGGAAGGAGGGAAGGAAGAGTGAGGGAGGAAGGGAGGGGGGTGACTGAGGGAGGGAGGATGGCAAGAGAGAGAGAGTGTGTGGGGGAGGGAGGTCAGCCAGTGGAAAAGGGGGAGCCAAGAATGAGGGGGAGGGAGAGAGGGGTTGGGGTAAAGTATCTAGAAAATTATGGATAGTTTAATTTATTTGGATTATAGGGGTCAATCCATTTATAACCCGACAAGACCCAATTAATTTTGAACACGATTATGACTGGCCCGAACCAACCTAGCTTCATGTCGAGTCAGATCAGGTAGGCGGGTTGGGTTATTTTTGCCCAGTCTAGCTACAATTCTATACTCAGCTTTATAACTTGAGTGACCTGATATACTTTGTGATTATCACATGTCTTCAATTCTACCACATAATCAACAATATAATAGGATCACTTACTTGTCTATGCTTTTTATATAGCATGTCCCTCCAAGAACCCCTTTGAGATAATATATTTCATAGTACATCCTCCCACAGATATTGTTTGGGCCCCTTCATGTACTAAGACCATCAACAAATAGAAATAAAAATGAGTTTTCCTATAAATTATGGTTCCAAAGAGGATCAACCACCCTAGAAGAATCATCTTCCCGTTGAAACAATGATTATGAACTTTACTTGAGCCATAGAGTTTTAAATATTATTGCATATAGGACAGTAAACCTCAATTCTATACTGTTACTAAAACAAGGTTGGTACTAAAAAATATAATGTCAAAGCCAATAGTTGTGCTCATCCATCCCATAGGAGAAGTTATATTCTATGAAGATGACCCTTGTATTATCATGCAAACAATTATTTATTGAATAACATAGTCAACATTCAACAACCTTTTGTTGCATGTACCTCTCCTTACTTGTTCTTCACCAATTTTTGATTGTTCAAGAGCAAGTATACAAGCAAGAGTGGAAGAAGATAAGCAACCTTTGATAAAAGAGGATTGAAACTGTTGATGTCCTCATGAATCATTTGGATGTTGACCGTCTAATATCCAATCCGGGCTCAATTGAAAGTAGGGAGACATGGATATGTTGGTACATAATGGTTTGGTGTCAGTCCAAACAAATATAAATCCACAAGTACAAACCGATAATTTAAACCTTAGTTTAAGACAAAAAATGAACTTCTAAAGTTTGCACCCATATCCCTATAGGCAACATAACCAAGAGTTACATCATGTAAACTTCCTAGAATCCTAGACAAATCATCGTAGAGAATGACATTTTTAACATAAAGCTACTGTAGTTGCCAATCAAAACTAATTTCCAAGAGAAATACAATTCAAATAAAGTGAAGATGAGCAACAGGTGAAATAAGTCTTAAAGTAGTTCACATAATAAGTTTAACCAAACCTTTTACTTTAATTATAGCATTATAATGATACATGAGAGGATGGTATTTGATAGAAACTATCGTGCAAGAGCACGCCCAAATGAGAAACTACAAAATACTTGACAACCCTAACTACAACCCTAGGCCCTTATTTATACAACTTAACTACTAAGCGAACCGGGTAAGACAACTCAACCCGAATCCGCTTTATTAATAACTACTACCCTCTAGAGATAATGGGCCTATAACAGCTAATGATAATTAGGCCCATAATAATTGCCCCCCTCTCAAACTAGCCTTGTCCTCAAGGCTGAAAAATCTCATTTTGCCCGGATCCCAAATCGCTCGGTAAGTTGTAGAAGCCGATGCACCAAACATTTCGGTCTCAAGCATGTCGCCGGGATCCCAAATCACTCGATAAGCTACTGAAGCAGGAACACCAAAGATGGTCGCCTCAAGCTTAACAATCTCATACTTGTGGTCAGGAAACACGCCAGCAAAACCATCAGCCTTCTCAATTAGTTCATCGATTAGCAAAGCAACCACGGATTCATCCTTGTTTTGTCCCAATAGAGCTGATGAAGGATACATGTTGGTACCCATACCCAAACAGCCGGGTTCCATCTGATGAGAACCCCCTATTACCACTCCTTGTTTAATGTCTTCAATTTTAGATTCTTCTTGTTGGTGTATATGCCCTAGGACCTAGTTTTGGTCCATTATTTGTACTACTTAACATTGATATTTTATATATCATTCTGGCATTGTCATTATCTATATTTGTCTACATCTGCGAATATGTACTTACTTGATAATGTCCCTGGAGACAGATTGGATCTGTGCTCAAATGATTGTCCCCAGTCGATGTACCTTGATACTCGAGTTCTCGTATTGATTAGGAAGCCTTATAATCAAGTTATTGGATAACTCGGATCTATTTTGGAGATTTCATCAGTGCCAATGGGCCTGATGAGATGGAAGAAATTTATTGGGGCCAACTTCCATTTACGGCATATTAACCATGGTTAGCCTAATTTGACCTTGGGTTAAATTGGATTGGATCCAAGGGTTTGGTTAACATGCATAATGGACATTGGGCTGGGCCCATTGAAAAGTTGGGCTTAATGGGCTTAAGGAGAAGAAGAGGGCAGGCGCATGCTTAACCCTAGTTAGACTAGGGTTAGCGCCTATGCCTCATGTGATTTTAATTAATCATGTGAGATAAAATAGGGGCTAATTAATTAATTAATTAGAGTCCTATTTTTGTGGGATCTAATGGACTGATTTATTTAAATTAATTAGAGTCCTAATTGGATTAGGATTTAATTAATTAAATAAATAATTGGAATCCTAATTGGATTAGGACTTGATTTAAATCTTGATCAAACCGCCCACTTGAGTCCTAATTAGATTAGGACTTGATTCCCTCCTTCTCTTAGCCGCCCACTTGGCTTAATTGTAGCCATGTTTTAGGCGCCTCTTGCCCTATAAATAACCCCCCTAGCTGCCCCTCTCATGACACTTATTCCTTGGAGGCGTGAGCATCATCAAGAGGGCGAAAGCAAGGGACAAGGGCGCAACTTCCTCCTTTCTTCCATCAAGCCGCAAGTGATCCTCTTCCTCTTCTCCTTGGCGCAAGGTGAAGTTGAACTTGGCGGCATCTCCTTCTTCCTCCTTGCTCTTGGCGCTTCTCCCTTTGGTGGTGGTGCAAGTTTCTTGGAGGGCTTTCCTAAGGCTTGGATCTTCTTCCCGAGGCTAGCACCGGGCGTGGAAGAAGAGGACTCGAGGTGATCCGTGTGTGTGAAACTGCAGAGGGCGCACGCTTGGGTGCCTACTACGACATCAACCTTGCCTTGCTCAAGGTATCTTCTATCTCATCATGTCGACTCTCTCGCATGCGATCTTCATTGGGTTTTTAGGACCAGCCTGTTTCGGGGATATTCTTCCGCTGCGCAATGTGTTTGCATCTCTGAAATTTTATAAAATATCCCCGGGGTTTCCTAACAGTGGTATCAGAGGGACTTGCGAGACTCGAACGATGTATTTTCATGCTTTTCCATGCTCACATGTCATATCTCAATTTTTGCAAATTGCATGATCACATGGTGAACGATTTTTCGAAGTAGGAAAAATTAGGGTTTCTTCTTTTTATCATCTTTTCAATCTCTTTTGGATTTTTGGGTTATTTTTCTTGCATGATTTAAGGATCAAAGGCGCACGTGGTTTTGTCAAGTAGGACAGGCATTGTGTCTTCGGACTGGCCGGGTCTCTTGATCTGACAAAATTATCAGCCGAGAGGATCTTTAAAATAATCATGAAAAATAGATCGCAAATAACTAAAAGATTTGTGAGGAGAAGATGAGAAAAAAAGACTAGTTTTATGAAAAAATAAAATTTCAAATTTTATGTTTTTCATGAGCATGTAGAACTGCATGTGTAGATACCTTGCTTGTGCATAATGTTGTGATCATGAGTCAAACCCCTTTGCATGCCTGTGATGTATCTTTGTGAGGCGTGCGTGCCGCTTTTCTTTTCTTTTATTTTTGTAACAAGAAGAAGAAGATTAGGGCGCAATCACATGGAACCCTGGCATGCTTGATGGCGCATGGAGGAGTGGCGCAAGATGGCATGGCCGAACCCTAGGGTTTGAGAGCTAGTCATCTTGGCTCCTTGCATGGTGGCGCATCATCTATGGATAAAGACCCATGGCATTGGCCGAACCCACGAGGGACACCTCTAGGGCTTGAGAGCTAAACCATGGTGAGAAGGACCTTGGAGCCAACCTTGAAGTTCAAGTTAGAGGTCGGCTAGGTTAGATCTTGTCTTTGGGGCTTGAATCCTAGGTCAAGAGTTGAACCACCTTTTGGCATGGGTTGGTTCAATGTCTTGAATAGGCTATGATCACATCATTCATTTATTGTTTTCGATATCTGCTAAAGCATGTCTGTTTTATCGTTTTGTTATCACTATAGGATTACATGCCTATAATGTTAGACATAAGATAAAACTGATGAGACCTCAAAAACCCTCATAAATAAATATCAAGTCTAGTAGCCTTCTAACGCGTAGCCCTCACTAAGCTATCGATCAGTGGTGTTGTGAACTGTTTCCCACCCTCGTGGGACACACCCACTTATCTTTAGAAAGTGCGTGGTGGCAATGGTTTCCCCAGTCCGTTTTAATCGGGCGCGCCTTCGCAAGGAAACTCATTGGCCCTCGGCATAACAGTTAGGAATGGACTTGACTAGATTTCCACATGTGTTGGGCATATGGTGGAACTCTAGAGACATCGTTGAGAGGTTAGGGTTTCATGATGTATCCAGCCCTCGCTAGACATGAAATGTCTGGACTATCTCAACAAGGGGAATTACTTGGAGCAATCAGCTGACGTGCCCACCTTAGGAAGCATGGGTTACTTTGTGCATCTCACCCCACCCTCGTGGGACGCAAAGCCTCATATAGAATAAGGATCTCATCTCACTAGGAAGTCTTAAACTTCCCGATTGACTTTGTGGGTTGTCAATTTGATTAAAATAGTGAGAGCAATAATCATTTAAAACAAGTCTAGTTTAAATGATTTGAAATAGTACTAATCTACTGTTTCTTGACTGTTGTAGAATAATGGCAACGAACAATAGCGGTTGGTCACTGCGATCTATCCTTGAGAAGGACAAGTTGGTTGGATCCAACTTGATGGATTGGTATATGAACTTGAGAATTGTGCTCAAGCTTGAGAGAAAGCTCTATGTCGTTGAGCAGCCCATTCCTGAACCACTTCCATGCTCGGCTTCAGCGGCTGAGAGGGATGCTTATGATAAGCATCAGGCTGATACTTTGGAGGTTGCACAATTGATGCTAACCAATATGTCGCCCGAGCTTCAAAGGCAATATGAATTGAAGAGTGCCTCTGAGATTATTACTAATCTAAGACAGCTCTTTAATGAATTGGTTAGGCTCAATCCTCTTAAAGTTAATATTCAGTGTGTTGAGCCGAAAGGTTTGACCAAGGAACTGAAATTAAAGATGGAATGGATCAGGAACAATAAGTGTTATTCATGTGGAGGGTCACCTCACATGTTGAAGGACATGGTGCGACTTCAGAGTGAGAAGAAGAGAGGCAAGGCTTCATCTTCAAGCTCAGGTATTTATATTACAGAAGTCAACCTTTCTACTTCTATGTCATGGGTATTGGATACCGCATGTGGAGCTCATATTTGTACAAATATGTAGGGGCTCAAGAAAAGTAGATCGATTCGGGTTGGAGAGATTGACCTACGAGTTGGAAATGGGGCACAGGTTGTTGCTGTTGCTGTAGGAGTTTTGACTCTCTCTCTGCCATCTGGACTTCAGTTAGAGTTAGAAAATTGCTATTATGTACCTTCGTTTACTAAGAACATTGTATTCATTCCTTGTTTGGCAAAGAAAGGATTTAAGTTTGAAATAAATAAGAACTCTTGTTCTTTTTCATTTGCAAATATATTCTATGGGAAGGGTACTCTGTGCAATGGTCTATATGTGTTAGACATGGATAACTCTATTTGTAACATAAATAATAAAAGGACCAAACTGAGTGGTTCAGTTGGTACTTTCCTATGGCATTGTCGATTAGCCCATATAAATAAGAATCGCATTCAACAACTACATGCAAATGAGTTGTTAGATTCAAGTTCCTTGGAGGAATTTGATACATGTGAGCCTTGTTTGTTAGGGAAGATGACAAAGGCGCCTTTCACCAAGACTAGTGAAAGGGCAGGAGGTTTGTTGGATCTCATACATAGCGATGTGTGTGGGCCATTCAATAAGCAAGCCAGAGGAGGCCACAACTACTTCATCACATTTACTGATGATTTCAGTAGATATGGTTATGTCTACCTAATGAGACATAAGTCTGCATCGTTTGAGAAATTCAAAGAATTCAGACATGAAGTAGAGAACCAGCTTGGTAGATCCATTAAGGCTTTTCGATCAGATCATGGTGGAGAGTACCTGAGCGGTGAATTCCTTGACTATCTAAATGAGTGTGGGATTCTATCCCAACTCACTCCTCCTGGAACACCTCAATGGAATGGTGTGTCTGCAAGGAGAAATCGAACTTTGATGGACATGGTTCGATGTATGATGAGTCATGCAACTCTACCTCCCTCATTCTGGGGACATGCACTAGAGACAGCTTCTCTAATACTGAATAACATTCCACCTAAGAGTGTCTCAAAGATTCCATATGAGGTATGGAGTGGGAGACGCCCTAACCTATCTTTTATCAAGATTTGGGGATATGAGGCTTATGTCAAGCGTCAGGATTCTAGCAAGCTAGAACCTAGATCTGATAAATGTGTGTTTGTGGGGTACCCTAAGGAAACTAAGGGTTACTACTTCTATGTTCCCACCGAGAACAAAGTTTTTGTTGCTCGGGGTGCTGTCTTTCTAGAGAAAGAATTTCTCATGAAAGAAGTTAGTGGGAGGAAGTTTAACTTGGATGAGGTCCAAGTGCAACCACAAGACACAGAGATGGAACCTGAGCCACCTGCACAGGTTGCTAGGCAACCTGAGGCTCAGACACAGGCCCCACGTAGGTCTGGGAGGATTCGTCGTGCACCTGAGAGGTATGGGTCGCTGCCGACCCAACACGACGGGATCTTCATCATTGAGGATGAACCCAGGACTTATGATGAGGCGGTCGATGGACCGGACTCCGAGAGATGGCTGGAGGCCATGAGATCCGAGATGGATTCCATGTCAACTAACCAAGTCTGGGATTTGGTTGAGCTACCTGATAGGGTAAAGCCCATAGGGTGTAAATGGGTCTTCAAGAGGAAGACAGACATGGATGGCAACATAGTTACCTATAAAGGTAGACTAGTGGCTAAGGGATTCAAGCAAATCCGCGGGGTGGATTATGATGAAACCTTCTCGCCGATTGCCATGTTCAAATCCATTCGGATTCTGCTTGCTATAGCTGTATATCATGATTATGAGATATGGCAGATGGATGTAAAAACAGCTTTCCTTAATAGGATACTGACTGAGGATGTGTATATGACACAACCTGATAGCTTCATCCATCCTGCAGAGGCCAATAAGGTCTGCAGGCTAAAGAGATTCATCTATAGATTAAAGCAAGCATCTCGAAGTTGGAATCTTCGATTTGATGAAGCTGTGAGAGATTATGGCTTTATCAAAAGCGAAGATGACGCCTGTGTATACAGAAAATTCAGTGGGAGCTTAGTGACTTTTCTGGTCTTGTATGTCGATGACATACTGCTCATCGGGAATGACATTCCTAATTTTCAAGCTGTGAAGACATGGTTAGGGAAGTGTTTCGAGATGAAGGACTTAGGGGAGGCCGCCTATATCCTAGGCGTGAGGATCTACAAGGATAGATCCAAGAAGCTCCTAGACCTTAGTCAGAGTACTTACATTGAAAAGGTCCTGGAGAGGTTTAGCTTGGAGCAATCTAAGAAAGAGTACCTTCCAGTGAGACATGGTCTTACTCTCTCAAAGAGCCAGTGTCCCACCATATAGGCTGAGAGGGATGACATGAGTCGAGTACCCTATGCTTCGGCAGTAGGTTCAATCAGGTATGCAATGTTGTGTACTAGACCAGATGTGGCTTATGCTGTGAGCATAACCAGCCGATACCAATCCAATCCTGGAGTGCAGCACTGGGTGGCTGTAAAGAACATCCTAAAGTATCTGAGAAGAACTAAAGATTTGTTCCTAGTCTATGGGGGACAGGAAGAGCTCAGTATGCAGGGCTACACTAATGCGTCTTTCCAGTCCGACCCTGACGACTTCAGATCGCAGGCCGACTATGTGTTCAAGATGAATGGAGACGCTGTATGCTGGAAGAGCTTCAAGCAATCCACCATAGCAGATTCTACAACCGAGGCTGAGTATGTGGCCGCTTCTGAGGTAGCAAAAGAAGCTGTTTGGATAAGGAAGTTCATTTTTGAACTTCAGGTGGTTCCCAGTGCAGTGGATCCCGTTGAAATCTACTGTGATAACAATGGAGCAATTGCACAAGCCAAGGAACCACGGTCTCATCAAAAATCCAAACACATACTCAGGAGATTTCACTTGATCAGAGAGATCATCGACAGAGGTGATGTCAAGATTAGCAGAGTTGACATAGAGAACAATCTGGCAGACCCATTGACCAAGGCTTTGGCGCAGCAGAAGCGTGATGGTCACGCTAGAGATATGGGGTTGAGATTTCTCAACCTCTAGGTCTTAGTGCAAGTGAGAGATTGTAGGTGTATATGCCCTAGGACCTAGTTTTGGTCCATTATTTGTACTACTTAACATTGATATTTTATATATCATTCTGGCATTGTAATTATCTATGTTTGTCTACATCTGCGAATATGTACTTACTTGATAATGTCCCTGGAGACAGATTGGATCTGTGCTCAAATGATTGTCCCCAGTCGATGTACCTAAGTGGATATGGGACAACTCTGGTACTTGTGAGACTGGTATATGGGCTGGTTAGGCACGAGGTGCTAACATAGGCATATGGGTATATCAGTGGTGGATATACTGGACCGACCCGCTGTGAGGCAATAACTTGGTGTCACAAGTTATTCTCACAAGTGATAGGAGATGCATTGATCCCTTGACTTGAGGTCATTGGCCATTCTATATGGTTAGGGATATGTTTTGATATAACCTAACGCCTTGCCGTAGTTGGGAGGTAATAACGGTTGTCATTGGGCATATCACGACCCATATGAGAAGGTCAATGTACAGACATAGGATTTGCCTCTTCCTAAGAGAAGCATGATATCCATGGAGCTTCTCTATGGTTCTATGACTGAAAGTGTATGGCCATACCCAAGTTAGACCTGATTTAGTCATAGCCATGAGATTGGATAAAAGCAAGTGGTGACACACTTAACCAATCGGATATCAGTTCGGCAAAGAGACTGTAATGCATCTGCACCTGGTTGCGATGATGGGGATATCGATGTCGATATCCATTCCGATGACTTAGATAGCAGCGATGCACTGCTAGGTGCTACTCACTGCTTGTGGTGACCATAGGTCAGCACTACCAACGTCAGAGGAACCTACAGGGTCGCACACCTTGATACTCGAGTTCTCGTATTGATCGGGAAGCCATATGATCGAGTTATTGGATAACTCGGATCTATTTTGGAGATTTCATCAGCGCCAATGGGCCTGATGAGATGGAAGAAATTTATTAGGGCTAACTTCCATTTACGGCATATTAACCATGGTTAGCCTAATTTGACTTTGGGTTAAATTGGATTGGATCCAAGGGCTTGGTTAACATGCATAATGGACATTGGGCTGGGCCCATTGAAAAGTTAGGCTTAATGGGCTTAAGGAGAAGAAGAGGGCAGGCGCATGCTTAACCCTAGTTAGACTAGGGTTAGCGCCTATGCCTCATGTGATTTTAATTAATCATGTGAGATAAAATAGGGGCTAATTAATTAATTAATTAGAGTCCTATTTTTGTGGGATCTAATGGACTGATTTATTTAAATTAATTAGAGTCCTAATTGGATTAGGATTTAATTAATTAAATAAATAATTAGAGTCCTAATTGGATTAGGACTTGATTTAAATCTTGATCAAACCGCCCACTTGAATCCTAATTAGATTAGGACTTGATTCCCTCCTTCTCCTAGCCGCCCACTTGGCTTAATTGTAGCCATGTTTTAGGCGCCCCTTGCCCTATAAATAACCCCCCTAGCCACCCCTCTCATGACACTTATTCCTTGGAGGCGTGAGCATCATCAAGAGGGCAAAAGCAAGGGACAAGGGCGCAACTTCCTCCTTTCTTCCATCAAGCCGCAAGTGATCCTCTTCCTCTTCTCCTTGGCGCAAGGTGAAGTTGAACTTGGCGGCATCTCCTTCTTCCTCCTTGCTCTTGGCGCTTCTCCCTTTGGTGGTGGCGCAAGTTTCTTGGAGGGCTCTCTTAAGGCTTGGATCTTCTTCCCGATGCTAGCACCGGGCGTGAAAGAAGAGGACTCGATGTGATCCGTGTGTGTGAAACTGCAGAGGGCACACGCTTGGGCGCCTACTACGACATCAGCCTCGCCTTGCTCAAGGTATCTTCTATCTCATCGTGTCGACTCTCTCGCATGCGATCTTCATTGAGTTTTTGGGACCGGCCTATTTCGGGGATATTCTTCCGCTGCGTAATGTGTTTGCATCTCTGAAATTTTGTAAAATATTCCCGGAGTTTCCCAACACTTCTTCTCTTGGTTCCTCAATAGTGCCAATAGCGGGAATATCAGCATCTATACCAACCATGTTGGAGGCTATCGATGAGTCTTCAACTGCAGAATCTTCTGTACTGTCAAAAATATTATCGTCACCATTAACCATCTCTGGTAAAATATCCTCTTCTCTTGGTTCCTCAATTGATACTTGAATAGTTTGAGTCTGATTCAAAACTTCCTCTTCCATTGTCATTTCATGTTCTATTTTCTCATTTGTGACAAGATCAGCATTTTCTGGTACATGCACCCTTGGATGACTCGGCAAGCCATATTCCTCATCTCCTTTCTTAACAACTTTAATAGCAGTTCTGAGCATTTCTTCTTCTTGATTAATATGATTTACATCGCCATCTTCGTAGTAGCTCTGATCAAGAATTGTACCAAATCTTCGTATCATCTCTAGCTTCAACCGTTCCCAAGAGAGATTGGGAATCTGCCGGTTTAACCTTCGAACCCAATCATATGCTTGTCCCTCCATGCGAACAAATGTCATAGGAAATTTATAAACATCTTGTGTACCTCTAATGTTGAAAACATATTCAGCTTGTGCGATCCAATCTTCTGGAGTCGTTCCGTCAAATCCTTGTAAGTCCACACAAATGCGAAGCGGCAGTCTATTTTCCATGGTGCTTTGTCTCGGTAATGTAGTCCTCATGATCTCACTTTCATCAACGGCCATATGCATCCCTTCTCACCCTTGTGTCTCTCTAACCATCTCTCTTAACATCATTTTCATCTCATTTAAAACTTAATCTATCTCACTACTCTTCATTCTCTTTCAAGATTTTTTTTTTGAATTTTTTTCCGGTGCTACAGTAACTTGCTACAGTACCGATTTTTTTTAAATATCTCTTTTTTTTTCTAAACCTAGCTACAGTGCACCGCCCACCAGTGCCTTCCGCCGACGCACGAATCGTCTTCCGCCGTCACTGGTTTCGCCGGACAATAGCGCTTGCCGCCGGCTAGGGTTCCAGCCAAGCCGTCCACCTCCGCCGGTTAGGGTTTCGGTTGAAAGAGCCGACCGTGTCGCTTCCTCCGCCCGCAACACGAAGACGTCGTTTCCGGAAGATCGAGGCGAGGCAACCTCGATTTACATCGTCGCCTCTCCGTTGGTCTCCTGACGGTGCCTTCACTATGTCAGATCACAAGACCTCCGACGCCAAGAACAAACGCCCGGAATTGCTTCCGCCTCCTCCCGAATCGGAAGATGCGGCCTTCATGGAAGATGAGGAAATGGTGTCGCCGATCCGTCGCCTTCCTCTAACTTGGCCACTAGAGGTCGTCGCCTACCCGCCTTGGAGGAGAAACTGCAGCAGAACTCGGCCTCCGCCTCCCGCTGGTTCGGATCCGCTAGAGGAGAAGCCCTCTATCGTCTTACCCTTTTTTTTTCAGCTTACCTAACGATTACTAGATCCACTGTGTAGATTTAATATCGACAACGGAATCTCTTCCGCCCTTTTCTGTTGCCGGACCACCGGTTCCCCGGCGAATCGATCCGGCAGGTCGGACCAATTGATAGAAACTATCGTGCAAGAGCACGCCCAAATGAGAAACTACAAAATACTTGACAACCCTAACTATAACCCTAGGCCCTTATTTATACAACTTAATTACCAAGCGAACCGGGTAAAACAACTCAACCCGAATCCGCTTTATTAATAACCACTACCCTCTAGAGATAATGGACCTATAATAGCTAATGATAATTGGGCTCGTAACAGTATTTAATTACATAAACACATCTACAAGTAATAAAGTGAATAGTAAAAGTAGGTAGAAGTGACCAAGTGCCTTCATAAAATAATATAATTCTTCATTCATTTTTATTTTCATTTAGAATTTATTATAACCTTCATGAAAATATTTAGAGGTAGAAAACATATATTATGACTTAGAGAAAACACAAAATGATTGAAATAAACAATCATAAAAAAATGTAGCAAGATAAAGGGGTAATAGAAAACTTTTTACCTTTGTTAAGTATAATGCAAATATCATAAATCAGATGAATAAAGTAAAAGATAAGCCAAAGAAGTTAATAATAGTTGGGAAGAAAAATTAAAGTGGCAATACAATACAGATGGGCCAGCACAGGCCCAGTGGAGGGTCTACACCAGGCGAACTAAGGGAGAAAAGGGCCCAGGCCCATTAGGGAACTAGGGTGAGGGTTTGTAAGGGCTGAGGAGAGGGGGGCAGAATCTCATCTTGTCTTTTTGCTTGTTGCTTAGTTTAACCCTAATTCTCATCGTTACGGCGATTTGAGGGACGATCGTGTACGATCGTATCAGTGGTCCGACCTGCCGGATCCTCGGACCGGAAAGTGGGCGGCATATCATGGCGACGACACGCTCCGATGCTCGATTCGATTCGATTGAGAAGACATTGCAAGACCTGCTCGCGATTGAGGAACGCCGGCGTGTGGCGAAGGTAGCGCTCGAGGAACGTCGCTGTTATAACCTAAATTTTATAAATTTAATTTTTGAAATTCAGAAAGTTATTTTGGAATTTTTATGATTTTTAGAAAATTTTTCAGAATTTTAAAAGGGTTAAAAAATTAAGTTTTAATCAAAACTTTGATTTTGCGCTCGCGGGGAATCGAACCCGCGTCGCGCGTAACAAATCGACTCCGTCTAACCACCGAGTCAATTTGCGTTTCTAATATAATATCGGGTTTAATATAATTGAGTTAAGTTTATATTTGATTTTGGGGACCGAGTCAACCCGTCGTCTTCCCCGCGGATCTCGGCGATTTACTCGCCGCCGCGTTCTCGCCGTCTGGAACGCGTTTTGCCTCTATATAATGGGGCTTCTGCTCTCGTTGATGGGATTCGAACCCTGGAACATCTTCACCCCTCGACGCACCGCCAGGAAGGAGAAATAGTGCTCGAACCAGTCGCCGGAGTTCTAGCGGCGCCGCCTCCTGTTCCAGTCTTCTAGCGTCTCTATCGACACGAGTTTTCTGTTCTGGGCTTCGATACATCGTCGCAGTGAGGTATTCCTTCTTTCCTGCTGCTTTGGTGAAGTTCTGTTGGGCTTTGGTTGAGTTTTGAGTATCGACGGCGGCAGCGCCACCGTCGATACTTTCGTCTATTTCGAGAGCTTCGACCGGGCGTCGAAATCTCTCCGAAGTTCGTCGAGGAGCTTCGTTTCGTTGTTATAAATCTTCTGGAGAAATTTGGAGTCGATCCGATGTTCGACGCGTTCTCGCGAGCTCGCCGGCGCAAGCAGCGGACGCGAGTCCGGCAGCCTTGCGCGGCGGCGGTGGGGCGGCGCGGTTCGAATGGCTGGACTAGTTTCAATTTAGGGTTTGGCGGTTTATTTAGAAATAAACCGTCGGCTATGTTGAAATCGATTTAAACCGGTTCAATTGGATTGAGCGGTTCAATTCTGTTTCGGGTCAGTTCTTGAATTTTGACCGGTTCAACCCTGATTCGGTCGAATCCGGGCCGGTTCAGGTAGCCGTTGGAAAGATAATGAAATTGCCTATCCAGTGGTAGTATGTGTGGTCTTAGATGAAGTTTATATTTTGTGTAATTGAAGTTCTAAGTCTCGGCCTGACTTGGTTTAGGATAAATTTGATCGGTTCAGTGCAATTCTGTCCGGTTCAGTGGGTTTTAGGTTCGGTTCATATGATCTGAGACTGGTTCTCTAGGTTTAGGGTTATGTTCTACATGTTGGTAGTTTTAGTTTTCAAATTAGAATGTTTAATGATAGAGTTCATGTACAAATTCATGTTACAGAGTGGTTGATCCAATAATCGGCTTGCATCGTTTGATAAACAATTATTGACTTTTCAAAAGGATTCAGAATAACAGCGATTGAGGTAGGAATCTTACCTACTCTTTTCTTACAGTGTCAATAATAGGATTTGCTACTTAATCCTTTTGTTTGATATATGATGCGTATGATAGAATTGATTGACACTGATATCTGATTGCTTCATCTGCTTGATTTGTTTCTGAATTCCTGTTGACCTCAATTATCTTGTTTATTTGGTCATATTCTGCTTCTGTATAAATGGTTAACAAACCTGTTTTGAGATATCTGATATATTGGCTTATGAGCCTGATTGAACAATTGTGTATCTGAGATATTGACATATGAGTATGTGAAACCATTGTAAATCTGTGATAATAAAGTCGTGATATATATTGATCTCTGACCTGGATGATTTATTCTCCAGTGGCTTGTTTATCTGAGTTATAGTTCCGACGCGCATCGGACTATCTGAGATGCCGGTACGGCACCGTCAGTTGTCTTAAGGACAATACTACGGATGTCAGTGTTGGACGCAACACTCCGGGCTGTTTAGGACAGTCGTTCCATTGCATGAGCAACAGTGGAAACACTCTGAAAATGAGTGCGGCTCTTAAGTGAGATCTGTTGGCCAGCTTGATGATTTGCACGACATTCTTATATTAATTGTATATCGTTGTTTCAGTTATTTGTATTATCCTGTTATTTGATTCCCTCACCATGTTTGTTGATTCCTACTTAGCATTTTTGCTAACCCCCTATGTTTCTCTTCCAGGTACAGAGTTAGCTTTTGGGAGGGATAGAGTAGATAGCAGATACCAGCCGAGTTGAGATAGTTGCCTTTTGTATTTTATTCAGTTGATAATTTGGATAGTTGTATTCAGATATTGTGTTATAAAACTGTAGATGTTAAGATTTGATTGTTTATTAAAAAAATGATATTGGATTATTGTAGTTCTCTGGTTCCTATCAATATTGTTACTCCCTGGGGAACCCTGAGCTAGAAATAGCCGGCTTCCGCCGGGGCGTGACAGTCGCCGCTCGGCAGAAGCCGCCAATGACGAGCGTCTATGGATGGTCGAAGAGGAGAGGACGTCGATGAAGGAGGATATGTTGGAATTGAAACAATTAATGACAGAGCTGTTGAAAGGGAAGGCGCACGATGGCGCCGTGGCAGCGTCGCCCAGCTCGCGACGTCCGAAACATGACGCGGGGCAGGCGGAAGGCTCACGACATCCGGAACATGGCGTGGGACAGGCGGAAGCGGCAGAGGGGTTGGGCGACTGGCGCGATGAAGATGCCCGTCCGCCAGCAGAAGCAGCCTGGCCTCCCCACACTGGAGTTCGGGCGGCGGCTGGATACAAATGTGCGACGGTGAACCCTAATGGACCCCAGCAGCGAGCGGCTGGCATCCAGGCAGGCGCGAGCCATACCCAGATGATGGGAGATAGGGGACTGAGGCAGATCTTGAGCCGCAAGGAGGATGGGGGGGCATTGGTGAGGGAGGACAGCGCGCATGGAGTAGACGCGTGGAGCTCCCCGTCTTTGATGGAGCCGATCCCTTGAGATGGATCACAAGAGCAGAGCAATTCTTTCATATTCAGGGCACGCCAGATAATCACCGAATTCCGTTGGCTTTTGTTAGCATGGAAGGCCGTCCACTGGTTCAGCTGGTTGAGACGACTGGAGGCCGAAATTTCTTGGGAAATGCTAAAGGATGAGATGGTGGCGCGGTTCAGTGAGTGTGATGCAGCAAACCCTTTCGAGTTGTTGGCCTCCTTGGAGCAGGGCAACAAGACAGTCAGGGAATACATCGAACACTTCGAAGGGTTGGTGGCACGGCTACCTAGGCTTCCAGCCCCTCAATACTTGGGGTATTTCCTTAGTGGCTTGCGAGAGGACATACGATGTTGGATATGGACATTCACTCCTACCACTGTAAGGAGGGCTATCTTCTTGGCACGAAATTTCGAAGAGGTGTTGGGCGGCAAAAGCCTTCCGTCGCAACCGAGCAAGAGCTATGGGGGAGGAGGACGTGCTGGATTTTCGTATATCTCAGATACCGTATCTTCCCAAAGTCAAGTTGGAGGTGGGGGAAATCGCCTAGCATCCTTTCGATCTGAGGGAGCATCTAACAAAGGCAATGGAGGTGGGGCTCCGGGACCTGCAGCAAGTACCGCCGGCTCAAATCGTGCTCAATCGAGGGACGAGGGGCGGAAGATAACCAGTGGAGCCAGTGCTGACTGTAGGACTCTAGGCAGTCGAGCTCTATCATATCAGGATTTTAAAACAAGACAGGAGAAAGGTTTATGTTTTCGTTGCGACCAGCCGTATCATCCCATGCATCGCTGTGCTAACAAAAATCTGCAGCTTATGATCATGGCGGAGGGGGAGGGAGACCCAGAACCGGAGGACTACAGACCTGAGACGCAAGCGAAAGAGGACTTGGAGGTCTCCTTAAATTCAATAGGGGAGGTCTCCTTGAACTCCATAGGGGGAATATCAGGCCCACACACTCTCAAGTTAATGGGCAAATTAGGAGGCCAAGACATAGTGGTGATGATTGACAGTGGGGTCACCCACAATTTTATCTCGAGTCAGTTGGTTAAAGAAATGGGACTCAAGGTGGAATCAACCCCTCGCTATGGGGTTCAATTGGGGGACGGCAGTAAAGTGGCCACGCAGGGCTGCAAGTTACTATTGGTCCACTAGTGGAAATATTGGATGCATACCTTTTTGGCTTAGGTGGCGTGGACCTCATTTTAGGAGTGGCTTGGCTCCAAACACTGGGAGAGGTGAAGGCGGATTGGGGTCGCTTATACCTCAAGCTCCATTGGAGTGACAAGGATGTTACAGTTCAAGGCAGCCCGGTTTTGGTGAGGGCGTAGACTTCTCTCAGAGCTATAATACAGCTGATGGATGTGGAGTGCTGGACCTTAGTGTGGGCAGTTGAGGGAGGTGATCAGCAGATGGTTGATAATTCTTTAACCAACGAGCAAGCAGTACAAATGAAGCAGATGATTAGGAAATTTAAGGGAGTGTTTGCGGAGTCGGGCTCTTTCCCACCCTATCGGGCCACCGACCATGCTATAGTGCTCAAACCAGATGAAGGACCGGTCAGGGTACGGCCGTATTGCTATGCCCACAGCCAGAAGGACGAGATGACTAAGTTAGTGGGTGAGATGCTCACCGCAGGCATTATCCAACCTAGTTCCAGCCCCTACTCCAGTCCGGTTATTAGTTGGCATTTCTGTCTGGACTACCGCGCGCTGAATGAAATTACAATCCCAGATAAGTACCTAATACCAGTAATTGAGGAATTGTTGGATGAGCTACAAGGAGCACATTATTTTTCCAAAATTGACCTGCGCTCAGGGTATCACCAAATTCGCGTTAAAAAGGAAGATGTGCCCAAGACAGCTTTTCGAACTCATGATGGCCACTATGAATTCCTGGTGATGCCATTTGGCTTGAAGAACGCACTCGCGACCTTCCAAGCCGCCATGAATGACACCTTCCGACCATATTTGCGGCAATTTGTGTTGGTCTTCTTTGATGACATCTTGGTCTACAGCGTCACTTGGGAGGAGCACATGAATCATTTAGCACAAACATTAACAATACCGCAAGACCAACAATGGGTAGCGAACAAAAAGAAATGTCAATTTGGGCGGCAACAAGTTGAGTATCTGGGACATATCATACAACCAGGCACAGTGGCGATGGATCTCAATAAGGTGGACGCGATTAAGGAGTGGCCAGTCCCACGCACAGTCAAGGAGGTACGGGGTTTCCTAGGCTTGACCGGATATTACCGCCGATTTATGCAGAATTATGGTAAAATAGCCCGAGCGCTGACAGATTTATTAAAAAAGGATGCTTTCCAGTGGAACCCCGAAGCTCAGCATGCCTTTGAGGAGCTAAAGACCATCATGACGACAGCGCCAGTGTTAGTGCCTCCTAACTTTTAGCGCATATTTACTATCGAGTGCGATGCCCTCGGGGCGAGGGATAGGAGCAGTGCTAATGCAGGAAGGCCAACCTGTGGCTTATTTTAGCAAGGGCCTCTCAGATCGCAGCCTGGTGAAGTCAACATATGAGAAGGAGCTTATGGCACTAGTCCTGGCAGTACAGCATTGGCGACCATATTTGTTAGGCCGACACTTTCAGGTTTTAACCGATCAAAAGGCCTTGAGACACCTGTTGCAACAGCGAATAACCACCCCCGATCAGCAACAGTGGTTAGTTAAACTATTGGGCTATAATTATAAGATTAAATATAAAGCAGGAAGCACCAAGCAAGCAGCTGACGCTCTCTCGCGAGTTACACGTGACCCAACACTCTCGGCCATTTCCTTGCCGGTGTGGGAAGACCTACAGCAGATTTTGAAAGAGGTGCATGAGGACCCAGCATTGTGAAAAATAATACAGGACATCACTAACGACATAAATTCTCACCCTTACTACAGCTTGGATAGGGGGAGGCTTCTGTACCAAGGCCGGTTAGTGATTTCGGCCAGCTCACCTTGGGTCCAACAAATTCTTCAGGAGTTTCAGAGCACGGCTATAGGAGGTCATTCGGGGGCCTAGAGGACATATAGACGATTGGCGGATAATGTATACTGGCGCGGTATGAGGAAAGCCGTTGACAAGTTTGTAGCTGAGTGTGACATATGTCAGAGACAAAAGTATCAGGCTACTACCCCCGCTGGTCTTCTCCAACCCTTGCCGATACCGGAGACAGTTTGGGAGGATATTGTGATGGATTTTATCACCGGGCTGCCCAGATCCAGGGGGAAGGATGCAATTTTAGTGGTAGTGGATCGGCTGTCCAAATACGCCCACTTTATCCTCATCCGCCACCCATATGTGGCTAGCAAGGTGGCTGAAATCTTTATGCAGGAGATAGTGTGCCTACACGGGATTCCACATACCATTGTCAGTGATAGGAATCCTATCTTTATTAGTCATTTCTGAAAGGAACTATTTAAATTCTTGGGCACTACCTTGACGATGAGCTCAGCGTATCACCCGGAGACAGATGGACAGTCGGAGGTGCTCAACCAATGCCTAGAGACATATCTACGTTGTTTCGCCTCCGACCAGCCTCGCACATGGGCAAGATGGCTCCCTTGGGCTGAGTATTGGTACAACACAAGCTTTCACTTGGCCACCGACAAGACACCATTCGCGACAGTTTACTGCAAGCCGCCACCAACCCTCCTGCGGTTCAACCCGGGGAGTCCCTGGTTGAGGCGGTGGCGCATGAGTTGCTGGACAGAGACGAAGCACTTCGCCAACTGAAGTACAACCTCAAACGGGCCCAATAGCGAATGAGTAATTATGCCAACGCTAAACGCCGTGATATCTCTTTTCAGGAGGGGGACCTGGTGTTCGTCAAGCTACGGTCTTATCGCCAACAGTCCATCACCAGACGCATCAATGCTAAGTTGGCAGCGCGCTACTATGGACCATTCAAGATCTTAAGCCATGTAGGAGAAGTGGCGTATCGGCTTGCCCTTCCTCCAGATTCGCGCGTCCACCCTGTTTTCCATGCATCACAGCTGAAGAAGGCGGCTGGGGACTATGTTACATCCGGACCACTTCCTCCGTAGTTGGAATTAGAAGTCGCGCCCAGTCCTTGATCCGGAATCCATCCTGGCTCAACGTTGCATTAATCGAGACCGGACTCTCATCTCACAATGGTTAGTCCAATGGCATGGCAAGCCGGCTGAAGATGCCACATGGGAGGACGAGACACTTATTCATGCGTAGTTCCCAGTGTTTGCTGCTAGTCTTGGGGACAAGACTACTTCTGGTGGGGGACGAGTTGATACAGATGGGCCAGCACAGGCCCAGTGGAGGGTCTACACCAGGCGAACTAAGGGAGAAAAGGGTCCAGGCCCATTAGGAAACTAGGGTGAGGGTTTGTAAGGGCTGAGGAGAGGGGGGCAGAATCTCATCTTGTCTTTTTGCTTGTTGCTTAGTTTAACCCTAATTCTCATCGTTACGGCGATTTGAGGGACGATCGTATCACAATGACATCATTAAAAACCTACAATGGTTAATCAAGAGAAATAGATAGGTTTGGTGAATTAGAGGCATGTGGTGATGTGTGCATAGAGTAGAAAATTGAAAGTTTCTGGTAAAATAGAAACTGATGATGGAAAAAGCATTGTTGATAAACTAACATCTGAGGAAGAAAAGTCAACTAAAAATGGAAAATGAACTAAAAATAGCAAAAACATATACAATTAGTGAATCATGACAACAATAGCCTTTTTGTACATAAGAACTAAGTTTAACAAAGGTATGATACACCTCATGAACATAACAAAGACAACCAAATACCTTACAAGTGATGAAAAGGTTGTTTGGCTGGGATAAAGATACTCATGAGAATTAAAATGTTATAAAACGTGTAAGAACATGACTAGTGATATAATATGTCATAAGAACTATATTACCATAGAAAGAATGAGGTACATACATTCCAAATAGCATAGCAAGAGCAATGGCTAGAATATGACTATTTTAATTCTATAACCCTATTCTATTGCAGGGGGGAAGAATTGATTGGTTGATGTATGATTCCACAAGACTAACAAAATGAATATAAATATGACTTGTATATACTCTAAGGCATTATTCATATAAAAAATTTACTAGAAATTTAAACTTGTAGATTAAATAGAACTGAATTCATCAAGAGTACAAACATGCATTGAGCTATCATCAAAAACTAATTTTAAAATGAAAAAGAAGGCAGTTT
Source organism: Costus lasius (assembly GCA_027563935.2). Classification (NCBI taxonomy): domain Eukaryota; kingdom Viridiplantae; phylum Streptophyta; class Magnoliopsida; order Zingiberales; family Costaceae; genus Costus; species Costus lasius. The sequence continues at coordinate 104,211,771 of CM050450.1, read as the reverse complement.
GTCAAGAAGCTTTGTATGTTCAGTTAGAAGAGGAAATTGCAGTTACTGCTTGAAATATTCGAATTTTGTTATTTTAGCAAATGCACTTTCATTTTTCCCAATGTATCTCTTTATAATTTAGTTTTTGGGTTCGTACGATACCCTTTACCCCATACGCCCCAAATGTATGCCATAATAAGCTATTCATGTTACATGCACCGTCCAAGATTTGATCCAGATCATTTCAAATGACTATAGTTTGAAGACCTTAATTACTTGAGACTTTTAACCAAATTGAAACCACTAACTAAACTGCAGGACCACTATTGGAATTTTACAAAATAGAGGGGGTAAAATGCATAACAGAACAATTATCTGATTTGCATTTTACTCCTACTATTTTGAAAGATTAACATATTCGGTCAGTTTCATTTTGGATTTATAGTTATTTAGAATGATCTGGATCAAATTAACACCACTTATCAAAGTTTAGGGCCGTAGTGAAACTACTTACTGAAGTACAGGGTTATTTTGGAAATTCTACAAATTACGGGAGGAAAATGCAACTCAAAGCAAACTATGGGGATCAAATTGAATTAACTCTGAAAAAAAAATAAAACTAAGAGCCAAATAAGAAAAGGAATTGAATCATAGGAACAAACTTGAGAAAGACAGGATTAAAGTAAAGTTGAAGTAGTACCCCTAGAAGCAGTAGCTACAATAGAATGCGGGATCTTCAACAGAGACATTTGAGAATCTCAATCTCCAACGCCTCCGACGAAACCGTATCAAAACAACCGAGCTAGTTTCTGCAACCAAAGACCGGAAAGCATAGGGAACTCACCTGACAAATAGACTGAATGGAAAAGGAATGAGAGAAAGCCATGGAAGTGCACAAGAAGAGATTCAAATTCTTGGTTTCAGTTACTAAACTTTAACCTGCATCAGCAGAAACAAGTGGAGCGCAGGGAGAGAAAGAAGCATTACTCGCGCCTAGGAATCTTAGGTGAGTGCAAATCCAGCCTTTACATATGCTTTAATACCAGTGCACAACAGTGTTGTGCAGGGATCCTCACTTTATCCTAGGAAAATTTTTCCACGGAGATGAGAGAATGCAATCCGAATCGGCTGGGGAGAGCGAGGCGAAGAACAAATGAAAATATTTTTTGAGAGAAAAATATAAGTATTTCTTAAATACCTTTAACCTATCTGATTGCTTCCACTGTCCCAGACGCGCTCTCGGATTTTTGGCGAAAGCCGGCGCAGCACAACAGGGAATACGGAGCGTACCGAATAAAAAAAAGCGGTGAGCAAACGGGTGAAGCAAACCCAACAGGAAACACCGGTTTGGACCATTGAGCGCACCGATCCGTACGTCAGACGACCTGCATGTCCCGGCACGTTGTTTGAATGTTTAAAAAGTTGAAGAGGAGCATCAACAGGGAACACCGATTTGGACCATTGAGCGCATCATACGTCAGACGACTTTGCATGTCCTGGCACGAGGTTTGAATGTTGAAAAAGTTGGATACCTTGTGGGACACGACGTTAGTTGTGAAAAATTAAAATTAAATTGTTCTGTTACTATCAATTATGCACGAGGTTTGAATGTTTAAAAAGTTGGATGCCTTGACGGAGTCTCAGTTGAGTTGAGAATCTTAAACAGGAATGATATTGGTCATCGATGTTATCTTAAAATTTATGTAATATTGATCCATCAAAATTATGCAGATATATATAAATTTTAAAAATATATCAATAATTAATAAAGAGTCTGTTCAAAATTCTTATTTTCTTTATTTGCCATTGGCAAAAAAAAAAAACAAAAAATTCTTATTTTCTCTGGCGGAATCCGATGAAGACAACACGAAACAAGAGCGGACCCAATAGAAAAAGCGGTGAGCATGCGAGTGAAGCCGACCCAACAGGGAACCGATTCCAACTGTTGAGCACATCGATTCGTATGTCAAACGACCACCAATGTCCTGGCACGTGGTTTGAACGTTTAAAAGTTGGAGAGGAGAATGGTTGGTTCCTTTAGACAATAAAGAAATTATTGCATTAGGCTAAGGAAAATAAGTAAGAAAGACAAATTAGTAGAAAAACAATAAGAAGATTTTTTTGTATTTTTTTATAAATAAGGAAAGTTTTACTAATAAATTTTAATTAATATTTATACCTAATCTTGTTTTTTTACACTCATGATTTATGAATACTATAAAATAACGAAAAAAATATTAAATGCCAATTCTATTGAACTATCAATTAAATATAAATATAATTTTAATAAATTAGAGAAAGCAAAAAAATATAAATAAATTATAAAATTATAATAAAATATTAAAAAATAGTTTTTTCAATAAAAAAGGAATGACATAAGCCAAATAGATAATGATTCCATATGGCCAAATAGAGAACTGATGCAGGACATCTTACTGATGCAGGAGCAAACGACTCAGATGATATCCACACTTTAGGCTTACCACCAGAGCTGAGTTTGGGTGGTGAAGATCACCCACACTACTTTGGCCAAGATGATTTCAGCACTTTGGGATTACCACTAGAAAATGGAAGTAAGAGACCTTACGACTAATTCTTCGGAGAAGAATTCTTTTGGCCCAGGAGAGCTGATGCAGTGCATCTTTTGGAATTATAACGTGTTTTGAAAACTTGCATACATTGCTTTACATCTCTCAGTTGCTTAGTTTCATAAACTATTTTACCTTGTGCCCAAACTAGGCCTGATGGTTGTAAGACTAGTTGTGGGACAATTTTGTAATATGAACACTTGTGTGTTGATGCTCTAGTTAGGTTGTAGCCTAGGTTTATTTTGATAAGTTCTTGTTTTACTTTGTTGCTAATGTATTAGGTTGAAATAGCCTAGGGGACTCACACATGTATGCACTTTTACATGGCACCAATGCTATCTCTCACGTCAATGGTACAATTCAATACCAAGCAAGATTCACAAGTCAAGCAAGAATCGGCCAAGTACCACTCTTCATCAAACCAAGGTCAACACTCAATCAACTTCAACAATTCAAACCTGCTCATGCCCGGCTAGCTATCCAGCTTCACATTACCGGCTATATTCATAGAACAAGGTCAAGTTTATTTACGTTTATTCACGTAACCCCTTGTAAACTCTCTTGTTACCATTGGAAACACTTATTACCGTTGAAGCTGAGAGTGAGAAAGAGCCAGAATCGCAAATGTAATCATTGGAAGAGGTTTGGTTTAAAGTCCATGTAAGTTGTCACTGGCACTAGTTGATGAATTTTTGAATGCAAAAGAATCTGTGTTAGCCGTGTGTTGATTCCCTTGGGTGTGCCTGTGGCCCCATTGCGAGTGTTACCGGAAGGGTGAGCCGTTGGCCCTTTGAAACTCTCTGAGGGTGAGCCTTTGGCCCCTCCCTATTGTTGCTGGAAGGTGTGCTGGACGGCCCTTCTTCATCATCAACCCGCTCACCCATCCTGATTGCTGTTAACTGCCGTGACTGCTGAATTGAAGAAAGCTTGACTTGTGCTGAGACCCAAGCCAATCTGCTGTAACGTCCCCTCAGAAAAATCCCCAAACACAGGCAGAAACCGCGGAAGATAGGGAACGTCACACACAAATAACAAGATAGATGCTAGGGAATAATAGCATACAGAAAACGGTTCAGAAAATTTCGGCAGCATGTCCCCAGGAAAACTAAGGAAATTCCTGTACATGTTCCATAATATAGCAATATGGGTCGACACACTGACCTCAAACTAAAACACGCCATTTCGAAACAAAATTTTCAAAACATTATCACATCATCAAGTTAATAAACCACGGTAATCAAATAATGCTGGACAAAACAGACTTCACCGAAAACAGGCTTAAGCCCTCAGTTTAACCGTCGTATCAAAAACAAATGCCAACCCGGCAACAATATCACAGTAATCGAGAAAGAAACAGCCACATCCGGCTAACATGTCCATGAACCAAAAATCATAAAAAAAACCTTGGCCACATCCGGCCCTCAAAATAGTACAGGCTCGCAGGCCCCAACATATCAAGTCAGAAAACTGAATATCCGCTCAGGCTGTAGGCTCCTGCCCTGCATCTGGAAATATCGTGAAATGAGCTACACAGCTCAGTGAGTAGATAGTCTCGTTCGACCATCCACTAATATACAATCAAAAATAGATGCAGATATCTTTTCAAAACTTTTAACGGAAGATGCCAAAGTATGATACATAATAAACCGACAACCATAAATCACAGTTATGATCAGAACACAGTACACCCACAACCCCGGGCAACAAGATCACAAACAGCCTAACCGGCTAACATACTAAGAATCACACAACTATTGTCCAATGATTTCAGAATTGACCCCATGGGTCCAACCCGGCCCTCGTCAAGGCACTGAGAGTAACTTGCAACAAACAATGGTGAGGCGTAGATTCAAGAGGTGGCCCCCGCCAGGTCACGACGTGGCACTTTGCTCTACGACACTCAACCGCACCCCCTTACCGGGAACACAAACAGAACAGAACGGAAGGTGAATGAATTCAAGAGGTGGCCCCCGTCTGACCAAGACGTGGCACTTTGTTTCAAACACCCAACTCTCAAAAGGTTTATCACTTGGACAAAAATACCCTTAACACAAACCGGAAACCTGAACCTCTAACCTGGTCACTAGACTCTAGAACAGTCCCTCCATTACCGGAAACAAATCAGAATAGGTTGGGTGGATTCTCCAACCCCAAATCAGAATGACTATTCACTGAGTGCTCTAGTTGACCCTTAGGTTCAGTCCACACAAGTCTAGGACCCTTATCGAGTGCATACAACACGAACATTGTCTCGAACATCACATCAATCAAGTTCAGGAAAGGTCCTTAAATTTCATGCAAACATGGTTTAACCTTTTCTAAGTTATCATCCAAGGTTATCATTCAATATTTCACATCAATACTTCCTACATACACCATTCAACTAAAAATACATATTAGTACCGAAAATTCACCAAATTTCATCCACAGATAACATAAATACAGGAAATCACAAATTCATAGTTTTCTCCTAGTTCTTGTAACAAAAGACAGAAATGCCCCTAGTTCAAAGTTTAAGTCATGCATGAAAACTTATCCAAAAATTTCGTAAAAATAGTCATTACATCCCTCATGATCCTTAAATTCGTAATTTCAAGTTTTCCCCCAATTTAACTAGAAAATTTACCGAATTACCCCTAGGTCAATTTCAGTCAACAGAAACTTTTATTTCCAAAAATTCCCAAAAAATTATAGTAGAGTCCTCATATACCTAATTTCATGAAAATCAAGTTTGCCCCAATTCTTACCCACACATTTGGGCGTAATTTCATGAAGAAGGGGCGAAATTCTCAATCTAGCCCTAATCTTCATGCCATTGAAAATCTAAAGTCACATACATGATTAATCAAGGTCTAATTGATGATTAGAAGTCTTAGAGATGAAAAGCCCTAATTGTCATGCAAACTAGGGTTTCGAAATTTAAGGAAAAAAACAAAGAAACGTGTACAACTTGAAATCAAGAGTGCATACCATATTCCTGTGCATTAATCTACTCTAAAACAAGCAACACATACAATATTCGTGAACTAGGTGAAGGAGAAGATCCACTCACTTTAAATTCGGTTCTTCCAAGCCACTCTTCCCCACGCCTTCCCTCACGCCACACACGTCTCCGGAAACACCCAAGAGCCGCCGGAAGTCGCCTCCACCACTACTTGCCGCCGGCCACAAGAAGAGGAGAAGGAAGAAGAAGGCAAGCCGCCACCTTCACCAAGGAAAGGATCGTGAGCAACGAGCAAAGAGGGAAAAAAAAACGTGAGTGAACCCTCAAAACTTTCGTTTTCTACCCACTAAGCTTCCAAAGAAACCAAACCCAATAGCAAGCATAAGTGGAAGATCCAATAACCCTTTAGTATAAGTTATTCTCCACCTCACCCTTAACAAGGGCTCTTACCCTTTTCTAATAGATAGACACCACTAGCCTAGTGGCGTGCAGCACACACTCTACACCTTAAGTCGCAGGTTCGAATCCTCTCTGCGACACATATTTTTACATAGCAGGAAACTACACAAATCGATACATTATCTCATTGAAAAACTTCCACAAAAATGCTAAATAACCAAAACTTTATTTTTCTTACCTGCTAATAAATTTCCGGATCTTACATCTGCTGCGTGAGCTCAAGGGAGCCGGCCCCCTTCCTCAAGGGGGCCTCAGGTGACTTCTTTCCACCTCACCCATTCCTTGTTGCTTGCTTTAAATTTTGTCAAACCCTCGTTTCCGTTACGACTAGAGATGCATACCTAGGGTGATCCTTGCGCTGGGTCCTTCGTCCTGCATCAAGAATAGATTTTCTTGTTTTACATATAAAATTTAAAAATTATGTAGAAACTAAAGAAGCACTATTCCAAAATATACTAGTGAAGATAGATCTTCTGACTTCATACATAAAACTAACATTAATGCATAAACTAGAAAAGTATACTTCCTGAATAGCAACCAACAAAAACAAACATCAGCGACCAAGTTTATAGTCGTTGACAACATGATCATTTCAATCATAACCTATTTTGAGAAACATTTTTATCAACAATATAAATAATACAAACAACTATATCAAGTAACATGATAAAAGATAAGGAGCATCAACTAGAGGTGCCCAACAAGCAGTGCCAGCCCAACTTGAGCACGGGCCTGCTTCGACCCATTCTTTGGCAGTTCACCCATTCTCTGGTGGGTTGTGCTCGGCGCAGCCCCTTTATAATCATATCGTGTCGAGCACACACAAGACAAAATTTCCTCGGCCTAACACGTTACAAGGCACGATTAAGGCTTGTCAGGCTCGACCAAGCCAAGGCATATGGGCCATGCTGAGCTATATTAACACTAAATTGTGCTAAGTTAAAAGCATAATTTGATTTCATAACATATTAAAAAAATAATGCAAATATAAAAACTTATATAAAATATATATAAAATAAAGAAAAAATTATAAAAATACAAAAATTATAAAAATATTAATTCGAAAGATTTTTATTTAGATAATAATAATAATATAAAAAATAGAAAATTTCTAAAATTTTACTTTATTAAAATGTTATATAATAATAATAATAATATAAAAATTTATAAAATATTTTATTTAGATATTTATAATAATAATATAAAATGTTAATTCATTAAAATTTTATATAATAATAATAATATAAAAACTTTAGGAAAATATAAAAATACAAAAAAAAAGTAATATTAGAAATTTTAAATAAAATAATATATTTATTATATAGAGATATTAGAAACAACTTAAATCTTATATTTAAGTTTGATCACATGACTAAAGTTCAAACCAACTTTATTAAAGTTTATATTTATCAATTATACATTACAACTTAAACCCGCTACCAACACAATGGGCACAGGCGGTTGACCTATTGTTAGTGATGTAAGCAACCACCATGGAAGATGTGCGAGTATGGTGTTGAGCATACTTGTTCTCCATGTTCTATCTTCCCCATGCATATTGTGCACTCCATGCTTGCAGCTATATCTCCTTCTTCGATGGTGAAAAACTCACTTGACGCTTGAGCTTCGTTTAGTTCCATATGTTGCTTTGGCTCATCATTAATATTGTCACTATCACTTTGCTATGATTAAGTTGAAAGTCTTTAACCTCTACCTCGATCTAAACCCTAGAAGACGACAGGGAAGCCAAAAATTAGCATCTTGCATGATCAGATAAGTAGAGAATGTGTTCTTCGAACCTGATACATCAATTTATATGATTTGATGAACATGCTCGATAATACCTAAAATCGCAATTTGCCATTGTTTAGCATCGAAGAAAGTTAAGGAAGACATATGGAAGACAAGCGTTGGGATTCTGACATAATAAAAATAATCTTCAATTTTCTATTACTTGTCATTTTTCTCTATACCTCGTTCTCACATGTAAGGCTGCAACACAATTAACAAAGTAATTGAAACTCATATGATTAAGAAGACTATAATAAAAAATAATTGGAACTAAAATTTTACATGTGAAAGTATAAGGAACCACATTAGAATTTATAGGGATGAAGTGGGTGTAAATTTATAAATTTATCCTATATTTTTTATTATTAAAAGAGGGTAAAATAGTAATTTTATAACTCAAAGATAATTATACCCCTAAATTAATTTTTTTTATACTTTATCAAGGTATTAAAGTAAAATAACATGGGTAAAATCTGAATTTGGGTGCCTAACTTGAAAAAAAAAATATTAACCATGTGTAGTGCCTAGGCAAGCCTGGCCCGCATGCCTGAAGGGCTCATCGTAGCCCCGCTTAGGACGGTATCATGGGCCATGTAGTGCCATGCAGGCCAGGGGCTAGTTGGGCTCATTGGCCACCTCTTGCACCAACCATATATTAAAACAAAATATGCATCTAAACATTGAACTATACATTAACTCATTGTGTCATAACAACACTAACCATATTTAGAGTATTCTGATGCTTCATGCTCATGAAATTTTTTTTTTCAATAGATTTATTTGCTTCCTTCATACAATCCACTAATTATTTTAGACTTTCATTTGTGTTATCCAATTTTGACATAGCAACCTCTTAAAGTATCATCATAACATGTTTCCTCTTACCGCTCTTGGATGATGTATAGTAGTTGCTCTATAGGCTGGAGATGGTGGCACAACAACTAGACTTATTTCATTAGCATTTTCATAAGATGTATCATACCGTAAAAACTCATCGTAGTCAACTCTTTCTTCACTCCACATCTTTATAAATTCACTACAAGTGCTAGCCATTACATCCATGGCTCGATCTTTTGAGAAAAGCACCTTTAACTTGTCATAATGCTGAACATGAGTGCTCCTCCATCTCCTCATAAAAGGATTAGCTTATAAAGAAAATAGAATTAATAAATAAAAGCACAACACACTAAGTAACCACAAGTGAAAAATAACAACTAACATACCTTAGTAAGATCATCCCAAATTTGATCATCAGCTTAAAACATTTTTGTTTCATTATTCCTTGCGATGTCACTTTTGTTCTTAAATAACTCATGGCATGTACTAAAATTGCTTTTAAGAGTTTTAATATGATTTTTTAAATGATCTTTTGACAAAGCTACACCAAAAGCTTGTATACTTTTGGTTAGTATATTTGAATATGCAGTTTAGGTAAATGTGCCATCAACCATAAAACCTCTTGATTGTTGCTCAAGCATAGCATTAATAAAAATATTATCCATTTCTTCTATTCTATCCATTTGATGTTCTCTTTCCTTGAGCTTTTAGCAGTCTTAGCTTTTTTGCTCATCTTATATTAAAATAAAATCAATGTTGTTAGGCTATCATACATCATTATAAAAGTAAAGAAAATAAATAACACATAGGACAATAAATAAATATCCAACATAAATGTTACTAAATAAAGACAAATGTCAAACTACAAACTATAATAAATATAGTACATCACTGTTGCAAAGCACTTAAACCACTATAAAGATAATACATGGCAAAATTTTCATAAGACATAATTATTCCACATTGCATTTGGTATGATATCTCTAATTAGACTTCCTTGCTTAGCATCTTCATCTACTATTTCCATACTAGATGGATGTTGTGTTATCATGTTTGATATTTCCTCATCAACTTTAGCAATAATGCTTGCATCCAGATCAACACCCATTAAGTAATTATACAAAATACAACATGCTAGAATAATTTGAACATGTGTGCAAATAGGATAGCAGGGTTATGTTCCACTTACTGTGATTGAAAATCTCTTCTTTAATACACTGAAAGCTCTTTCAATAACATTACGAGCAAAAGCATGACAATGGTTGAAAAGTTCTTTTTCATTTTGTAGAGCACATTGTGAGTATTCTTTCAAGTGATAGTTGACTCCTCTATATGGTGTGATATGAAAACTTTTAATCCCAAATCCAACATCACCTAAATAATATTTCCCTACAATAATAATATTTAAGTTAATAACTTTGCAACTTATGAGGATAGTTTTTAATGAATGAGTGAAAAAATATACCTTTTGAAAATTTTATGTTCTTGGATCTAGTTAGGGAATCTTTTAATATCCATGACTCAGATGTTGTCCATTCCCACCTTGGAAGGACATAAGTAAATGTCACGTCAAACAAATATGCTACTAAAATATTTCAGTTTTATACAATTGATTTAACAATTAAAATAATGTTGTTCATACTAATTTACTTTTAGAATAGTATAATTGAAAGAAGGATAGAATATGTTCTTATTGTGAATCTCAGGAGCGACCACTGAACCATCAAGTTGCTTGATAAATTCCTCGTGTATGCTAATAATAGCTCGTAATACCTCGTGAAAGTGACAATTAATGCTGCTAGGAGTACGTGATGACTCAAAAAATCATAGTAAATTTTATATTGATTGTTTAGTCTTTTTGAGTCATTTTTATGCTCTTTTGCTTGTTTTTAAACTTAATTGTTTGATTATTTTGGAATCTATACCTCTTCTCATTTTTCATTATTTTTAGGCAAAAAGGGCTTATTTTCAATGGAATTGAAGAAATCAAAGGCTGAAAATGGAATTAGCACGAAATTTCAAGCTCAGGGGTCAATTTTAGAATTTTTCTAATTTCACACGCCCATGAAAAATGAACTAAATTTTTAGGGCAGGGTGTGAAAATTTATTAAACACAAAAGAATAGTAGCTGCCTCAAAGCCGAGTCTTTCGCCACCCTTTACATCTGATTTTTTCGAAGCAAAATTAGAGAGAACCAGGACACAATTTCAAAATCTGAAAAAACCGAGCCCTTTTATAAATCGAGGAAAAGATTTGAAGACAAGAATCATCCACTTTCATCAAGAATTGAGAGAGACGCTGCTAGGGCTCGGCCTCTCGCCGAGAGGCGTAGAGGTCATCTCTGGTGGAAAAATTTTCAAGGAAGCTTCGTCTGGAGGAGGAGAAGACATACCAAAAATTTCAGATCAAAAGGAGTTCGATCGGAGGAGAAATCAGTGAAAGAAATTTTAGTCGGAAAGAGGAGTTCACCGAAGTACTGTAGTAGCCGAAAAAAATCACAAGGTTGTGAAATTTGAACTAAAATTTTCACACCCCCCAGAAATCAGTAAAATTTGTATTCTTCCTCTATCAAATTCTGATTATTTTTAAATGAATTTTTGTTGTGTTTTCAACTCTATGATAGCTTAAACTTTTCTTTGGGACTTAGGAAGTAATCCCTTTTTAATTCTGTAATGACTGGATGATTTTTAATCTATTAGTTATTCTTTGAATGATAATTTTCCTTTTGTGATTTATTTGCTTTGAAATTATTATTTGCATGTTTTAGGATTTGTACTATGGACCGAGAGGTGATTTACAAACTTGGAACCCTTAGATTAGATCTAGAAACCTAGACTATGAGAGTAACTAAGTCCTAGAACCCTAATTTATGATGGTTATTTTACATGTGAGTATTAATCCCATTGTTTCAGACATGATAATATGGACCGAGAGGTGATTTTGATTGTTAGAACCCCTTAGGTAAAACTTGTAAAATTAAAATACGAGAGTATTTAATTTTACTTGAGAAGTAGACTTTGAGAGTTAAACCACGAGAGTGATTTTAATTTTCTTTGTCTGGTTTACTTTTATTTAATTCTGAGCAGCAAGTCACGAGAGTGAAGGCTGTTCTGTTTAAATTGGATATCCGAGAAGAGACAATTTCTTTTTTTAAGTAAAATTTTCTTTATCATGATTTGAATAGCTAATAAAAACTTTATTATATCTAGTCGTGAGAATTAAAAAGTGACGAAACCATAGTCCCAGTTTTCTCTCTCCAATTTTTGACGATAGATTTTGTAATTTTGTTATTTCGTTTATGCTTCATACCCATCGTACATCAATCGCTTAGCTAATAAGAATTCAATTATTTGATACTTAACACATAGGTTTCTGTGGGTTCGATATCTTTTTATTACTTCGACATATCCATGCACTTCGACATAGTCCTAGTTTTCTCTCTCCAATTTTTGACGATAGATTTTGTTATTTTGTTCTTTCGTTTTTGCTTCATACCCATCGTACATCAATCGCTTAGCTAATAAGAATTCAATTATTTGATACTTAACACATGGGTCTCTGTGGGTTCGATATCTTTTTATTACTTCGACATATTCATGCACTTGCGGACACATCAAGTTTTTAGCACCGTTGCCGGGGACCTTAGTTTTGTTAATATCAAAATAGTTGTTAGTATTACTAGACTGAGTTTTATTTATTTTTTATTTTAACTTTGTTTTCTATTTTTGCAGGTTTTGGATTTTCACAGGCTATGACGAAAAATCACAGGGCTGTGATTTCTGCTTTTTTTTTTTAATTTTTTGCATAATTTTTGCTTTATTTGCGTTTCCTGATAGTTTTTTATTCTCAAAAAAATTTTAAAAATTCTTTAAAATTTGCATATTTCAGGAGCTGCAAGAATTTATATATATATAAAAAATTAGTTTTCACACCCTCGTGAAATTTGTACTGAAATTTTCATAGGGCTGTGAAACTATGAGCTATTTTGTTTTTTAAGGTTTTTTGGACTTTCTGATGCTCAAAAAAATTTGCAAAAATCACCAAAAATTTTTTTAAAAATATTTTTGATCGATTGGTGTTGAGAAATCTGCATTCTGAGACTTTTCAATTTTCTATGTTCTTTTCACACCCTTGTGAAAATTTTCACAGTGCTGTGATTTCTGAGTTGGGGATTCTTTTTGTTGTTTTCCAAAATTCTAAATTCATACAATTCTTTTACTTGTTTATGTGCATGACCCTTAGGTCGGGACCACTAATTCTATTAGATCCTGAGATTGAAAAAACTTTTAGATTGGGCAGGAAACTCAAGTTTGAAGAGAAAAAAGAGAATGAACCAACCATGGAAGAAACAAGATCACTTAGGGATTATGCAGCACCAAATCCACAGGGGATACACTCTAGTATAGCCAGGCCAGTGATAGAGGCTAATAATTTTGAAATTAAACCGGCCTTGTTATCAATGATACAACAGAATCAGTTTGGAGGATCGCCACTTGAGGATCCTAATCAACATCTCTCTATCTCTTTTTCTTGAATATTGTGACACCATTAAGATTAATGGTGTATCTAATGATGTTTTAAAACTGAGATTGTTTCCTTTTTCCTTCAGGGATCGAACACACGCCTAACTACAATCCCAGCCAACTGGAACGTTCACCACATGAGATCAAGTTTCAAATGCTTTCTTGTCTAAGTACTTCCCACCAAGTAAGATGATCCAGTTGAGAAATCACATTACCAACTTTGCACAAAGGGATGGCGAGTCACTGAGTGAAGCATGAGAGCGCTTTAATGAATTGCAGCGGAAGTGTCCTCACCATGGCTTAGAAAAATGGGTTTTAATTCATACTTTTTATAATGGTCTTCTTTATAGTACTCGTAGTTGGGAATCTCCGGGCTATTTAAGAAAAATGGAAACAGCGAAAGCGAGCCTGAAACGAGATTCCTAATTCAACAATAAGGACCGTCTTACGAAGAATACAACGGATGTGATAGGGGAATACCTTACTAGCGACTTTGAAGCGATTGATGTTGACGACTGGAGACGCGCAATCAGCCCGTCGTCTACACTCGTGCACACACGGACCGCCTCGAGACTCCTCTACTCCACGAATGTGCTAGCTTCAGGAGAAGAGATCCACGCCTCAAATGTCTTCTCTACTTACGCCAATCATGAAGACCACGCGCCAAGGAGAAGGGGAAGCGTTGGCGACAAGGAGTGGGCAGCACTACAACTTATCCCAACCTTGATGCAAAAACTTTCTTATTGTCATCACATACAAGACCCTCATGCCAAGGAGCAAAGGGGAGGCGACAACAGGAGATGAGAAAAGAGACTGGTGCAAAAATCTCCCTAGAGGGCTTCTCTATTTATAATAGAGGAACTAGCCACACTTGGAGATTTTTATCCATATGGGATTATGTATTAGCGCCTATACAGGTCTGAGAGGGCGTGGGTTCAAATCCCACTATCAACACTACGCCAATATAATTCCACATTTTAATTGCAAATGTGCCAAGCTCAATTAATTAGCCAAGATAAAAATTATCTTTCCAATTAATTATTTTATTTTATTCATGTGACTAAAGTGCCAAGTTCAAACTTGCATTAAGACCCTTGTTTGACACAATTTGACAACTCAAGTCAACAGAGGTCAAACGTGGTCCACTAGTGTCAACTAGTGGTCAAACATGAACTAAATAAAATATCATCTCCTCACAAGAAATTTCATAGCATCAGCTTCCTAAAATGATCCGAATCATACAATGATTCGATCATAGGCTAACCGATCAATACGGAGTCTCTAGCCTCTAGGTGTGTGACCCTGTAGGTCCCTCTAACATTGGTAGTGATGACCTAATCATCACAAGCGGTGAGTGACACTTAGCAGTACATCGTCGCTACCCAAGTCATCGGAATAAATGTCGCCATCGACAACCTCAAAACTGTGATAAGGTATAAGAGTATCCATGTCCCTTTGCCAGGCTGATCGTCCAAATTGGACAAGCGTGTCACACTTGTTTATTCCAACAACGATGGTCATGACAAAATCAGGCTAAACCTAGGTGTGGCCACACGCTTTCAGTCATGCACCATATAGGGGCCCATGGACATCAAGCTTCCCTGCAGGGAAGGGGCAAATCGTCTATCGGCAAGATGTACCTCTCGTATTGCTTAAGATATACCCAATGACAACCGTTAAAACCTCCCTATTACGGCGAGGTGTTAGGTTGTATCAAAGTATGTCCCTCACAACACAAAGATACAATCTTCCTCAAGTCAAAGGACAGATACACCTCTATCACTGTGAGATTCTTCCTGAGACACCAAGAAGAACTCTCACGGTGGGTCGGTCCAGCATATCTCCCTTGATATACTCTTATGCCTACGTTAAGCAACTCATGCTAACCAACACATAAACGAGTCTCACCTGCACCATAGCTGTCCCCTATCCACTATGGTACTCGACTCGGGACAAATCAAACTGAGGTAGAGATATCTCGAGGGACATCATCATGTAAACATACATATGTGCAGATGTATAATAAATCATGACAACGATAATGCCAGGATATTCATAAAATATCAATGTATGTAGTACATATGTCTAGACCGAAAGATAAGTCTCAGGGCATAACACTTATAATCTCCTACTTGCACTCAGACCTTATCGTTGAGGTATCTTAACCCCATGTCTCGAGGATGACCATCATGCTTCTGCTGCGCCAAAGCCTTGGTCAGTGGGTCTGCTAGATTGTTCTCTGTGTCAACTCTACATATCTTCACGTCACCTCTGTCTATGATCTCCCGGATCAGGTGAAAATGCCTGAGTATGTGTTTGGATCATTGATGTGATCTTGGTTCTTTGGCCTAAGCGATCGCACCATTATTATCACAAAGGAGTATAATGGGATCAGCAGCACTAGGAACCACTTGAAGTTCAGAAATGAACTTCTTGATCCAAACAGCTTCTTTGGCTGCCTCAGAAGCGGCAACATACTCTGCTTCAGTTGTAGAGTCTGCTACTGTAGATTGCTTGAAGCTCTTCCAGCATGCAACACCTCCATTTAGCAGGAACACATAGTCGGACTGCGATTTGAAGTCATCTGGGTCTGATTGGAAAGAAACATATGTATAACCCTAGATACATAGATCTTCTTGTCCACAATAGACTGAGAATAAATCTTTCGTCTTCCTCAGATACTTCAAAAAGTTTTTAACGACTGTCCAATGCTGGACACCGGGGTTAGATTGGTATCTACTAGTTATGCTCACTGCATAAGCCACGTCTAGTCTCGTACATAACATGACATACATGAGGGATCCCACTGCGGATGCATAAGGACTCGACCCATCTCCTCTTTCTCAGCCTGTGTAGAGGGACACTGGCTCTTGGAAAGAGTAATCCCGTGCCTCATGGGAAGGTAACCTTTCTTGGACTGCTCCAAGTGAAACCTTTCCAGCACTTTGTCTATGTATGTGCTCTGACTTAAGGCAAGGAGTTTCTTGGATCTATCCCGGTAAATCCTCACACCTAGAATATAGGCGGCCTCCCCTAAGTCTTTCATCTCGAAGCACTTCCCCAACCATGTCTTCACAGCATGAAGGGTAGGGACATCGTTCTCAATGAGCAGTATGTCATCGACATACAAGACTAGAAATGTGACCAAGCTCCCACTGATTTTCTTGTACACATAGGCATCATCTTCATTCTTGAGGAAGCCATAATCTCTCACAGCTTCGTCAAAATGAATGTTCCAACTTCGAGAGGCTTGCTTTAATCCATAGATGGATCTTTTCAGTTTGCATACTTTATGAGCATTGGCTGGGTGAACGAACCCCTCAGGCCGTGTCATAAATACTTCCTCTGACAGGTTTCCATTAAGGAAAGTTGTCTTCACGTCCATTTGCCATATCTCATAGTCATAGTAGGCAGCTAAAGCAAGCATGATCCGAATAGATTTGAACATGGCAACTGGCGAAAAAGTTTCGTCATAGTCCACCTCGTGGACTTGCCTGAAACCTTTGGCCACTAGTCTACCTTTGTAGGTAACCACGTTGCCATCCATGTTTGTCTTCTTCTTGAAGACCCATTTACATCCTATGAGTTTAGTCCCATTAGGCGGCTCAACCAAGTCCCAGACTTGATTAGCAGACATGGAATCTATCTCGGACCTCATGGCCTCCAGCCATCTCTCGAAGTCTGGTCCAGTGACCGCTTCCTCATAAGTCTTAGGTTCATCCTCAATAATGAGAATGTCATCATGTTGAGTCGGCAGCGACCCATACCTATCAGGTGCACAACGTACCCTCTCAGACCTACGTGGAGCCTATGTTTGAGCCACAGGTTGGGTTACAACCTGTACTGGTGGCTTAGATTCCATCTCAACCTCTGTGTCTTGTGGATGATCTTGGACTTTGTCCAAATGAAAACTTCTCCCATTGGTTTCTTTCAAGATGAATTCTTTCTCAAGAAAGACAGCACCACAGGTGACAAAAACTTTGTCCTCAGTGGGATTATAGAAGTTGTATCCTCTGGTTTCCTTAGGATACCCCATAAACACACATTTATCTGACCTAGGCTCTAGCTTGCTAGAATTTTGATGATTAACATATGCTTCACATCCCTAGATCCTCATAAATGTGAGGCTAGGTCATCTCCCACTCCACAACTCATGCGGAGATGCGAGGACACTTTTAGATGGAATGCTATTTGGTGTCAAAGCAGCTGTCTCCAAATCACGTCCCCAAAAATACGGAGGTAGAGTTGCTTGACTCATCATGCATCGAACCATATCTAGTAAGGTTCGATTCCACCTCTCAGACAGACCATTCCATTGGGGGTGTTCCGGGAGGGGTGAGCTATGAGAGAATCCCACACTCTTTCAGATAGTCAACAAACTCATGGCTCAAGTACTCTCCACCTTGATCAGATCAAAGAGCCTTTATGGATCGTCCAAGCTGGTTCTCTACTTCAGTCTTGAACTCTTTGAATTTCTCCAAGGATTCTGACTTATGTCTCATCAGATAGACATAACCATATCTACTGAAATCGTCAGTAAATGTGATGAAGTATATAAACCCACCTCTGGCTTGTTTGTTGAATGGTCCACACACATCGCTGTGTATGAGATCCAATAAACCTGTGGCCCTTTCACCTTTCTTGGTGAATGACGCCTTTGTCATTTTGCCCAACAAACAAGGCTCGTAAATATCAAATTCCTCAAAGGAATCTGAATCGAAGAATCTATTTGCATGGAGTTGTTGGATGCGATTTTTGTTGATGTGCCCTAAACGACAGTGCCAAAGATAAGTGTTGTTGAAGCCACTTAGCTTGATCCTCTTAGCATTTACGTTGCACATAGAACTCTGCATGTCCAAGACATATAGCCCATTGCATAGTGTACCTGATCCATAGAACACGTTTGCCAATGAAAAAGAATAGGTGTTCCCTTTGATTGCAAAATTAAATCCTTTCCTTGCTAGGGCAGGAATGGATATAATGTTCTTGGTAATCAACGGTACATAGTAACAATGGTCGAGTTCTAGTTGAAGTCCCGACGGCAGCGAGAGAGTGAGATCTCCTACGTTTACAGTAACTTGTGCGCTATTACCGACTCGAAGTTCAATTTCTCCTGGTCGTACTGTCCTACTTCATTTGAGCCCTGCATACTTATACAAATATGCGCTCCACATGTAGTATCAAGTACCCATGTGTTTGAAGTAGACAGGTTGACTTCAACCACGTAAATGTCTGAGCCTGAAGACAAAGGAGTAACCCTTCCCTTCACCTCTTTCTAGTGATGCCTTTTACAGCTCTCGAGATTGGGGTCACCCCTCAAGTTTTGACACCAGTCCATCTTGTCCTCCCAAACGACGGATCATAGTTTTAATCCACTATTGTTCGTAGACATCATCTACAACAAAAAACATGTAGATTAGTACTACATTCCAATCATTTAATCTGGACTTGAAATAAATGATTGTTTCTCACTATTTTATCAGACTGACAACCCTCTCAGGTCAATCCGGGAAACCACAAAATTTCAAAAGTGAGATGGGATCCTTGTTCCTCACACGGCCCTGCGTCCCGCGATGGCAGGATGTACTGCACGAGGTGACGCATGTATCTCAAGGTAGGTACGCCGACCAATTGCAACTAGGCAATTCCCCTTCTCAAGACACTTCAAGCACTTCGTGTCCAACGAGGGCTGGATACAGCACGAAACCCTAGCTTCTTGAGGCTGCTTCTAGAAACTTTCATCATGTGGACAAACTACATATGGAAGTTCTAGTCAAGTCCGACCTGACCGTTATGCCTAGGGCCAATAATGTCCTTGCAAAAGACCCGTCTAGAGTTTTAACCAGACTGGGGAAATTATTGTCACCACACGCCTCCTAAAGATAGATGGGTGTGTCCCACGAGGGTGGGAAACAATGCGCAACACCATCAATCGATAGTTTGACGAGGGCTACGCGTTAGAAAGTGGGAATGGGACTTGATATAATTTTGAGAGGGTTTGGGTGGTGTCATACCACATTCGTTTTATCTTATGTCTAACATGACAGGCACCCTATAGTGATAACATAAAATAAAACAATCAAAGCATGGCAATGAAAGTAGTAAAACATGATATGGTTATAGCCCAGACAAGGGAAACAAGCCTCTAGACCTAGACTGTACACCTAACACTACCAAAAGCTCTAAGCGTTCAGCCCATGCTCCAAGCCGTTGGCTCCTTGCTCTGAGTGCTTCAGGGTTCTGCTTCAATCCTAGGTGCACCGCCAACGTTTCATGCTCCACCTGTGTTAGCTCGCAAACCCTAGGCTCCTCCTAGAGTTCGGCCAACACTCTCCTCTACCCTTGGTAGCTCGCAAACCCTAGGCGCCTCCTAGGGTTCGGCCAACATGGGGCGCCACCATGACCAAATAGGGGGCTGTATTGCACCACTTCTAGATCAGCCCATGAAACTTATTTGACGCGCCCCTAGGAAGCCCTAGAAGCCATCAAAGTCTCGGCCAATCAAGAGGTGCGTGCAAACCCTCTTCATCAGCCCCTATTCCTTAAGGTGCGCCACTAGGAGGAACCCTAGAAGCCACCAAGGAGTCAGCCAACAAAGAGGCTACCTATCTTGGTTAGGTGCACATGAGAGAAGGTTTGATGCGCTATTGTCTTCCCTAATCTTCAACTTGATTTTATAACACAAATAAAGGAAAAAAAGGGGCGGCGTGCAGGCCTTACAATAATACATCCTAGGCATGCTTTAGGGCTTGTCTATAACCATATCATATGCATAAAGAAAAACACCTAAGACATGCTCTTCTATATGCAATGAAAAACAACAAAAACCATATTTTAGTTTTTCATTAGAAAACATGTTTGTTAAATCACAGCGATCTTATCAAAAATTCAGATTTTTTGTTTTCTCTCAGGAGTCTACAAGTGGCCATATATACCCCGATTATTGCTTTTGCCACTTGAAATCCCTAACTTGTACGGATTAGGGCAATCACCCAGTCCATGCCCTGAAATCTAGATACAAGTCTCACACTATAGGTCTATCCCATGAATATGAGGAGAAATAAATTGTCACACATAGGGTCTATCCTAATGTGTAGAAACCAAAAATCATGAATTTCATAAGAGTGAGAAATAACAAACCTACTATTTTTCTACACATAAAACATGACATAAAGATTTTTGAAAAAATTTTATGACATGCGCATGCTAGAAAAAACCATACACCAATGTATCTCATAAGTTGCCTCTGATACCACTGTTGGGAATCCCTTGGCTATTTAAGAAAAACAGAAATAGCGGAAGTGAGCCCGAAATGAGATTCTTAATTCAACAATAAGGACCGTCTTATGAAGAATACAAAGGATGTGATAGGGGTATACCTTACTAGCGACTTTGAAGTGATCGATGTTGACGACTAGAGACGCGTGATCGGCCCGTCCTCTACACTCATGCACACACGAACTGTCTCGAGACTCCTCTGCTCCACGCATGTGCTAGCTTCGGGAGAAGAGATCCACACCTCAAATGTCTTCTCTACTTGCACCAATCATGAAGACCACGTGCCAAGGAGAAGGGGAAGCGTTGGTGACAAGGAGTGGGCAGCACTATAACTATCCCAACCTTGATGCAAAAACTTTCTTATTGTTGTCACCTACAAGACCCTCACGCCAAGGAGCAGAGGGGAGGCGGCAACAGGAGATGAGAAAAGAGACTGGTGCAAAAATCTCCCAAGAGGGCTTCTCTATTTATAATAGAGGAACTAGCTATACTTGGAGATTTTTATCCATATGGGATTATGTATTAGCTCCTATATAGGTCTGAGAGGGCGTGGGTTCAAATCCCACTCTCAACACTACGCCAATATAATTTCACATTTTAATTGCAAATGCGCCAATCTCAATTAATTAGCCAAGATAAAAATTATCTTGCCAATTAATTATTTTATTTTATTCATGTGACTAAAGTGTCAAGTCTAAACTTGCACTAAGACCCTTGTTTGACACAATTTGACAACTCAGGTCAACAGAGGTCAAACGTGGTCCACTAGTGTCAACTAGTGGTCAAACATGAACTAAATAAAATATCATCTCCTCATAAGAAATTTCATAGCATCAGCTTTCCAAAATGATCTGAATCATACAATGATTCGATCATAGGCTAACCGATCAATACGGAGTCTCTATCGTCTAGGTTTGCGACCCTGTAGGTCCCTCTAACATTGGTATTGATGACCTAATCATCACAAGCGGTGAGTGGCACTTAGCAGTACATCGTCGCTACCCAAGTCATCGGAATAAATGTCGCCATCGATAACCTCAAAACTGTGATAAGGTATAAGAGTATCCATGTCCCTTTGCCAGGCTGATCGTCCAAATTGGACAAGCGTGTCACACTTGTTTATTCCAACAACGATGGTCATGACAAAATCAGGCTAAACCTGGGTGTGGCCACACGCTTTCAGTCATGCACCATATAGGGGCCCATGGACATCAAGCTTCCCTGCAGGGAAGGGGCAAATCGTCTATCGGCAAAATGTACCTCTCGTATTGCTTAAGATATACCCAATGGCAACCGTTAAAACCTCCCTATTACGGTGAGGTGTTAGGTTGTATCAAAGTATGTCCCTCACAACACAGAGATACAATCTTCCTCAAGTCAAAGGACAGATACACCTCTATCACTATGAGATTCTTCCCGAGACACCAAGAAGAACTCTCACGGTGGGTCGGTCCAGCATATCTCCCTTGATATACTCTTATGTCTGCGTTAAGCAACCCATGCTAACCAGCACATAGCTATCCCCTATCCACTATGGTACTCGACTCGGGACAAATCAAACTGAGATAGAGATATCTCGAGGGACATCATCATGTAAACATACATATGCACAGATGTATAATAAACCATGACAACGAAAATGCCAGGATATTCATAAAATATCAATGTATGTAGTACATATGTCTAGACCAAAAGATAGGTCTCAGGGCATAACACTAACACTTGCCTCACTGTTGATGCTGCTGCAGGTGGGGCTCTTATGAATAAGAGCATTTATGATGCTTAGACCTTGATTGAGGAGATATCTCTGAATCATAACCAGTGAACCACTGAAAGAGGAGTGCTATATCCTCCTCCACATGGTAAGAATGAAAATGATGCATGACGTGCTTTAGCAGAGAAGGTAGACTCTTTAGCTAGTAAATTTGATACTTTTCATATGCAAACTACTATGGCTTCATCATCTATTTCGATATTTGTGGTAATCAAGGGCACAGTTCTGAGGAATGTAAGGTTATTGGTGAGCTGGGTGTTGAATAAGCAAATACTGTAAGGGGGGGGGGGGGGGGGTACAACCAAGGTAGAAATAATGATCCCTACTCTAGCACATATAACCCTGGATGGAGAAATCACCCAAACTTGTCTTGGAAAAATAATAATGGGACACAAGTAGATTCTAGACAATAATCTTATTACCAACCTAGGAATATCAATCCACCACCCAAATCTAGCTTAGAGGACATGTTTAAAAAATTCATGAGTGCCCAGATGAAACAAAATGAAAAAGTGAATGAGACCCTTAGGCAGATAAACTCAAAGTTGGATAGCATGGCTGCCCACAATAAAATACTGGAGACCCAAATAGCACAACAAGCTAGCACATCTTATAGAGCCCCAGGGAAGTTGCCTGCTAAACCTGAACTAAACCCTAGAGAGCACTGTAATGCCATAACTACTAGGAGTGGAAAATAGTTAAATGAACCAAGGGGTAGATTAGAGAATGATGATGATGATGAGCCTGACATTGAACCTAGTAGTGAGCCGGCCTTAGAGGCGCCACCTGCACATGCGCAGCTCCACCCTAGTCCGCCACCTCATGGGAGTGATGAACCTTCACAGGGGTATGATGAGCCATGCCAGCCTAATGTTCCTATACCTAGCTCACCAGCTTCATATAAGCCTCCTATACCCTTTCCCTAGAGACTTGTTCAGGCAAAACTAGATAAACAGTTTGGAAAATTTTTGGATATTTTAAAAAAGCTTTATATAAATCCTTCCATTTACTGACGCTTTTTCTCAAATGCCCACTTATGCAAAATTTTTAAAAGAGATTCTAACTAATAAAAGAAAAATAGAGGACTACAACACTGTGGCATTGACTGAGGAATGTAGTGTCATTATTCAAAATAAATTGCCACCAAAATTAAAGGATCCAAGTAGCTTCTCTATACCTTGCTTAATTGGAGAGATGACTTTTGACCGAGCCTTATGTGATCTTGGAGCCAACGTGAGTTTTATGTCTTTATCTGTTTGCAGGAAACTTGACATGGGAGAGACAAAGCCGACTCCTATTTCTCTACAGCTCGCTGATCACTTGGTTAAGTATCCTGTTGGAATTTTATAAAATGTTCCAATTCAAGTTAGTAAGTATTTCATTCCAGCAGACTTTGTCGTATTAGAGATGGAGGAGGATTCTAAAATTTCTATCATTCTTGGTAGACCATTCTTAGCTACAGTAGGTGTGATTATTGATGTAAAGAAAGAAAAACTCACTCTGAATATTGGTGAAAACATTATTGAGTTTGATTTAGCAGAATCTTTGAAAAAACCATCATATACAGGATCTTGCTTTAGTATTAACATTGTAGATGAGGTTGTTAGTGATTTGCATAAATTGTTTGTTGAACCTTCTGATTCTGAAAGTTACGCTTTTCTAGATTGTGTCGATAAAGAATGCCAGACTGATTTACTTTTGAAGAAGCAGAAAATTGAAAAGAAGAGATGGAAGAGAAAAGAAGGGTTGAATTTGCTTGATGCAGATAAGGGAAGAAAATATTTCTTAGCCAAAGTAAAACACTATTTTTTGGATGAGCCTTATGTATTCAGAAAGTGTGACAGAGATCAAGGACCAAAACAGGGAAAGTATGGAGATATGACTCGAGGAGCTATTACTTGATCAAGTTTAGCTTTAGTCAAGCTTGTGATCTAAAAATTAGCGCTTCTTGGGAGGCAACCCAAATACTATTTTATTTTTTTTATTATTTACATTCTTATTTTGTTAAAAAAAAAGAGAAAAAAAAATCTGCATTCTGCTTCCTACATTCTGACTTCTGCTAATCTGATTAAGTGTATTTTCACAGGGATTTTAAGAAACTGGAGCACCAAAATTCTTAATCTTTGGCACAATTAGGAACAACTCATCTTTCACTACTATTCGGATAACTTGATTAAATTTAAAAGTCCATAGATCATCCTATGACACATAGCATCTTATGATAACTGATTAACTTTTGCAATAGTTTTATTTACTAATCTGATTAGCATTTTTGTTGCAGGTATTCAAGGTGCTTTAATGAGTTGTAACCCTGATCTTTCACACGAGTAGGAAGAACATGTTTCGTTCTATCTCGTGGATTAGTTGGTTCCATTAAAATATGTTCAGACCATCTTAGGAAGCATGGTAACTTTTGAAGTCTGATAAATTTTTGTGCTGTTTTAATGTAGTGATATGATTAGCCCTCTTGCTGTTAATACCCCACATGCCTAACAAATGCTGATCCTTTATTTTTCATATGCCTGAAAAGAATAATTTTTACTCTACCATTTGGCTTTGTCTGTTTTCTTTGTGGATCATTAGATCTTGTTCTTGGGCGTAGCTACTTTTCGTAAATGAATCAGTGGCTGCTCTATTTGCTTTCAACCTGCTACTGCTTCTTTTCCCTTCTAACCAAGGAATCTTCAATTGCAACTTCTTCTACCATCACCCTCTTTAGACCTCCAGTGACACCTCTGATGGCCCCATGGAAGTAGTCATTTTTAGCTAAGGTAAGATATTATTTTTGGGTTGAGCCTTATGTATCTGAGAAATGCGCAGGCAAAATTTTTGGAAGGAACATCCTTGACGATAAGATAGCCAACATTCTTTACCCCGGCACTACACCTTGGATGACAATGATGATAGTGATTGAAATCACTATATTTTTGGTGAATATTTTTATTCTTATTTAGATTTGGTTGTATATCTAATATGATCATCCTTATATTTTGGTGTAGTGGTTTTTATGATATTTTTGATATAATTGTATGATTGTTTCTTTGAAAATTGATTTGTAAAATAAGTATTTGATTTTTGACCATGTGATGAGATGTGTGTTGTTTAAATATTGATGATGAATTATTATTTCTTCCTTGACTATATTGTTTGAAATGATATGTGTGGATGGTTTATTTGTTTAAGGATTTGTGAAATTACCTAGGAAATGATTTTTGGATAAAATTAGTCCTGGTATGATTAAAATTTTCATGAGATAAATATTTATGCATTCTTGTGATATGAGTTGAATGATGGTTGCTTAATTTTGATTTTTCTGATTTTTACTGGATTAAATTATTTTCATGAAAAGAAACTGGAGGATATCTATGAATAACTTGCTCCAACTCTTCTAGTGTGATATACTATAGTTACGAGTTATATTATACCATGTGGTATACTTTAAATCTGTTTCAATGGAGTAACAAAGGGAAATTTATAAAATTATATTTCTACCCTTTAGAAGAAAGATCGATAATGATTTAAGTACCATGCCATTGACCGGCTCTCTCCATAATAAAGGGTGATAAAACGCTAATGTCAAAAAAAAAAAAAGGGAGAAGCAGAAAAAGAGAGAGAGCTGTAGGTCAAGAGAACAACTCCGTTGACTACTTACAATTATGCTATGAGTAATATTACACTATTTTACAGTGCACTTTGAATAATGTTATCATGCTAACAAGATTGAGCAGATAACCGTTCAAAGACTAGTTTGCATTAAAATTTAATTACATAATGTTCTCTGGAATCGATAAGTGAAGGTGATTTTTGATGGTGAATTGGATTAATTAAAAGAAAGTTTATAATTGTTTAGACAAGTTGAGCTTGAATGCCATTACAAGGATCATGAAATTCTTAATCATCTTGGGTTATAACTTTTTAAAGATCTATT
This sequence comes from Costus lasius, assembly GCA_027563935.2. Lineage (NCBI taxonomy): Eukaryota > Viridiplantae > Streptophyta > Magnoliopsida > Zingiberales > Costaceae > Costus > Costus lasius. The sequence goes on along the minus strand of CM050450.1, from coordinate 104,185,670 downwards.
TCAAAGTATTTCATTAAATCTCTTATTCTTATGAATCATTACACATATTATAGATAACTTTCATGTTAAGGAGGAATGAACCGAAGTCATATATATTTTCTTTACATACTTTGATTCATATTTTGAGTTGCTTGAGGAGAAGCAAGATTTGAGCCTTATGTATTTTGATGACTCAAAGTTTCATAGTAAATTTTATATTAATTGTATATTATTTTTGAGTCATATTTATGCTCTTTTGTTTGTTTTTAAATTTATTTGGTCAATTATTTCAGAATCTACACCTCTTCTTGTTTTTGATCAATTTCAGGTAAAAAGGGCTTAATTTCAATGGATTTAAAGAAATCGGAGATCGGAAATAGATTCAGCACGAAATTTTGAGCCAAGGGGTCAATTTTGGAATTTTTCAGATTTCACACCCTCGTGAAAATTTGAACTAAAAATTGCAGGGGGGGGGGGGTGTGAAAATAATTAAACAGAAAATAGCCGCCGCCGCCGTGTTATTGTAGCCGAGAATTGCAAAGCCAAATTAGGGAGATTTAGAATGCGATTTCAAAATCAAAAAGAAGGGGAGTAATCTATAAGAGGAGAAGAAGATTTCAAGACCGGTATCCCTAATTTTGATCAACCACAAAGGGAGAAATCGAGTGTGGTGCCACCGCGGTAGGGTTCCTCACTGGGAAGCAACGAGCTCATATTTGGCGACCAAATTTTCGGGGAAGGTGCACCTGGTGGAGGAGAAGATACACCGAAAGTTTCAAAACAAAAGGACTTTGATTGGAGGAGAAATCAATGAAAACGTGGTGGCAGCTACTATTCATTGGTGGGCTGCTATAGAAATCACGGGGCTGTGAAATTTTGTACTGAAATTTTCACAGCCCTGTGAAATTAGTAAAATTACTTTTTTTACCCCTTTTCAAATTCTGATTTTGCTGAGATGAATTATTATTATTTTTCTTCCATCATGATAGCGTAAAAACCTTTTTGGGATAGAGGGAGTAATCCCCTTAATTTCTGAAATGACTAGATAACTCTTATTTTGTTAGTTGTTTGAAATAATAATTTTACTTTTGTGATTATTGATATTTAAATTTCTAATTTTAAAATATTAGCATGTCATAGAGTTTGTTATATGGACCTAGAGGTGATTTTGATTATTAGAAACCCTTAAGTAAAACTTGTAAAATTAAGATACGAGAGTATTTAATTTTACTTGAGATTTTGACTTTATAAATTAAATTTATGAGAGTAGATTTAATTATTTAGTTAGATTTACTTTTATTAAATATTGAACGGTAAGTCACGAAAGTGAAGACTTTTTTAGTGTAAATTGTTCATCCGAGAGGAGGCAATTTCTTTACAAGTAATTTTTTTTATCATGATAAAATTAACTGACAAAAACTTATTTATGTCTAGTCATAGAAATTAAGGAGGATGAAACCTTAGTCCCATATATCTCTTTGAAATTTACAATACATTTTAATTGTTTGCTTTCATCCTATTTCATCACATATCGTCTTCTTAGCTAGTGAAAACTCGATTATTTGGTACTTAACACGTAGGTCCCTATGAGTTCGATATCTTTTATTACTTCGATGTATCCGTGCATTTGCGAACACATCAAGTTTTTGTCGTTGTGCACTTGTGGGTTTGATATCTTTCCTTCAGCAGGCAGCAGCCTCTACCACAGTCTCTAGCAACCTGTGCTTGCTTCTCCAGCAAACTTCAAAAAAAATTTTGCAGTTGGGGTACCAACTGCTGAATTTGCAGTTGAGTGCCCCCATCTGTCAAACGTGAATCACAAAGCAGTAATGGGAATCCCAAAGCATAGTCAATTTCACGAACTTCACTCAACATACACGAAAATATAATCACTATTTAACCATGGTTTAAAAGTCAACCTATATAAAACTAGTCAACGTACACGAATTGGCGGGATTACACGAAACTGGTGAGATTTCACAAAAAATAGGTGGGATTACATAAAAAATAGGCAGGATTTCACGAAATGAGTTCAGTTTTCGTAATAGTTTTTCGTGAAATGAGTTCAGTTTTGTGAAATAATAATAGTTTTTCGTGGAATGAATTTAGTTTTCGTGAAATGGTAACAGTTTTTCGTGAAATAATAATAGTTTTTCATGAAATAATACCAGTTTTCGTGTAAGTCAATGTAGTTTTCGTGAACGTTGACTTTAACTAGGGTTAGATTTGGGTTTAAACATCGTGAACGTTGACTAAAGATCGTAAAATTGACTTAACTTTGAGATTTGATAGATATGCTTTTGGATTCGTGTCTTGGCGATGGGGGCATCCAACTGTAGATGCTGTAGTTGGTACCCCAACTGCAAAAATTTTTTTGCAAACTTCTGCCACCTACTCCGCCACTTCAGTGAAAAAAATTTTGCAGTTGGGTACAGTCGCGCAGTAGGGTACGCAGCTGTGTGTAGATTTTATGATCATCGTGATGAAGAATTATCGTGAAATCGACTACATTTCATGATATTAAGATTTATTTCACGATGGTCGTGAAATCCTTGACACATGCTGCGCGACCGTGCAGTTGGGTCTGCAAAAATTTTTTCCACTTCAGTAATCGCTGATCTCCCCTTTGCCAGCACCGTGAATCAGCTACCTCCGACTGCTTCGTCTTTGGCTGCAACCATCTCTGTTCCAGGCGACAACGAGTTTGCCAGCCAGCTGCAACTTCTCTCCAGCCAGTCGGCAGTACCAGCGTTTCCATCTTCAGCTTCACCTTCAACCAGCTGATGTCCCTATTCTGCCACCAATCGGCATCTGCCTCAGCAGCTGTCGACTCAACCGTCAGTTCCTCTGATTTACAGCCGCCGACTCTAGTTTCTTCCAGCTGGCAGCAGCGTCCTCAACCACCGCCAGCAACCTCTCTGACGCTAGCATCTTGTTTCGCAGCCACCAATTTCAGCTTCCGTTTTCTTCCAGCCGGAGAAATCTTCAGCGGCGATCTCTGTTTCTCTTAGAGACAGATCTTCTCCAGCCGGCATCTTCTTCTCCGGCAGATCAACTGCTCTCCCCTGTTCCAGCCAGCAGCTTCCATCCAGCCGGTGGCGTCTTCATCTACTTCCTCTATCTCATCCACCGCCAACTTGTTTTCTGTCGGCGCTCGACTCAGACCAGCCGCCGTCATCTGCCAGTGCCGCTTGTCTCTTCCGCGTCCAGACTAGCCGCCATCGTCTGCCAGAGCCGCTTACATCTTCCACTCCTGACAAGAGGTCGCCACCTCTTCTTCACTAGCCGCTGCCTCTGTTTCCAGCCACCACTTCCGATCTGCCAGCCAGAAAGCCAGCGGCCGCGTTGCCATCACCGCATCACTAGCCTACAGATGGCGTCTTCTTCTCTGATCGTTCCAGATATTCTGCCGGCATCTTATCATCTTCAGCTGCAGAGACCTTCCACTTCCAGATCCGTCGGCGTTGCCTCTTCAGCGAAGCTTCCATCGGCAACTCTTCGGCGGCTAAGGCTTCCCGTTTGCCGACAGCCCTTCTAGCAGATCTCCTTCAGCGGAGGAATCTTCCGCACTCGTATCTGCAGACGAAGCTCTCTTCTGGCCGGCGCTAAAATCCATCCGCTAGCAACATCTCTACTGCTAGCAGCAGCAGAGATCGGCAGCAGTCTTCCCAGCCAGATCTCCTCTGATCTACAGTCGCGCCGACGATGATGTCTTCCAGCGACCACTGTTTCTTTGCTTCATCCAGCGGGCGGTAGTCAACCTGCTTTCAGGCGACAACGAGCTTCTCACCCGGCAACTTCTCAACAGCCGGCGATCTTCTTTCTTTCAGCCGCAGCCGCCAGTTTGTTTACGCCGACTAGCCAACTACCGCCTCTATCTTCTTCTCTAGCAGACCAGCCGCACCATCCAACCTCCAGCTTCCACCTCTAGCCAGCACCAGCCATCCTCTGCTTTCTCTGTTTCCAGCCACCAGCTTCTTTGTTCCAGACGTTGCCGCAAAGCTCCGCCCAATCAACTTCCAGATTCGCCAGCGCCTTCCTTCCAGCCGGAGCTTTCTTCTCCAGCAGCCTCCTCTAGCAGGCAGCAACTCTGCTTTATCTTCCACCATCGGCGACTGATTTCATCGAGCCAGCGACAACATCTTCCACCAGCATCAACTCTGTTGCAGCCAGCTTCTTCTTCCAACCATCCAGCAGCTTCCTTGTTTCTGTCAGCAATCGACATCTGTTCCAGCTGCAGCTTTCTCAGCATCGTCGCCAGCAGATTTCCTCCAGCCAATGGGAGTCTTCTTCTCCGGCAACATCACTGCTAGCAGCTCTTCTAGTCTACAGCTACAATCAACAACCGCAGGCGACATCTTGATGTAAGAGGGGGCATAGCATGAAAATCTTCAATCATGTTAATGACTTTCTAGTCACGCCAAAATCCAGAACTGATACCTGCCAAAGAACGCTTAATCAGTGTAACACCAAGAAACAAAAAAACATGGAATAGGAACGGAAAAGCTGTAAGCAGGGGCTTGTGCAGATCAACGTCGCGGGAACAAGGATGCTCGTCGGAGGCATTGGAGGCAAAGGGAAGACGAACAGTCGGTATTGTTCTCAGTGAAGCAAGCGGGGAGTTGGGACGCTGGAAGGCTGCAGAAACGTGAGGGAAGAGAGGCCAGCGGGTCTCGAGGCTGGCGGGGGCGTTTCCGGCATGACAACCGGCTGGCGGTGGCGTCTGGGTGCTAGGAGACGGGCGGCGCTAGCGCTGAGGCAGAAACAGGGGATGACGCGAACAGAGCAGGGGCAGCCGGAGATCATCGGAGACGGCAAAATCTCCCGACCTGCTACCACTGGAAGTTCTCTTGACCAAGGCGAACGGGTGGCCGGAGTTTGGGATCGATCGGTGACTGATCGGAGGTGATCGACGGCGATCAGTGGTGAAGGGCAGAAGCAGGGGCGTGAGCTGAGGCGTCACCGGAAATCTTCCGATTCCGGCGATCCAGACGTCGGATGGGGCTATCCCCCGGTTGTGGGTTCGACTAGAAGTGTGGAAGGCGTGGCTGAAATTTGAGGACGATCCGTCGGTTGGATCGTCGCTGGCGGCGAGGCAAGTGGAGAGTCCAGATCTAGACTCGGCAAGCAAGCAGGCGTGGATTGCGACAGCGGCGGAAGAATGTTTAAACGTGGCTAGAGGTGAAAGATGGGTGACGATGGCTTGGTTGGAACAGGAGGCGTTGATGATGTCGGGGCACCGACGAGAGGTGGTGGAGGAGGCGGGGATGGCGTCCGAGTGTTGGCGAAGGCGGAGAAGCGGAAGTTCGAACAGAACAGGGGAGGCTGGCGAGCATAGCAGGGGTGGTCGCCGGTCGGCCGGTGATGGACCAAACCCAAACCTGCTACGATTGGAGATTTCTATGATGTTGGTGGAGCTGTGGCCGGAGTTTCTGGGCGGACGGTGGCCGGACGAAGGAGGACGACGTCGGAAGGTGGATCTAGGGCGTGAACTGGGCGGAACAGGGGAGTTGGTCGGTGCTCTCGATCCGGCGATCGGAGCGACGGATAGGCGTATTCTGGCGGCCGAAGGTTCTTCAGGGGAAGGAGGAGTGGTGGCCGAAGTCTCGTGGAGATCCGGCCGGTGGATCGACGGCGGCGATGTCGCAAAGTTTCGAAATCTGGGCTGAAGTTGCAGATGGTTGCAGCGAACAGAGAAGGAGAATTAGAGGTAGAGGAAGAGAATAGAGAGGAGAGGAGGAAGGAGGGACTCGGCCCTAGATGTAGAAGGGGAAGAAGGAGACATCCGATCGAATCAAACAAACACTATTTCCATTAATCTTCAACTTCAACAACTTTTGCTTACATGTGAGAGATTACATTTTATAGAGCAAAGGAGGAAAATGGTTAGCTGGGAAGTTTTGTGACCGTTGGCTGTAATGTTCAAGGAAGTCTCCAACATCTCTTCTCAGTTTGGTAAGTTGCAGCCATTTTTCCATCATTGCAAGTCCTTCTTGCTGCTTCTTCGTATTCACGCCTTGCTATTCACGTAAGCTCCTAGCCGTTGCTGCCAAATCTTCTGAGTCTCAATCATTTCTTCATTTGAGTCGACAGCAAGCCATCTTTGGAAGCTAAGCAATTTAGCTGCTGCTCTTGGGCTTGAATAAGTATGGGCTGAGATGGGTTGATTGCATATTTGGGCTTTGTTACCATGCTTGCTTGGTTTGAGTTTGATCTAGGCTTAATGTGTGCATCCAATTGACTCGATCTCATGTTGATTACATGGCAAATGAAATAATAAGGATTAGTGCCTCATTAAAATTTAGAATGACATGCCAATCAAAATCAAAATTTAGACATAAATATTGACTAAGTCTACATTCAATCAAGATCTACAATAATTATACAAAAATGACTAAGTCAAAATTAAGTTAAATATCATGTCAATATGCTCCTGCATCACATCTCCACCGCAAGCAGCTTCATCTTCTACGGACACGTCCGTTCCCAGCCAGTTGCGCAGCTATGCAGCCATCCTCAGCTGGCAACCCTTCACGGCAGCCTTTTCTTCCTTTTACACCGGTAGCTTCTTCTCCAGCGGTGGACAGTATTTCTCTCCAGCTTCATCTAGGTAGCTGTTGTAGTCCTCAAGTGCACGAATACTCAAAGTAATATTTAAGATATCGAACTACAGAAACCTCGTTGTTAAGTACCAACAAATTGAATTCTCACTAACTAAACAAATCGAGAATGATGAAAATAAATGATTGAATGGTATATGGAAAATCAGAGAGAAAGAATTGGGACTAGGAGTTCATCCACCTTAATATTTATGACTAGATATAATTAAATGTTCATCAATCTATTTTTATTATGGTAAAGATATAACTTACTTAATAAAGAAATTAACTCGCTCTTGCGCAGTCAATTTACAAAGAACGATCCTCACTCTCGTGTAAGATCTATTCAATGTTTAATATAAGTAAACTTTAATAGAGAGATTAAGAATCACTCTTGTGTATTCCATCACAATGTCAAAATCTCAAGCAAAACTAAGTATTCTCATACCTTAGTTTCACAGGTTTTACTTAAGGTTTTCAAACAATCCAATATCTATCTCTAGCATATTTTCATGTCTAAAATAATAATAATTTCTAGATCAGAACATCAACAAGAGTTAAATTTCTAAAATCTAAAAATAAGAACACAACTAATCTCTTACGATGAGCTCCTACCACAAATTCTAGGGTTCCAAGTTTTACGTATCATCTGCTCAGTCCATAACACAAAACTCTAATACATGTTAATGATCGAAACTAGAAAAGATTAAAGACATTAATCTCTTAAGTAAAATTACCATACCAAAAATATTTTGATGGAATAAAGATCATCTAGTCATTGAAATATCAAAGGGATTATACCCTTTGTCCCAAAAGAAAGTTTAAGCTAGCATGATTGAAGGATTACAATAAAACATAGTTTTAGATTGAACAGAAATCGAAAGGGAAGAGTAAAAGTTACAAAACAGGGCTGTAATGAAAATTACAGCCCGTAATTTGTAGTAGAGTCGCGATGAACAGTGCAGGCGACCATGTTTTTGTTGATTTATCCCTTGATCGATCTCCTTTCACTCTAAAACTTCTGATGTGTTCTCCTTCCTCAGACGAAGCTTCCTTTCAAATTTCATGGCCGGAGGTGGTCTGTACAATGAACGGTGATGAACCCTAGTGCGGCGGTGATTCCCTGAAATTCCTCCTCGAACGTGAATGAAAATTATTCCTTTTGCTTCGAAAATCTTCGCTTGCTAATGCTGAGTGTTCTCCTTTTTTCGGATGTTCAATTGGTCCCCTAAATCTCGAGAAATCATCTTTTTAAGTTTTTGGCGGAAGAATCGAGCAACTGGGCGCAAAATTACGATATCGTGACGATCATTACGGTACTGCCGTAATTACTTCTGAAGTTTCTGTAGGCATATGGCCCGTAATTACGGCACAATAAAATTCGTCATGGTAGTGCCGTAATCTCCTTGATTGTACCTTAATTCTTCCGCAATCCTTTGAAGTCTCTGCCCGAATCTGGACCGAAATCACGACACCGTAAAATTCATTACGGTAGTGCCATAATTTCTAAAAAAATCTTCTGCAGGTTGCGGCCGTGAAATTCATTACGGTAGTGTCATAATCCCAGATTACGACTGTAAAATTAATTATGGCACTACCGTAATTTCGCAGGAAAATCCGGTTTGACTTGAAATTTTGTGTGCAAACTCCTCTTGATGATTAGAATTCGTCCACGCATCGAAATTGCTTGAAAACCCATGATAATGATGCCTTTTTACCTGAAATTGATCAAAAACTAAGAAAGGTGTAGATTCCGAAATATTTAATAAATAAGACATAAAAATAAGTAACAGAGCATGATTATGACCCAAAAATGCAGTGGATTTAGCAAGAAATATGCTATGAAATTTAGAGTCATCAAAATACATAAGGCTCATACGTTGCTTGTCCTCAAGCAAATAAAGAAATCAATACTGATTATGAAAATAAACTTTAAGATGATGAATAAATTTCTAAGATACAATCACATGTGAAAAATTCACATCAAATAATAACTTAAAATTTCAAATAAATATATCATCCTCCGAATTCAATCTTTAAGATCCATGACTCAATCAAATAAAATTTCGCAATATGCATAAATAGAACTTCAATCTTATGAGTTCACCTAGTTTTAGTTTTGAGTCCAAGATGTCTTTGTTTACAGGAATAGGAACCACAAAATCTCTTTCCACTCAAAATTTTTTTTCTCTCTTCTTTTCTTTTTATGCATATTTGACATTTTCTAAAATGAATATCACCTTTCTTCTGGTGACATATTTAATACATTGGTCACATAACCAACATAATAGAACTCATATCTCTTTAAGTAGAAAGAATTCTTCTTGAGATAGCAGAGTTAATGTCAAAGAATCTCTCTCATGGCATGCATCCACATAGATACATACTTTTTCAATTGAACTTCAACTCTATCTTAGGTATCATTGTAAATACAATGTCAAGAAGAGGAGTTATTCTTTTTAGACTTCAACCCATAACTTTAGGTACCACTGCCAATTTTTCGCAATGCCAAATAGGGGAGTCACTTTTCTTTGTGGATTTTGGATTCTTTCTTCCCAACAAATAACAAGATGGACTTTAATGATCTACGAGATTTAATCAATTGATATCAATCCGAAAATCACACAACATATGCTCATTTTATCCAAAAGAATTACTTCACTTTCAAATCTCATTCATTAAACAATATATTCACCTAAAACTTCATGTATAATCAATGTAAAATTTCAACAGATTATATCAAAGAAAAAACTCATCATTTTAGATCTATTTCCAATTCTTCAAGCATTGTCATGAACAATATTTTATCATCAAGAAAAATTTAGGCATGATAACGGTAGCATTTTCATGATTAAACAAACCACACAGGCATATATATCATTATTACCAAATCATACTAAAATCATTAACACCAAATCACATATCATACAAAACACAGAGTGTATCAATCCAAAATATCAGAATATCAAATACAACCATATCGAACCATTATCAAATCAACCAATATCTCAATACAACCATATCGAAAGAAAGTATAGCAGTCATCAAATCCTCTTAATACAACCAAATCGAAATCATGTAGCAATCAAATCTCAGAAACGAGGATCAGTAGTAGTAGGACACAAGAAGTTTGACAGAGTCATCCTTCCCTACACAAGTATAAAATCAGTATCAATTAGTAAAATATAAGTAGAGCAATAAGAATAGGAGAAAGATACTCACAAAGCTCTACTCATCTGAATCCGTCTCCTCGTCATCTCTCATAGCCTGGGTGGCGTCCATGGGATCCTAAGAACCTCCCTCTCCTGCATCACCATAAATACCACCCCTCCTGGTATCCTCGAAGCCAAAGCGATCATAGAGAAAGTTACCCATCTCTTCCATGTAGTTCCCCAACGCCTCGATGTCCTGGTGAATGTGGCTCATGGCGTCGGACATCCTCCCCATGGAACCCATGATCTTCTCCATGCGCTGCTCCTGTCGGTACATCTGCGTCGAGAGAGCTTGAAATCCAGGGTCCTGATAAGTCTGCCATCCACTCTGATCAGGAGTTGCACGATATGGAGATGATCCAGCGGCTCCGTGCAATGGTGGATCGGTGGCTCTAGGAGGTGAGGAATCCATACCCATACCAAATGGGTCATCAACCCAAGCAGGAGGTGGTGGTGGCACTGATGTCTCTAGTGCAGGAGTGGCATAAGAAACACAGCTCGGGGATAGCTTCCAATTTTCCAAATTTTGCACTGTGGCCCTTCCAGGGTTTGGCAATGGCAGAGTAGGAAGCCCAAGCTGAAGAATCAAGCAATATGTGTCTCCATCTCTTACAATCATCTTCATGGCAATGCATGATTCAATGTCGATCATTGCATTGCCCCTAGCAACTTCGATCCCATAGGGCTCAATCCCCAAGTATAGTGCTATAGGAGTAAGAAATCCTCCTATCACTATCGTGCCCTTTTTAGCTCTAGCCACTTGATCCAAATGTTTCATAAAGAAGAAAGCCACATCCACAAGATATCCATGAAGCATGCACCAAAGGAAAAGCAACTCAGTGTGACTGACCATACCATCGCTATCTCCTCGCCCGAAGACGGTATGAGCAAGAACACGGTGGGCGTATTTGATGCATGGGTTTGAGATGCTTGTGGCTCTGGCTGAAGATGGTGAAAATCTAGTTTCTGAGGTGATCTGATTCCAGAAGACATTCTCAATAAATCCAATAGGTGGCTCAGTGCGCCCTCTCTTTGGAAGATGGAAGATGCGTCGAATATCCTTAAATGTGAGCCTCCTATCTTCGTTAGCCATCCTGAATCTGATCTCTCCTACAGCTGAACGATCTTCCTACTCATCCCAATCCACCTCTAAACTATTGAGAAATTCTAGCACTATGGGTAGATAAGTCTTAGGAGTCATGTCAAAAATTCTTTTGTAGCAATCCGGTCAAACATCCACAATACATCCTCTTTCAATCCCAAGAGCTCCAATGCATGAGTATCGGCGTACTTAGTTTTTACAATGCGTCTAGTGAGTAACAGATTGTACCTCTGTTCTTGAGCTTCGTCTTTGAAAATGATACCGAAAGGATTTGATGGAGGAGCTGGGGCTTCAGCTGGGGCCTTCCCCTTTCTCTTAGAAACCATTCTCTTCATGGGTGACATGATGAATGTGCAAAGAAATCAAAGAACTTCTGAAGAAAACTGAAGTGAACAGTTACCAAAGGGGCGAACAGGGCTTCACACAAGAGCTGAATCAAGCTCCAAATCTGATCTTCTGAGTTGCAATCGAGCTTCCAAACACCTTGAGGGATGATCTTCTACTCTTTCCAAGACTCCTTGAAGTCGGAACCAGTAGATTCGAAGCTCTGACGAGGGAAAACAAAGAGGGGCAAAAATGGCACAAGAACAGCGGCTTAGCGGCGGCTGAGCTTGAAATCTCTCAAAATCTCTCGCAAAATCGGTGGGAAATCATTAGGAAGGGTCGCCAGAGGGATTAGGAAGCAAAGAATCGAAGAAACCTAGAGTTCGGCGCGATTTCGGGTGGAAAAACCCTAAAACACGGCTGAGAAACCCTAAATACGGTACTAGAATAGCGTGGGGTCGGCAACATTATGGTATCGTAAACGGTTTACGGTAGGGCCGTAAAATCGAACAAACTCTTCGGCAAGAAAAAGTCAACAAATTACGGCACCGTGAAGGTCATTACAGCACTATCGTATTTCGCTCAAAAATCCCAAAAGTTTCTGTAAGAAAATGTTCCAATTTTACGGTACCGTGAAAAGCATCACGGCACTGCCGTAATTTCCTCAAAAACTCAGAAACTTTTTAGTAAAAAAATCGTCCAAAAATACGGTACCGTGAAAATCACCATGGCACTGCCGTAAAATACTAAAAAATTCAAAAGTTTCTGGATGAAAACGAACCAAAATTACGGTTAATGAAATTCATTACGGTAGCATGTAAACGAATTATGGTACCGTAAAAATCATTACGGCCCTGCCGTAATTTGTCCAAAAATTCAGGGATTGCTAAAAAAAATGTACCTAAACGAAAAAAGAAAAATTAATCCTAAACAAAACAAATTAAGACAAAAACAAACACAAAAGAAAGAGTGCTTGAGTTGCCTCCCAAGAAGCGCTAATTGAAAAGTCATTAGCTTGACTGTTTTGCACTTGGATTTGCTCGTGGTTCATCAAGTAGAAAATCTTCTCCTTCTTTAATCTGCTCCTCATGGTAGTAGTGTTTCAATCTTTGGCCATTAACCTTAAACACTCCCTTCTTGTCACTCCAAATGTCAACTGCTCCATATGGATAGGTCTTCTTAACCTGAAAAAGTCCAGACCATCGAGATTTAAGCTTACCGGGAAAAAGTCTCAATCTAGAATTAAACAAAAGAACGAAGTCACCTGGTTGGAATTCCTTTCTGAGTATGTGTCGGTCATGCCACCTTTTAGTCCTCTCTTTATAGATCTTTGCGTTTTCATAAGCAGAGAGTCTAATCTCATCAAGCTCGTTCAGTTGTAACTTTCGTTTTTCACCCGCGCTCTTCAAGTCAAAATTCAGTGCTTTGATCGCCCAGAACGCCTTATGCTCGAGCTCTACAGGAAGGTGACATTATTTTCCATAAATCAATTGAAAAGGAGACATACCTATCGGTGTTTTGAAAGTAGTCCGGTATGCCCAAAGCGCATCATCAAGTTTGAAAGTCCAGTCCTTCCTTGTTCTTGACACTATTTTTTCCAATATCCCTTTTATCTCTCTATTCGATATCTCCACTTGTCCACTTGTTTGGGGATGGTAAGGTGTTGCAACTCTATGATTTACCCAATACTTTCGAAGCAAAGCTAAAAATCTGTGTTCAATAAAGTGAGAGCCTCCATCACTAATTACTACTCTTGGGATCCCAAAGCGTGGAAAGATAATCTTTTTAAATAATTTAACCACAACCCTAGAATCATTAGTAGGAGAAGCAATGACTTCCATCCACTTGGAAACATAGTCTACCGCCACGAGTATATACTTGTTACCTCCAGACGATGGAAACGGTCCCATAAAATCAATCCCCCAAATATCAAATATTCAACTTCAAGTATTGTGGACAAAGGCATCTCATTCCTTTTGTTGATGTTCCCCATCCTCTGACAACTATCACAAGACAGTATAAAATTTCTTACATCTTTAAATAAAGAGGGTCAATAAAATCCAGATTGTAACACTTTAAAAATAGTCTTCTCAGTACTAGCATGCCCTCCATATGATGATCCATGACACTGTAATAATATATCATTGATTTCTTCTTCTAGGATACATCTCCTAAATATGCCATCTGCACATCTTCTAAAAACATAAGGCTCATCCCAAAAATAATGCTTGACATCAGCTAAAAATCTTTTCTTGCCTTGATAACTCAAATCAACAGGAAAAACATTAGAAACAAGATAGTTTACTATGTCTGCATACCAAGGAGCCTTAATCTGATCAATCCTCAAAAGCTGTTCCTCAGGAAAGGAATTATTGATTATATCACCTTTATTATCTTCTACAATTATCCTTGAAAGATGATATGCAACAAAATTTTCAGTTCCTTTTTTGTCTTTGATTTCCAAGTCAAACTCTTGTAGAAGCAAAATCCATCTAAGCAGACGCGGTTTACTGTCTTTCTTTTGCATCAAATACTTAACCGTTGCATGATCAGTGTACACCACAACTTTTGAATTTATCAAATAAGATCTAAATTTATAAAAAGCAAAAACAATAGCCAAAAGTTCCTTCTCAGTTGTGTTGTAATTCCTCTGTGTCTCATCTAAAGCTTTACTAGCATAGTAGATAACATAAGGCTTCTTTTCCTTTCTTTGTCCTAGAACTGCTCCTACAGCAAAATCACTGGCATCACACATAAGCTCAAAAGGCAATTCCCAATCAGGTGGCTGCATGATAGGTGCTGATATTAAGGCTTTTTTCAGTTCCTGAAAAGCAAGCAAATAATTCTCATCAAAGCAGAATTTAGCATCTTTGCAAAGTAAATCAGTGAGTGGTTTAGCAAGTTTAGAAAAATCCCTGATAAAATGCCGGTAAAATCCTGCGTGTCCCAAGAAGCTTCTAATCTCTTTAACTATAGTGGGTGGTGCTAGCTTCTCAATCACTTCAACTTTTGCCTTATCGACTTCAATCCCTCTTTCTGAAATAAGGTGCCCCAAAACTATTCTTTATCTAACCATGAAATGACACTTCTCCCAGTTAAGCACAAGGTTAGTTTCTTCGCACCTGTGCAAAACTCGAGATAAATTAGCCAAATAATCATCAAAGGAAAAACCATAAACAGAAAAATCATCCATGAAAACATCCATAAAATCTTCAATAAATTTAGAAAATATTGCCATCATACACCGCTGAAAAGTAGCAGGTGCATTACACAATCCAAAAGGCATCCTTCTATAAGCAAAAGTACCATATGGGCAAGTAAAGGTGGTCTTGTCTTGATTATCAGGATGAATGGGAATTTGAAAAAATCCAGAATATCTATCAAGAAAACAAAAATAAGAATACTTAGCAAGTCTCTCAACCATCTGATCAATAAAAGGTAAGGGGAAGTGGTCTTTCCTAGTGGCAGTATTTAATTTCCTATAATCAATACACATGCGCCAACTAGTAACTGTTCTAATAGGAATCAACTCATTATCTTTGTTTTTCATAACTGTGACACCCCTCTTTTTAGGAACACAATGTACAGGACTTACCCACTTACTATCAGAGATAGGGTAGATAATACCTGAATCGAGCAATTTCAAAACTTCCTTCTTTACAACTTCCTTCATAGATGGGTTGAGTCTCCTTTAGAAATCCACATGTGGCATGTGCTCATCCTCCATATGAATCTTGTGCATACAAAAAGAAGGATTAATTCCTTTCAAGTCATCAATGGCATACCCAATTACCTTTCTATGAACCCTCAACTCTCTCAAGAGAAAATCAGTCTCCCTTTCATCTAATTGAGCATTAACAATAACAGGGTAAGTAGAATTAGGGCCAAGAAATTCATAGCGAAGATTATCAGGTAAAGCTTTGAGTTCAACTTTTGGAATTTTTTTCTTTTTCATCATCAAATATTGTGCAGTCCAAAACATCATGAGTATCATCACAAGAATCAGAATCAAAATCAGAATCATCAATTTCAGCACATGAATCATCACAAGAATCAGAATCAAAATCAGAAGGATCATCAAATAAAAAACCAAGATCATAAACCACATCATCAACAGCATGAACACTACAGCATGAACTAGTATATGAAGGTTTTTTCAATGAATCATTCAAATCAAACTCAATTTTGTTATCACCAATATTCAGAGTGAGTTTACAATTCTTTACATCAATAAGTGCTCCAGCAGTGGCTAAGAACGGTCTACCAAGAATAATAGGAATTTTCGCATCTTCTTCCATCTCAAGAACTATAAAATTAGTAGGTACAAAATACTTACCAACTTGGATAGGAACATCCTCAAGAATACCTACAGGATACTTCACTGAGCGATCGGCGAGCTGCAAAGATATTGAAGTAGGTTTAGGAGCTCCCATATCTAGTTTCCTGCACACAAATAAAGGCATTAAACTCACACTGGCTCCCAAATCACATAAGGCTCAGTCAAAAGCCACACTTCTAATTAAACAGGGGATAGAGAAACTACCTAGATCTTTTAATTTCGGTGGCAACTCATTTTGAATAATAGCACTGCATTCCTCAGTTAGTTCCACAGTACCATAGTCCTCTATTTTTCTTTTATTGGATAAAATCTCTTTCAAAAATTTTGCATATGAAGGCATTTGAGATAAGACATCAGTAAATGAAATGTTAATATACAACTTTTTCAAAACATCTAAAAATTTCCCAAACTACCTATCTAACTTGGCTTGCACAATCCTCTGGGGAAAAGGTATAGGTGGCCTATATGGTGATGGTGAACTAGGTCTAGGAATATCAACTTCATAAGGCAAATCACCATTCTATGAAGACTCATCCTCCTTAGAAGGTGGTGAGCTAGGATGGGAATGCACATGTGCAAGTTGTGATTCCAAAATTGGTTCACTGCTAGGTCTAACATTAAGCTCTTCCTCATCATGATCTAGTGATCCCCTGGGGTCCTTTAATTGTTTTCCACTCCTAGTTGTGATGGCATTACAATGTTCCCTAGGGTTAAGTTCAGGTTTGGTAGGTAATTTCCCTGGGGGTCTATAAGCTGTGCTAGCTTGTTGTGCTATCTGTGTCTCTAAAATCTTATTGTGAGCAACAACACCATCTAATCTGGAGTTAATTTGCTTAAGACTCTCTGTAACCTCTTCATTTTGTCTCATTTGGGCACCCATTGATGACACCGAAATTTATAGTAAATTTCATGTCATTTTATATATCTTTTCATGTCATATTTATGAACTTTTACTTGTTTTTAAGCATTATTTGTTAAATATCACGGAATCTACACAATTTCTTGTTTTTCATGAATTTCAGGTAAAAAGTGCTATATTTTGATGGATTTTGAAGGATTCGAGCACAACAATGGATTCCAGACATCAAAACAAAGTCACACGTCAAATTTCAGGAGAATCAGAGCTTCATAGCAAATTACGACACCCCCGTAATGGATTTTACGATACCGTAATTCCACCATAGAATTACAGTACGGCCGTAATCCCTGAGAGGTACCGTAATTTGGGAAGATTTTGACCAGAGTTTTCATGGCGATTACGGCACCGCCGTAACAATCTTTACGGTGCCGTAATGCTAGATGATTTTCCACCCGAGAGATTTCAGAGATTACGACACTGCCGTAATGATCTTTACGGGCCGTATTTTGGTCCAGAAACATACTGAAGAAAATATGGCACGGCCGTAAACATTTTTACAGACCGTAATCTTGACAAAAACTTCATAGAGCCAAAATTACGGCACTACCATAATATTCATTCAAAAACATAATTTTTACGGGTCCGAATCTTGCGCAGACCATAACTATTGATCTAGACCTCCAAATTGAGATCTAAAAGATGATACGGACTCTTCTTAAAGAGGAGAAGATGCACGAAGTGAAAGTACCAATTTTTATCTCGTATCAAGGGAGCAATAAATAGAAAGGAGGTTAGGGTTTGGCCTCTCACCGAGAGGCGTAGAGGGCACCTCTCACTGCGATTTTTACACAGAGGCTTTGTTTGGCGGTGGATAGGACATACCAGAAGTTTCAAAGCAAAAGGATCTCATACGAGGGAGAAATCAACAAAGGAGCATCACCGGCACTATTCATCCTAGATTACGGCTGTAATCACTATTACGGATGTACCGTAATTTGTTCTCTCCCTATGTTTTGATTTTCTACACCATGGATTATTGTACCTCTTCTTCCATGCACGCTTAAACACTTTTTGGGACATGGGGTGTAATCCCCCTTGATTTTTAATGATTAGATAACTTTTTACCTTCGTTAGAATAGTTTTATTTTGATGATTCTACTTATGTGATTGTTTGTCTTTGATTCTCCATAGATTGATGTTATTATTCATGTTTTAGAGTTCTCGCAATAAAGACCGAAAGATGACTTGCTTGAGAACTTGGAACCCTAGAATTGCATGTTAGGAACTCTCTTAGGTTAGTTCTTAATTACTTGATTTTAGTGATCTTATTGCCATGATGATAATTTAAATCTAGGGTAGAGTCGAGTTGTCAAACGTGGAGATCTTGCACGAAAGTGAGGATCGGAACGTTGGAGAATCATAAGTAGAACTTGTGTTGAGTCTCGGATGCACGAAAATGATCCTTGAGATTCCACTTGAGACAATCAACTTAGAATTCGGATGCAGGAAAGTGATCTTTGAATTCTTTGATTGATGATTTACTTATCATTAGCCTGGGATAGATCTTGCACGAAAGCGAGGATTGGTCCCTGCATGATTGTCTGCATGAAAGTGAGATGATCCCTTTATGAAGTTAATTAAGTTTTTATCATGATAAGATTAGTCTGGCGATCTTTTATCTATTTCTAGTCATTAGAATCAAGGAGGATGAAACCTAGTCCTAGTTATTTCTCTCTGATTATCTTTTTAGCATACTCTTCTTCATAGTTTACTTCCATCATATTCGGTTTGCTTAGCTAGTGAGAAAATATCTGTTTGGTACTTAACACGTAGGTCTCTGTGGTTCGATATTTTTATTACTTCGAAGTATCCGTGCACTTGCGGATCACAACAAGTTTTTGGCGCCGTTGCCGGGGATTAGTCCTAGGTACACGCCAAACAACTTGGGATACATCAAGTTTTTGGCGCCGTTGCCGGGGATTAGTCCTAGGTACACGCCAAACAACTTGGGATACATCAAGTTTTTGGCTCCATTGCTGGGGACCTTAGTTTTGTTAATATCAAAATAGTTGTTAGTATTACTAGACTAGGTTTTATTTGTTTTAGATCTAACTTTGTTTTTTGTTTTTGCAGGTTTTGGATTTTCAGAAGTTGTGACAGAACTGAGATTTTCTAAAATTTGTTAATTTGCTTGTGTTTTATATTTTCTATTTTTTTATATTCTGAAAAAAAAAACAAAATTTTGATTGATTGGTGTTGGATTATCTTTCTGTTCTTGATAGATTTGATAAATATGTCTTTTCATCACAATCCATGGGCATCTCAAGGAAGTAAGGTATACATGCCACAAGGTAAGCATGAAGATGATTCACGATGCACTCTTGCGGACATATTGAAATTACACTCTATTCCTTCTATTAGATGCAATATCTGTAAATGTAATGATCATTATGCTTATGAATGTGAATTTAGAAATCATGCAAATCCCAATTTACCATGTTATCAAGATGATTATTATTATCCTAGTTGGGAAAATCAAACTTCTTTTTATGATGATTGCTTTGATCATGATTCTAAACCATGCTTTGTGGACAATGAAGAATCTAGGCTAGAAACTATGCTTGAAAAATTTATGTCAAATCAAAACCAATTTATGACAAGTCAAAATAAAGAAATTGAGGATCTTAAGGGAATAATAAGTCAACTTGCTTCTCAAGTAGAATCTTTAACTGCTGATTCTGAAATTTTGGAAACCCAGTTAGTACAACAAGTATGTTTATTTGAGTTTGAAACTGAAGAACTTGATTTAGAAAATTCCCCCTCTGATTATGATTGTTTTGAGATTGAGCCTTATGTGTTTATTAATAATCTCACTCTGATGACTATAAATTTGATTTATCTGATAATTTATTTGTTGAAAAGATTGAAAAAAATTGATTCTGAAAAATCTGCTCTTGATTCTAGTGATAGTTTGAAATTGATTCTTTTGATGAAAACTTATTTATGGTTAAATCTGATGAGATTGATAAAGGTTTAAAATCTACAGACATTGATGAACCCCACTCTGATTTTGGTGATATTGTTGAAATTAATGCTAAGTCTTCTGTGGTTAACTCTCATACTATTAATTCTGTTGTGAACATTGACAAATCTCATTATGATTTTTTTTATGATTCTGATTTTCACTCTTCTGATGATGAATTATTTGTGGAAAGGTATGAGGGGACTGATTTTGAAAAATCTCACTTTGATATTGATGATGATTTTGGAATTGATAAATTATTTGATGAAGTGCATAAAGAACTTGAATATGATTTGAATTTTAAAAACACTGATGGATCTCATTCTGATGTTTTTCCCATATCCACTGTTCAATCTTCTAATTTTATTGAAAATTTATGTTTTATTGAGGAATCTTATGTGAAAGAGAAAAATTATTTTGATGATCCAATGCTTATATATTTTGATCAAAGTCCTACTCTTATGTCAATTGAAAATATAAACTTGAAAAAAGGACTTATGATTTTGCTCACTGACAAATATAGGAAGATCATTAAAAATCTTAATTTTGACTTCCGCATATTTAAGAAAGCCACAGTGATTGTAATTTACATAAAATTCTGGATATTTGGATTAGTGGCTAAACTTTTTGGACAGCGGAAAAGGAGAAAATTGTTTACTCTTTATTTTGGTACTGATTCACTTGCTTCACCATGATTTTTGATTTTTGGTCAAGTTATGGACCTAAAATTAGCGCTTCTTGGGAGGCAACCCAAGCATTTTTACTTAGCTTTGTTTCTTTTATTTTAGATTATTTTTAGAATTAATTTTTCTTTTCGTTTTGCCAGGAAAATAAAATTTTGTGAATAATACGGCACTGCCGTAATCTTCTTTTCGGTGCCATAATCATGATCTGAGTTCATCTCGAGAGTTTTAGTCTATTACGGTAGTACCGTATTGGTTTTTACGGTACCGTATTTCTGGATATTTTTGACCTGAGATTTTTTGTGTACATTACGGAACTGCCGTAAAGAACATTACGCCTGTAATTTTTGAACTACTTTCTGCTTATCCGAGTAGGTGTTTACTCGAACATTTTTTATCTTTGGCACCATCACGAAGTACTCATCTTTGTCTATCATCTGGATGTTTTTTCTGAATTTTAAAGTCCATGGATCATTCTAAAACCCATAGCAACTTTTCGATTATGATAAATTTCTGTAGCAGTTTTCTTTTGACTAATCTGATTAGCACTTTTGCTGCAACTTTTTAAGATGCTTTAATGACTTGAAACCTTGATTTTTCACTTGGAATATGAAGTTCGTGTATCGTTTTATCTTGTAGATTAATTGTTTTTATGATTTTATTTTCTGATCATTTTAGGACACATAGCAACTTTTTGAATCTACTTAACTTTTCTGCAGTTTTTGCAGTTTTGTAATCTGAGTAGCCCTCTTTCTACTGATGCCCTAAATTCCTGACAGATTTTGATCCTTTGATTTTCATACGTTTGAAAAGAACATATCTTATTTTATTACTTGGTTTTGTCCATTTTTCTTTTGGATCATTAAATTTTATTCTAGGGTATGGGTACTTTTCATAAAAAATTCAAAAACTGCACTGTTTGCTTTCTACCTGTTATTGCTTCTTCTGCCTCCAGATCCAGAAATCTCAAAAGCAACTGTCTTCCACCTCTAGCTACCACTACATCTGCCTCTGATATCATTGTTTCCAGCCGTCGACACTAGATTATACCATCAGCAGACTCTTACTTCTTCTACTACCTCTGTTTCCATTTATTTGATTTATTTATGCAGCAGACTCTTTATTAGTGACTGATTTTTTTATCTATGCAGTGCTATCTCTCGCACCCACCAGCTGACGATCTCACCTCCAGGACTGTGATTTCTAGTAGGCCACTAGAGATTACTCACTCTACTGTCGGCACCATCACCATCATTGCTAGCAGCTTTTCAGCTAGCCTCTATTAACCCTCTGCTTCTCAGCTGCATTAGCTTTTTCCACCAGCATCCTCTTTAGACCTCTGGCGACATCTCTGATTCTCCATTGAGAGAATTATTTTTATCATTATTATTTTTGAGACTATTTTCAGACTGAGCCTTATATACCCTAAATTGTGTAGGTAAAATTTTCAAAAGGCACATCTTTGAACCTTGCAGCATCTGCCCCGACACTATTTTTATACTGAGCCTTATGTATTTTCGGTTAGAGCTTGCTATATTGTTTTGTGAGTATTGTTTGCACTTTCTAGTGATTATTTGATTTGATTTGATTATCTACACTTTTTCTTCTCCTCAAAAATTCTATCACTTTACACCCTTTGCATTGTTTGAGCCTTATGTGATTACACAGATCTATCACTTTACACCTCATGACTGTTTGGATTTAATGTTTCACATTCTTTTACAGAGATGTGTGAATTTTTCTATGATAATGCATGCCAATGAATGGAAATATACCTATTATGCTCAATTTATTTCTTCAATATATATTTACTTGTTGAAATTATTCATTGATTGATGCATAAGGTTTTTGGGTAGGTATGTTGTTTGATGAATGCAATCTAAGGGTGAAGTATCTTTCTTGAATAAAATGAGCATATGAGTGTAATTTTTGAATTGATGTCAATTGATTAACCTATTTGATGTTTAGTCTATTTTATTATTTGTTGGGAAGAAAGAATCCAAAAATAATGAGAGACTCCCCTACTTGGCACTGTGTAAAATTGACAGTGGTATCTAAGACATGGGTTGAAGTCTGTAAAAAAGAAAAGTGAGAGAAAAAGAAAATGACTCCTCTAATTGGCACTGTGTAAAATTGACAGTGGTACTGAAGACAAAAGTTGAAGTCTAAAGTAAAAAGTATGTATCTATGTGGGTATATGCTATCTATGCAAAAATTAAAAAAATAAAAAAAAAGAGAGGGGGAAGAAAAGAAAGATTCTGTGTGGAAAAAGATCTAGGAGACTTTATTCCTGTAAACAAAGGTTTGATAGATTTAAATTGAAACTTGGGTGAATTCATGAGACTGAGATTCTGTTTATTATGCGAGTTGCGAAGTTTTATTCGATCAAAGCTGTGAATCTTAAAGACTAAATTCAGAGGATGATGTATTTATCTAAAATTTTGTGCAAAAAGTTAGTGGAAAATTTCATGAGTGATTATATTTTAGAAATTTATTTTTCATGAAAAGGCATATTTTCCAAAGTAGAGTTCTTTATTCTATCTATTTGCTTGAGGACAAGCAAAGTTTGAGCCTTATGTGTTTGATGACACCGAAATTTATAGTAAATTTCATGCCATTTTATATATCTTTTCATGTCATATTTATGAACTTTTGCTTGTTTTTAAGCATTATTTGTTAAATATCACAGAATCTACACAATTTCTTGTTTTTTATGAATTTTAGGTAAAAAGTGCTATATTTTGATGGATTTTGAAGGATTCAAGCACAACAATGGATTCCAGACATCAAAACGAAGTCACACGTCAAATTTCAAGAGAATCAGAGCTTCATAGCAAATTACGGCACCCCCGTAATGGATTTTACGGTACCGTAATTCCACCATAGAATTACGGTACGACCGTAATCCCTGAGAGGTGCCGTAATTTGGGAAGATTTTGACCAGAGTTTTCATGGCGATTACGGCACCGCCGTAACAATCTTTATAGTGCCGTAATGCTAGATGATTTTCCACCCGAGAGATTTCAGAGATTATGACACTGCCGTAATGATCTTTATGGGCCGTATTTTGGTCCAGAAACATACAGAAGCAAATATGGCATGGCCGTAAACATTTTACAGGCCGTAATCTTGACAAATACTTCATAGAGCCAAAATTACGGCACTACCGTAATATTCAATATTACCGTAATTTAATTCAAAAAATGTGATTTTTACGGGTCCAAATCTTGCACGGACCATAACTTTTGATCTAGACCTCAACATTGAGATCCAAAAGATGCTATGGACTCGTCTTAAAGAGGAGAAGACGTACGAAGTGAAAGCACCAATTTTTATCCAGTATCGAGGGAGCAATCAACAGAAAGACGGTTAGGGTTTGGCCTCACGCCGAGAGGCATAGAGGGCACCTCTCAGCACGATTTTTACACAGAGGCTTCGTTTGGAGGTGGAGAGGACATACCAGAAGTTTCAAAGCAAAAGGATCTCAGACGAGGGAGAAATTGACAAAGGAGCATCACCAGCACTATTCATCCCAGATTACGGCCGTAATCACTATTACGGACGTACCGTAATTTGTTCTCTCCCTCTGTTTTGATTTGCTACACCATGGATTATTGTACCTCTTCTTCCATGCATGCTTAAACACTTTTTGGGACATGGGGTGTAATCCCCCTTGATTTTTAATGATTAGATAACTTTTTACCTTCGTTAGAATAGTTTTATTATGATGATTCTACTTATGTGATTGTTTGTCTTTGATTCTCCATAGATTGATGTTATTATTTATGTTTTAGAGTTCTCACAATAAAGACCGAAAGGTGACTTGCTTGAGAACTTGGAACCCTTGAATTGCATGTTAGGAACTCTCTTAGGTTAGTTCTTAATTATTTGATTTTAGTGATCTTATTGCCATGATGATAATTTAAATCTAGGGTAGAGTCGAGTTTTCAAACGTGGAGATCTTGCACGATAGTGAGGATCAGAACGTTGGAGAACCATAAGTAGAACTTGTGTTGAGTCTCGGATGCACGAAAGTGATCCTTGAGATTCCACTTGAGACAATCAACTTAGAATTCGGATGCACGAAAGTGATCTTTGAATTCTTTGATTGATGATTTACTTATCATTAGCCTGGGATAGATCTTGCACGAAAGCTAGGATTGGTCTCTGCATGAAAGTGAGATGACCCCTTTATGAAGTAAATTAAGTCTTTATTATGATAAGATTAGTCTGGCGATCTTTTGTCTATGTCTAGTCATTAGAATCAAGGAGGATGAAACCCTAGTCCCAGTTATTTCTCTCTGATTATCTTTTTAGTATACTTTTCTACATAGTTTACTTTCATCATATTCGGTTTGCTTAGCTAGTGAGAAAATATCTATTTGGTACTTAACACGTAGGTCTCTGTGGTTCGATATTTTTATTACTTCGAAGTATCCGTGCACTTGCGGATCACAACAAGTTTTTGGCGCCGTTGCCGGGGATTAGTCCTAGGTACATGCCAAACAACTTGGGATACATCAAGTTTTTGGCGCCGTTGCCGGGGATTAGTCCTAGGTACACGCCAAACAACTTGGGATACATCACCCATGAATTTTTCAAACATGTTCTCTAAATTAGATTTTTGGGGTTGACTCTGATTTGGTTGTCTCTACTGATACCCACTATTTTCATTCTGTCCACTAGCATGATTGTTACTCTTCCAAGACAAATTAGGATGGTTCCTCCAACTAGGGTTGTAGGTATTAGAGTAAGGGTCATTATTTCTACCTTGATTGTAACCCCCTACTGCATTTACTTGCTCACTACCCTGATCAACTATAACCTTACACTCTTCAGCATAGTGCCCATGATTCCCACATACATCACAAGTAACAGAAGAAACCATAGAAGTTTGCATTTGAAAAGAATCAAAATGATTACACAAAGAATCTACCTTTTCTGCCAGAGATCACCAACCATTACCATCATTCTTACCATGAGGAGGACGATACTGCACTCCTCTCTCAATAGTCCACTGGTTGTGATTTAGCGTCATCTCTTCAATCAACGCGTAGGCATCTTCAACGGTCTTCTTCATCAGTGCTCTTCCTGCAGCAGTATCAACAGTTAAGCGAGTGTTGTAAAGCAAACCATTATAGAAAGTTTGAATTAAAACCCAAACTTCTAATCCATGGTGAGGGCACTTCCATTGTAACTCATTGAAGCGCTCCCATGCTTCACTAAGTGATTCACCATCCCTCTGTGCAAAGCCCGTGATTTGATTTCTCAATTGAATCATCTAGGTGGAAAGTATTTCAGCAGGAAGGCATTTGATAATCGTTCCCAAGTAGTGAATGTTCCAGTCGGATGAGAATGTAGCCATGCTTTTGCTCGGTCCCTTAGGGAAAAAGGAAACAATCTCAGTCTAAGAGCATCATCAGAAACACCATTAATTTTTATAGTATCACAAAATTCAAGAAAGAGAGATAAGTGTTGATTAGGATCTTCTAGAGGAGATCCTCCAAATTGATTCTGTTGGATCATTGACAGGAAAGCTAGTTTAATCTCAAAATTGTTTGCATCAATTGCAGGCCTAGTTATACTAGAACGAATTCCCTGTGTATTCGAGGCTGCATAATCTCTAAGTGTTCTTCTTTCAGCTATGATTGATTCTTCTTCTCTCTCCTATGAAAACCTAAGCTTCCTGAGCAATCTAAGAGTTTTATTAATTTCAGGATCAAAAGGAACTAATGGTCCTGATCTAAGAGTTCGGTACATAAACAAGTAGAAGATCAAATAATTTTAGAATTTGTAGAAAATAAGAGAAAATTAGAATCTATCTCAAAAAATAAAAACAACAAAAAGCTTAGTCTAGCAATACTATCAATTATATCAATATTAACAAAACCAAGGTCCCCGGCAACGGCGCCAAAAACTTGTTGTAGTCCACAAGTGCACGGATACTCGAAGTAATATTTAAGATATCGAACCACAAAGACCTCGTTGTTAAGTACCGATGAATTGAATTCTCACTAGCTAAACAAATCTAGAATGATGAAAATAACGATCGAACGGTATACGGAACGGAAAATCAAAGAGAAAGAATTGGGACTAGGGGTTCATCCACCTTAATATTTATGACTAGATATAATTAAATGTTCATCAATCTATTTTCATTATAGTAAAGATATAGCTTACTTAATAAAGAAATTAACTCGCTCTCGCACAGTCAATTTACAAAGAACGATCCTCATTCTCGTGCAAGATCTATTCAATGTTTAATATAAGTAAACTTTAACAGAGAGATTAAGAATCACTCTCGTGCATTCCATCTCAATGTCAAGATATCAAGCAAAACTAAGTATTCTCATACCTTAATTTCACAGGTTTTACTTAAGGTTTTCAAACAATCCAATATCTATCTCTAGTTTATTTTCATGTCTAAAACAATAATAATTTCTAGATCAGAACATCAACAAGAGTTAAACTTCTAAAATCTAAAGATAAGAATACAACTAATCTCTTACGATGAGCTCCTACCATAAATTCTAGGGTTCCAAGTTTTGCGTATCATCTTCTCAGTCCATAACACAAAACTCTAATACATGTTAATGATCAAAACTAGAAAAGATTAAAGACATTAATCTCTTAAGTAAAATTACCATACCAAAAATATTTTGATGGAATAAAGATCATCTAGTCTTTGAAATATCAAAGGGATTATACCCTTTGTCCCAAAAGAAAGTTTAAGTTAGCATGATTGAAGGATTACAATAAAACATGGTTTTCGATTGAACAGAAATCGAAAGGGAAGAGTAAAAGTTACAAAACAGGGCTGCAATGAAAATTATAGCCCGTAATTTGTAGTATAGTTGCGATGAACAGTGCAGGCGACCACGTTTTTGTTGATTTCTCCCTTAATCGATCTCCTTTCACTCTGAAAATTCTGTGGTGTGTTCTCCTTCCTCAGGCGAAGCTTCCTTTCAAATTTCATGGCCGGAGGTGGTCTGTACGATGAACGACGACAAACCCTAGCGCGGCGGCGATTCCTTGAAAGTCCCCCTGTAACGCCCTCGATTTTTTTCTGAATTATGATTTAAGGTTAGAAATTCTGTTTCTGTATTTTTATCTGTTAAAATTTTGGGATTTTTGCCTAAGTGTAGGAATTTTTCCTACAGGGCAAAAATAATTATTTTGGTTGGGGATTTGAACCCTCAACCTTGATTCTTTGCTCCTGGAATTCCTTCCACCATGGTGGCACATATTTCTGATATTATTGGAGTGGCGCAGGGTGGTTAAGCCCAGGTAAGCCCATAAAACCGATTTTTCACTTAAGTTAACTGGGTTATTGGATCTTGGATCCGTTTGGGGTGGGAGAAAAAGAGGAATTGCGTGAGGGCTCCTCTCCCTCACGACTTTTGTGTTTTCTTGCCCTAGCCGCCTTTGGTTGTCGCCCCTCACTGTGCTTGGCGCCTCCTGAGATTTCTGACGCTGGTGGTGGCAGACTGGTGGTGGACGAATTTCCTGGTGATCCTCTGTCTTGGCGTTTTTTTCTGTGAACGTTTTTCGGTGAGTAATTCGATCCTAAGGAGTCTAATCCGCTAAATTGTAGATTATCATTCAATAAAAATTCGTTATTTGCAATGATTATCCGTATGGGGTCGAATTCAAATATTTATAGGGTTTTAAAATCCTGTTCTGCTGAAATCTGCATTCTCTAATCTGACCTTTGTGTACTATAACCCCAATATCTCATGGCCTATAGATCCAAATTGCACGAAATAAATTTTGTATGAAACTAGATACATTCGGCTTTAATTTGAATATGATATCGACCATATCCGAGCTGTATTCGTATTTCAATCTGTATTGCAATCTAGCTGTACAAAATCAGTTTTCTGGAAATCTGGATTTCGACCTTTATGTGTTCGAACCATCATATCTCCCTAGGTATAGCTCGAAATCTGGTCAAATCAGTTTTATTAGAAAGTAGACTCGAAGGGATTCATTTTTATTACCATATCGCCTATTTTCTGTTAGTTATTGGATCTGAAATTTGTGTCGCAATTCTGATGTACGAATCTGTTTTCTGGAATTCTGAAATCCCGACCTTTCTATGTTCGAACACCCATACCTCCCCGGTTATAACTCCAAATCCGATGGATTCAGTTCTATTGGAAAGTAGTTCCAAATAGCTTCATTGTGAATATCATATTGCCTATTTTAGATTACTTACTCGGTCTGAAACATCTGTTGCAAGTATGATATATTAATCTGTTTTTTTCTGAAACATCTGTTTAATTGTTTGTTACGCGAATAATTTCTGTTCTGTACATATGTAGTGAATTTCTGAAACTTTGAATGTGTTATAACCTTTGTGAGAACATAGAATGGTTTGACATGAATTAAGGATAGTTGCATGAAATCTAAGGAATTCAAGGAATTCACTCATATATTACTTCTGGTTGATGGTAAAAATTATGAAGTGTGTTCAGCTTTGATTTTCTGCAAAATTGTAATTTTGTTAAGGACTGGATATTAGGGTGTGTCATGTTCTGGTTTGTGAGACACTTTGGGCATGATGTGAGATTTGAGTGGTGGTTAGTCCTACTCCTCCGTTTCAGCATGACCTGTTCTGTAAAAAAAAAAAATTATGCCCTAGTGTAGCACTCTTCCGTGTCCTTATCCTCCTTCTGTGGCGCTGTAATGGTGCTGATAGTCTACTACGACCCATGAGACACTAGTGAAGGGTAGATGTGAGCTGGTCTCACCTTCCGTTCTCCCTCCACTATTTCTGTTCTGTTCTGGGTATTGGAGGCCAGAGTGCCACGTCCTGACAAGACGGGGGCCACCCACTGATACCTCCTCTACTAGTATTGGAGGCCAGAGTGCCACATCCTGACAAGACGGGGGCCACCCACTGATACCTCCTCTACCATTCTGTTTCTGATATGCATGCATGTCTCGTCCTCGGCAGAGGTGGGGTCAGACCTTCTGTGGTCATCAGACCTTCTGTGGTCTTCAGGCCTTCTGTGGCCTTTCTGTTTCCGATGTAGACTATCCGTTTGGATTCTGAAAATTCTGATTTTCTGTCTGTCAGCTCTGATTTTCTGTAGTTCTGTTCCGATCTGTATTATAGATGTGTTGGGCGGTGTGATTAGTTGGAGTGGGTTGGTATACTTATATCCTACTTCATGCTTGATGCTTATTGTTATAAGTATCTGTATTTGATTATGTTTTGTTTTGATATGAGTGTTCATGTTAAGTATCTTATCTGTTAAGCATGATATTTTTGATGTGTACTATGGATGGCTTTTAGTGTCTTTTACTCACTGAGCTTTTTAGCTCACCCCCGTTGTTTAAATATTTTCAGGTGAGACATCAGGACAGTGATTGCTACAGCTACTAAGTTTGTTATAATGCTTGCTAATGTTTCATATAATTTCTAAGAGTTGTCTTCTAAAGATTTATCAGGCCTGCGTGCCTAACTTACTTATATGACACGTTTTATCTCCTGAGGGATTATGCCTGTTTTCAGGATATTATATTATAGTTGTGTCGTTTTATTGTTGGATACGAGTTTTGGAGTCATGAAAATACAATTGTTCTTATTCTGAAATGTGTAACCGAGTTATTGTTGTATTTGGTATCTGAATAATCAGTTTCTGCAATATTTCTGAAATTTGTGTTCTCCACATATGTGTAGTGTGGACATCTGTTTTGTTCCAGGATATGTGGGTTTGTGCAGCAGTAATTTAGTATACTTGCTGCCGGATTTTCTTCTGGATTTTCGGATTTCTATTTCCTAGTAATCGATCCTACTCAGTTCTGTGCGGTTTTCAGTTCCGTAGTAATGTCCTTCGATGCCGCTTTCTTCTTATGTTTTAATGGAAGAGTAAAAATTTTTAAAACCCCGTATTTTACTGTATGCGTGTGGGGTGTGATTTGAGGGACGTTACAGATGGTATCAGAGCATATTACTAGCAATTAGAAACTCCGGGAAAGGAAAACTCTGTTTGTGTATTGCTAGAAACCAAGATAGGATCTGATCCGTGATTGAATATTGGTTGTTATTCTACCGTGTTATGTGATGCAGGTAAAAAAAAAAAATGGTGCGACCAAGATCTAGCAGTAGCAACGGTGATCAACAGTCTGATCTGAGGCAGGCCATGGAGGTTATGACTGCTATGATGCAACAACAGAACGCGTTCATCCAGCAGCAAACTCAGATGATGCAGCAGCAGCAGGCGCAGCACATGGAGGTTCAGCAACAGTTATTGCAGCGGCTGTCGCAGACACAGTCTCAGTCACAGTCACAACCGGCTGGACACGGTGTGGGTGGCGCTGGTTCTCCTCTGGGTGATGGCGCACATCAACGATATGCTCGGTTGGTTCGAGAGTTTCAGCACCTGAACCCGACTACATTTTATGGTAGTCCAGGGCCCAGAGCGGCTGAGGATTGGCTATTGGCACTGGAAAAGATTTTCCAGGTTTTGCGCTGTGATGATGCAGACAAGCTATGTTTATCTGTCTTCATGTTGCGTGGAGATGCCGAAGACTGGTGGAAGGGAGTCGTCAGACTGGCGGCAACTGAATCCAGAGTTGTTGATTGGCAGTACTTCATGATGAAGTTCAATGCCAAGTTTTTCCCCTCTAGCTTATCTGAGGAGCGCGAGGTGGAGTTTATTCATCTTGAGCAGGGCGACCTGACGGTGGATCAGTATGAGGCCACATTCGCTCGGTTGTCAGGGTATGCTCCTCACTTAGTCAACACCGAGGAAAGAAGAGCCAAGAAGTTTCAGCGGGGTTTGAGGAAAGATATCAGGACAAGGGTAGCTATGCTACACTTGGAGGTTTATGCTGAAGTGGTAGACAGGGCTCGCACTGCTGAGAGGTGTATTGCTGAGATGGCTGTTGATACTATCCCTGCATCCGCCCCTACTTCTGTGACTTACGCACCCACTCTGGGTGGTAAGGATAAGAAGAATTTTAAGAAAGAGAAGAAAGACAATAAGGGCAGATTCAAACCTTATCAGAAGCCAGCCAGCACAGTTTCTCAGAATGGCAAGAAGTGTCTCCACTGTGGGAGCACTAAACATCAGGATAATGAGTGCTACAGGAAGACTGGCGCTTGCTTCAGATGTGGTAAGGTGGGGCATATGATTAAGGACTGTCCTATGCCGGATGCTAGAGGACAGGGTGAGAAGCCTACTGTGCAGACTCGCGTGTATGCCATCGCGGAGAGGGATGCTTCGGCTTCAAAGTCCGTGGTGGAAGGTACACTTTATGTGTTTAGTAATTTGGCACGCATTCTTTTTGATCCTGGTGCCAATTTATCCTTTGTGTCTGCATGTTTTGCACTATGTCTGCCTGTGTTGCCTAGGATACTTGATTTCTGTATTTCTGTTCATACACCTATGGGTGAGGCCGTATCTACAGATATAACATATCCTGACTGTTTGATTAAGGTTGAAGGATATGATTTACCTATTAATTTGATTAGTCTTCCTATGAAAGACTATGACATCATTCTGGGCATGGATTGGCTGTCTGCCTATCATGCTACTTTAGATTGTTTTGAAAAGTTAATTACTCTGCATCTAAGTGATGGACAGCAACTGGTTATCCAAGGCCGGATTTCAGAACAGGAGCCTTTGGTGATATCTCATCTGCAGGCCAGGAAGCTTTTAGCCCAGGGCTGCAAGGGGTATCTGGCGCATGTCAAGGTGCAGACTGAGCCTGATTTGGATCTGGCTCAAATTCCTGTGGTAAGAGAGTTTGCTGACGTCTTCTCTGATGATTTATCTGGGTTACCACCCAGCAGAGAAGTTGAGTTTGGTATCGAGTTGTTGCCAGGCACGGCACCGATATCTAAAGCTCCTTACAGAATGGCAACTTCAGAACTGACAGAGCTGAAGAAACAACTGGAAGAACTATTAGAGAAGGGGTATATTCGACCCAGTGTTTCTCCATGGGGAGCACCTGTGTTATTTGTGAAGAAGAAGGATGGTACTTTGCGCATGTGCATCGATTACCGTCAACTCAATCAAGTGACTGTTAGGAATAAGTACCCATTACCCCGTATTGATGATCTCTTTGATCAGTTGCAGGGTGCTACTGTATTCTCTAAAATTGACCTGAGGTCTGGCTATCACCAGCTGAGAGTTCAGGAGGAGGATGTACCTAAAACTGCATTCAGGACCAGGTATGGGCACTATGAGTTTCTTGTTATGCCCTTTGGACTGACAAATGCCGCTGCGGTGTTTATGGATCTGATGAACAGGGTATTTCATGAGCTTCTGGACAAATGTGTAGTTGTCTTCATTGATGATATTCTGATCTACTCCAAGAATGCGCAAGATCACTCTCAGGATTTGCGCAAGGTGCTGGAGATTCTGCGGCTGAAGCAGCTGTATGCTAAGGCCAGCAAATGTGAGTTCTGGCTATATCAGATTGGCTTTCTGGGGCACATTATTTCTGGCCAGGGTGTGTCTGTGGATCCAGTGAAGGTGGAGGCCATTCTTCACTGGGGAAGACCAACTACAGGGACTGAGGTCAGAAGTTTTCTGGGCTTAGCTGGATACTACCGCCGCTTTGTGGAGGGTTTTTCCAAGCTGGCTGGTCCTCTGACTAAGCTAACTAGAAAGAATTTGAAGTTTGAGTGGTCTGATAATTGTGAGTCTAGTTTTCAGGAACTGAAAAGGAGACTGACCAGTGCTCCTATCCTCATCATTCCCTGTGATGGAGAGAAGTTCACTGTGTACACTGATGCCTCTGGTAAGGGTCTGGGTGCTGTACTGATGCAGCAAGGAAAGGTAGTTGCTTATGCTTCAAGGCAACTCAAAGACTATGAGGTAAACTACCCCACTCATGATCTGGAGTTGGCAGCTGTAGTTTTTGCCTTGAAGATCTGGAGGCACTATCTGTTTGGACAGACATTTGAATTATTTACAGATCACCAGAGCTTGAAGTATATCTTCACTCAGAAAGAGCTGAATATGAGACAGAGGCGATGGCTTGAATTGATAAAGGATTATGACTTCACCATCCAATATCAGTCTGGTAAAGCCAATGTGGTGGCTGATGCTCTTAGTCGGTATCTTGTGACTCAGATAGCTGCACTGCGAGTCCAGGAGTGGCGACTATTGCGGGAGTTCAGTGACTTACGTCTGAGTGTGACTCCGGGTGAGGGAGGCGGTCTTCTAGCTTCTCTCAGGGTTCAGTCAGACTTACTGCAGAGACTGAGATCAGGGCAGCAGTCAGATCCGGATATTTTACGGTGGAAAGAGAGGTCTGAGCAAGGCTGGGTTGAGAATTTCAGTATGTCGGATGATGGTCTCCTCAGATTCCGTGGAAGGGTCTGTGTCCCTGAGGACCCTGAGTTGAGAAATGAAATTCTTAAGGAAAGCCATTGCACTAAGTATACCGTTCATCCTGGTAGTACCAAGATGTATCAGGATCTGAAAAAGACTTTCTGGTGGCATGGTATGAAGAAGGATGTGCATTTGTTTGTGTCCAGATGTTTGACTTGCCAAACCGTGAAGGCTGAGCATCAGAGGCCGGGCGGTTTGATGCAGTCTCTCCCTATTCCTCAGTGGAAGTGGGAGCATATCAGTATGGACTTTGTGTGTGGACTGCCCAATACCAGAAGGAATCATGATGCCGTATGGGTGATTGTGGACAGACTCACGAAATCAGCTCACTTCTTACCGATCAAAATGACTTACAGTTTGGATCGGTTAGCAAAACTGTACATCGATGAGATTGTCAGATTGCATGGAGTTCCCTTGGACATTGTCTCTGACCGTGATCCTCGATTTCTGTCCAGGTTTTGGAAGAAATTACAGGAAGATTTGGGAACTAATCTGAGTTTCAGCACTGCATATCATCCTCAATCTGATGGTCAGACAGAGAGAACTATTCAGACACTTGAGGATCTTCTGAGATCTTATGTGGTTGACTGGTCTGTTGAGTGGGATCTGGACTTATCACTGATAGAGTTCACCTACAACAATAGCTTTCACTCTAGCATACAGATGGCTCCGTATGAGGCCCTATATGGGAGGAAATGCAGAACACCTATATGCTGGGAGGAAACTGGGGACAGAACAGTGCTAAGGTCCGATGCTGTTCAGGAAGCCACTGAGAAGATCAGAGAAATTCAGAGAAAAATGAAGATTGCTCAGGATAGACAGAAGAGTTATGCTGATGTGAGGCGGCGTCCTCTTGAGTTTTTGGTGGGAGAGCATGTTTTCCTAAAGGTCTCACCTATGAAAGGGGTGATGAGATTTGGGAAGAGGGGAAAATTGAGTCCCAGGTACATTGGTCCCTTTGATATCATTGAGAGGGTTGGACCTGTGGCATACCGACTTGCTCTGCCCCCATCACTGGAACACCTCCATAATGTGTTCCATGTTTCTGCACTCAGAAAATATTGTTCTGATCCTTCTCATGTTCTAGAGTTGGAACCTCTTCAGCTTGAAGAGAATATGACTTTTGTGGTGAAACCTCTCAGAATTGAAGATAGAAAAGAGAAAGTGCTAAGAAATAAGGTTATTCCACTTGTGAAAGTCATCTGGGGAAATTAGTCTGTTGAAGAAGCCTCTTGGGAGGTTGAAGCAGATATGAGAAAGGAGCATCCTCACCTGTTCAGTGACGGGCTTGGTCAGCTTTAGAGGACTAAAACTCTATAAGGGGGGGAGGATGTAACGCCCTCGATTTTTTTCTGAATTATGATTTAAGGTTAGAAATTCTGTTTCTGTATTTTTATCTGTTAAAATTTTGGGATTTTTGCCTAAGTGTAGGAATTTTTCCTACAGGGCAAAAATAATTATTTTGGTTGGGGATTTGAACCCTCAACCTTGATTCTTTGCTCCTGGAATTCCTTCCACCATGGTGGCGCATATTTCTGATATTATTGGAGTGGCGCAGGGTGGTTAAGCCCAGGTAAGCCCATAAAACCGATTTTTCACTTAAGTTAACTGGGTTATTGGATCTTGGATCCGTTTGGGGTGGGAGAAAAAGAGGAATTGCGTGAGGGCTCCTCTCCCTCACGACTTTTGTGTTTTCTTGCCCTAGCCGCCTTTGGTTGTCGCCCCTCACTGTGCTTGGCGCCTCCTGAGATTTCTGACGCTGGTGGTGGCAGACTGGTGGTGGACGAATTTCCTGGTGATCCTCTGTCTTGGCGGTTTTCTTCTGTGAACGTTTTTCAGTGAGTAATTCGATCCTAAGGAGTCTAATCCGCTAAATTGTAGATTATCATTCAATAAAAATTCGTTATTTGTAATGATTATCCGTATGGGGTCGAATTCAAATATTTATAGGGTTTTAAAATCCTGTTCTGCTGAAATCTGCATTCTCTAATCTGACCTTTGTGTACTATAACCCCAATATCTCATGGCCTATAGATCCAAATTGCACGAAATAAATTTTGTATGAAACTAGATACATTCGGCTTTAATTTGAATATGATATCGACCATATCCGAGCTGTATTCGTATTTCAATCTGTATTGCAATCTAGCTGTACAAAATCAGTTTTCTGGAAATCTGGATTTCGACCTTTATGTGTTCGAACCATCATATCTCCCTAGGTATAGCTCGAAATCTGGTCAAATCAGTTTTATTATAAAGTAGACTCGAAGGGATTCATTTTTATTACCATATCGCCTATTTTATGTTAGTTATTGGATCTGAAATTTGTGTCGCAATTCTGATGTACGAATCTGTTTTCTGGAATTCTGAAATCCCGACCTTTCTATGTTCGAACACCCATACCTCCCCGGTTATAACTCCAAATCCGATGGATTCAGTTCTATTGGAAAGTAGTTCCAAATAGCTTCATTGTGAATATCATATTGCCTATTTTAGATTACTTACTCGGTCTGAAACATCTGTTGCAAGTATGATATATTAATCTGTTTTTTTCTGAAACATCTGTTTAATTGTTTGTTACGCGAATAATTTCTGTTATGTACATATGTAGTGAATTTCTGAAACTTTGAATGTGTTATAACCTTTGTGAGAACATAGAATGGTTTGACATGAATTAAGGATAGTTGCATGAAATCTAAGGAATTCAAGGAATTCACTCATATATTACTTCTGGTTGATGGTAAAAATTATGAAGTGTGTTCAACTTTGATTTTCTGCAAAATTGTAATTTTGTTAAGGACTGGATATTAGGGTGTGTCATGTTCTGGTTTGTGAGACACTTTGGGCATGATGTGAGATTTGAGTGGTGGTTAGTCCTACTCCTCCGTTTCAGCATGACCTGTTCTGTAAAAAAAAAAAATTATGCCCTAGTGTAGCACTCTTCCGTGTCCTTATCCTCCTTCTGTGGCGCTGTAATGGTGCTGATAGTCTACTACGACCCATGAGACACTAGTGAAGGGTAGATGTGAGCTGGTCTCACCTTCCGTTCTCCCTCCACTATTTCTGTTCTGTTCTGGGTATTGGAGGCCAGAGTGCCACGTCCTGACAAGACGGGGGCCACCCACTGATACCTCCTCTACCAATATTGGAGGCCAGAGTGCCACGTCCTGACAAGATGGGGGCCACCCACTGATACCTCCTCTACCATTCTGTTTCTGATATGCATGCATGTCTCGTCCTCGGCAGAGGTGGGGTCAGACCTTCTGTGGTCATCAGACCTTCTGTGGTCTTCAGGCCTTCTGTGGCCTTTCTGTTTCCGATGTAGACTATCCGTTTGGATTCTGAAAATTCTGATTTTCTCTCTGTCAGCTCTGATTTTCTGTAGTTCTGTTCCGATCTGTATTATAGATGTGTTGGGCGGTGTGATTAGTTGGAGTGGGTTGGTATACTTATATCCTACTTCATGCTTGATGCTTATTGTTATAAGTATCTGTATTTGATTATGTTTTGTTTTGATATGAGTGTTCATGTTAAGTATCTTATCTGTTAAGCATGATATTTTTGATGTGTACTATGGATGGCTTTTAGTGTCTTTTACTCACTGAGCTTTTTAGCTCACCCCCGTTGTTTAAATATTTTTAGGTGAGACATCAGGACAGTGATTGCTACAGCTACTAAGTTTGTTATAATGCTTGCTAATGTTTCATATAAT
This sequence comes from Costus lasius, assembly GCA_027563935.2. Classification (NCBI taxonomy): domain Eukaryota; kingdom Viridiplantae; phylum Streptophyta; class Magnoliopsida; order Zingiberales; family Costaceae; genus Costus; species Costus lasius. Next base: position 104,148,484 of record CM050450.1, on the reverse strand, counting down.
TTCTAAGAGTTGTCTTCTAAAGATTTATCAGGCCTGCGTGCCTAACTTACTTATATGACACGTTTTATCTCCTGAGGGATTATGCCTGTTTTCAGGATATTATATTATAGTTGTGTCATTTTATTGTTGGATACGAGTTTTGGAGTCATGAAAATACAATTGTTCTTATTCTGAAATGTGTAACCGAGTTATTGTTGTATTTGGTATCTGAATAATCATTTTCTGCAATATTTCTGAAATTTGTGTTCTCCACATATGTGTAGTGTGGACATCTGTTTTGTTCCAGGATATGTGGGTTTGTGCAGCAGTAATTTAGTATACTTGCTGCCGGATTTTCTTCTGGATTTTCGGATTTCTATTTCCTAGTAATCGATCCTACTCAGTTCTGTGCGGTTTTCAGTTCCGTAGTAATGTCCTTCGATGCCGCTTTCTTCTTATGTTTTAATGGAAGAGTAAAAATTTTTAAAACCCCGTATTTTACTGTATGCGTGTGGGGTGTGATTTGAGGGACGTTACACCCCCTCGAACGTGAATGAAAATTGTTCCTTTTGCTTCGAAAATCTTCGCTTGCTAATGCTGAGTGTTCCCCTTTTTTTGGATCTTCAATTGGTCCCCTAAATCTCCAGAAATCATCTTTTTAAGTTTTCGGTGGAAGAATCGGGCAACTGGGCGCAAAATTACGGTACCGTGACGATCATTACGGTACTACCGTAATTACTTCTGAAGTTTCTGTAGGTATATGGCCCGTAATTACAACACCATAAAATTCGTCACGGTAGTGCCTTAATCTCCTTGATTGTACCTGAAAGTTTCTGTAGGAATTTTGTCCAAAATTACAGCACCATAAAAATCCTTACAGCGGTGCCGTAATTCTTCCGCAATCCTTTGAAGTCTCTACCCGAATCTGGACTGAAATCATGACACCGTAAAATTCATTACGGTAGTGCCGTAATTTCCAAAAAAATCTTCTGCGGGTTGCGGCCGTGAAATTCATTACGGTAGTGCCATATTCCCAGATTACAACCATAAAATTAATTACGGCACTACCATAATTTCGTAGGAAAATCCAGTTTGACTTGAAATTTTGTGTGCAAATTCCTCTTGATGATTAGAATTCGTCCACGCATCGAAATTGCTTGAAAACCCATGATAATGATACCTTTTTACCTGAAATTGATCAAAAACTAAGAAAGGTGTAGATTCTGAAATATTTGATAAATAAGGCATAAAAATAAGCAACATAGCATAATTATGACCCAAACATGCAGTGGATTTAGCAAGAATTATGCTATGAAATTTAGAGTCATCAGTGGCAAGTTCTTCTGATCTGCAGTCATTTTCATCACCGCCAGCTGCCTCTTTGTTTTCGTCAGCTACCAGCAAGCTTTCCAGTAGCGCCTCTAATTTCAGCCAGTAGAACATTCTTCCAGCCAGCCAATTAGCAGTTTACACCTGCAAGTTTCATCTCCAGCTGACTTCTTCTCCAAAAGACCAGAATTTCTGTTCAGCACATCTAATCCATCTTCAGATTGTTCATCGAGTAGCTTCCTCTAGCAGGACAGCAGCCCACTCTGTTGACCATCTCTGCCTTCCACCTTCCAGCTAGCACAACATCATCTCTTGCTGCCCACCAGCCAACGACTTTGCCTCCAGATTTGTCATCTCTAGTAGGCCACTGGAGACTACTCATTATCACTTCTACCGTCGATCAGCACATGTTTCTAGATTTTCCCTGCTTCCTATTTCTTGCTTCATGTCTTCTACTTGCTCATATTACTTATCTGATTAAGCATGTTTTTGCAGGTATTTTAAGAAAATGGAGTAGCAAACTCTTGATCTCCACCACGAAGAGGAATAACTCATCTTTCACTATTATTTGGATAATTTGATTTAATTTTAAAATCCATGGATCAACCTATGACACAAACATCTTGTGATGACTGATTAACTCCTGCAATGGTTTCATTTACTAACCTGATTAGCGTTTTTGTTGCAGGTATTTAATGTGCTTTAATGGGTTGTAACCCCTGATGTTTCACACGAATAGGAAGAACATGTTTCATTCTATCTCGTGGATTAGTTGGTTTTATTGAAATATCTTCAGTTCATCCTAGGAGGCACTGTAACTTTTCAAGTCTGATAAATTTCGGTGCAGTTTTAATTTAGTGATCTGATTAGCCCTCTTGTTGCAGATGCCTTATATGCCTAATAGATAATGACCCTCTATTTTTTATACGCCTGAAAAGAACAACTTTTATTCTACTATTTGGTCTTGTCAGTTTTCTTTTTGGATCATGAGACCCCACTCCTTGACATAGCTACTTTTCATAAATAAATTAGTGACTGCTCTATTTTCAGTGCTTTGCCTTCAACCAGCTGCAGCTTCTTTAGACCTCTAGTGACACCTCTGATTGCCCTCTTGGGAAGAAGTCATTTTTAGCTAGGGTAAGATACTATTTTTGGGCTGAGCCTTATGTACCTAAGAAATGAGCAGGTGAAATTTTCAGAAGGTGCATCTTTAAGGAGGAGATTGCCAACAATTTTTTTTATCATACACACACCCTGCACGATGATGATAGTGATTGAGATCACTATATTATTGGGTGAGTATTTTCTTTGATCTGATTTTACCTTTACATGATATTCGATATGGTTGTATTACTGTTGTGATTCTCTTATGATATTTTTTTGATTTGGTTGTATTCATGATTCTCTCGTGTTTTCGACGTGGTTGTTTCCTTGATTATATTATCTTCAATATGGTTGAATTGATTATTTGCTTTGTATTAGTTATGACCATGATTTAGTAAGTTTCTTGTTTTTGGCCTATTTACTGGATTCTGATGAGGTGTGTGTGATTTAAATATTTGTGATAGAATGTTTATTCCTTCTTAACAAAATGATTAGAAATGATATGTGTCGATGATTTTATGGAATAGAGATTTTTATTGAAATTACCTATGGAATGATTTTTTTTTGGATAAAATTAGTCCTGGTATGATTAAGATTTTCATGAGAAAAATATTTTGCATTCTTATAATATGAGTTGAATGAAAGTTGCTTGATTTTGATTTTTTTGATTTACTTGATGGAAATATTTTCATGAAGAGAAACTAGAGAATATCTGTAGATAACTTTCTCCAACTCCTCTAGTATAATAGACTGTAGTCATGAGTTATATTATGTCTTTTTGGTATACTTTAAATCTGTTTCAATCAAGTAACAAAGGAAAATTTATTAAAATATTATTTTACCCATGTTCAGAAAGATTGATAACGATTTAAGCACCATGCCCTTGGGTGGCTCTCTTCATAATAAAGGTAATAAAAAAAGAAAAAAAAAGAAAGAAAAGAAAAGAAAAGCAAAAAAAGAGAGAGCTGTAGGTCAAGTGGACAACTCTGCTGACTACTTAAGATTATGCTATGAGTTCTATTACACCGTTTCATGGTGTATTTTGAATAATGTTATCGTGCTAACAGAAAAAGGGCAGATAACCGTTTAAAGACCAGTTTGCTTTAAAGAATTGTTTACAGAACTTTCTCTAGGATCGATGAGTGAAAATTTTTCTTGAAGGTAAATTAAATTTATTGAAAAAGAGTTTACGATCATTTGTACGAATTGAACATGAATGCCATCTTATAGATTATGGAAATCTTAGTCATCTTGGATTATAACCTTTTGAAAATCTTTTTCCTAGCAGGCTATTTTTTTAAATCTTTTATTCCTAAAAATAATTGCACATATTGTGGATTACTTTTAGGTTAAGGAGAAATAAACAGAAGTCATTTATATTTTCTTTACACATTTTGATTCATGTTTTAAGTTGCTTGGGGACAAGCAAGGTTTGAGCTTTATGTATTTTAATGACTCAAAAATTCATAGTAAATTTTATATTGATTGTTTAGTTTTTTTGAGTCATTTTTATTTTCTTTTGCTTGTTTTTAAACTTAATTGTTTGATTATTTCAGAATCTACACCTCTTCTCATTTTTCATTATTTTCAGGTAAAAAGGGCTTATTTTCAATGGAATTAAAGAAATCGGAGTCCGAAAACGGAACCAGCACGAAATTTTAAGCTCAAGGGTCAATTTTAAAATTTTTTCTAATTTCACACCCCATGAAAAATAAAATTTTCAGGGGGTGTGAAAATTTATTAAACACAAAAGAATAGTAGCCGCCTCAAAGCTGAGTCTTTTGCCGCCCTTTATATCCGATTTTTTTGAAGCAAAATTAGAGAGATCCAGGGCATGATTTCAAAATCTAAAAAAAATTGAGCCCTTCTATAAATCGAGGAGAAGATTTGAAGACAAGAATCATCCACTTTCATCAAGAATTGAGAGAGAAATCGAGAGAGGCACCACTAGGGCTCGACCTCTCACCGAGAGGTGTAGAGGCCATCTCTAGTGGCAAAATTTTTAGGGAAGCTTCGTCCAGAGGAGGAGAAGACACACCAAAAATTTTAGATCGAAAGGAGTTCGATCGAAGGAGAAATTAGCGAAAGAAATTTCAGCTGGGAAGAGGAGTTCGCCGAAGTACTGTAGCAGTATTGTAGCGGTATTGTAGTAGCTGAAAAAAATCACGAGGCTGTGAAATTTAAACTAAAATTTTCACACCCCCATGAAATCAATAAAATTTTTATTCTTCCTCTATCAAATTCTAATTATTTTAAAATAAATTTTTATTATGTTTTCAACTCTATGATAGCTTAAACTTTTCTTTGGAACTTAGGAAGTAATCCCTTTTTAATTTTGTAATGACTAGATGATTTTTAATCTATGAGTTATTCTTTGAATGATAATTTTGCCTTTGTGATTTATTTGCTTTGAAATTATTATTTGCAAGTTTTAGGGTTTGTAATATGGACCGAGAGGTGATTTACAAACCTGGAACCCTTAGATTAGATCTAGAAACCTAGACTATGAGAGTAGCTAAGTTCTAGAACCCTAATTTATGTTGCTTATTTTACATATGAGTATTGATTCCATTGTTTCAGACTTGATAATATGAACCGAGAGGTGATTTTGATTGTTAGAACCCCTTAGGTAAAACCTGTAAAATTAAGATACGAGAGTATTTAATTTTACTTGAGAAGTAGACTTTGAGAGTTAAACCACAAGAGTGATTTTAATTTTCTTTGTCTGGTTTACTTTTATTTAACATTGAGCAGCAAGTCACGAGAGTGAAGGCTGTTCTGTGTAAATTGGAAGTCCGAGAGGAGACAATTTTTTTTAAGTAAGTAAACTTTTCTTTATCATGATTTGAATAACTAATAAAAAAATTATTATATCTAGTCATGAGAATTAAAAAGTGACGAAACTTTAGTCCCAGTTTTCTCTCTCCAATTTTGATGACAGATTTTGTTATTTCATTGTTTCATTTTTCCTTCATACCCATCATACATCAATTGCTTAGCTAGTATGAATTTAATTATTTGGTACTTAACACGTAGGTTTCTATGGGTTTGATATCTTTTTATTACTTCGACATATCCGTGCACTCGCGGACACATCAATACGATGGAAGAAAAAACAAAATTCTCAATTTTTGGCATTATGAGCTACCAAGAATAAGAACTTTGCAACTTTCTCCTCAATGCTAGACTTCTTGTTATCTTTGTCTAGATCATTGCCTCGTAATATCTCGCACAAATAGACAAAGGCATTCCTGCATATTCTTAAAATGTTATGACAATAAAGATTAGAACTAGTTAATTTTTTTTAAAGATCCCTTCGCACATTATCCTTATATGCATCACTCTCCACTAATGGCTTGTCCACATATGTTGAATGAAATATTAATAGAAGAATGTGGTGCAATTGTGCAGTATAACATCTAGCTATAGCTGCAATTTGACGATGTCTAGGGTGAAGGTTGCACAATTAAACAAATCTCTTATCTTTATTACTCAATGGAGCCATAATTATAGAACCTATAAATAAAAAGTTAACTCAAGATCAATATTGCTACTATTCAAGACATTTATCTTTTACAATTCACTAACTCATTAATGTATGGTTACAATGACTTATATTTGTGAAATATATGCTTATAAAATTAATTAATGTTGTATATGAATGTGTAGTTGTGACAATAAAGAGGAATTGTGAGAGTCCCACATTGTAAAAGATTGTAAGGCTTTATGTGCTTATAACTTTAGCCAAACCCTATGAAGCAAGAATTTGTGACCATTAAGGACATAGTGCAAGGGTTTACTATGACTCAATTATAATAATAGATTTAATGGTCAAGATTGGGCACTTGGGGCATCTTGGGCTTAATTATGGCAGGGGTGTGAAATCTGTCATGACCATGATAGTTTCGCACCATGTTGCACATCCGCACTGAAAGAGTTACGGCAGGGCATAATTTTGGTCACGGCGCGTGATTATGTTCGCCCATGCATGCCCAAGGGCGGTTATTACTTCAAGGGGTGTGTTGGTTACTTGGTATATACACCATTTCCCCTTTGTAACTAACTAGTTCTAGGTAGTTTTTTCGCTACTATGAACTTTCCTCTTTGGTTGCAAGTTCTCAGCGAGTTTCTCTTGCCTTGTTGAATCCTAGAGGTCGAAATAAGCCTTTAGCACAGTGATGTTTGTTCACGCCTCAAAGTTGTCTTCATCGATTGTTCTTCGCTTTATTTCCAACAATCTAAAGGCCTAATTTCGAGATGGAGCGGACTTGAACCCTAATGTCAAAGTCTAGTTTCAAGAGGAGACCTTCAAACTAGATCGTTTTGATGGAACAAACTACACGCGATGGTAGGATCGAATGTCCTGGCACTTGACCTCGCTCAACCTCTACTATCTCCTTTATCTGAATCTGCAACCAATTCTGGAAAGCTTGCCTACGGATCCTGATGCTGTAAAATCAAAATTGGCTACAGATAAAGCAAAAAGGGAGACGGATGAAATGCTATGTAGAGGTTACATTCTTAATTCTCTTGCGAGTCAACTTTATGATGTCTATCGAAATTACAAAATGCCAAAAGAGGTATGAGATGCACTCGAATCTAAATACAAGCATTGAAGAAAGGCACCTATAGATTCCTTGCATTAAAGTATTTTGAATTTAGCTTTTCTAAAAACATGCCTATTATGAATCAAGTTAGAGAGTTGGAGATCCTTGTTTCCCAAATGTGTGAACTCCAGATTAAAATTCCTGATGCAATCCAAGTGGGGGCAATTTTATCTAAATTGCCTTCATCCTGGAATGATTATAAAAAGAAAATCTTACACTCCACTGAGAATTATATAATAGAGCAATTCACTACACACTTGCAAATAGAGTGAGAATCGAACCAGAGATGAATTAGTTTTAGGTTCAAGAGTGAACCAAGTTACTGTTGCTCCAAATGTGGGGAAATCCTCTGGTGCCCCTCAAAGCAATCTAAATGTGAAAGGCAAAGGCTTTAAAAGGCCTTATAGTGTTAACAATGTCAAGAAAAATCGTCCTTGTTTCAATTATAGAAAGAAAGGATATTATATAAAAGAGTGCAGGTACAAGAGAAATGCACCCAGAAATCTGAGCACTTCTAGACAACAAACAACCAATTTGGTTGAGGCTAAAAACAAAAAATATGTTGCAATGGTTATAGAGCTGCATATGGCTACTGTTGTTTCAAATGATTGGTGGTTGGACTCTTGTGCCACCATACACGTTTGCAATAATAGAAATGTGTTCAAAGTTTACAATGACCTGAAAGAGCCTGAAGAAGTGCTGATGGGCAACCATGTTGCTGCAAAGGTTTTGGGCAAAGGAAGTGTTGAGCTGAATTTCACTTTTGGGAAAAAGCTAACTCTTATTAATGTATTTTATGTACCTGAAATTAGAAAGAACTTTCTTTCTGCCAATATGTTGTGTAAGAATGGCTTTAAGATTGTTTTAGAGGCTAACAAGTTAATTGTAACTAAGAATGGAGTGTTTGTGGGAAAAAGGATATTCTACTGATGGCATGTTCAAACTTTCTATTAATGAAATGAAGAATGTTGTTGCTTATATTGCTTGTTCCTCTTCTTTATGGCATGCTAGATTAGATCACTTGAATTATAATTCATTGCAATACATGTCTAAACATAATTATATATCGTGTATAGACGATCATATAGGAAGATGTGAAATACGCATAGAAGTAAAATTGACTAAGAAACCTTTTCCTAAGGTTAAAAGAAACAAATTTGCTTGAGCTTGTACATTCTGACATATGTGAATTAAATGGTCATCTAACTAGAGGTGGAAAAAGATATTTTATTACTTTTATAGATGATCACTCTAGATTTACATATGTCTATCTCATGAGAACTAAGGATGAAGCTTTTGATAAATTTAAGCAATACAAGTCTATTGTAGAAAATCAAAAGGATGTAAAAGTCAAAATGATTAGAACTGACAGAGGAGGAGAATACTTATTTATAATGTTTAACTCCTTTTGTGAAAATAATGGAATAATCTATCAGTGTACTACCCCCTATACACCTCAGCAAAATGGGGTGGCTGAAAGAAAAAAATAGATCCTTAGTTGAAATGGTAAATGCAATCTTGACAGATGCTAAATTACCATTTTCTTTATGGGGTGAAGCTCTTTTAACTGCATGACATATTTATAATAAAATTTCTTTTAAGAAATTTAATGCTTCTCCATACGAGTTATGGAATAATGGTAGAAAACCAAATCTGAATTATTTTAAAGTGTCGGGGTGTGTTGCTTTTTATAAGACTCCACATCCTCATAAGTCAAAATTAGGACCTAGAGGTATAAAAAGCACTTTTGTTGGATATACTCAAAACTCTAAAGCATATAGGTTGCTTGATCTAGAAACAAATTCAACTATTGAATCAATAAATGTTGAATTTTTAGAAGATAAGTTCATTAATGATATGAATGAGATTCAACCCAATGTGACATCAAGTTTCATTGATGTGAGGGTTGAAAATAAAAGAAAAGAAATTGTTGAGCCAAGTGAACCTGGAAGAAGTAAAAGAGTCAGAATTGAAAAGCATTTAGATCCTGGCTTTATCTCACCTAATTCTATTGTCTTCCTTGTTGAAGCAGATAGAACCAAAATATTAAGTAAAACTTCCATAATACTTAATATGGAAAGTGAACCCAAAACATATAATGAAGCTATGGCTTCAAGAGATGCAGCATTCTGGAAAGAAGCTGTAAATGATGAGATGGATTCTATAATATCCAATGGGACTTGGGTTTTGGTACATTTACCACCTGGGTCTAAAGGGTGTAAATGGGTGTTTAAAAGAAAATATAATGGTTCTATACAAACCCATAAAGCTAGATTGGCAGCTAAGGGGTTTTCTCAAAAAGAATGAATAGATTATTTTGATACTTATGCTCCAGTGGCAAGAATAACATCTATTAAATTGTTATTTGCTCTAGCTTCAATTCATAAGCTGTTTGTGCATCAAATGGATGCTAAAACATCATTTTTGAATGATGACTTAACTGAAGAAGTGTACATGGAACAACATGAAGACTTTGTGCTTCTAGGGAATGAACATAAAGTATGTAAATTGGTTAAGTCAATATATGGTTTAAAACAAGCTCCCAAGGAATGGCACAAAAAGTTTGATACATTAATCTTTCTAAATGGATTTAGGCATAATAATGCTGATAAGTGTATCAATTACAAAACAACAAATGATTATAGTGTGTTTTTGTACTTATATGTCGACAATATGTTGATTTTCTATAATAGTGAGAAAGGAATAACAGAAATGAAATTGTATCTAAGCTCAATATTTCAAATGAAAGATCTGAATGAGGTAGATACAATTTTGGGAATTAAAGTAAACAAAACCTGTAATGGATATTGTTGGGGTATGCCCTTAAGGCTAATGTTTGAGGCCTTGGGATTGTATCAGTATCATGTAATAAACTCTTATGTTTATAAAGGCATGGTTGTTATTCAGTTTGTTACATTATCTGCTGCAATAAGTGTACTTCTGAATAATGTCTCAAAGCTGTTTAGCTGGGCTGACATGCTGTAAAGTCCTTAGTCGAGATATCTTGGTGAACATGAGATAGCCTTGATATGATTGAGACTAATATGTGCTCTAATCTTATAGGATGCTTCGAGCATGGAATAAGATGTAGACTCATGGGTACATTGGATGTACTGGACAGACCCTACTAGGATATTCAATTGGTTGTCACAATATGAATAATCCTTGAATGTAACAAGTGGCACATTTCCTCTGACTTGAGATCACTTGTGTTTTCTAAATGATGATTGTCATTGTTTTGAGGTAGTTCAATATCATTTGAAACATAATGATTATAGACTATCTTGGATGGTGAGCTTGAATCAGGTTAGGGCACTAGTGATAGATATAGGATTGCCGTCTCCTTAATTGGAGTGTGATGTTCTAAAGGGGCCCCCTGGATGAGATGATTGAGAAAGTGTATGGCCATACCCAGGTGACTGTGTTCATCTGTTCTAATCATGCTCATCATATTGGAACTACAAGCTTGACACGCTTGTCCAATAAGAACATCCAGTGGCAAAGGAAATATGCATGCCTTGTGAGTTGGATTCACACTTGTGCTGTGGTTTGGGTGTAGTCTTGGAAGACTCTTTCCTTTATATCGGGAGACAGTGATGTGTTGCTAGATACCCCTCACTGATCGTGATAACGTAAGTTATCGTTACCGACATTTAAAGGAAACCCTTAGGGTCGCACAATTTGATGATATGGCTTACTTAAGTCAGATCGTGTGGACTGAATTATTTGGGTTCAGTTTAAAGGGATTTAATCTCTGATTGTGAGTGAGATCTGGTCTAATCATGTTTGATTGATTAGGGCTTGAGATCGGTAAGCTTCGATCGAGAGAATGGATGCTAGATCAGTGAGATCAGGAGCATCAACAGATCAACGGTCAGATCAAGAGCCTTAGGGTTTAATGTGATCTGGACTAATTGCTTGGGTTAATTGGTCTATGAACCAGACCTAGTTGAACCGGCTCATGATATGAGCGCTTGGTTCAAAGAGGGGAGAGGAAAATGCGATTGGTTCATGAGCGCATGAACACATGATCGCATGAAAGAGTAAGGTTGGCTATTTTTAGCAACCACGCCTCCATGTTTTGGGTAGAGCGCATCTCTTGTCGCCTCACTCCTATTCCCTTCGCCTCCTCTCATGGAAGTTCCTCTTCACGCTTTGGAGAGTCGAGGACTGAGCAAGCAAGACGTTCTTCTTCCCTTCTCACACGAACAAAGACACCAAGGAACTTTGCTAGCACAAGGTGTACCGAAGGGAGTAAGCGCATAGATCTTCTTGTGTGCGAACCGTTTGGAGGAAAGAGACTTCACTTTCTTCTTCCTAGACGCCATCCAACAAATGGCATTGGTATGGTTCTATCTCTTATATACAATCGATTTAAGTTGATTATATTACATGCATTGAAAAGATCCCAAGAAACCCCCTTTCCGCTGCTTGAAATATAACATGCGCCTATCTAGGGTTTCGCCCCCTTGTCTAAGGGAACCTTCAATTGGTATCAGAGCCGGTTGTTTGCATGTTTCTATGATTGCTTAAGACTTTGTGATCCATATATGCGAAAGTATGAGTATGCTTAGATCTATAACATGCGCATATTAGATGTTTCATGCGAAAAATATTTCATGTTACATTTTTATGTTGGCGCATGTTCTTGGCGCTTGTTTCATTGTGTTTTCAAAACAAAACTTGCGCGACTCTCATTAGATCTAAGAGGCGCCTGCTTTTAACCCTTAGACGGGTTATTAGGGTTGAAGTCATCCCCTAGGTTAGATCCAAACAGTCTGATCAGACTATCTGACAGCCTTGATGGGTCGACCAGATAGCATCTGTGCGCAAGCACGAGATGGCTATAGGTCGACTGCAGACAGGCGTGTAGCGATGTCTGATTGAGACGACTAGTGAACACACATGAGTTAGGCCCGGGGTCACACCCGCTTGCCAGAACTCATGAGGGTTGTTCAGCCCTGGCGCATGCATGGTTGACCATTAGGTCGACTCAAGTCAGTTACGACTTGGTGCATGCAAGGGCAATGGATCTGACTAGGTTTGATGAGTGGATCCCTTGTAATGGACCGTCGTAAGGCAGCAGGGCAAATAAGGAAATTAAAATTGATGCCAATGGGTTTTTCAAAAATTTATTTTCTTATTGGATCACATGCTGATTAGGTGCCATATGTATGTTTATTTAATCTTATGTGGGCTGCCCGTTTAATGTGTGCTGTGCTGGGCCCTGCGTGCCTGGAATTTTATTGTAAATTAATTCTTATTTTTGTGATCTGCGAATCACAGTTTAATTAATTTATAAAATGTAATTGACCTGCGAGTCAATCTTGTCTAGATAGATTAATTTATAAATTAGTCAGACAAGAGCACAGAGCACACTTGGCAGAGGCGCATGCAGCAGTGGCTAGACCAGGTGGGAGGTCCAGGGTTCGACTCTGGGACCAGGCGCATTTATCTGGTGGGCGCACCTGAGCTGCAGTGGGCGCTTGGGCCCTGGTTTGGGCCAAATGAGCAGCAAAAGACCCATCAAGAAAAGCAAGTGAAGACTTAAGTTTATTTAAGGTCTAACTTAGGCTCAATGGGCTTTTACCACATAAGATCATCATGCTTTCTATTTATTGCTTTTATAATTAGAATTGCATGAGTTTATCTTCTACTATCACCATAGGAATTGCATGATAGTTAAGAAGATAAAAGACCGTTAAAATCCAACGCTAAAATATCAAGCTCGTAAGCCTTCTGACGCGAAACCTCACTGTTCTGACTATCGTTGGAGCCGTGTTGTACCCACTCAGTGGGCACGTCCATCTATCTTCAGACGATGCCGGATTACACCTGCGTGTTACAGAGAAGGGATTTATCGCTTCTCGTTGCTCAGCATAGCACGTGGTGGTCCAGGGAGTAGGTCGGGTTAGCTTGACCATGTAGGCTACATATGTGGCGCATATGGTAGCACATGGAGGCAGCCATCTGTGGGGTTAGAGATTGTGTTGTACCAACTCAGTTGGCACAGTCTGCTGGATTGCCCAGATGAAGGGGAATCACACGGGTTGGCGATTGGCAGGGATTGCCTACCAGAGATTAGTGCTTGTACTCTCTGTGCATCTTATCTCGCCTGAGCGGGACGCGGAGACCAAGTATGAAATCTGGATCCCATCTCACTAAAAGAGTTCTACTCTTTCGGGCTGTTTTGCTGGATTTTTCAGCCAGATAAAATAGTGAGAAAAAGAATCATTCTTAAGTCCTGATTGATTCTTAACATTGATACTGACCTTGCTGTTCTTGCATTGTTGTAGATACCTGCAGCAACGAACACCATGAGCTTCAATGTGCGATCCCTACTAGAAAGGGAGAAGTTTGCTGGGCCGAACTTCTCAGACTGGTACGGACACCTTAAGATTATTCTTAAGGCAGAGAGGAAACTGTATGTCCTCGAGACGGCTATACCGCCTCAGCCCGCTCCGAACGCCGCAAGGGCGGTTCGGGAAGCTTATGAAAAGCACGTCAATGATAGCATTGATGTCGCTTGCCTGATGCTAGCGTCTATGACGCCACCGCTGCAGCGTCAGCATGAGGATATGTCGGCTATAGAGATTATAGCGAACCTCAAGATGCTGTATGCTGCACAGGCGAGGACAGAACGCTATAATCTGACAAAGCTGTTCTTTCAGAGCAAACTGGCTGAAGGGAGCCCAGTGGGAGCTCACGTGCTCAAGATGATTGGGCACAAGGAGGCTCTAGAGAAACTGGGGCATACCATCAATCAGGAGCTTGCTGTAGACATTATTCTGCAGTCTCTCCCGCCCTCTTTCGATGCATTCATCATTAACTTTAATATGAACAAAATCGACTGTACTCCGGCAGAGCTGCTGAATATGCTCTTGACTACTGAGGAGACTCTGAAGGGAAAGCTTTCGACCTCTGTCTTAATGGTTCCTTCTAGGAACAAGAAGAAGGGGAAGAAGGGCAAGGCCCCTGTCAAGAGTTACAGCAAGGCTCTGAAGCAAAAAGTTAAGCGGTCAAAGGAATACAGATGTTTCCACTGTGGCCAGCTGGGTCACTGGAAAAAGGACTGTAAAGCGCTCCAAGGAGATAAGAGGGGAAGCTTTGCTTCTGGCTCAGGTATTTATGTGACGGAAGTCATGATATCCTCTTCTTCTATTTCATGGGTGTTGGACACTGCATGTGGAGTTCACATTTGTTCAAATGTACAGGAACTCAAGAGAAGAAGGCAGGTGGGACAGCATGAGGTGGACCTACGAGTTGGAAACGGGGCACGGGTTGCTGCTGTTGCTGTAGGAGACTATTTCATCTCTTTGCCATCTGGGCTTGTATTAGAACTGAACAATTGTTACTTTGTTCCCAGCATTACTAAAAATATTATCTCCATTCCTGCTCTTGTCAGGAAGGGATTTTCCTTTGAATGCAATATTTCAAAGTGTGTTCTTTCTTTAGATAATATTGTTTATGCTACTGGTTCAATTAACAATGGGTTATTCATGTTGGACATGGAATGTTCTTTACAAAACATTGATAATAAGAAAGCCAAGTATGCTGATGACAGCACCTTGCTATGGCATAGTCGTTTAGGCCATATTAACAAGAAGCGCATTAAGCGGTTGCATGATCATGGACTGCTGGGATCATTCTCCTATGAGGAGATTGATACATGCAAGGCTTGTTTAATGGGTAAAATGACGAAGTCACCTTTTCCTAACAAAGGTCAAAGGGCTTCAGGTTTACTTGACCTTATACACAGTGATGTGTGTGGGCCATTTAGTAAACATGCCAGAGGTGGCTATCAGTACTTCATAACCTTTACTGATGATTTCAGTAGGTATGGGTATGTCTATCTTATGAGACACAAAAGTGAATCTTTTGACAAGTTCAAAGAGTTCAAGAATGAAGTACAGAATCAGCTTGGCCGAAATATCAAGGCACTTCGTTCTGATCGAGGTGGAGATGTTGGGAAACCCCGGGGACATTTTACAATTTTCAGAGCCATGGGCATACATTTTACGCAGCGGAAGAATGTCCCCGAAACAGGCTAGTCCCAAAAACCCAGTGAAGATCTCTTGCGAGGGGGTCGACACGATGTGATAGTAAGTACCTTTAAGCAATTGGAAGCCGATGTCGATGAAGGCGCCCAAGTGTTCGCCCTCTGCAGTCTCGCACACACGGATTCCTCAAGTTTTCTTCTTCCTCGCCCGGTGCTAGCCTCGGGAAGAAGATCCATGCCTTAGGAGAATCCTCCAAGCAACTTGCGCCACCACCAAGATGTGATGCGCCAAGGAGATGGAAGGAGAAGACAACGCCGCAAGCCTTCTTGTTCCTTTGTGCCAAGGAAAGGAAGAGAAGAAGCATGCTTGCGCCCTTGATGGAAGAAGAAGAGCTCTAAGCTCTCCAAGCCGTCGCCCTCTAATGCTTCACGCCTCCAAGGAATTAGCATCATCAAGAGAGGGGGCGGTAAGGGCTTATTTATAGGAGCAAGAGGCGGTTAGGGGAGAATGGCAAGTGTTGATAATTAGGGCATGATTCTAGGAGATTATCCAATCAATTATATTGATTAAATCTCCACTCCCATATGCGCCTAAGACTTGCCAAAGCAAGCATCAGCCATATGCGCCCATATCATGCCATATGAGGCATTAATCCCATCCATGCGCCTAGACCTAGTCAAGGCAATATGATGGATTGCCTAATGTGGCTTGGGCGCAAGTCCTAATCCAATTAGGACTCTAATTATGTTAATAATCAGCCCACAATTGTCAAACACAATCCAATCAATTATCTTGTGTGATTTAATCAAATCCAATTTGATTTAATCACCAAGGAGATACCAAACAAGGCATAGGCGCCAATTCTAGTCCAACTAGAATTCCATATGCGCCTATCCCATTAATTCATCCCCATTATACCCTTCAAGCCTCTTAGCCCTTCAATACAACTTATTAGCAAGCCCAACTTAGCAATGGGCCAAACCCAAAGTCCATTATGCATGTTAACCAAGCTATTGGATCCAATCCAATTCAACCCATGGTTAAATGAGGCTAACCATGGTTAATTTGATCGATATGCCAAAAACGGAAGTTGGCCCCAATAAGTTTCTTCCATCTCATCAGGCCCATTGGCGCTGATGAAATCTCCCAAATAGATCAGAGTTATCCAATAACTCGATCTAAAGGCTACCCGATCAATATGAAAACTCGAGTATCAAGGTGTGCGACCCTGTAGGTTCCTCTAACGCTGGCAGTGCTGACCAAAGGTCATCACAAGCAGTGAGTGGCACCTAGCAGTGCATCGCTGCTACCCAGGTTATTGGAATGGATATCGACATCGACATCCCCATCATCGCAACTAGGTACAGATGCATTACAGTCTCTTTGCCGAACTGATATCCGATTGGACAAGTGTGTCACCACTTATTTTCATCCAATCACATGGCTATGACTAGAACAGGTTCTTACCTGGGTATGGCCATACACTCTCAGTCATAGAACCATAAGGGAGCTCCATGGATATCATACTTCCCAAAGGAAGGGGCAAATCCTATGTCTGTCCATTGACCTTCTCATATGGGTCGTGACATGCTCAATGACAACCGTTATGACCTCCCAACTACGGCAAGGTGTTAGGTTGCATCAAAGCAAGTCCCTAACCATATAGAATGGTCAATGACCTCAAGTCAAGGGATCAATGCATCTCCTGTCACTTGTGAGGATAACTCATGACACCAAGTCATAGCCTCACAGCGGGTCTGTCCAGTATATCCTCCAATGATATACCCATGTGTCTGCGTTAGCACCACGTGCCTAACCAGCCCACATACCAGTCTCACAAGTACCATAGCTGTCCCATATCCACTAAGGTACATCGACTGGGGATTATAGTTCGAGCACAGATCCAATCTGTCTCCAGGGACATTATCATGTAAGTACACAATCGCAGGTGTAGACAAACAATGATAACGACAATGCCAGAAAGATTAATATCAGAGTCAAGTAGTACAAAGATGGACCAAAACTAGGTCCTAGGGCATATACACCAACAGGAGAATACTTGAGTCATGCGTTTACTGACTATCTGAAGGAGTGTGGGATTATCTCACAGCTCACTCCGCCAGGAACACCGCAATGGAATGGTGTGTCCGAGAGGAGAAATAGAACGTTACTTGATATGGTTCGTTCTATGATGAGTCAGGCTACTCTTCCATATTCCTTTTGGGGATTTGCACTGGAAACAGCTGCAAAGGTACTAAACCGAGTGCCATCCAAGGCAGTTTCTAAAACGCCATATGAGTTATGGTATGGGAAACAGCCGAGCTTGACATTTATCAGGATCTGGGGCTACGAGGCTTATGTCAAAAAGCTCGCCTCTGGGAAACTAGAGAGCAGATCTGAGAAATGTATCTTTGTCGGTTACCCTAAGGAAACTAAGGGTTATTATTTCTACGATCCCAAAGAGAACAAGGTATTTGTTGCTCGGACGGCCATATTTCTTGAGAAGGAGTTTCTTCTGCAAGAGGCCAGTGGGAGAGAAATAAAGCTGGATGAGAATCCAGAGGAAGGACAAAGTAGTCAAGCACAGTTGGATGAGCCTGAGCCGGTGGATCAGGTTACTGAACAACCTGAGGCTCAGATATCACGGGAACCGCGAAGATCGGGAAGGATCCGTCGATAGCCTGAGCGCTATGACGGAGTCTACATCATTGATAATGATGAACCCCTCACTTATGCGGATGCGGTCAGTGGACCGGAGTCAGCGAGATGGCTTGAAGCTATGCGAGCCGAGATGGACTCCATGTCAGATAACCAAGTCTGGGATTTGGTTGATCCGCCTCCGGGAGTAATCCCTATAGGCTGCAAATGGATCTTCAAGAAGAAGATTGACATGGATGGTAACGTGGTTAGCTATAAAGGCAGGCTAGTTGCGAAAGGTTTCAAACAAATCTACGGGATAGATTATGATGAAACTTTCTCACCTGTAGCCATGTTTAAGTCTATTCGGATTCTTTTCGCGATAGCAGCATATTACGATTATGAGATCTGGCAAATGGATGTGAAGACAGCTTTCCTTAATGGAAATCTGGAAGAGGATGTGTATATGACACAACCTGAAGGTTTCACTAATCCATCAGATCGTCATAAAATATGCAAATTAAAGAAGTCTATTTATGGACTTAAACAAGCATCGAGAAGCTGGAATATTCGTTTTGATGAATCAGTCAGTGAATTTGGTTTCATCAAGAACGAGGATGACCCGTGTGTATATAAGAGGTTTAGTGGGAGCGTGATTACTTTCCTAGTCCTCTACGTCGATGACATCTTGATCATTGGAAATGACATTCCTGAAATGCATGCGGTTAAGGCATGGTTAAAGAAATGTTTCCAGATGAAAGATTTAGGAGAAGCAGCCTATGTATTAGGTGTGAAGATCTACAGGGATAGATCTAAGAGGCTTCTCGGGCTGTGCCAGAGTACTTACATCGATAAAGTCCTGGAAAGATTTCATTTAGAGAATTCTAAAAGAGGATATCTTCCAGTCAGACATGGTCTGAATCTTTCGAAGAATCAGTGTCCACAAACACAGACTGAGAAAGATGAAATGGACAATACGCCTTATGCTTCGGCTATTGGGTCCATTATGTATGCGATGTTGTGTACTCGCCCAGACGTCGCTTACGGGTTAAGCGTGACCAGTCGGTTCCAAAGTAATCCAGGTATGGCGCACTGGATTGCAGTCAAGAACATTTTAAAATATCTGCGGAGGACCAAAGATATGTTCTTGATATATGGTGGTCAGGAAGAACTCAGTATTGAAGGATATACTGACGCTTCGTTCCAGTCTGACCAGGATGATTTCCGATCGCAATCAGGCTATGTTTTTAGCTTGAATGGAGGAGCGGTGGTGTGGAAGAGTTTCAAATAGTCAACTGTTGCTGATTCCACAACAGAAGCCGAGTATGTTGCAGCCTCGGAAGCATCCAAGGAGGCAGTGTGGATTCGTAAGTTCGTGAGAGAACTTGGTGTTGTTCCTTCGAGTGCAGATCCTTTGGTTATCTTTTGTGATAACACTGGAACAATCGCACAAGCAAAGGAACCACGGTCGCACCAGAAGTCCAAGCACATACAGAGACGGTTTCATTTGATCAGGGAGATCATTGATCGTGGCGAGATCAAAGTCTGCAAGGTTCATACAGATGACAATCTGGCAGACCCGCTTACTAAGCCTCTGGCACAGCAGAAGCATGAGAAGCACTGTAATAACATGGGTTTGAGATTTCTCAACCATTAGATTAAGTGCAAGTGGGAGATTGTTGGGGTATGCCCTTAAGGCTAATGTTTGAGGCCTTGGGATTGTATCAGTATCATGTAATAAACTCTTATGTTTATAAAGGCATGGTTGTTATTCAGTTTGTTACATTATCTGCTGCAATAAGTGTACTTCTGAATAATGTCTCAAAGCTGTTCAGCTGGGCTGACATGCTGTAAAGTCCTTAGTCGAGATATCTTGGTGAACATGAGACAGCCTTGATATGATTGAGACTAATATGTGCTCTAATCTTATAGGATGCTTCGAGCATGGAATAAGATGTAGACTCATGGGTACATTGGATGTACTGGACAGACCCTACTAGGATATTCAATTGGTTGTCACAATATGAATAATCCTTGAATGTAACAAGTGGCACATTTCCTCTGACTTGAGATCACTTGTGTTTTCTAAATGATGATTGTCATTGTTTTGAGGTAGTTCAATATCATTTGAAACATAATGATTATAGACTATCTTGGATGGTGAGCTTGAATCAGGTTAGGGCACTAGTGATAGATATAGGATTGTCGTCTCCTTAATTGGAGTGTGATGTTCTAAAGGGGCCCCCTGGATGAGATGATTGAGAAAGTGTATGGCCATACCCAGGTGACTGTGTTCATCTGTTCTAATCATGCTCATCATATTGGAACTACAAGCTTGACACGCTTGTCCAATAAGAACATCCAGTGGCAAAGGAAATATGCATGCCTTGTGAGTTGGATTCACACTTGTGCTGTGGTTTGGGTGTAGTCTTGGAAGACTCTTTCCTTTATATCGGGAGACAGTGATGTGTTGCTAGATACCCCTCACTGATCGTGATAACGTAAGTTATCGTTACCGACATTTAAAGGAAACCCTTAGGGTCGCACAATTTGATGATATGGCTTACTTAAGTCAGATCGTGTGGACTGAATTATTTGGGTTCAGTTTAAAGGGATTTAATCTCTGATTGTGAGTGAGATCTGGTCTAATCATGTTTGATTGATTAGGGCTTGAGATCAGTAAGCTTCGATCGAGAGAATGGATGCTAGATCAGTGAGATCAGGAGCATCAACAGATCAACGGTCAGATCAAGAGCCTTAGGGTTTAATGTGATCTGGACTAATTGCTTGGGTTAATTGGTCTATGAACCAGACCTAGTTGAACCGGCTCATGATATGAGCGCTTGGTTCAAAGAGGGGAGAGGAAAATGCGATTGGTTCATGAGCGCATGAACACATGATCGCATGAAAGAGTAAGGTTGGCTATTTTTAGCAACCACGCCTCCATGTTTTGGGTAGAGCGCATCTCTTGTCGCCTCACTCCTATTCTCGTCGCCTCCTCTCGTGGAAGTTCCTCTTCACGCTTTGGAGAGTCGAGGACTGAGCAAGCAAGACGTTCTTCTTCCCTTCTCACACGAACAAAGACACCAAGGAACTTTGCTAGCACAAGGTGTACCGAAGGGAGTAAGCGCATAGATCTTCTTGTGTGCGAACCGTTTGGAGGAAAGCGACTTCACTTTCTTCTTCCTAGACGCCATCCAACAAATGGCATTGGTATGGTTCTATCTCTTATATACAATTGATTTAAGTTGATTATATTACATGCATTGAAAAGTGTTGGGGTATGCCCTTAAGCCTAATGTTTGAGGCCTTGGGATTGTAACAGTATCATGTAATAAACGTTTATGTTTATAAAGGCATGGTTATTATTCAGTTAGCTACATTGTCTGCTGCAATATATGTTCTTCTGAATAATGTCTCAAAGCTGTTCAGCTGGGCTGACATGCAGTTAAGTCCTTAGTCGATGTATCTTGGTGAACATGAGACAGCCTTGATATGGTTAAGACTAATATGTGTTCTAGTCTTATAGGATGCTTCGAGCATGGAATAAGATGTAGACTCATGGGTACATTGGATGTGCTGGACAGACCCTACTAGGATATTCAATTGTTTGTCACAATGTGAATAATCCTTGTATATGACAAGTGGCACATTTCCTCTGACTTGAGATCACTTGTGTTTTCTAAATGATGATTGTCATTGTTTTGAGGTAGTTCAATATCATTTGAAACATAATGATTATAGACTATCTTGGATAATGAGCTTGAGTCAGGTTAGGGCACTAGTGATAGACATAGGATTGCCGTCTCCTTGTTTAAGGAGTGTGATGTTCTAAAGGGGCCCCCTGGATGAGATGATTGAGAGAGTGTATGGCCATACCCAGATGACAGTGTTCATCTGATCTAATCATGCTCATCATATTGGAGCTACAAGCTTGACACGCTTGTCCAATAAGAACATCCAGTGGCAAAGGAAGTATGCATGCCTAGTGAAGTTGATTCACACTTGTGCTGTTTTTGGGTGTAGTCTTGGAAGACTCATTTCTTTTATATCGGGAGACAGTGATGTGTTGCTAGATACCCCTCACTGATCGTGATAACGTGAGTTATCGTTACCGACATTTAAAGGAAACCCTCAGGGTCGCACAATTTGATGATATGGCTTACTTAAGTCAGATCGTGTGGACTGAATTGTTTAGGTTCAGTTTAAAGGGATTTAGTCTCTGATTGTAAGTGAGATCTAGTCTGATCATGTTTGATTGATTAGGGCTTGAGATCGGTAAGCTTCGATCGAGAGAATAGATGCTAGATCGGTGAGATCAAGAGCATCAAGAGATGAACGGTCAGATCTGGAGCCTTAGGGTTTATTTGAGATCTGGACTTGATTACTTGGCTTGATTGGTTTTAAACCAAACCAAATTGAACCGGCTCATGAAATGAGCGCATGGTTCAAGGTGTGGCGACATGTTCACTTGGCGTGAACGTTGGAGCGGTGAGTGGTTGCTATTTTTAGTAACCATGATCTCCAATTGGAGTCACTCACGTTCGAATAGAGTGCTCTCTATTCTCGTCTCTCGCTCTCATTCCTCTCGACTTCCGTGTGTGGCGACGCCTTGAAGGTTGAGGAGGTTTCGGCCAAGAGAACATCATCTCATCTTTTCCTTTCCATTCGGCAAGACAACCTTGGAACCTTGCTAGCACAAGGAGCACCAAGGAAGAAGCACATTGTTCATCTTGTGTGCGAGACTTTGGAGAAGAGGCGCTTGCAACTTTTTCTTCCAAGGCGCCATCTTGAAATGGCTACGGTATGAACCCTTCTCTATTTGCAATCGGGTTATTATGGTTGATCATATCTCATGAAACCGATCTCAAGAAACCCTCTTCCGCTGCTTAAAATTTTAATATGCGCCATACTTAGGGGTTTCGCCCCCCTTGTGGGGACCTTTCAAAAAGATCCCAAGAAACCCCCTTTCCGCTGCTTGAAATATAACATGCGCCTATCTAGGGTTTCGCCCCCTTGTCTAAGGGAACCTTCAGATATTCCTTATCTAAAAGTCACTACACTGAAAAGATGATTGAGAAATTTAAGTATCTTGGGATAAAGGAGGCTTGTACCCTCTTTGATTTAAGTGTGAAATTATCAGAAAATAATGAGAGAATTGTTAATCAATTGAGTTATGCTAGTGTCATTGGCAGCTTAATGTATGCTATGCATTGTACTAGACCTGATATAGTTTATGCTATGTACATACTATCAAGGTTCATAAGTAAACCTAGCACAGAACACTGGAGAGCTATTAAAAAGAGTGTTGGGATATCTAAAGAAAACATAAGGTTTGAGTCTTTTGTATAGTGATTATTCATTTGTACTAAAAGGATATAGCGATGCAAGTTGGTTAACAAATAACTATGAAAGTAAAGCCACCTCAGGTTGGATTTTTATGCTAGGTGGTCGGGCTATAAGATGGGCTTCTAAGAAGCAAACTTGCATTGCTCATTCAACTATGGAATCTGAGTTTATAGCCCTAGCTGCTGCAGGCAAAGAAGTAGAATGGTTGCATAATTTGTTAATAGATGTTGAGTTGTGGCCACAACCAATGATAGCCGTCTCTTTGCATTGTGATAGTCAAGCAACAATATCTCGTGCATATAGTGAAATATATAATGGAGACTCTAGACATCTAGGCATGAGACATGCCTATGTAAGAGGATTGATCTCAAGTGGGGTGATCACCATAATTTATGTGAGATCATGTGATAACATAGCTGATCCTCTCACTAAGCCTCTTGCTAGAGAATTAGTGAGAAAGATATCTTGTAATATGGGACTTAAGTTTTTAACTTAAGCACCAATGATGGGAACCCAACTTTTAATTAGAAAATCTCTAATTTTAAAAGTTCAAAGGGTAAAAACAAGTTATTGTTATATGCTTGTGAGCCCTAGGAAGTCTTATAACCAAACTAATAAAATAAACTAGTGTTGACAATTGCGTAATTGAAAGGATGAGCATTGGCTCTTAATGGAGTTTATAATTAATTGTGTCCATAGCAACTGGGACAAAGGTAGAAACTCCACCTGTGTGAACATTGAAGTGGTGCCACTTCAATAAGAGAATTGTGGTTCTCTTATAAATGTTCATTAAATTGGATTAGCACATGGCCATATATAATAGTGCTAAGGTTGTTGTAGAGAAACCATTGAGAACACCATGACAAGTGTTGCATGTATGATATCTTCGGTACTAACACAAAGAGTTGAGGTACAATTTTCTAAAACATTCAACTTCGTTAGAACTTTAAGATATTTATACTAATTGTGGGTTCAAATTGAAAAATACCCACTTGTACATGTAATACTTACCTGGCAGAATGTTATTGATCACAACTAGTGGGGGATTGTTGTATATGAATGTGTAGTTGTGACAATAAAGAGGAATTGTGATAGTCCCACATTGTAAAAGGTTGTAAGGCTTTATGTGCTTATAACTTTAGCCAAACCCTATGAAGCAAGAATTTGAGACCATTAAGGGCATAGTATAAGCGTTTACTATGACCCAATTATAATAATAGATCATGAGTTACGGCCAGGCTGTGAGAGGGTGATTATTGCTTCAAGGGGTGTGTTGGACAGTGACGTTTGTCATCGATTATTCTTCACTTTATTTCCAACAATTAAATAATATTAACTTAATATAGATAGTTGAAGTTAGTAGTTGGAACAACAATTAAAAATTGTTCCAACATAATAGGGCCAACAATCACAAGAGTACATTACAAACATTGATAACTATAAATCTGCAAGTTGTAAGTGCAAAGCATTAAAAATTGAACCTTTTAGATTTCTTTGACTTCTTTTTAAGTAAAGAAATAAAAATAGATATAGTTGTCTGAATTTATTGATCAAGTATTCGAAGAAGTTCACCTTACGTTTTCACACATAATTCCGATAGGCATGAATGTATATACATATGTTTACAAATGTATGTATGTATAGATATATACTATATAATAATATGACAAAATCCTAATCATATGACCAACAAAAAAACTTAATATCAAGCCATACAAAAACAAAGAGTGTTGGCGTCTGCAACGAGTAGTTGTAGCGGTGACAAGCAGTTGCAATGCCGACAACGAGCAGGGGCGATGACATGAGTCGAAGACAAAGGAATGATGAGAGTGAGCAAGCAAGGAGAGGAAGAAAAAATGGAAGAGAAAGGAAGGAGCTTATGGCGGCAGCAAGCAGCGGTGGCGGTCGTGGTGTTGATAGAAGAGGCAACAAGCATGAGCACAAGGAAGAAAAAAGATTGGTAGGGAGTGAGAGTAGAAGAAAAAGGGCTCACTATGTTTTCCACCAGATTTGGATGGATACGAAAAGGAAGGAAAAGCCACATATTTTCCTTCTCACTTTCCATCACGGGTTTTCTTTCCCTTCTAAAATACAAGGGAAAATGATGCTTTCCATCCTTTCCATCATAGTTTCCCTCCTAGGAAACAGTATGTAAACGAAAAACACCCAAGTCATTGAAAATGTTAATGCCTTGTGGGACACGAATTTAGTTACGAGAAACTAAAATTAAATTATTTTGTTACTCAAGGCGGTTAGTGTGAGATGCTTGCATAGAATAGAACATATTGCCTCCTAATAGTACCTCCTCTTAATAGCCATTATTCTCCCAAGTTATTCTCTTATAGAATCATCTCCACATTGTTTTGTTTCTATATAAGATAAATAATAAGATTTAAATTTGAGACCTTAGACTTAGGTTTTGTTTGGTAGAGCTGTCCAAATGGCAGACAGTTGCTGCAAACTCTGGAAATTGGTTTTCCCAGCTTAGAAGAGAAGCCAAAAGGCTTTAATATAGGGCTACGTTTTTGCGGAGGGGTGCCCCTCCGCAAATTTTGCGGAGGAGTGGGCTGGGATTCGAGACACGAATCCTGAAGCATTTTTGCACGATTCTCCAAGCAATCCCAACTTAAGTGATAATATAACACCGCCTGTTATATCAAATCCTGATATAATGCTTTCTCGTTACAGCCATCTGAATGAACCGGCCCGTTACAGCCATCTGAACTAACCATGGTTACCTATCGAATGCTCACTATCCGCTCAAATTTTCACTACCCGCCCGACACTAACTTTGGCGATTCCCTTGCTCTCCGATGACAGTTTTGTCGCCCGATCTTCTCTGACGACCTCCGAGTTCGTGGTCGTGTCGAGCACACGGCCTCCGAGTTCTTGGAGCGTCGAGCCCTAATTTTGTATTTTTTGTGCAGTTGACCTCCGACGTCCTATGGCGATCTGCGACATCTTCCGACGCCCTACAACGAATTGTGAGGACCTTGGATGACCTATGACGTAATGTTGAGTTCCTGGTTGGCTTAGGGTTTCCTAATCTCGACCTACGGCGAACTGCGACGACCTCCGATGACGTCCCACGACCTACGGCGTAATGTCGAGTTATTGGTTAGTTGGAGTGAGGAAGATGAGCCTACTGAGCCTGCTGAGCCTACTTGTTCAAGTCCTGTGCAGTAGTAAGTGAAAATTAAAAGTCCAAGAAAGGCTTCATGTCTTCTTCTTAGCCCATACACACAAGAAAAGAAAAAGAAGAAGGCTATAGAAGCAGAGGTAATACCATTAAACAACCTTATATACATAATTGTAAACATAGGCCTATCTATACATTATTTTTAACATAAGCAATCCTAACTTTCTTTCAGCCAGTGCAAGTAGATGATAAAGAAGAATCTGCACCCCGGGTTGATAAGGTAAGGTGGTATAAATAGTTATTCTTTTCACATACTTGGCATATATATAGTTCTGATAGATTTTTGTTGCACATTTAGTATCTAAATAAACGGGACTATCCTGGGTGGGATGTATTACCTGCAAATTTTAAAGGGCAACTCGATTTTTATTTATCGTTGCAAGATCATTCAATTATTCAGAACATTTCAAAAGGCCATGTATGTGACATTCTCTTCGGAGACCTTGTTGGTGAGGAGGTATGCATATATGGAAAACCCTAATCTTTGATTACGTATTGCTTTTTCCTAATGGACTTGTACAATTCAATTGTAGGCTATAGATTTGTATGCATCACTCCTCGTCCGAAGATGCATCACCAATAAGAAAAGGTTTAAGCCTTTTGCTTACATTCAACCACATGTCCTCCCGTATTATTTACAAGGCCTCGGTGGGGCGGCTTTCAAAAGCTTGGAGCATTTGAATCATAAGACAATAAGATATGTGCCTAGAATATTTGCCCCCGTATGCCACAGTTGTCACTGGTTTCTGGTTGTATTGGATATACGTGGAAAACATGTACGGTGCTATAATTCTCTGTCCCCTTCCAGGGTAGTTGAGGGATACATCAAACGATATGTGAGTATCTTTCATCTGATAAGGCTTTATCCATCCGTCCTTTGCTATTTTGTTGATATCTCTCACGAGTTTTAACATTATTTTGTGCATTGTTCTATTAAACAGCTTGAGTTACTGCAGTTTCAACTCTCCTTCCAAACTGGTTCAATGAAGGAAATTGCTAAATGGCCATTAACTTGGAAGGACTGCCCACAACAAGATGGTGAAAGTGTGGACTGTGGGGTTTTTGTTTTGAAATTTATGGACTACCTCTCTAGAGGTGTACCCTTTGGCTTCACACTATAAGACATGCCAAGATTAAGGGCCCTTGTAAGTTTGGAACTATTTGAAGGAAAGTTACTGGCTGTCGACTAAAACTGTACCCTTGAATTGAAACATGTTTACATTGATACCATTGTATATTCATTCTCCTCTATAGTCTGTGACCTGTTTATTTGTATATTTGTATGCGTAATGTTATATACATGTTCATATTTATACCATATCCGTGACCTATTCTACCATGTTTGTCCCGTGTTATACCATGTCTGTGCCATGTTATATGAATTTCAGGTCATGTTATACCATGTTTGTGCCGTGTTATACCATGTCTGTGACCTGTTATACGAATTTCAGGCCTTGTTATACAATGTTTGTCCCTTCTTATACCATATTTGTCCCGTGTTATACCATGCCTGTGCCATGTTATATGAATTTCAGGTCATGTTATACCATGTTTGTGCCGTGTTATACCATGTATGTGACCTATAATACAAATTTCAGGCCTTGTTATACCATGTTTGTCCCGTGTTATACCATGTTTGTTCCGTGTTATATTATTTTTTAGGTCTTGTTATACCATGTTTACGCCGTGTTATACCATGTCTGTGCCATGTTATACGAATTTCAGGTCATGTTATACCATGTTTGTGCCGTGTGATACCATGTTTGTCCCGTGTTATACCATGCCTGTGCCATGTTATACGAATTTCAGGTCGTGTTATACCATGTTTGTGCTGTGTTATACCATGTATGTGACTTGTTATACGAATTTCAGGCCTTGTTATACCATGTTTGTCCCGTGTTATATCATGTTTGTTCCGTGTTATACCATGTTTGTTCCATGTTATACCATGTTTGTGCTGTGTTAAACCATGTATGTGACCTGTTATACGAATTTCAGGCCTTGTTATACCATGTTTGTCCCGTGTTATACCATGTTTGTTCCGTGTTATACGAATTTCAGGTCTTGTTATACCATGTTTACGTCGTGTTATACCATGTATGTGACCTGTTATACGAATTTCAGGTCTTGTTTTCTTTTCACCCTGTGCAATGTTATACGAATTTAAGACATTGTTATACGAAGTATGTCGATAGTGCAAGACGATCTCTTTGCCCCTTGGTATACAATGTAAGATTATAAGTACATAAAAAACTATGGTTTATAAAAATGTTTGTAGTTTCTGATCTCATAATTAAAAAAAATTATTTTTCATTTGTTGGCTGAGACCTATTAAACTGAGAAATATTTGCAGCTTCTTCCTGAGAACCCTGCTGCGATGGCATTGCTTGGGAAGCCTCATCTGAGTACTGTCATAATATAGTGCAATTTATCAGGTAACATAGTCAATGTAGCAAGTGCATGGAACACATAAATAGACAACTTACATGAAAAGAGGGTGCTCCCACCATTAAAGCTGTGTAGGAGTAGAATGGGGCTGTTGGCACTGGTTGGTGGAACATAGGCATCTGCTATAAATTAAACTTTTAGGTAAGTATGTAACATAAGAATTAAAGATATGGCCTTGTTAGATATACCTGTGTGCTTGTGTATTCACCAAAAGGTAACCCTGTCATGCGCGGCATTTGTACATCACTGGGTGGATTAGAATTTGATCCCTTGGATGTAGTAGTGCTCTTTTTAGGTCTTCGCTCCAGCACTCCTTTCTTATGTTTCTCTTTCCGCCTCTTTTTCACTGGAGGTGCTATTACCTGTACATTTGGCTCAGATCCACTGTCAGCATCATTAACATCAATATCTTGAAGGTCAGTGCGCAAGATGTCCTCAACATTAACACGTAAATCCTTCATAGACTTTTCCATGTATTCTAGTGCTCTCCTGGATTGCAAACTCATAGTTGCTATACAGTAATGGTTTTGACAAACTTGGTTATAAATAGACTTCAAACTTTCTTGCCCGGAAGAATCAAAGCTGTGCGGACTGACAATGGATACATCACCTTCTCTAGCGTACTTTGTCCATCTTTTCATTATGTAATGCTTTGGTACAGTAATCACATTATTCGCTCCGAAAACCTTTAATGCATGCATACACAAAATCCCATTGCTCTCAAACATTTTACATGTGCAAGCAACTTGAACAGGGGATTGGCTGAAAATGACCATTTCATCTCTACCATGAGCCGGGTTGGTTACCTTATATGTAACACCCTGTGGTTCGGCCCCAATGAAGAACATAAGACAATCTACACTATTTTGATAGGATGCCTCAAACTCGTTATACATGACCTTGGTGTAGAGCGAGGCTGCTTGTTTACACATGTTCCCAACTACATTGGCTGGTGTACTATTTCGAGACCTGAAATCAGCCTTTATTTCCTTTTCTCGAAAGAAGCTTAGTGCCTTGTCATACTGTTCTAAAAATTCAAATAAACTCAATTTCTTTCTAAAGAACCTTTTAAAATGGTGGTTCATACTTTCACTGCGTTGGGTTGTGGTCATATCAGCCGAAAAAGTCTCTGTTCGAAAACATGCAGCCCATTTTGACCTTAGTTTCCACATATTTACCATCCATGGATGTTCAACCAGATTATACTTCAGTAAGAGATCCTGCCATAGCTTCTCAAAAGTTTCAACTGTACACCGCTCGTATATACAATGTTTAAAATCTTTGGCAAATGTATTGTTATTATGAATCACATGGGAAAGATGTATTGCTGCATTTTGAAATATATGCCATAAGCATAGACGATGTGCTGTATTTGGCAGCACCGTTTGTATTGCTTTGGCTATCGCAGCTGATTGATCCGTGAAAATAGTTACTGGATGCTTACCATGCATGGCTTCCAAAAAAGTCTCAAATAACCAAATGAATGATTCAGCAGACTCATCATAGAGTAATGCAGCTCCTAATATGATAGTTTGTTTGTGGTGATTCACGCCCACTATTGGTGCAAACGGCATATTGTATTCATTTGTTTGGAAGGTAGTATCAAAGCATACTACATCTCCAAAGTATGCATAGTCTATTATAGATTGGCCATCTACCCAAAAAAAGTTCTTCATCTCCCCTGATTCCTCACAAGCTTCAATAGCATAAAAAAATGAAGGATCGTTAGCCAATCTTTCCTTTAGGTACCTAAGAATACCCTTGCTTTCCTTTTCATCCAAAGCTTTTCTTCTACTTCTTTGAATATAGTTGCTATTATCTTCTCTTATGAAACCAACATTATTATTGCTTATACCAGACTCAAAATAATTATATATATTGTGGGCCTTCATACCCGACTCTGTCATCCGGTCTATAAGTGCACGTTGATATGGGTACATTTTTCTATGTGATCTAAGCATGTGCACCTTATTTGGACTTGTCATGGGATGATTATGGTTTAAGTCAGCTTTCGACAATGTGTATAAATCATTCTTGCCAATCTTGAACTCTAACCGAGCCATGCAGTTTGTGCGGGTCTCTGGATGTGGTTTTTTAGTAGTGCGTCTATGGTCAACTTCTCTCATCCCTTGTTTGCTACAACAATATGTACGTTGTTTCAAGCTACCATCCTTTCGACGTTCAAGATGAGATTTCTTTATACTGAACCCCATTACTCTTGCATAGTCATTATAAAACTTGTATGCTGCATCATCATTAATAAATGTCATACCAACTATAGGGATTTGGGATGCAACTTCTGATTTGTCATGTTCCATACATGGCATTTCCTCTGCCTTTTCAGATGTTCCTATTATATCTTCATCACCTTCGCTATTTCCTATTAAATACTCTTCGTCATCTAACGATGACCACTCCAACATCTCAGAACAAGTTGCCTTCATCTGATCTTTCTCCATCTCAAACTATAGGATTCAATAATGTTATTCCAATAGTTAGACAAGTTAAGGGGCTGTTATACTATGTTAAGGAGCTCTTATACCAAAATGTGATCCCATATACATCATGTTATATGCTTAAGGGGCTGTTATACCAAAATGTGGTGCTATATACAACAAAATCTGTCATTAATACAACAATCTACGTATTAAGAAGACAAAATGACGACATTATACCCTAAATGACACGTAATACACATGAGCAAATATAGGGAGACCAGGGACCATACCTTAACTTTTGGAAATTTTTTATCCTACAACAATGTCGTCGATGGCTGTCGGATGTCATCGGAGGTTGTCAGAGGCAGTCGAAGGTCGTCGGAGAGGATCGGGCGACAGAACCTTCATCACAGCAAAGTTCGGGTTAGACAAAACTTTCGTCACAGGAAAGTTAGGGTTAGAGAAAATACTAAGTCAGCGAGTAATAGTGGGTTGGGCGGGTTGGGCCCGACCCGACCTGTATATTGATACACGTGTTATACCATGCTTGTTCAGTGTTATACGAATTTCTGTTCTTGTTATACCATATTTGTGTCGTGTTATACCATGTTTGTTCCGTGTTATACGAACTTCAGGT
Organism: Costus lasius; assembly: GCA_027563935.2. NCBI lineage: Eukaryota > Viridiplantae > Streptophyta > Magnoliopsida > Zingiberales > Costaceae > Costus > Costus lasius. The sequence continues at coordinate 104,116,757 of CM050450.1, read as the reverse complement.
CTTCTTATACCATGTTTGTCCCGTGTTATACCATGTTTGTTCCGTGTTATACGAATTTCTGTTCTTGTTATACCATGTTTATGCCTTGTTATACCTTGTTTGTTCTGTGTTATACGAACTTCAAGTCTTCTTATACCATGTTTGTCCCGTGTTATACCATGTTTGTTCCGCGTTATACGAATTTCTGTTTTTGTTATACCATGTTTATGCCTTGTTATACCATGTTTGTTCTGTGTTATACGAACTTCAGGTCTTTTTATACCATGTTTGTCCCATGTTATACCATGTTTGTTCCGTGTTATACGAATTTCAGGTCTTGTTATACCATGTTTATGCCGTGTTATACCATGTTTGTTCCGTGTTATACGAATTTCTATTCTTGTTATACCATGTTTATGCCTTGTTATACCATGTTTGTTCCGTATTATACGAACTTCAGGTCTTCTTATACCATGTTTGTCCCGTGTTATACCATGTTTGTTCCGTGTTATACGAATTTCAGGTCTTGTTATACCATGTTTATGCCATGTTATACCATGTTTGTTCCATGTTATACGAACTTCAGGTCTTCTTATACCATGTTTGTCCCATGTTATACCATGTTTGTTCCGTGTTATACGAATTTCTGTTCTTGTTATACCATGTTTATGCCTTGTTATACCATGTTTGTTCCATGTTATACGAACTTCAGGTCTTCTTATACCATGTTTGTTCCATGTTATACGAACTTCAGGTCTTCTTATACCATGTTTGTCCCATTTTTCATGTCTAGTTTTACCATGTTATAATGTCAAACATTGTATAACACACGACAAATAAGGTGTAACAAGACCTTTTTTTGCAAAACATTGCACAGAAATCGTATTAAGGGATAAGTAGATACATATAACACATATAACACGCTGTTATACCAAACATGGTAGATACTCGTCAATATTCCGACAATACTATATAGGACAATACTATGTACATGGTATAACAAACAAATAATTGTGATTTACAATCTACTTACGACCATATTCTGACATTAAACAACCTCTAAATAGCTCCAAACTAATTTGTGCCCTCATAGCTGGGATGTGCTTTTGGGAGAAGTTAAACTTTTTACTGGAAATGAGACATTCCATGAACTTCACCAAAAAAACTCCACAATCAACTAGATTTTCTTGCTTTGGGCAATCAGCATCACATATCCGTTCATAATCTGCTATAGAAAATTTTCCTTTAATCTGCACACTCAAATGGGTGTCTAAAAGTTTTACCTGCATAAAAAATAGCACAACAGATTATAAAACTTCAACATACGAAAACTAGTCATGCATAACAAATATACTAAACACTCACATATGCATTCGCAACATCCACATCACTCTTATGGGCTTCCAATGAATTATAAAAAAAATAATCTGCCTCTGCCTTCTAATTATATACATCAAAATCCAATTTTTTTTTATCGCAAATTGGTGCAAGTATTCTTATAGTGTAACGAAGGTTTTCAGCTACCATATGTTCCAAACAAGCAGCACTAAATCCGAATTTATTATCTGAATACAAACCCATATAGGTTGGAGATATGTAATCAAAAGCCAACAACTTCATCTTCTTGGGATTATTCCGACCTCTAGCGACCAAAAGACCAGCATAAGCATCTACAACTTACAGTTAATACAGTCAGCATAAGCATCTGCTAAACAAATAGTATAAAATAGTAAAATAATTAGGTATTTATACATACATCATCACTAACGTCCATCCCAAACATCAGTTGAATAACTTTCACCTTGTCAACTCTCCATTCGGTACCCATGTGCAAAAACTTCTCTGAAAACTTTATATATAATGCCATATCATTTCTTTCTTCAGCAGACAATGCCCCATATCCACAATAATCTGTCCGATCCACATACTGAAAATATAATATGGACATATAGATGAATAATCAGTATCCTTCAGTATTCCATATAGATAATAATTGACCGTAGGTAAAGAATATGTATAGTAGATAATAATTGATACCTCGTCAATATTCATATAGATCTTGGACTCATCAAATCCAGTGGGAGGAACTGGGTACTTCTTATTCAATTCCTCTTGTGAATAATGGCACAGAAGGCCCCATTTTCTCTTTCTCTGTCGTTTCCCTTGCATATCCACTGCACAAGATGTGCTGGGGTCTTCTGCATTTGTGTCCTCTTCATCATCTGACCAATCGGTATCTTCATCAGATAGCTGCTGCTCCCTTTCAGCTGCCATTTTCTTTATTTTGTTTTCATACTCCTCAACTAGTAATTTTGAAGCTTCCATTTGGTTTTCTTTCTCAACATTTTGGGAGTCAATTATCGCCTGTAACTCATCTATTTGGCTCTGAAATGCTGCAGACATGCTATATTTCTCGTCGATCACTTGCTCTACTCTGCCTGAAATTTCAGTCACAACTAATTTCAGTTTCTTATTTTCTATAACAAGTCCATATCTATAGTAATGCAGCTCTTTCTTCATATCAGTTTCCATTTTATTGTAACGCTCAACAATGCCTTCCTTCTCTTCAGTGAGCTTCAGTACTTGAGCTTTGAGGTGTGCTATATCTGTATCATCATTTGTGAGCTCATTTACCTTTCCTTCTAATTCTTCAACTTTAAAATTTAATTCTGCCTTCATTTCCTCTTTCTCCTTCCCAATCTCTTTTATCTCATCCTCTGCTTTTTTCAGCTTCAGCTTCTCCGCTTCAATACCCTTCTTGTAAAATTCAATTTGTTCCTGCATATCTGTTTGTAGCTTATTGTAATTTGTAAGCAAGCTTTCTATCTCTTCCCTTAGCTTCTCTACTTCTAATTTCAGAGTAGCTATCTGAGATATATTATCATCTTTATTTACCTACATCAAAACAACAAAATATCATTCAAATACATACTGAAATTGCATGCTTCTAACATTACGCAGTTCAGTATAACACTAAAAATTTAGGCATAATAAGACAACAGTTAGGTATAACATGTATGTCGTTTAGTATAACAATGAAAATTATGGTATAACAAGACGAATATTTCGTATAACACTTACATAGTTTAGTATAACACTGAAAATATTGGTATAATAAGGCAACAGTTTGGTATAACATGTATGTCGTTTAGTATAACACTGAGAATTATGGTATAACAAGGCAATAATTTGGTAAAACACTTATGTAGTTCAGTATAACACTGAAAATTTTGGTATAACAAGGCAAAAAACTTCGTATAACACTTACGTAGTTTAGTATAACACTGAAAATTATGGTATAACAAGGCAAAAACTTCGTATAACACTAACGTTGGTTAGTATAACACTGAAAATTATGGGTATAACAAGGCAAATATTTCGTATAATACTTACATAGTTTAGTATAACACTGTAAATATTGGTATAATAAGGCAACAGTTTGGTATAACATGTATGTCGTTTAGTATAACACTGAGAATTATGGTATAACAAGGCAATAATTTGGTAAAACACTTATGTAGTTCAGTATAACACTGAAAATTTTGGTATAACAAGGCAAAAAACTTCGTATAACACTTACGTAGTTTAGTATAACACTGAAAATTATGGTATAACAAGGCAAAAACTTCGTATAACACTAATGTTGGTTAGTATAACAATGAAAATTATGGTATAACAAGGCAAACATTTCGTATAACACTTACATAGTTTAGTATAACACTGAAAATATTGGTATAATAAGGCAACAGTTTGGTATAACATGTATGTCGTTTAGTATAACACTGAGAATTATGGTATAACAAGACAATAATTTGGTAAAACACTTATGTAGTTCAGTATAACACTGAAAATTTTGGTATAACAAGGCAAAAAACTTCGTATAACACTTACGTAGTTTAGTATAACACTGAAAATTATGGTATAACAAGGCAAAAACTTCGTATAACACTAACATTGGTTAGTATAACACTGAAAATTATGGTATAACAAGGCAAACATTTCGTATAACATGTCATTTACCGAATAACAAGTACATATTTTTGCATAACAACTTAATCTTTTGAATATACTCACAATGTCAAGTTGAGCTGATAGGGTCCCAGGTGTAGGGTCTGGTGTCCTATGTGACGGGCCAACATCTTCATGGCTCTACGCACAAAATTAACAAAAAACCCCGTTAGGTTATACTATGTTAAACCTCATGCACAGTTTGTAAACATACTTACACTATGTGATAGGCCCACATCTAACTCTTGTACACCGAGTGATGGGCCCACATCTAACTCTTCCTCGAGAGCTATTTCTAATACAGGTGGAGTATTTACAAGATCATGCTCCACCTCAACAGCTTCAAGTTCAAAAATAATCTACAAACAACTAAATAGCATTAGAATACCAAATTTGACCAATAACTTACTACACCTATAAATTTACATACTTATCGAATCTTTATTTAATTTAGAATAGTTTTTGAAATACGTCCGTCGATTACAATTCACATTTGCCCAACGGAACAACCGAGGGTATACTCCCTCCACCTTCCTATCTATATACAAGGTGGTATGCTCATAAAACCAAATCTACAACAAAGAATTTCAGAAACAGTTAGCTTATAATTAACGTAATTAGTTTGAAATACAAGTTCACATAATGCAAAATACTTACACCAAGAACAATGGCACAACCAGCAAATCCACGTCCCTTCTTTTTTGAACTGGACGTCAATTCCGTGCACAAAAAGTTATGCACAGCTTCTGCCCAATTGTAATCACCCAATCTTGAGAGGGCTTCTACGTAGCATACAAGCCCCGCATCCAAGTTGTATGTCAGGCGGCTGAACAGAAAACAACAAAAGAAATACAAAATGGCTAATCTTCTTATCCTCTCCTCACTTCCTTCAAGGCCTTGTGCGCATGTCATTCTCAACTTTTCTTCAATTATATTTCTATTAGGTAACTTCCCCTCAAATTCTTCAGCGAAGAATCTAGTACTTGGTCGCTTATTTTCCCATCTTACTAACTCCCCAACCCGTGGGAGACCAAGGATGATTGATACATCCTTAACCAAGAATGGCACAAAAATTGCCATTTATGTTGAATCCCTTCCTTTCAGGTTCCCATATGGATTGCAAATATTCTACTGCTATCATATCCAAGGCAACGGATGCCCTTTGCAGCAAATGTCCAAAGGGGGTCTCTAGAAGCTGTACTTTAATAGCCTCATCCCCTTGCAAAGTGTTCACAAACGTATGCATCCGGCTTAATGAGCATCTACTGAGAACTCACCGACGTTTGATGACCTTGTCATGATATTCCCTTTCATCTGATGAGGTACTAGCTGTGCTTTCATCCGTAGCCCTCATCCTCTTTGTAACAAACCTACTGTTAAATATGTTATAACTAAATTAACATGAAGAACTCAAAAGGTGAGACATGTTATACCAAAATGAATAGCTGTTATACCAAATTAGAGCCATGTTATACCAAAATAGAGACATGTTATACCAAAAATGGTTTGTGTTATACAATGTTTGAGGCATGTTATACCAAAATGAACATGGGACATACAACTTAGTGACATGTTATACCAAAATAGAGAAATGTTATACCGAAATGGGATGTGTTATAGTATGTTTCAGGCATGTTTTACCAAAATGAACAGCTGTTATACCAAATTAGAGACATGTTATAACAAAATAGAGCCAAGTTATACCAAAATGGGAAGTGTTATACAAACATGATATACCAACGTACAGACATGTTATACCAATTTAGAGACATGTTATACCAAATTAGAGAAATGTTATACCAAAAATTGGATGTGTTATACTATTTTTGAGGCATGTTATACCAAAATAAACAGCTGTTATACGAAATTAGAGACATGTTATACCAAAATAGAGACATGTTATACGAAAATGGTAAGTGTAATACAATGTTTGAGGCATGTTATAGGAAACTTTACAACTGTTATACCAAATTAGAGACATGTTATACCAAAATAGAGACATATTATACGAAAATGGTAAGTGTTATACTATGTTTGAGGCATGTTATAGGAAACTTTACAGCTGTTATACCAAATTAGAGACATGTTATACCAAAATAGAGACATGTTATACGAAAATGGTAAGTGCAATACAATGTTTGAGGCATGTTATAGGAAAGATTAGAGTCGTCGGAGGACAAAGTACAATTTACGTATTCAGAAGACAAAGTACAATATTTATACCTTACAGCAAGATTGGAGTCGTCGGAGGACAGGAAGATTGGAGTCGTCAGAGGAACTCGGCCTTCACTGGCTGAAAGGACGGAAGATGAGATCCTGCAAAAAATAAATCAAGATTAGGAAACCCTAAGCCAACCAAGAACTCGACATTACGCCGTAGGTCATGGGACGTCATCGGAGGTCGTCGCAGTTCGCCGTAGGTCGAGATTAGGAAACCTAAGCCAACCAGGAACTCGACATTACGCCGTAGGTCGTCCGAGGTCCTCACAGTTCGCTGTAGGGCATCGGAAGATGTCGTAGATTGCCGTAGGACGTCAGAGGTCAATTGCACAAAAAACACAAAATTAGGGCTCGACACTCCAAGAACTCGGAGGCCGTGTGCTCGACACGACCATGAACTCGGAGGTCGTCGGAGAAGATCGGGCGACAACACTGTCATCGAAGAGCAAGGGAATCGCCAAAGTTAGTGTCGGGCGGGTAGTGAAAATTTGAGTGGGTAGTGAGCATTCGATAGCTAACCATGGTAACCATGGTTAGTTCGGATGGCTGTAACGGGCCGGTTCGTTCGGATGGCTGTAACGAGAAAGCGTTATATCAGAATTTGATATAACGGGCGGCGTTATATTATCACTTAAGTTGGGATTGCTTGGAGAATCGTGCAAAAATGCTTCAGGATTCGTGTCTCGAATCCCAACCCACTCCTCCGCAAAATTTGCGGAGGGGCACCCCTCTGCAAAAACGTAGCCTTAATATAGAGCGTCTAATATAGAGCGTGGTCAAAAAGCAGTCAAAGTCAACCTAGAAAGTGGAGTGCCAAACAAGCCCTTGGCCTTATTATTACTATGCTATTAAAATTTTTAAATTGTTTAATAAACAACTTTTTAACTACTATAACATATTGTCATAATTTAAGATATTTAATAAACTTATTATTTTTTTTGGTGCTGTCAAATATTAAAATGATCAAACTGCACATACACACATATGTATATATTTATATATATACATAATATACACACGAATGCTTATTTAAAATAATATGTATCATTAGTAGAATATATTTAAATTTTATTAGCTTATTTTGGTATAATATTATAAATAAATAATATTTTTATTTATAAGCATTGTGGTAAATTAAATAAATGCTTATAAATAAGATAGGGCAAATGGCAATGCACGTAATATGAATGTTTAAAATGGGTGAATCGAGTGGATGGGAAAAATTAGGTTGCTTTTTTTTTGTTGAAAAACTGAAAGGATAAAAAACATCAAATGTAATTTTTTTTGTTTCTATTTTTTTTTCTTTCTTTTTTCTGCTTTGCTTTTCAATACCAAACTTTTTTTTTGCCTTGCTTTCTACTCAAAAGCTACTTAAAAAGCTACTTAAAAGTAGCTTGAAATTGGAGCCAAATAGACCCTTAAATCTTGGATAGTGCATAGATTAATTAGGGTAGCTCATGGAGCAAAGTGAATAAATATGAAGTAATGTCTATTTTAACTTAAATAATAACTCATTATGTGCACATCTTAGTACAAGCCTAATCAATCAAAATCTATTCTTTGCTTCCTTCATAGTATTTTAATTGGATCAATATTGGCATAGATTTGACAATTTCTTCTGCCTTTCAAATCATTCAGTGAGAATTTAGTTCTTAGTTTAGTTTATTATTATTACGCTAGGTATCTTATAGCTATTGCTCCATTAGTACCATATACTAGTTGAGCTCACGAGCACATCACTTATTCATTATTTACCTATTTTTATTTCTATTTAAAATTGCATTTCAAACCCACTTTCATGCACTCATAGCCTCAAGGGCAAATCTATATATAATTTTGTCGCAACATATTCTTAGGTCCTCGATCCACCTTTGCTTAGCTTTCATATAATCACCTTATATCATCCCTCTAAGAGAAAAAAAAAGAAAAAATGTTCTAACTCCTTGAGTAAAAGTGTGTATGAGGTTTCTCTATTCGCTTAACCACCATGCGAACATGAAACATGCAACTTACATTATTGCACCATCTTAAACTAAGACATGCATCAATCTATGTTAACTCTAAGCATGCATATCTAAGAAGAAATGTGTGAGTATCTACTAAATTAATATTCTGATTAGGTTGACCATGCAATTAGAAACAATAGTCTAAAGCATAATTAATAAACTTAAATATAAAGGAAAGGAAATAAATATTACCTGCTACATGGGGAACCATATGCTTGCAATTTGAGGAGACTTAAGTTAGAATTCGGATGCATGAAAGTGATCTTTGAGTTCTTTGTTGATGATTCACTTTTATTTAACAATCAAATAGATCCTGCACGAAAGTGAGGATTGGTTCTTGTAAATTATTTGAGTGAAAGCGAGATGATTTCTTTATTAAGTGAATTATATCTTTATCATAATGAAATTAGACTGACGAACTTCTATTCATATCTAGTCATGGAAATCAAAGTGAATGAAACCCTAGTCCTAGTTTCTCTTTTTGATATTTTCGTGTAGCCTTCGATAGTTTACTTGAATATTTTCGGTTGCCTAGCTAGTAAGAAATTAATTATTCAGTACTTGGCAAATGAGGTCTCTGTGGTTCGATATCTTTTTTATTACTTCAAGTATCCGTGCACTTGCGGACACAACAAGTTTTTGGCGCCGTTGCCGGGGACCTTGGTTTTTGTCAATATTGAAGATATTCAAAGTATTGCTAGACTAGGTTTTGTTTATTTCCTATTTATGTTCTATCTTGCTATTTTTTTCTATTTACTTGAGTTATTTGACCTATCCGCTTTAGACTGCACAGGAAATTTAGATCTGATGGCGAACTGGAAATCACTTAGGGACTATGCAGCCCCTAAACCACAGGAGATACACTTTACCATCGCCAGACTAGCAATTGAGGCTAATAATTTCGAGATCAATCCTGCTTTTTTGTCTATGATCCAACAGAATCAGTTTGGAGGGTCACCAATTGAAGATCCTTATCAACATTTATATCTTTTTCTTGAATATTGTGACACCATCAAAATTAATGGAGTTTCTGATGATGCATTAAAACTAAAATTGTTTCCTTTTTCTCTCAGGGACTGAGCGCGTTCTTGGCTACATTCTCGACCTACCCGTACCTTCATCACATGGGAACAACTATCAAAGGCTTTCTTAATGAAGTATTTTTCACCCGGCAAAACCATCCAGTTGAGAAACCAAATTAAAAGCTTTGCACATAGGGATGGCGAGACTTTCAGTGAGGCATGGGAGCGGTTCAACGAATTACAACGGAAGTGTCCTCACTATGGCCTTGAAGATTGGATTTTAATTCATACATTTTATAATGGCTTACTTTATAATACCCGTCTGACTGTTGATGCTGCTGTAGGAGGAGCCCTCATGAGCAAAACAATCGAAGATGCTTCTACCCTGCTTTAGGAGATGGCCCTGAATCTTAACCAGTGGGCTCCTAAAGAAAGAATGCTATATTGTCATCAACATGGTTAGAATGAGAATGAGGGATAGCAAACCTTGACTGAAGAGGTAAATTCTTTTAGTGTAGAGTCCATGCTTGAGAAGTTTATGGCTAATCAAAATCAATTAATGACAAATCGAAATAAAGAGATTGAAGATCTTAAGGGATTGGTCAGTTATCTTACCTCTCAAGTAGGATCCTTAGCTGCTTATAAAAAACCTCTAGAAGATCAAAAACCAGAACCAAACCCTAGGGAGCACTGTAATGCTATCATCACTAGAAGTGGGAGACAATTAGAGGAACCCAAAGGGAGAGTTGTGAATAATGAAAAAGGGCCTAGTAATGAACATGATCAAGAGTTAGATTTGGAAAAATCTTTTGAGCATGAGCAATCCCAAACTAGTTTGCCACCTCACCAAGGTGATGAACCTAAAAGTGATATGCCATGTTAGACAAATAATTCTAAACCTAATTCTCCTCCACCTTATAGGCCACCTATACCCTTTCCCCAAAAATTAGAGCAAGCAAAATTAGACAAGCAATTTGGAAAATTTCTTGATGTTTTGAAAAAGCTTTACATTAACATTCCATTTACTGAAGCTTTATCTCAAATGCCCACATATGCTAAATTTTTGAAAGAAATTTTGTCTAATAAAAGAAAGATAGAGGACTATGGTACTGTGGCTCTTATTGAAGAATGTAGTGCTATTATCCAAAACAAGTTGCCACCGAAATTAAAAGATCCAGGTAGTTTCTCTATACCTTGTTTCATTGGGAGCATAGCTTTTGACCGAGCCTTATGTGATTTGGGTGCTAGTGTGAGTCTAATGTCATTGTCTATTTGCAGGAAATTGGACATGAGAGAGCTTAAACCAACTACGATATCTTTGTAGCTCGCCGATCGTTCAGTTAAGTATCCTGTAGGGATTCTTGAAGATGTTGCCTATCTAAGTAGGTAAATATTTCATTCCAGCAGACTTTGTAGTCCTTGAGATAGAGGAAGATGCAAAACTCCCCATCATACTTGGTAGACAGTTCTTAGCCACAGCAGGAGCACTTATTGATGTAAAGAACGGTAAGCTTACACTTAACATTGGGGATGAAAGTATTGAGTATGACTTGAATGAGGCCATGAAAAGCCCATCGAATTTTGGATCTTGTTGTAGTATACATGCTGTAGATGACACTATCTATGATCTTAATGATTTGTTTGTTGAAACCTCTGAATATGATTCTGATTTAGAATTTGCTCTTGATTCTAAGATAGAGACCAATTCTGAAATTAATGAATTATTAGACTGCAGTGCTTGTGATAATGAAAAGAGTGAAGAAAGGAAGACTCCAAAAGTGGAACTTAAAGCTTTACCTGATAACCTTCGTTATGAATTTCTTGGTCCTGATTCCACTTACCATGTTATTGTTGATGCACAACTTGGAAAAAGGGAGACATATTTGCTTCTCAAAGAATTAAGAATTCATAGAAAGGTAATTGGGTACACGATTGATGACTTAAAGGGAATTAACCCTTCCTTTTGTATGCACAGATTTTGATGGAAGAGGAACACAAGCCACATGCAGATTTTCAAAGGAGACTTAACCCCTCTATGAAAGAAGTTGTGAAGAAGGAAGTTCTGAAATTACTTGATGCATGTATTATCTATCCTATCTCTAATAGTAAATGGGTAAGTCCTATACATTGTGTTCCTAAGAAAAGAGGGGTGACTGTCATGAAAAACAAAGACAATGAATTAATTCCTGTTAGAACTGTTACTAGTTGGCGCATGTGCATAGATTATAGAAAATTGAATGCTGCTACTAGGAAAGACCATTTTCCCTTACCTTTTATCGATCAGATGGTTGAAAGGCTTGCAAACCATTATCGCTTTTGTTTCTTAGATGGATACTCTGGATTTTTCCAAATTCCTATACATCCTGATGACCAAGATAAGACCACTTTCACTTGCCCGTATGGTACTTTTGCATATAGGAGAATGCCTTTTGGTCTATGTAACGCACCTGCTACTTTTCAGAGATGAATGATGGCTATTTTTTCTGATTTTATTGAGGACTTTATGGATGTATTTATGGATGATTTCTCAGTATATGGTTCTTCTTTTGATGATTGTTTGGCTAATTTATCTTGAGTTTTGCAGCGGTGTGAAGAAACTAACCTTGTGCTTAATTGGGAAAAATGTCATTTCATGGTTAAGCAAGGGATAGTTTTGGGGCACTTGATTTCAGAAAGAGGGATTTAAGTTGATAGAGCCAAAGTTGAGGTGATAGAGAAATTAGAGCCACCCACGACAGTGAAAGAGGTCCAAAGCTTTCTAGGACATGCAGGATTCTACCGGCGATTCATCAAGGATTTCTCTAAACTTGCTAGACCTCTTACAAATTTACTTTGTAAAGATGTTAAATTTTCTTTTGATGAAGATTGTTTATCTACTTTTCAGGAACTAAAGAAAGCTTTGGTTTCAGCACCTATCATTCAGCCCCCAGATTGGGACTTGCCCTTCGAGCTTATGTGCAATGCGAGTGATTATGCAATAGGAGCAGTTTTGGGATAGAGAAAGGAGAAAAGGCCTTATGTTATTCATTATGCTAGTAGGACTTTGGATGAGACACAGAGAAATTACACTACCACTGAGAAGGAACTGCTAGCTATTGTATTTGCCTTTGATAAATTTAGATCATACTTGATTAACTCCAAAGTGGTGGTGTACACTGATCATGCAGCTGTGACGTACTTAATGCAGAAAAAGGATAGTAAACCATGCTTGCTCAGATGGATTTTGCTCTTGCATGAGTTTTATTTGGAAATTAAAAACAAAAAGGGATCGGAAAACTTTGTTGCAGATCATCTTTCGAGGATAATCGTGGATACTAAAAAGAATGATATAATTAATGATTCCTTCCCTGAAGAACAACTCTTGGCCATTAGACAAATCAGAGCCCTATGGTATGCAGACATAGTGAATTACCTGGTAGCTAATGTTCTTCCTCCTGAATTAAATTACCAAAGAAAGAAGAGATTCCTAGCTGAGGTAAAGTACTATTTTTGGGATGAGCCTTATGTATTTAGAAGATGTGCAGATGGTGTTTTTAGAAGATGTATACCTGAAGAGGAAATCACAGATATATTATTTCAGTGTCATGGATCTTCTTATGGTGGGCACGCTAGTACTGAGAAAACTGCTTTCAAGGTTTTGCAATTAGGGTTTTACTGGCCTTCAATTTTTAAAGATGCTAGAAACTTTATCTTATCTTGTGATAGATGTCAAAAGACAAGTAGCATTAACAGAAGACATGAGATGCCATTGTCCACCATTCTTGAGGTTGAGATATTTGATGTCTGGGGGATTGATTTCATGGGACCCTTTCCATCTTCTGAAGGTAACAAATACATACTTGTGGCGGTAGATTATGTTTCAAAGTGGGTTGAAGCTCTTGCTTCTCCTACTAATAATTCCAGAGTTGTTAAACTGTTCAAGAAGATCATCTTTCCAAGGTTTGGGACACCACGAGTAGTAATTAGTAATGAAGGCTCACATTTCATAGAACACAAGTTCTCAGCTTTGCTTAGAAAGTATGGGGTAAATCATAGAGTTGCAACACCTTATCACCCCCAAACAAATGGACAAGTTGAGATATCAAACAGAGAAATAAAGGGAATTTTGGAAAAGACAGTGTCACGCACAAGAAAGGATTGGGCATTCAAACTTGATGATGCACTATGGGCCTATCGGACTACTTTTAAAACACCAATAGGTATGTCTCCCTTTCAATTGGTTTATGGTAAATCTTGTCATCTACCTGTAGAGCTTGAGCATAAGGCATTCTGGGCAATCAAAGCATTAAACTTTGACTTAAAGAACGCGGGTGAAAAATGGAAGTTACAATTGAATGAGCTAGATGAGATTAGACTCTCTACTTATGAAAATACAAAAATTTATAAGGAAAGGACTAAGAGATGGCATGATCGACTTATTTTTAGAAGGGATTTCCAACCAGGTGACTTTGTTCTTTTGTTCAATTCTAAATTAAAACTTTTTCCTAAAAAACTTAAGTCTCGATGGTCTGGGCCTTTTCAGGTAAAGAAGATTTACCCCTACGGAGCTGTGGACATATGGTGTGAGGAAACAGGAGAGTTTAAGGTTAACGGTCAAAGATTAAAGCATTATTATCAAGAAGAACTGATTGAAGAAAAAGATAAATATTATCTTGATGAACCACAATCAAATCCGAGTGCAGAACGATCAAGCTAATAACCTTTATATTAACGCTTCTTGGGAGGCAACCCAAGCACTCTTACTTTAGTTTAATTTCTTTTACTCTATTTTTTTTATATTTTTGCTTTTAGAACTAATTTTTCTTCTCTTTTTGTAGGTAAAATCAAGTTTTGAAAAAAGAAAAATTTGTGGCTCGGACCAGAGAACACTGAGGAGATTAGATCAGACGATGACGAGTAGAGTTTTGTGAGTATCTCTTTCCCTTACTTCTTTGCTATCTTGATTTTCCTTATCTTTTTAATGCTTGATGTTATATAGGGAAGGATGATTCTTCGAAACTCATTGTGTCCGCCATTGCTACCTCGCTCTGTTTTACCTGACTGCTTTATGATTCGATATGGTTGTATCATAATTTGATATTGATATTGATTTCGATTGGGTTGTATAACACTTGATGATACTTTTGACTTTGGGCACCTTGTGGAGGTGCATATTGTTGCACGACGACTTGTATGCTTTGAATTTTGAATGAGTATATGCTATTCGTATTATTTTGTAGCCTAGTCTGTTTTTGAATAGAATTCTTGTTGATAGTATGATTTTCTTGATGGAGAATTTGTTCATGAATGTGATTAGGACTAGACCTATTATGTTGAATTTATTTCTTTGATATATATCTGCCTGATGGAGTTTTTCATTTATTGATGAATAAAATTTTGGGTAGACATGTCATTGGATGAATTTATTGATGAAGCTACTTCTTTAAATAAAATTAGCATATGAGTATGATTTCTGAATTGATATTGATTGATTAATTTAGTTGATGTTCATACTATTTACTATTTGTTGGGAAGAAAGATTCCGTGATCCAAATAAAGAGAGTGATGACTCCCTTACTTAGCACTGTGCAAAATTGGCAGTGGTACCAAAGACATGGGTTGAAGTCAAAATGAGAGAAAAAGAAAAATCAAGAGAATGACTCCTCCTCTTGGCACCGTGTTGATTTGCGGTGGTACCTAAGTTAAGAGTTGAAGTTTAAAGAAAAAAAAGCATGTATCTATGTGGGTACATACAATGAGAGAAAACATAAAAGGGAGGAACAAAAAAATTTCTGAGTGGAAAAAGATCTTGAGATCCTATTCCTGTAAACAAAAGTATGATAGTTTTGAACTGAAACTGGATGAAATCTTGAGATTGAAATTCTACTTATTATACAAGTTGCGAAGTTCTATTTGATTAAGTTGTAAATCTTGAAAATTGAATTCAAAGGATGATATGTTTATTTAGAATTTTATGAAACAATTGGTGAGAATTTTTCATTGGTAATTGTATTTTAGAAATTTATTCTTCATAAGAAAGTCTATTCCTTTGATCAAATTTTGATTTTGCTTGAGGACAAGCAAAGTTTGAGCCTTATGTGTTTGATGACACGAAAATCTATAGTATATTTTGTATCATTTTATGAGTATTTTCGTGTCATATTCATGTTCAATTGCTTATTTTTATTTTTTTTTTATCAATTATTGCGGAACACATTTCCTAGTTTTTGATATTTTCAGGTAAAAAGGCATTATTTTTTAGCGTTTTCAAGAAATTCAGATGCATGGATGAATTCCTACAATCAAGAGAAGATTACATGTCAAATTTCATGCAAATTGGACCTTCAGACAAAATTATGACACTACCGTAATCCAAATTACGGTACCGTGGTTTCACTACACTTACAAAAGAAACCACGGTACTACCATAATTTCTAAGTGCTGCCGTATCTTGGGACGATTTTGAATAGAAGGTTTCAGACGAATTACGGCACTGCCGTAATGGATTTCACAGGCCATATTTCGTGTCGATTTTTCACCCGAGAGAGTTGATGAAAATACGGCACTACCGTAATGGATTTCACGGTACCGTAATTCCGGATGATTTCTGTACAGAGAATTTTTTAGAAATTGCGGCACTACCATAAGGGGTTTCATGGGCCGTAATTTGGAGTGATTTCTGACCATAAATTTTAGTTGAAATTACGGCACTACCGTAACCCATTTTACGATGTCGTAATTGCCAGATAGTTTCAACCAGAGAATTCGACTGAAATTACAGCAGTGTCGTAACCAATAACACGGCCGTAATTCTATCATTAACGCCCGACTTCCACGGTTAACTTTGAAGCCCGATTTTTGAGCGATCAATTGCGGATGATCCAGACCACTAAATTCAGATCTGTAAGAAGGAAAAAGGGAGTTTAGACAAAAGAGAAGACACACAGACAAAAAGCCCCAATTCATCCACTATCGAGGGAGAAATCGTGATTTTCACCGTCGCCCTAGGTTTCACCGCCGGGAAGCGCACAACGCATCTCCGGCCATGAAATTTGAAGGGAAGCTGCGCATAGAGGAGGAGAAGATACCCCAGAAGTTTTAGAGTGAAAGGAAGTCGATCGGAGGAGAAATGAACAAAAGCACGCCACCGACCACTGTTCATGTTGAAATTACGGCTGTAATTTCCATTATAGTTGTGTTGTGTTTAGTAATTTCATCCTTCTCTTCGATTTTTGATCCCTCTAAACTATGGATTATTGTAATCTTTCTACCATGCTAGCTTAAACTTCTTTTGGGACATGGGGAAGTAATTCCCTTTGATTTCTTAATGACTAGATAACTTTTATTTCGTCAAGTATAATTTTAGTATGATAATTCTGCTTCTGTGATGATTGCTCTTTAATTCTCCATAGATTCATATTACCAAGCATATTTTAGAGTTTTCGCAATAAGGACCAAAAGGTGATTTGCTTGAGAACTTGGAACCCTAAAATTGAATGTTAGGAACTCACCGTAAGAAATTAGGTTTGTTCTTATTTCTTAATTTTAGTAGTTTAATGCCATGATTGATAATATGATCTAGGATTGAGTTAATGAAACAAACATGACGTTATTGCAAGAAATTGAATATTAGATTGTTGGAGAACCTTAAGCAGAACCTGTGTTGAGATTCGAATGCACGAAAGTGATCCTTGAGTTTCCACTTGAGATTATTAACTTAGAATTCGGATGCATGAAAGTGATCCTTGAGTTCTTTGTTGATGATTCGCTTTTATTTAACAATCGAATAGATCCTGCACGAAAGTGAGGATTGGTTCTTGTAAATTATTTGCGTGAAAGCGAGATGATTTCTTTATTAAGTGAATTATATCTTTATCATAATGAAATTAGACTGACGAACTTCTATTCATATCTAGTCATGGAAATCAAAGTGAATGAAACCCTAGTCCCAGTTTCTCTTTCTGATATTTTCGTGTAGCCTTCGATAGTTTACTTGAATATTTTCGGTTGCCTAGCTAGTAAGAAATTAATTATTCGGTACTTGACAAATGAGGTCTCTGTGGTTCGATATCTTTTTTATTACTTCGAGTATCCGTGCACTTGCGGACACAACGGCATGCTATTAATTAGCTCTCATAAAGATGGCTTTTGAATCTAGATGCAAAAGCTACCAGATTTACTGTATTTTCTTTTATTTCCACTGTAAATTCTCTCTAAAGAAATAGGCCCTAAAAGTACTATTCAAATCTTTCCATCGGAGTGAAGAAAACAGACTTGCACGTGAAAGAAGAATCAAACATCTTAATACCAAATTCAAAAGAAACTTTGGTCATTAAGGATACCTTCACCTTAGCAGCGTGGCATACCTCTCACAGAAGAATGTATAAATTCTCTCTAACAGCATAGTCAAACGATAAAATGGCAATTCCAAGTACTTCACAGGTTTCAAGCTTTGAACAACATTAGATACTAGCACTTAATTTGAAAACAAAGTTCATAGGCACAGATGAGTATGCTTAGTGTTAGGCCCCGGTTCAACGGGTTCAGCCCAGGCCCAATCCTACAGCCTAACATCAGCCCAATCGCCTGGTCAACGAAGTGCGTTGACCCTAAAATAGAGCAAAGCTCGCGGAGCTCGAGCGCGGCGTCTTCGCGTGCGAAGCGGACGCTGGCAATGAGCGATTGCTCAGACGCTGGTTCGAACACGGATGACGACGTCGTGTGCGGCAGCAAGGGAGCGGGCATCTCGGCTGCAAAATTGGACGTGAACGAAGGTGCGGACGCGCGCGACCTTCGGAGCTGATGCGGTCGAGGATGACACGAAAGCTCGCGGAGGAGGCAAAGCTTGGGGCGGCTCTATAAAGGGAGGTCGAAGGAGCATCGAGGGAGGATCTTCACTAGCGACCACCTGAGCGAGAGAGATCAGAGGATCGAGAGCATCAACTGGTGAGTTCGACGAGCGAGTTAGTGGCTTTGGGGGCGAGGCTTTGTGAGGATTGAGAGATTTGTAACCGGAACTAGAGGGTTCTGGCGAGGGAGGGGAAGAGGGCGTCACCGACAGGGGTCGGCGACAAATTGAGGAGGGAACTATAATTTCGATAGGAAGGAATAAAAGTTTTTCTCCTCACCGGCATTCCCTTTCCCCTATTCTGCATCTTCCGCGGCGTATAGCGTCTTCGGCAGTCGGTGATGAGTTCCACTGGTGTGGCGACGACGATCGTCGACGGGGCGAGGCAAGGTGACATCTTTCCCCTCTCCGGCGTGCAAAGGCGAGTGAACGCAGTGGCTGCGTTCGGCTCCAGGAAGACGACGCGAGGAGTTACTGTGTCAATTTTGACCGGGTCAAAATCGACGCAGAATTACAGCAGCGAGAAATTCGATTTCACGTGGCGACGTCAAAATTTGAAGGCCGACGTAGGCGAACGTCAGCATATGAAATTGCGAAGTGGATCGCGGTGGTGGAGTTCGAATCGAGGGCTGACTTCAGGCGAATGTCAGCAATGAAATTAAATTGGCGATTCGATTTCGGATTAGAGGTGACGTCGGCGTGACGTCCTCACAGAAGGAAATTTCGACGAGCGGCGAGTTTGGTCAAAATAAGGGTTGACCGAGGTAATAATTTGAATTAGGGTTTCATTGAGTGAATTGTAATTTTGGGGATAAAATTCATTCGGGAGATTAGGGTTTCGATTTTGGGTCAGAAACCCTAGATAGTTGAGTTCCGGTATTCCACCGGATGACTCTAAGATAGCGGTTAAGGGCTATTTTCAGGCCGATCCGACCGGGGCGTGATAATAGGTATCATAGCCGGTTAACGTGTTACAGCAAACACGACACCTTCACCCGTGAAGGTGAAGAAGGGTTTGAAATTTCAGAAGATCACCCACACAGCCAGAGGGGCGTCAGAGGACGTATGGCCTAAGCAGGAGAAAGGTAAAGCCAAGGAGACGGCTGAACTTGAAGAGATGGTGAACCAGGGAGATCGTATCGCACAGATCGAGTAGGCGCTCGGCCTGGCAGGCGACAAAGACACGGCAATTATTCCTCAGATGGAGCATTTTCGAAAGACCATAGAGGAACAGAGGTTGCAGATCGAGTTCATGCAACAGACTATCGACAGTCTGATCCACCTTCCAGAGCAGATGGCACGCATTCAACAGACCTTGGAGGGTCTGATCGACTTGCCAGGGCAGATGGCACGCATGAAGGAGGAGATGCATGCAAAGAATAAGGTACTGCGGTTGGCCCTAGCGCAAGTATCACGATCGACAGCACCAGCGGAGCAGGAGGCTCCCAAACGGAGGGTACGCGTGCCTGAGCCAGCAACGTTCAGGGGAGCTCGATCGTCGATTGAGGTAGAGAATTTTATTTGGGATATGAAACAATTGTTTTCTACTAACTATGTTCCAGAGGAAGATCGAGTGCGGGTGTGCATCGCATACCTCACAGGCGATGCAAAGCTTTGGTGGAGAACCAAAGTCAGCTCTACGTCGGGGGCTACTAGTTGGCCATGGGAGGCCTTCCGTGAGGAACTGTGGCGGCAGTTTCTTCCCGGAAACTCAGAGGAACAAGCTCATGGCAAAGTGTATCGACTGAGACACACCGGCTCAAAATCAACGCAGAATTACAGCAGCGAGAAATTCGATTTCACATAACGACGTCGAAATTTGAAGGCTGACGTAGGCGAACGTCAGCATCTGAAATTGCGAAGCGGATCGCGGCGATTTGATTTCGGATTTCGGATTTGAAGGCTGACGTAGGCACACGTTACTGATATCAGGCGGACGTCAGCAACGAAATTAAATTGGTGATTTGATTTCGAATTAGAGGTGACGTCGGCGTGATGTCCTCACAGAAGGAAATTTCGACGAGCGGCGAGTTTGGTCAAAATAAGGGTTGACCGAGGTAATAATTTGAATTAGGGTTTCTTTGAGTGAATTGTAATTTTGGCGATAAAATTCGTTTGGGAGATTAGGGTTTCGATTTTGTGTTAGAAGCCCTAGATAGTTGCATTCCGGTATTCCGCCGGACGACTCTGAGACAGCGGTTAAGGGCTGTTTTCAAGCCGATCCGACCGGGGCGTGACACTTAGTATGGAGTATGGAACATTATAAAATAAAATGAACCGGCCTTTTGAAATCACTTAACATTCATAAAAATTATTTCTTTAGTCATGTGCTTCATTTACATTAGATGCTTCCATAAATAAATATGTATTCATCCAAAACAATTAATGTGGACCACACATATATTAAAATAATTATATATGACTATCTTAAATTTTTATCTTTACTAAAGTAATCGATTAAGAAATTAATTATTACAGCTAATATTATCTAAATTGTATAGAATATTATTTTATGTAGAGACTTAAGATTTATTCCTATTCATGTGATGAGTTAACAATGGAAATAATAATAAAATATATCATGGTCCCTACAAATGTGTGTTTCCTTTAGGCCCTATTTACCAAGACGAATATCAGGAGGGAAAGGATGGAAAAAGTAATTTTCTATTGCTAGCGAACCTCGCTGACCTTGCATCGCGTCCGACATTGCCTCGCATCTCGCCTCGCCAGTGCTGACCTCGCCCAGCTGTCTCGCCTCGCCTCGCCAGCGTCTCGCCTTGCCAGCGCTAACCTCGCCCAGCTGTCTCGCCTCCCTAGCGCCGACCTTGCCAGCGTCTCGCCTCAGCGCCGACCTTGCCCAGCTGTCACTGACCTTACCGACCTCGCGTCGCATCCGACCTTACCAGCCCAGCTCATCTCGCCAGCGTCTGACCTCGCCGACCTCGCGTCGTGGCTGACCTCACCAGCGTCCTACCTCACCGACCTTGCCGACCTCTCCAGCCGAGCTCGCCTTGCCAGTGTCCGACCTCGCCCAACTTGCCTCACCAGCGTCTTCGCTTCGCATCGCCAGCCCAACTCGCCAGAGTGCTCGCCAGGCATCGCCTATTGAGAGCTCTCGCCCATGTCCACAGCCTCGCATCGCCAGCCTCGCCGATCTCCCTCCATCTCGTCTAGTCACGTGATTTTCAAGTGACAAAATTTCCATCCGTTTGTTTTTCCTTTTCCTTTGCTTTCCCATCCCTGCTAGTAAATAGGGTGTTAATTAATTAATAAGGAGTTTTCTCTCTCTGTCTCTCTCTCTCTCTCTCTCTCTCTATATATATATATATATATATATATATATATATATATATATATATATATAGGTGAATCCTATCAAATAAGACTAAGACTGATGATTATTTTATTCTGAGTCTGGGAAATATAAAGTCTGTAGAAGACCAAGACAGGTTCTTTTCTCAACTCCAAATTTGCTATGGATTCTTCAGGTATGCTTCTGCTACAGTTCTTTTCTCAATGTATTAACATAGAGTTACTGTTGTGTTTTTAATCATAACCTTTAGTCAATCCTACAATTGGTATCAAGAGGTTTTATGTTGATTCATTGAGAAATTTTAAGAATTTTTGTCTAGATCGTGATAGTTTGATCCCTATGTTTTGATTGCAAGCATATTATATATGTATTTGTGCCCTATTTTATATCATCACATGAAGCCCTATTTTTGTATTTGCCAATGCCGTAATTACATGAGTCCGGCTCTGCCCCTTCTTGTCGTCTTCAGGCTAGATCGGCATCTGAACATAGGGCTTTTGCCCTAATCTTTTTTCGTCATTGCTGTTAGGCCCAGCCCCCTAATCTTAGCCCAACCCAATTGGGCCATTGACCTAAAGTCAAAATCAGCCCATGACCGAAAGAATCCCAAATTGGCAAATTGGGAGATGTATCGGTTCAAGCGGCAGAATCGACACCTCGGGCGTCAGTGGACAGCAACGTCGGCAGCCGAAAGCTGCGACACTCCAACTGGAAGCAACGCTGGCTAGCCATTAGACTCCAGATGGCAAGATTTCCAGCAAACGAGGCATTAGGAAACAACGCCGATAGGCGGCGACGAGACACAAAGGGATCACGAGGAAGCAATCCGCTTCCCGGCAATGAACCGTCACCTCCGGCGACCTGTGCCAGCGAGAGCATGCGCACGACCACGTGGAGATGGCACTGTGAAGAAGACGGTGAGGAGCGGCCAGGTGGAGCAATGGCCATGGACAAGGGGCAGTGGCCACACGCAAGCCCTGCTGAATTAAAACAACGCCAAGCGATTGCATGCGAAGATTGGAGAAACAGGGCCATGTGGCGTTCGACAGGTCAGGAAGAAGGCTTCCGAGGCGGATCCTCGCGTGCAGAGAAGCAGCGACGAGATCTGAAAATCTCGCTCGGGCAGAGGGAGGATCTCTGCCTCGAATGAAATCACACACGCTTGGCTGGGACGAAGGAGCTCGGAGCTCTATAAGAAGGAAAGGAGGGGATCGGGAAGGAGAGAGGATGGCTGTAAGGAACCTGTGGTAAGAGGAGAACGAACGGTTGCGAATTGAGACAGAGGTACTTAGCCGGCGGAGGCTCTCGTGCTCCGAACTTGCTGAGAACGAACTCAGTTCCGCCCTCCTTCGCACCTCCTCCCCCGTCTTTAATCCTCGGCGTCAAACCGTCCGACAAGGGTAAGCGGCTGCTCTTCGTCCGATGTGCTCCGGTGGTGTGGGCGGCGTGGTTCGGAGCCTCGTCGACGCCAATCCCCTCTACAGAAAACTCCTCCTCCCCTCTTCCCGTCGCCCCCTCTCTCCTCCGACAGTTTCAGAGAGCCCTAGATATTCGACCTTGGGCGAGCGTCGAGCTCGAGCAGAGGTGCTGCTCGTTCGGTGGACGAAGGACGAGAGTGGCGACCTCCGTCAGGGAAGAAGCCGTGCCTGTACTCGCCGTTCCAGCATCGACGCGAGATTCTGGTTTCGAGTGAAGCAGCGGGCTTCGTTCACGGGCATGACGCGAACTCCAGCTCTCACGTGTACGTGGCGTTCGGTTTCAGACACGGATGTGCCTTCGGGTTTCGGGCGGCGTAACTGATGCGAACGAACTCAGGTCGACATTTGGATCCGTAACTTGCGTAAGGTATAATTTCATATACTGTTTCTATTCTATTTATTTGGCTGACGTGGCTTCCCTTCCTTTGTTCCCCTTTCTTACTTGGAAATCCTAGAATGGACTGGATGAGGCTGAGGGATGCATGTGCCGATGCGTCCCTGCCGTTCACGCTGCATCTGAACCCAAATTGGCTAGAATTGATCCTCTGCGTGGGTTCTAAATTGATTTGGCCCTGTGTGGCAATTGAATAAATTGTTGTAATAATGATTTTTAGCTAATTTGTTGTATTTGCTTAAATCAGGGCATGACAATTGCCACAAGGGCTTGCCCTAATCACATTGATGATTCTGGCTACTTGTCTAGCCATGGTCACATGGAGCTTCAGGCAGCATCAGCGGCTGATTCTTCCAGCGATCGTGAAGCAGTGACTGCAGGCGTTTCATCATGGGACAAACTCAGGGCTTCTACACGGATTCATCGAACTTCGTCGTTGTCGACATAGTCGCCACTCCAAGCTCCTGCCAAGGGTTTCGGTTGCGTGGCTTTGATTCGCGTGTGTGCAACATTCGGGCGGCAGCCGCAGGAGATCGTCACGAGCCAGGTAAGCGACGTGCCGGCGTCGACTGCGGCCAAGTGACGTGGGTCGTGTGTTGTGTGCGGTCGACGCGACTGGCTCCAAGGATGTGTGAGACAACATGCAGATCAAGGCGGCGAGGTGTGATAATGACTCACATTTAAGACAGATGTGCAGCATGAGCAGGCAGGTCTCACATGAGAAGGTGTCGCAAGTGTGTTTCTCCTACATTCGGATTCGAGTCGGATCCAGATTTGGTTTGGACGTGGAATGCGAATCCTAGGTACGAATTAAGATCCGTAATTATCGGATTCAAGCCAGCTTAATTAAACGAATTTGATGTTCATGGATAGTTTGGATCTAGCGCCTCAGCTTGGGCCAGGGCTGCGCCGCCTAATGAGCTATGCGCAAAAGTAGAACTACTGTGTGCAGAAGCAGCCTGCTATGTTGTTTATGCTATTTGGGCCTATTTTAGGCCCAGCCACCTAGGCCTTAGCATATGGTTTTTTCTATTGCAGGTAGAAACAATAGAGTGCTATTTGGCTTGCTGTGCTATGCAGCGGGTGACAGCTTCTAATTTTTTTATAAAATCCAAGAAAAATATTTTTTAATAAATTCAAACAATGGCATAATTAATTTTATTATTGTCTAAATAATAATAAGTATGACATTATGAAATAGATTAATTAAAGTAATATGACTACCAAAGTAGCGATTGTGTAGCTTAATTTATTTTATATTGTTAAGATAGTGTGCATGCAATTTATGTAGGTATTAATTGGCCTAAAAAAAGTTAATACTTGACCGACCTATATGCACACATATGGTAATAACATGTGATGATTATTTGGTTTTCTTGTCAACATTAGGACTGGGCATTAATCGATAATTACCGACTTTTATCTATTTTACCGAAGGTAAAGGTAAAATCGATTCAGTAAATTCGGTAATAGTAATGGTAACGGTAATGAAATTAAGGACATTTGGTAATCGGTAATCGGTTTTTGGTTGGGTAATTTTACCAATTTACAGAATATATAGATTTTTTTAATTTTTTTTATTGCTTTGAGCCGAGGACCATCAATTTCCTCGGTTCGTGACTCATGAGCATCATCTGATTTTGCGTTTTAGTTGTACCCTATTCTTGCAAATCGTAGCATGGCAGTCGGCAGGCCCTTCGTGACTTCGTCAACTCATCTCATTGAGGCATCGTCGCATCGATTTCCATGGCACCCTGCTCTGAAGAGGCAAAGACCTAAGCCAAGGTGCTTTGACTACTTTCCCATTTCAGTATTTCCTATTTTCCTCCACTCTCGATCTCGACATTTCAACAGCCGATCACTTGAGCAGCTCGCCGCCCTCGCCTGAGCCAGTCACCACTCACCTTTTGACTGTCGACACTCGCTACTCGCCCTCTCCAGTCTCCTCTCCCCTCGCCAATCACCTCTCGAGTCTCGCCCTCGACATTCGACAATCGCCATAGCTCTCACAGTTGCAGCCGAGGGGAGATAGAGATACCCTTCCTAGTTCCCATTCATGTTCAGGCTCAGCAACATAGCCGATGGCCCGACGCCGACATTTGACCCTTGTGCGAGTGTGCCGACTACCGACAATCAACCCTCCTAACCTCCTGAAGTTACTCATGGCTCCTTTATCTTTTTCATATAATGTAAGTTTTTTTTATTTTAATACTTTTAAATTAAAATGTTATTTCTATTTACTTGTTTAGTTGTTTAGTGTTTACATAATTACATGAATACTTATATATTGTATATATAATTTAGATGCTAGAAGAAGAAAACAAAGATATACAAATGTCTCAAGGAACTCAAGATCCTACTCCTATACAAACTACATCAGTTGTTTCAAAAGAAAAATCACAACGAAAATCAAGTGCAAAGTTAGAGGTATGAGATCATTTTACAAGGCTTGTTATTGTGCAAGGTTGTATTATAGGTAAATGCAAATATTGTGATAGAGAAATTCAAGTAGATCCTAAGATGAATGGCACATCTGGGTTAAGATATTGCATTTAAATATGTAAGAAGCACCCGTATAGCCAACACATAGAACTTTATTTCAAGGCAGAGACTGAAAAAGATAAATTCTACGGTAGTAGTATTTGGAAGTTTGATCAGGAAGCAACAAGGAGTGCATTAGCTCGAATGATTATTCTAGATAAGCTACTATTTAGATTTGTTCATAGTGAAGGTTTTAAACATTTTGTATCAGTTGCATGCCTCATGTTTAAAACTCCATCACAATGCATACTTTCACATGATTGTTTGCAATTATATGCAAATGAGAAGTTCAAACTTAAAAAGCATTTTAAGAAATCATCTCAAAGATTTTCTTTAACAACAGATACATGGACATCCTTGCAAAGAGTTAACTATATGTGTCTCACAGCCCATTATAGTGATGAGGAGTGGAGACTACACAAAAAATATTGACCTTTTGTCCTATTGATGATCATAGTGGACGGGGTTTAGGATTGGCTATTGAAATGTGTCTTCTTGACTGTGGTATTAACAAGGTCTTTTGCATAACGATTGATAATGCTTCTAGTAACAATGTTGCCATTAACTATTTGAGAGAAAAGTATCAATTGGGGTTCTTCCATTGCAAATGGAAAATATATTCACATGAGGTACATTTCACATATAATTAACCTTATTGTCAATGATGTTTGAAAGAGATAGGCACATCAGTTACAAAAATTAGACAAGTTGTTCGTTATATCAGGTAGTCACCATCTAGGCCAAATAAATTCAAAGAATGTATTGAAATTGAAAAAAAAAAATACAATCTAAGAGTTTATTGTGCTTAGATGTTAGCACTTCCACTTATCTTATGTTTAATGCAGCTCAGAAATTTCAAAGAGCATTTGAAAGATACAAAGTGTTAGACTCTAATTTTTGCTATGATCTCATGATGGATGATGGGACAGATGGATATCCTAGTGGAAGAGATTGGGATGATGCTAAGAGGGCAATTAAATTTTTGAAGAATTTTTATGACCTCATAATTAAAGTTTCTAGCAATTTATATGTGACTTCTAATATATTTTTTTTGATGAAATTACCATGCTTGACAAATTGTTGACAAAGTTACAAAGAAGTGAATATTTTGATTTGCAAATAATGGCTCATGCAATGCGACATAAATTTGATAAATACTGGGGCCACACATCAAAGACAAATAAATTAATTTAGATTGCTGCTATACTTGATCCTTGCCTTAGATTTACATATGTTGAAACTGAGCTTTGCAATATCTATGAGCATGACAAGGGTGTAGCTGTGGCTAATGAAGTTAAAGCGGCATTGTATGAAATGTTTAAAGAATATAAGAGGTTGTATGGTTTCCAAAAAAGAAGTGCAAGCAAGGGAAAATGCTCAAGTTGAAGCTCTTAATATAGATGAAGCCAATGACTGTGATGATGAATATTTTAGTGAAGCTGAAATAAGAAGGAGAAAAGAAAGGTTGAAAAAGCTCAAGTCAGAATTTGGAGGTGGGGATGCCAAAACAGAATTAGATAAGTACCTAGCTGAAGAAGGTGATGATGAGTCTGATGATTTTGACATATTATTATGGTGGAAGGTAAATAGCCCTCGATTTTCTATGCTTTCACAATTGGCAAGAGATGTACTTGCAATGCCTATTTCTACTATTGCTTCAGAATCAGCATTTAGTACTGGGGGCCGAGTTTTGGATCCGGTTAGGAGTTCTTTATCTCCAAAATTGGTAGAAGCCTTCTTGTGTGCCCAACATTGGTTATGAAAATTATCATTGCCAATTAATGTTGAAGAAACCATTGGAGATGTTGAGAAACTTGAAGGAGGTAAAATGCAATTTTTTTATTATTTGTGAATCTTTTCATCTTTTGGCAAACTCATATTTTATGACTAATATATTTTGACAATTTTTTTTATGAGTTAAATTTTGTAGAATATTCAACAATGGAAAAGTGAGAGTTGGTGACTTGGCTTTGAATTTTGATTTGTAGAATATCAAATCAATGATAAGAATTAAGAGCAGTGGACTACTGGACTAGATTTAGGAGCAGTGGAGGATTGAAAATTTGGAATTCTAGAGCTTATGTCCTATGCTATATTGCTGACATGCTATATTGTTGTCTGTTAAAATATTTTGTGTATTGGAAATTTGGAATGTTGTAATGCTGTATTGGAAATTCTAGAGCAGTGGAGGATTGGAATGCTATAATTACTAATTAGGCCTAGTTGTAAATCTATAATGTTGTATAACTGTATTGGAAATTTGGAATTTTGGACTTAGGAGCAGTGGAAGAATGTACTATTATAGTATTTTGGATGTGTTGTCTACTTGTTTATTAAAATATTTTATTGTTGTGTTGTGATATATTCTGTGGTTTTTTTTCTGTCAAAGGTTTCTGTGGTAGTTGAGTTTCCTGCTAAAATATTTTGGATACTATGTTTGATGTTTCTTGTTGATCGCATAATGATGCCCTTTTGATTGTTGTTGTGATGATATATTATGTGATTGTTGATGATTGTTGGTGATGATCGTATAAAAATCGGTAATTTACTAATTTTACCGATCGGTAATTTCACAATTGGTAATGGTAACAATAAAGGAAAAAAAAATTCGAAAAAATTAGAATTTACCGAATGCTTAGCCCTAGTAGATGATTGTATATACTACAAGTTCATTGGGAGTATATATATTTTTCTGATTTTATATGTCGATGACATATCGCTTGCTAGTGATGATATAGGCTTATTGCATGAAACCAAGAGATTTCTATCAAAGAAAGTTAAGATGAAAGATCTTGGGGATGCCTCTTTTGTATTAGGTATAAAGATACACCGAGATCGTTCTCGGGGTATACTTGAATTATCATAAAATGGCTATATCGAAATAGTATTAAAGGGATATGACATGCATGATTGTAAACTAGGAGATACTCCTATTGCTATGGGAGACAAATTTAGTCTCAATCAATGCCCCAAGAATCATTGTGAAATTAAGGGCCTGTTTGGCCCCGCTGTTAATAGCTTTATAACTCTACGAAACTCTATTGTATTGTACTGTACTATATTGTTAAAATTTATAAGATATTTGGTTAATAACTTTTTAACTACTGTCAAAATTTAAAATAATAAATAAATATATTATTTTAAATTATTTAAAATAATAATATATTTTATTTTTCTTTAGTGTTAAAATTTTAAATTATATAAAATAATAATACCTAAAATTTTAAACAAAATTAGGTAAATTACTATTTTAGGGAAGCAGAAGCTATAAAAGCATCAAATTATAGCTTTCCCAACTTTTACTTTTTTGCTACTTTTTTCTACTTCTGCTTTTCATTACCAAATAATTTTCTAATTGCTTTTTGCTTCAAAGATGCTTAAAATCAACTTCAAAGTGGGGCCAAACATGCCCTAAATAAATGCAGAAGATTCCTTATGCCTCTACTATGGGGAGTCTGATGTATGCTCATGTATGTATGTGCACGTCCGGATATTGCGTATATTGTTGGGATGCTTGGTAGATATTTAAGCAACCTAGGAATGGAGCATTGGATAGTAGTAAAAAGGGTTATGTGGTATTTACAGAAAACTAAAGATCATATGCTCACATACAGAAAATCAGATCACTTAGAGATCATTGGGTATTCTAATTCGAATTTTGCTGGATGCCAAGATAGTCGCAGATCTACTTCAGGCTATATCTTCCTACTGGCCGAAAGAGCTATTTCCTAGAAAAGTGCTAAGTAGACATTATAGCTTCTTCCACCATGGCAGCTAAACTTGTAGTGTGCTATGGGGCATCCAACAATGGGATATGGTTGTGAAATTTTATCACAGGACTGCACATTCTGGATAATATTGAAAGACCACTAAAGTTATTTCGTGATAATAAATCTATAGTATTATATTCCAACAACAACAAGAGTTCGTTAAAGTTTAAGCACATTGACTTTAAGTTCTTAGTTGTTAAAGAAAGAGTTCAGAGTGGTTATATCACTTAGTGATATATCAGTTTAGTGAGAGTTTGTATTTGGATTATATTGTGTACACATTAAAGAATAAAGTTTTCAGTTTCACTTTGAACATAAGTTATGGTTTGATCTCATATGGAATAAAGTTGGACCAATTGGAAATAGGCACATTAAGATCACATTACATGAAATTTCTATGCTACACATTCATACATGATCTATATTGTTAATTGTATTGACATTCGTGACCATTGTTCAGGCTATCACGTTACTTGTGATGAAGGCCGCCTTGATCTTATGTTAATATATTCATAGATTAGAATGATAATGATTATTTCAGATAAAAAAGACAACATTAAAGAGCTCATTAAGGTATACAATTATATCAGATAATATATATGTGGCCCAAGTGGGAGATTGTTAAAATAATAAATGTGGACTACACGTATATTAAAATAATTATATATAGCTATCTTAAATTTTTAGCCTTACTAAAGTGATCGATTAAGAAATTAATTATTATGGCTAAAATTATCTAAATTGTATGGAATATTATTTTGTGTAGAGACTTAAGAATTATTTTTATTTTTGTGATGGGTTAGAAATAGAAATAATAATAATAAAATATGTCATGGTCCCTGCAGGTGTGTGTTTTCTTTAATTAATTAATAAGGAGTTTTCTCTCCTTCCCCTATATATATATAAGACTGATGATGATTTTATTCTGAGTCTGGGAAATACAAAGTCTATGGAAAACCAAGACAAGTTCTTTTCTTAACTCCATATTTGCTATGGATTCTTCAAGTATGCTTCCACTACAATTCTTTTCTCAATGTATTAACACAACGTTACTGTTGTATTTTTAATCACAACATTTAGTCGATCCTATAACAAAATGAGCAGGCCTTTTGAAATTACTGAATATTTGTATAAATCATTCTTTAGTTATGTGCTTCATTTACATTAGATGCTTGCATAAATGAAAATGTATTCATAAAAAATTCTGCATCATTGCATGCCAACTTAAGTTTGCTACTAAAATTTCCTCATGTTTCCTCGACATAACCAATATCACAAAAGGAAATTTCTTTCTGGAGATATAATTGCTCATGGAATAATTCTGCACAATTACTTACAGTAAAACCTTTGGAAATTTCTATCCATCAAGGATAAGTTGAAATTATACATCTGACAACTTTTAGAATTCTGCTTCTAGGTGTCCATACATATTATAGAAGTAATTTGGAGGAAAGGTTGGCTTCATATGACTGCTTTAGACACATCACAAGCTAAAAAAGTGCTACCAAACAATACAGTAAAGATTTCTTATAACAAAGTACTTGGAGAAGGAACCAATTTCTTCATGTTCCCGAAACGATGTAACTCCTCATATTTAGATGTTTAATTTTCTTGATGATATACACAACTACTCTATCTTACATCTCGAATCTACTGCTGAACGATGAATTTGTATATTCCCATTGAACAAGAAAAATAAATGGAAAAAGGTCAGGCCTCTTCTGCAACAAATGGCTTCACCATACTGTAACATTGACTTTTACAACTGTAAGTCAGAACATTAAACTTTTAATAAATTCCGGTATTTGTGGTCTCCCTCATCAAAATCCTTTAGCAATAATTTCTAATATAATGCACCAGAATAGAAATGATCATTATATAAAATGACCAACATCATTTTGTGCTTCTCATGCTCCACCATTTTTTGGATATTTTTTCTTCAGAATTACCATACTTTTGAAATGTGGTCTTCTGTCTCTCTTAGACAACTTGTAATCCTTCTTCCAAGTAGTAAAACGTGCTTTCAATTTTTGCAATTCTTCGTAAGGGTCCATTTTAGAACTTGATTGCCCTAACTTCACCTCAAGAATGAATCTAGCATCATCTTCAAATACCTGCTGCTACTTATCAAGCTCCTTTATCAGGTTGATAGCTGCAATACTTTGCTATCATCAATCCATAAAACTTCAGCATTAGTGGACTATTTAGTAGGAGTTTCCTCTGAGTCATAAATGTGGTGGACTGGGTCAACTGAATGAGGTTGCATCAGATTAGATTCGGTGGCTTAATCAACTTGATTCAT
The DNA here is from genome assembly GCA_027563935.2 of Costus lasius. Classification (NCBI taxonomy): domain Eukaryota; kingdom Viridiplantae; phylum Streptophyta; class Magnoliopsida; order Zingiberales; family Costaceae; genus Costus; species Costus lasius. The sequence continues at coordinate 104,084,897 of CM050450.1, read as the reverse complement.
GAGGTCTAGCATGGTCCATTGAATTAGGTGCCTACATTAATATGAATATATTCATATTATGAGGGTAATTTAAGTGATGGGACCCGCCAATAAGTGATAGAGTTGAGGGCTTAAGAGATAAGGGTATAATATGGAGGAAATATGCCTTAGCGCCTAAGGGCATAATGGGCATGGATTTGGTGCCTTGGCTGGTCCTTGGCGCATATGGCAAGGCTTTGAAGGTTATGGTATGGCTTGGACACTTATGGCAAGGCCTAGGATCATATGGAAAGTCCTTTCAAAGTTTTCTTCTTTCGTAATGCTTCAAACCCTAGCCGCTTACCTCTTCCCTTAACCCTTGCCGCTCAACCATTCACCCATGCCCTTATATATTGTTGTTCTTGCTGCCTCCTCATGCATGCTTCCTTGCACTCACGACAACAGGTGTGAACACCTCCTATTGGTGCAAGTCTCCTCCTCCAAGCCGCAAGCAAGCTTCTACTTCTTCTCTTGGCACAAATGGTGGAGTAGCTTGGTGGTTCTTCAACCTTCTTCCTTGGAACTTGTAGTTGTTGTTAGTGCAAGTAAAGGAAAACATCTCCTAAGGTGCGGATCTTCTTTCTGAGGCTAGCATCGGGCGAGCAAGAAGAGGACTTGAGGGATTTGTGTGTGCGAGACTACAGAGGGTGCATGTTTGGGCGCCTATACATCGACATCACCTATCACGCTTCAAAGGTATCCTTCCTCTCTCATTGTGTTGATCCCGTCGCAAGCTCGATCTTCTAAGCTTTTGGGACTAGCTTGTTTTGGAGAATCTCTTCTGTTGTATGTATTAAAATTTTAAAAATTTCTTGGGATTTCCCAATAGTGGTATTAGAGCTACTTGCGAGACTCATGTGATATACTTGCCTTCTTGTTTGCTCATATGCCATGAAAATTTTTTAAACATTTCTTTATGCCACGTTTTTCTTGCTTAAAAAAATTATAGGTCCGACTATGCCAGATCTTCCCTTTCAATTTTTGTTTTTTGACTTTTCCTTGCGATTCAAGGATCGACCATGTTCACAAGTCCTATGAAAATTATACGGGGTATGGACTGGGTGACTACCCTAATTTTCATGTGGTTGTAGGCCTTTTAAGGGGACGCGTGCATGTTGTCCACTTTTGGACAGCAACTTGGTGCCACTTAGAAAGTCCTTGAGAGAGGTATAAATTCATGGAAATTGATAGGTGATTGATTGTGGATGATGGACATGTTTTAAAGAAAAACTAAAATTTAATTTCTTTGGTTTTTCATGAGCAAATAGAAAGCATGATTAGGAGATACCTTGATTTTGCATCGTGATATGGTCCTAGTCAAGCCCCTTCCATGCCTATGATATATTTGTATTAGGTCTACATGCCGCTTCTTTTTCTTTGTTTTGTAATTATATATTGAAGATTAAGGGGAAGATCATCACATCATGGTGGCGCATCCTTCTTGGCACAAGCTTGGTGGCACACCATGCATGGTGATGTACCTTGCTTGGTGGCACAAGCAAGGGATTGGCCGAATCCTTTAGGGGCATACTTAGGGTTACCTAGGAAGTGCTTCTAAGGTTTGAGAGCTAACCGTTGGTGTGAAGGACCTTGGAGCCGCGTATAGACACGAAGCATCACTTGTTTTTACTGCTTTCCATATTTGCTAAACCATGTCTGGATGTATTTTATTTTCTTGTTATCACTATAGGATTGTATATCTGTATTGTTAGACAAAAGATGAAAGTAAGTGGATGAGACCATAAAAACCCTCATAAAATAATATCAAGTCTGTGATAACCTTATGATTCATAGCCCTCATCAAGCTATCAATCAGTAGTATTGTGCACGGTTTCCCACCCTTGTGGGACACACTAATAAACATTATTTTGAATGGATTTAAAGTCTTATTTATGTGCTCTTTTTAGGCTTAAGTCTTGCTTTTATCCTATTATTTTGAATCTTTTTCCATTAAGTTCAGAATCTTCACTATTTTTTGATTGTTTGTGAAATGCAAATTATTTTTTTATATTTTCGACAATATTTTGAAGATTTGAAGATATGGAAAGGTTCATCACATTACAAGCATCACACAGGAAAATTTTAGAAATTTTTGGAGTTATCTATGCTGATCACGGCCTGGCCGAGCTTGACATCATGGTCGTGATCAGATCAGCGTCCAAGTCCCTTGTTCAGTGAAGCTGACACGGCATGGACATGATGATCATCACGGCTATGACCACCAAAATCCAGAAATTCAGCGTAGTAGTCACGGCTTGGAGAATGGGCGTGATCAGCCCCTTACGAACTTGTCATGGCCTTCCCGTGTTCGTCATCACGGCCGTGACGAGTTCCGACACAAAATCAGCCGAGGTCATCACCAGTGTGCACATGGCGTGATCTTCATCCAGAACTTTTCGCGCCCATCACGGCTTGCCCGTGTCCATCATAACAGCCGTGCTTACTTCATCGCAGCATCCAGAATTCATCACGGCCTGGCCGTGATCTTCATCACGCCTGTGACAACGTCCACAGATCGCGACCATTGACCGTTTCTTCGCCAAATCCGACAGTCCAAGAGCTTAGAAATTGGGGAAAATACCCAATTAACCTACCTAACTGCCCAAGGCTTCGATTAAGGTATAAAAGTTAGGATTTTGGATGGTTACAATGTTCGGATTTTGGAAGAAGGCGACTAGGGCGAAAGAAGGGCGATTTTTGCATTCTAGGGCTCGTTTTGATTCAGAATCTTTGGGGCTATTGAGAGAAGACCAAGGATCTATCGTCTCCTACCCTTGTATTGTAAATTTCCTTCTTTTTGAATATATTTTTTTGGGTTTTTCTTGTCAAACGATGCATGTTCTAGAGTAAAACCCTAGTTCGAGACTCGGGCATAGCCTGTTGAACAATTCTGCATATGTAAAACATCTTTATTGAATCTCAGTGCTATTTTTAGTAAATTGACTTATTTAAATGAGTTGTGCTTATTGTGTATAATTGTTTTGGCCAAACTTTTGTATGTGTTAAGTGTTACGAGAAGAGCCGAGAGGTGAATCGTAACACTCAAACTTTCTCATTTAAACTTGTGACTTGGATTACGATAGTTATTCAAAGTCACTCGAGGACTTACGATTGTCATAGAGCCCATTGTGTCTTTCTTAAGTTAGTTTTGCTACGAGAGTAGGAGATTAGCTTCAGGTAGACACCGGATTACGCTTCGAGAGAAGGTAATCCGTACCATAGGATTAATCGCCTTAAGTTGTTTACTGTCGGATTGTGCTTTGAGAGAAGATCCGTTTTCTAACTTGTTTTGATTCAATATTTTACATTTAAAGTATTCAACGAGGTAAAACCTGAAGTTCCGAACATTTCTAAAACTATAACTTTCCTGATTAGTCGTTCATTTCTTGATTCGATAAATTAGTTTTAGTGCAATTCTTTCATTTCGAATTAGAATTGTCTAGCTTTCAATGATACTTAAAGTCGATATTTGACACTCTGCTCCCTTGGGACGATCTTTTACTACTTCGATAGAATCCGTACACTTGCGGGGCCTATCAAGTTTTGCCACCGTTGCCGGGGACCGTGTTGGGAAATACCGGGTATAATTTTAAAATTTTGCAGTCCCAGGACGCAACGGAAAGAGCATTATACCCGAAACATATTCCCTTCCCAAGGATCCATGCGAGAGAGAAGACACAAGGATGTGTTAGAGATATACCTCCTTTGCTTGCAAAGTCGTTGAAGCCATGTTGAAGGCGCCCAAGTGTTCGCCCTCTACAAGTATCCACGCGTCGACCGTCTCAACGTTGCTCCCTTCCACGCTCGGTGCTAGCCTCGGGAAGAGAAGATCACTTCTTGGAATTTCCTTCCTCTCCTTCCCTTGTTCTTCACCCCTACAAGTTTCCTCCAAGGAAACTTTCGGCCAAGGAAAAAAGGAAGAAAAGAGATGGTGGCACTCCTTCCTCTTCCTCCTTTGATCTTCACGCTAACAAGTCTCCTCCAAGGAGACTCTCGGCCAAGATGAGGAGGTGAAGGATGGATGCGCAACTCCTTCTTCTTCTTCCTCCTTTGCTCTTCACGCCAACAAGTTTCCTCCAAGGAAACTCTCGGCCAAGGAAGAGGATGAAGGATGCGCCAACAAGTCTCCTCCAAGGAGACTTTCGGCCAAGGGGAGGAAGGATGAAGGATGCGGCTTGATTCTTCAAGAGAGGATGGCGGCGGCTAGGGCTTGAGAGCTCGCGCCACTCCAGATAAAGAATTTTGAAATGGATTAAGAACTCGGTATATGTTGATTATGAACAACGATAGAAATAAGAATTGTAAGTACATCTCTAGTAATTAACCACCTAGCGACACGTCAAAGCTTTGAGCTTGGATAACTGCTATGGATCGCGGCAAATAATGTTGTAAGGAGTTGGCGGTGCAGCCGGTGGTGGTTGTTGCTCGACGGCGGTCTGAGAAGAAGATGCACGGCATTTGCTGGTCACCTGCTTGCGTCGAGATATGCTGGTGGTGTGAAAAACTAATGGGAAATGACCAGAAGGTTGGGGTGAGTCGTTGGAGGTGACAACGATGAAGAGGTGAGGTCGGCGATGACGGATCTACAGGCGGCGGCGAAAATCGAAGAAGCGGTGGATCAGCATCGAGAAGCACGAATTGGCGCTGGAAATTTGTGGGAAGATTCTTCGGAGCCTGGAGAAGGCGGTGGTGGGTTGCCGGAGGTCGATCAAGTGCTGGAGGTGGCGGATCAGAGCGGCAGCTGCGCTCTAGGGTTTCTTGCATGGGCATGAAAGAGGGCGTGCACGCGGCGTCATTTTATAACAGAGTCACACACGGCTGTGAAGGCATACACGGTCAAGCCTGTGCGAGCCTCGGTGCTGAATCGACCCGAACATCACTTACGTGTCACGGCCGTGCATCGATGCACAGGCATACCCGTGCATGCCTCGGCGCTTGCTGCAGATTTCCATCACGGCCGTGCGTCTCTTCACACCCCTGCCCGTGAAAGCTTTGGCGTGCTGGCAGAAGATATTGCGAGTCATTCATGGCCGTGCATGGATGCACGGGTGCGACCGTGAACGGCTCGCAAGTACCTAAAAAATTCTAAAAAAATTACCATCAGTAGGGTATAGCCTAGAAAGCATAAATATGAGAAAAAAATTTGAAAAACTATAAAGACTAAATGAGAAAAAGAAATAAATAAGAAACGAAGAATGTAAATAAGAGGTTGGGTTGCTTCCCAACAAGCGCTTCTTTAAGGTCACTAGCTTGACTAGCGTGGTGCTTATGGTATGTTTGGTGGTGGGGGGGGGGGTCAGAGATTTGCAGAGAGATGCCCTTGTCAATGATATGACTTTCAAAGTAGAGTTTCAACCGTTGGCCATTCACTTTAAAGTCTCCTATTCGCTGACTCCATATTTCAACAGCTCCGTGTGGAAAGATCTTCTTTACTATAAACGGTCCAGATCATCGTGTCCTCAATTTTCTAGGAAAGAGCTTCAAGCAGGAATTGAGAAAAAGAACCTAATCCCCAACTTGGAAATTCTTTATAACAATATGTTTATCATGCCATCTCTTTATTCGTTCTTTATAGATCCTTGCATTTTTATAGGCAGACAGGCGGATTTCATCAAGTTCGTTGAGCTGAAGTTTCCTCTTATTGCCAGCACTTTGGAGGTCATAATTCAGCTTTCTGACTGCCCAATAGGCTCTGTGCTCAACTTCAACTGGCAGATGGCATGACTTGCCGTACACTAGCTGATAGGGAGACATTCCTAGTGGTGTTTTGAAAGCTGTCCTAGAAGCCCAAATTGCGTCATCTAGCTTCAATGACCAATCGGTTCGTGAGAAGTTGACCGTCTTCTGTAAGATATTCTTTATTTCTCTGTTGGAGATTTCCACTTGCTCGCTGGTCTGAGGATGCTAAGGAGTTGCAACTTTGTGGTTCACCCCATACTTCTTTAACAAGGAGGCCAACTTATGATTCAGAAAGTGGGACCCTCCGTCACTGATCAGTACTCGCGGTACACCAAATCTAGGGAAAATGGTGCGCTTGAGCATCTTGGTTACTGCCTTAGCATCAGATGTTTGTTCAGTTGAGGCCTCCATAGCAACCAATATGAAGCGATGTCCACAAGATGATGGGAATGATCCCATGAAGTCTACTCCCCATACATCGAAGATCTTCAACTCCAAGATGTTATTTAACGGTAACTCATTTTGTTTGGAAATGTCTCTTGCACTCGGTTTGTAAGAGTAGATCATGTCCCATGAGAGGGGCGCATACCCCTCTTTTATATAGCCATGAAGCCCAAACCACCTTTTCCCTTCCTTTCAAATTTATGGCTCCAATTCCTCCAAGGAATTAGCCATTTGAATCAGCCCATCATGAAGCCGAATCTGAGTTCTATTAGGACTTTGGCCGAATCTCGATTAAATTAATCAAGCCATACACGCCATAAGTCCATACGCCCAAGCATGTTTCAAATACAATTCGAATTCAAATTCAAATTCAAAATTTGAAATTCAAATTCAAAGTTTGAAATTCAAATTCAACTTCATGAATTAATCCAACCCCTATTAGGATTCCAATTTGCCATAAATAGATTCAATCCACAATCCCATATTGGATTTGAATTTCAATACTATTTATGCCCTTGAATCAAATCCTTATTGGACTAGGATTTGTGGCCAACCCAATGGGCCTCATGCAAAGCCAATTCCTCTTAGGATTTGAATCCTGATTAGATTAGGATTCCAACTCCTAATTGGATTAGGATTCTAATTCTTAATTGAATCCTTGTTGGATTAGGAGTCCAACTCCTTATTGGATTAGGACATGCGCCCAACCATTATGGGCTTTATCCAATCCAAATTTGAATCCTTATGAATCTGCCTTGAACATGAACTCAAATATATATATATATATTCCAAGATATCCAGATCATAAAACAACGTCAAGAGTCTATTGCGTGTGACCCCGTAGGATCCAAATGACGATGGCAATGATGACAGAACATCATAAGTAGTGAGGGGTATCTAGCAACAGATCACTACTACCCATGTCATTGGACTAAAGTCATATGGCAACAACTCCCTAACAAGCAATGAGGATTCCCATGCATTATAGATCCCTTTGCCTAAACTGATATCCTGCCATTGGATCAGTCTCAAGTTTATTCATCCAATGCATTGGTCATGACTCAACTAGTGTGGCCACACATTCCTGTCATGCACCAATAAGGTGGGGCGCCCCAGAGTGGATATCATGCTTCCTCCGAAGGAAGGGGCAAATCCTACTATTGGTCATCCATGTCCCTACATGACTTATGACATGCCCAATCACAGCCGTTTTAATCTCCCAATTACGGAGAGACGTAAGACTGTATCAAAGCACATCCATCATCAAATCTAGACATGAATACCTCAAGTCTAAGGATCAATGCAAACCTCTTGCATGTGAGATTAACTTGTTGACTAGACAAGTCAATCCTCACGGTGGATCACTCTAGTGCATCCAATGCACCTGTATGTCTGCGTTACTATGCCCCGCACCTAACCAGCCCATACACCAGTCTCACATGTACCAAAGCTGTCCCATATCTGCTAAGGTACCTTGACTGTGGATAGCTTATGAGAATGGATCCAACCAAACTCCTGGGACATTATTTATGCAACTCAATACATCAACGCAGGTAGAGAAGTCTGCATAATAACGACCATGCCTCTATAAATAATAATAGTTCTATCAAAGTACATTCAAACAATGTCTGACTATGTCCATACATTGGTCTGCAGGACATATACACCAACAGATCGAACCCGAGTCCCCTATTTTTTTTTTGATGGCATGTACCCACATAGATACACACTTTTTATTTGGACTTCAACTCTTATCTTCGGTACCACTGCCAATTTTACGCAGTGCCAAGTAGAGGAGTCATTTTCTTTTTCTCTCTCTCTTTTTTTTTTACAGACTTCAACCCATATCTTCGGTACCACTGCCAATTTTACATAGTGCCAAGTAGAGCAGTCATTTTCTTTTTTTCTTTCTCTTTTTTTATATAGACTTCAACTCATATCTTCGGTACCACTGCCAATTTTACGCAGTGCCAAGTAGGGGAGTCTCTCTCTCTTTTCTTAAATCTTGGATTCTTTCTTCCCAACAAATGGTAAGATAAACTAAACATCAACTAGGTTAATCAATTGACATCAATTTAAAAATTATACTCATATGCTCATTTTATTCAAGAAAGATGTTTCACTCTTAGATTGCATTCATCAAATAACATACCTACCCAAAACCATATGCATCAATCAATGAAGGATTTCAACAAGTAGATATATATTGAAGAAATAAATTCAGCATAATAGGTATATCTCCATTCACAAGCATTGACATGCATAAACATTCATCATCATAGAAAAATTCACCCTTCTAGGAAAAACATATCATCAAATTAAAAATTTTACAATCATCAATCTTATCATATCCATAAAACCAATTTGAAAAATGTGTAAACTTACATAGTCACATCAGAACAAAACAATGAATCAATATATCCATACATAACTTTTCGAGAGAAAACCATAAAGTAATACAACCATGATAAAATCAAAGATGCAACCATATGAAATAATCATGTATACAAAAGAGTGCAAACGATACTCACAAAACTATATAGCAAGCTCAATTGTTGTTTGGGGTGTAGCATCGGGGCAGGTGCGGCTGGGTCCAAAGATGCACGTTTTGAAAATGTACCTACGTAATTTTAAATACATAAGGCTTAGCCCAAAAATAGTATCTTACTTTAGCTAAAAAAATAGAAATCAGAGATATCATCGGTGGTCCAAGAGGGTGCCGGTGGAAAAGCTACTAGCTGCGAAGGATAAGTCGTTGACGGCAAAAGTGATGATGAGTAGTCTCCAGTGGCCTCCTAAAGACTACAGTCCCGGAGGCGAAGTCATTAGCTGGTGGGCGGTGAGAGATGACACTACATAGTAAAAAAAAAAATTCAATCACTAAATGAAGATTCTGCTGCAAAAATTAAATAAATAAAATCAATGGAAACAGAGGCAGCAAAAGAAATAAGATGCTTGTGGTGGTGCTCTGGCAAATTTTTTTGATGGACGGCGATGTAGTAGATTACCGGCTGGGAGATCTAAAGATGACAAGCACTGAAGAAGTGGCAGTGGTTGGTAATCTGAGGCTGCGAATCTGGAGAAGTGGATGAAATATGAGTGCTAGTGGCAGAGGTGAAGACTGAGTCGCCTGGAGTCAGTTGCCAATGGTGGAGATGTCGCCGGTTTAAGTTGATGGCAGAGGCTGATTGAAGAAGATGAAATGCTGCTAGCGGCGAGTGCTGCACGACAGTGTTGCTGGCTGAAGATGCAGATAGAGGCTGAAGAGTTCACGCTGATGGAAGCTTTGCTTAAGATAGGAGCTGGAAGAGGTTCCGTCGGCTACTGGTTAGCTGAAGACGGAAGCTAGAAAATTTGGAGATGCTGCACACGGCGATGATGAAACAGAGCGGCTGGAACAGGGGAAACAAGATGCTCGACGGCGTGAAAATTTCTAGCTAGAGAGCTGGAGGTGAAAATGCAGACGGCACTGGCATTGGGAAATCCAGAAAATGATAGAAGAAGCTGGGCAGCATATCTGAGGGTGAATCATCGTCGGGCTGAAATGGATCCTATGCCAAGGGAAACAGTGAAGGTAGAGGCGGAGAGGTCTGGTGAGCTGGAGCAGGTTGAAGAAGAAGTTGCCGACTTGAAGAAGCTTGGCCAAAGATGGCTTCGTGATACTCTCAGATGCTGAAAGATGAAGTTGCAGGAACGGAGATGCTGAGGCTATTTTCAGTGGGGATCTGGAGATAGAAGCTACTAGAAATTGATGCGGTGGCCGCATATCAGAGGAGCTACCGACTCAGATGCTGGTGCTGAACGACGGCAGGAAGAAACTGGGGAAGCTTGGCTTAGAAGCAGATTCGGCTGAAATAGAATCGTTGGAAGAAAACTAGTGGCGACTGATGCTGAAGTTGCCGGAGATCACATTGTCACCGTGAACAGAGATGCAGCAGTGAGTGACGGAGCTGGCGGAAAAGATTAACTTCCGCTTGGAACAGAGGTGGAATCAGAAGCTTTAACAGATCGCTAGCGGAAAAGATTAACTTCCGCTTGGAAGATGCTGGAACCCACTGCTGGAAACAAAGATGATGGCTGAAACAGAGTGGCTAGTGAATTGCTGGCCGATCTTTCCATCTGCCGGAGAAGAGGACTGGTGGCTGCTGAAGATGAAGTTTCAAAGAAACAGTAGATCTAGAATCGGAAGGTTGGAGGTGATGCAATAGCAGCGCTAACATTGGCTTCGTCAAAGTGCTGTGGCAGCGTCAGCAAATCAGTAGTGGAAGGGATAAGCGGCACTGGATCTGGAAATCTAGTGTTCAAGATGCATCCGCTGATGGTGGGACAGAAGGTGCTGCCGGCTGGAAGCTGTCGGATGAAGCTGCTGATCTGCTGCTGGAATTAGAGGCGGTAGAGCAGCTGGCTGGTGGTAGGAACAAAAGGTGTCGACTGTTGTGGAGTTTACCAGATATCTTCAGAGATAAGGCTGAGTTGTTGTCGGAGACAGATCAGATCTGGAGAAGAACGCTGCTGAAGAAGAAGCAGCAGCGTCCGCAGAAGATAGAAAAGCTATTTCCACAAATAATTTAAATAATGAATCAATTTTAAAATTATCAAAATCAAAGTGAGATTCATTAATGTTCTCCAAAAAATCAATTTCAAAATTATCAAAATCAGAGGGGGACTTTTCTAAATTAATTTTCTCAGTTTCCAAATCAAACTCAAATAAACAACCTTGTTGTACTATCTAGGTTTCTAAAATTTTATTATGTGCTATTAAAGATCCTACTTGAGAAGTAAGTTAACTAACTATTCCCTTAAGATTCTCAATTTTCTTACTTTGATTTGTTATGATTTGGCTTTGATTTGTCGTGAATTTTTCAAGCATGGACTCTAGTCTAGATTATTCAGTATCCTCAAAGTATGGTTCTGAAATATTGTTTGAGCAATCCTCATAAAAAGAAGTTTGATTTTCCCATCAAGAATAATATTGATCATCTTGGCACCATGGTAAATCGGGATTGAGAGGAATTAAAAATTGGCAATCAGAAATATAATAATCAAAACATACATAAATATCACATCTAATAGAAGAATAAGATGTCTTAACAAGGTGCATATAAGAGTCTAATTTATAAGCCAAATAATCTAACTTATCTTCAAGAGTGCACAATGAATCATCTTCATACTTACTTTGTGGCATGTATACCTCTCCTCTTTCAGTTGCCCACGAGTTGTGATTAAAAGACATATCTTCAAATCAAAGCTTTTCTACACAACTAAAAAAATTGTGATCTCAGAGTTCACAGGAAATAAAATCTATCAAGATCTAAGAGTCCTGTGTATAAACAAATAGAAGAATCGTGTAAACTCAGAATTTTCAGAATAGAAACAGAAAGATTATCCAACACCAATAAATCAATTTTTTTTTAAAAAAAAATTTCTCAGAATATAAAAAATAATAGAAAATATAAAACACAAGCAAATTCAAAAAATTCAGAAATCACAGTTCTGTCACAACTTGTGAAAATCCATAACTTGCAAAAACAGAAAACAAAGTTAAATCTAAAACAAATAAAACTTAGCCTAGCAATACTAACAACTATTTTGATATTAACAAAACTAAGGTCCCCGACAACGGCACCAAAAATTTGTTGTGTCCGCAAGTGTACGGATACTCGAAGTAATAAAGATATCGAACCCACAGGGACCTACGTGTTAAGTACCGAATAATTATTTTCTTACTAGCTAAGCAAATCAAATATGATGTAAATGAACGAACGAAAATTGTAACGGATTTATCAGAGAGATAGACTGGGACTAGGGGTTCATCCACATTAATTTTAATAACTAGACAGAGTAAGTGTTCATCAGTTTATTTCTTTAATATGATAAAGATGTAATTTACCTTAAAAATAAATTGTCTCGCTCTCGCGACGACAAATACGAAGAACAACCCTCGCTCTCGAAATTATTCAATGTTAAAAATAAGTAAACTTGACAAAGAGAATTAAAGTCACTCTTGTGGTTTAACTTTCAGTGTCAAAATCTCAAGTGAAACTAAATATCTCATATCTTAATTTCACAGGTTTTGCTTAAGGGTTTCTAACAATTCAATACCTAAACTCTTAGCATATTTTCATGTTTAACATGGTAAAATCTTCTAGATCAAATTATCTACAAGAATTATGCATCAAAAATTAAGAATTAAGAACCTACCCAATCTCTTAGCATAAGTTCCTAAATCACAATTTTAGGGTTCCAGATTTTGTAAGTTACCTCTTAGTACGTGTTACAAAACTCTAAAACATGTAGATAATTGAAACTAAAAAAAGATTACTGACAAATATCACTTAAGAAAAATTATCATATGAAAGAACAACTGATGAAATAAAGAAATTATCTAGCCATTTAAAATTAAAGGGATTACACACCCTGTCCCAAGAGAGTTACGCTACTATGGAATTAAAAATATAATAAAAATTCATAAAAATATAAAAAAAAGAGAGAACAAGGGTTTACTATAATCACATGGGTGTGAAAAATTTCACAGCCCATGATTTTACAGATTTTCGGGTTGTTACAATACTGCTGCAGTGCCTGTGAACTGTAATGCTGCTACAATAAATCGCGAAAATCAGCTTTCGCCCAAAATTTGTTTCTCTGATTTCTCCCTTGTTTGAACTCCTTTCGATTTAAAAATTTCGGTGTATCCTCTCCTCCCTTGGGCGAAGCTCTCCTATAAATTTCACGGCCTAAGGTGGCCTCTACATCTCTCGGCGCAAGGCCAAGCCCTAGGGACGCCCTTTACGATTTCTCCCTCAATTGGTGATGAAATTGGATTCTCTTTGTCCTCAAATCATCTCCTCAATTTATAGAACACTCCCCTTTTTACGATTTTTGAATTGGTGCCTTGGATCTCCTTAATTTGGCTTCGAAAATTCTGAAAATAGAGGCGGCTACGAAAGACTCGTTCCTAATAATTGTGGCAGTAATTTGTGTCACGGCACTACCGTAATTTGTTCTATGAAAATTTTATATGAAATTACGGCTAGTAAAAAAATATTACGGCAGTGCCATTATTTTTTTTGTGTATTTCTGGGCAGAAATTATGGCCTGTAAAAATCATTACGATAGTGCCATAATTTCTTCTATGTAGAATCTCTAGGAAATTACAGCCAGTAAAAATTGTCACGGTAGTGGTGTAATCTGGGCAGAAAATTACACCTGTAAAAATAATTATGGCAGGGGTGTAATTTTATGAGTATCTCCGATTTGCCTAAAAATTGACAGACAGCTTCGTCTTGACGGTTGGAATTCATTCATGCGCTCAGAACTTTCAAAATCCATAGGCCCTTTTTACTTGAAAATGATCAAAAATGAGAAAAGGTGTAGATTCCGCAGTATTTGACAAATAAGGCTTAAAAATAAGTAAAAGAGCATGAATATGACACAAAAAGACCAATCAAATGACACAAAATATATTATGAATTTTCATGTCACACGGAATCTACACCTTTGCGTATAATTGTTTTGACTTATTTAAATGAGTTGTGCTTATTGCATATAATTATTTTGGCCAAACTTTTGTATGTGTTAAGTGTTACGAGAAGAGCCGAGAGGTGAATCGTAACACTCGAACTTTCTCATTTAAACTTATGACTTGGATTACGAGAGTCATTCAAAGTCACTCGAGGACATACGATTGTTATAGAGCCCATTGGGTCTTTCTTAAGTTAATTTTGCTTCGAGAGTAGGAGATTAGCTTAAGGTAGACATCGGATTACGCTTTGAGAAAAGGTAATCTGTACCATAGGATTAATCGCCTTAAGTTGTTTACTGTTGGATTGCGCTTTGAGAGAAGGAGATCCATTTTCTAACTCGTTTTGATTTAATGTTTTACATTTAAAGCATTCAACGAGGTAAAACCTGAAGTTCCGAACATTTCTAAAACTATAACTTTCCCAATTAGTCGTTGATTTATTGATTCAATAAATTAGTTTTAGTGTAATTCTTTCATTTTGAATTGGAATTGTCTAGCTTTCAATGATAGTTAAAATCGGTACTTGACACCCTGCTCCCTTGGGACGATCTTTTACTACTTCAATAGAATCCGTACACTTGCGGAGCCTATCACACACCATCTTTAGAAGGCATGTGGTGGTAATTGTTTCCCTAGTCTAGTTTAAACCTAGGCGTGCCTTCGCAAGGAAACTCGTTAGCCCTATGCATAACAGTGAAGTCAAACTCGACTAGTCTTTTCATATATGGATAGACCACATGATGAAATTCTAGAGGTAGCATTGAGAGGTTAGGGCTTTGTGTTGTATCCAGCACTCACTAGACACGAAGTGCCTAGAGTATCTCAATAAGAGGAGTTGCCAAGTGCAATTGGCTAGCATGGCCCACCTTAGGAAGCATGAATCCATTCGTGTAACTCATTTCACCCTAATGGGGAGCGAAACCTCATGTGAAATAAAAATCTTATCTCACTAGAAAGTCTCTGATTTCCCGAATTGACTTTGTGGGTTATCAATTCAATTAAAATAGTGGGAGCTATGATCATTTAATACAAGTCTAGATTAAATGATTTGAATGTAGTACTAATCTACTTGTCTTGTTGTTGTAGATTAAATGACAATGAACAATAGCGGGTTATCGCTGTGATCTATTCTTGAAAAGGACATGTTGGTGGGAACCAACTTTATGGACTAGTATTGGAATTTAAGGATTGTCCTCAAGCTCGAGAAGAAGCTGTACATTCTTGAGTAGCCACTTTTGACAACTCTTCATCTACAACTAGTACGGCTGAAAGAGATGCTTTTCGAAAGCATTAGGATGAGTCTTTGGAGGTGGCATGTCTCATGTTGGCCACCATGTCACCCGAGCTCCAGGTGTAGCATGAGGAGAAAAAGGCATTTCAGATCATAACACATTTGAAATAGATATTCGAGGCTTAGGCTAGAACTGAGAGATATGACACCACTAAAGCAATTTTTTGGTGCAAACTGTTTGAGAGTTCTCCAGTGGGACCCCACGTACTCAAGAGACTGAGATACCCAATAGACCAAGACTTGGCCACAGACCTTATTCTGCAGCCTTGCCTTCCAACTTCAGTTCGTTTATTATAAATTTCAATATAAACTGAATTGAATGTACTTAGGAGGAAATGTTGAATATGCTCCAAACGACTGAGTGAGAGATAGTCAAGACCAAACCTCATTATGCTATTATGGTCCCTATGACTAATAAGAATAAGAAGAAGAGTAAGGCACGTGTCAAGGGTAGTGCTAAGAGTCTGACCAAAGCAATGAAAAAGAAGATGAAGAAGGTGAAGGAACATAGGTGCTTTCACTATAGTGAGCAGGGCCACTAGAGGGAGGATTACAAGTAATTTTAGAATGAGGAAAAGAGAGGTAAGACTTCCTTTTTCTAGCTGGTATTTATATTACCGAAATCAACATTCTAACTACAAGCAATTTTGATTTTTAATTTTTTTTTCTTTTTATATATAATTTATAACTTTAACTTTGCCAATATTAAATTTATTAAGGATTTTTTTATCCTTATTATTAAATTATATGTACTGTAAAATCTAGAAAAATCGTGTATAAAATTTTCAACATATCTATTACTTGGTTAAACAAAAAATTTATTAGAGTTACATCCATTATTATGGATTAATTTTATTATGGAATGATTAAAAGTAGTGTCTCAATTCGCAATTTGTGCTCACCGTTCATAATGAGTCGTGCTATATTTGACTTGTGATATATTTATGCTTAACATAACACGATCTACTCATACATACACAAATCAATATGTACACTACTGTATATGTACACTAGAAACAAAAGTTTCAGTAGATAAGACATTCTTAGGAGAAAAAAAAGATACCATGCGTTGACCACAATTCATACGGCTAGTTTGGAATTGTTAATGTTGTTCATCTGAAGTTACCCTGCGCATGGGTATGTTGTCTTCTGAGATGAAGTTGGCCCAAAACCAGTGATCCTTCTAGACGAGGATCATCTCTTCGATTGGCACATTGCTGGTGTCCGGAAGAAAGAAAGCGATGAAGACGGTCAAGACCAAAACCCAGGAAAAAAAAATTCCTAAGTTGAGCCTTTCAACATAGGTTTCCTATGTTGGGTGCTTCGTTTTTATAATAAAAATATTTTTTTTAAAAAAAATTTTTTAAAAAAATAATCTACACACCCTAAGTTTTTCAATGGTACCAATATTGTCGTAAAAAAATTTATGTAGGACAAAAAATTAATAAAAATATTATCGTAGAAATTTCTACTCAATTAGTAGCCAGAATTTTTTATGATAATATTTTTATTAATTTCTCATTATATGTAAATTTTTTTATGACAATATTGATACCATTGAAAAGCTTAAAGTGTATAGATTATTTATTTATAATTTTTTTAAAAAAATATTTTTAGTATAAAAATAAAACACCAAACATAGTTTTCCTAGGTACATAACATAGAAAATTTTCTCCATCCGCCGAAGAAATAGAAAGACCAAACTTCATGCGACACAGCATTGTCAGAAATGCTTGGGCGATGACGAACGTGAAGAGCATGTTGACGGAGAAGTTGAAGCTTTTCCCTGCAGACCTCACCTCTAGAGGGAAAATCTCGCTTGGAACTAGCCATCCCAGGGGACCCCATGGCCATGCGAACCCAGCAATGTAGGCATAGATGAAGAGCACCACGGTTGTAGTGTAGGCCTTGGAGATTTGCCCTTCACCACTTGTTCCAAAGTTGATCGCAATTAAGGTTTCCACAACAATCTGTAATAGCAAATTGTGAAAAAATGAGCAACTAGCGCAGAAGGAAATGGAGGAGAAGAAAAAGGAGGATTTTTGCTGAACTTGACAAAGGAGGTTCTAAGATCTGCCTTGCAAGAACAATTTCCGGCGGCCAAGCCTATCGACGGTGAAGATGTAGACAATGGTGGCGAAGACGTTGACGAGACCAGTGATAACAGCAAGCATTAGAGCTGCCTCGTCACCGAAGCCATTGGTCTTGAAGTGGACCGGAGCATAGAACATGATGATGTTGATGCCAGTGAACTGCTGGAAGAAGGGGATGAGGATGGCCATGGTGAGCTGGGGGTGGTGCTTGCACTTGAAGATGTTGGACCAGAGTTGCTTCACGAGCTTCGACTCCTCGCTAGCGGCAACGAGCTCGTTGTACTCGTCGTAGATGTCGTCGGTGCTGCGGATGCGGCAAAGCATCTTCTTGGCCGCCTCGGGATAGCTGCGCTCGATGAGAGAGTTGGGCGTTTCGGGAGGAAGAGAGGACCAAGGGTGATGATGGCGGCGGGGACGGCGGCGATTGCGAGGCTCACGCGCCACCCCCAACCGCCCTTGATCTTGGTGGTACTGTAATTGATGAGGTTAGCAACCAAGATGCCAAACATGACCATGAGCTGGAAGACGATGTTAAGCATGCCGCAGAGACGCACCTGCACCATCTCCGACAAGTAGAGAGGAATAGACTGGAGTCAAAATATTGCTGAAGTCAGCATGATTAATGAAGTCACAGTAAATTTCTCTTAAACTAGTAAATTTAAAGTAAAAGTCACGTTAATATCATTTTAAAATTCACAGAATTTCTTAGTCAATGACCCACGTAGAAATACTAGTCTGGCTTAGTTATTCCTCTTAAACTAGTAATTTTAAAATAAGAGCCACGTAGAAATAACTAAGTCACATCAAGTTGGTTATTTCTTTCAAACTATGAATGTTAACATAAAAGTGACATTAGTGTCAATTTAAAATTCACGTATTAGATAAGAGAATGACAGTTTTGCTAGGAAAAATTTTATATATGGTGCCACCATCCACCGTCTAAGTGCTATTGGATTCGTGAATGCACAAATTCCAACAACTTAAATGCAATCGTTGGGCAGTAGATGGTGCCACCGTACGTTGCGGTGGCACCGCATATAGAGTTTTTCCGTTTTGCTGTGACTCTACTTAGACAGAGCCACTGTCCGGAATTTCTCGGGCACAGAAGCTAAGCAATCCTAGATAAATTAGCCTAAAAAATAATATAATTAAAAAAAAAAGAAAATTCATGCGCATGTAATGCTGTCCAAGAAATTAAAACAGGAAAAGAAAATCAAAATTCAGAAAGGAGTCGTTTTTCTAATTCCAGGGATTCCTACGTGATTGGCGAAGCCGATGCCGACGCCTAGAAGGATGCGACCGAGGATGAACATGACCACGTTCTTGGCAGCGCCACCTAGGGTGGAGCCGACGAGGAAGGTGAGCCCTCCGCTGAGGATGGACCACTTACGCCCGAACTCGCTCGTTACCGCCGACGCGAAGAAGGACGCGATGAGCGCCACCAGGAACAGCGATGAAGTGAAGGTGGTCAGTAGCTGGCTGTCGAACATGCAGTACTCGTTTGTGCTCAGATCCTTCTTCGCCTTCCAGTGCACGTAGGGGAAGAACTTATCAAGAAACGAGTCCATCGACATCACCCCACCTACGCAATTGAAATCCGGAGAAATCGAAATCCACGACCTCGAATAAAAGACCTAAAGACGCTGAGATTACCTGATATGCCGATATCGTAGCCGAAGTTTAGGCCGCTGGTGGCAGCGACGATGCAGGCCACAAATACGAAGAGTGTGAGCTTCCCGGGGTGGCCTCCCATCCACCGGTGTTGACTATAGCCCCGCGCTCCATTGTTGCTTCCGACCTCCACAAATCACACCCCGAGAAAGGGAGAGCGCAAAGCGAAGTGTGCGACTGAAAATTGAAGTTGGTTTCATATAAGCGAAGGAAGTGAAGGACCGTGGAAACTGTGGAAGCAGGTGGCTCCATCATTTTTATAAAAAAAAAATAAAAAAATCTTTTTGATTAAAAAATGGGGGCACCCTGCTGTGGAGTGCCCCAGCAAAAATTTCTCCCCGAAAGAAACCGTCCGATACGAAAATTTTTTTGCAGAAGGGGGAAGGGCCCTTTTGTAAGAGCATATCGTATAAAATTTATACAATAATTATCGTATAATTTTACACGATAATTATTATGTAAAGGCTCTCACAAAGGGGGACTTTATATAATAATTATCGTATAAAATTTATATGATGATTATTGTATAATTTTATAGGATAAAATATCGTGTAAAGACTTTCACAAAAGGCCCTTTAGGTGATTTTGCATAAGCGACCCTTTTTGTAAAATTTTTTTCGACCGATATCGACTAGGGATGTCAACGGGTCGGGTACTCGCCTTTTTTTGCCAAGCCCGACCCCGACCCGCCCCAAACCCGAACCCGGTTAAATTCGAGTCGGGTATTTAAACGGGTACCTGCGGGTACCCGTTTAAATTAAAATATTTATTTTTAAATTATTTTTTTAATTATTTTTATAAAATATAACTATATAATAATAATAATAATAATAAATATATTTATAAAAAAATATTTTATTATATAAATATAAAATATATATTTTTTATTATATATAATCGGGTATCGGGTACCCGCGGGTACCCATGGGAGTAAACCTGAACTCGACTCGATTAGTTAATCGGGTACTCGAATCCGCCATAAATCATAATATTTATAGCCTTGATCGTATAAAATTTCATGAATCTGCACCATAAAAATTGTGAATAAATTTAGCTTTATCATTTACAAATCGGGGAGAAAATAAAATGAAACACTTCAAATGGTAATAACTTTTAAAGTTTTCTCATTTTTTAATAAAAACATGGTCACGATCCATGTTCTAGAAATATTGACTTTAACACATGAAATGGTTTTTTAAGTAAGCATTTTAATGGTGTATAGAAGGTGGATTTCTGCAGGGTGAGTAAAAATCAAAATTTATTAATTTTACTAATCAGTAATTTAGAAAATCAATAAATTGGTTTAATAATATTTTTTCTTTATTTGATTTTCGATAATCAATTCAATACAAAAAAGTTTTTGTCTAGTAGTCTACGAATATAGATATATATTGTGGACCAGAGCTCGACAAACGCAATGTTGCCAGATGCCAGCTGCTAACATATGCCCCACAACAACAAATATGAGTACGTTTTTGTGGCAGGTGGCAGGGTGCTCAGCATCTATTTCGCACGAATCTTAGCACAATCAAGCATGAATCTCAATGAAACCTTTATAATATTATTTATTATATGATTTTAATTTGTGTTATACAATATTATCATTACGAACTAAATTATAATTATTATATAATAAATTACAGCTATTATATGATAAATTATAGCCATTATGATAAATTATTACCGGTAAGTTAATATAAATTTTTCTATCCAGAGTTGAGTTAATAGTTGAGTGTAATGGTAATATGGTATAATGCAGGTTAAAATCGTATAACAAATGGTATTATAATGGTTATGTTGAGATTTGTGCTCGATCACGCTAAGATTTGTGCAAAGCAAATGCGGGCACCATGATGAAAAATTTGAAGTAGATACCTTGACGTGAAAATTTGTTCAAGAAATATCAACCAATTTTACTAATGGTTAGATTAGTAATTTTTTTATTTGGTTTGGTATCAATAATAAAAAATTTAATTTAATAAATTAATAAATAAAAAAATTGTTAAATTTATTTCTACATAATGCTAACTTCGAGCCGCCTTTTGCATGAATAAATATTCTATGTGGGGCCATCGCATGATGCGGTGGTCCCATCCACCCATCAAAGACACTTAAAGATACATGTTTGCATGCATTTCTAAGTCGTTTATTTGAAGTGGAGGGTGGATGGGGCCACCACTCAGTGCGGTGTCCCTGCATTTAAGTTTTTTCCCTTTTGCATGCCTAATTTCTGTATTTGCTTCGGTGTCCATGCTCAAAGTAATAACTTTTTTATACAATCGGAGGGTCAATTCTTTGAATAAAAATCCTAAGCGGGTACCCCGCTCACGATCTAACCTTTAACTTGCCTTTGGATTCATGCATGCACGAATCCTAAGGCTAATCCTAACTAATCCTAAGGCTAAAAGCGGGTTCCCCGCAAGCAGGGTACTCGCTTAAGAGTTTTTTTTTTTCCAATTCTTTAGAAGAAACTGATATTTTGTGTAGTGTAAAAGAAATTGTTACGTCCGTGATATGAAAAAAAAAATCAAATCAAAATACTATACATGCGTGTGGGAGTGCAGTGTGAAATAATGTAAAAATTTTTTTGATACAATGGGATAAGTCCTCGCCCCTCCTCCCTCACTCTTCTCTCTCCCTTATCCATGACCTAGCCCCATCCCCCTCTCCTTTATTTTCTCCCCTCTCCGCTCGTCTTCTTCACTTGTGCACATTGCACCCATCTCTTAGCTCTAGTTGCCCTCGTCTCTTTCACATTCGGCAAGCTGATGCTAACAACAACCTTCAGCAAAGCTCCAGCGAGCTCTAACTGCACTGCTCCATCCGGCAAGAAGCGACTGGACAAAGAGTCACAGCAAACCCTAAAATTCAGCTGCGGTGCCCTCTCCTAGTGACTCCTGTGGTCGCCATTGAACTCTAGCGAACTCCTGCAAGTTCTGGCCAGTTCTCACAATAATTTGACGGATTCTAATGAGTTCCAGAGACAATCCAACTTTCGGTGAGCCACTTAGATAGACTTGTGGGGAGTTTTGGTTCCAACATTTTGCTGCTCTGGAGAAAAAGGTATTATTTTGGGAAAAATATCCTAGGCACGGAGCCCGTGCCTAGTTCTTACGCATGGTTACTAATCCACCATTCATAAAGTTCAAAAAGCGCGTATCTCAAAAAAGGAACGGAAGCAAATGGAAGCGTTATGCTCAATATTCAAGGAGCCCAAAAAGGGTTGTTGTCAGAATTGGTTCAAACATAACATGGTAGAGATTTATTATAATATGGTAAAAAATTTCTATAACATGGTAGAAAATTCTATAACATAGTAGAAATTTATTATAATATGGTAGAAATATTCTATAACATGGTAGAAAATTATTATAACATAGTAGAAAAATCCTATAATAGGGAATTAAAGATTAAAAAATATATATAAATTAAGTACTATTGTTTACAAGTCAATGTCCATTCATTATCCCTAGGTTTGGGTCAAGTTGGGTCAAGTTTGAGTCAAGTTTGACAAAATGAGTAGAAGTTCGATGATATATATAGCAAGTTCGACAATAATTATTGTCGAACTTGTACATCTATTGTTGAACTGGTTCAAACATAACCAAGTTCGACGATATATATAGCAAGTTCGATAATAATTATCGTCGAACTTTGTATATATATCGTCGAACTTGGTTATGTTTGAACCAGTTCAACAATAGATGTACAAGTTCGAAAATAATTATTATCGAACTTGCTATATATATCGTCGAACTTCTACTCATTTCGTCGAACTTGACTCAAACTTGACCCAACTTGACCTAAACTTGACCCAACTTGACCCAAACCTAGGGATAATGAATGAACATTGACTTGGATACAATAATACTTAATATATATATATATTTTAATCTTTAATTCCCTGTTATAGGATTTTTCTACTATGTTATAATAATTTTCTACCATGTTATAGAAATTTTCTACCATATTACAATAAATTTCTACTATGTTATAGAATTTTCTACCATGTTATAGAAATTTTTTACCATATTATAATAAATTTCTATCATGTTATGTTTGAACCAGTTCTGACAACAACTTTTTTTGGGCTCCGTGAATATTGAGCATAACGCTTCCATTTGCTTCCGTTTCCTTTTTTGAGATACGCGCTTTTTGAACTTTATGAACGGTGGATTAGTAATCGTGCGTAAGAACTAGGCACGTGCTCCATGCTCTGGTGTCACAGTGCATCTGACCTAACAACGATTGAGCTTGCTATATAGTTTTTTGAGTATTGTTTGCACTTTTGATTATTTTGATTTGATATGATTATCTACACTTTTCTTCTCCTAAAATATCTATTTGATGAGATTATACGGATCTATCACTTTACTTCTTTTGACTATATGAGTTTGATGCTTCACACTTTTTGCATTAATTTTGATTTTTTGATGTTTAAAAATTTTTATGACTTGAATCCATGTGATGAGAGGTGTGTGGATTTTTCTATGAGAATGTGCATGTCAATGTCAATGAATGAAAATATACCTATTATGCTGAATTTATTTCTTCAATATATATCTACTTGTTGAAATGCTTCATTGATTTATGCATAGGGTTTTGGGTAGGTATGTTGTTTGATGAATACAATCTAAGAGTGAAACATCTTTCTTGAATAAAATGAGCATGTGAGTGTAATTTTTGAATTGATGTCAATTGATTGACCTAGTTGATGTTTAGTTTATCTTACTAGTTGTTGGGAAGAAAGAGTCCAAGATCCAAAAAGAGAGAGATACTCCCCTACTTGGCACTGCATAAAATTGGCAGTGGTACGGAAGATATGGGTTGAAGTCTATAAAAAAGGAAAGATAAAATGACTCCTCTACTTGGCACTGTGTAAAATTGACAGTGGTACCAAAGATAAGAGTTGAAGTCCAAATAAAAAGTGTGTATCTATGTAAGTACATGCCATGCAAAAAGAATAAAAAAAAGAGAGATTTTGAGTGGAAAAAGATTTTGGATATCCTATTCCTGTAAACAAAGGTAATATAGATTTAAACTGAAACTTGGGTGAATTCATGAGACTGAGATTCTGTTTGTTATGTGAGTTGCGAAATTTTATTTGATCAAAGTTGTGAATCTTAAAGATTAATTTCAGAGGACGATGTATTTATCTGAAATTTTGTGCAAAAAGTTGGTGCAATATTTCATGAGTGATTATATTTTAGAAATTTATTTTTCATAAAAGAGCATATTTTCCATACTTAGCATTGTTCTTTATTTTATTTGCTTGAGGACAAGCAAAGTTTGAGCCTTATGTGTTTGATGACACAAAAATTTATAGTATATTTTGTGTCATTTCATTGCTCTTTTTGTGTCATATTTATACTACTTTGCTTATTTTCATGCCTTTTTTTTATCAAATATTGCAGAATCTACTTCTTTTTTGGTTTTTCATGATTTTTCAAATAAAAAGTGCCATATTTTGATGGATTTTGGAAGATCTGAGCATACTAATAAATTCCAGACATCGAGACGAAGCCGCCCATCAATTTTTATGCAAATCAGAGCACGTTTGAAAAATACACCCCTGCCATAATAGAAATTATGGATGCAATTTTCTGCCAAGAAATACACCACTGCTGTAATGGTTTTTACGGGCCGTAATTTTGGTCCAGAAATCCACATAAGAAATTATGACACTGCCGTAATTATTTTTACGGGCCACAATTTCAACCCAGAAACATACAGAAGCAAAATACGGCAGTGCCCTAATCGAAATTACGGCGGTAATTTTAATTTTGAATGAGTCTTCCATCGCCTCTAAAAGCCTGATTTTTGCGATGCAATATCTGGAGATCTAGGGCACCAATTGAAAAATTGTAAAAAGAGGACTGTTCTATAAATTGGGGAGAAGATTTGAGGACAAGAATCATCCAATTTCGTGAATAGTCGAGAGAGAAATCAACAGAGGCGTCTTTAGGGTTCGGCCTCACGCCGAGAGGCGTGGAGGCCACCTCAGGCCACGATTTTCACAACGAAGCTTCACCTAGAGAAGGAGAGGATGCCTCAGAAGTTTCATAGTGAAAGGAGATCGATCGGAGGAGAAATCAATGAAAGAAGCGGCGCTTGCACTGTTCATGACCAAAATTATGACTGTAATTTTCATTGCAGCCGTGCTGTAAAGTTGTTTTCCCCTTCTTTTCAATTTCTAATCAACCTAAACTATGATTTATTGTATTTCTTCTTCCATGCTAGCTTAGACACTTTATGGGACATGGGGTGTAATCTCCTTGATTTTATATGGCTAGATAACTTTTATTTCGTCAGTATAATTTTGTTTTGATGATTCTACTTATGTGATGATTGCCTATAACTCTCCATAGTTTTCTTATTATCATGCATGTTTTTAGAGTTTTCGCAATATAGATTGAAAGGTGATTTGCTTGAGAACATGGAACCCTAAAATTGAATATTAGGAACTCACCATAAGAAATTAGGTTAGTTCTTATTTCTTGATTTTAGAAGAATAATTGCCATGTTTGATAATTTGAATATAAGGATTGAGTTATTTTATTAAACATGAAGATCTTGCATGAAAGTGAGGATCGGAGTGTTGGAGAACCATAAGTAGAACCTGTGTTGAGACTCGAATGCACGAAAGTGATCCTTGAGATTCCACTTGAGATAATCAACTTAGAATTCGGATGCACGAAAGTGATCCTTGAGTTCTTTGATTGATGATTTACTTATTTTCAGCCTGGGATAGATCTTGCGTGAAAGCGAAGATCGGTCCCTGCATGATTGTCTGAACGAAAGTGAGATAATCCTTTTATGAAGTAAATTATATCTTTATCATAATAAAATTAGAGTGACGACCTTTTATTCATATCTAGTCATTGAAATTAAGGTGGATGAAACCCTAGTCTCAGTTTCTCTCTGATTTCGTGTTCTTTCTATCATTTACTTGCATTATAATCGATTGCTTAACTAGTAAGAAAATAACTATTTGGTACTTAACACGTAGGTCTCTGTGGGATCGATATGTTTTATTATTTTAAATTATCCGTGCATTTGCGGATTACAACAATAACCCCCCAAATTTTGATCCAATCAGAGTCTAGATCGGGGATCATACCTAGGGGTGTGATGGAGAATATAGCCGTGATAGGAAGCACGGCTAGGGCCGTGACCCACAGCACAGCCGTGCGCACATCAGCAAAAGACGGAGAACAAAACATGAAAAGAAGCACACCCGTGACTCCGCACGACCGCGCCCGTGATCCAGCCCATGCGCTAGCTTCATGCTTTTCCCTTGTTGTAGTGGTTGCCTTTCCCTTGTTGTAGTGGTTGGTAGCTATTACTTTATGATAGTTAGGAATTGATTCTAGCATCTTTTGACTACTTTTAGGCAATTATAGGGTGGTTAGCTTATCCAACAACCCTCCCTCATGTGTTTTGTATGAGCCTCTCTTATACTATAAAAGAGGGGGCAGTTGGTGTGTTCTTTAGTTCTACTATAGTAGTCGCCTTCCCTCCACGTGGAAGCCTAGGTTCAGTAAACTCTGAGAGAGCTGTAAGAGTGTGTTGTAGTCGCGTCTACAAAGTCCGGCCGCTCTTGTAAGCCTCTCTTGTTCCTATCTTCTACATTTCAATTAAAAGTGACGGGGCAACACCAACTCGCCTCATGATCCTCTTCATACTTCTGCGTTTGCGTTTGCTCTACATTGTTTTGCCTTACCCTCTATCCCCAACAAAATAACCCGCTCTTCGAGTCTTCCTATTGTTCAGGACGAGTGGAAGGCTGATTCTTCGTTGCATTGTGAAAGGGAACACATACACGTGCGCTT
Source organism: Costus lasius (assembly GCA_027563935.2). Lineage (NCBI taxonomy): Eukaryota > Viridiplantae > Streptophyta > Magnoliopsida > Zingiberales > Costaceae > Costus > Costus lasius. Next base: position 104,058,344 of record CM050450.1, on the reverse strand, counting down.
GCTTGAAAATTTGGCTCTACAAGAGGTTAATGGTTAAGTTTGTATGTAGTTTCCGTGCCGTGTTCTCCGAAGCTACTGATATTGCTCAAGTACGAATCTCATCATTGTCTTGTCGTGTTTGCTCCGAAGTTTTCCCTCTGACACGCGATTCACTTCCTATTAGTGTTTATACCCTAGGACCTCAGGATGGTCCATTGGGATATGTGTATCACATCTAGTTGATAGATGAGTTATCCTGGCATTGTCGTTGTTATGCATGTTTGTGTTGGTGTATATGCCCTGCAGACCAATAAATAGACATGGTCAGGCATTGTTTGAAAGTACTTTGATAGAATTATTAAAGGCATAGTCGTTATTATGCAGATTTCTCTATCTGCGATGATGTATTGAGTTGCATATATAATGTCCCAGGAGTTTGGATTGGATCCATTCTCACAAGCTATCCCCAGTCAAGGTACCTTAGCAGATATGGGACAGCTTTGGTACATATGAGACTGGTGTATGGGCTGGTTAAGTGCGGGGCACAATAACGCAGACATACAGGTGCATTGGATGCACTGGAGTGATCCACCGTGAGGATTGATTTGTCTAGTCAACAAGTCAATCTCACATGCAAGAGGTTTTGCATTGATCCTTAGACTTGAGGTATTCATGTCTAGATTTGATGATGGGTATGCTTTAATACAGTTTTACGTCTCTTCGTAATTGGGAGATCAAAACGACTGTCATTGGGTATATCATAAATCATGTAGAGGCATGGATGACTAATAGTAGGATTTGCCCCTTCCATATTGGAAGCATGATATCCACCTCGGGGCGCCCCACCTTATTGGTGCATGACGGGAAAGTGTGGCCACACTTGTTGAGTCATGACTAGTGCGTTGGATAATAAACTTGAGACTAATCCAATGTCAGGATATCAGTTCAGGCAAAGGGATCTATAATGCAATGTGAATCCTCGTTGCTTGTTAGGAGTTGTTGCCACAATTACTTTAGTCCTATGACATGGATAGTAGTGATGTGTTGCTAGATACCCCTCACTACTTATGATGTTTACATCATTGCCATCGTCATATGGATCCTACGGGGTCACACGCAATAAGACTTTTGACGTTGATTTTATCAAGAAACCTTTGGATCAAGTTATTGGATAACTTGGATCCATTTGGAAGATTTCATCAGCGCCAATGGGCCTGATGAGTTGGAAGAAAGTTATTGGAGCCAAACTTCATTTTTGGCAGGTTGACCCGAAATTGACCCAGATTGGTCACATTCACATTAGGGTTGCATTGGATTGGATCCAATGGCTTAATCAACCCATGCCATGAAGTTTGGGCTAGCTCATTATCCAATGAGGCCCAATAATTAGTTGTCATGAAGAAGTATAAGCAAATAAGGGTATAATGGGGAAGAATTATACCCCATTGGCGCCAAGGGCATAATGGGGTGAAGTGGGCGCATGTTGCTTCATAAGGAAGCATTAGGCGCCTCCCCCTTTGCTCCTTGGATGGAATACTTGCCTCTAAGGCAAGTCTTGGGGCTGATATGGCTTGAGAACTTTTATGGGAAGTTCTTGGGCGCATATGGGTAGTAGGGTGAGGAATATGGTAATGTCTTGGAGACTTACCTTACCCCAAACCCTAATTTCTCCCAAGAAACCACCCTAGCCGAATTCTTCATGGAAGTTGCGCCTAGCCCTACTTCCTTGGATGGAATTAGTGCATACAAGGTATGCTTTGGGCTGATATGGCCATTGGGAAAATTAGGAAAGGTTGAATGAGATTTATGGTAAAGTCTTGGAGACTTTCCTTACCTCAAGACTCCTTTATCCTAGCCGCCCACTTAGCATGATCCCATCCATTGCTCTAGCCGCCCCTTGTTCTATTAATAGGACTCTAGTCGTCCATCTCAAGGGTTGAATTCGTGAGAAGGACTTGTAGGAGGCGTGAGCAAAGGCAAAGGGTGACAACAACTAAGGCTTGGCGCAACCCTTCTTCCAAGTGGCCGAAAACATCTTTTCTTCTTCTCCTCTTGTTGGCGCAAAGAGTGATTGGGCTTTGTGGCTTCTCCTTCTATTGCCGCAAGCTCTCTTCCTCCCATAGCCATTGGCGCATCTTGCTTGAAGGTGGCGCAAGCAAGGAGAAAAGGGATACATCTTGGCGGCATCATCTTCCTCTTCATCCCTTCTTGGCGTTTTCATCTTGGAGGTGGCGCAATAGAAGTGGAGTGAAGGATTGATTCTCTTCCCGAGGCTAGCACCAAGCGTGGAAGGGAGCAACGATCAAGGAGTCGACGCGTGGACACTTGTAGAGGGCGAACACTTGGGCGCCTTCAACATGGCTTCGACATCTAGACAAGCGAAAGAGGTATAACTCTATCACATCCTTGTGTGTACTCACTCGCATGGATCCTTGGGACCGGAATGTGTTTCGGGTGTAATGCTTCTTCCGCTGCGTCCTGGGACTGCAAAATTTTAAATTACACCCGGCATTCCCTAACAGTTTGTACATCTGCGCATATGTACATTTGCAATTACAATGTCCCTAAGAGATAGATTTTATCTAGTCTCTATGATTATCCCTGGTCGAGAATCATAGTGGATATGGGACAGCTATGATTCACTTGAGACCGGTATATGCGCTGGTTGAGCACGGGTTGCTAACACAGGCATATAGGTATATTAAGAGAGATATACTAGATCGACCCGCCGTGAGGATTCATCTCGGTGCCACGAGATGAATATTGCAGTGACAGAGTTGCGCTTGTCCTGGACTTGAGGGCATTGTATTTCTATATGGTAAGTGGGACACTTTGATGCAACCTAACACTTCGCCGTAAAAGGGGAGTCATAACAGTTGTCATTGGGTATGTCACAAGCCGTATGAGGGATTCAATGTGCCAATAGAGGATTTGCCCCTTCCTTGCAGGGAAGCTTGATTGTCCATGACGCCCCTATATGGATGACTGAAAGTATATGGCCATACCCAGGTGATTTAGTCATGCCATAATATTGGGATTAACAAGTGTGACACACTTGCCCAATCTAGACATCAATTGCCAAAAGGACAAAGCTATACTCGTGCTTTGTCACAGTTTTAGGGGATGTCGACGATAACACCATTCTGATGACTTGGGTAGCAATGATGTACTGCTAGGTGCCACTCATTGCTTGTGATGATTTAATCATCACTGCCAATGTCTAAAGAACCTACAGGGTCGCACACCTAAACACTCGAGTTCTCATACTGATAGTTTAGCCTCTGATCGAATCATTGTGTGATTCAGATCATTTTTGGGAATTGATGCATTGAGACTTTTATAGAGGAGAAGATATTTTATTTTAGTTCATGTTTGACCACTAGTTGACTCTAGTGGACCACGTTTGACCTCTGTTGACCTGTGTTGTCAAAATGAGTCAAACAAGGGTCTTGGTGCAAGTTTAGGCTTGACACTTTAGTCACATGAATAAAATAAAATTATTGATTGGCAGGAGAATTTTTCTCTTGGCTAATTAATAGGCTTAGGCGCAATTTACAATTAATAGCGTCTGCGGGGATTTGAACCCGTGACGTTGATCTAGTTAATTGTGAGTAGGCACCTATATGCATTATCCCACATGGGAAAAATCTCCAAGGCTGATCTGGCTCTGCTATTACAAATAGAGAGGCTCACCTGAGAGATTGTTGCACCAGACTCTTCTCTTGTCTCTTGTTGTCGCCTCCCTTCTACAGCTTGGCGTGAGGGTCTTAGAGGTGACGACAATAAAAGGTTTTTTGCATCAAAGGTTAGGACAAGTGGTAGTGCTACCCACTCCTTGTCGCCAACAGTCCCTACTCTCCTTGGCATTGGCGCAAGTCAAGAAGGTCAAGAGGCGTGGATCTCATCTTCCGAGGCTAGCACCATGCGTGGAGGTTGGAGAGATCTCGAGCAGTCCGTGTGTGCGCGATTGCAGAGGACGGGCCCTTGCACGCCTTCATCATCGGCGCTCCAAGAATTGTTTGATAAGGTATTGCTCTTCACATCCTTCGTAAGTGATCCTGGTGTTTCTGGAATTCTGTTTCGGACCTCTACTTCCACTGTGTTTAAAGTTTTTCTGAGGTCCGGGGATTCTGAACACTTCCCTCGTCTAAAGACCCTCTCTCATATTTCAGCATCATGGTCTTCATCTCCCTAGAGTATTGATTTAAGGAACATCCATCTCATAGTTCCGCTGTGTCAAATTTGGTATCAGAGGAGGTTTGGAGCTAACTCTTGTCTAGCTCCGCCGGTCTCTCTACTGCATTTCATTCGAATTTCATCGAGTTTGTCTTCTGCATTCATTTTTGTATTTCCTACATCATGACCACTAGATCAGGAATCCAATATTAGAACCCCTCATCTCAGATGCCCATTATAAATGAGGAGAGTACCCCACCTAGGGTAGAGTCAGTCGAAACATTGTCCACTCACATGGAAGCAATGGAGGTTATGTTTCAACGCCTTATAACTTCATTCCAGGACCTTTCGGAACGAGTTTTGAAAATCCGGTCTAAACCCGCTTAAGGTAGACCCTCGCTTAGTGTTCCCCTTCTGTTGGCTCCATTGCAAATGCATGCCAACGAGTCTACCCGGTTAGACCCCTTTGACGATCAGTCTGTGTGGGCTGAGGACATTCCTCCCCCATGGCAACTGACCCAGCGTAGTCACGAGGATGACGAGGTCCATCAACTCACGTGTGTTGACCCACCGATCTTCAATGGTAACCTCGACCCGTGCATCATCCTTGATTGGGCCGTAGCCGTCGATAATTATTTCGAGTGGTGTGCAATGTTCGACCACCTTTAGGTCAACTATATCCGCCTTGTGCTAACGAGACCAGCCTGGTTATTTTGGACCAACGTTGAGCGTCAGCTCACGGATCAGCACTTGCCCCCTTTCACTCGATGGGAGGAGATGTGCTACCGCCTTAAGGAAAATACATACCCCCTACGTATAGGCAATGCCTCCTCGATTCCTATTGTGCCATCACCCAAGGATCTGACTCGGTCTACGAATACCATATTCGATTCAACGAGCTCGGCATCCGTTGTAACCTTAAGGAAGACCCCCACGTTCACCCTATCTCGATTTAGGAATGGTCTCGACAAGGAGATCAGGCGAGCTCTACCGGTCTATGGGCTTGACACGATCATCATGACCCTTCACCATGCTCACGATATCGAGCAAGACCTACGTTCTCAGCATCGTCATGTTGAGCCTACCCCTATGCACCGCCCTGTGTACGCACCCCGGCTCAGCCCCTACCTCACCGAGTGGACCCTCCACCGTGGCCAGCACCTACTAGCCCTTGTCGGTTCCCACGGGATGCACCCCACGATACACCTCAGCCCCGCTTGAGTTGGGAAGAGAAGGGGAAGGCCCCCTTCTCGTATGGTCCCCCCCAGTCCATGTCGCCATTGCAATCAAACTGGTCACTTCAACCAGGATTGCCTGTGATGCTCCCTGCACATCGCATCGGAGCATCGTGAGCTGCAGCCTATTGCACCTCGTGTCCCTCCTTCAGTTTAGGATGTAGGTCCTCAATGCTACCCGGATGAGGAGCTTAGCCCCCGGCACACCATGGCAGTTTTGCATTGTACCTTAGTCCACACCCCTCTGATAGGTCATACCACAAGTGCACAGTTCTATCGCGCAATAAAAAATATCGATCCCACTGGGACTAGTGGTCAAGTACTAATTAATCAGTCTATTGATAGCTAGGTGATCAAATAATGATGATAGTAACTATTATCCTAATGCAAGAAAGTAAATTAGAGCAAATGAAAATCAGGGTTTTAGGTTTCACTATACTGAAGAATAATGGAAAGATGATGCTAAGGTTTAAGTTCATTTATTCTATGCTCCTAAGGAAATTCTTCCTAGTGTACAGACCATTCCCTCTCAGGCCACGATCCGTGGTGTCTACTCTCGTGGCTTACTAGGTTAAGCAGATCCATTGAGTTTCGTGAAGAATTATTAATTCCTCGAATAATTTTGACTTACTTTGGTGGTCAAAATTATAAGTCCAATCCTAAGGGTTCCGATGTTGTAGTTCACCTCTCAATATTTCCCACAATGTCTAAAACATATGAAAGCATGACCAATGCAATAATATGAAATAGATGCGATCAGGATTGAATAAGAACAATAATAAACTCAAGCAATGTATTAATTAAGCATTAGCAATCAACATCCTTACAGCAGGTACATGAAATTTCTCAAGAGAAATTCGACCAAACTAGAAGAAAGGCTAGATCTATGTCATGAGAGGATGGAGCATGATCTTCAGCATCAAAACAAAGCAGAAATTGCGCCGGGACACCCTTCCATAGCCAAAATCATCGCCCAAACCCTAGCTTCGCCTTTCGCCCTCGATCTCCTCAATCCGTCCATGAAATGACATGATTTATGTCCCAAATTGTTTGTGGGTAAGTTAGGAATGTCTCCCCCAACTTTTCCCAAATTTCACTCTAAAAATAGCAAAAATCGGGTGAAAACCCGAATGGGTGTTGCGACTGCAAAAGTTTTCATGGTCGTGCATGGACATGCCCGTGAAGACCTCGGCGAACTTTGAAATTGGATTGCGAACTCTTCACAGCCATGAATGTGTTCACGGTTGTGCCCGTGAACTTCTCGTCAAAATTTGAAAAGTTGGGCCGACATCTTCACGGTCGTGCATGGATGAACGGGCCCGCCTATGAAGATCTCGGCGGAGTCTGGAAATGCAAGATCATACACTCCATGCACGGCCATGCTCGTGAAGATAGCATAATGCTCCGTTTGTTCTAAAAATTGATATGTAGCTTCATCTCATCATGAGGATTCGTTCCATATCTTCAAATATTCCAAAATCCATCAATTTTGGGCGAAAATCCCTACATTTCAATAAAATCAAGGAAAAGTGAAGATTCTGAAGAATATGAAGTATTTGAGCTAATAAATGAGACTAAACTATGCATTCTATTCCAAAATAATAATTAAACTAAGCCACAATATACTATATATATGCATGATATCACCCTCTGTCTGAGGATTGGAAGCGCACAAGTATCTTTTACACTTACATCAAGCGTAATGGCCACTCGTGCAAGATCGTTATTGACGGAGGCAGCAGCCTCAACATAATCTCGAGGACAGCGGTCACCCGCTTTGGCCTCACCCTGGAACCGCACCCCAAGCCCTATTTGATTGTATGGGTTGACGCCTCGAGTCTCCCTATCACCCACCGCTGCCAGGTCTCTATCTACTTCGGGGATTACACTAACAAGGTGTGGTGCAAAGTTACATCAATGGATGTCGCCCACGTCCTTCTTGCCCGCCCATGGCTCCATGACCGCAACATTGTCCATTACGATCGATCCAACACCTACGTCTTCTACCATGGAGAGCGTAAGATCTGCTTGACCCCGGCTCCGCTTAAGGAGTTGCTGGCTTCCACTTCGAAGGACATTATCAAGCCCGCCCTTCCGGCCCAACCTGAGCCCAAGTCAATTGCCCTCGTGCGCCCCAACACCATTGTCCGCGAAGCCCATGCGACTAAGGTGGTCTATGCTCTCATGGTGCGTGAGGTCTTGATGTGTCCGCAAGTGCACAGATACGTCAAAGCAATAAAAATATCAATCCCATAGAGACCAATGACCAAGTACTGACTTATCTTAGGATAATTAGCTAGATAATTCAAAAAAGGGTTTAATTTTTGTATAAGAGAGAATGAAAATACGAATAGGTTGCAATCAAATTATGGAAAATTAGGATTTCGGGTTCACCACACTAAGTTTCATGGCTTTTCTAATTAATAATATCTTAATAAAGATTTACTATACCGAAGGGGATTTATCCGCATGTACAGATTGCCCTCTCTCAGCAGTACAATCCGGTGTCTATCCGAATTAATCCCCCATACTCGTGGTTATTAACTCGAAATAGACCCAATGAGTTCTTGACAAATCTATAAAATCCCTCAAGCTGATTCAAACTACTTTTGTGATCGAATCAACTTGTCCAAAATTGTAGATCCGATGTCATAATTCACCTCTCAGTACTTCTTGTGACGTCTCTAACATGCAATTTATGGTCAGTAATCAACATGTAAATAAACGCAATAATAATTGAATCTAACACAAGTAAATTACAGAAGAAAATCAATGATCAAGTCATAATACAAAGAGGGCTACACCCTAGTCCTAAAGAAGAAATTACACTAGTATGGTGTCAGTGTTCATGTTGTAAAAATCCATGTTCTGATTACAAAATTGGCAAAATAAGAATAAAATTGACTAGGAAGATGAGAATCAAGGCTCCCTGATGAAGATTGATGCCAACCAACCAAAAAAATGAAGCTTTTCCGGTAAGTAAGTGAAGATCGCCGCTGTTCGCCCTAGATCTCGCGTCTTCATTGATTTTGGGTTAAATCCTTGCCAAAAGCTCCCAATAATCACTCATTTGGTAGCTTATATAGTTCCCCATCTCCTAGTTAGGTTTTCTCCAAAATTTGGCTCGAAAATGAGCCAAATCGGGCAAGAAATGGCGTCAAACTCGAGTTTGGTGGACAAAATTACGACCGTGAAAATAATCACACCCCTGTCGTAATTCTTTCTATGTATTATGGAAAAGAAAGCTGGAAGAATTACGGTCGTAAAAATAATCATGTGTAGGTCGTAATTCTTTCTGTGAATTCTGAATTTTTGTACCAAAGAAATTACGACCATGATAAATATCATAGGCAGGCCGTAATTATTTCCGTGCCCTTTCCAGAAATTACAGCCATGATAATAATCACGGGCGGGGTGTAATTTTCAAACTAGCTCCGATTCACATGAAATTTGGTGGGTGACTTTGTCTTGACGTCTGGAATCCATTTGTGCACTCAGATATTTCAAATTCTATCAAAATTTGGTTGTTTTCCCCTAAAATATGACAAAAATAAAAAGGGGTGAAAATTCCAAACAAACAAAAGAATTTAAGCCAAAATGAGTAAAAATATGATAGAAAGAGATATAACTGATGGTAAAAGCATATTAAAAATACTATATAAATGCATGTCATCAAATATCCCTAGACTTAAACTTTTGCTTATCCTCAAGCAAATAAATAAACCAAAGAATAATGCTGAGTATAGAAAAGATAACTCACTAATGAAAAAATAAACTTCCAAAATATAATCACTCATTAAAGATTTTCAACTCATGTCACAAAAGGTTCTAGAGAAATAAGCTGTTCTTAGAATTTAATCCTTAAGATTCATAATATAAAATAAATAAAATTTGCAACTTGCATAATAATCTGAATCTCAATCTCATGAGTTCACCTTGTATTCAGTTCAACACTATAATATTTTTGTTTACAGGAATATGAACTCCAAAATGCTTCACTCTTGAATCTCATTCCTCAAACATTCTATTTACCAGAATCTTATGAACAATAAGCAGAAGATCAAATATGAGGATATACATCAAGGAAATAAATTCAACACATGGAGCAATTAATCCATTCACAGGCATTGGTATATGATCATCTACAATATAAATCATCAACAATATAGAACCACACATCATCATCAATAGAAGCTCATGCATCCAAAAGATAGAAATAATCCTAATATAATAATCAAAGCAAAATGAGCATAGCATCCACATATGACGCTAATCAAAATACATCAAAACATCATAATGCGCCTAACACATGGTGCCAAACCACAAGTATAACAATAAAGCCAAAATTATATAATTTCGAAGAAACAAATAAAATATATCCTCTCCTACATAAAGAGTGCATCATCCTCGATGCAATTAACAAGGAATAAGAGTGTTGGAGAAGGGATACTCACAATGCACTACTCGTCCGCACCGCTGTCAGAACTGTTAGGGAATACCGGGTGTAATTTAAAATTTTGCAGTCCTAGGACGCAGCGGAAGAGTCATTACACCCGAAACATATTCCTTTCCCAAGGATCCATGTGAGAGAGAAGATACAAGGATGTGTTAGAGATATACCTCTTTTGCTTGCTTAGTCATTGAAGCCAAGTTGAAGGCGCCCAAGTGTTCGCCCTCTATAAGTATCCACGTGTCGACCGTCTCAATGTTGCTCCCTTCCACGCTTGGTGCTAGCCTCAGGAAGAGAATCTAGCCTTTGTCACTCTCTTCAAATCTTGTGCCACCTCCAAGGTATAGGCGCCAAGAAAAGATGAGGAGGAAGAAGATGCGCCAAGTACTTCCTTCTTCTTCTATGATTGCACCACCTTCAAGCAAGGTGCGCCTATGGTAAAGGGAGGGAGAAGGCTTGCGGCAATAGAAGAGAATGCCACCAAGCACAAGCGCCCTTTGCGCCAAGAAGAAAGGGGAAAGAAGAAGAACTTGCTTGCGCCTTTGATGGAAGAAGGAGAGCTCCAAGCTCTCAAGTTGTCACCCCTCTATGCCTTCACGCCTCCAAGAGATTAGTGTGTCGTAGAGGGGGGGGGGGCGGCTAGGGGTCTTATTTATAGGACATAGAGGCGGTTTGGGGAGAGGCAATTAGGGCATTAATCTAGGGATTTATCTAATTAATTGATTAAATCCCTTAATTACATGTGCTTATCACTTGCCTAAATGAGCATTAGCCGCATGTACCCAAACAATTCCTAATTAGACACAATTCTCATGTATGCGCCAAGACTAGGTCATGGTAAGATGAGAATTTGCCTAATTTGGTTTGGGCGCAAGTCCTATTCCAATTAGGACTCCAATTAGATTAATTATCTGCCCCTTATTCGCCTATTCCCTTCCATAACAAGCTTGCATGATTAAATCACATCAAATCCAATTTGATTGACTTCAGTCATCAAGTGGATGCCATATGCGCTACTCCTAATCCAATTAGGAGTCTTATTCATCCAAGGCCTTGTGCCACATGCCTAGAGGCTGCCATATACATCCAAGGATAATTCCTAAAAGGAAATCCTTCATCCCATGCGTTTGGATCAAGTCCACACGCCTAGAGATCATATTAGGCCTCTTAAGCACAAATTCTAATCTAATTAGGATTCCTAATCCAATTAGGAGTCCTAATGCAATTAGAACTCTTTGTTCTTAGGCCCAATTTATATCCCTATTGTAAGGTCCCCTAGAATAGGGGGGGGGGGGGAAACCCTAAACATGCGCAACATAAGATTTCGCATGGGCGGAAATAGGGTTTGCATAGGATCGCATGTAGTATGTCTATATAATCAACTTCTTTCAATTCAAAGATCAAGTTAAGATCTTTTACCATAGCCATGAAGAAGGAGTCGGCTTGGAAGCTAGAGAACGATAGGGGTCTCCTCCAAAGTGTGCCACACACAAGATGAAGTTGGCTCACTCCTTGTCGTCCTTGTGCTAGCAAGGCTTCAAGGCTCTTGTCCTCTTGTCGTATGAAGGAGATGAAGAACACTTTCGGCTAGGGCGATGAAGCTCTTCCTCTTTTCGTCAAAACCAACCTCATCACGAATGGATAGACGACCAAGCAAGAAGACAACATGCGTTGAGGCGTTTATTTTAGATGAGGCGTTACATGATTTCCCAATATGGAAAGTCATGAAGCTTTCGCCCACTCAAAGCAAACCGCCCTAAAACGCTTCCACCTTGAACCAACCGTTCACACATGTGTGAACCGGTTCAATGGAATTCGGTCCAACGCTTTTGGTTCAATGACAAAACCAAAACAACCCAAGCCATGGTCTAGATCTCTCTCTGAACCAAATGGTTCAAGATCTAACCGTTGATCTTTTGATGCATCTGATCTCACTGATCTAGCATCACTTCTCTCGATCGAAGCTTACCGATCTCATGCCCTAATCAATCAAACATGATCAGACCAGATCTCACTTACAATCAGAGTTTAAACTCCTTTAAACTGAATCCAAACAATTCAGTCCACACGATCTGACTTAAGCAAGCCATATCATCAAATTGTGCGACCCTAAGGGTTTCCTTTAAATGTCGGTAACGATAACTTACGTTATCACGATCAGTGAGGGGTATCTAGCAACACATCACTATCTCCCGATATAAAGGAAAGAGTCTTCCAAGACTACACCCAAAACACAGCACAAGTGTGAATCTTCTTCACAAGGCATACATGTTTCCTTTGCCACTGGATGTTCTTATTGGACAAGCGTGTCAAGCCTGTGACTCCAATATGATGAGCATGATTAGATCAGATGAACATAGTCACCTGGGTATGGCCATACACTATTCTCAATCATCTCATTCAGGGGGCCCCTTTAGAACATCACACTCCTTAAACAAGGAGACGGCAATCCTATGTCTATCACTAGTGTCCTAACCTGACTCATGATCATTATCCAAGATAGTTTATAATCATTATGTTTCAAATGATATTGAACTACCTCAAAACAATGACAATCATCATTTAGAAACACAAGTGATCTCAAGTCAAAGGACATGTGCCACTTGTAGCATACAAGGATTATTCACATTGTGACAAGCAATTGAATATCCTAGTAGGGTCTGTCCAGTACATCCAATGTACCCATGAGTCTACATCTTATTCCATGCTCGAAGCATCCTATAAGATTAGAACACATATTAGTCTAACCATATCAAGGCTGTCTCATGTTCACCAAGATATATCGACTAAGGACATCATTGCATGTCAGCCTAGCTGAACAGCTTTGAGACATTATTCAGTAGTACACTTATTACAGCAGACAAGGTAACAACCTGAATAACAACCATTGCCTTTATAAACTTAAGAGTTTATACAATGATACTATTACAATCCCAAGGCCTCAAACATTAGCCTTAAGGGCATACCCCAACACCTATCAAGCCCTCAAGCCCATTCTCATGGCCCATACTCCATTAAGCATATTTAACCAAACCATTGGATCCAATCCAATTTAACCCAAGGTCAAATGAGGCTAACCATGGTTAATTTGGTCAATATGCCAAAATCGAAAGTTGACCCTAATAAGTTTCTTCCATCTCATCAGGCCCATTGGTGCTGATGAAATCTTTCAAACTGATCCAAGTTATCCAATAACTTGATCCTAAGGCTTCTGATTAAAGCAACGTCAAGAGTCTATTGCGTGTGACCCCGTAGGATCCATATGACGATGGCAATGATGTAAACATCATAAGTAGTGAGGGGTATCTAGCAACACATCACTACTACCCATGTCATAGGACTTAAGTCATATGGAAACAACTCCTAAACAAGCAACGAGGATTCCCATGCATTATATATATATCCCTTTGCCTGAACTGATATCCTGCCATTGGATTAGTCTCATGTTTATCAATCCAATCTATTGGTCATGACTCAATCAGTGTGGCCACACATTCCTGTCATGCACCAATGAGGTGGGGCGCCCCAAAGTGGATATCATGCTTCCAATTAAGGAAGGGATAAATCCTACTATTGGTCATCCATGTCTCTACATGAGTTATGACATGCCCAATGACAATCGTTTTGGTCTCCTAATTATGGAAAGACGTAAGACTGCATCAAAGTATATCCATCATCAAATCTAGACATGAATACCTCAAGTCTAAGGTTCAATGCAAACCTCTCGCATGTGAGATTGACTTGTTGACTAGACAAGTCAATCCTCACGGTGGGTCACTCCAGTGCATCCAATGCACATGTATGTCCGCGTTACTGTGCCCCACACCTAACCATACACCAGTCTCACATGTACCAAAGCTATCCCATATCTGCTAAGGTACCTTGACTGGGGATAGCTTATGAGAATGGATCCAACCAAACTCCTGGGACATTATTTATGCAACTCTATACATCAACGCAGGTAGAAAAGTCTGCATAATAACGACCATGCCTTTATAAAGAATAATAGTTCTATCAAAGTACATTCAAACAATGTCTGACCATGTCCATACATTGGTCTGCAGGGCATATACACCAACAATCTCCCACTTGCACTAAGACTAAGGGCAACTGATGTTTAATCAGTTCCCATGTCTCTAGTATGACTTATTTAGCTTTCGCTGCGCCAGAGGCTATGTCAGTGGGTTTTTCCAGATTGCTATCTGTGTTTATTTTAATAAATTTGAATCATCATCTTTATCCATGATCTCTAAGATCAGACGATATTGCTGCAGTACATACTTGAGTGCTAAGTTCCATGCTATGGCCCCAATAAGAATTATATTGGACCATCGAGCACCAAGAACTAAATCAAGTTCAAGTAAATGAAGCTGCTTCCATGGCTGCCACAAGAAGCTGCAATGTACTCAGCCTTATTTGTAGAATTTTCCACTATGGTTTGTCTAATACTCTTCTAGCACACAACACCACAATAAGGCAAAATGCAAATCCTGGCTGTGATAAATAGTCATTAGACTGGAATGAAGTGTCAGTGTACCCCTGTACACAAAATTCTTCCTGTCTATCACAGACTACAGCTCAATCCTTTGTACTTTCTAAGTATATATAAGGATTGCTTTCACAGCTATCCAGTGTCAAACACTAGGATCTGATTGAAACTTGCTGGCTATGCTCCAAGCATCTGCCACAAATGGTCTTGTGTATATTACACAAAATATGATCTATCGTATACCCAATGTATCAGGATTTTAGACCCATGTTACTACTCCCCAGCTGTGTCATAGGACATAGCATCTTTGTGAGAGTCAGACCATATCTTCCTGGAAGGTATTATTATTTGGATTCACCCAATACGAACCTCTCCAGAAACTCCTGGATGAACATAGATTGACTAAAGGGCAATGACTTTCTTGGATCTCTATCTATAGATCCTCATGCCTAGGATGTAGGCATCATTCCCTAGATCATTCTTCTCAAAATACTTCTCAAGCCTCGTCTTCACCATGTGAAGAGCTGAGATGTCATTCCGTGTAAGGAGAATATCATCAATCAACTAGAACAAGAAATACTATGATGCTCCCACTGATCTTCTTGTAAACACAGGCTCTTTTCAACATGCTTGCATAACACCATGCATATCTTTATGGCCTTGATATGAAAACCTTTCGGCTATTTCCTTGTAGACATCCTATTCCAGACGTCCATCTAAGAAAAGCAGTTTCATAACAACACGCCATAACTGATCATGCAATTATAACAAGCAGATTCCTAATGGTCTTAAAACACAGCTATTGGTGAAAAATTTCATCATTATCCACCCAGTGGATTTGCCTGAAATTTCTGCTCACAAGCTTGCCTTTCAAGGTAACAATGTTACCTTCCATGTCTATCTTCCTTGAAGATCTATTTACAGCCTATGGGTGTTACCCTTTTGGCGGCTCATCCAAGTCCCAGACTTGATTAGCAGACATGGAGTCATTATGGTTCTCATGGTGCTTAGCCATTTCTTGGAATCTGGTCCACTAACCGCTTCCATTTCCTCATAAGTCTCAGGTTCATCCTAGATGAAAAATTCATCATGCCCAGCATTTTGAATCCATCCAGACTTATGTGGTTCCTGTGTTACTTGAACTGTAGGTTACTTTGAACCTGTATGTGAGATTCTACTCTCCATTTGTGTCTAATTGTATTGTGGTTAATTCTGGACCTTGTCCCAATTAATTCTACTCCCACTAGCTTCTTTCAAAAGAAATATCTTCTCAAGAGAGACAGTAGTTTGAGCAACAAATAGTTTGTTCTCTTCGGGATAGGATAAGCACTCTACAGTGCTCCACAAATACATACTTTTGAATCACTGCATATTACATTCCTAAATCCTTTGAAGAAATGGGATATTTGTAGTTTCCAACTCAAAAGCTATCTTAGACACACTTTTCAATGGAGTGACAGTACATCTGATTGCATGGCGTCAAAAAGTAGTAAATTTGCATGACTATTCAAAGATGGAACCACATCCAATGTGTTCCTCTTTCTTTCTTTGACATTCACCACACAGTTGTGGTGTTCCAAGTAAGCTGTGAGATAACCCCCACACTCCTTAGGACAGTCATCAAATTTTCCACTGGTGCTTTAATAGATCCTCCAATTTGATTCTGTACTTCATTTTGAACTTCTTGGATTTCTCTAAAGTTCTTAGGTTGGATAAGGCATACCCACACCTAATGAAGTATATAACACCTCTTCGTGCTTGTTTACATGGGTCCACACACATTGTTATGTAATAGATCCAACAAGCCACTAACCCTTCCACCCTTTATGGTGAAGGCAGCATCTGTCACTTTGTTCCTTTGAACAAGGCTCACATGTATCATAATCCTGAAAGGATAATGATCCCAACAGTCCATGGACCTTTGGATGTGACCATTGTTCTATGGCTCAAGAGACAATGCTATAAGAGGGTGTTGATTGAATCATTGGATCTGATCTCATGTTACATATAGAACTAAAAACTATTATCATCTGTATCACTTCAATAGAACATCTCAGATTTAAAGAAAAATATCATTTATTATTTCAAACTAAAGACCTTTCCAAAAGGAATGATGTTCTAATACATAAGCTGATACATAATAGCAAAGTTCTAGATAAAGTCTTCAAGGCAATGAGATGATATCAGCAGCATCCAATGCTCCGTCCTTGACCCGAGAGTTGATCCCACCAAGCCTCATCATCCTACTTCTTTTGAGCTCCTGCATACGTAAAACATATGTGAGCCTCACATGCGGTACCCAGTACCCATGAGTAAGAAGTAGACATAAAGACTTTGGTAACACAATACCTAAAGCGGATGGATTACATCCCTTCTTCTTTGCCATGCTCTTCTTGGGCCTCAATCCTCTTCGAAATACCCATGCATTCCCAGTCTTCCGAAGTATTAGCTTCAAAGATACAGAACCATGGTCATTCTCAGATTCAGGCATACACTCTGAAGATCCAACAGAACTCTCCTGATCTTTGTCTATAGAGAATGGTGTGAAGAGACCTTTGAGATGTATGATAAGATCATAAATCCCCATCTCATCACACTCAACCTTGACCTCTGGGGTCCTGCACTCTAAGACAAGAGAAGTGTACTGTTTGTAATCTTCACAATGTTCAAGATAGACATTCCACTCCCACTCAGTAGTGAAATACATACTGGGCTGGGATGGAGGTCTTTCAAGAAGATGCACCTTATTTTCTTGTTCTAGTATCTTGGACAAAATCTTGAACCATTTTGTCTAATTTGTCCCATCCAATTTGTTTTTATAGAGTTTCAATCTTAGACTAGGAGATGTCATCATCTACAATAAGAAAATAAGTAAAATAAGTACTATGATAAAGCATTTAACCAGGACTTTAATTAAATGCTATGCTCCCACTATTTCCAAAACAAGTTGAGAACTCTCAAACTCAACATGGAAAAAAGTGAGTAGGATCCTAATTTCACATGAGGTCTCCGCGACTCACGAGGGTGAGTTGGGATGCACAGAGTGATCTCATGCTTCTTTAGGTAGGCATGCCAGCCAATTGTGCTGTGCACAACTCCTCTTAGTTAAGACAGACTAGGCGCCCTGTGTCCAGCGAGGGCTGGATACAACACAGAACCCTATCCTCTCAACAGCTACCTCTAGTGATTCATCATGTCAGTGACATATGAAAAACTAGTCAAGTCTGATCCTAACCGTTATGCCCAGGGTCAACGAGTTTCCTTGCGAAGGCACGCCTGGTTAAAATGGACTGGGAAAACCATTGCCACCACACACCTCCTAAAGATAAGTGGGTGTGTCCCACGAGGGTGGGAAACAGTTCACAACACCACTGATCGATAGTTTGATGAGGGCTACGCGCTAGAAGGCTACCGACTTGATATTTCAATGAGAGTTTTGCATGTTTATTTTATTCTTTTCTAGCATGCAATTTTCCTATGGTTATGGCAGCAAAGGAAAAACATCACAGGCATGCTATGGACAGAATAATAAACCATCACAGGCATGCTAATATAGTCGATATGGTCATAGCCCTTTTCATACACATAACTTGTCACGAGCCATGTGACATGTTATGGTGCATCCAAGGGTTGCGAGTCCCTTTAGAAGATCAGCCCATGCCAGAAGCCGAAAGCAAGTGTCCTTCCTTCGGCCGCAAGTCCATCACCACGCTTCCAAAGCTGGCACCACTACTGACTTCAGTTGAAGAAGACTCCTTGTTGTCAAGATGAAGCCTTAACCTATCTTCTAATCTATTCTCAAACAAGATGAAAAACTTTACATCAAGATAGGGATATAACCACACGCAGGTGGAAGGAGATTTTACAAGCATTCATCACAAGTGGAAACATGCTTCCACATCACAACACAGGAGGGCACTCGCTATGACCATATCAACCCAATCAAGTGGCGCATGTAAAATTTGAAAAGCCGGGAAAAATCAAATTTTAGCCCCTTATGCACCATCATCATCCAAAGCACTCTCTTAACCAAATTTATGCTAAAATTTAGACCAAGTTCCATGATGATATCATAGACCCTATCAGCTGGTAGTTATTGTCAGATCAAGAGACCCGGCCAGTCCGAAGACATAGCGCCCATCCTACTTGACAAAACCACGTGCGCCTTTGGCCTTAAATCAATCATAAAACACAATCAAATTTCGGCCATAAAATTGAAAAGAGAAGATTGGATGAAAACACTTTCTACGTGAAACGCGCATGGATGAAAGAAAAATTTTCCAAAAATTTTTCACACAAGCAATAGTACACCTTGTGTATCTCGCAAGTAGCTCTGATACCACTATTGGGGAATACCGGGAGTAATTTAAAATTTTGCAGTCCCAGGACGCAGCGGAAGAGTCATTACACCCGAAACATATTCCTTTCCCAAGGAGCCATGAGAGAGAGAAGACACAAGGATGTGTTAGAGATATACCTCTTTTTCTTGCTTAGTCGTTGAAGCCATGTTGAAGGCGCCCAAGTGTTCGCCCTCTACAAGTATCCACATATCGACCGTCTCAACGTTGCTCCCTTCCACGCTTGGTGCTAGCCTCGGGAAGAGAATCTAGCCTTTGTCACTCTCTTCAAATCTTGTGCCACCTCCAAGGTATAGGCGCCAAGAAAAGATGAGGAGGAAGAAGATGCGCCAAGTACTTCCTTCTTCTTCTATGCCTTCAAGCAAGGTGCGCCTATGGCAAAGGGAGGGAGAAGGCTTGCGTCAATAGAAGAGAATGCCACAAAGCACAAGCACCCTTTGCGCCATGAAGAAAGGGGAAAGAAGAAGAACTTGCTTGCACCTTTGATGGAAGAAGGAGAGCTCCAAGCTCTCAAGTTGTCGCCCCTCTATGCCTTCACGCCTCCAAGAGATTAGTGTGTCGTAGAGGGGGGAGGGGGGGGGGGGGGCTAGGGGTCTTATTTATAGGACATAGAGGCGGTTTGGGGAGAGGCGATTAGGGAATTAATCTAGGGATTTATCTAATTAATTGATTAAATCCCTTAATTACATGCGCTTATCACTTGCCTAAATGAGCATTAGCCGCATGTACCCAAACAATTCCTAATTAGACACAATTCTCATGTATGCGCCAAGACTAGGTCATGGCAAGATGAGAATTTGCCTAATCTGGTTTGGGCGCAAGTCCTAATCCAATAAGGACTCCAATTAGATTAATTATCAGCCCCTTATTCGCCTATTCCCTTCCATAACAAGCTTGCATGATTAAATCACATCAAATCCAATTTGATTGACTTCAGTCATCAAGTGGATGTCATATGCGCTACTCCTAATCCAATTAGGAGTCTTATTCGTCCAAGGCCTTGTGCCACATGCCTAGAGGCTGCCATATACATCCAAGGATAATTCCTAAAAGGAAATCCTTCATCCCATGCGTTTGGATCAAGTCCACACGCCTAGAGATCATATTAGGCCTCTTAAGCACAAATTCTAATCCAATTAGGATTCCTAATCCAATTAGGAGTCCTAATGCAATTAGAACTCTTTGTTCTTAGGCCCAATTTATATCCCTATCAAGCCCTCAAGCCCATTCTCATGGCCCATACTCCATTAAGCATATTTAACCAAACCATTAGATCCAATCCAATTTAACCCAAGGTCAAATGAGGCTAACCATGGTTAATTTGGTCAATATGCCAAAATCGGAAGTTGGCCCTAATAAGTTTCTTCCATCTCATCAGGCCCATTGGTGCTGATGAAATCTTCCAAACTGATCCAAGTTATCCAATAACTTGATCCTAAGGCTTCTGATTAAAGCAACGTCAAGAGTCTATTGCATGTGACCCCGTAGGATCCATATGACCCCCGGGCTATTTAAAATCGAAAACAATGGAAGCGAGCCCGAAACGAGATTCCTAATTCAACAATAAGGACCGTCTTACGAAGAATACAAAGGATGTGATAGGGGTATACCTCACTTAGCAGTTTGATGCTGGCGATGGCTAAGACGCGCAAAGGCCCACCGTCTACAATCTAGCACACACGGACTGCCTCGAGACTCCTCTGTTCCGCGCACGTGCTAGCTTCGGGAGAAGAGATCCACGCCTCTAGCTTCTTCTCTACTTGCGCCAATCTCGAAGACCACGTGCCAAGAAGAAGAGGAACCATTGGCGACAAGGAGTGGGCAGCACTACAACTTGTCCCAACCTTGATGCAAAAATTTTCTTTTTGTCGTCACCTCCAAGACCCTCACGCCAGGAGCAGAGGGGAGGCAACAACAGGTGAGGAGAAAAGAGACTGGTGCAAGAATCTCCCAGGTAGGCCTCTCTATTTATAATAGAAGCGCCAACTTCTCTTTGGAGATTTTTCCCATGCGGGACTATGTACATAGGCACCTACTCACAATTAAGCGTCATAGGTTCGAATCCCCGCATATGCAATTAATTGTAAATTGCGCCCAAGCATAGGCGCCTACTCACAATTAAGCGTCATGGGTTCGAATCCCCGCAGACACAATTAATTATAAATTGCGCTCAAGCTTATTAATTAGCCAAGAGAAGAATTCTCTTGCCAATTAATAGTTTTATTTTATTCATGTGACTAAAGTGCTAAGCCCAACCTTGCACTAAGACCCTTGTTTGACACATTTTGACACCTCAGGTCAACAGAGGTTAAACGTGGTCCACTAGAGTAAACTAGTGGTCAAACATGAACAAAATAAAGTCTCATCTCCTCATAAGAAAAACCATAGCATTAGCTTTCCAAAATGATCTGAATCATACAACGATTCGATCAGAGGCTAACCGATCAATACGGAGTCTCTAGCGTCTAGGTGTGCGACCCTGTAGGTCCCTCTGATGTTGGCAGTGATGACCCATTCATCACAAGCGGTGAGTGGCACATAGCAGTACATCGCCACTACCCAAGTCATCGGAATAAATGTCGCCATCGACAACCTCAAACTATGATAAGGAATAAGAGTATCCATGTCCCTTTGCCAGGCTGATCGTCCAAGTTGGACAAGCGTGTCACGCTTGTATATTCCAACTATGATGGTCATAACTAAATCAGGCTAAACTTGGGTGTGGCCACACACTTTCAGTCATGCACCATCCAGGGGCCCATGGACATCAAGCTTCCACATAGGGAAGGGGCAAATCCTCTGTCGGCAAGATGCACCTCTCACATTGCTTAAGATATACCCAATAACAACCGTTATGGCCTCCCTGTTATGGTGAGGCGTTAGGTTGTATCAAAGCATATCCCTTACAACACAGAGATACAATCTCCCTCAAGTCAAAGGACAGATATAACTCTATCACTGTGAGATTCTTCTTGAGACACCACGAAGAACTCTCATGGCGGGTCGTTCCAGTATATCTCCCTTGACATACCCTTATGCCTGCATTAAGCAACCCGTGCTAACCAGCGCTTAAACGAGTCTTACCCGCATCATAGTTGTCCCCTATCCACTATGGTACTCGACTCAGGACATAAGCAAACTGAGATAGTAATATCTCGAGGGACATTATCATGTAAACATACATATGCGCAGATATATAATAAACCAGGACAACGACAATGCCAGGATATCTATAAATATCAAAGTATGTAGTACATTTGTCTAGACCAAAACATAGGTCTTAGGGCATAACACTAACAATCTCCCACTTGCACTCAGACCTTATCGTTGAGGTACCTTAACCCCATGTCTCGAGTATGACCATCATGCTTATGCTACGCCAAAGCCTTGGTCAGTGGGTTTGCTAGATTGTTCTCTATGTCAACTCTACATATCTTTACATCACCTCTGTCTATGATCTCCCGGATTAGGTGAAAGCGCCTTAGTATGTATGTGTTTGGATCGCTGATGTGATCTTGGTTCTTTGGACTGCGGCGCCATTCTTATCACAAAGGAGTTCAATGGGATCAGGAGCACTAGGAACCACTTGAAGTTCAGAAATGAACTTCTTGATCCAAACAACTTCTTTGGCTGCCTCAGAAGCCACAACATACTCCGCTTCTGTTGTAGAGTCTGCTACCATGGATCGCTTGAAGCTCTTCCAGCAAACAGCACCTCCGTTTAGCAAGAACACATAGCCGGACTGCGATTTGAAGTCATCTGGATCTGACTGGAAAGAAGCATAAATGTAATAAGAGGCAGTATAAGAAGTAAGAGTCTGCATATGGTATGATCTAGTGTCGACGGCTGGAAACAGTGATGTTAGAGGCAGATGCAGTGGTCGCTAGATGTGGAAGACAGTTGCTCTTGAAGATTTCTGAATCTGGATGCAAAATAAGCAATAACTGGTAGAAAGCAAACTGTGCAGTTTTTGAATTTTTTATGAAAATTAGTCATACCTTAGAATAAAATTTAATGATCAAAATAGAAAATGGATAGAACCATGAAATAGAATAAGATATGTTCTTTTCAGAAGTATAAAAATCAAAGGATCAAAATCTATCAGAAATTTAGGGCATCAGCAGAAAGAAGGCTACTCAGATTACAAAACTGCAAAAACTGCAAAAACTGCACAAAAGTTAATCAAATTCGAAAAGTTGCTATGTGTCCTAGAATGATTGGAAAATATATTCATGAAAATAACTATTCCACGAGATAGAACGACACACGAACTTCATATTTCAAGCGAAAAATCTAGGTTTCAAGTCACCGAAACATCTTAAAAAGTGGCAGCAAAAGTGCTAGTTAGAACAGTCAGAAAAAAAACCTGCTGCAGAAATTAATCATAATGAAAAAGTTGCTGTATGTTTTAGAATGATTGATGGACTCTAAAATTCCAAAAAAATATCTAGATGATAGACAAATATGAGTAGTTCAATGCTGTGCCAAAGATCAAAATTTTTCTAAACCCAATTTATAAAAATTGCTGTGAGAAAACACCTACTCAATAAGCAATCAACAGGAGGAAAAATGCAGCTTTTTTTCCAAAAATAACAGAAAAATTAATACTAAAAATAAACTAGGATAAAAGAAACTAAAGTAAGATAGAGGGCTTGAGTTGCCTCCCCAGAAGCGCTAATTTTAGGTCATTAGCTTGACCAAAAATCAAATCATGGTGAAGCAGGTGAATCAGTACCAAAGTAGATTGCATGCAATTTCTTCCTCTTCCGTTGTCCAAAAATTTTAGCCACTAATTCAAAAATACAGAATTGCAAATAAATCAAAATCAAAGTGGCTTTCTCAAATATGTAGAAATCAAAATCAAAATTTTCAATAATCTTCCTATGTTTGTCACCAAGCAGAATCATGAGCCCTTTCTTCAAAATTAGACCTTCAATCATACTAGGACTTTTATTAAAATATTCAAGCATTGGATCATCATAATAATAGTCTTTCTGTTCTACATCAGATACATCAATAAAGCTCAAATTTTCAAATAGATCAAAATTTTCATCAATAGCTATGGGCAAAACATCATCATGGTGAGGTTCATCAATTTTCACAATATTCAAATCCTTGTCAATTTCTTCATGTTCATCATCAAATAATTTATCAATATCAAAATCAAGATGAGGCTCTTCAAAATCAATTTCCTCATGCTTCCCCACAAATAATTCATCATCAGAAGAGTCAAAATCAGAATCATACGAAAAAGAATTTATAGAATCAGATTTAACCACAAGAGATTTATCATTAATTTCTAAAATATCACCAAAATCAAAGTGAGGTTCATCAATGTTTGTAATTTTGAACCCTTTATCAAACTCATCTGATTTAACCATAAATCATACAACATCAAAATCAGAATTATCATCAAACGAAGGGTTTTCAATTTCAATTTTCTCAACCTTTTCCTCAAATAAATTATCGGATAAATCAATTTCACAATCATAAAAATGAGATTCATGAATATCCACATAAGGCTCAATCTCAAAACAATCATGATCACATGGGGAATTTTCTAAATCAAGTTTTTCAGTATCAAACTCAAATAAGCAATCATGCTGTGCAATCTGGGTTTCTAGCAGTTCAGTATTAACAGTCAAGGATTGATGATTTTTCCATCTATCATACATTTCATAAGATTCCTTATATGACAAATTGGGATTTAAAAATGGACAATTAGAGGTACAATGATCTAAGTATCAACAAATATCACATCTAATGGGAGAATAAGAAGAATTTAGCTTTTCAGTTTCAAATTCAAATAAACATGCTTGTTGTGCTTTCTGGGTTTGTAGCAATTCAATATGTGAAATCATGTCATCCAACCTAGAATTGAGTTGTTTAATGGTCTCATTCAAGTCATCATTAGTATCCTCATAGTATGGTACAGAAACATGATTTGAGTAATCATCATAAGAAGAAGTTTGATTTTCCCAACTAGAATCATAATGATCATCTTGATACCAGGAAGAATTAGAATTTGCATGATTTCTAAACTGACAGTCATAAAAATAATGATCATCACCTTTACAAATTTTACAATAAATAAGAGGAATATTGTGTAATTTCCATATTTCTCCAAGAGTCATCTGTGAATAATCTTTGTTCTCACCTTGTTGCATGTATACCTTTCCTCCTTCAGAAGCCCATGAGTTGTGATGAAAAGACATTTTTACCAAATCTATCAAGCAAAGAGATAATCCAACACAAATCAAATGAAATTATTTTTTTTTCAGAATATAGAAAAAAAAATAGAAAATCTAAAACACAAGCAAATTCACAAATCTTCAGATATCACAATTCTGTCACAACTGTGAAAATCCAAAACCTGCAAAAAGAAAAAAACAAAGTTAAATCTAAAACAAAAAATACTTAGTCTAGCAATACTAACAACTATTTTGATATTAACAAAAAGTAAGGTCCCCGGCAACGGTGCCAAAAACTTGATAGGATTCCGCAAGTGCACGGAACTATCGAAGTAATAAAGAAAAGTATCGAATCCACAGGGACCTTATTGTTAAGTACAAAATAATCGTATTCTTACTAGCTAAGTAAACCAAATATGATGCAAATAGGTAATAGAAATAACTCGAAAGATAATCAGAGAGATAAACATGGGACTAGGGTTTCATCCACCTTAATTTCAATGATAAGATATAAATAAAAAGGTTCGTCAATCAAATCTTGCTACGATAAAGACCTAATTTACTTTATAAAGGGATTATCTCACTTTCGTGCAGACAATCACGCAGAGATAAATCCTCACTTTCGCGCAAGATTTATCCCAGGCTAAAGATAAGTAAATCATCAATCAGAGAATTCAAAGATCACTTTCGTGCATCCGAATTCTAGGTTGATAATCTCTAGTGGAATTTCAAGGATCACTTTCGTGCATCCGAGCCTCAACACTAGTTTTACTCATGGATCTCCAACGTTCCGATCCTCACTTTCGTGCAAGATCTCCACGTTTGACAAATAGACTCGATCTATAGATTCATGTTATAATTATGGCAATTAATTTACTAGAACAGATCAAATTAGATCTAACCTAGGGAAGGGATCCTAATATGCAATTCTAGGGGTCCAAGCTCTCAAGCAAATCACCTTTCAGTCTCATTGAGAAAACTCTAAGAACATAATTAATAACATGCAATTATAGAGAATCTAAGCACAATTTATCACAAGAGTAAAATTATCACAACGAAGATTATCATGACGAAAGAAAGAGTTATCTAATCATTAAAAATCAAAGGGATTAAACCCTATGTCCCAAAATATGTTTAAGCTTGCATGGAGGAAGGATTACAATAAGGCATAGTTTAGAACAATTAGAAATTAGAGAAGAAGAAGAAAACAACGTTACAACATGGGTGTAATGTATATTACACCCATAATTTCGTGATCAACAGCGCTGTCACCGCTGTTTCATTGATTTCTCCTCTGATCGGACTTAAAACGCTCTGAAACTTTTGTGGTGTCTTTCTCTCCTCCAGGCGAAGCTTTTGCGTGAAAATCACGGCCTGAGGTGCCCTCTATGCCTCTCGGTGCGAGGCCAAATCCTATCCGCCTCTCTGGCGATTGCTCCCTCGATAGTGGATAAAAGTTTATTTTTACACTTCGAGCATCTTATTCTCTTAAAGACGAGTTTGGAACATCTTTCAGATTTTGATTTGGAGCTCTAGATCAAAAGTTATGGCCATCGCAAGTTTCGAGCCCGTAAGAGTTGCGCGACCAGGTGCAAATTACGGCCGTAAAATAAATTACAGCAGTGCCGTAAAATCAACTGAACTTTCTGGTCGAAAATTGCTCTAAATTACGGCCCGTTATATTGTTTATGGCACTGCCATATTTTTGGGCAGAAATTACACCGGTAATATCCATTACACCCAGGGTGTATTTTTCAAACTCGCTCTGAATTGCATGAAAATTAGTCGGCTTCGTTTCGACGTCCCGAATCCATTCGTGGGCTCAAATCCTTCAAAATCCATCACAAATATGGCACTTTTATCTGAAATTCATGAAAAATAAGAAATTCTGTAGATTCCGTAATATTTAGCAAATAATGCTTAAAAACAAGCAAACGTTAATAAATATGACACGAAAAGAAATATAAAATGGCATGAAATTTACTATAAATTTCGGTGTCATCAATAACCCTGGATACACAGATCTTCTTGTCCACCATAGACTAAGAATAAATCTTTCGTCTTTCTCAGATACTTCAAAATATTTTTCACGGCAATGTAATGCTGGATACCGGGGTTAGACTGGTATCTACTGGTTATGTTCACAGCATAAGCCACGTTTGGTCTCGTACATAACATAACATACATGAGGGATCCCCTTGCAGATGCATAAGGGACTCGACTCATCTCCTCTTTCTCAGCCTGTGTAGAGGGACACTGGCTCATGGAAAGAGTAATGCTGTGCCTCATGGGCAGGTATCCCTTCTTGGACTGCTCCAGGCAAAACCTCTCCAGCACTTTGTCTATGTACATGCTCTGACTCAGGGCAAGGAGTTTCTTGGATCTATCCTGGTAAATCCTCACACCTAGAATGTAGGCGGCCTCCCCCAAGTCTTTCATCTCGAAACACTTCCCCAACCATGTCTTCACAGCGTGAAGGGTAGGGACGTTGTTTTCGATAAGCAGTATGTCATCGACATACAAGACCAGAAATGTGACCAAGCTCCCACTAATTTTCTTGTACACACAGGCGTCGTCTTCGTTCTTGAGGAAGCCATAATCTCTCACAGCTTCATCAAAACAAATATTCCAACTTCGAGAGGCTTGCTTTAATCCATAGATGGATCTTTTCAGCTTGCATACTTTATGAGCATTGGCTGGGTGAACGAACCCCTCAGGTTGTGTCTGTTGTGTCCGCAAGTGCACGGATACTTCGAAGTAATAAAAATATCGAACCACAGAGACCTTATTGTTAAGTGCCAAATAGTAATACTTCAAATGATCAACCTCTCGGTCTATTTCGCAAAACTCTAAAATATGCTGATATTTATAAAACTAAAGAGAATTAAAGAACAATCAATCACAAAAGTAAAATTATCATATTAAAATTAAACTTGACAAAAATCAATGTTTTCTAGTCATTAACAAACTAAGGGGATTACACCCCATGTCCTAAAAGAAGATCTAAGCTTTCATGGTGAAGGGATTACAACAAACCATAATTTCAGAGGATTAGAAAGTGAAAAAGGGGAAGAAAAGTTACAAAACAGGGTTGTAATTGAAATACAACCCGTAATTTCGCTTGTGAATAGTGCTATCACCACTATTTTGATGATTTCTCCCTCGATCAGACTCCAAACGCTCTGAAACTTCTAGGGCATGCTCTCCTACTCCAGACGAAGCTTCGGTGTAAAACTCATGGTCTGAGATGTCTTCTACGCCTCTCGGCCTGAGGACAAATCATAAGCGCTGTTCTGTCATTTTCTCTCTCAATACTGGATAAAAGTTCCCCCTTCCACTTCGTGCATGTTCTCCTTTTAAAGACGAGTCCGGAACATCTTTCAGAGCTTAATTTGGACTTCTGGATCAAAAATTATGGCCTGTGCAAGAATCAGACCTGAAAAACTCACGAAAATCCTCCCAAAATACGGCACCGTGAAAGTTGTACCCAAAAATACGGTAGTACCGTATTTTTGTCTCTAGAGTTCTGTAGAAAATTGTCTGTAAATATGGTACCATGTATCTGTATACGGCAGTGCCGTATTTTGCAAAAGTATTCTGGTCGAGTTTTTATGGAGAATACGGTACCGTGAGAATTTCTCCCAAAAATATGATAGTGCCGTACTTTTGCTAGAATTCTCTGGTTGAAATTGTCTGGAAATATGGTACCATGTAACTGTATATGGCAATGCCGTATTTTTTGGTTGTCGTCTGATGCAAAATACGGTACCGTGACAGATTTGCCTAAAAATACGGTAGTGCCATATTCTTGCAAATTAGCTCCAAATTTCATGAAAATTGATAGATAGTTTCGTTTCGACGTCTGGAATCCATTGGTGTGATCAAATCTTCCAAAATCCATCAAAATATGGCACTTTTAAATTAAAAATGATCAAAAATAAGAAATGGTGTAGATTCTGCAATATTTGACAAATAAGGCTTAAAAACAAGCAAAAGAGCATAATTATGACACAAAAAGACACATGAAATGACACAAAATATACTATGAAGTTTGGTGTCATCAAACACATAAGGCTCAAACTTTGCTTGTCCTCAAGCAAATAAAATAAAGAATAATGCTAAGTATGGAAAATATGCTCTTTTATGAAAAATAAATTTCTAAAATATAATCACTCATGAAATATTCCATCAACTTTTTGCACAAAATTTCAGATAAATACATTGTCCTATGAAATTAATCTTTAAGATCTACAACTTTGATCAAATAAAACTTCGCAACTCGCATAATGGAAAGAATTTCAGTCTCATGAATTCACCCAAGTTTCAGTTTAAATCTATCAAACTTTCGTTTACAGGAATTTGATATCGAAAATCTTTTTCCATACAAATTTTTTTTTTATGTGTTTTTGATGGTATGTACCCACATAGATACACACTTTTTATTTGGACTTCAACTCTTATCTTTGGTACCACTGTCAATTTTACACAGTGCCAAGTAGAGGAGTCATTCCCTCATACCTACCCAAAATTTTTTTCTCATCAAATTTTTTAATTATTTTTTACTTCAACCCATGTCTTAGGTACCACTGTCAATTTTACACAGTGCCAAATAGGGGAGTCTCTCTCTTTATTCGTGGATCTTGGATTCTTTCTTCCCAACAAATAGTAAAATAGACTAAACATCAACTAGGTTAATCAATTGACATTAATTCAAAATTTACACTCATATGCTAATTTTATTCAAGAAAGATGCTTCACTCTTAGATTGCATTCATCAAATAACATACCTACCCAAAACCTTATGCATCCATCAATGAATGATTTCAACAAGTAGATATATATTGAAGAAATAAATTCAGCATTGTTGGTGTATATGCCCTAAGGACCTAATTCTGGTCCGTTACTTGTACTACTTGACATTGATATTTATATCATACTGGCATTGTCGTTATCATTATTTGTTTGCATCTGCAAACATGTACTTATATGATAATGTCCCTGGAGACAGATTAGATCTGTGCTCAAACTATTGTCCCTAGTCAATGTACCTTAGTAGATATGGGACAGCTATGGTACTTGTAAGACTGATATATGGGCTGGTTAGGCACGAGGTGCTAACGCAGGCATATGGGTATATCAGTGGTAGATATACTGGACCGACCCACTCTGAGGCAATGACTTGGTGTCACGAGTTATCCTCACAAGTGATAGGAGATGCATTGATCCCTTGACTTGAGGTCATTGGCTATTCTATGTGGTTAGGGATATGCTTTGATACAACCTAACACCTTGCCGTAGTTGAGAGGTAATAATGGTTGTCATTGGGCATGTCACGACCCATATGAGAATGTCAATGCACAGACATAGGATTTGCCCCTTCCTAAGGGAAGCATGATATCCATAGAGCTCCTCTATGGTTCTATGACTGAAAGTGTATGGCCATACCCAGGTTAGACCTGATTTAGTCATAGCCATGAGATTGGATAGAAACAAGTGGTGACACACTTGGCCAATCGGATATCAGTTCGGCAAAGAGACTGTAATGCATCCGTACCTGGTTGCGATGGATGTCGATGTCGATATCCATTCCGATGACTTGGGTAGCAGCGATGCACTACTAGGTGCCACTCACTGCTTGTGGTGACCATGGGTTAGCACTGCCAACGTCAGAGGAACCTACAAGGTCGCACACCTTAATACTCGAGTTCTCGTATTGATCGGGAAGCCTTATGATCGAGTTATTGGATAACTCGGATCTATTCTGGAGATTTCATCTGCGCCAATGGGCCTGATGAGATGAAAGAGATTTGTTGGAGCCAACTTCTATTTACGGCATATTAACCATGGTTAGCCCAATTTGACCTAGGGTTAAATTGGATTGGATCCATGGGCTTGGTTAACATGCATAATGGACATTGGGCTAGGCCCATTGAAAAGTTGGGCTTAATGGGCTTAAGGAGAAGAAAAGAGATGGCGCATGCTTAACCCTAGTTAGACTAGGGTTAGCGCTTATACCTCATGTGAGTTTAATTAATCATGATAAAATAGGGGCTAATTAATTAATTAATTGGAGTCCTATTTTTGTGGGATTAAATGGGCTGATTTATTTGAATTAATTAGAGTCCTAATTGGATTAGGATTTAATTAATTAAATAAATAATTAGAGTCCTAATTTGATTAGGACTTGATTCAAAATTTAATTAAACTCCTAAATCCTCTCCTAGACGCCCACTCAAATTGAATTGTGGCCACACACTCAATCGCCTCTTGCTCTATAAATAGGGCCATAGACGCCTCCCCTCATGATACTAATCTCTCCTTGAGGCGTGATCAAAATTGAGGGCGAGTTCTTGAGGGCGAGAGCAAGAGGCTAGTGGCGCAATTCTTCCATCCAACCCTAGCCGCAACACACCTTCTTCCCTTCCTCTTGGTGTGAGGAACTTGGTGGTGTTTGGCGACTTCCTTCTCCTCATCTTCCTCTTGGAGCATACACCTTGGAGGTGGCGCATGACTAGAGGAATAAGCACAAGGCTTGGATCTTCTTCCCGAGGCTAGCACCGGGCGTGGAAGAAGAGAGCTCGAGGCATCCATGTGTGTGAGATTGCAGAGGGCACACGCTTGGGCGCCTACTACGACATCGGCCTCACCTAAATCAAGGTACTTTCTATCGCATCGTGTCGACTCTTTCGCATGCGATCTTCACTGGGTTTTTGGGACTGGCCTGTTTCGGGGGTATTCTTCCGCTGCGCAACGTGTTTGCATCTCTGAAAATTTGTAAAATATCCCTGGGGTTTCCCAACAGTGGTATCAGAGCGACTTGCGAAACTCGAACGATGTTTTTCATGCTTTTCATATTTTTCATGCTCACATGCCATATTTCAATTTTTGAAAATTGCAAATTGCATGGCAAACATTTTTTCTAAAAGTAGGAAAAATTAGGGTTTCTTGTTTCTATCACCTTTTCAATCTCTTTTGGATTTTTGGGTTATTTTTCTTGCATGGTTTAAAGATCAAAGGCGCACGTGGTTTTGTCAAGTAGGACAGACATTGTGTCTTCGGACTGGCCGGGTCTCTTGATCTGACAAAATTACCAGCCGAGAGGATCTTTGAAATCATCATGAAAATTAATTGCGAATAACTAAAAGATTTGTGAGAAGAAGATGAGAAAAAGAAACTGGTTTTATGAAAAAGTAAAATTTGAAATTTTATGTTTTTCATGAGCATGTAGAATTGCATGAGTAATGCCTTGATTGTGCATGGTGTTGTGATCACTAGTCAAGCCCCTTTGCATGCCTGTGATGTACTCTTGTGAGGCCTGCATGCCACTTTTCTTTTTGCTTTTAATTAAGATGAAGATTAGGATGGCGCACATCACCTGAAGATAGGCGCATGCAAGAAAAATAACCCAAAAATCCAAAAAAGATTGAAAAGGTGATAGAAACAAGAAACCCTAATTTTTCCTACTTTTAGAAAAAAATGTTTGCCATGCAATTTGCAATTTTCGAAAATTGAAATATTGCATGTGAGCATGAAAAATATGAAAAGCATGAAAAACATCGTTCGAGTTTCACAAGTCCCTCTGATACCACTGTTGGGAAACCCCGGGGATATTTTACAACAAGCATAAGAGGTATATTTCCATTCACAGGCATTAGCATGAACTTTCATAATCAATGTTTAATCTACACATCTCTTATCTTATGAATTTAAGTCATAAAAATTTTTAAACCTCAAAATATGTCAAAATCAATGCAAAAGGTGTAAAGCATGAAACTCATAGAATCATAGTCAAAAGTGTGACATGATTGGTCCATATAATCACATAAGGCTCAAATAGTGCAAAGGGTATAAAGTGATAACAAATCAAATATGCAACCATATGAAATAATCATGAATACAAGAGAGTGTAAACAATACTCACAAAACTATATAGCAAGCTCTGACCAAAGATACATAAGGCTCAGATCAAAAATAGTGTCGGGGCAGATGCTGCTAGGTCCAAAGATGTGCCTTTTGAAAATTTTTACCTGCGCAATTTAAGGTACATAAGGCTCAGTCTAAAAATAGTCTCTAAAAATAATAATGATAAAAATAATTTTCTAAAAGAAGAATCAGATATATCATCGATGGTCCAAAAGAGGATGCCGGTAGAAAGAATCGAGCAGAGGTGGAACAGAGGCTAGCTGAAAAGATGCTAGCAATGATGGTGATGGTGCCGACAGTAGAGTGAGCAATCTCTAGTGGCTTGCTAGAGAATACAGTCATAGAGGTGAGATTGTCGGCCAGTGCAAAAGATAGTACTGCATAAAAAGAATCAGAGTCAATAATAAAGAACTGCTGCAAAAATAAATAAAATCATGGAATAAGAGGCAGCAAAAGAAATAAGAATCTGCTGGTGGTATGATCCAGTGTCGACGGCTAGAGACAGTGATGTCAGAGGCAGATGCAGTGGTGGCTAGAGGTGCTGCAAATCTGGAGAAGAAACCGCATGTGTTTAAGGAATGCAGTGCAGCCTAAAAGCAGACTACGGCCGTGCCACTTTTTTTTTTTTTTTTCAAAATTTTATTTTTCCATGCAAAAAGAAAAGAAAAAAAATTCTAAAAATAAAAAAAAATTAAACTAAGTAAGAGGGCTTGGGTTGCCTCCCAAGAAGCACTAATTTTAGGTCCATAGCTTGACCAAAAATCAAATCTCATGGTGAAGCAGGTGAATCAGTTCAAAATATAAAGCATATAATTTTCTGCATTTCCTTTTCCCCAAAAGTTTAGCCACTAATCCAAATATCCAAAATTTCAAATAAATCACAATCAAAGTGGCTTTCTTAAATATGCAGAATTTAAAATCAAAATTTTTAAATCCACTCAAAGTAATCTTTATGATCTTCCTATGTTTGTCAAAAAGCAAAATCATTAGTCCTTTTTTCAAATTAATATTTTCAATAGCAATAACAAAAGGACTTAGATCAAAAGAATCAAGCATTGGATCGTCAAAATAAGTTTTATGTCTTTCATTAGATTCCTCAATAAAGCATGAATTTTCAAATAAATCAAAATTATCAACAAATCAAGATGAGATTCTTCAAAATTAATTTCCTCATGCTTCCCCACAAATAATTCATCATCAGAAGAGTCAAAATCAAAATCATATGAAAAAGAATTAATAGAATTAGAGTTAACCACAAGAGATTTATCATTAATTTCAAAAATATTACCAAAATCACAGTGGGGTTCATCAATGTCTATAATTTTCGAACCTTCATTATGCTCATCAGATTTAACTATAAATGATACAACATCAAAAGAATCAATTTCATCAAAAGAGGGTTTTTCAAAATCAATTTTCTCAAACTTTTCAACAAATAAATTATCGCATGAATCAATTTTACAATCATCAAAATCAAAGTGATATTCATTAATGTTAACATAAGGCTCAATCTCAAAACAATCATAATCAGAGGGGGAATTTTCTAAATCAACTTTCTCAGTTTTCAAATCAAACTCAAATAGACAATTTTGTTCTGCTAATTGGTTTTCTAACATTTCAGTATCAGCACATAAATCTTCAAGCCTAGAACTGATTTGTTTCATATTCTCATTCATTTCATCATTTTGTTTCAATTGTGAACTCATGAATTTCTCAAACATGTCCTCTAAACTAGATTTTCAGTTTTCTCAAAGCATGGTTCATAATTATTGTTTGAGCAATCACCATAAAAAGGAGTTTGATTTTCCCAACTAGATTCATAATGATCATCTTGATACCATGAAGAATTAGAATTTGGAGGAATTAAAAATTTGCAATCAGAAGTATAATGATCAGATGATTTACAAATATTACATGTAACAAAATAGGAGTGTAATTTCGATATATCTGCAAGAGTGCATTGTGAATCATTTTGTGGCATGTACACCTTACCTCTTTAGGTTGCCCAGGAGTTGTGATAAATAGACATATTTTCAAATCTATCAATAACAGGAAGATTATCCAACACCAATCAATAAGATCTTTTTTTTTTCAGAATATATATATAAAAAATAGAAAATAATAAACACAAGCAATTAAAAATTTTTAGATATCACAGCTCTGTCACAACTGTGAAAATCCAAAACCTGCAAAAAGAAAAAAAATAAAGTTAAATCTAAAACAAATAAAACCTAGTCTAGCAATACTAACAACTATTTTGATATTAACAAAACTAAGGTCCCCGGCAAAAGCGCCAAAAACTTGTTGTGTTCGCAAGTGCACGGATACTTCGAAGTAATAAAAATATCGAATCACAGAGACCTTATTGTTAAGTACCAAATAGTTGTATTCTCACTAGCTAAGCAAACCGAATATGATGAAAAGCAATGATGGAGAACACATGAAAAAGACAATCAGAGAGAAATTGGGACTAGGGTTTCATCCACCTTAATTCTAATGACTAGAAGGAAATAAAGGTTGTCAGTTTAATTCTATTATGATAAAGACCTAATTCACTTCATAAAGGTATTGTCTCACTCTCGTCCAGAAAATCATGCAGATAACTGATCCTCACTCTCGTGCAAGATCTATTCTCAATGCTAAAGATAAGTGAATCATTGAACAAAGAACTCAAGGATCACTCTCGTGCATCCGAATTCTAAGTCAATCATCTCAAGTGGAATCTCAAGAATCACTCTCGTGCATCCTGAAACTCAACACAGGTTTTACTTATGGTTTTTCGACGACTTGATCCTCACTCTCGTGCAAGATCCAATCAAGTCTACACATTAACTCAATCCAAAGTATTAGAAATTCAACATGGCAATAAAATCACTAAAAATCAAAATTCGAAGAACTACCTAATCTCTTACGATAGTTCCAAACTCAACGATTCCTAGGGTTCCGAATTTCAAACGATCAACCTCTCGGTCTATTTCGCAAAACTTTAAAACATGCTGATATTTATAAAACTAAAGAGAATTAAAGAACAATCAATCATAAAAGTAAAATTATCATATTAAAATTAAACTTGACAAAAATCAATGTTTTCTAGTCATTAACAAACTAAGGGGATTACACCCCATGTCCCAAAAGAAGATCTAAGATTTCATGGTGAAGGGATTACAACAAACCATAATTCCAGAGGATTAGAAAGCAAAAAAGGGGAAGAAAAGTTACAAAACATGGTTGTAATTGAAATACAACCCGTAATTTCGCTTGTGAATAGTGCTATCACCACTATTTTGATGATTTCTCCCTCGATCGGACTCCAAATGCTCTGAAACTTCTGGGGCGTGCTCTCCTACTCCAGACGAAGCTTCGGTGTAAAAATCACAGTCTGAGATGTCCTCTACGCCTCTCGACGTGAGGACAAACCCTAATCACCGTTCTATCAATTTCTCTCTCAATACTGGATAAACGTTCCCCTTCTACTTTGTGCGTGTTCTTCTTTTAAAGATGAGTCCGGAACATCTTTCGGAGCTTAATTTGGACTTTTGGATCAAAAATTATGGCCTGCGCAAGAATCGGACCTGAAAAACTCACGAAAATCCTCTCAAAATACGGCACCGTGAAAGTTGTACCCAAAAATACGGTAGTGCCTTATTTTTGTCTCTAGAGTTCTGTAGAAAATTGTCTGTAAATATGGCACCGTGTATCTGTATATGGCAGTGCCGTATTTTGCAAAAGTATTCTGGTCGAGTTTTTATGGAGAATACGGTACCGTGAGAATTTCTCCCAAAAATACGGTAGTGCCGTATTTTTGCTAGAATTCTCTGGTTGAAATTGTCTGGAAATACGGTACCATGTAACTGTACACGGCAGTGCCATATTTTCTGGTTGTCATCTGATGCAAAATACGGTACCGTGACAGATTTGCCTAAAAATACGGTAGTGTCGTATTCTTGCAAATTAGTTCTAAATTTCATGAAAATTGATGGGTAGCTTCGTTTCGACGTCTGGAATCCATTGGTGTGCTCAAATCTTCCAAAATTCATCAAAATATGGCACTTTTAACCTAAAAATGATCAAAAACAAGAAATGGTCTAGATTCTGTAATATTTGACAAATAAGGCTTAAAAACAAGCAAAAGAGCATAATTATGACACAAAAAGACACATGAAATGACACAAAATATACTATGAAGTTTGGTGTCATCAGTGTCACAAACACATCCTCTGACAGGTTTCCATTAAGGAATGTTGTCTTTACATCCATTTGCCAGATCTCATAGTCATAGTAGGCAGCTAAAGCAAGCATGATCCAGATGGATTTAAACATGGCAACTGGCGAAAAAGTTTCGGCATAGTCCACCCCATGGACTTGCCTGAAACCTTTTGCAACTAGTCTACCTTTGTAGGTAACCACATTGCCATCCATGTCTGTCTTCTTCTTGATGACCCATTTACACCTTATAGGTTTTGCCCCATTAGGCGGCTCAACCAAGTCCCAAACCTGGTTAGTAGACATAGAATTGATCTCGGACCTCATGGCCTCCAGCCATCTCTTGGAGTCTGGTCCAGCGACTGCTTCCTCATAAGTCTTAGGTTCATCCTCAATAATGAGAATGTTGTCGTGTTGAGTCGGCAGTGATCCATACCTATCAGGTTCACGACGTACCCTCTCGGACCTACGTGGAGCCTGTGCCTGAGCCTCAGGTTGGGCTACAACCTGTACTGGTGGCTCAGATTCCATCTCAACCTTTGTGTCTTGTGGATGATCTTGGACTTCATCCAAATCAAAACTTCTCTCACTGGCTTCTTTCAAGATAAATTCTTTCTCAAGAAAGACAACACCACGGGCGACAAAAACTTTGTCCTTAGTGGGATTATAGAAGTTGTATCCTTTGGTTTCCCTAGGATACCCCACAAACACGCATTTATCTAACCTGGGCTCTAGCTTGCTAGAATTTTGACGCTTAACAAAAGCTTCGCATCCCCAGATCCTCATAAATGTGAGGTTAGGTCGTCTCCCAGTCCACAACTCATGTGGAGTCACGGGGACACTCTTAGACGGAATGCTATTCAGTGTGAAAGAGGCTGTCTCTAAAGCACGTGCCCAGAAATATGAAGGTAGAGTTGCATGACTCATCATACACCGGACCATGTCTAGCAGAGTCCGATTCCGCCTCTCAGACACTCCATTCCATTGGGGTGTCCCGGGAGGGGTGAGCTGTGAGAGAATCCCACACTCATTCAGATAGTCAGTAAACTCATGGCTCAGGTACTCTCCACCTCGATCAGAGCGAAGAGCCTTTATAGATCATCCAAGCTGGTTCTCTACTTCAGTCTTGAACTCCTTGAATTTCTCCAAGGATTCAGACTTGTGTCTCATGAGGTAAACATATCCATATCTACTGAAATCATCAATAAATGTTATGAAGTATACAAACCCACCTCTAGCTTGTTTGTTGAATGGTCCACACACATCGCTGTGTATGAGATCCAACAAACCTTTAGCCCTTTTACCTATCTTGGTGAATGGCGCCTTTGTCATTTTGCCCAATAAACAAGGCTCGCATGTGTCAAACTCCTCAAAGGGGCTTGAATCCAAGGATCCATTTACATGAAGTCGTTGGATGCGATTCTTGTTGATGTGCCCTAAACGACAGTGCCAAAGATAAGTGTTGTTGAAACCACTTAGCTTGATCCTCTTAGCATTTACGTTGCACACAGAACTTTGCATGTCCAAGATATACAACCCATTGCAGAGCGTACCTGATCTATAGAACACATTTGCCAATGAAAAAGAACAGGTGTTCTCTTTGATTGCAAAACTGAATCCTTTCCTTGATAAGGCAGGAATGGATATAATGTTCTTGGTAATCGACAGCACATAGTAGCAATGCTCAAGTTCTAGTTGAAGTCCTGACGGCAGCAAGAGAGTGAGGTATCCCACGGTCACAGCCGCAACTTGTGCTCCGTTACCGACTCGAAGATCAATCTCCCATGGCCGCACTGTCCTACTTCTTTTGAGCCCTTGCATACTAGTACAAATATGCGCTCCACATGCAGTATCAAGTACCCATGTGTTCGAAGTAGACATATTGACTTCAACCACGTAAATGTCTGAGCCTGAAGACGAGGGCGTCATCCCTCTCTTCACCTCTTTCTGGTGTTGCCTTTTACAGCGCTCGAGCTTGGGGTCACCCCTCAAGTTTCGACATCGGTCCAACTTGTCCTCCCAAAGGACATATCGCAATTTTAATCCACTATTGTTCGTAGACATGATCTACAACAACAGACATGTAGATTAGTACCACATTTCAATCATTTAATCTGGACTTGAAATAAATGATTGTTTCTCACTATTTTATCAGATTGACAACCCTCTCATGTCAATTCGGGAAACCACATAATTTCCAAAGTGAGATGGGATCCTTATTCCTCACACGGTCTCGCGTCCTGCGGGGGCAGGATGTACTACACGAGGTGACACATGTATCTCAAGGTAGGCTCGCCAGCCAATTGCAACTAGGCAATTCCCCTTCTCAAAACCGTTCAGGCACTTCGTGTCTAGCGGAGGCTAGATACAGCACGAAGCCCTAACTCCTTGAGGTGCCTCTAGCAACTCACATCATGTGGGCTACCACATATGAGAGTTATAGTCAAGTCCGACCTGACCGTTATGCCCAGGGCCAATGATTTCCTTGCGGAAGGCACGTCCAGAGTTTTAACCGGACTGGGGAAATCATTGTCACCACACGCCTCCTAAAGATAGATGGGTGTGTCCCACGGAGGTGGGAAACAGTGCACGGCATCATCGATCGATAGTTTGATGAGGGCTACACGTCAGAAGGCTTTTAGAATGGGACTTGATATAATTTTGAGAGGGTTTGGGTGGTCTCATACCACATTAGTTTTATCTTTATGTCTATCATTACAGGCATGCATCCTATCATGATAACATAAAATAAAACAATCAAAGCATGGCAACAAAAGCAGTAAAACATGATATGGTTATAGCCCAGACAAGGAAAACAAGCCCCTATACCTAGACAGTACACCGAGCACTACCAAAAGCTCTCAAGCCGTCGGCTCCTTGCTCTGAGTGCTTCAGGGTCTTGCTTCAACCCCAGGTGCGCCTCCAAGGTTTCATGCTCCACCTGTGTTAGCTCGCAAACCCTAGGCTCCTCCTAGGGTTCGGCCAACACTCTCCTCTGCCCTTGTCAGCTTGCAAACCCTAGGCTCCTCCTAGGGTTCGGCCAACATGGGGCGCCACCATGACCCAAGAGAGAGCTGTCTTTGTGCCGTCTATAGATCAGCCCCTTAGCAACCCCTATATGTGCCTCTAGGAAACCCTAGAAGCCATTAGGGTTTAGGCCAAGCCATAGGTTACACAATACCCTTCTCAACAGCCCCGTATCTTCAAGATGCGCCCCTAGAGAAAATCCCTAGAAGCCACTAAAGATTCGGCTATGAGAGGGCTGCCCTTTCTTAGTCAGATGCGCATAGGAGTAAGCTGCGATATAAGGTTGTCTTCCCTAATCTTCGACTTTAGATTTACAAAATATAAAAGAAAATAAGGGCGGCACGCAGGCCTTCACAAGAATACATCACAGGCATGCCTTAGGGCTTGTCTATAACCATATCATATGCGTAAAGAAAAACACCTAAGACATGCTCTTCTATATGCAATGAAAAACTACAAAACCATATTTTAGTTTTTCATGAGAAAACATGTTCGTCAAATCTCCGCGATCTTATCAAAAATTCAGATTTTTTCGTTTTCTCTCACGAGTCTACAAGTGGCCATATATTTACCCCGATTATCAATGCCACTTGCAATCCCTAACTTGTACGGATTAGGGCAATCACCCAGTCCATGCCCCGAAATCTAGATAAAAGTCTCACACCATGGGTCTATCCCATGAATATGAGGAGAAATAAATTCTCACACATAGGGTCTATCCCCATGTGTAGAAACCGAAAATCATGAATATCATAAGAGCGAGAAATAACAAACCTACTATTTTTCTACGCATAAAACATGGCATAAAGACTTTCAAAAAACTTTTCTATGACATGCGCATGCTAGAAAAATCCATACACCGATGTATCTCGTAAGTTGGCTCTGATACAACTGTTGGGAATCCCCAGGCTATTTAAAATCGAAAACAGTGGAAGCAAGCCCGAAACGAGATTCCTAATTCAACAATAAGGACCATCTTATGAAGAATACAAAGGATGTGATAGGGGTATACCTCACTTAGTAGTTTGATGCTGGCGATGGCTGAGACACGCAAAGGCCTATCCCCTACAATCGAGAACACACGGACTGCCTCGAGACTCCTCTGCTCCGTGCACGTGCTAGCTTCGGGAGAAGAGATCCATGCCTCTAGCTTCTTCTCTACTTGCGCCAATCTCGAAGACCACGCACCAAGAAGAAGAGGAACCGTTGGCGACAAGGTGTGGACAGCACTACAACTTGTCCCGACCTTGATGCAAAAATTTTCTTTTTGTCGTCACCTCCAAGACCCTCACGCCAGGAGCAGAGGGGAGGCGACAACAGGAGAGGAGAAAAGAGACTGGTGCAAGAATCTCCCAGGTAGGCCTCTCTATTTATAATAGAAGCGCCAACTTCTCTTTGGAGATTTTTCCCATGCGGGACTATGTACATAGGCGCCTACTCACAATTAAGCATCATGGGTTTGAATCCCCGCAGACGCAAATAATTGTAAATTGCGCTCAAGCTTATTAATTAGCCAAGAGAAGAATTCTCTTGCCAATTAATAGTTTTATTTTATTCATGTGACTAAAGTGCTAAGCCCAACCTTGCACTAAGACCCTTGTTTGACACATTTTGACACCTCAGGTCAACAGAGGTCAAATGTGGTCCACTAGAGTCAACTAGTGGTCAAACATGAACAAAATAAAGTCTCATCTCCTCATAAGAAAAACCATAGCATCAGCTTCCCAAAATGATCTGAATCATACAACGATCCAATCAGAGGCTAACCGATCAATATGGAGTCTCTAGCGTCTAGGTGTGCGACCCTGTAGGTCCCTCTGACATTGGCAGTGATGACCCATTCATCACAAGCGGTGAGTGGCACCTAGCAGTACATCGCCGCTACCCAAGTCATCGGAATAAATGTCGCCATTGACAACCTCAAACTGTGATAAGGAATAAGAGTATCCATGTCCCTTTGCCAGGCTGATCGTCCAAGTTGGACAAGCGTGTCACACTTGTATAT
This sequence comes from Costus lasius, assembly GCA_027563935.2. Taxonomy (NCBI): domain Eukaryota; kingdom Viridiplantae; phylum Streptophyta; class Magnoliopsida; order Zingiberales; family Costaceae; genus Costus; species Costus lasius. The sequence goes on along the minus strand of CM050450.1, from coordinate 104,016,308 downwards.
TCCAAGTACGATGGTCATAACTAAATTAGGCTAAACCTGGGTGTGGCCACACACTTTCAGTCATGCACCATCTAGGGGCTCATGGTCATCAAGCTTCCACATAGGGAAGGGGCAAATCCTCTGTCGGCAAGATGCACCTCTCACATTGCTTAAGATATACCCAATAACAACCGTTATGGCCTCCCTGTTATGGCGAGGCGTTAGGTTGTATCAAAGCATATCCCTTACAACATAGAGATACAATCTCTCTCAAGTCAAAGGATAGATACAACTCTATCACTGTGAGATTCTTCTTGAGACACCACGAAGAACTCTCACGGCGGGTCGTTCCAGTATATCTCCCTTGACATACCCTTATGTCTGAGTTAAGCAACCCGTGCTAACCAGCACATAAACGAGTCTCACCCGCACCATAGCTGTCCCCTATCCACTATGGTACTCGACTCGGGACATAAGCAAACTGAGATAGTAATATCTCGAGGGACATCATCATGTAAACATACATATGCGCAGATGTATAATAAACCATGATAACGACAATGCCAGCATATCTATAAATATCAAAGTATGTAGTACATTTGTCTAGACCAAAACATAGGTCTTAGAGCATAACACTAACATGAATTTCCACCATTAAGAGGAGACAACATGTCAAATTTCATGAAGATTGGAGCTTCAAACCAAATTACGGTAGTGCCGTAATCTATATTACGGTATCGTATTTTCACTGGCTACCGTAATATTAGAGCACTGCCGTAATTTAAGAATTTTTCATCCAGAAAGATTTTCAAAAATTACGGCACTACTGTAAAGATTTTCACGGGCTGTAATTTGGAGCACTTTCCGACAGAAATTTTGGCTAAAATTATGGTACTACCATAACCGATATTACGGTGCCGTAATTACCAGATAGTTTTGATTAGAGAACTCGACTGAAATTACGGCACTGCCGTAACCAAAAATACGGTCGTAATTCTAACTCTGGATGCGATTTTCCTGATTAACCTTGAAGTCCGATTTTTGCGCGATCGATTGCGGACGATCCAAGCCATAAAATTCAAAGCTGTAAGAAGCAAAAGGAGAGCTTTTCATGAGGAGAAATCACAAACACCAAAAGCCCTAATTTTCATCCACTATCGGGAGAGAAATCGAGTTTCATGCCGCCGCCTTAGGTTTCGCCGCCGGGAAGCGTACAGCGCATCTCCGGTCATGAAATTTGAGGGGAAGCTTCGCCTGGAAGAGGAGACGATACCCAGAAGTTTCAGAGAGAAAGGATCTCGATTGGAGGAGAAATCAACAAAAGCTTGCCGCCGGCACTATTCATGCGTGGAAATTACGGCTGTAATTTTCCATTACAGCCATGTGGTTATTTGTTTTTCCCCTCTTTCTTGATTTCCTACACCTTGATACTATGGATTGTTGTAATCTTTCATCCATGGTAGCTTCAACCTTTTATGGGACATGGGAGAGTAATTCCCTTTGATTTCTTAATGACTAGATAAATTTTTCATTACTTTGTTACGTATAATTTTAGCATGATAATTCAACTTATGTGATAATTGCTCTTTAATTCTCCATAGATTCATGTTATTGATCATGTTTTAGAGTTTTCGCAATAGACCGAGAGGTGACTTGCTTGAGAACTTGGAACCCTAGAATTGAATGTTAGGAACTTACTGTATGAAATTAGGTTAGTTTTTGTTTCTTGATTTTAGTAGAATAATTGTCATGATAATAATATGAATCTAGGATTGAGTTAATTTATCAAACGTGGAGATCTTGTGCAAAAGTGAGGATCGGAATGTTGGAGAATCATAAGTAGAACTTGTGTTGAGACTCGGATGCACGAAAGTGATCCTTGAGATTCCACTTGAGATAATCAACTTAGAATTCGGATGCATGAAAGTGATCCTTCAGTTCTTTGTTTGATGATTTACTTATCTTCAGCTTGGGATAGATCTTGCGCGAGAGCGAAGATCAGTCCCTACATGATTGTCTGCACGAAAGTGAGACAATCCCTTTATGAAGTAAATTATGTCTTTATCATGATAAAATTAAACTGACGAATTACTATTCATATCTAGTCATAGAAATTGAAGTGAATGAAACCCTAGTCCCAGATTTTCTCTCTGATATTTTTGTTAGCTTTCATTAGTTCATTTGAATAGTTTCGATTGCCTAGATAGTAAGAACTCAATTATTCAGTACTTGACAATGAGGTCTTTGTAGTTCGATATCTTTCTTTATTACTTCGAGTATCCGTGCACTTGCGGACTACAACAGTTAGACATGAAAATATGCTAAGAGATTAGGTATTGGATTGTTGGAGACCCTTAGGTAAATCCTGTGAAACTAAAGTATGAGAATATTTAGTTTTCACTTGAGATATTGACATTGAGAGTTAAGCACGAAAGTGATTGTAAATCTCCTTGTCAAGCTTTACTTATCTTTAACACTGAATAATCAGTCGCAAGAGCGAGGGTTGTTCTTTGTAGATTGTTTGTGCGAGAGCGAGATAATTTCTTTATGAAGTAAATTACATCTTATCATAACAAGGATAATCTGATAAACACCTATTTATATCTATTCATTGAAATTAAGGTGGATGAAACCCTAGTCCCAGCTTTTCTTTCTGATATTTCGTGTAATTTCTAATCGTTCGCTGTATCGCATTCGAATTTGCTTAGTTAGTGAGAAATTAATTCTTTGGTACTTAATAAACGAGGTCTCTGTGGTTCGATATCTATTTATTACTTCGAGTATCCATGCACTTGCAGATAGAACAATTACTTCTTTGCATGTCACCGAACTCGTCACGGCCTGGCCGTGACAACCATCACGCCCACGACGGCGTCCGTAGATCGCGACCATCGATTGGTTTTTCACCAAATTCAACGATCTAAGAGCCTAGAAATTGGGGAAAGCTCCCAATAATCCTTCCTAACCTCCCAAGGCTTCGATTGAGGTATAAAAGATGGAATTTTGGGTGGTTATAGGATTCAAACTTTTGAGGAACGCGACTAGGGCCAAAAGAGGGTGATTTTGTTTATTCGAGGGCTTGTTTGACTAGATTTCTTTGTGGCTTTCGAGAGAAGACCAAAGATTTATTGTCTCCTACCTTTGATCTATAATTTTCCTAACTTTTGGTTGTATTTTCTTGGGTTTTTACAAGTTAAACGATGTATGTTTTAGCGTAAAACCCTAGTTCGGGGCTTGGGCGTAGCCCATTGAACAAATTTTCACATGTAAACATCTTTTATGAATCTCAGTGATACCTTCTAGTAAATTGACTTATTTAAATGTGGTGTGCTTATTGTGTATTTATGTTTTGGCCAAACATTGATATGTGTTAAGTGTTACAAGAAGACCCGAAAGGTGAATCGTAACACTCGACTGCCCATTTGAACTTGTGACTTCAATTACGAGAGTCGTTCAAAGTCACTCGAGGACTTATGATCATCATATAACCTATTGGGTCTTTTTTAAGTTAGTTTTTCTACGAGAGTAGGAAATTGGCTTAAGTAGGCACCGGATTATACTTCGAGAGAAGGTAATCTGTTCCATATGATTGATCGCCTTAAGTGGTTTACTTTCATATTATGCTTTGAGGGAAGATAATCTATTTTTTATTTCCTAAATTATGATTCAATGTTTTACATTTAATTCATTCAAGTGGTGAAACCTGTGGTCCCGAATCTTTGTAAAACTGTAATTTTCTCACTTAGTTATTGATTTCTTGAGTCAATATTTCAAGCTTAGTTTATCTTTTTCGATTCCTACTTTGGATTATGTAGCTATAAATGACACTAAAGGTTGGTACTTGACACCTAGCTCCCTAGGGATGATATTTTACTACTGCCATAGAAATCGTAGACTTGCGGGGCCTATCACCTCCTCCACAAGAAGTTCATCCTATACAGTGACCACCAGGCCCTCTCCTTTCTGAACGTTCAGAAGAAACTGGCCCTCGCCATGCGAACTGGGTTGAGTTCCTTCAACAGTACATGTTTATCATTACTCACAAGGCCAGCAAAGACAATGTCATCACCGATGCCCTCAGCCGACTCCGGACCTTGCTTTGTGTCCTTTCCACGTCCGTCACCGTGTTTGATCAAATCCACAATGAGTACACGGCTTGCCTTGATTTCAGTCTTACCTATGCTCGGTTGCTAGCCACAGACCCCACGGAGTTACCTTACCGTCTCTACGACAGGTACCTCATCTTCAGTAACCGCTTGTGCATCTCGTGCTCCTCTTTGCGCGAACACCTCTTGCTCGAGTTGCATGCCAGCGGTGCCACTGGGTGTTGGGAAACCTCAAGGATATTTTCAAATTTTTCATCAAACAATACAATTGCACAGCGGAAGAATATCCTCGAAACAAGCCAGTCCCAAAAACCCGGTGAAGATCATCTTCCGAGGGAGTCGACACGATGAGATAGTAAGTGTTGGGAATCCTCGGGCCAATTTTAAAATTTTAATTACAGCAGAAGCGTTGGCCCGAAATAGGATAACCATAAGAGCTAGGATCCCTTATGAGTGATCCACTGGATGTGTTAGAGTAATATACCTTTATTCTCATAATTCCAAGGGATTGCTGATGATGACACAGGAGAGGCGCACAAGTATCCGCCCTCTACAATCGTGCACACACGGACTCCTCGAAATGCTCTTCACTCTGCGCCTAGTGCTAGCCTTCGGGAGGAAGATCCTGTTGCCTATGTTGCTGCCCTCTTTGCTTGTACCATCTCCATGAAGCGCCAAAGAGGTGATGTAGGGAGGAAGATGGCCATAAGGAGAGGAGACCTCTACCACTTATGCCAATCTTAAGTTTAGCCACTTTCCCTCTTGACTTGCGCCACCATGAAGGTGCGCCCATGAGGTAAGTCTCCTTCTCATCCAATATAGGCAACAACCTAAGAAGAAACGCCTATGATGATGAGAAGAGATACCATCACTTCTCTTCTTCTCCTCTTTTCTCCACTTGCACCAACTTCATGGAAGTTACGCCCATGATAAGAAATCAGCATTCCTCATGCATCAATCCTTCCAAGGGATACATCATCGAAGAAGGAGGAAGACTCCAAGCCTTCTTTTGTGCCCATGGAAGAAGAAGGTGTTGCCACCATGAAGGTGGCACCACTTCTCTCTTGGAGGCGCCATGGAGAAGAAGACACCATCTCTTCTTGCGCCAATCCCATAAAAGAAGAGATCATCAAGAAAGGAGGAAGGCTCCAAGCCTTTTTCTTGCATCCATGGTGGAAGAACTCAGCATATCCACCTTGGGGCGACACCTCCATGCATGTAGGCGCCATGGAGAGAAAAACTAGGTGTAGCGGCTAGGTTTGAGATGAGTTATTTATCATTATGCGCTAGGGCTTATTTAATTACGAAAATTCATAATTAATAAGCTCCTAGATCCATTATCTCTTAATGAATGCGGATCCGCAACTTAAGTGATGAATATATTTAATATAAATATTCACTTAAGTTGTGCGTGGCCCCCATGACTTAAGTTGTAATAAAATGAATATAAATATTCATTTAATTCACTTAAGTTATGGTCTCATGTGTTGCGTTTAAATTACGTTGACAATCAACTAGACAAATCCAGCAACATTTGACCCATCGACTAGACCCAGTCCATCGAAGTCAAACGTGGTCACTCGAAGGTCAACCAGGGTCAACAAAAGTCAAAACACAACATCATCCCAAATAATCAACTCCAACTCATCATATGCATCCGCGATGCATCGGTCTCCCAAACTGACTCGAATCAACCAAATGACTCGATCATAAGCAACTCGATCAATACGAGATCTCGAGTGTCTAGGTGTGCGACCTTGTAGGTTCCTCAGATGTTGGCAGTGATAACCTCACATCATCACAAGCAATGAGTGGCACCTAGCAGTACATCATTGCTACCCAAGTCCTCGGAATGGAGTCGTCATCGACATCCCCAAAAACTGCGACAAGATATATGTACACTCTAGTCCTTTTGCTAGGCTGATCGTCCAAGTCGGACAAGTGTGTCACACTTGTTAATTCCAACATCAATGGTCATGACTCTATTCAGGCTTAACCTAGGTGTGGCCACACACTTTTAGTCATGCACCATGTAGGGGCCCATGGACATCAAACTTTCCCGCAGGGAAGGGGCAAATCCTCTATTGGCACATTGAATCTCTCATATGGCTCAAGATATACCCAATGACAACCGTTATAACTCCCTTATTATGCGGAGTGTTAGGTTGTATCAAAGTACATCCCTTACCATATAGAGGTATCAATGCCCTCAAGTCAAGGATGAGTAAATCTCTATCATTGTGAGATTTGACCTGTGACACCAAGTTAAATCTTCACGGTGGATCGATCCAGTATATCCCCCTTGATATACCCATATGTCTGCGTTAGCAACCTGTGCTCAACCAGCGCATATACCAATCTCAAGTGCATCACAGTTGTCCCTTATCCACTATGAAACTTGACCGGGGATTATTCTTTGAGACTAGATAAAATCTATCTCAAGGGACATTGTATATGCAAATGTACATATGACATAGATGTACAAAAGGCATAACAACGACCATGCCAGGATATATACCACAAATAAATGTGACACATATCGAACCATCCATAGGTCCTAGGGCATATACACCAACAGTAAGTACCTAGAGCAAGTGCAAAGGTCGATGTCAAGGTAGGCGCCCAAGTGTTCACCCTCTATAGTCTCACACACACAGATGCCTCGAGCTCTCTTCCTCCACGCTCGGTGCTAACCTCGGGAAGAAGATCCAAGCCTTTGTCTCACCTTCTTCAAACCTTATGCCACCTCCAAGGAAGATGCGCCAATGGATAAAGAAGAAAGGAGGAGATGAGGATGATCCCACCAAGGATTTTTCCAACTTGTGCAAGAGGAAGATAAGAAAGATCACTTGCAGCTATGTGATGGAGGAAGAGGAGTAACGCCAAAACACCTTTGCTCTTGTCCCTTGTCCCTTGCTCATGCCAATATAATTGTGTGTAAGGGCTCTCGCATATCACAAGGATATATAGAGCAAAGGGGCGGCCACACAAGGGTTAGGCACAATCCAATAAGAGGGAGGCGGCTAGGGTATTGAAAGGTTTGCATGAGGGGGCGAAACCCTATCTCATAGGCGCATATGGGAATAAAGGCAGCGGAAAGGGGGTTTCTAGATCTTCCATGCTATATGATCAACAAAAATGACCCGATTGCAAATAGAGAAGGATCATACCATAGCCATTTCTAGATGGCGCCTTGGAAGCAAAGATCGAAATGGATCTTCTCCAGAGGTGACGCACACAATTGATGTCGCCTACTCCCTTTGGCGATCCTTGTGCTAGCAAGGTCCCAAGTAGTCTTGTCGAGTGATAGGGAAGAAGAACTTCTTGGCTTGGCGACTTTTCTCTTGTCGTCTCTTCCTCTCGTTCACGCACGAATGCCTCAAGAGCCAAAGACGAATTGGCGACAAAGCGTGAAGGCGTGAAGAGGGAAAATGTGAAGCGTGGTCACGTTGAGAAGTGCTATCCAAAAATAGCATGCCACTTCTCCACATGCGATCTTGGGTTTACCCCAATCGCAAATTCCACTTCACCTTTGAACCACGCGCTCATCCATGAGCCGGTTCATTTTGAATTTGGTTCAATAACCAAATAAACCAAGCCATAAGTCCAGATCACACTAAACCCTAAGGCTCCAGATCTGACCGTTCATCTCTTTGATGCTCCTGATCTCACCGATCTAGCATCCAATCTCTCAATCGAAGCTTACCGATCTCAAGCCCTAATCAATCAAACATGATCAGACCAGATCTCACTTACAATCAGAGATTAAATCCCTTTAAACTGAACCCAAACAATTCAGTCCACACGATCTGACTTAAGTAAGCTATATCATCAAATTGTGCGACCCTGAGGGTTTCCTTTAAATGTCGGTAACGATAACTCACGTCATCACGATCAGTGAGGGGTATCTAGCAACACATCACTATCTCCCGATATAAAGAAAAGAGTCTTCCAAGACTACACCCAAAAACAGCACAAGTGTGAATCAACTCACTAGGCATGCATAATTCCTTTGCCACTGGATGTTCTTATTGGACAAGCGTGTCAAGCCTGTAACTCCAATATCATGAGCATGATTAGATCAGATGAACATAGTCACCTGGGTATGGCCATACACTTTCTCAATCATCTCATCCAGGGGGCCCCTTTAGAACATCACACTCCTTAAACAAGGAGACGGCAATCCTTTGTCTATCACTAGTGCCCTAACCTGACTCAAGCTCATTATCCAAGATAGTCTATAATCATTATGTTTCAAATGATATTGAACTACCTCAAAACAATGACAATCATCATTTAGAAAACACAAGTGATCTCAAGTCAGAGGAAATGTGCCACTTGTTACAATCAAGGAATATTCACATTGTGACAAGCAATTGAATATCCTAGTAGGGTCTGTCCAGTACATCCAATGTACCCATGAGTCTACATCTTATTCCATGCTCGAAGCATCCTATAAGATTAGAACACATATTAGTCTTAACCATATCAAGGCTGTCTCATGTTCACCAAGATATATCGACTAAGGACTTAACAGCATGTCAGCCCAGCTGAACAGCTTTGAGACATTATTCAGAAGTACAATTATTGCAGCAGACAATATAACAACCTGAATAACAACCATGCCTTTATAAACATAAGAGTTTATTACATGATACTGATGCAATCCCAAGGCCTCAAACATTAGCCTTAAGGGCATACCCCAACAATCTCCCACTTGCACTTAATCTAATGGTTGAGAAATCTCAAACCCATATTATTACAGTGCTTCTCATGCTTCTGCTGCGCCAGAGGCTTAGTAAGCGGGTCTGCCAGATTGTCATCTGTATGTACCTTGCAGACTTTGATCTCGCCTCGATCTATGATCTCCCTGATTAAGTGAAACCGTCTCTGTATGTGCTTGGACTTCTGGTGCGACCGTGGTTCCTTTGCTTGTGCGATTGCTCCAGTGTTATCACAGAAGATAACCAAAGGATCTGCACTCGAAGGAACAACACCAAGTTCTCTCACGAACTTACGAATCCATACTGCCTCCTTGGATGCTTCCGAGGCTGCAACATACTCGGCTTCTGTTGTGGAATCAGCAACAGTTGACTGTTTGAAACTCTTCCACACCACTGCTCCACCATTCAAGCTAAAAACATAGCCTGATTGCGATCGGAAATCATCCTGGTCCGACTGGAACGAAGCGTCAGTATATCCTTCAATACTGAGTTCTTCCTGACCACCATATATCAAGAACATATCTTTGGTCCTCCGCAGATATTTTAAAATGTTCTTGACCGCAATCCAGTGTGCCTGACCTGGATTACTTTGGAACCGACTGGTCACGCTTAACCCGTAAGCGACGTCTGGGCGAGTACACAACATCGCATACATTATGGACCCAATAGCCGAAGCATAAGGCGTATTGTCCATTTCATCTTTCTCAGTCTGTGTTTGTGGACACTGACTCTTCGAAAGATTCAGACCATGTCTGACTGGAAGATATCCTCTCTTAGAATTCTCTAAGTGAAATCTCTCCAGGACTTTATCGATGTAAGTACTCTGGCACAGCCCGAGAAGCCTCTTAGATCTATCCCTGTAGATCTTCACACCTAGTACATAGGCTGCTTCTCCTAGATCTTTCATCTGGAAACATTTCCTTAACCATGCCTTAACGGCATGCATTTCAGGAATGTCATTTCCAATGATCAAGATATCATCGACGTAGAGGACTAGGAAAGTAATCACGCTCCCACTAAACCTCTTATATACACACGGGTCATCCTCGTTCTTAATGAAACCACTAGCTTCTAGATGCTTGTTTAAGTCCATAAATAGACTTCTTTAACTTGCATATCTTATGACGATCTGATGGATTAGTGAAACCTTCTGGTTGTGTCATATACACATCCTCATCCAGATTTCCATTCAGGAAAGCTGTTTTCACATCCATCTGCCAGATCTCATAATCGTAATATGCAGCTATCGCGAAAAGAATCCGAATAGACTTAAACATAGCTACAGGTGAGAAAGTTTCATCATAATCTATCCCGTAGATTTGTTTGAAACCTTTCGCAACTAGCCTGCCTTTATAGGTAACCACGTTACCATCCATGTCAATCTTCTTCTTGAAGATCCATTTACAGCCTATAGGGATTACTCCCGGAGGCGGATCAACCAAATCCCAAACTTGGTTATCTGACATGGAGTCCATCTCGGCGCGCATAGCTTCAAGCCATCTTGCTGACTCCGGTCCACTGACCGCATCCGCATAAGTGAGGGGTTCATCATTATCAATGATGTAGATTCCGTCATAGCGCTCAGGCTGTCGACCGATCCTTCCCGATCTTCACGGTTCCCGTGATATCTGAGCCTCAGGTTGTTCAATAACCTGTTCTACCGGCTCAGGCTCATCCAACTGTGCTTGACTACTTTGTCCTTCTTCTAGATTCTCATCCAGCTTTATTTCTCTCCCACTGGCCTCTTGCAGAAGAAACTCCTTCTCAAGAAATATGGCCGTCCGAGCAACAAATACCTTGTTCTCTTTGGGATCGTAGAAATAATAACCCTTAGTTTCCTTAGGGTAACCGACAAAGATACATTTGTCAGATCTGCTCTCTAGTTTCCCAGAGGCGAGCTTTTTGACATAAGCCTCGCAACCCCAGATCCTGATAAATGTCAAGCTCGGCTGTTTCCCATACCATAACTCATATGGCGTCTTAGAAACTGCCTTGGATGGCACTCGGTTTAGTACCTTTGCAGCTGTCTCCAGTGCAAATCCCCAAAAGGAATATGGAAGAGTAGCCTGACTCATCATAGAACGAACCATATCAAGTAACGTTCTATTTCTCCTCTCGGACACACCATTCCATTGCGGTGTTCCTGGCGGAGTGAGCTGTGAGATAATCCCACACTCCTTCAGATAGTCAGTAAACTCATGACTTAGGTATTCTCCACCTCGATCAGAACGAAGTGCCTTGATATTTCGGCCTAGCTGATTCTGTACTTCATTCTTGAACTCTTTGAACTTGTCAAAAGATTCACTCTTATGTCTCATAAGATAGACATAACCATACCTACTGAAATCATCAGTAAAGGTAATGAAGTACTGATAGCCACCTCTGGCATGTTTACTAAATGGCCCACACACATCACTGTGTATAAGGTCAAGTAAACCTGAAGCCCTTTGACCTTTGTTAGAAAAAGGTGACTTCGTCATTTTACCCATTAAACAAGCCTTGCATGTATCAATCTCCTCACAGGAGAATGATCCCAGCAGTCCATGATCATGCAACCGCTTAATGCGCTTCTTGTTAATATGGCCTAAACGACTATGCCATAGCAAGGTGCTGTCATCAGCATACTTGGCTTTCTTATTATCAATATTTTGTATAGAACTTTCCATGTCCAACATGAATAACCCATTGTTAATTGAACCAGTTGCATAAAAAATATTATCTAAAGATAAAACACACTTTGAAATATTGCATTCAAAGGAAAACCCCTTCCTGACAAGAGCAGGAATGGAGATAATATTTTTAGTAATACTGGGAACAAAGTAACAACTGTTTAATTCCAATACAATTCCAGATGGTAATGAGATGAAATAGTCTCCTACAGCAACAGCAGCAACCCGTGCCCCGTTTCCTACTCGTAGGTCCACCTCATGCTGTCCCACCTGCCTTCTTCTCTTGAGTTCCTGCACATTTGAACAAATGTGAACTCCACATGCAGTGTCCAACACCCATGATATAGAAGAAGATGAAAACATGACTTCAGTCACGTAAATACCTGAGCCAGAAGCGATGCTTCCCCTCTTATCTCCTTGGAGCGCTTTACAGTCCTTTTTCCAGTGACCCAGCTGGCCACAGTGGAAACACCTGTATTCCTTGGACCGCTTAACCTTCTGCTTCAGAGCCTTGCTGTAACTCTTGACAGGGGCCTTGCCCTTCTTCCCCTTCTTCTTGTTCCTAGAAGGAACCATTAAGACAGAGGTCGAAGGCTTTCCCTTCAGAGTTTCCTCAGTAGTCAAGAGCATATTCAGCAGCTCTGCCGGAGTACAATCGATTTTGTTCATATTAAAGTTAATAATGAACGCATCGAAAGAAGGCGGAAGAGACTGCAGAATAATGTCTACAGCAAGCTCCTGGTTGATGGTATGCCCCAGTTTCTCTAGAGCTTCCTTGTGCCCAATCATCTTGAGCACGTGAGCTCCCACTGGGCTCCCTTCAGCCAGTTTGCTCTGAAAGAACAGCTTTGTCAGATTATAGCGTTCTGTCCTCGCCTGTGCAGCATACAGCATCTTGAGGTTCGCTATCATGTCTATAGCAGACATATCCTCATGCTGACGCTGCAGCGGTGGCGTCATAGATGCTAGCATCAGGCAAGCGACATCAATGCTATCATTGACGTGCTTTTCATAGGCTTCCCGAACCGCCCTTGCGGCGTTCGGAGCGGGCTGAGGCGGTATCGCCGTCTCGAGGACATACAGTTTCCTCTCTGCCTTAAGAACGATCTTAAGGTGTCCAAACCAGTCTGAGAAGTTCGGCCCAGCAAACTTCTCCCTTTCCAGTAGGGATCGCACATTGAAGTTCATGGTGTTCGTTGCTGCAGGTATCTACAACAATGCAAGAACAGCAAGGTCAGTATCAATGTTAAGAATCAATCAGGACTTAAGAAAGATTATTTTTCTCACTATTTTATCTGGCTGAAAAATCCAGCAAAACAGCCCGAAAGAGTAGAACTCTTTTAGTGAGATGGGATCCAGATTTCATACTTGGTCTCCGCGTCCCGCTCAGGCGAGATAAGATGCACAGAGAGTACAAGCACTAATCTCTGGTAGGCTGCCCTAGCCAATCGCCAACCCATGCGATTCCCCTTCATCTGGGCAATCCAGCAGACTGTGCCAACTGAGTTGGTACAACACAATCTCTGACCCCACAGATGGCTGCCTCCATGCGCTACCATATGCGCCACATATGTAGCCAACATGGTCAAGCTGACCCGACCTACTCCCTGGACCACCACGTGCTATGCTGAGCAACGAGAAGCGATAAATCCCTTCTCTGTAACACGCAGGTGTAATCCCGCACCGTCTGAAGATAGATGGACGTGCCCACTGAGTGGGTACAACACGGCTCCAACGATAATCAGAACAGTGAGGTTTCGCGTCAGAAGGCTAACGAGCTTGATATTTTAGCGTTGGATTTTAACGGTCTTTTATCTTCTTCACTATCATGCAATTCCTATGGTGATAGCAGAAGATAAATAAATCATGCTGTTCTACTTATTTAAACAATAAAAGAAAGCATGAATCTTATGTGGTAAAAGCCCATAGCCCTAGTAAGACCTTAAGAACTTAAGTCTTCACTTGCTTTTCTTCATGGGTCTTTTGCTGCTCATCTGGCCCAACCCAGGGCCCAAGCGCCATCTGCAGCTCAGGTGCGCCCACCAGGTAAATGCGCCTGGTCCCAGAGTCGAACCCTGGACCTCCCACCTGGTCAAGTCACTGCTGCATGCGCCTCTGCCAAGTGTGCTCTGTGCTCTTGTCTGATTAATTTACAAATTAATCTATCTAGACAAGATTGACTCGCAGGTCAATTACATTTTATAAATTAAATGCAATGTGATGCGCAGATCACAATTAAAAATTAATTTACAAAATAATTTCCAGGCACGCAGGCCCCAGCACAGCACACATTTAACATGGGCAGCCCACATAAGAATAAATAAACAAGCAAATGGCATCAATCAGCATGTGATCCAAACAAGAAATTAAAACTTTTGAAAACCCCATAGGCATCAATTTTAATTTCCTTATTTGCCCTACATCCTTACAACGGTCCATTACTAGGGATCCACTCATCCAACCTAGTCAGATCCACTGCCCTTGCATGCACCAAGTCCTAACTGACTTGAGTCGACCAAAAGGTCAACCATGCATGCGCCAGGGCTGAACAACCACAATGAGGTCTGGCAAACGGGTGTGACCCCGGGCCTAACTCATGTGCGTTCATAGGTTGTCTCAATCAGACATCGCTACACGCCTGTCTACAGTCGACCTATAGCCATCTCGTGCTTGCGCACAGATGCTATCTGGTCAACCCATCAAGGCTGTCAGATGGTCTGATCAGACTGTCTGGATCTAACCTAGGGGATGACTTCAACCCTAATAACCCGTCTAAGGGTTTACAGTAAGGCCATAGATCTAGTGTGAGTCGCGCAAGTATTTAAGTTTTAAGAAAACCAACAACATACAAGCGCCAACTGAAGGTAACCTCATACATGCGCCTTTAACAAAATACAAGTTTCACCTATGATAACTTAACATGTATTTTCGCATGTAATATAGATCTAAGCATTGTTCGCAAACAAGGATCACAAAACATATAGCAATCATATAAATCATGCGTTAACCTCGCTCTGATACCAATTGAAAGGTTTGCATGAGGGGGCGAAACCCTATCTCATAGGCGCATATGGGAATAAAGGCAGCGGAAAGGGGGTTTCTAGATCTTGCATGCTATATGATCAACAAAAATGACCCGATTGCAAATAGAGAAGGATCATACCATAGCCATTTCTAGATGGCGCCTTAGAAGCAAAGATCGAAATGGATCTTCTCCAGAGGTGACGCACACAATTGATGTCGCCTACTCCCTTTGGCGATCCTTGTGCTAGCAAGGTCCCAAGTAGTCTTGTCGAGTGATAGGGAAGAAGAACTTCTTGGCTTGGCGACTTTTCTCTTGTCGTCTCTTCCTCTCGTTCACGCACGAATGCCTCAAGAGCCAAAGACGAATTGGCGACAAAGCGTGAAGGCGTGAAGAGGGAAAACGTGAAGCGTGGTCACGTTGAGAAGTGCTATCCAAAAAATAGCATGCCACTTCTCCACATGCGATCTTGGGTTTACCCCAATCGCAAATTCCACTTCACCTTTGAACCACGCGCTCATCCATGAGCCGGTTCATTTTGAATTTGGTTCAATAACCAAATAAACCAAGCCATAAGTCCAGATCACACTAAACCCTAAGGCTCCAGATCTGACCGTTCATCTCTTTGATGCTCCTGATCTCACCGATCTAGCATCCAATCTCTCAATCGAAGCTTACCGATCTCAAGCCCTAATCAATCAAACATGATCAGACCAGATCTCACTTACAATCAGAGATTAAATCCCTTTAAACTGAACCCAAACAATTCAGTCCACACGATCTGACTTAAGTAAGCTATATCATCAAATTGTGCGACCCTGAGGGTTTCCTTTAAATGTCGGTAACGATAACTCACGTCATCACGATCAGTGAGGGGTATCTAGCAACACATCACTGTCTCCCGATATAAAGAAAAGAGTCTTCCAAGACTACACCCAAAAACAGCACAAGTGTGAATCAACTCACTAGGCATGCATAATTCCTTTGCCACTGGATGTTCTTATTGGACAAGCGTGTCAAGCCTGTAACTCCAATATGATGAGCATGATTAGATCAGATGAACATAGTCACCTGGGTATGGCCATACACTTTCTCAATCATCTCATCCAGGGGGCCCCTTTAGAACATCACACTCCTTAAACAAGGAGACGGCAATCCTTTGTCTATCACTAGTGCCCTAACCTGACTCAAGCTCATTATCCAAGATAGTCTATAATCATTATGTTTCAAATGATATTGAACTACCTCAAAACAATGACAATCATCATTTAGAAAACACAAGTGATCTCAAGTCAGAGGAAATGTGCCACTTGTTACAATCAAGGAATATTCACATTGTGACAAGCAATTGAATATCCTAGTAGGGTCTGTCCAGTACATCCAATGTACCCATGAGTCTACATCTTATTCCATGCTCGAAGCATCCTATAAGATTAGAACACATATTAGTCTTAACCATATCAAGGCTGTCTCATGTTCACCAAGATATATCGACTAAGGACTTAACAGCATGTCAGCCCAGCTGAACAGCTTTGAGACATTATTCAGAAGTACAATTATTGCAGCAGACAATATAACAACCTGAATAACAACCATGCCGTTATAAACATAAGAGTTTATTACATGATACTGATGCAATCCCAAGGCCTCAAACATTAGCCTTAAGGGCATACCCCAACAGGTATGTGAAAGCCCCCTAAATCTAAGGGGGGGGGGGGGGCGAAACCCTAATAGGAGGCGCATATAAAATTCGCAAGGAAGCAAGGGTTTCTTAAAGATCTTTTACATGCCATATGATCAACTGTCAAATGATTGAATAGATCAAGAAGAAGATCATACCATAGCCATTGATTCGAATGGCGTCTTGGAAGAAGATGGCGAAAGGGCTCTCCTCCAAAGGTGACGCACACAAGAGGATGATGACTACTCCTTGTGTTCCTTGTGCTAGCAAGGTTCTCCAAGTGCCCTTATCGTATGGAAGGGATGAGATCTACACTTCTTGGCCGAATCCTCTCTTGTCGTCAACCTTCACCACGCAAGAGTGAGTCTTTGAGAGCAAGGGGCGAGAGACGAGAATAGAGAAGCGTTGCACTCGAACGTGGAGGCGTTTTCCACTTTGGAAAACCGAATTTCCAAAAATAGCAAATGCTTCAATACATGCGTTATGCGTTCACTCCAAGTGAACCGAACGCTCATCCCTCTAAATTGAACCATGCGCTCATACATGAGCCGGTTCAATTTGGATTTGGTTCAAGGACCAAATCAAGCCAAGCCTTGGTCCAGATCACCTTAAACCCTAAGATTCAAGATCTGACCGTTCATCTCTTGATGCTCTTGATCTCACCGATCTAGCATCAATTCTCTCGATCGAAGCTTACCGATCTCAAGCCCTAATCAATCAAACATGATCAGACCAGATCTCACTTACAATCAGAGTTTAAATCCCTTAAACTGAACCAAAACAATTCAGTCCACACGATCTGACTTAAGTAAGCCATATCATCAAATTGTGCGACCCTAAGGGTTTCCTTTAAATGTCGGTAATGATAACTTACGTTATCACGATCAGTGAGGGGTATCTAGCAACACATCACTGTCTCCCGATATAAAGGAAAGAGTCTTCCAAGACTACACCCAAACCATAGCACAAGTGTGAATCCACTTCACTAGACATACATGTTTCCTTTGCCACTGGATGTTCTTATTGGACATGCGTGTCAAGCTTGTAACTCCAATATGATGAGGATGATTAGATCAGATGAACATAGTCATCTGGGTATGGCCATACACTTTCTCAATCATCTCATCCAGGGGGCCCCTTTAGAACATCACACTCCTATCAAGGAGACGGCAATCCTTTATCTATCACTAGTGTCCTAACCTGACTCATGATCATTATCCAAGATAGTCTATAACCATTATGTTTCAAATGATATTGAACTACCTCAAAACAATGACAATCATCATTTAGAAACACAAGTGATCTCAAGTCAGAGGAAGTATGCCACTTGTTTGCATACAAGGATTATTCACATTGTGACAAGCAATTGAACATCCTAGTAGGGTCTGTCCAGTACATCCAATGTACCTATGAGTCTACATCTTATTCCATGCTCGAAGCATCCTATAAGATTAGAACACATATTAGTCTCAATCATATCAAGGCTGTCTCATGTTCACCAAGATATCTCGACTAAGGACTTAACTGCATGTCAGCCAAGCTGAACAGCATTGAGACATTATTCAGAAGTGTACATATGACTGCAGATAATGCAACAACATGAATAACAACCATTGCCTTTATAAACATGAAGTTTATACATGATACTGATACAACCCCGAGGCCTCAAACATTAGCCTTAAGGGCATACCCCAACAATCTCCCACTTGCACTTAATCTAATGGTTGAGATATCTCAAACCCATATTATTACAGTGCTTCTCATGCTTCTGCTGCGCCAGAGGCTTTGTAAGCGGGTCAGCCAGATTGTCATCTGTATGAACCTTGCAGATTTTGATCTTGCCTCGATCAATGATCTCCCGGATCAAGTGAAACCGTCTTTGTATGTGCTTGGACTTCTGGTGCGACCGTGGTTCCTTTGCTTGTGCGATTGCTCCAGTGTTATCACAGAAGATAACCAAAGGATCTGCACTCGAAGGAACAACACCAAGTTCCTGAACGAATTTACGAATCCACACTGCCTCCTTAGATGCTTCTGAGGCTGCAACATACTCGGCTTCTGTTGTGGAATCAGCAACAATAGATTGTTTAAAACTTTTCCACACCACTGCTCCTCCATTCAAGCTAAAAACATAGCCTGATTGCGATCGGAAATCATCCTGGTCAGATTGGAACGAAGCGTCAGTATATCCTTCAATACTGAGTTCTTCCTGACCACCATACACCAAGAACATATCTTTGGTCCTCCGAAGATATTTCAAAATGTTCTTGACTGCAATCCAGTGCGCCTGACCTGGATTACTTTGGAATCGACTGGTCACGCTTAACCCGTAAGCGACGTCTGGGCGAGTACACAACATCACATACATAATGGACCCAATAGTCGAAGCATAAGGCGTATTGTCCATTTCATCTTTCTCAGTCTGTGTTTGCGGACACTGACTCTTCGAAAGATTCAGACCATGTCTGACTGGAAGATATCCTCTTTTAGAATTCTCTAAATGGAATCTCTCCAGGACTTTATCGATGTAAGTACTCTGGCACAGCCCGAGAAGCCTCTTAGATCTATCTCTGTAGATCTTCACACCTAATACATAGGCTGCTTCTCCTAGATCTTTCATCTGGAAACATTTTCTTAACCATGCCTTAACCGCATGTAGTTCAGGAATATCGTTTCCAATGATTAAGATATCATCGACGTAGAGGACTAGGAATGTAATTACGCTCCCACTAAACCTCTTATATACACACGGGTCATCTTCATTCTTGATGAAACCAAATTCACAGATTGATTCATCAAAACGAATGTTCCAGCTTCTTGATGCTTGCTTAAGTCCATAAATGGACTTCTTTAACTTGCATATTTTATGACGATCTGATGGATTAGTGAAACCTTCAGGTTGTGTCATATACACATCCTGATCCAGATTTCCATTAAGGAAAGCGATCTTCACATCCATCTGCCAGATCTCATAATCATAATATGCTGCTATTGCGAGAATGATCCGAATAGACTTGAACATAGCTACAGGAGAGAAAGTTTCATCATAATCTATCCCGTAGATTTGTTTGAAACCTTTCGCAACTAGCCTGCCTTTATAGGTAACCACGTTACCATCCATGTCTATCTTCTTCTTGAAGATCCATTTACAGCCTATAGGGATTACTCCCGGAGGCGGATCAACCAAATCCCAGACTTGGTTATCTGACATGGAGTCCATCTCGGCTCGCATAGCTTCAAGCCATCTCGCTGATTCTGGTCCACTGACCGCATCCGCATAAGTGAGGGGTTCATCATGATCAATGATGTAGACTCCGTCATAGCGCTCAGGCTGTCGACGGATCCTTCCCGATCTTCGCGGTTCCCGTGATATCTGAGCCTCAGGTTGTTCAATAACCTGTTCTACTGGCTCATGCTCATCCAACTGTGCTTGACCACTTTGTCCTTCCTCTGGATTCTCATCCAGCTTTATTTCTCTCCCACTGGCCTCTTGCAGAAGAAATTCCTTCTCAAGAAAAATAGCCGTCCGAGCAACAAATACTTTGTTCTCTTTGGGGTCGTAGAAATAATAACCCTTAGTTTCCTTAGGGTAACCGACAAAGATGCATTTCTCAGATCTGCTCTCTAGTTTCCCAGAGGCGAGCTTTTTGACATAAGCCTCGCAACCCCAGATCTTAATAAATGTCAAGCTCGGCTGTTTCCCATACCATAACTCATATGGAGTCTTTGAAACTGCCTTGGATGGCACTCAGTTTAGTACCTTTGCAGCTGTTTCCAGTGCAAATCCCCAAAAGGAGTAAGGTAGAGTAGCCTGACTCATCATTGAACGAACCATATCCAATAAGGTTCTGTTCCTCCTCTCGGACACACCATTCCATTGCGGTGTTCCTGGCGGAGTAAGCTGTGAGACAATCCCACACTGCTTCAGATAGTCAGTAAACTCTCGACTTAGGTATTCTCCACCTCGATCTGAGCGAAGTGCCTTGATATTTCGGCCTAGCTGATTTTGCACTTCATTTTTGAACTCTTTGAACTTGTCAAAAGATTCACTCTTATGTCTCATTAGATAGACATACCCGTATCTACTGAAATCATCAGTAAAGGTAATGAAGTATGAATAGCCACCTCTGGCATGTTTACTAAATGGCCCACACACATCACTGTGAATGAGGTCAAGTAAACCTGAAGCCCTTTGACCTTTGATAGGAAAAGGAGCCTTCGTCATTTTACCCATTAAACAAGCTTTGCATGTATCAAGCTCCTCATAGGAGAATGATCCCAGCAGTCCATGATCATGCAACCGCTTAATGCGTTTCTCGTTAATATGGCCTAAACGACTATGCCATAGCAAGGTGCTGTCATCAGCATACTTGGCTTCTTATTATCAATATTTTGTATAGAATATTCCATGTCCAACATGAATAACCCATTGTTAATTGATCCAGTAGCATAAACAATATTATCATAAGAAATAACACACTTTGAAATATTGCATTCAAAGGAAAACCCTTTCCTGACAAGAGCAGGAATAGAGATAATATTTTTCGTTATGCTAGGTACAAAATAACAATTGTTCAATTCTAATACAAGTCCAGATGGTAATGAGATGTGATATTCTCCTACAGCAACAGCAGCAACCCGTGCTCCGTTTCCAACTCGTAGGTCCACCTCATGCTGTCCCACTTGTCTTCTTCTCTTGAGTTCCTGTACATTTGAACAAATGTGAACTCCACATGCAGTGTCCAACACCCATGATATAGAAGAAGAAACCATGACTTCAGTCACGAAAATACCTGAGCCAGAAGCAAAAGGATTGCTTCCCTTCTTGTCTCCTTGGAGCGCTTTACAGTCCTTTTTCCAGTGACCCAGCTGGCCACAGTGGAAACATCTGTATTCCTTCGACCGCTTAACCTTTTGTTTCAGAGCCTTGCTGTAGCTCTTGACAGGGGCTTTGCCCTTCTTCCCTTTCTTCTTGTTCCTTGAAGGAACCATCAAGACAGAGGTTGAAGGCTTTCCCTTTAGAGTCAACTCTGTAGTCAAGAGCATGTTCAGTAACTCTGCCGGGGTACAGTCGATCTTGTTCATATTAAAGTTAATGATGAACGGATCGAAAGAGGTCGGGAGAGACTGCAATATGATGTCTACAGCAAGCTCCTGATTGATGGTATGTCCCAGTTTCTCTAGAGCCTCCTTGTACCCAATCATCTTGAGTACGTGAGCTCCCACTGGACTCCCTTCAGCCAGTTTGCTCTGAAAGAAAAGTTTAGTCAAATTGTAGCGTTCAGTCCTAGCCTGTGCAGCATACAGCAGCTTGAGGTTTGCTATAATTTGTATAGCAGATAGATCCTCATGCTGACGCTGCAGCTCTGGCGTCATAGACGCAAGCATCAGGCAAGCGACATCAATGCTATCATTGACATGCTTTTCATAGGCATCGCGAACCGCCCTTGCAGCGTTCGCAGCGGGTTGAGGCGGTATAGCCGTCTCGAGGACATACAGCTTCCTCTCTGCCTTAAGAACAATCTTAAGGTGTCTGTACCAGTCTGAGAAGTTTGGCCCAGCAAACTTCTCTCTTTCCAGTAGGGATCGCACATTGAAATTCGTGGTGTTCGTTGCTGCAGTAATCTACAACAATGCAAGAACAGCAAGGTCAGTATCAATGTTTAGAATCAATCCAGGACTTAAGAAAGATTCTTTTCTCACTATTTTATCTGACTGAAAAATCCATTAAACAGTCCGAAAGAGTAACGCTCTTTTAGTGAGATGGGATCCAGATTTCATACTTGGTCTCCGCGTCCCGCTCAGGCGAGATAAGATGCACAGAGAGTACAAGCACTAATTTCTGGTAGGCAATGCCTGCCAATCGCCAACCCGTGCGATTCCCCTTCATCTGGGCAATCCAGCAGACTATGCCAACTGAGTTGGTACAACACAGTCTCTGATCCCACAGATGGCTGCCTCCATATAGCTCACATATGCTCAGTATGTAGCCTACATGGTCAAGCTGACCTGACCTACTCCCTGGACCACCACGTGCTATGCTGAGCAACGAGAAGCGATAAATCCCTTCTCTGTAACACGCAGGTGTAATCACACACCGTCTGAAGATAGATGGGCGTGCCCACTGAGTGGGTACAACACGGCCCCAACGATAGTCAGAACAGTGAGGTTTCGCGTCAGAAGGCTTACGTGCTTGATATTTTAGCGTTGGATTTTAACGGTCTTTTATCTTCTTAACTATCATGCATAACCTATGGCGATAGCAGAAGATTAAATCATGCAGTTCTAATTATATAAACAATAAGTAGAAAGCATGCTGATCTTATGTGGTAAAAGCCCATTAAACCTAAGTAAGACCTTAATTTAACTTAAGTCTTCACTTGAGCTCTTCATGGGTCTTTTGCCTTCTCATCTGGCCCAACCCAGGGCCCGAGCGCCCACTGCATCTCAGGTGCGCCCACCAGGTAAATGCGCCTGTCCCAGAGTCGAACCCTGGACCTCCCACCTGGTTAAGCCTCAAGCTGCATGCGCCTCTGCCATGTGTGCTCTGTGCTCTTGTCTGATAAAATTACAATTTAATCTATCTAGACAAGATTGACTCGCAGGTCAATTACACTTTATAAATTAAATAACATGTGATGCGCAGATCACAATAAAAATTAATTTACAATTTTAATTCCAGGCACGCAGGCCCCAGCACAGCACACATTAATTAGGCAGCCCACATAAGATTAAATAAACAAGCATCATGGCATCCAACCAACATGTGATCCAAATAAGAAAATAAAATTTTCGAAAACCCATTGGCATCAATTTTAATTTTCTTATGTGCCTTACTACCTTACAACGGTCCATTACTAGGGATCCACTCATCAGACCTAGTCTTATCCACTGCCCTTGCATGCACCAAGTCCTAACTGACTTGAGTCGACCTAATGGTCAACCATGCATGCGCTGGGCTGAACAACCCTCATGAGTTCTGGCAAGCGGGTGTGATCCCGGGCCTAACTCATACGCGTTCACTGGTTGTCTCAACCAGACATCGCTACACGCCTGTCTGCAGTCGACCTATAGCCACCTTGTGCTTGCGCACAGATGCCATCTGGTCGACCCATCTAGGCTGTCAGATGGTCTGATCAGACTGTTTGGATCTTAACTAGGTGATGACTTCAACCCTACTAACCCGTCTAAGGGTTTATAGCAAGCGCTTAGATCTAAGTGAGGCGCGCAAGTGATTAAGTTTTTTAAGAAAAACTACAACATTCAACATGCGCAACTATGTAAGCATCAAACATGCGCCAACATAAAATATATTCAACTAGTAGTTTCGCATGATGAGAAAACTTAGATCTATGCATAAACGCATACATGGATCACCTTCAGCAATCATATGAACATATATAAACCAATGCTCTGATACCAATTGAAAGCCCCCTAAATCTAAGGGGGGGGGGGGGGCGAAACCCTAATAGGAGGCGCATATAAAATTCGCAAGGAAGCAAGGATTTCTTAAAGATCTTTTACATGCCATATGATCAACTGTCAAATGATTGAATAGATCAAGAAGAAGATCATACCATAGCCATTGATTCGAATGGCGTCTTGGAAGAAGATGGCGAAAGGGCTCTCCTCCAAAGGTGACGCACACAAGAGGATGATGACTACTCCTTGTGTTCCTTGTGCTAGCAAGGTTCTCCAAGTGCCCTTATCGTATGGAAGGGATGAGATCTACACTTCTTGGCTGAATCCTCTCTTGTCGTCAACCTTCACCACGCAAGAGTGAGTCTTTGAGAGCAAGGGGCGAGAGACGAGAATAGAGAAGCGTTGCACTCGAACGTGGAGGCGTTTTCCACTTTGGAAAACCGAATTTCCAAAAATAGCAAATGCTTCAATACATGCGTTATGCGTTCACTCCAAGTGAACCGAACGCTCATCCCTCTAAATTGAACCATGCGCTCATACATGAGCCGGTTCAATTTGGATTTGGTTCAAGGACCAAATCAAGCCAAGCCTTGGTCCAGATCACCTTAAACCCTAAGATTCAAGATCTGACCGTTTATCTCTTGATGCTCTTGATCTCACCGATCTAGCATCAATTCTCTCGATCAAAGCTTACCGATCTCAAGCCCTAATCAATCAAACATGATCAGACCAGATCTCACTTACAATCAGAGTTTAAATCCCTTAAACTGAACCAAAACAATTCAGTCCACACGATCTGACTTAAGTAAGCCATATCATCAAATTGTGCGACCCTAAGGGTTTCCTTTAAATGTCGGTAACGATAACTTACGTTTTCACGATCAGTGAGGGGTATCTAGCAACACATCACTGTCTCCCGATATAAAGAAAAGAGTCTTCCAAGACTACACCCAAACCATAGCACAAGTGTGAATCCACTTCACTAGACATACATGTTTCCTTTGCCACTGGATGTTCTTATTGGACATGCGTGTCAAGCTTGTAACTCCAATATGATGAGGATGATTAGATCAGATGAACATAGTCATCTGGGTATGGCCATACACTTTCTCAATCATCTCATCCAGGGGGCCCCTTTAGAACATCACACTCCTATCAAGGAGACGGCAATCCTTTATCTATCACTAGTGTCCTAACCTGACTCATGATCATTATCCAAGATAGTCTATAACCATTATGTTTCAAATGATATTGAACTACCTCAAAACAATGACAATCATCATTTAGAAACACAAGTGATCTCAAGTCAGAGGAAGTATGCCACTTGTTTGCATACAAGGATTATTCACATTGTGACAAGCAATTGAACATCCTAGTAGGGTCTATCCAGTACATCCAATGTACCTATGAGTCTACATCTTATTCCATGCTCGAAGCATCCTATAAGATTAGAACACATATTAGTCTCAATCATATCAAGGCTGTCTCATGTTCACCAAGATATCTCGACTAAGGACTTAACTGCATGTCAGCCAAGTTGAACAGCATTGAGACATTATTCAGAAGTATACATATGACAGCAGATAATGCAACAACATGAATAACAACCATTGCCTTTATAAACATGAAGTTTATACATGATACTGATACAATCCCGAGGCCTCAAACATTAGCCTTAAGGGCATACCCCAACAGTATGAGAGGGGAGGCAATTAGGGTTTAGGGTTTAGGAAACTCGCCAAGAGCTTTCCACAAACCCCTTCCACTTAGCCATATGAGCCCAAGACCTTTCTCAGAAGTGCTCCAAGCCATATCAGCCCCAAGACTTGTGATAAAGGCAAGCATACCATCAAAGGATCAAGGGGCAAGGCGCCTAAACCTTCCAAATAAGCAAAAGGGGCCCACTCCTCCCCATTATGCCCTTATGCGCTAATGGGGGGAGATTTATCCCCATTATACCCTTTTAGCCCATTATCACTTCATGACAACTTGTTATTGGGCCTCATTTTGTAATGAGCTAGCCCAAACTTCATTGCACAAGTTGATCAAGCCATTGGATCCAATCCAATGTAACCCAAAGTCAAATGTGACCAACCATGGTCAATTTTGGGTCAACCTATCAAAAATGAAGTTTGGCTCCAATAACTCTCTTCCATCTCATCAGGCCCATTGGCGCTGTTGAAATCTCCAAAATAGATCTGAGCTATCTAATAACTCGATCATAAGGTTTCTCGATTAATACGAGAACTTGGGTATCAAGGTGTGCGACCCTGTAGGTTCCTCTAACGTTGGCAGTGCTGACCTAAGGTCACCACAAGCAGTGAGTGGCACCTAGCAGTGCATCGCTGCTACCCAAGTCATCGAAATGGATATTGACATCGACATCCCCATCATCGCAACTAGGTACAGATGCATTACAATCTCTTTGCCAAACTAATATCTGATTGGACAAGTGTGTCACCACACGTTTTCACCCAATCAAATGGTTATGACTAAATCAGGTTCTCACCTAAGTATGACCATACACTTTTAGTCATAGAACCATAAGGGGGCCCTGAGGATATCATGCTTCCGTCAGGAAGGGGCAAATCCTCTATCTGTCCATTAACCTTCTCATATGGATCGTGACATACTCAATGACAACCATTATTACCTACCAACTACGGCGAGGTATTAGGTTGCATCAAAGCATGTCCTTAACGATATAGAATGGTCAATGACCTCAAGTCAAGGGATCAATGCATCTCCTGTCACTTGTGAGGATAACTGATGACACCAAGTCATAGCCTCATAGCGGGTCAGTCCAGTATATCCACCACTGATATACCCATATGTCTGCATTAGCACCTCATGCCTAACCAGCCCATATTCTAGTCTCTCAAGTACCACAGCTGTCCCACATTCACTAAGGTACATTGATTGGGGACAACCATTTGAGCACAGATCCAATCTGTCTCTAGGGATATTATTATGTAAGTATATAATCGCAGATGTAGATAAACAAGGATAACGACAATACCAGAATGATATATAAATATCAGAGTCAAGTAGTACAAAGATGGACCAATACTAGGTCTCAGGGCATATACACCAACAATCTCCCACTTGCACTAAAACCTAGAGGTCGAAGAACCTCAACCCCATATCCCTAGCATGACCATCATGCTTCTACTGCGCCAAAGCCTTGGTTAGTGGGTCTGCCAGATTATTCTCTGTGTCAACTCTGCTAATCTTAACATCACCATAGTCAATGATCTCTCTAATTAGGTGAAATCTCCTGAGTATGTGTTTGGAGTTTTGATGAGACCGTGGTTCCTTAGTTTGTTCAATTGCCCCATTGTTGTCACAGTAGAGCTCAATGGGATCTACTGCACTTGGAACCACCTGAAGTTCAGAAATGAACTTCCTTATCCAAACGGCTTCTTTGGCTGCCTCAGAAGTGGCCACATACTCAGCCTCGGTTGTAGAATCAACTATGGTGGATTGCTTGAAGCTTTTCCAGCAAACAATGCCTCCATTCATCTTGAACATATAGCCGGCCTACGATCTGAAGTCATCAGGGTCAAACTGGAATGACACATCAGTGTAGCCCTAAATAATGAGCTCTTCCTATCCCCCGTAGAACAAGAACAAATCCTTAGTTCTTCTCAGATACTTAAGGTTGTTCTTTACAGCCACCCAGTGTTGCAGGCCTGGATTGGATTGGTATCGGCTGGTTATGCTCACAGCATAAGCCACATCTAGTCTAGTACACAACATTGCATATATGATCGATCCTACTGCCGAAGCATAAGGAACTTGGCTCATGTCATCCCTCTCAGCCTGTGTGGTGGGACACTGGCACTTGGAGAGAGTAAGACTATGTCTTACTGGAAGGTATCCTTTCTTAGATTGCTCTAAGTTGAACCTCTCCAATACCTTATCAATGTAGGTACTTTGACTTAGGGCCAGAAGCCTCTTGGATCTATCCTGGTAGATCCTCACGCCTAGGATATAGGCGGCCTCCCCTAAGTCCTTCATCTCGAAACACTTCCCCAACCATGTCTTCAAAGACTGAAGACTAGGGATGTCATTTCTGATGAGGAGTATGTCATCGACATACAGGACCAAAAAAGTCACCAAGCTCCCACTAAATTTTTTGTATACACAGGGGTCATCTTCACTTTTGATAAAGGTATAATCTCTTACAGCTTCATCAAACCGAAGATTCCAACTTTGAGATGCCTACTTCAATCCATATATGGATTTCTTTAACCTGCAGACTTTATTAGCATTAGCAGGATGGATGAAGCCATTAGGTTGTGTCATATACACATCCTCTGTTAGCTTCCCGTTAAGGAATGCTGTCTTAACATCCATTTGCCATATCTCATAGTCATGATATGCAGCTATAGCAAGCAGAATCCGAATGGATTTGATCATGGCTACTAGCGAAAAGGTTTCATCATAGTCCACCCCGTGGACTTGTCTGAATCCTTTAGCTACTAGTCTACCTTTATAGGTAACTATGTTGCCATCCATGTCAGTCTTACTTTTGAAGACCCATTTACTCCCTATGGGTTTTACCCCATTAGGCAGCTCAACCAAATCCCAGACTTGGTTAGCTGTCCTGGAATCCATCTCAGATTTCATGGCCTCAAGCCATTTCTCAGAGTCCGGTCGAGCGACCGCCTCATTATAAGTCTTGGGCTTATCCTCAATGATGAAGATCCCGTCGTGTTGGGTCGGCAGCAACCCATACCTCTTAGGTGCACGATGAACCCTCCCAGACCTATGTGGGACTTGTGTCTGAGCTTCAGGTTGCCTAGCAACCGGTGTAGGCGGCTCAGGTTCCATCTCCTTGTCTTGTAGTTGCACTTGGACCTCATCCGAGTTAAACTTCCTCCCACTGACTTCTCTCATGAGAAATTCTTTCTCTAGAAAGACAGCACCTCGAGCAACAAAAACGTTATTCTCAGTGGGAACATAGAAGTAGTAACCCTTAGTTTTCTTAGGGTACCCCACAAACACACATTTATCAGATCTAGGTTCTAGCTTGCTAGAATCTTGACATTTGACATAAGCCTCACATCCCCAGATCCTGATAAAAGAGAGGTTAGGGCGTCTTCCACTCCATACCTCGTATGGTATCTTGGAGACACTCTTAGATGGAACGTTATTCAGTATGAGAGAAGCTGTCTCAAGTGCATGAATCCAGAATGAGGGTGGAAGAGTTACATGACTCATCATTGAATGAACCATGTCTAATAAGGTTCGGTTTCTCCTCTTAGACACACCATTCCATTGAGGTGTTCCAGGAGGAGTGAGTTGGGATAAGATCCCACACTCTCTAAGATAGTCAAAAAACTCACCGCTTAGGTACTCTCCACCACGATCTGATCGAAGAGTTTTGATTGATCTACCAAGCTGGTTCTCTACTTCATGTCTAAACTCCTCAAACTTCTCAAAGGATTCAGACTTATGTCTAATCAAGTAGACATGACCATATCTACTGAAGTCATCAGTAAATGTGATGAAGTAGTTGTACCCTCCACTGGCTTGTTTATTGAAAGGCCCACACACATCACTGTGTATAAGTTCCAATAAACCTCTTGCCCTCTCACCAGTCTTGGTGAAGGGTGCTTTTGTCATATTCCCTAATAAACAAGGCTCACAAGTATCAAATTCCTCCAAGGAACTTGAATCCAACAACCCATTTGCATGGAGTTGCTGAATGTGATTCTTGTTTATATGGGCTAATCGACAGTGTCATAGGAAAGCACCAACTGAACCACTCAGTTTGATCCTTTTGCTATTTACATTACAAATAGAACTATCCATGTCCAAGACATAACCCATTGCACAAAGTACCCTTCCCATAAAACATGTTTGCAAATGAAAAAGAACATGAGTTCTCCTTTATTTCAAACTTAAATCCTTTCTTTGCCAAGCAAGGAGTGGATATAATGTTTTTAGTAAGTGAAGGTATATAATAGCAATGATCTAGTTCTAATTGAAGTCCAAAAGGCAGGGAGTGAGTAAAAACTCCTACAGCAACAGTAGTAACTTGTGCTCCATTTCCAACCCGTAGGTTAATCTCTCCAGGTCGCACCGATCTACTTTTCTTGAGCCCCTGCATATTTGTACAAATATGAGCTCCATATGTGGTATCCAATACCCATGACATAGAAGTAGAAAGGTTGATGTTGTGTCCGCAAGTGCACGGATACTCGAAGTAATAAAGAAAGTATCAAATCCACAGGGACCTATGTTGTTGAGTACCGAATAATTGATTTTTCACTATCTAGGCAATCGAAAGAGTGTAAACTAGCAATCGAGGACCAAAGCGCTAAAACGGAATTATCAGAGAGAAAAGATGGGACTAGGGTTTCGTTCACTTTAATTTTTATGACTAGACATGAATAAAGATTTCGTCAGTTCAATTTCAACATGATGAAGATGTAATTTACTTTAAAAAAAAGGATTGTCTCACTTTCATGCAGACAACCATGCAGGGATAAATCTTTGCTTTCGCGTAAGAGTCATCCCAATACTGAAGACAAGTAAATCATCAAACTAAGAACTCAAGGATCACTTTCGTGCATCCGAGCTCTAGGTCGATAATCTCTAGTGGAATCTCGAGGATCACTTTCGTGTATCCGAGTCTCGACACTAGTTTTACTCATGGTTCTCCAACGTTCTGATCTTTGCTCTCGCACAAGATCTCCACATTTGAAAACTCAGACTCAATCATAGATTTATGTTATTATCATGGCAATTAGTTTATTAGAATCAAGCAAATAAGAACTAACCTAAAAGGGGTCATAACATGCAATTCTAGGGTTTCAAATTCTCAAGCACTTACTCTTCAGTCAATGGCGAAAATTCTAAAACATGAATAATAATATAGATCTATGGAGAGTCTAAGAACGATCATCACATAAGTAAAATCATCATGCTAAGATTAAACGCAATGAAATAGTGAAATATAGTCATCTAGTCATTAAAAATCAAGTGAATTACTCCCCCATGTCCCAAAATAGGTTTAAGCTATCATAGAGGGAATATTACAATAATCCATGTTGAAGAAAATCGAAAGAAAGAAGAAAGAGAAATTACGGTATGGCCGTAATCTAGAGCGAACAGCGGCGGTGCTCAGTTTTCTAGTGATTTCTCCTCCGTCTGATCTCCGATCACGTTGAAACTTTAGGTGCTCCTTCTCCTCCTCTATGCGTAGCTTCCACTCAAATTGCACGGCCGGATATACGTTATACGCTTCCCGGCGGTGAAACCTAGTGCGGCGGCATGTGTGGCGATTTCTCTCTCTGTGGTGGACGAAAATTAGGGCTTTTGGTATGCTTGGCTTTGTCTCATCGATGGCTCCCCTTCTCTTCCTCTCGGCTTCGAATATAAAGGCCTGTATCATCTGCAATCAACCGCACAAAATTGGGCTTCAGAGTTGACCGGGAAAGTCACGAGCAGCGTTGTAATTACGGCCATAATGGTTTTTACGGCAGTGCCGTAATCTGGACAGTGAGTTCTCGGTTCGAAATCTTCTGGAATTACGGTACCGTAATGTTATTTACGGTAGTGCCGTAATGTCAACAATCTTTCAGATTGAAAATTGACCCGAATTACGGTACCGTAGAGTTCTTACGGTAGTACCGTAAACTCCATCGATTCTCTAATCAAAAACGCTCCAAATTACGGTACCGTAAAGCCTATGTTGGGGGTGCCGTAATTTGCTCTGAAGCTCCAAATCTTCTGAAATTTGACATGTGATCTCTTTTTGATGTTGTGAATTCAATTATGTACTTGGATTGCTTGAAATCGACTGGAAAACATGCTTTTTTGCCTGAAAATCATTAAAAACAGAAAAGAGTGTAGATTCTGCAAATATTGATAAAAAGGGCATAAAAATAAGCAAAGTTTGAGCCTTATGACTTGTTGTGTTCCGCAAGTGCACGGACACTCGAAGTAATAAAATAGATATCGAACCACAAAGACCTTGTTGCTAAGTACTGAATAATTGATTTCTCGCCAGCTAGGCAATCGGAAAATAGTGAATCAAACTATCGAAAAGAACACTGTGAAAATATCAGAGAAGGGATCGGGACTATGGGTTCATCTACTTTAATTTCTAATGGCTAGATTAAGATAAGTGTCTGTCAATCCAATTTTATCATGATAAAGGTATAGTTTATCCCATAAATAAATTGTTTCGCTCTCGCGCAAATAGTCGTACAAAGAACTGATATTCACTCTCATGCAAGACCTATTCAATGCTGAAAATAAGTAAAGCATCAACTAAGAACTCGAGGATCACTCTCATGCATCCGAATTCTAAAGTTGACAACCTCAAGTGGAAACTCAAGATCACTCTCGTGCATCAGAGTCTCAACACAAGTTTTACTCAAGGTTCTCTGATGACTCGATACTGAATTTCTTGCAGCATCAAATCATGTCTAAAATATTAACTCAATCCAAAGAATCATAAAATCAACAAGGCATTAAATTTCTCTAAGAATTAGAATTCGAAGAATAACCTAATCTCCTACAATAATTTCAAACTCGATAATTCCTAGGGTTCCGAATTTCAAGCAATCAAATTCTCAGTCTATTTTGGAAAATTGTAAAACATGCTAATATTTATAAAACTAAGGATAATTAAAGAGCAATCAATCACAAAAGTAAAATTATCACAATAAAATTAGTTTGACAAAATTAGGGTTTTCTAGTCATTAAGAAACAAAGAGATTACACCCTCATATCCCAAAGAAAGATTAAGCTACCATGATGAAGGAATAACAATAAAACATGTTTCTGTATGAATAGGAATCGAAAAGAAGATGAGAAGAGTTACAAAACAGTGTTGTAATGAAATTACAACACCGTAATTGCCTAGAACAGTGCTGTCACCGCTGTTTCATTGATTTCTCCACCAATCGGAAACCTTTTACTTTGAAACTTCAGATGCACGTTCTCCTTCACTAGGTGAAGCTCTCTGTCAAATTTTGTGGCAGGAGGTGTTCTGTAGGCTGAGAACCGATGAACCCTAGAAATTCTATCTCCCCCTCAATTTCGTCATGGATTTCCCTCTTAAAAATTGGGGCTTTTGATGCGTTTCTCTTCTCCTCATTGAGACGAGTCTGCCACTTCTTTCAGATCTCAATTTGGACTTCTGAATCAAAAGATATGGTCTTTTTAATTTTCAAGCGAAAAAATCAGATTTCCGGGTTTCAAAATACGGTACCGCATCCTGAATACGGTAGTACCGTATTTCCTTCTGTGAGTTCTGGGCAGAAAACACGGTACTGTGTAAGTCCTCACGGTGCTGCCGTATTTTACCCAAAACCCTTCTGGTTGAAATTGATGGAAAATACGGTACCGTGAGAGTTTCGTCCAAAAATACGGTAGTGCTGTATATTTGTTAGAACTTTCGAGTTGAAATTGCTGAAAAATACGGTACCGTGCGATTTCATACGGTAGTGCCATATTCTTGTCAAACTTTTCTGGTCAAAAATGCTGATTAATACGGCACCGTATAGTTCCATACGGTAGTGCAGTATTTCACCCAAAACATCCGCTGCCAAATACGGGTACTGTGCGATTCATGCCCAAAAATACGGCAATGCCGTATTTTTGCTAGAAGGTCCATTTTGACTTGAAATTTGATGGGTAGACTCCTCTTGATGTCTAGAACTCGTTCATGCATTGGGATTGCTCGAAAACCAGTGATAAAGATGCCTTTTTGCCTGAAATTGATCAAAAACCAAAAATGGTGTAGGTTCCGAAGCATTCGGCAAAAAAGGTATAAAAACAAAGCAAAAGAGTAAGATTATGGTTCAAAAGACTACTAAATAAGTATGAAAAACACTATGAAATTTAGAGTCATCAAACACATAAGGCTCAAACCTTGCTTGTCCTCAAGCAAATAAAGAAATCAATACCAAAAAATAAATTTTCACATGACGAATAAATTTCTAAAATATAATTATCTATAGAAAATTTCATTAATCCCACACAAAATTTTCAAGTAAATACATCATCTTTTGAAATTAATCTTTAAGACTCAAAAGTTCAATCGAATAAAATTTCGCAATATGCATAGTAATAGAATTTCAACCTCATGAATTAATCTTGTTTTTGAGATTTTCATCCAATATGTTTTTGTTTACAGGAATATGATCTCCAAATCTTTTTCCACTCATTTTTTTTATTTGTCCTTGACATTCTCTAAATAGATTACCACCCTTTTTTCGATGACGAATTTAGAGTATGTGGGTCACATAACCACACATAATAGAACTCATATCTCATAAGTAGAAAGAATTTTCTTGAGACAGAGGAGTCAATGTCAAAGGAGCTCTCTCTTGGCATGCATCTACATAGATACACACTTTTGCAATGAACTTCAACTCTTGTCTTAGGTACCATTGTGAACACAATGCCAAGAAGAGGAGTTATTCTTTTTCTTTTTGTGGACTTCAACCCATGTCTTTAGGTCCCACTGTTAATTTTATACAGTGCCAAGTGGGGGAGTCATTCTTTCTCATGGATTTGGATTTCTTTTTCCCAATAAATAACATAAAAGATTATAAAGATTAACTAGATTAATCACTTGATATCAACTCAATAACATGTGCAAATATGCTCATTTTATTCAAAAGAATTATTTCACCTCAAGATTGCATTAACTAAACAATGCATTTACCTAGAATTTCATGCATCAATTAATGAAAAATTTCCAATAAATAGATTATATCAGAGAAATAAATTCAACATATAAATTCTATTTCCAATTTCCAGAAATTGATATGCATGATAATTCATTAAAAATTTTGGCATGGTGTTTGTAGTATTTTCAGAAAAATCTTTCTACACATCATCATCATATTATGTCAACACAACCAAATTGAAATATCTATCAATAAAATCAAAAGGCGAGGATCTGTGGCATGTGAGCACAAGAAGTTTGAAGTATTCATCTTCCATTTGAACACATGGATTATAAGAAAAATACAAAGGATGGAATGCAAATGAGTAGGAAGAAAATACTCACAGAGGTCTATTAGTCTATGTCAGACCCAATCATCCTTTGTGTCTTCGGGTTCGAACTGTTGGGAAACCCCGGGGATATTTTATAAAATTTCAGAGATGCAAACACATTGCGCAGCGGAAGAATATCCCCGAAACAGGCCAGTTCCAAAAACCCGATGAAGATCGCATGCGAGAGAGTCGACACGATGAGATAGAAGATACCATGAGCAAGGCGAGGCTGATGTCGTAGTAGGCGCCCAAGCGTGCGCCCTCTGCAGTTTCACACACACGGATCACCTCGAGTCCTCTTCTTCCACACCCGGTGCTAGCCTCGGGAAGAAGAGCCAAGCCTCAGGAGAGCCCTCCAAGAAATTTGTGCCACCACCAAAGCAAGCAGTGCCAAGAGCAAGGAGGAAGAAAGAGATGCCGCCAAGTTCAACTTCACCTTGCGCCAAGGAGAAGAGGAGGAGGATCACTTGCGGCTTGATGGAAGGAATGAGGAAGTTGCACCCTTGTCCCTTGCTTTCGCCCTCTTGATGATGCTCATGCCTCTAAGGAATAAGTGTCACGAGAGGGGCGGCTAGGGGGGTTATTTATAGGGCAAGGGGCGCCTAAAACATAGCTACAATTAAGCCAAGTGGGCGGCTAGGAGAAGAAGGAGGGAATCAAGTCCTAATCTAATTAGGACTCAAGTGGGCGGTTTGATCAAGATTTAAATCAAGTCCTAATCCAATTAGGACTCCAATTATTTATTTAATTAATTAAATCCTAATCTAATTAGGACTCTAATTAATTTAAATAAATCAGTCCATTAGATCCCACAAAAATAGGACTCTAATTAATTAATTAATTAGCCACTATTTTATCTCACATGATTAATTAAAATCACATGAGGCATAGGCGCTAACCCTAGTCTAACTAGGGTTAAGCATGTGCCTGCCCTCTTCTTCTCCTTAAGCCTATTAAGCCCAACTTTTCAATGGGCTCAGTCCGATGTCCATTATGCATGTTAACCAAGCCCTTGGATCCAATCCAATTTAACCCAAGGTCAAATTAGGCTAACCATGGTTAATATGCCGTAAATGGAAGTTGGCCCCAATAAATTTCTTCCATCTCATCAGGCCCATTGCACTGATGAAATCTCCAAAATAGATCCGAGTTATCCAATAACTCAATCATAAGGCTTTCCGATCAATACGAGAACTCGAGTATCAAGGTGTGCGACCCTGTAGGTTCATCTGACGTTGGCAGTGCTGACCTATGGTTACCACAAGTAGTGAGTGGCACCTAGCAATGCATCGCTGCTACCCAAGTCATCGAAATGGATATCAACATCGACATCCTCATCATCGCAACCAGGTACAGATGCATTACAGTCTCTTTGCCGAACTGATATCCGATTGGTCAAGTGTGTCACCACTTGAATCTCATGGCTATGACTAAATCAAATCTAACCTGTGTATGGCTATACACTTTCAGTCATAGAACCATAGAGGAGCTCCATGGATATCATGCTTCCCTTAGGAAGAGGCAAATCCTATGTCTATGCATTGACCTTCTCATATGGGTCGTGATATGCCCAATGACAACTGTTATTACCTCCCAACTACGGCAAGGCGTTAGGTTGTATCAAAGCATATCCCTAACCATATAGAATGGCCAATGACCTCAAGTCAAGGGATCAATGCATCTCCTATCACTTGTGAGAATAACTCGTGACACCAAGTTATTGCCTCACAGCGGGTCGGTCCAGTATATCCACCACTGATATACCCATATGCCTGCGTTAGCACCTCGTGCCTAACCAGCCCATATACTAGTCTCACAAGTACCAGAGTTGTCCCATATCTACTTAGGTACATCGACTAGGGACAATCATTTGAGCACAGATCCAATCTGTCTCCAAGGACATTATCAAGTAAGTACATATTCACAGATGTAGACAAACATAGATAATGACAATGCCAGAATGATATATATAAAATATCAATGTTAAGTAGTACAAATAATGGACCAAAACTAGGTCCTAGGGCATATACACCAACAATCTCCCACTTGCACTAAGACCTAGAGGTTGAGAAATCTCAACCCCATATCTCTAGCGTGACCATCATGCTTCTGCTGCGCCAAAGCCTTGGTCAATGGGTATGCCAAATTGTTCTCTGTGTCAACTCTGCTAATCTTGACATCACCTCTGTCGATGATCTCTCTGATCAGGTGAAATCTCCTGAGTATGTGTTTGGATTTTTGATGAGACCGTGGTTCCTTGGCTTGTGCAATTGCTCCATTGTTATCACAGGAGATTTCAATGGGATCCACTGCACTGGGAACCACCTGAAGTTCAGAAATGAACTTCCTTATCCAAACAGCTTCTTTGGCTGCCTCAGAAGCGGCCACATACTCAGCCTCGGATGTAGAATCAACTATAGTGGATTGCTTGAAGCTTTTCCAGCATATAGCGCCTCCATTCATCTTGAACACATAGCCGGCCTGCGATCTGAAGTCATCAGGGTCAGACTGGAAAGACGCATTAGTGTAGCCCTACATACTGAGCTCTTCATGTCCCCCTTAGACTAGGAACAAATCCTTAGTTCTTCTTAGATACTTTAGGATATTCTTTACAACCACCCAGTGTTGTAATCCAGGATTGGATTGGAATCGGCTGGTTATGCTCACAACATAAGCCATATCTGGTCTAGTACACAACATTGCATACATGATCGATCCCACTGCCAAAGCATAAGGCACTCGACTCATGTCATCCCTCTCAGCCTATGTGGTGGGACACTGGCTCTTTGAGAGAGTAAGGCCATGTCTCACTGGAAGGTACCCTTTCTTGGATTGCTCTAAGCTAAACCTCTCTAGGACCTTTTCAATGTAAGTACTCTGACTAAGGGCTAGGAGTTTCTTGGATCTATCCCTGTAGATCCTCACGCCTAGGATATAGGCGGCCTCCCCTAAGTCCTTCAACTCGAAACATTTCCCTAACCATGTCTTCACAGCTTGAAGACTAGGAATGTCGTTCCCGATGAGCAGTATGTCATCGACATACAAGACCAGAAAAGTCACCAAGCTCCCACTGAATTTTCTGTATACACAGGCATCATCTTCGCTTTTAATAAAGCCATAATCTCTCACAGCTTCATCAAATCGAAGATTACAACTTCAAGATGCTTGCTTTAATCCATAGATGGATCTCTTTAGCCTGCAGACTTTATTGGCCTCTGCAGGATGGATGAAGCCATTAGGTTGTGTCATATACACATCCTCAGTCAGCATCCCATTAAGGAAAGCTATTTTTACATCCATCTGCCATATCTCATAATCATGATATGCAGCTATAGTAAGCAGAATCCGAATGGATTTGAACATGGCAACTGGCGAGAAGGTTTCATCATAATCCACCCCGTGGATTTGCTTGAATCCCTTAGCCACTAGTCTACCTTTATAGGTAACTATGTTGCCATCCATGTTTGTCTTCCTCTTGAAGACCCATTTACACCCTATGGGCTTTACCCCATTAGGTAGCTCAACCAAATCCCAGACTTGGTTAGTTGACATGGAATCCATCTCGGATCTCATGGCCTCCAGCCATCTCTGAGAGTCCGGTCCACTGACTGCCTCATCATAAGTCCTGGGTTCATCCTCAATGATGAAGATCCCGTCGTGTTGGGTCGGCAGTGACCCAAACCTCTCAGGTGCACAACGAATCCTCCCAGACCTACGTGGGGCCTGTGTCTGAGCCTCAGGTTGCCCAGCAACCTGAGAAATTCTTGTGGTTGCATCTTTGTGTCTTGTGGTTGCACTTGGACTTCATCCAAGTCAAACTTCCTCCCACTAACTTCTTTCATGAGAAATTCTTTCTCTAGAAAGACAGCACCCTGAGCAACAAAAACTTTGTTCTTGGTGGGAACATAGAAGTATTAACCCTTAGTTTCCTTAGGGTACCCCACAAACACGCATTTATCAGATCTAGGTTCTAGCTTGCTAGAATCCTGACGCTTGACATAAACCTCACATCCCCAGATCCTGATAAAAGTGAGATTAGGGCGTCTCCCACTCCATACCTCGTATGGAATCTTTGAGACACTCTTAGATGGAACGTTATGTTGGGGTATGCCCTTAAGGCAAATGTTTGAGGCCATGGGAATGTATCTGTATCATGTAATAAACTGTTATGTTTATAAAGGCATGGTTGTTATTCAGTTAGCTACATTATCTGCTGCAATATATGTTCTTCTGAATAATGTCTCAAAGCTGTTCAGCTAGGCTGACATGCTATAAGTCCTTAGTCGAGATATCTTGGTGAACATGAGACAGCCTTGATATGTTTGAGACTAATATGTGTTCTGATCTTATAGGATGCTTCGAGCATGGAATAAGATGTAGACTCATGGGTACATGGGATGTACTGGACAGACCCTACTAGGATGTTCAATTGTTTGTCACAATGTGAATATTCCTTGAATGTGACAAGTGGCACATTTCCTCTGACTTGAGATCACTTGTGTTTTCTAAATGATGATTGTCATTGTTTTGAGATAGTTCAATATCATTTGAAACATAATGATTATAGACTATCTTGGATGGTGAGCTTGAATCAGGTTAGGGCACTAGTGATAGACATAGGATTGCCGTCTCCTTGTTTAAGGAGTGTGATGTTCTAAAGGGGCCCCCTGGATGAGATGATTGAGAGAGTGTATGGCCATACCCAGATGACTGTGTTCATCTGATCTAATCATGCTCATCATATTGGAGTTACAAGCTTGACAGGCTTGTCCAATAAGAACATCCAGTGGCAAAGGAAATTTGCATGCCTTGTGAATTGGATTCACACTTGTGCTGTATTTTGGGTGTAGTCTTGGAAGACTCTTTCCTTTATATCGGGAGACAGTGATGTGTTGCTAGATACCCCTCACTGATCGTGATAATGAGAATTATCGTTACCGACATTTAGAGGAAACCCTCAGGGTCACACAATTTGATGATATGGCTTACTTAAGTCAGATCGTGTGGACTGAATTGTTTGGGTTCAGTTTAAAGGGATTTAATCTCTGATTGTAAGTGAGATCTGGTCTGATCATGTTTGATTGATTAGGGCTTGAGATCGGTAAGCTTCGATCGAGAGAATGGATGCTCGATCGGTGAGATCAGGAGCATCAGGAGATGAACGGTTAGATCTGGAGCCTTAGGGTTTAATTGAGATCTAGACCATATTGCTTAGGTTAATTGGTCTTGGACCAAACCGAAATGAACCAGCTCATTGGTTGAGCGTGTGGTTCAATTTAAGAGAGGTTTGCGATTGGGGTAAACCCATGATCGCATATGGAAGAGTGGCTTTCTATTTTTAGAAAGCATGTCACTTACGTGACCACGATTCTTGTGGTCTCTCTTCACGCCTCCCTCTCGCTCTATTGTCGTCGCTTGACTTTGCTCTTGAGGCATTCTCTCGTGAAGAAGAAGTGGACGACATTGGGAGAGTTTTCGCCAAGCAAGAAATTTTTCTCCTTCCCTTTCCATTCGATCAAGGATACTTGGACGATCCTTGCTAGCACAAGGGACGACAAGAAGAAGCGCATCTTCATCTTGTGTGTGACGATTTGGAGAAGATCTTCTTTGGTCTTTGCTTCCAAGGCGCCATCCAATCGATGGCCATGGTATGAATCACATCCTATTTATTTAAGCTTTCAAAGTTGATCATCTTATACATGCTTTGCGACTCTTGAAACCCCCTTCCGCTGCTATATTCCCTTATATGCGCCATGCTGGGTTTCGCCCCCCTCTTGAAAGGGGTCCTAACAATTGGTATCAGAGCATGGTTAAACGCATGTTTATATGATTGCTTTGGTGTTGTGATCCATGAATGCCGATATGTGCTTAGATCTATAACATGCGTAAATTCACATGTTAAATTATATCATGCCGAAACTTGTTTTTGTTTCATTTGCGCATGTATGTTGTATGTTGGCGCATCTTAGTTGGTTTTTACAAAACTTGAACACTTGCGCGACTAACACTAGATCTAAGACCTTGCTGTAAACCCTTAGACGGGTTACTAGGGTTGAAGTCATCCCCTAGGTTAGATCCAACAGTCTGATCAGACCATCTGACAGCCTGAATGGGTCGACCAGTTAGCACCTTGGCGCAAGCCTATGGTGGCTATAGGTCGACTGCAGACAGGTGTGTAGCGATGTCTGATTGAGACAACTAATGAACACACATGAGTTAGGCCCGGGGTCACACCCGCTTGCCAGACCTCATTGTGGTTGTTCAGCCCTGGCGCATGCATAGTTGACCTTATGGTCGACTCAAGTCAGTTAGGACTTGGTGCATGCAAGGGCAGTGGATCTGACTAGGTTGGATGAGTGGATCCCTAGTAATGGACCGTTGTAAGGTAGTAAGGGCGAATAAGGAAATTAAAAATTGATCCCATGGGGTTTTCGAAAATTTTAATTTTTGTGATGGATCACATGATTGCTGATTGGATGCATATGTTTGTCTATTTAGTCTTATGTGGGCTGCTCATATTAATTGTGTGCTGTGCTGGGGCCTGCGTGCCTGGGATTTAAAATTGTAAATTAATTATTGTGATCTGCGCATCACATTGCTTTAATTTATAAAATGTAATTGACCTGCGTGTCAATCTTGTCTAGATAGTTAAATTTGTAATTTAATTAGACAAGAGCACAGAGTACACTTGGCAGAGGCGCTTGCAGCAGAGGCTTGACCAGGTGGGAGGTCCAGGGTTCAACTCTGGGACCTGGCGTATTTTCCCTGGTGGGCGCACCTGTGCTGCAATTGGCGCTTGGGCCCTGGGTTGGGCCAGATGAGCAGCAAAAGACCCATGAAGAGCAAGTGAAGACTTAAGTTAGGTTAAGGTCTCACTAGGGCTATGGGCTTTTACCACATAAGATTCATGCTTTCTTTTATTTATTGTTTAAATATTAGAATTGCATGATTAAGTTTATCTTCTGCTATCACCATAGGAATTGCATGATAGTGAAGAAGATAAAAGACCGTTAAAATCCAACGCTAAAATATCAAGCTCGTAAGCCTTCTGACGCGAAACCTCACTGTTCTGATTATCGTTGGAGCCGTGTTGTACCCACTCAGTGGGCACGTCCATCTATCTTCAGAGGGTGCGGGATTACACCTGTGTGTTACAGAGTAGGGATTTATCCCTTCTCGTTGCTCAGCATAACACATGGTGGTCCAGGGAGTAGGTCGGGTCAGCTTGACCGTGTAGCCTACATATGTGGCGCATATGGTAGCACATGGAGGCAGCCATCTGTGGGGTCAGAGACTGTGTTGTACCAACTCAGTTGGCACAGTCTGCTGGATTGCCCAGATGAAGGGGAATCGCACGGGTTGGCGATCGGCAGGGACTGCCTACCGGAGATTAGTGCTTGTACTCTCTGTGCATCTTATCTCGCCTGAGCGGGACGCGGAGACCAAGTATGAAATCCGGATCCCATCTCACTTAAAGAGTTCTACTCTTTCGGGCTGTTTTGTTGGATTTTTCAAGCCTGATAAAATAGTGAGAAAAAAAGAATCTTTCTTAAGTCCTGATTGATTCTTATACATTGATACTGACCTTGCTGTTCTTGCATTGTTGTAGATACCTGCAGCAACGAACACCATGAACTTCAATGTGCGATCCCTACTGGAAAGGGAGAAGTTTGCTGGGCCGAACTTCTCTGACTGGTTTGGACACCTTAAGATCGTTCTTAAGGCAGAGAGGAAACTGTATGTCCTCGAGACGGCGATACCGCCGCAGCCCGCTCCGAACGCCGCAAGGGCGGTTCGGGAAGCCTACGAAAAGCACGTCAATGATAGCATTGATGTCGCTTGCCTGATGCTAGCGTCTATGACGCCACCGCTGCAGCGTCAGCATGAGGATATGTCGGCTATACAGATTATAGCGAACCTCAAGATGCTGTATGCTGCACAGGCGAGGACAGAGCGCTAC
The DNA here is from genome assembly GCA_027563935.2 of Costus lasius. NCBI lineage: Eukaryota > Viridiplantae > Streptophyta > Magnoliopsida > Zingiberales > Costaceae > Costus > Costus lasius. The sequence continues at coordinate 103,973,717 of CM050450.1, read as the reverse complement.
AATTTGACGAAGCTCTTCTTTCAGAGCAAACTGGCTGAAGGGAGCCCAGTGGGAGCTCACGTGCTCAAGATGATTGGGCACAAGGAAGCTCTGGAGAAACTGGGGCACACCATCAACCAGGAGCTTGCTGTGGACATTATTCTGCAGTCTCTCCCGCCTTCATTCGACGCGTTCATTATTAATTTTAATATGAACAAAATCGATTGTACTCCGGCTGAGCTGCTGAATATGCTCTTGACCACTGAGGAGACTCTGAAGGGTAAGCCTTCGACCTCTGTCTTAATGGTTCCTTCGAGGAACAAGAAGAAGGGGAAGAAGGGCAAGGCCCCGGTCAAAAGCTACAGCAAGGCTTTGAAGCAAAAGGTCAAGCGGTCCAAGGAATACAGGTGTTTCCACTGTGGCCAGCTGGGTCACTGGAAGAAGGACTGTAAAGCGCTCCAAGGAGATAAGAGGGGAAGCTTCGCTTCTGGCTCAGGTATATTCGTGACTGAGGTCATGTTTTCTTCTTCTATATCATGGGTGTTGGACACTGCATGTGGAGTTCACATTTGTTCAAATGTACAGGAACTCAAGAGAAGAAGGCAGGTGGGACAGCATGAGGTGGACCTACGCGTTGGAAACGGAGCACGGGTTGCTGCTGTTGCTGTAGGAGACTACTTCATTTCTTTACCATCTGGCATTGTATTGGAACTAGACAATTGTTACTTTGTTCCCAGTATTACTAAAAATATTATCTCCATTCCTGCTCTTGTTAGGAAGGGATTTTCCTTTGAATGCAATATTTCAAAGTGTATTTTGTCTTTAGATAATATTGTTTATGCAACTGGTTCAATTAACAATGGATTATTCATGTTGGACATGGAATGTTCAATACAGCAAATTGATATTAAGAAAGCCAAGTATGCTGATGACAGCACCTTGCTATGGCATAGTCGTTTAGGCCATATTAACGAGAAACGCATTAAGCGGTTGCATGATCATGGACTGCTGGGATCATTCTCCTACAAGGAGATTGATACATGCAAAGCTTGTTTGATGGGTAAAATGACGAAGTCACCTTTTCCTCATAAAGGTCAAAGGGCTTCAGGTTTACTTGACCTTATACACAGTGATGTGTGTGGGCCATTTAGTAAACATGCCAGAGGTGGCTATCAGTACTTCATTACCTTTACTGATGATTTCAGTAGGTATGGCTATGTCTATCTGATGAGACATAAGAGTGAATCTTTTGACAAGTTCAAAGAGTTCAAAAATGAAGTACAAAATCAGCTAGGCCGAAATATCAAGGCACTTCGCTCAGATCGAGGTGGAGAATACCTAAGTCATACGTTTACTGACTATCTGAAGGAGTGTGGGATTATCTCACAGCTCACTCCGCCAGGAACACCGCAATGGAATGGTGTGTCCGAAAGGAGAAATAGAACGTTACTTGACATGGTTCGTTCTATGATGAGTCAGGCTAATCTACCTTACTCCTTTTGGGGTTTTGCACTGGAAACAGCTGCAAAGGTACTAAACCGAGTGCCATCCAAGGCAGTTTCTAAGACTCCATATGAGTTATGGTATGGGAAACAGCCGAGCTTGACATTTATCAGGATCTGGGGCTGCGAGGCTTATGTTAAAAAGCTCGCCTCTGGGAAACTAGAGAGCAGATCTGACAAATGTATCTTTGTCGGTTACCCTAAGGAAACTAAGGGTTATTATTTCTTCGATCCCAAAGAGAACAAGGTTTTTGTTGCTCGGACGGCCATATTTCTTGAGAAGGAGTTTCTTCTGCAAGAGGCCAGTGGGAGAGAAATAATGCTGGATGAGAATCCAGAGGAAGGACAAAGTAGTCAAGCACAGTTGGATGAGCCTGAGCCGGTAGAACAGGTTATTGAACAACCTGAGGCTCAAATATCACGGGAACCGCGAAGATCGGGAAGGATTCGTCGACAGCCTGAGCGCTATGACGGAGTCTACATCATTGATAATGATGAACCCCTCACTTATGCGGATGCGGTCAGTGGACCGGAGTCAGCGAGATGGCTTGAAGCTATGCGCGCCGAGATGGACTCCATGTCAGATAACCAAGTTTGGGATTTGGTTGATCCGCCTCCGGGAGTAATCCCTATAGGCTGTAAATGGATCTTCAAGAAGAAGATTGACATGGATGGTAACGTGGTTACCTATAAAGGCAGGCTAGTTGCGAAAGGTTTCAAACAAATCTACGGGATAGATTATCATGAAACTTTCTCACCTGTAGCCATGTTTAAGTCTATTCGGATTCTTTTCGCGATAGCTGCATACTATGATTATGAGATCTGGCAGATGGATGTGAAAACAGCTTTCCTTAATGGAAATCTGGATGAGGATGTGTACATGACACAACCAGAAGGTTTCACTAATCCAGCAGATCGTCATAAGATATGCAAGTTAAAGAAGTCCATTTATGGACTTAAGCAAGCATCTAGAAGCTGGAATATTCGTTTTGATGAATCAGTTACTGAATTTGGTTTCATCAAGAACGAGGATGACCCGTGTGTATATAAGAGGTTTAGTGGGAGCGTGATTACTTTTCTAGTCCTCTACGTCGATGACATCTTGATCATTGGAAATGACATTCCTGAAATGCATGCTGTGAAAGCATGGCTAAGGAAATGTTTCCAGATGAAAGATTTAGGAGAAGCAGCCTATGTGTTAGGTGTGAAGATCTACAGGGATAGATCTAAGAGGCTTCTCGGGCTGTGCCAGAGTACTTACATCGATAAAGTCCTGGAGAGATTTCATTTAGAGAATTCTAAACGAGGATATCTTCCAGTCAGACATGGTCTGAATCTTTCGAAGAGTCAGTGTCCACAAACACAGACTGAGAAAGATGAAATGGACAATACGCCTTATGCTTCGGCTATTGGATCCATTATGTATGCGATGTTGTGTACTCGCCCAGACGTGGCTTACGGGTTAAGCGTGACCAGTCGTTTCCAAGGTAATCCAGGTATGGCGCACTGGATTGCAGTCAAGAACATTTTAAAATATCTGCGGAGGACCAAAGATATGTTCTTGATATATGGTGGTCAGGAAGAACTCAGTATAGAGGGATATACTGACGCTTCGTTCCAGTCGGACCAGGATGATTTCCGATCGTAATCAGGCTATGTTTTTAGCTTGAATGGAGGTGCAGTGGTGTGGAAGAGTTTCAAACAGTCAACTGTTGCTGATTCCACAACAGAAGCCGAGTATGTTGCAGCCTCGGAAGCATCCAAGGAGGCAGTGTGGATTCGTAAGTTCGTGAGAGAACTTGGTGTCGTTCCTTCGAGTGCAGATCCTTTGGTTATCTTCTGTGATAACACTGGAGCAATCGCACAAGCAAAGGAACCACGGTCGCACCAGAAGTCCAAGCACATACAGAGACTGTTTCATTTGATCAGGGAGATCATAGATCGTGGCGAGATCAAAATCTGCAAGGTTCATACAGATGACAATCTGGCAGACCCGCTTACCAAGCCTCTGGCGCAGCAGAAGCATGAGAAGCACTGTAATAATATGGGTTTGAGATTTCTCAACCATTAGATTAAGTGCAAGTGGGAGATTGTTGGGGTATGCCCTTAAGGCTAATGTTTGAGGCCATGGGAATGTATCTGTATCATGTAATAAACTGTTATGTTTATAAAGGCATGGTTGTTATTCAGTTAGCTACATTATCTGCTGCAATATATGTTCTTCTGAATAATGTCTCAAAGCTGTTCAGCTAGGCTGACATGCTATAAGTCCTTAGTCGAGATATCTTGGTGAACATGAGACAGCCTTGATATGTTTGAGACTAATATGTGTTCTGATCTTATAGGATGCTTCGAGCATGGAATAAGATGTAGACTCATGGGTACATGGGATGTACTGGACAGACCCTACTAGGATGTTCAATTGTTTGTCACAATGTGAATATTCCTTGAATGTGACAAGTGGCACATTTCCTCTGACTTGAGATCACTTGTGTTTTCTAAATGATGATTGTCATTGTTTTGAGATAGTTCAATATCATTTGAAACATAATGATTATAGACTATCTTGGATGGTGAGCTTGAATCAGGTTAGGGCACTAGTGATAGACATAGGATTGCCGTCTCCTTGTTTAAGGAGTGTGATGTTCTAAAGGGGCCCCCTGGATGAGATGATTGAGAGAGTGTATGGCCATACCCAGATGACTGTGTTCATCTGATCTAATCATGCTCATCATATTGGAGTTACAAGCTTGACAGGCTTGTCCAATAAGAACATCCAGTGGCAAAGGAAATTTGCATGCCTTGTGAATTGGATTCACACTTGTGCTGTATTTTGGGTGTAGTCTTGGAAGACTCTTTCCTTTATATCGGGAGACAGTGATGTGTTGCTAGATACCCCTCACTGATCGTGATAATGAGAATTATCGTTACCGACATTTAGAGGAAACCCTCAGGGTCACACAATTTGATGATATGGCTTACTTAAGTCAGATCGTGTGGACTGAATTGTTTGGGTTCAGTTTAAAGGGATTTAATCTCTGATTGTAAGTGAGATCTGGTCTGATCATGTTTGATTGATTAGGGCTTGAGATCGGTAAGCTTCGATCGAGAGAATGGATGCTCGATCGGTGAGATCAGGAGCATCAGGAGATGAACGGTTAGATCTGGAGCCTTAGGGTTTAATTGAGATCTAGACCATATTGCTTGGGTTAATTGGTCTTGGACCAAACCGAAATGAACCAGCTCATTGGTTGAGCGTGTGGTTCAATTTAAGAGAGGTTTGCGATTGGGGTAAACCCATGATCGCATATGGAAGAGTGGCTTTCTATTTTTAGAAAGCATGTCACTTACGTGACCACGATTCTTGTGGTCTCTCTTCACGCCTCCCTCTCGCTCTATTGTCGTCGCTTGACTTTGCTCTTGAGGCATTCTCTCGTGAAGAAGAAGTGGACGACATTGGGAGAGTTTTCACCAAGCAAGAAATTTTTCTCCTTCCCTTTCCATTCGATCAAGGATACTTGGACGATCCTTGCTAGCACAAGGGACGACAAGAAGAAGCGCATCTTCATCTTGTGTGTGACGATTTGGAGAAGATCTTCTTTGGTCTTTGCTTCCAAGGCGCCATCCAATCGATGGCCATGGTATGAATCACATCCTATTTATTTAAGCTTTCAAAGTTGATCATCTTATACATGCTTTGCGACTCTTGAAACCCCCTTCCGCTGCTATATTCCCTTATATGCGCCATGCTGGGTTTCGCCCCCCTCTTGAAAGGGGTCCTAACACGTTATTCAGTATTAGAGAAGCTGTCTCTAGTGCATGTCCCCAGAATGAGGGAGGTAGAGTTGCATGACTCATCATACATCGAACCATGTCCAACAAAGTTCAATTTCTCCTTTCAGACACACTATTCCATTGAGGTGTTCTAGGAGTAGTGAGTTGGGATAGAATCCCACACTCTTTTAGATAGTCAAGGAACTCACCGCTCACGTACTCTCCACCACGATCTGATCGAAGAGCCTTAATGGATCTACCAAGCTGGTTCTCTACTTCATGTCTGAATTATTTGAATTTCTCAAACGATTCAGACTTATGTCTCATTAGGTAGACATAACTATATCTACTGAAATCATCAGTAAATGTGATGAAGTAGTTGTGGCCTTCTCTAGCTTGCTTATTGAATGGCCCACACACATCGCTATGTATGAGATCCAACAAAACTCCTGCCCTTTCACTAGTCTTGGTGAAAGGCACCTTTGTCATCTTCCCTAACAAACAAGGCTCACATGTATCAAATTCCTCCAAGGAACTTGAATCTAACAACCCATTTGCATGGAGTTGTTGAATGCGATTCTTGTTTATATGGGCTAATTGACAATGCCATAGGAAAGCACCAACTGAACCACTCAGTTTGGTCCTTTTATTATTTATGTTATAAATAGAGTTATCCATGTCTAACACATATAGACCATTGCATAGAGTACCCTTCCCATAGAACATATTTGTAAATGAAAAAGAACAAAAGTTCTTATTTATTTTAAACTTAAATCCTTTCTTTGCCAAGCAAGGAATGAATACAATGTTCTTAGTAAGCGAAGGTACATAATAGAAATTATCTAACTCTAACTGAAGTCCAGATGGCAGGGAGAGAGTCAGAACTCCTATAGCAACAGCAGCAACCTGTGCCCGTTTCCAACTCGTAGGTCAACTCTCCAACCCGAACCGATCTACTTTTCTTGAGCCCCTGCATATTTGTACAAATATGAGCTCCACATGCGGTATCCAATACCCATGACATAGAAGTAGAAAGGTTGACTTCTGTAACATAAATATCTGAGCTTGAAGACGAAGCCTTGGCTCTCTTCTTCTCACTCTGAAGTAGCACCATGTCCTTCAACATGTGAGGTGGCCCTCCACATGAATAGCACTTATTGTTCCTGATCCATTCCATCTTTAATTTCAGTTCCTTGGTCAAACATTTCGGCTCAACACACTGAATATTAACTTTAGGAGGATTGAGCCTAACCAATTCATTAAAGAGTTGTCTTAGATTAGTAATAATCTTAGAGGCACTCTTCAATTCATATTGCCCTTGAAGCTCGGGCGACATGTTGGTTAGCATCAATTGTGCAACCTCCAAAGTATCAGCCTGATGCTTATCATAAGCATCCCTCTTAGCCGCTGAGGCCGAGCATGGAAGTGGTTCAGGAATGGGCTGCTCAATGACATAGAGCTTTCTCTCGAGCTTGAGCACAATTCTCAAGTTCATATACCAATCCATCAAGTTGGATCCAACCAACTTATCTTTCTCAAGGATAGATCGCAGTGACCAACCGCTATTGTTCGTTGCCATTGTTCTACAACAGTCAAGAAACAGCAGATTAGTACTACTTCAAATCATTTAAACTGGACTTGTTTTAAATGATTATGGCTCCCACTATTTTAATCGAATTGACAACCCACAAAGTCAATTGGGAAGTTTAAGACTTTCTAGTGAGATAGGATCCCTTTTCCACATGAGGCTTCGCGTCCCACGAGGGTGGGATGAGATGCACAACGTAACTCATGCTTCCTAAGGTGGGCACGCCGGCCGATTGCTCCAAGCAATTCACCTTATTGAGACAGTCTAGGCATTTCATGTCCAGTGAGGGCTGGATACAACATGAAACCCTAACCTCTCAACGATGCCTCTAGAGTTCCATCATATGCCCAGCACATGTGAAAATCTAGTCAAGTCCATTCCTAACCGTTATGCCCAGGGCCAATGAGTTTCCTTGCGAAGGCGCGCCCGATTAAAATGGACTGGGGAAACCATTGCCACCATGCACTTTCTAAAGATAAGTGGGTGTGTCCCACGAGGGTGGGAAACAGTTCACAACACCATTAATCGATAGCTTAGTGAGGGCTACGCATTAGAAGGCTACTAGACTTGATATTTATTTATGAGGGTTTTTGAGGTCTCATCAGTTTTATCTTATGTCTAACATTACAGGCATGCAATCTTATAGTGATAACATAACGATAAAACAACTCAGGCATGCTTTAGCAGATATGTATGAAAATAGTAAAAGAATGATGTGATCATAGCCTATTCAAGACATTGAACCAACCCATGCCAATAGGAGGTTCAACTCTTGACCTAGGATTCAAGCCCCAAAGACAAGACCTAACCTAGCCGACCTCTAACTTGAACTTCAAGGTTGGCTCCAAGGTCCTTCTCACCATGGTTTAGCTCTCAAACCCTAGAGGTGTCCCTCATGGGTTCGGCCAATGCCATGGGTCTTTCTCCATAGATGATGCGCCACCATGCAAGGAGCCAAGATGGCTAGCTCTCAAACCCTAGGGTTCGGCCATGCCATCTTGCGCCACTCCTTCATGCGCCATCAAGCATGCATGCACCAGAGTTCCATGTGGTTGCGCCCTAATCTTCTTCTTATTGTTACAAAAATAAAAGAAAAGAAAAGCGGCACGCAAGCATCACAAAGATACATCACAGGCATGCAAAGGGGCTTGACTCATGATCACAACATTATGCACAAGCAAGGTATCTACATATGCAGTTCTACATGCTCATGAAAAATATAAAATCTGAAATTTTACTTTTTCATAAAACCAGTCTCTTTTCCTCATCTTCTTATCACAAATCTTTTGGTTATTTGCGATTAAACTTTCATGATGATTTCAAAGATCCTTTCGGCTGGTAATTTTGTCAGATCAAGAGACCCAGCCAGTCCGAAGACACAATGCCCGTCCTACTCGACAAAACCACGTGCGCCTTTGATCCTTTAAATCATACAAGAAAAATAATCCAAAAATCTAAAAGAGATTGAAAAGATGATAGAAACAAGAAACCCTAATTTTTCCTACTTAGAAAAATCGTTCGCCATGTGATCATGCAATTTGCGAAAATTGAGATATGGCATGTGAGCATGGAAAAGCTTGAAAATACATCGTTCGAGTCTCGCAAGTCGCTCTGATACCACTGTTGGGAAACCCCGGGGATATTTTACAAAATTTCAGAGATGCAAACACATTGCGCAGCGGAAGAATATCCCCGAAATAGGCCGGTCCCAAAAACCCAATGAAGATCACATGCAAGAGAGTCGACACGATGAGATAGAAGATACCTTGAGCAAGGCGAGGCTGATGTCGTAGTGGGCGCCCAAGCGTGTGCCCTCTACAGTTTCACACACATGGATCACCTCGAGTCCTCTTCTTCCACGCCCGGTGCTAGCCTCGGGAAGAAGATCCAAGCCTCAGGAGAGTCCTCCAAGAAATTTGTGCCACCACCAAAGGAAGAAGCGCCAAGAGCAAGGAGGAAGAAGGAGATGCCGCCAAGTTCAACTTCACCTTGCACCAAGGAGAAGAGGAAGAGGATCACTTGCGGCTTGATGGAAGGAAGGAGGAAGTTGCACCCTTGTCCCTTGCTTTCGCCCTCTTGATGATGCTCACGTCTCCAAGGAATAAGTGTCATGAGAGGGGCGGCTAGGGGGGTTATTTATAGGGCAAGGGGCGCCTAAAACATGGCTACAATTAAGCCAAGTGGGCGGCTAGGAGAAGAAGGAGGGAATCAAGTCCTAATCTAATTAGGACTCAAGTGGGCGATTTGATCAAGATTTAAATCAAGTTCTAATCCAATTAGGACTCCAATTATTTATTTAATTAATTAAATCCTAATCCAATTAGGACTCTAATTAATTTAAATAAATCAGTCCATTGGATCCCACAAAAATAGGACTCTAATTAATTAATTAATTAGCCCCTATTTTATCTCACATGATTAATTAAAATCACATGAGGCATAGGCGCTAACCCTAGTCTAACTAGGGTTAAGCATGTGCCTGCCCTCTTCTTCTCCTTAAGCCTATTAAGCCCAACTTTTCAATGGGCCTAGCCCAATGTCCATTATGCATGTTAACCAAGCCCTTGGATTCAATCCAATTTAACCCAAGGTCAAATTAGGCTAACCATGGTTAATATGCCGTAAATGGAAGTTGGCCCCAATAAATTTCTTCCATCTCATCAGGCCCATTGGCGCTGATGAAATCTCCAAAATAGATCCGAGTTATCCAATAACTCGATCATAAGGCTTCCCGATCAATACGAGAACTCGAGTATCAAGGTGTGCGACCCTGTAGGTTCCTCTGATGTTGGCAGTGCTGACCTATGGTCACCACAAGCAGTGAATGGCACCTAGCAGTGCATCGCTGCTACCCAAGTCATCGGAATGGATATCAACATCAACATCCCCATCATCGCAACCAGGTACAAATGTATTACAGTCTCTTTGCCGAACTGATATCCGATTGGTCAAGTGTGTCACCACTTGCTTTTATCCAATCTCATGGCTATGACTAAATCAGGTCTAACCTGGGTATGGCTATACACTTTCAGTCATAGAACCATAGAAGAGCTCCATGGATATCATGCTTCCCTTAGGAAGAGGCAAATCCTATGTCTGTGCATTGACCTTCTCATATGGGTCGTGATATGCCCAATGACAACCGTTATTACCTCCCAACTACGGCAAGATGTTAGGTTGTATCAAAGCATATTCCTAACCATATAGAATGGTCAATGACCTCAAGTCAAGGGATCAATGCATCTCCTATCACTTGTGAGAATAACTCGTGATACCAAGTTATTGTGTCACAGCGGGTCGGTCCAGTATATCCACCACTGATATACCCATATGGCTGCGTTAGCACCTCGTGCCTAACCAGCCCATATACCAGTCTCACAAGTACTAGAGTTGTCCCATATCCACTTAGGTACATCGACTGGGGACAATCATTTGAGCACAGATCCAATCTGTCTCCAGAGACATTAGCAAGTAAGTACATATTTGCAAATGTAGACAAACATAGATAATGACAATGCCAGAATGATATGTATAAAATATCAATGTTAAGTAGTACAAATAATGGACCAAAACTAGGTCCTAGGGCATATACACCAACACGAACCACCAATGTTTTTTTTTAAGACAAAAATTAATTTTCACCTACAAAAAGAAAAGAAAATTTAGTGCTAAGTAAAAAGAAAACAAAAACAAAAATAAAGTAAAAAAAATTAAACGAGAGTAAAAGTGCTTGGGATGCCTCCCAAGAAGCGCTAATTTTCGGTCATTAGCTTGACCGTTCAACACTCAGATTGGATCACGTTTGTGTGTTTGGTCGCCATCCTGATTTCTCTATGTCTCGTTTAGGGTTCTCAAGAACATAAGGCTCAGACTTAAAACAGTGTCTAAATTTACTTATGAACTTTTTTTCCTTTCTCAAGCAACTTTGATTTTCTTCTCCTCCTTCGTCTCTTCCTCTTCTTCTTCGCTGCTCTTTCCTGAGATTCTTTATTAACACACTCAGAAGATGTATCAATTTCAAAATCAGAAGGTTCATCAAATAAACTATGCATGTCACAAACAACTTCATCATCAATTATTTCTAAGCTACAACATATCCCTGAGTGTGATGCCTTTTTTAAAGAATCAATCAAATCGAATTCAATTTTATCACCACAAATATCAAAGTTAATTTTCCATTTCTTACATCAATGAGTGCTCCAGATGTAGCCAAGAAAGGTCTACCAAGTATAATAGGGTTTTTCAAATTTTCTTCCATCTCTAAAACTATAAAATCAGCATGTATGAAAAACTTACCAATTTGTACAGGAATATTTTCTAATATACCAACCAGATGCTTTATTGATGAGTCAGCGAGTTGCAAAGTCATTGAGGTTCGTTTGAGCTCTCCAACATCCAGTTTCCTGTAAAGAGAATAAGGTATTAGACTAACACTTGCACCGAGGACACATAAGGCTCGGTCAAAAGCCATATCTCCAATAGAACAAGGTACAGAAAAACTACCTGGATCCTTTAGCTTAGTGGCAATTTATTCTGTATGATAGCACTACATTCTTCAGTAAGTGCTACGGTACCATGATCATCAATCTTTCTCTTGTTAGACAAAATCGCTCTCAAAAATTTTGCATAAGTTGGCATTTGAGTCAAAACTTCAATAAATGGAACATTAATATAAAGTTTTTTAAGAACATCAAGAAACATGCTAAATTATTTGTCAAGTTTAGCTTGCACCAACCTCTGAGGAAAGGGTATAGGTGGCCTATAGGGTGAATGAGAATTAGATTTAGAATTATCATCTTTACATGGCAAATCACCTTTAGGTTCATCACCCTTGTGGGGTGACAAACTATCATGGGACTGCTCATGCTCAGTGGATTTTCCCAATTCAAAATCCTTATCATGATCAACACTAGACTCTTTTCCATTGTTCTCAACTCTCCCCTTTAGTTCCTCTAGTTGTTTCCCACTTCTAGTCATTATGGCATTACAGTGCTCCCTAGGGTTAGGTTCAGGTTTGGCAGGTAATTTTCCTAGGGGTCTAGATGAAGTGCTGGCCTGCTGGGCAATTTGTGTTTCTAGCATCTTACTATGGGCAACAATACCGTCTAGTCTAGCATTAATCTGTCTAAAATTCTCATTGGCATCATCATTCTGTTTTTTCTGAAAACCCATAAATTGTGTAAACATCTCTTCTAGAGTGGGTTTCTGGGGTTGACTTTGTTCTTGTGTTCTTTGTTGAAACCCCCTATGTTCATTCTTCTCACTAGCATAATTATTGCTTTTCCAGGACAAATTAGGGTGGTTCCTCCATCCAGGGTTGTAGGTATTAGAGTAGGGGTCATTAGATCTACTTTGATTGTAACCCCCCAAAGCATTAACTTGTTCCTCACCCCTATCGAGAATTATTTTGCACCTCTCAGCATTATGCCCATTATTCCCACAATTTGTTAGGGTATGCCCTTAAGGCTAATGTTTGAGGCCTTGGGATTATTTCAGTATCATGTATAAACTTTATGTTTATAAAGGCAATGGTTGTTATTCAGGTTATTACAGTATCTGCAGCAATATGTATACTTCTGAATAATGTCTCAATGCTGTTCAGCTTGGCTGACATGCAGTAAAGTCCTTAGTCGAGATATCTTGGTGAACATGAGACAGCCTTGATATGATTGAGACTAATATGTGTTCTAATCTTATAGGATGCTTCGAGCATGGAATAAGATGTAGACTCATGGGTACATTGGATGTACTGGACAGACCCTACTAGGATATTCAATTGCTTGTCACAATGTGAATAATCCTTGTATGCAAACAAGTGGCATATTTCCTCTGACTTGAGATCACTTGTGTTTCTAAATGATGATTGGCATTGTTTTGAGGTAGTTCAATATCATTTGAAACATAATGGTTATAGACTATCTTGGATAATGAACATGAATCATGTTAGGGCACTAGTAATAGATATAGGATTGCCGTCTCCTTGTTTGGAGTGTGATGTTCTAAAGGGGCCCCCTGGATGAGATGATTGAGAAAGTGTATGGCCATACCCAGATGACTATGTTTCATCTGATCTAATCATTCTCATCATATTGGAATTACAGGCTTGACACGCTTGTCCAATAAGAACATCCAGTGGCAAAGGAAACACATATGTCAAGTGACTTGGGTTCACACTTGTGCTGTGGTTTGGGTGTAGTCTTGGAAGACTCTTTCCTTTATATCGGGAGATAGTGATGTGTTGCTAGATACCCCTCACTGATCGTGATAACGTGAGTTATCGTTACCGACATTTAAAGGAAACCCTTAGGGTCGCACAATTTGATGATATGGCTTACTTAAGTCAGATCGTGTGGACTGAATTGTTTGGGTTCAGTTTAAAGGGATTTAAACTCTTATTGTAAGTGAGATCTGGTCTGATCATGTTTGATTGATTAGGGCTTGAGATCGGTAAGCTTCGATCAAGAAAATTGATGCTAGATCGGTGAGATCAGGAGCATCAAGAGATGAACGGTTAGATCTTGAACCTTTAGGGTTTATTGTGATCTAGACCAATGGCTTGGGTTAATTGGTCTTTGAACCAAACCAAATTGAACCGGCTCATCAAGTGAGCGCATGGTTCAAGGGGAGAGGAAAATGTGATGGTTCACTTGGAGTGAACGCATCACACGTTAAGGCTTTGCTAATTTTAGATAGCATGTTGCTAAACGTGACCACGCCTCACGTCGCTTCTCTTCATGCCCTATTGTCGCCTCTTGCCTCTGGCTCTCGATATTCTCGTGTGGTGAAGAGGGTTGACGACAAGGAGAGGTCTCGCCCAAGCAATCAAGTCATCTCATCCCTTCCATTCGACAAGGATTCTTGGAGAACTTTGCTAGCACAAAGATCAACAAGGAGTAGGCGATCACATCTTGTGTGCGCATCTTTTGGAGGAGATCCCTTTCGATCTCTGCTTCCAAGGCGCCATCCAAAGCAATGGCGATGGTATGACTCCTTTTCGATGTATACATGTTTTAGTTGATCATATGACATGCATGCTATCGATCTAGAAGCCCTAGCTTCCGCTGCGAAAATTTATATATGCGCCTATTTAGGGTTTCGCCACCCCCCCCCCCCCTTAGGGACTTTCAATTGGTATCAGAGCAAGTTATTTGTATGTTCGTATGATTGCTATTGTGTGATCCTTGTTTGCTCAAATGTTTAGATCTAAAGGTTACATGCGAAACTACATAATATGCGAAAATTGTTCATGTTGGTTGGCGAAAATACATGCTTATCTTAGATGTATAATTTCTCCTTCGCGCATGTATGTTGTTTGGCGCATCTTGTTGTTTTTATAAAAACTTCTCTTGCGCGCATACACTAGATCTAAGAGGCGCCTACTTGAAAAACTTAGACGGGTTATTAGGGTTGAAGTCATCATCTAGTTAAGATCCAATTAGTCTGATCAGACCATCTGACAGCCTAGATGGGTCGACCAGATGGCACCTGTGCGCAAGCACGAGGTGGCTATAGGTCGACTGCGGACAGGCGTGTAGCGATGTCTGGTTGAGACAACCAGTGAACGTGCATGAGTTAGGCCCGGGGTCACACCCGCTTGCCAGAATTCATGAGGGTCGTTCAGCCCTTGGCGCATGCATGGTTGACCATTAGGTCAGCTCAAGTCAGTTACGACTTGGTGCATGCAAGGGCAGTGGATCTGACTAGGTATGATGAGTGGATCCCTATTAATGGACCGTTGTGAGGTAGTAGGGCTCATAAGGAAAATAAAAAAAAAAATTGATGCCAATGGGTTTTCGAAAAATTTTATTTTCTGGTTTGGATCACATGATGAATGTATACCATATTGCTTGTTTATTTAATCTTATGTGGGCTGCCTATTTAATGTGTGCTGTGCTGGGGCCTGCGTGCCTGGATTAAAATTGTAAATTAATATTTATTGTGATCTGCGCATCACATTTTAATTAATTTATAAATTGTAATTGACCTGCGTGTCATTCATGTCTAGATAGATTAAATTGTATTTTAATCAGACATGAGCACACAGCACACTTGGCAGAGGCGCATGCAGCAAGTGGCTTCACCAGCGGGAGGTCTAGGGTTCGACTCTAGGACAGGCGCATTTTATCTGGTGGGCGCACCTGAGCTGCAGTGGGCGCTTGGGCCCGGGTTGGGCCAGAGGAAATGCAAAAGACCCAAGAAAAGCTCAAGTGAAGACTTAAGTTTAAATTAAGGTCTTACCTAGGCTTAATGGGCTTTTACCACATAAGATCATCATGCTTTCATTTATTGTTTAAATAATTAGAACTGCATGATTTAATCTTCTTCTATCACCATAGGGTTTGTATGATAGTTAAGAAGATAAAAGACCGTTAAAATCCAACGTTAAATATCAAGCTCGTAAGCCTTCTGACGCGAAACCTCACTGTTCTGACTATCGTTGGGGCCGTGTTGTACCCACTCAGTGGGCACGCCCATCTATCTTCAGACGGTGTGTGATTACACCTGCGTGTTACAGAGAAGGGATTTATCGCTTCTCGTTGCTCAGCATAGCACGTGGTGGTCCAGGGAGTAGGTCGGGTTAGCTTGACCATGTAGGCTACATGTGTGGCGCATATAGTAGCTATATGGAGGCAGCCATCTGTGGGATCAGAGACTGTGTTGTACCAACTCAGTTGGCACAGTCTGCTGGATTGCCCAGATGAAGGGGAATCGCACGGGTTGGCGATTGGCAGGGATTGCCTACCAGAGATTAGTGCTTGTACTCTTTGTGCATCTTATCTCGCCTGAGCGGGACGCGGAGACCAAGTATGAAATCTGGATCCCATCTCACTAAAAGAGTTTCACTCTTTCGGACTGTTTTACTGGATTTTTCAGTCAGATAAAATAGTGAGAAAAGAATCATTCTTAAGTCCTGAATTGATTCTAACATTGATACTGACCTTGCTGTTCTTTCATTGTTGTAGATTACTACAGCAACGAACACCACAGCCTTCAATGTGCGATCCCTACTGGAAAGGGAGAAGTTTGCTGGGCCAAACTTCTCAGACTGGTACGGACACCTTAAGATTGTTCTTAAGGCTGAGAGGAAACTGTATGTCCTCGAGACGGCTATACCGCCTCAACCCGCTGCGAACGCCGCAAGGGCGGTTCGGGATGCTTATGAGAAGCATGTCAATGATAGCATTGATGTCGCTTGCTTGATGCTAGCGTCTATGACGCCACAGCTGCAACGTCAGCATGAGGATCTATCTGCTATAGAAATTATAGCAAACCTCAAGATGCTGTATGCTGCACAAGCGAGGACTGAACGCTATAATTTGACTAAACTTTTCTTTCAGAGCAAACTGACTGAAGGGAGTCCAGTGGGAGCTCACGTACTCAAGATGATTGGGTACAAGGAGGCTCTAGAGAAGCTGGGACATACCATCAATCAGGAGCTTGTTGTAGATATCATCCTGCAGTCTCTCCCGGCCTCTTTCGATCCATTCATTATTAATTTTAATATGAACAAGATCGACTGTACGCCGGCAGAGTTGCTGAACATGCTCTTGACTACAGAGCAGACTCAGTCTCGTGAGAAGGGAACGCCTTCATCCTCTGTCCTCATGGTTCCTTCAAGGAACAAGAAGAAGGGGAAGAAGGGCAAAGCCCCTATCAAGAGCTACAACAAGGCTCTAAAGCAAAAGATAAAGCGGTCAAAGGAATACAGATGTTTCCATTGTGGCCAGTTAGGTCACTGGAAAAAGGACTGTAAAGCGCTCCAAGGAGACAAGAAGGGAAGTAAGCCTTTCGCTTCTGGCTCAGGTATTTTCGTGACTGAAGTCATGGTTTCTTCTTCTATATCATGGGTGTTGGACACTGCATGTGGAGTTCACATTTGTTCAAATGTACAGGAACTCATGAGAAGAAGACAGGTGGGACAGCATGAGGTGGACCTACGAGTAGGAAACGGGGCACGGGTTGCTGCTGTTGCTGTAGGAGTTTATCACATCTCTTTACCATCTGGTCTTGTATTAGAACTGGACAATTGTTATTTTGTACCGAGCATAACTAAGAATATTATCTCTATTCCTGCTCTTGTCAGGAAAGGGTTTTCCTTTGAATGCAAGATTTCAAAGTGTTATATTTCCTTTGATAATATTGTTTATGCTACTGGGTCAATTAACAATGGGTTATTCATGTTGGACATGGAATGTTCAATACAACAGATTGATATTAAGAAAGCCAAGTATGCTGATGACAGCACCTTGCTATGGCATAGTCGTTTAGGCCATATTAACAAGAAGCGCATTAAGCGGTTGCATGATCATGGACTGCTGGGATCATTCTCCTATGAGGAGCTTGATACATGCAAAGCTTGTTTAATGGGTAAAATGACGAAGTCTCCTTTTTCCAACAAAGGTCAAAGGGCTTCAGGTTTACTTGACCTCATTCACAGTGATGTGTGTGGGCCATTTAGTAAACATGCCAGAGGTGGCTATTCATACTTTATTACCTTTACTGATGATTTCAGTAGATATGGGTATGTCTATCTAATGAGACATAAAAGTGAATCTTTTGACAAGTTCAAAGAGTTCAAAAGTGAAGTACAAAATCAGCTAGGCCGAAATATCAAGGCACTTCGCTCAGATCGAGGTGGAGAATACTTGAGTCATGAGTTTACTGACTATCTTAAGGAGTGTGGGATTATCTCACAGCTCACTCCGCCAGGAACACCGTGAAGAGTCCCCTTCAAGGGGGAGCGCAAGCGGATAAAACCCCATTCTTGAAGGGGGGCCGAAACCCTAAGTAAGGTTGGCGCATAATTCATTCTTGCATGAAGATGCTAGGGTTTTACCAATCGCATGTAATATGTTTTCATGATCAACTTCAGACAATTGAATGGAACAAGAGGGAGTTCATACCATAGCCATCGGATTAGATGGTGCCTTGGAATCAAGAGAACAAAAGAGGCCTCCTCCTTGTCGTCACACACAAGATGATCAAGGACTACTCTTTGAGATCTTTGTGCTAGCAAAGAGCTTCAAAGGTACTTGTCGCGTGAGGATGATGAGAGATCAATCTCTTGCCGAGAGCTCCACCTTCGTTTTGTTTTTCACACCTTTCGATATGATCAAAGCCAAGCGAAGTGAAGTCACACACATCAACGGCTTGGCGTTAGGCGTTATGAAGAGAGGCTTTGATCAGTTTCCTTAATTGGAAGTATGCGCTCATCAACAAACAAAACGCCATCACCATTCGAACCAAGCGTTCACATGAGTGAACCGGTTCGAATTTGGTTCACTTTGGTTCAATCAATCTGGTCCAAAGACCGCATGAAACCAGCCCAAGCCATGGTCTAGATCTCTCTGAACCAAACGGTTCAAGATCTAACCGTTGATCTCCTGATGCTTCTGATCTCACCGATCTAGCATCACTTCTCTCGATCGAAGCTTACCGATCTCAAGCCCTAATCAATCAAACATGATCAGACCAGATCTCACTTACAATCAGAGATTATATCCCTTTAAACTGAACCCAAATAATTCAGTCCACACGATCTGACTTAAGTAAGCCATATCATCAACTTGTATGACCCTAAGGGTTTCCTTTAAATGTCGGTAACGAAAACTTACGTTATCACGACCAGTGAGGTGTATCTAGCAACACATCACTGTCTCCCGATATAGAGGAAAGAGTCTTCCAAGACTACACCCAAAACACAGCACAAGTGTGAATCCATTTCACAAGGCTTACATGATTCCTTTGCCACTGGATGTTCTTATTAGACAAGCATGTCAAGCCTGTAGCTCCAATATGATGAGCATGATTAGATCAGATGAACATAGTCATCTGGGTATGGCCATACACTATCTCAATCATCTCATACAGGGGGGCCCTTTAGAACATCACACTCCTTGAACAAGGAGACGGCAATCCTTTATCTATCACTAGTGTTCTAACCTGACTCATGATCATTATCCAAGATAGTTTATAATCATTATGTTTCAAATGATATTGAACTACCTCAAAACAATGACAATCATCATTTAGAAACACAAGTGATCTCAAGTCAAAGGACATGTGCCACTTAGTGCAAACAAGGATCATTCATATTGTGACAAGCAATTGAATATCCTAGTAGGGTCTGTCCAGTACATCCAATGTACCCATGAGTCTACATCTTATTCCATGCTCGAAGCATCCTATAAGATTAGCACACATATTAGTCTCAATCATATCAAGGCTGTCTCATGTTCACCAAGATATCTTGACTAAGGACATATGCATGTCAGCCTAGCTGAACAGCTTTGAGACATTATTCAGAAGTACACTTATTACAGCAGACAAGGTAGCAACCTGAATAATAACCATGCCTTTATAAACATAAGAGTTTATTACATGATACTCATACAATCCCAAGGCCTCAAACATTAGCCTTAAGGGCATACCCCAACACACCGCAATGGAATGGTGTGTCCGAGAGGAGGAATAGAACCTTACTGGATATGGTTCATTCTATGATGAGTCAGGCTACTCTACCTTACTCCTTTTGGGGATTTGCACTGGAAACAGCTGCAAAGGTACTAAATCGAGTGCCATCCAAGGCCGTTTCAAAGACTCCATATGAGTTATGGTATGGGAAACAGCCGAGCTTGACATTTATTAAGATCTGGGGTTGCGAGGCTTATGTCAAAAAGCTCGCCTCTGGGAAACTAGAGAGCAGATCTGAGAAATGTATCTTTGTCGGTTACCCTAAGGAAACTAAGGGTTATTATTTCTACGATCCTAAAGAGAACAAAGTATTTGTTGCTCGGACGGCTATTTTTCTTGAGAAGGAATTTCTTCTGCAAGAAGCCAGTGGGAGAGAAATAAACCTGGATGAGAATCCAGAAGAAGGACAAAGTAGTCAAGCGCAATTGGATGAGCCTGAGCCAGTAGATCAGGTTATTGAACAACCTGAGGCTCAGATATCACGGGAACCGCGAAGATCGGGAAGGATCCGTCGACAGCCTGAGCGCTATGACGGAGTCTACATCATTAATGATGAACCCCTCACTTATGCGGATGCGGTCAGTGGACCGGACTCAGCGAGATGGCTTGAAGCTATGCGCGCCGAGATGGACTCCATGTCAGATAACCAAGTTTGGGATTTGGTTGATCCGCCTCCGGGAGTAATCCCTATAGGCTGTAAATGGATCTTCAAGAAGAAGATTGACATGGATGGTAACGTGGTTACCTATAAAGGCAGGCTAGTTGCGAAAGGTTTCAAACAAATCTACGGGATAGATTATGATGAAACTTTCTCTCCTGTAGCTATGTTCAAGTCTATTCGGATTATTCTCGCGATAGCGGCATATTATGATTATGAGATCTGGCAGATGGATGTGAAGACCGCTTTCCTTAATGGAAAATTAGAAGAGGATGTGTATATGACACAACCTGAAGGTTTCACTAATCCATCGGATCGTCATAAAATATGCAAATTAAAGAAGTCCATTTATGGACTTAAACAAGCATCAAGAAGCTGGAATATTCGTTTTGATGAATCAATCTGTGAATTTAGTTTCATCAAGAATGAAGATGACCCGTGTGTATATAAGAGGTTTAGTGGGAGCGTGATTACTTTCCTAGTCCTCTACGTCGTTGATATCTTGATCATTGGAAACGATATTCCTGAACTACATGCAGTCAAAGCATGGTTAAGAAAATGTTTCCAGATGAAAGATTTAGGAGAAGCAGCCTATGTATTAGGTGTGAAGATCTACAGAGATAGATCTAAGAGGCTTCTCGGGCTGTGCCAGAGTACTTACATCGATAAAGTCCTGGAGAGATTCCATTTAGAGAATTCTAAAAGAGGATATCTTCCAGTCAGACATGGTCTGAGTCTTTCAAAGAGTTAGTGTCCACAAACACAGACTGAGAAAGATGAAATGGACAATACGCCTTATGCTTCGGCTATTGGATCCATTATGTATGCGATGTTGTGTACTCGCCCAGACGTCGCTTACGGGTTAAGCGTGACCAGTCGATTCCAAAGTAATCCAGGTCAGGCGCACTGGATTGCGGTCAAGAACATTTTGAAATATCTTCGGAGGACCAAAGATATGTTCTTGATATATGGAGGTTAGGAAGAACTCAGTATTGAAGGATATACTGACGCTTCGTTCCAATCTGACCATGATGATTTCCGATCGCAATCAGGATATGTTTTTAGCTTGAATGGAGGAGCAGTGGTGTGGAAAAGTTTCAAACAGTCAATTGTTGCTGATTCCACAACAGAAGCCGAGTATGTTGCAGCCTCAGAAGCATCTAAGGAGGCAGTTTGGATTCGTAAGTTCGTTCAGGAACTTGGTGTTGTTCCTTCGAGTGCAGATCCTTTGGTTATCTTCTGTGATAACACTGGAGCAATAGCACAAGCAAAGGAACCACGGTCGCACCAGAAGTCCAAGCACATACAGAGAAGGTTTCACTTGATCCGGGAGATCATTGATCGTGGCGAGATCAAAGTCTGCAAGGTTCATACAGATGACAATCTGGCTGACCCGCTTACAAAGCCTCTGGCGCAGCAGAAGCATGAGAAGCACTGTAATAATATGGGTTTGAGATTTCTCAACCATTAGATTAAGTGCAAGTGGGAGATTGTTAGGGTATGCCCTTAAGGCTAATGTTTGAGGCCTTGGGATTATTTCAGTATCATGTATAAACTTTATGTTGGGAAACCCCGGTGACATTTTACAATTTTTTAGAGCCATGGACATGTTGGGGCATGCCCTTAAGGCTAATGTTTGAGGCCTTGGGATTGTATCAGTATCATGTAATAAACTCTTGTGTTTATAAAGGCATGGTTATTATTCAGGTTGTTACCTTGTCTGCTGTAATAAGTGTACTACTGAATAATGTCTCAAAGCTGTTCAGCTAGGCTGACATGCTAAATGTCCTTAGTCGATATATCTTGGTGAACATGAGACAGCCTTGATATGATTGAGACTAATATGTATTCTAATCTTATAGGATGCTTCGAGCATGGAATAAGATGTAGACTCATGGGTACATTGGATGTACTGGACAGACCCTACTAGGATATTCAATTGCTTGTCACAATGTGAATAATCCTTGTATGCTACAAGTGGCACATGTCCTTTGACTTGAGATCACTTGTGTTCCTAAATGATGAATGTCATTGTTTTGAGGTAGTTCAATATCATTTGAAATATAATGGTTATAGACTATCTTGGATAATGATCATGAGTCAGGTTAGGACACTAGTGATAGATAAAGGATTGCCGTCTCCTTGTTTAAGGAGTGTGATGTTCTAAGGCCCCCCCTATATGAGATGATTGAGAAAGTGTATGGCCATACCCAGATGACTATGTTCATCTGATTTAATCATGCTCATCGTATTGGAGTCACAAGCTTGACACGCTTGTCCAATAAGAACATCCAGTGGCAAAGGATACTTGTATGCCTTGTGAAGTGGATTCACACTTGTGCTATGGTTTGGGTGTAGTCTTGGAAGACTCTTTCCTTTATATCGGGAGACAGTGATGTGTTGCTAGATACCCCTCACTGATCGTGATAATGTAAGTTATTGTTACCGACATTTAAAGGAAACCCTTAGGGTCGCACAATTAGGGTTTAGTTGATCTAGACCGATTGGCTTGGGCTGGCTTGGTTTGGCCTTTGGACCGAACACATTTACTTTGAACCGGTTCAAGAGCTTGAATGTATGGTTCATTGTTTTGGCGTTTTGATCGATTTAGTGATCATGAACGCATGGCTTAATGGATTTTCCAATTTTGGAAAGTCATTTAGCGTATGTTCCCTTGAACGCCAAATGACTTGAACGCTCCATTCAACTATCGTCTCCTTGCTCTTGCTTGACGAGACTTTGGCGTGGAGAAGGCGAGGTCTTGGTGGAGGTTCGGCAAGCCTAGACATCATCTCTCATTTCCTTACCATACGAGAGGGACCCTTGAAGGACCTTGCTAGCACAAGGATCTCCAAGGAGCAAGCACATCATCTTGTGTGCGTCAACTAGGGAGAAGATCCCTTTCGATCTTTCTCTTCCAAGTCGCCATCTTCCTCATGGATTTGGTATGGATCTAAACTTCATCAAGTTGATCATATTATCTTGCTAAGATCCATGAAAAACCCTTGCTTCCGCTTGCAATTTTTATGCGCCACCCTTAAGGGTTTTTCGCCCCCCCCCCCCTCTTGAAAGGGGTTTCATCTGCTTGCGCTCCCCCTTGAAGGGGACTCTTCAATTGGTATCAGAGCATGCGGTTCAAGCATGTAATATGATTGCTTGGTATATTTTGTGATCCTTGGTTGCGCATTTACATGTATGCTTAGATCTTGTTGACATGCGAAACTTACATGTTATTTCTTCATGCGAAAGTAAGATGTTTACCTTATGTTGGCGCATGTTGTTTGTTCATCTTGTCACATGTCTTGTGTTGGCGCTTAGTTCATGTTATTCCTCAAGTTTTCTTCTTCCTCAAGTTTTCTTCTTCCTCGCCCGGTGCTAGCCTCGGGAAGAAGATCCATGCCTTAGGAGAGTCCTCCAAGCAACTTGCGCCACCACCAAGATGTGATGGCCAAGGAGATGGAAGGAGAAGACAACGCCGCAAGCCTTCTTGTTCCTTTGCGCCAAGGAAAGGAAGAGAAGAAGCATGCTTGCGCCCTTGATGGAAGAAGAAGAGCTCTAAGCTCTTCAAGCCGTCGCCCTATAATGCTTCACGCCTCCAAGGAATTAGCATCATACAAGAGAGGGGGCGGCAAGGGCTTATTTATAGGAGCAAGAGGCGGTTAGGGGAGAATGGCAAGTGTTGACAATTAGGGCATGATTCTAGGAGATTATCCAATCAAATATATTGATTAAATCTCCACTCCCATATGCGCCTAAGACTTGCCAAAGCAAGCATCAGCCATATGCGCCCATATCATGCCATATGAGGCATTAATCCCATCCATGCGCCTAGTCCTAGTCAAGGCAATTTGATGGATTGCCTAATGTGGCTTGGGCACAAGTCCTAATCCAATTAGGACTCTAATTATGTTAATAATCAGCCCACAATTGTCAAACACAATCCAATCAATTATCTTGTGTGATTTAATCAAATCCAATTTGATTTAATCACCTAGGAGATACCAAACAAGGCATAGGCGCAAATCCTAGTCCAACTAGGATTCCATATGCGCCTATCCTATTAATTCATCCCCATTATACCCTTCAAGCCTCATAGCCCTTCAATACAACTTATTAGCAAGCCCAACTAAGCAATGGGCCAAGCCCAAAGTCCATTATGCATGTTAACCAAGCTATTGGATCCAATCCAATTTAACCCATGGTTAAATGAGGCTAACTATGGTTAATTTGATCGATATGCCAAAAACGGAAGTTGGCCCCAATAAGTTTCTTCCATCTCATCAGGCCCATTGGCGCTGATGAAATCTCCCAAATAGATCAGAGTTATCCAATAACTCGATCTAAAGGCTACCCGATCAATATGAAAACTCGAGTATCAAGGTGTGCGACCCTGTAGGTTCCTCTAACGCTAGCAGTGCTGACCAAAGGTCATCACAAGCAGTGAGTGGCACCTAGCAGTGCATCGCTGCTACCCAGGTTTTTGGAATGGATATCGACATCGACATCCCCATCATCGCAACTAGGTACAGATGCATTACAGTCTCTTTGCCGTACTGATATCCGATTGGACAAGTGTGTCACCACTTGTTTTCATCCAATCACATGGCTATGACTAAAACAGGTTCTCACCTAGGTATGGCCATACACTCTCAGTCATAGAACCATAAGGGAGCTCCATGGATATCATACTTCCCTAAGGAAGGGGCAAATCCTATGTCTGTCCATTGACCTTCTCATATGGGTCGTGACATGCTCAATGACAACCGTTATGACCTCCCAACTACGGCAAGGTGTTAGGTTGCATCAAAGCAAGTCCCTAACCATATAGAATGGTCAATGACCTCAAGTCAAGGGATCAATGCATCTCCTGTCACTTGTGAGGATAACTCATGACACCAAGTCATAGCCTCACAGCGGGTCTGTCCAGTATATCCTCCAATGATATACCCATGTGTCTGCGTTAGCACCACGTGCCTAACCAGCCCACATACCAGTCTCTCAAGTACCAGAGTTGTCCCATATCCACTCAGGTACATCAACTGGGGACTATAGTTCGAGCACAGATCCAATCTGTCTCCAGGGACATTATCATGTAAGTACACAATCGCAGGTGTAGACAAACAATGATAACGACAATGCCAGAAAGATATATATTAATATCAGAGTCAAGTAGTACAAAGATGGACCAAAACTAGGTCCTAGGGCATATACACCAACAATCTCCCACTTGCACTAAGACCTAGAGGTTGAGCAACCTCAACCCCATATCTCTAGTACGACCATCATG
The DNA here is from genome assembly GCA_027563935.2 of Costus lasius. NCBI lineage: Eukaryota > Viridiplantae > Streptophyta > Magnoliopsida > Zingiberales > Costaceae > Costus > Costus lasius. Next base: position 103,948,455 of record CM050450.1, on the reverse strand, counting down.
CTTCTGCTGCGCCAAAGCCTTGGTCAGTGGGTCTGCTAGATTGCTCTCTGTGTCAATTCTGCTAATCTTGACATCACCTCGATCAATGATCTTTGATCAGGCAAAATCTCTTGAGTATGTGTTTGGACCTTTGATGAGACCGTGGTTCCTTAGTATGTGCAGTTCCCATTGTTGTCATAGTAGAGCTCAATGGGATCCATTGCACTTGGAACCACCTGAAGTTCAGAAAAGAACTTCCTGATCCAAACGGCTTCATTGGCTGCCTCAGAAGCAACCACATACTCAGCTTCGGTTGTAGAATTAGCTATGGTGGATTGCTTGAAGCTCTTCCAGCATACAGCACCTCCAACCATCTTAAACTAATAGCTGGTCTGCGATCTGAAGTCGTCTGGATCAGACTGGAACGACTCATCAGTGAAGCCCTGCACACTGAGTTCTTCCTGTCCCCCGTAGACTTTATAGAATAAATCCTTAGTCCTTTTCAGGATACTCAAGGATATTCTTTACAGCCACCCAGTGCTGTAAACTAGGATTGGATTGGTATCGGCTGGTTATGCTCACAGCATAAGCCACAACTGGTCTAGTACACAACATTGCACACATGATCGATCCCACCGCCGAAGCATAGGGCACTCGACTCATGTCATCTCTCTCAGGCTCTGTGTTGGTACACTGGTTCTTTGAGAGAGTAAGGCCATGTCTCACTGGAAGGTATCCCTTCTTGGATTGCTCCAAGTTGAACCTCTCCAGGACCTTATCAATGTGGGTACTCTGACTAAGGGCCAAGAGCCTCTTGGATCTATCCTGGTAGATCCTCACGCCTAGAATATAGGCGGCCTCCCCTAAGTCCTTCATCTCGAAACACTCCCCTAACCATGTCTTCACAGCTTGAAGACTAGGGATGTCATTTCCGATGAGCAGTATGTCATCGACATACATGACCAGAAAAGTCACCAAGCTCCCACTGAATTTTCTGTATACACAGGCGTCATCTTCGCTTTTGATAAAGCTATAATCTCTCACAGCTTCATCAAACTGAAGATTCTAACTTCGAGATGCTTGCTTTAATCCGTAAATGGATTTCTTTAGCCTGCAGACTTTACTAGTATCTGCAGGATGGATGAAGTCATTAGGTTGTGTCATATACACATCCTTAGTTAGCTTCCTGTTAAGGAACGCTGTCTTCACATCCATCTGCCATATCTCATGATATGCAGCTATAGCAAGCAGAATCCGAATGGATTTGATCATGGCAACTGGCGAGAAGGTTTCATCATAGTCCACCCCGTGGACTTGTTTAAATCCTTTAGCCACTAGTCTACCCTTATAGGTAACTATTTTGCCATCCATGTCTATCTTCCTCTTGAAGACCCATTTACACCCTATGGGTTTTACCCCATCAGGCAGCTCAACCAAATCCCAGACTTGGTTAGCCGACATGGAATCCATCTCGGATCGCATGGCCTCAAGCCATCTCTCGGAGTCCGGTCCACTGACCGCCTCATCATAAGTCCTGGGTTCATCCTCCATGATGAAGATCCCGTCGTGTTGGGTCGGCAGCGACCCATACCTCTCAGGTGCACGACGAAACCTCCCAGACCTACATGGGGCCTGTGTCTGAGCCTCAGGCTGCCTAGTAACCGGTGCAGGTGGCTCAGGTTCCCATCTCTATGTCTTGTGGTTGCACTTGGACCTTGTCCAAGTCAAACTTCCTCCCACTAACTTCTTTCATGAGAAATTCTTTCTCTAGAAAGACCGCACCCCGAGCAACAAAAACTTTGTTCTCGGTGGGAATATAGAAGTAGTAACCCTTAGTCTCCTTAGGGTACCCCACAAACATACACTTATCAGATCTAGGTTCTAGCTTGCTAGAATCCTGACGTTTGACATAAGCCTCACATCCCTAGATCCTGATAAAAGTGAGATTAGGGCGTCTCCCATTCCATACCTCGTATGGAATCTTTGAGACACTCTTAGATGGAACATTATTCAGTATTAGAGAAGCTTTTTCAAGTGCATGTCCCCAGAATGAGGGAGGTAGAGTTGCATGACTCATCATAGACCGAACTATGTCCAACAAGGTTCGATTTCTCCTTTCAGATACACCATTCTACCGAGGTGCTCTAGGAGGAGTGAGTTGGGATAGGATCCCACACTTACTCAGATAGTCAAAGAATACACTGCTCAGGTGCTCTCCATCACGATCTGATCGAAGATCCTTAAAGGATCTACCAAGCTGGTTCTCTACTTCATATCTGAACTCCTTAAATTTCTCAAAGGATTCAGACTCATGTCTCATCATGTAGACATAACCATATCTACTGAAGTCATCAGTAAATGTGATGAAGTAGTTATACCCTCCTTTGGCTTGTTTATTGAATAGTCCACACACATCACTATGTATGAGATCCAACAAACCTCCTGCCCTCTCACCATTCTTGGTGAAGGGCGTCTTTGTCATTTTCCCTAATAAACAAGTATCATATGTATCAAGTGTTGGGGTATGCCCTTAAGGCTAATGTTTGAGGCCTTGGGATTGTAAAAGTATCATGTAATAAACTCTTGTGTTTATAAAGGCAATGGTTATTATTCAGGTTGTTACATCATCTGCTGCAATGTGTGTTCTTCTGAATAATGTCTCAATGCTGTTCAGCTAGGCTGACATGCTATATTGTCCTTAGTCGAGATATCTTGGTGAACATGAGACAGCCTTGATATGATTGAGACTAATATGCGTTCTAATCTTATAGGATGCTTCGAGCATGGAATAAGATGTAGACTCATGGGTACATTGGATGTACTGGACAGACCCTACTAGGATATTCAATTGCTTGTCACAATGTGAATAATCCTTGTTTGCACTAAGTGGCACATGTCCTCTGACTTGAGATCACTTGTGTTTCTAAATGATGATTGTCATTGTTTTGAGGTAGTTCAATATCATTTGAAACATAATGGTTATAGACTATCTTGGATAATGATCATGAGTCAGGTTGGGACACTAGTGATAGATATAGGATTGCCGTCTCCTTGTTGAAGGAGTGTGATGTTCTATAGGGGCCCCCTAGATGAGATGATTGAGAAAGTGTATGGCCATACCCAGGTGACTATGTTCATCTGATCTAATCATGCTCATCATATTGGAGTTACAAGCTTGACCCGCTTGTCCAATAAGAACATCCAGTGGCAAAGGATACATGCATGCCTTGTGAAGTTGATTCGCACTTGTGCCGTGGTTTGGGTGTGGTCTTGGAAGACTCTTTCCTTTATATCGGGAGACAGTGATGTGTTGCTAGATACCCCTCACTGATCGTGATAACGTGAGTTATCGTTACCGACATTTAAAGGAAACCCTTAGGGTCGCACAATTTGATGATATGGCTTACTTAAGTCAGATCGTGTGGACTGAATTGTTTCGGTTCAGTTTAAAGGGATTTAATCTCTGATTGTAAGTGAGATCTGGTCTGATCATGTTTGATTGGTTAGGGCTCAAGATCGGTAAGCTTCGATCGAGAGAGATGATGCTAGATCGGTGAGATCTGTAGCATCAAAAGATGAACGGTCAGATCTTGAACCTTAAGGTTTAATTTGATCTGGACCAATTCTTGGGCTGATTTGGTTTGGTCGTTGGACCAACTACATTGAACCGGCTCATATGTGAGCGCTTGGTTCATATGAGAGAAGAGATATGCGTTTGGTTCACTTCATGTGAACGCATAACGCATGTATTGAAGTCTTGCTAATTTTGGCATTTTCGGTTTACCAAAGTGATGAACGTCTCAACGTTCGATCACAAGGCTTCTCTAACGCTCGTCTCCCTTTTGCTCTCGACGAGAGAAAAACACACACTCTTGCGTGGTGTAAGTCAACGAGAAGAAGGATCGGCCAAGAGAGACTTCATCATCCCCTTCCATTCGACAAGGAAGCTTGGGTGCCTTGCTAGCACAAGGGACGCCAAGGAAGTAAGCGATCTTCATCTTGTGTGTGAACTTTTGGAGGAGATCAAAGTTGCTCTCTTCTTCCAACGCACCATCCAAGCGATGGCCATGGTATGGATCTTATCCAATCTTTGCAAGTTGATCACTGAAACATACATGCGATCATAAGAGAACCTAGATTCCGCAAGAAAAGGTTTTACATGCGCCTATTAAGGTTTGCGCCCCCCTCTTGAAAGGGGTACTCACAATAGGTTTGCGCCCCCCTCATGAAAGGGGAACTTACATCAATTTCCTCCAAGGAACTCGAATCTAGCAACCCATTTGCATGGAGTTGTCGAATGCGATTCTTGTTTATATGGGCTAATCGACAATGCCGTAGGAAAGCACCAACTGAACCACTCAGTTTGGTCCTTTTATTATTTATGTTACAAATAGAGCTAACCATGTCCAAGACATGCGGACCATTGCACAAAGTACCCTTCCCATAAAACATGTTTGCAAAAGAAAAAGAATATAAGTTCTCTTTTATTTCAAACCTAAATCCTTTCTTTGCCAAGCAAGGAGTGGATATAATGTTTTGGTAAGGGAAGGTACATAATAGCAATTGTCTAGCTTTAACTGAAGTCCAGAAGGCAGGGAGAAAAACTCCTACAGCAACAGCAGCAACTTGTGCCCTGTTACCTATCCGTAGGTCAATCTCTCTAGGCCTTACCGATCTATCCTTTCTGAGCCTTTGCATATTTGTACTCCACATGCGGTATCCAATACCCATGTCATAGGAGTAGAAAGGTTGACTTCGGTAACATAAATACCTGAGCATGAAGACAAGGCCTTGCCTTTCTTCTCCTCATTCTGAAGTTGCAACATGTCCTTCAACATGTGAGGTGGCCCTCCACATGAATAGCACCTATTATTCCTGATCATATCCATCTTTAATTTCAGTTCCTTGGTCAAGCCTTTCGGCTCAACACACTGAATATCAACTTTAGCAGGATTGAGCTCAACCAATTCATCAAAGAGCTGCCTTAGATTAAAATAATTTCAGAGGCACTCTTCGATTCATATCACCCTTTAAATTCAAGTGACATGTTGGTTAGCATCCTCCAAAGTATCAACCTGATGCTTATCATAAGCATCCCTCTCAGCCGCTGAGGCCGAGCATGGAAGTGGCTCAGGAATAAGACGCTCAAGAACATAAAGCTTCCTCTCGAGCTTGAGCATGATTCTCAAGTTCATATACCAATCCAGTAAGTTGGATCCAACCAACTTATCCAGGGTAGATCGCAGTGACCAACTGCTATTGTTCATAGCCATTGTTCTACAACAACCAAGAAACTGTTGGGGTATGCCCTTAAGGCTAATGTTTGAGGCCTTGGGATTCTTTCAGTATCATGTATAAACTCTTATGTTTATAAAGGCAATGGTTGTTATTCAGTTTGTTACATTGTCTGCTGCAATAAGTGTGCTTCTGAATAATGTCTCAATGCTGTTCAGCTTGGCTGACATGCTGTAATATCCTTAGTCGAGATATCTTGGTGAACATGAGATAGCCTTGATATGATTGAGACTAATATGTGTTATAATCTTATAGGATGCTTCGAGCATGGAATAAGATGTAGACTCATGGGTACATTGGATGTACTGGACAGACCCTACTAGGATATTCAATTGCTTGTCACAATGTGAATAATCCTTGTTTGCAACAAGTGGCACATGTCCTCTGACTTGAGATCACTTGTGTTTCTAAATGATGATTGTCATTGTTTTGAGGTAGTTCAATATCATTTGAAACATAATGGTTATAGACTATCTTGGATAATGATCATGAGTCAGGTTAGGACACTAGTGATAGATATAGGATTGCCGTCTCCTTGATTGGAGTGTGATGTTCTAAAGGGGCCCCCTTGAATGAGATGATTGAGAAAGTGTATGGCCATACCCAGATGACTATGTTCATCTGATCTAATCATTCTCATCATATTGGAGTTACAGGCTTGACACGCTTGTCCAATAAGAACATCTAGTGGCAAAGGAAACATGTATGCCTTGTGAAGTGGATTCACACTTGTGCTGTGGTTTGGGTGTAGTCTTGGAAGACTCTTTCCTTTATATCGGGAGACAGTGATGTGTTGCTAGATACCCCTCACTGATCGTGATAACGTGAGTTGTCGTTACCGACATTTAAAGGAAACCCTTAGGGTCGCACAATTTGATGATATGGCTTACTTAAGTCAGATCGTGTGGACTGAATTGTTTTGGTTCAGTTTAAAGGGATTTAATCTCTGATTGTAAGTGAGATCTGGTCTGATCATGTTTGATTGATTAGGGCTTAAGATCGGTAAGCTTTGATTGAGAGAATGGATGCTAGATCGGTGAGATCAAGAGCATCAAGAGATGAACGGTTAGATCTTGAACCTTTAGGGTTTATTGTGATCTAGACCAAATGGCTTGGGTTAATTGGTCTTTGAACCAAACCAAATTGAACTAGCTCATCAAGTGAGCGCATGGTTCATGGGAGAAGAGATTTGCGATTTGTTCATGAGCACATTTCATGATGAGAAGTGGTTTTGCTATTTTTAGATAGCATGTCACTTACGTGACCACATCTCACGTCGCCTCTCTTCACGCCTCCCTCTCGCCCTCTTGTCGCCTGTTGGTTTTTTGTTCTTGACACATTCGTGTGGTAGAGCTTCTTGACGACAAGGGAGAGGTCTCGCCAAGCAAGGAAATTCTTCTCTTCCCTTTCATACGACAAAGATCTTTGAAGAACCTTGCTAGCACAAGGATCAACAAAGAGTAGGCGGCATCACCTTGTGTGCGTCACTTTTGGAGAAGATCCCTTTTGATCTTTGCTTCCAAGGCACCATCCAAAGGATGGCGATGGTATGATCCTTCTTATGTTTGCAATTGGGGTTTTTGTAGTTGATCATATCTCATGCAATCGATCCCTAGAAATCCATTCCGCTGCTTTAAAACCTCCATATGCGCCAGTAGGGTTTCGCCCCCCCCCCCCCCCCCTTGTAGAGGGGACTTTAAACTGGTATCAGAGCCAAGTTCTTATGCATGTTAATATGATTGCTATGTTTGATTTGTGATCCATGTTTGCGCCATATTGCTAGATCTATAGGTTACATGCGAAAACTTACATGTTGTATATTAATCTTGGCGCATGTATGAAGGTAGCGCTTCTTTCATATTGTTGTTGATGTTTTTCACAAAACTTAATGACTTGCGCGCTTACCATTAGATCTAAGTGGCGCCTACTTTAAACCCTTAGATGGGTTATTAGGGTTGAAGTCACAGTCTAGTCAAGATCCAACCAGTCTGATCAGACTATCTGACAGCCTAGATGGGTCGACCAGATGGCACCTGTGCGCAAGCACGAGGTGGCTATAGGTCGACTGCGGACATGCGTGTAGCGATGTCTGGTTGAGACAACCTGTGAACGCACATGGTTTAGGCCCGGGGTCACACCCGCTTGCCAGAACTCATGAGGTCGTTCAGCCCTTGGCGCATGCATGATTGACCATTTGGTCGACTCAAGTCAGTTAGGACTTGGTGCATGCAAGGGCAGTGGATCTAACTAGGTCTGATGAGTGGATCCCTAATAATGGACCGTTGTAAGGTAGTAGGGCACATAAGGAAAAATAAAATGATGCCAATGCGGTTTTTTCAAAATTTTATTTTCTTATTGGATCACATGTTGATTGTAAGCATATGCTTGTTTATTTAATCTTATGTGGGCTGCCCGTGTTAATGTGTGCTGTGCTGGGGCCTGCGAGCCTGGATTAATTATAAATTATTATTTTTGTGATCTGCGCATCACATTTTAATTAATTTATTGTGTAATTGACCTGCGTGTCAATCTTGTCTAGATAGATTAAATTGTAATTTTAATCAGACATGAGCACAGAGCACACATGGCAGAGGCGCTTGCAGCAAGTGGCTTGACCAGGTGGGAGGTCTAGGGTTCGACCCTAGGACAGGCGCATTTACCTGGTGGGCGCACCTGAGCTGCAAAGGGCGCTAGGGCCCTGGGTTGGGCCAGATGAGATGCAAAAGACCCATGAAGAGCTCAAGTGAAGACTTAAGTTAAAATTAAGGTCTTACTTAGGGTTAATGGGCTTTTACCACATAAGATCAGCATGCTTTCTACTTATCGTTTTTATAATTAGAATTGCATGATTTAATCTTCTGCTATCGCCATAGGGTTTGCATGATAGTTAAGAAGATAAAAGACCGTTAAAATCCAACACTATAATATCAAGCACGTAAGCCTTCTGACGCGAAACCTCACTGTTCTGACTATCGTTGGGGCCGTGTTGTACCCACTCAGTGGGCACGCCCATCTATCTTCAGACGGTGTGTGATTACACCTGCGTGTTACAGGGAAGGGATTTATCGCTTCTCGTTGCTCAGCATAGCACGTGGTGGTCCAGGGAGTAGGTCAGGTCAGCTTGACCATGTAGGCTACATATGGGGCATATGTTAGCTATATGGAGGCAGCCATCTGTGGGATCAGAGACTGTGTTGTACCAATTCAGTTGGCACAGTCTGCTGGATTGCCCAGATGAAGGGGAATCGCACGGGTTGGCGATTGGCAGGGACTGCCTACCAGAAATTAGTGCTTGTACTCTCTGTGCATCTTATCTCGCCTGAGCGGGACGCGGAGACCAAGTATGAAATCTGGATCCCATCTCACTAAAAGAGTCTTACTCTTTCGGACTGTTTTAATGGATTTTTCAGTCAGATAAAATAGTGAGAAAAGAATCTTTCTTAAAGTCCTGGATTGATTCTAAACATTGATACTGACCTTGCTGTTCTTGCATTGTTGTAGATTCCTGCAGCAACGAACACCATGAGCTTCAATGTGCGATCCCTACTGGAAAGGGAGAAGTTTGCTGGGCCAAACTTCTCAGACTGGTACGGACACCTTAAGATTGTTCTTAAGGCTGAGAGGAAATTGTATGTCCTCGAGACGGCTATACCGCCTCAACCCGCTCCGAACGCCGCAAGGGCGGTTCGGGATGCCTATGAAAAGCATGTCAATGATAGCATTGATGTTGCTTGCCTGATGCTAGCGTCTATGACGCCACAGCTGCAGCGTCAGCATGAGGATATGTCTGCTATAGAAATTATAGCAAACCTCAAGATGCTATATGCTGCACAGGCGAGGACTGAACGCTATAATTTGACCAAGCTTTTCTTTCAGAGCAAACTGGCTGAAGGGAGTCCAGTGGGAGCTCACGTGCTCAAGATGATTGGGCACAAAGAGGCTCTAGAGAAACTGGGGCATACCATCAATCAGGAGCTTGCTGTAGACATTATTCTGCAGTCTCTCCCGGCCTCTTTCGATCCGTTCATTATTAATTTTAATATGAACAAGATCGACTGTACTCCGGCAGAGTTGCTGAATATGCTCTTGACTACGGAGGAGACTCTAAAGGGAAAGCCTTCAACCTCTGTCTTGATGTTCCCTTCCAGGAACAAGAAGAAGGGGAAGAAAGGCAAAGCCCCAGTCAAGAACTACAACAAGGCTCTGAAACAAAAGGTCAAGCGGTCGAAGGAATACAGATGTTTCCATTGTGGCCAGCTGGGTCACTAGAAAAAGGACTGTAAAGCGCTCCAAGGAGACAAGAAGGGAAGCATCGCTTCTAGCTCAGGTATTTTTGTGACTGAAGTCATGATATCTTCTTCTTCTATTTCATGGGTGTTGGACACTGCATGTGGAGTTCACATTTGTTCAAATGTACAGGAACTCAAGAGAAGAAGACAGGTGGGACAGCATGAGGTGGACCTACGAGTTGGAAATGGGGCACGGGTTGCTGCTGTTGCTGTAGGAGTTTATTACATCTCATTACCATCTGGACTTGTATTGGAACTAGACAATTGTTACTTTGTACCAAGCATTACGAAAAATATTATCTCTATTCCTGCTCTTGTCAGGAAAGGGTTTTCCTTTGAATGCAAGACTTCAAAGTGTTATCTTTCTCTTGATAATATTGTTTATGCTACTGGGTCAATTAACAATGGGTTATTCATGTTGGACATGGAATGTTCTATACAAAACTTTGATAATAAGAAAGCCAAGTATGCTGATGACATCACCTTGCTATGGCATAGTCGTTTAGGCCATATTAACAAGAAACGCATTAAGCGGTTGCATGATCATGGACTGCTGGGATCATTCTCCTATGAGGAGATTGATACATGCAAAGCTTGTTTATTGGGCAAAATGACGAAGTCTCCTTTTCCTCATAAAGGTCAAAGGGCTTCAGGTTTACTTGACCTTATACACAGTGATGTGTGTGGGCCATTTAGTAAACATGCCAGAGGTGGCTATTCATACTTCATTACCTTTACTGATGATTTCAGTAGATATGGTTATGTCTATCTGATGAGACATAAGAGTGAATCTTTTGACAAGTTCAAAGAGTTCAAAAATGAAGTACAGAATCAGCTAGGCCGAAATATCAAGGCACTTCGCTCAGATTGAGGTGGTGAATACCTAAGTCGAGAGTTTACTGACTATCTGAAGGAGTATGGGATTATCTCACAGCTCACTCCACCAGGAACACCGCAATGGAATGGTGTGTCCGAGAGGAGGAACAGAACCTTACTGGATATGGTTCGTTCTATGATGAGTCAGGCTACTCTACCTTACTCCTTTTGGGGATTTGCACTGGAAACAGCTGCAAAGGTACTAAACCGAGTGCCATCCAAGGCAGTTTCAAAGACTCCATATGAGTTATGGTATGGGAAACAGCCGAGCTTGACATTTATTAAGATCTGGGGTTGCGAGGCTTATGTCAAAAAGCTCGCCTCTGGGAAACTGGAGAGCAGATCTGACAAATGTATCTTTGTCGGTTACCCTAAGGAAACTAAGGGTTATTATTTCTACGATCCCAAAGAGAACAAAGTATTTGTTGCTCGGACGGCTATTTTTCTTGAGAAGGAGTTTCTTCTGCAAGAAGCCAGTGGGAGAGAAATAAAGTTGGATGAGAATCCAGAGGAAGGACAAAGTAGTCAAGCACAGTTGGATGAGCCTGAGCCAGTAGAACAGGTTATTGAACAACCTGAGGCTCAGATATCACGGGAACCGCGTAGATCGGGAAGGATCCGTCGACAGCCTAAGCGCTATGACGGAGTCTACATCATTGATAATGATGAACCCCTTACTTATGCGGATGCGGTCAGTGGACCGGAGTCAGCTAGGTGGCTTGAAGCTATGCGAGCCGAGATGGACTCCATGTCAGATAACCAAGTTTGGGATTTGGTTGATCCGCCTCCAGGAGTAATCCCTATAGGCTGTAAATGGATCTTCAAGAAGAAGATTGACATGGATGGTAACGTGGTTACCTATAAAGGCAGGCTAGTTGCGAAAGGTTTCAAACAAATCTACGGGATAGATTATGATGAAACTTTCTCTCCTGTAGCCATGTTCAAGTCAATTCGGATTATTCTTGCGATAGTAGCATATTACGATTATGAGATCTGGCAAATGGATGTGAAGACTGCTTTCCTTAATGGAAAACTGGATGAGGATGTGTATATGACACAACCTGAAGGTTTCACTAATCCATCAGATCGTCATAAAATATGCAAGTTAAAGAAGTCCATTTATGGACTTAAGCAAGCATCTAGAAGCTGGAATATTCGTTTTGATGAATCAATATGTGAATTTGGTTTCATCAAGAATGAAGATGACCCGTGTGTATATAAGAGGTTTAGTGGGAGCGTGATTACTTTCCTAGTCCTCTACGTCGATGATATCTTAATCATTGGAAACGATATTCCTGAACTGCATGCTGTTAAAGCATGGTTAAGAAAATATTTCCAGATGAAAGATCTAGGAGAAGCAGCCTATGTGTAAGGTGTGAAGATCTACAGGGATAGATCTAAGAGGCTTCTCGGGCTGTGCCAAAGTACTTACATCGATAAAATCCTGGAGAGATTTCATTTAGAGAATTCTAAAAGAGGATATCTTCCAGTCAGACATGGTCTGAATCTTTCAAAGAGTCAGTGTCCACAAACATAGACTGAGAAAGATGAAATGGACAATACGCCTTATGCTTCGGCTATTGGATCCATTATGTATGCGATGTTGTGTACTCGCCCAGACGTCGCTTACGGGTTAAGCGTGACCAGTCGATTCCAAAGTAATCCAGGTCAGGCGCACTGGATTGCGGTCAAGAACATTTTGAAATATCTTCGGAGGACCAAAGATATGTTCTTGATATATGGAGGTCAGGAAGAACTCAGTATTGAAGGATATACTGACGCTTCGTTCCAATCTGACCAGGATGATTTCTGATCGCAATCAGGCTATGTTTTTAGCTTGAATGGAGGAGCAGTGGTGTGGAAAAGTTTCAAACAGTCTATCGTTGCTGATTCCACAACAGAAGCCGAGTATGTTGCAGCCTCGGAAGCATCCAAGGAGGCAGTGTGGATTCGTAAGTTCGTTCAAGAACTTGGTGTTGTACCTTCGAGTGCAGATCCATTGGTTATCTTCTGTGATAACACTGGAGCAATCGCACAAGCAAAGGAACCACGGTCGCACCAGAAGTCCAAGCACATACAAAGACGGTTTCACTTGATCCGGGAGATCATAGATCGTGGTGAGATCAAAATCTGCAAGGTTCATACAGATGACAATCTGGCTGACCCGCTTACCAAGCCTCTGGCGCAGCAGAAGCATGAGAAGCACTGTAATAATATGAGTTTGAGATTTCTCAACCATTAGATTAAGTGCAAGTGGGAGATTGTTGGGGTATGCCCTTAAGGCTAATGTTTGAGGCCTTGGGATTCTTTCAGTATCATGTATAAACTCTTATGTTTATAAGTGTGCTTCTGAATAATGTCTCAATGCTGTTCAGCTTGGCTGACATGCTGTAATGTCCTTGGTCGAGATATCTTGGTGAACATGAGACAGCCTTGATATGATTGAGACTAATATGTGTTCTAATCTTATAGGATGCTTCGAGCATGGAATAAGATGTAGACTCATGGGTACATTGGATGTACTGGACAGACCCTACTAGGATATTCAATTGCTTGTCACAATGTGAATAATCTTTGTTTGCAACAAGTGGCACATGTCCTCTGACTTGAGATCACTTGTGTTTCTAAATGATGATTGTCATTGTTTTGAGGTAGTTCAATATCATTTGAAACATAATGGTTATAGACTATCTTGGATAATGATCATGAGTCAGGTTAGGACACTAGTGATAGATATAGGATTGTCGTCTCCTTGATTGGAGTGTGATGTTCTAAAGGGGCCCCCTTGAATGAGATGATTGAGAAAGTGTATGGCCATACCCAGATGACTATGTTCATCTGATCTAATCATTCTCATCATATTGGAGTTACAGGCTTGACACGCTTGTCCAATAAGAACATCCAGTGGCAAAGGAAACATGTATGCCTTGTGAAGTGGATTCACACTTGTGCTATGGTTTGGGTGTAGTCTTGGAAGACTCTTTCCTTTATATCGGGAGACAGTGATGTGTTGCTAGATACCCCTCACTGATCGTGATAACGTGAGTTGTCGTTACCGACATTTAAAGGAAACCCTTAGGGTCGCACAATTTGATGATATGGCTTACTTAAGTCAGATCGTGTGGACTGAATTGTTTTGGTTCAGTTTAAAGGGATTTAATCTCTGATTGTAAGTGAGATCTGGTCTGATCATGTTTGATTGATTAGGGCTTAAGATCGGTAAGCTTTGATTGAGAGAATGGATGCTAGATCGGTGAGATCAAGAGCATCAAGAGATGAACGGTTAGATCTTGAACCTTTAGGGTTTATTGTGATCTAGACCAAATGGCTTGGGTTAATTGGTCTTTGAACCAAACCAAATTGAACCAGCTCATCAAGTGAGCGCATGGTTCATGGGAGAAGAGATTTGCGATTTGTTCATGAGCGCATTTCATGATGAGAAGTGGTTTTGCTATTTTTAGATAGCATGTCACTTACGTGACCACATCTCACGTCGCCTCTCTTCACGCCTCCCTCTCGCCCTCTTGTCGCCTGTTGGTTTTTGGTTCTTGACACATTCGTGTGGTAGAGCTTCTTGACGACAAGGGAGAGGTCTCGCCAAGCAAGGAAATTCTTCTCTTCCCTTTCATACGACAAAGACCTTTGAAGAACCTTGCTAGCACAAGGATCAACAAAGAGTAGGCGGCATCACCTTGTGTGCGTCACTTTTGGAGAAGATCCCTTTCGATCTTTGCTTCCAAGGCACCATCCAAAGGATGGCGATGGTATGATCCTTCTTATGTTTGCAATTGGGGTTTTTGTAGTTGATCATATCTCATGCAATCGATCCCTAGAAATCCATTCCGCTGCTTTAAAACCTCCATATGCGCCAGTAGGGTTTCGCCCCCCCCCCCCCTTGTAGAGGGGACTTTCAGAAACAGCAGATTAGTACTACTTCGAGTCATTTAAACTGGACTTGCCTTTTAAATGACCATGGCTCCCACTATTTTTAATCGAATTGACAACCCACAAAGTCAATCGAGAAATCCAAGATTTCCTAGTGAGATGAGATCCTCATTCCACACAGGGCTTCGCGTCCCACGAGGGTGGGATGAGATGCACAAAGTGACCCATGTTTCCTAAGGTGGGCGCGCCGGCCGATTGCTCCAAGCAATTCCCCTTATTGAGACAGTCCAGGCATTTCATGTCCAGCGAGGGCTGGATACAACATGAAACCCTTACCTCTCAATGATGCCTCTAGACTTTCACCATGTGCCCAGCACATGTGAACTTCTAGTCAAGTCCATCCCTAACCGTTATGCCCAGGGCCAACGAGTTTCCTTGCGAAGGCACGCCCAGGTTAAAACTGGACTGGGGAAACCATTGCCACCACGCACTTTCTAAAGATAAGTGGGTGTGTCCCACGAGGGTGGGAAACAGTTCACAACTCCACTGATCGATAGCTTAGTGAGGGCTACGCGTTAGAAGGCTACTAGACTTGATATTTTAATTGAGGGTTTTTGTTTAAGGTCTCATCATCTCAGTTTTATCTTATGTCTATCATTACAGGCATGCAATCCTATGGTGATAACATAACGATAAAACATCACAGGCATGCTTTAGCTTTTGTAAAGAAAGCAATAAAAGGATGATGTGATCATAGCCCATTCAAGACATTGAACCAATCCATGCCAAAAAGGGGTTCAACTCTTGACCTAGGATTCAAGCCCCAAGATTAGACCTAGCCTAGCCGACCTCTAGCTCTATCTTCAAGGTTGGCTCCAAGGTCATTCTCCCATGGTTTAGCTCTCAAACCCTAGGGGTATACCCACAAGGTTCGGCCAATGCCATGGTCTTCCTCCAAGGAAGGTGCGCCATTTAGCAAGCCACAAGAGGGATAGCACACAAGCACAAGGCTCGGCCAAACCCTAACTTGCGCTCCTATGCAAGGATGTGCCACCTTTGAAGCTTGTTGCGCCATCAGGCAAGGATGCGCAACCAAGCAAGCATGCACCTTGCTCCAAGTAGATGCGCCACCCTAATCTTCTTCTTAGTTAAAAGCAAAAAGAAAAGCGGCACGCAGGCCTCACAAGGATACATCATAGGCATGCTAGGGGGCTTGACATACGACCACAACATCATGCACAATCAAGTACTTACTCATGCAATTCTACATGCTCATGAAAAATATAAAATCTGAAATTTTACTTTTTCATAAAACATGTCTCTCTTCCTTCCCTTCATATCACAAATCTTTGATTCTAAGTTTCTCTCAGGAGTCTACAAGAGGCATACCGGTTGCCCTCCTTGCAATCCCTAACTTGCTAGGATAAGGGCAATCACCCAGTCCATGCCCTATTCCAACAAGTCTCTCAAGATAGGTCTATCCTATTATGTGAGGAGAAATTTTCTCTTCCACGTATGGGTCTATCCCATCACATGAAGAGAGCAAAGAACCACAAGAAGTTAATTAGAAGTAAGAAACAAGAGACCTACAATTTTTCTACTTAAAGAAAAATCATGCGCCAACATCTATGCAATATGCGAAAATGTAGATATGGGATGTGAGCATGAAAAGCATGAAAGAACATCGTTCGAGGCTCGCAAGTACCTCTGATACCACTGTTGGGAAACCCCGGTGACATTTTACAATTTTTCAGAGCCATGGACATACATTTTACGCAGCGGAAGAATGTCCCCGAAACAGGCTAGTCCCAAAAACCCAGTGAAGATCTCTTGCGAGGGGGTCGACACGATGTGATAGTAAGTACCTTTAAGCAATTAGAAGCCGATGTCGATGAAGGCGCCCAAGTGTTCGCCCTCTGCAGTCTCGCACACACGGATTCCTCAAGTTTTCTTCTTCCTCGCCCGGTGCTAGCCTCGGTGATGTAGGACGGGGGGTCTAAAGCATTCAAACAACGCCCTTTGAAAATAGTTTTGATAACTAGCTTAATAATAAGAAAACCGAAGTTACACTAACGAGGTTTGAAACTAATTTTTTTGTATTTTAGAATATATAGGAAAACCGAGAACAAGTAAAACAGTAAAACCCTAAAAAGCAGTAAATGCAGGAATTAAACTTACAGTGCAGCCCTTGAGAATTGAAGGGCTGTGCTTCCCGTTCTTCACCGGTCCAACTCTGATGGAAGGTGTAGGGTGGAGCTTACAAACAAACACAGGAGATCCGTACAAGCCATGGATTTTAATACAAGAACAAATCAAGGGGTGAGGTTAGGCCTCACAAATTCCCTTGCTAATCCTATCAACTAGAGAGAGGGGGAGAAGGAGAAGGGGAGGGGAAGCGCCCCTCTTAGGCTACTCCAAGCGCAACCTACAAGTTATAAAGACAAGTATGAGTGTAGAGAAGAGTTCTTAGAATCAAAATAAGAGGTGTTGAGAAGAAGACTTATCCGAAAGGGTGAGAACTCCTTGAAGCCGAGGATGCTTCTCTTCTTGCTCCAAACCGAGAGTGAAGAAGGGCTCCTTGTGGTGGCGCACACAAACAAGAAGGAGGCTTCTTAGGATTTCGGTGAAGAACTAGAAGAGGGGAGAAGAGGCTCGGCTAAAGAGAATTTGAACACTAACACAATTAATTAAGCTAGGCAACTAATAGACAATATATTTCATCAAGAGGTAATCGAAAATACAAGGGGGAGGTCATGCTTTTATAGGTGAATTGAGGCTAGGGCAGGATAGTAATTGTCTTCCATGCGCCTCTTACAAAAATGGATGGAGTTTGAATTTCAAATTCATGGTGATGTGGGCGCAAATCCTCTTCATGAGTTTCTTTCTTTGATGATCTTTGTTTGGCAACTCTTTAAGTGCTTGAGGGGTTGTCTTCTTATCTTTGGCGACAAGCTTGATGGCGCATGGATAAGGGATTTCAAAATTTGAATCCTTTCCATGAAGGCATGGGCGGCAACAAGAGATGGAATCTTCTCATTAATGTCTTCATCAATGCTCTCCTCTAATTGTGGATCTTGATGAATGATCCCTTGGATTGTGGATCTTGATGGAGGAGATTTGAATTCATTCCTCAAGTGGTTGGCGCTTTTAACTTGATTGGATGATGAGGTGGTTGAATGCTTCCTTGAAGATGCGCCCAACAAAATAGCAAGTGAGTTATGACTTGGATTGAAGTGAGCTTGGGCTTTGAAGTCCTCCTTTCCTTTTCTGGAGTTGAACTTGATGAGTGGAGCTGGAGTGACCTTGAGCTGGATCTTGAGCTGCTCCTTTCCTGATTGACCTGCCAAAATGATCCTAATGCTACATGCACTACTTATGATGCAAGAATACATAAGTTCATGAATTACAATGCACCACCTACTACAAGTGGACTTGCCATAAATGTCTACATGATGCATGTTTTTATTGAAAAGTAAATTACCCTAAATGCCATGCAAGAAATGGAACCCTAAGGGAACCCATATCGATTAGGTACCCTACGGGCCCGACCAGATCTCCTCAGAGCAGGGCTACTGCCTCCATCACTCGGGAAGAAGATCCATGCCTTAGGAGAGTCCTCCAAGCAACTTGCGCCACCACCAAGATGTGATGCGCCAAGGAGATGGAAGGAGAAGACAACGCCGCAAGCCTTCTTGTTCCTTTGCGCCAAGGAAAGGAAGAGAAGAAGCATGCTTGCGCCCTTGATGGAAGAAGAAGAGCTCTAAGCTCTTCAAGCCATCGCCCTCTAATGCTTCACGCCTCCAAGGAATTAGCATCATACAAGAGAGGGGGCGGCAAGGGCTTATTTATAGGAGCAAGAGGCGGTTAGGGGAGAATGGCAAGTGTTGACAATTAGGGCATGATTCTAGGAGATTATCCAATCAAATATATTGATTAAATCTCCACTCCCATATGCGCCTAAGACTTGCCAAAGCAAGCATCAGCCATATGCGCCCATATCATGCCATATGAGGCATTAATCCCATCCATGCGCCTAGTCCTAGTCAAGGCAATTTGATGGATTGCCTAATGTGGCTTGGGCGCAAGTCCTAATCCAATTAGGACTCTAATTATGTTAATAATCAGCCCACAATTGTCAAACACAATCCAATCAATTATCTTGTGTGATTTAATCAAATCCAATTTGATTTAATCACCTAGGAGATACCAAACAAGGCATAGGCGCAAATCCTAGTCCAACTAGGATTCCATATGCGCCTATCCTATTAATTCATCCCCATTATACCCTTCAAGCCTCATAGCCCTTCAATACAACTTATTAGCAAGCCCAACTAAGCAATGGGCCAAGCCCAAAGTCCATTATGCATGTTAACCAAGCTATTGGATCCAATCCAATTTAACCCATGGTTAAATGAGGCTAACTATGGTTAATTTGATCGATATGCCAAAAACGGAAGTTGGCCCCAATAAGTTTCTTCCATCTCATCAGGCCCATTGGCGCTGATGAAATCTCCCAAATAGATCAGAGTTATCTAATAACTCGATCTAAAGGCTACCCGATCAATATGAAAACTCGAGTATCAAGGTGTGCGACCCTGTAGGTTCCTCTAACGCTGGCAGTGCTGACCAAAGGTCATCACAAGTAGTGAGTGGCACCTAGCAGTGCATCGCTGCTACCCAGGTTATTGGAATGGATATCGACATCGACATCCCCATCATCGCAACTAGGTACAGATGCATTACAGTCTCTTTGCCGTACTGATATCTGATTGGACAAGTGTGTCACCACTTGTTTTCATCCAATCACATGGCTATGACTAAAACAGGTTCTCACCTGGGTATGGCCATACACTCTCAATCATAGAACCATAAGGGAGCTCCATGGATATCATACTTCCCAAAGGAAGGGGCAAATCCTATGTCTGTCCATTGACCTTCTCATATGGGTCGTGACATGCTCAATGACAACCGTTATGACCTCCCAACTACGGCAAGGTGTTAGGTTGCATCAAAGCAAGTCCCTAACCATATAGAATGGTCAATGACCTCAAGTCAAGGGATCAATGCATCTCCTGTCACTTGTGAGGATAACTCATGACACCAAGTCATAGCCTCACAGCGGGTCTGTCCAGTATATCCTCCAATGATATACCCATGTGTCTGCGTTAGCACCACGTGCCTAACCAGCCCACATACCAGTCTCTCAAGTACCAGAGTTATCCCATATCCACTCAGGTACATCGACTGGGGACTATAGTTCGAGCACAGATCCAATCTGTCTCCAGGGACATTATCATGTAAGTACACAATCGCAGGTGTAGACAAACAATGATAACGACAATGCCAGAAAGATATATATTAATATCAGAGTCAAGTAGTACAAAGATGGACCAAAACTAGGTCCTAGGGCATATACACCAACACTTTATGTTTATAAAGGCAATGGTTGTTATTCAGGTTGTTACAGTATCTGCTGCAATATGTATACTTCTGAATAATGTCTCAATGCTGTTCAGCTTGGCTGACATGCAGTAAAGTCCTTAGTCGAGATATCTTGGTGAACATGAGACAGCCTTGATATGATTGAGACTAATATGTGTTCTAATCTTATAGGATGCTTCGAGCATGGAATAAGATGTAGACTCATGGGTACATTGGATGTACTGGACAGACCCTACTAGGATATTCAATTGCTTGTCACAATGTGAATAATCCTTGTATGCAAACAAGTGGCATATTTCCTCTGACTTGAGATCACTTGTGTTTCTAAATGATGATTGGCATTGTTTTGAGGTAGTTCAATATCATTTGAAACATAATGGTTATAGACTATCTTGGATAATGAACATGAATCATGTTAGGGCACTAGTAATAGATATAGGATTGCCGTCTCCTTGTTTGGAGTGTGATGTTCTAAAGGGGCCCCCTGGATGAGATGATTGAGAAAGTGTATGGCCATACCCAGATGACTATGTTTCATCTGATCTAATCATTCTCATCATATTGGAATTACAGGCTTGACACGCTTGTCCAATAAGAACATCCAGTGGCAAAGGAAACACATATGTCAAGTGACTTGGGTTCACACTTGTGCTGTGGTTTGGGTGTAGTCTTGGAAGACTCTTTCCTTTATATCGGGAGACAGTGATGTGTTGCTAGATACCCCTCACTGATCGTGATAACGTGAGTTATCGTTACCGACATTTAAAGGAAACCCTTAGGGTCGCACAATTTGATGATATGGCTTACTTAAGTCAGATGGTGTGGACTGAATTGTTTGGGTTCAGTTTAAAGGGATTTAAACTCTGATTGTAAGTGAGATCTGGTCTGATCATGTTTGATTGATTAGGGCTTGAGATCGGTAAGCTTCGATCAAGAGAATTGATGCTAGATCGGTGAGATCAGGAGCATCAAGAGATGAACGGTTAGATCTTGAACCTTTAGGGTTTATTGTGATCTAGACCAATGGCTTGGGTTAATTGGTCTTTGAACCAAACCAAATTGAACCGGCTCATCAAGT
Organism: Costus lasius; assembly: GCA_027563935.2. NCBI lineage: Eukaryota > Viridiplantae > Streptophyta > Magnoliopsida > Zingiberales > Costaceae > Costus > Costus lasius. The sequence goes on along the minus strand of CM050450.1, from coordinate 103,927,611 downwards.
GAGCGCATGGTTCAAGGGGAGAGGAAAATGTGATGGTTCACTTGGAGTGAACGCATCACACGTTAAGGCTTTGCTAATTTTAGATAGCATGTTGCTAAACGTGACCACGCCTCACGTCGCTTCTCTTCATGCCCTATTGTCACCTCTTGCCTCTGGCTCTCGATATTCTCGTGTGGTGAAGAGGGTTGACGACAAGGAGAGGTCTCGGCTAAGCAATCAAGTCATCTCATCCCTTCCATTCGACAAGGATTCTTGGAGAACTTTGCTAGCACAAAGATCAACAAGGAGTAGGCGATCACATCTTGTGTGCGCATCTTTTGGAGGAGATCCCTTTCGATCTCTGCTTCCAAGGCGCCATCCAAAGCAATGGCGATGGTATGACTCCTTTTCGATGTATACATGTTTTAGTTGATCATATGACATACATGCTATCGATCTAGAAGCCCTAGCTTCCGCTGCGAAAATTTATATATGCGCCTATTTAGGGTTTCGCCACCCCCCCCCTTAGGGACTTTCAATTCTCACAAGTAATAGAAGAAGAAACAGCATGAGTTTACATTTTAAACGTATCAAACCAATTGCACAAAGATTCAACTTTCTCAGCTACAGTGCGAAAATCATCACCATCATTCTTACCATGAGGAGGTCGATATATCACTCCTCTTTCTCTGGAATTTTGATCATTGTTCAAAGCCATCTCCTCAATCAGTTGATAGGCCTCTGCCAATGTCTTGCTCATGAAAGCTCCTCCTGCAGCAGCATCAACTGTGAGGCGTGTATTACTGAGCAAAGCATAATAAAATGTTTCAATTAAAACCCATCTCTCCAAGCCATGGTGAGGACACTTCCTTTGCAATTCATTGTAGCGCTCCCATGCTTCACTAAGAGATTCCCCTTCCTTCTAAGCAAATCCCGTGATCTGGTTTCTTAAATGAATCGTCTTACTAGGAGGGAAGTATTTCATCAGAAAAGCATTAGATAGCTGCTTCCAAGTTGTGAATGTTCCAAACGGTTGAGAGTGTAGCCAATCACGTGCTCGGTTCCTGAGAGTGAAAGAAAATAATCACAATTTTAGTACATCATCAGAAACTCCATTAATTTTAATTGTATCACACAATTCATGAAAAAGAGAAAGATGAATATTAGGATCCTCAAGTGGAGATCCTCCAAATTGATTTTGTTGAAGCATAGATAGGAATGCTAGTTTGATCTCGAAATCGTTCGCGTCAATGGCCGGCCTGGTGGCACTAGAGCGAATTCCCTGTGAATTAGGGGCAGCATAGTTGCGCAAAGATCTTCTCTCGGCCATAATCACTTCTTCTTCTTGTACCTCTGCAAATCTAAGCCTCCTGCGAAATCTAAGAGTTTTGTTAATTTCAGGGTCTAGGGGAACTACAGGTCCTGATCTTAAATTTCTATGTATACACAAGCAAACAGGTCAAATATTTCAAAATATGCAGAATAATAAGAAAAACCAGAATTGATCTAAGCTTCAAAAATAGGAAAACAAAAATACCTAAAACAGTAAACAAAAACAAGAACAAAAAACCTAGTCAAGAAATATTCTCAATATCTTCAATATGGACAAAACCAAGATCCCCGGCAACGGTGCCAAAAACTTGTTGTGTTCCGCAAGTGCACAGATACTCAAAGTAATAAAATAGATATCGAACCACAGAGACCTTGTTGCTAAGTACTGAATAATTAATTTCTTGCTAGCTAGGCAATCAGAAAATAGTGAATCAAACTATCGAAAAGAACACGGAGAAAATATCAGAGAAGGGATCGGGACTAGGGGTTCATCTACTTTAATTTCTAATGGATAGATTAAGATAAGTGTCTGTCAATCCAATTTTATCATGATAAAGGTATAGTTTATCTCATAAATAAATTATTTCGCTCTCACGCAAATAGTCGTACAAAGAACCGATCTTCACTCTCGTGCAAGACCTATTCAATGCTGAAAATAAGTAAACCATCAACTAAGAACTCGAAGATCACTCTCGTGCATCCGAATTCTAAAATTGACAACCTCAAGTGGAAACTCAAGATCACTCTAGTGCATCAGAGTCTCAACACAAGTTGTACTCGAGGTTCTCTGATGACTCAATACTCAATTTCTTGCAGCATCAAATCAAGTATAAAATATTAACTCAATCCAAAGAATCATAAAATCAACAAGGCATTAAATTTCTCTAAGAATTAGAATTCGAAGAATAACCTAATCTCTTACGATAATATTAACTCCTAGGGTTCCGAATTTCAAGCAATCAACTTCTCAGTCTATTTTGCAAAATTGTAAAACATGCAGATATTTATAAAACTAAGGAGAATTAAAGAGCAATCAATCACAAATGTAAAATTATCACAATAAAATTAGTTTGACAAAATTAGGTTTTTCTAGTCATTAAGAAACAAAGAGATTACACCCCCATGTCCCAAAGAAAGATTAAGCTACCATGATGAAGGAATAACAATAAAACATGTTTCTGTATGAATAGGAATCTAAAAGAAGATGATAAGAGTTACAAAACGGTGCTGTAATGAAATTACAGCACCGTAATTGCCTAGAACAGCGCTGTCACCGCTGTTTCATTGATTTCTCCTCCAATCGGAATCCTTTTGCTTTGAAACTTCAGATGCACGTTCTCCTTCACTAGGTGAAGCTCTTTGTCAAATTTTGTGGCCGGAGGTGGTCTGTAGGCTGAGAACCAATGAACCATAGCAATTTCACCTCCCCCTCAATTTCTCCATGGATTCCTGTCTTAAAAATTGGGGCTTTCGGTGCCTTTATCTTCTCCTTGTTGAGACGAGTCCGCCACTTCTTTCGGATCTTAATTTGGACTTCTGAATCAAAAGATATGGTCTTCTTAATTTTCGGGCAAAAAAATCAGATTTCCGGGTTTCACAATACGGTACCGTATCCTGAATACGGTAGTGCCGTATTTCCTTCTGTGAGTTCTGGGTAGAAAACACGGTACCGTGTAAGTTCTCACGGTGGTGCCATATTTTACCCAAAACCCTTCTGGTTGAAATTGATGGAAAATATGGTACCGTGAGAGTTTCGTCCAAAAATACGATAGTGCGGTATATTTGTTAGAACTTTCGGGTTGAAATTGTTGAAAAATATGGTACCGTGCAATTTCATACGGCAGTGCCGTATTCTTGTCAAACTTTTTTGGCCAAAAATGCTGAAAATACAGCACCGTGTAGTTCCATACGGTAGTGCCGTATTTCACCCAAAACATCCGCTGTGAAATACGGTACCGTGCGATTTGTCCCCAAAAATACGATAGTGCCGTATTTTTGCTATAAGGTCCATTTTGACTTGAAATTTGATGGTAGACTCCTCTTGATGTCTAGAACTCGTTCATGCATTGGGATTACTCAAAAACCAGTGATAATGATGCCTTTTTGCCTGAAATTGATCAGAAACCAAAGATGGTGTAGGTTCCGAAGCATTTGGCAAAAAAGGTATAAAAACAAAGCAAAAGAGTAAGATTATGGTTCAAAAGACTACCAAATAAATATGAAAAACACTATGAAATTTAGAATCATCAGTTGACTTTAGTAATATAAATACTTGAGTATGAAGACGAAGTCTTGCCTCTCTTCTTTTCATTCTGAAGACGCACCATGTCCTTTATCATGTGAGGTGGACCTCCACATAAGTAGCACTTGTTATTCCTGATTCTTTCCATCTTTACCATCAATGTCTTACTTAAGCCTTTCAGCTCAACACATTGAATGTCTACTTTAGGAGGGCTAAGCTCAATCAATTCATCAAAGAGCTGCCTTAGATTAGAAATAATCTCAGAGGCACTCTTAGATTCATATTGCCCTCGAAACTCAGGCAACATGTTGGTTAGCATCAAATTAGCAACCTCCAAAGTATCAGCCTGATGCTTATCATAAGCATCCTTCTCAGCTGCTGAGGCCAAGCATGGAAGTGGCTCAGGAATAGGCTACTCAAGGACATAGAGCTTCCTCTCGAGCTTGAGCATAATTCTCAAGTTCATATACCAATCTATCAAGTTGGATTCAACCAACTTGTCCTTCTCAAGGATAGATCACAGTGACCATCTGCTATTGTTCGTAGCCATTATTCTACAACAACCAAGAAACAACATATTAGTACTACTTTCAGATCATTTAATATGGACTTGTATTAAATGACCATGACTCCCACTATTTTAATCAAATTGATAACCCACAAAGTCAATTGGGAAATCCGAGATTTCCTAGTGAGATGGGATCCTTATTCCACATGGGGCTTTGCGTCCCACAAGGGTGGGATGAGATGGACAAAGTAACCCATGCTTCTTAAGATGGGCACGCCAGCCGATTGCTCTAAGCAATTCCCCTTATCGAGACCGTCCAGGCATTTCATGAGGGCTGGATACAACATGAAACCCTAACCTTTCAACGATGCCTCTAGAGTTTCATCATGTGCCCAGCACATATGAAAATCTAGTCAAGTCCATTCCTAACCGCTATGCCCAGGGCCAACGAGTTTCCTTACAAAGGCACGTCCAGGTTAAAACTAGACTGGGAAACCATTGTCACCATGCACCTTCTAAAGATAAATGGGTGTGTCCCACGAGGGTGGGAGACAGTTCACAACACCACTGATCGATAGTTTGATGAGGGCTACGTGTTAGAAAGCTACTAGACTTGATATTTTGGGTGAGGGTTTTTGAGGTCTCATCATTTCAGTTTTATCTTATGTCTAACATTACAGGCATGCAATCCTATAGTGATAACATAATGATAAAACATCACAGGCATTCTTTAGCAGGTTAGAAAAGCAGTAAAGGGATGATGTGATCATAGCCCATTCAACACATTAAACTAACCCATGCTAAAAGCGGTTCAACTCTTGACCTAGGACACAAGCCCCTAAAACTAGACTAGCCTAGCCGACCTCTAGCTTGGCCTTCAAGGTTGGCTCCAAGGTCCACCACACCATGGTTTAGCTCTCAAACCCTAGAGGTAGTTCTAGAGAAACCCTAGAAGCATACCCTATGGTTTGGCTAATGCCATGGTCTTCCTCCAAGGAAGGTGTGCCATTATGCAAGCCACAAGAGGGGATAGCACACAAGCACAAGGCTGGGCCAAACCCCAACTTGCGCCCCATGCAAGGATGAGCCACCTTTGTTGAAGCTTGATGCGCCACCATGCAAGGTGCGCAAGCTTCAAGCATGCATGCGCCAAGGATGCATCCCCTAATCTTCATCATGAGCAATTACAAAACAAAAGAAAAAGATGGCACGCAGGCCGCACAAGGATACATCACAGGCATGCAAAAGGGGCTTGACTAATGATCACAACATCATGCGCAATCAAGTACTTACTCATGCAATTCTAAATGCTCATGAAAAACATAAAATCTGAAATTTTACTTGTTTTTCATAAAACAAGCTTCCTTTCCACATCTTCTGATCACAAATCTTTTGGTTATTTGCGATTAAGTTTCATGACAATTTCATAGACCCTATCAGTTGGTAGTTTTGTCAGAACAAGAGACCCAGCCAGTCCGAAGACACAATGCCCGTCCTACTTGACAAAACTACGTGCACTTTTGGTCTTAAATCAATCACAAAAATAATCCAAAAATCCAAAAGAAATTGAAAAGAGGATAGGAACAAGAAACCATAAATTTTCCTACTTAGAAAAATCATGCGCCATGTAAATATGCAATTTGCGAAAATTGAAACATGGCATGTGAGCATGAAAAGCATGAAAAAACATCATTCAAGGCTCGCAAGTCCCAATAATACCACTGTTGGGAAACCCCGGGGATATTTACAAATTTTTCATCAAACAATACAATTGCACAGCAGAAGAATATCCCCGAAACAGGCCGATCTCAAAAACCTAGTGAAGATCGTCTTGCGAGGGAGTCGTGTAACATCCCGTTATCTTAACCCCAAACAAGCAACACAAATCATAGAGAAACAGGATGTTATCATACAAGATCGATTCACATGCTAGGTAAAACCAAGTTCAAGAAATCACGATCTGAAAATTTTCAAGAATCCATACATAGAATCTCAACGAAAACACAATTTCAGAAATGTACCTGCCACCACGCAATACTTGCACTAGACATATGCAAGTTCACATTTATATCAAATCCGATTGCAAAAATACCAATCGACTCAAATTCAAAGCAAAGCCACAAAATCGATTCTATAAACTCATGAAACTAACATGAATAATACCAAACACCGAAACCAGGCCAAAGCCCGCGGTGACACAAAAATCAAAACTTAAAACTGCCACAACCGGCAACACAAGTTCACATAATTCGGCCACAACCGGCCCCAGTTAATTAAGCACAAAAGTCTTATACATTAACCAGCATAATATCCATATCAACGCTAACTCAAGAAATGCGCCCCTGCTCTACACCTGAAAATAGTGAGGGAGTGAGCTACACAGCCCAGTGAGTGGATAGTCTCAAACGACCATCCATAACATACACTCAAAAATACATGCAGATTATTTTAAAAACATTTAACAGAATATCATATCAACATATAACAAAATTAAAGGACAGAACTCATATAAAACAATCAGGTGTAAACTGCTAAGACATCATTGTCACCAAAGAGTAACCAGGGTTCTAGAGCTATACTCTAAACCAACTAATGACTTAATTGACCTAGTTGTCCAGCATAATCAATAGTGACCATTATGGTCCAACCCGGCTTTGGCCTAAGCACTGGGAGAAGCCTGCAAATCACATGCAACATATATACATGGACAGTGTGTAGACTCAAGAGGTAATCACCACCTGGTCAAGATGTGATACCTTGATCTACACCACCCCATAATCACAAAAATCTAAGCGTCTAAGAGTGATGACATCAAGAGGTGGCCCCTGTCCGACCAAGACATGGCACTTTGCGTCTTATATCACTCGTTCTCCCAAAGGGTTCCTTAACTGGACAACACCAGACACATCTTATATCTTATTTCACAAAAGTGGACTCCTAAGTGTCAACTAAACTCTAGGATAGTCATTTTTATCACAATAATCACATCAGGCAGGCTGAACAACAACCCCCTCACATATCACAATACAGGGCTGAAATCTCCAACCCTTAACATATCACATATAGACTATCCCCTTGAGTACACAGTTACACTTAGCCTTAGTCCTAACCATTCCATGATCACAACACATATTATTCGAAAATCACATAACCACATAATATTCGAAAATCACATAACCACATAATATTCAAAAATCACATAATCACATAATATTCAAAAATCACATAATCACATAGTAGTGTAGTCCTTAGGTTTCATACTGATTAGTTCAGTCTAACCTTGCTATGTTATCACCCAAAGTTATCAATCAATATTTCATGTCATTACTTTCTGCATACACCATTCAATTAAAAATACATAATAATACAGAAAATTCACTAAATTTCGTTCACAATTAACATAAATGCAGAATATCACATATTCATAGTTTTCTACTAGTTCTGATAACAAAAGACAGAAATACCCCTAGTTCAAAGTTTAAGTCATACAAGAAAAGTTATCCAAAAATTTCGTAAAAATATTCATTACGTCCCTCATGATCCCTAGATTCGTAATTTCAAGTTTTCCCCAATTTTAACTAGGAAATTTACCGAATTACCCCTAGGTCAATTTCAGTCAACAGAAACTTTTATTTCTAAAAATTCCCAAAAAAATACAGTAGAATCCTCATATACTTAATTTCATGAATATCAAGTTTTCCCCAATTTTTACCCATGCATTTGGACGTAACTTCATGAAGAAGGGTCGAAATTCTCCTTCAAGCCCTAATTTTCATGCAATTGAAATTCTAAAGCTACATACATGTTTAATCAAGGTCCAATTTAGGATTAAGAGTCTTAAAAACGAAAAGCCCTAATTTTCATGCAAGCTAGGGTTTCGAAAATTTGGAAAAAAAACAAGGAAAACATGTACAATTGAAATTAAGAGATCATGCCATACTCCTATGCATTAATCTTCTCTAAAACAAGCAATGCATCCAATTTTCGTGAACTAGGTGAAGGAGAACATCCACTCACTTTGAACCGTGAACACCAAGATGAAGATCTCTCCAAAAAATTCGTCTAAGGCCTTGAAGTTCCACCAAATATCGCCACCAATGGAAGAGAAACGCCTCCAAACACCAAAGACGCCGGCCAAACAGAAGAGGAAGAAGAAGATCGTCTCCAAGCTTCCAAGAATCGCCAACTCTTGCCCTAGCCGTCGTCCAAGGTTTTCCTCAAGCCAAAAATTGCCAACTTTCCTTCCCTAACCCCAATTACCCACTTAAAATTTGGGTTTTTAAATTTTAATCCCGCTAACCAATTAATTCAAATAGGGTTTAACCCACTAACTAATTAATTCAAATTTTAAACTCAAAATCCATCTAATTTAAGTGTAAACCCAATAACTAATTAATTTAACCATTAACTAACAATTTAACCATTCACTTAAACGAAAATCCAATAAGGATTTAACTTAACATCCAATAAGGTCTATTTAATTAATTACAAATTAACAACCAATAAATTTCTAATTAATTAATTATAAATTAACAACCAATAAACTCTAATCAATTAATTACAAATTAACAATCAATAAGCCAGTTAATTAACATCCAATAAGCTAGTTAATTAACATCCAATACTGCTTAACGTAATATCCACAGTCAATGATTTTATTTAAATCAAAAATAGTACTTACCAGGACTTAAGATCCTTGGATCTTACATCCCTCCCTCCTTATAAAGCTTTAGTCCTCAAAAGCTCAACATTCATATCATCAAAAAGATAAGCATAAAACTTCCTCATATCAGCTTCAGTCTCCCAAGTTGCCTCCTCAACCGACTGATTTCCCCAGATAACCTTTACCAAAGGTATAATCTTGTTTCTCAGAACTTTATCCTTTCTATCCACAATCCGGAGAGGTCTTTCCTCAAAAGTCAAATCACTCTGAATCTGAAGAGGTTCCAATTCCAATACATGAGATGGATCAGGATGATATTTCCTCAAAACAGAAACGTGGAACACATTATGCACATGATCCATAGCAGGAGGTAAAGCTAACCGGTAAGCCACTAGACCAATTCTCTCAATAATGTCAAAAGGGCCTACAAACCTAGGGCTCAATTTGCCCTTTTTGCCAAACCTCATAACACCCTTAGTAGGTGACACCTTTAAGAAAACATGATCCCCTACCATAAACTCCAAGGGACGACGATGGTCATCAGCATAACTCTTCTATCTGTCCCGAGAAATCTTCAGTTTATCCTGAATCTCTCTGACCTTATCAGTAGTCTCCTGTACTGCATCAGATCTCAAAATCATTCTGTCACCAGTTTCCTCCCAACACAAGGGAGTCCTACACCTTCTTCCATACAAAGCCTCATATGGAGCCATCTGAATACTGGAGTGGAAGCTATTATTATAAGTGAACTCTATCAAAGATAGATCCCGATTCCACTCAGAACTCCAATCAACCACATAAGCTCTCAATAAGTCTTCTAGAGTCTGGATAGTACGCTCCGTCTGGCCATCAGACTGAGGATGGTATGCTGTACTAAAACTCAACTTAGTACCCAAACCCTCCTGTAAGCTCTTCCAAAACCTGGACAAAAACCGAGAGTCCCTATCAGACACCATATCAACAGGCACTCCATGCAGTCTGACTATCTCATCAATATACAATCTAGCCAGTCTCTCTAAAGGATAAGTCATCTTGATCGGAAGAAAATGGGCTGATTTAGTGAGTCTATCAACAATCACCCAAATAGCATCATGACCCAATCTGGTTCTGGGCAAACCACACACAAAATCCATACTGATGCATTCCCACTTCCACTCAGGAATAGGAAGGGGCTGCAACAAACCACCAGGCTTCTAGTGTTCAGCCTTTACAGTCTGACAAGTTAAACACCTAGAGACAAAATCGATTACCTCTTTCTTCATACCCGGCCACCAAAAACTTTTCTTGAGGTCCTGATACATCTTAGTCACGCCAGGATGTAGAGAATATTTGGAGTTATGGCTGTCCTCCAATATTTCTTTCCTCAAGCTCGGTTCCTCAGGGACACATACCCTTCCACGAAACCGAAGAATACCATCATCAGACAAGCTAAAATCCTGAACTGCTCCATCAACCAAACTATCCCTGATCTGAACTAATCTCGGATCCACAGACTGCTGATCTCTGATCTTCTGCAACAAAGCAGACTGTATTCTGAGAAAGCCACATATCCAGACTGAACTTTAGGAGAAATACTGATCCTGAGATCTCTGAACTCCTGTAGTAACTGCCACTCACTGACCCGTAGTGCCGCTACTGAAGTTACTGGATGCCTGCTCAATGCATCAGCCACTACATTAGCCTTTCCAGCCTGATACTGAATAGAGAAGTCATAGTCTTTGATCAACTCCATCCATCTTCTCTGTCTCATGTTCAACTCCTTCTGAGTGAAGATGTACTTGAGACTCTGGTGGTCAGTGAACAGATCAAACTCTTGACCCAACAAATAGTGACGCCATATCTTCAGAGCAAAGACTACGGCCGCCAACTCTAAGTCATGAGTAGGGTAGTTCAACTCATACTCCTTCAGTTGTCTCGAAGCATAGGCTACCATAGAACCCTTCTGCATCAAGACACAACCCAACCCTTTGCCTGAAGCATCCGTATAAACAGTAAACCTTTCCCCATCACTAGGAATAATGAGGATCGGTGTACTAGTCAACCTTCTCTTCAGCTCTTGAAAGCTTTCTTCACACTTGTCATCCCAATTAAACTTGGCCTCCTTTCTGGTTAATTTAGTTAAAGGACCCGCCAGCTTGGAGAATCCCTCAACAAATCTCCGGTAGTAACCTGCTAAACCCAGGAAACTTCTGATCTCAGTAGCACTAGTCGGTCTTCCCCAATTGAGGATGGCTTGCACTTTAACCGGATCCACAGACACCCCCTGACCAGAAATCACATGCCCAAGGAAACTGATCTTTTCTAGCCAGAACTCACACTTACTAGCCTTGGCATATAATCGGTTTTTCCTCAGAATCTCCAGCACTCTGCGCAAGTCACTGACATGATCCGAAGTAGTCCGAGAGTACACCAAGATATCATCTATGAAAACCACCACACATGAATCAAGTAATTCATGAAATACCCTGTTCATCAAATCCATGAAGACAGCAGGTGCATTCGTCAGTCCAAAAGGCATAACTAGAAATTCGAAATGCCCATACCTGGTCCTGAAAGCAGTCTTAAATATATCCTCATCCTTGACCCTAAGCTGGTAATATCCTGATTTCAGATCAATCTTAGAGAACACTGTCGCTCCCTGTAATTGATCAAATAGATCATCAATTCTGGGAAGAGGATACTTATTCTTGATAGTCACTTGGTTCAGTTGCCTGTAGTCTATACACATCCTCAGGGTTCCATCTTTCTTCTTTACAAACAGCACTGGCGCTCCCCAGGGAGAAGCACTAGGCCGAATGTACCCTTTCTCTAGCAATTCCTCTAGTTGTTTCTTAAGCTCAGCCAGCTCTGAGGTAGCCATGCGATAAGGAGCTCTGGAGATAGGTGCCGTACCTGGCGCCAACTCAATGCCAAACTCCACTTCTCTAATTGGTGGCAAGCCTGAAAATTCCTCAGAGAACACATCAGGAAACTCTTTCACCACCGCCATCTGAGTCAAATCAGAAGTAGAATCATCCTGCACCTTAACATGCGCAAGGTAACCCTTACACCCACTAGCAAGTAACTTTCTGGCCTGCAGAAAAGATATTACATGTGGTCCTTGGTCTGACACTAGACCTCTCACAAAAATCCGATTCCCATCTAGCAGATTTAAAGTGATTACTTTCTCAAAGCAATCCACAGTGGCATGATGTGAAGACAACCAATCCATTCCTAAGATGACATCATAATCTTGCATGTCTAAGAGGATTAGATCTACCAGAAACTCATAACCCTCTACATGCACTACACAATTAGCACAAACAGTATCTGTAGATAATGACTTTCCTAAGGGAGTACTGACAGACACAACATAATCTAGCATCTTAGGTACAACAGGTAAACATGCAGCAAATCTAACAGATACAAAAGACAGATTTGCACCAGGGTCAAATAAGATACGAGCTAACTGATCAAATACAAATAAGGTACCTTCCACGACGGATCGGGAAGCTCATGTGTCCTTCTCAGCCACAGCATAAACTCGGGTCTGGACTGTAGGCTTCTCTGCGCCTCTATTCTGTATCTCAGGCTCTTTGCAGTCTTTGACCATGTGCCCTGGTTTCTTACATCTGAAGCATACACCATTCTTCTTATAACAATCCTTCACCAGATGTCCCTTGATCCCACAATAATTACAAGTCCTATCCTCTGTGATACTGTTCTTTACATCTCTGACATCCCTGAACTGCTGCGGTGCCTTGTAAGAGTAAGGCTTATACCTGCTCTTCTTGTAATCCTTATGCTTGGGGTACTTCTTACCCTTGCCGCCAATGCCATACTGAGGAGCTGCCGTCTCAGCTGCAGGAACCACGGTCACGGCAACATGAGAACTCCTCTCAGATATGTATCTCTCAATGGTGCGTGCTCGCCCAACAGTCTCAACATAAGTCTCCAAATGCTGAGCACCAACCTGCTCCCGAATGTCCCATCTGAGACCTCTAAGAAACTTAGTAGCCCTTCTCTTTTCAGTGTTTATCAGGTGAGGGGCATACTTTCCCAACTTAGTGAACTGCAATTCATACTGGTCTACTGTCATATCACCCTGCTCCAGGTGAATAAATGCCACCTCTCGGTCCTCCACCAAGCTATCAGGGAAGTACTTCTCATTAAATTGAGACAAGAAATAGGGCCAATCTACTGTCTCATGTTTTTCCTCAGCAAGTCTCACCACGCCCTTCCCCCACTCATCTGCGTCACCACGCATCATATAGGTGGTCAGACATAACTTGTCTTCGTCCGAGCACCGCATGACTTGGAAAATCTTTTCCAAGCACAACTGCCAGTTCTCGGCAGTACTGGATTCTGAGCCCCCATAAAAAGAGCTGGGACCCAGTTTCTGGAATTCACTCACAAGTGAGGCATAGCGCCTGTGAGCGCCCTCCTGAGAGTCATCCCCCACCGCTCGAGTAGTAGTCTGGGGTCTCTCTTGAGTCAGCTGCTGCAAAAGCTGCTGTTGTGCCTCTTGATGCTGAGTCTGTTGTTGCTGCAGCATCTGAGCTTGCCTCTCTATCATGGCACCTTGTTGCTGTACCATGCCAGTCAGAGCCTCAATAGTTCTCGAGAGATTTGAAGGCTGCTCATCCTCGCCACTAGCATTTCCTCTGGATCGCACCATCTTAAATTCCTACACACACACACCATAGTAAGAAAAACAAACATAAACCTATCAGGTGTCTAGCAATACACAAACATGTTTTCCCCCGAACTAAGTTTTAGCTAGCCAACTCCTCTGATACCATTCTGTAACATCCCGTTATCTTAACCCCAAACAAGCAACACAAATCATAGAGAAACAGGATGTTATCATACAAGATCGATTCACATGCTAGGTAAAACCAAGTTCAAGAAATCACGATCTGAAAATTTTCAAGAATCCATACATAGAATCTCAGCGAAAACACAATTTCAGAAATGTACCTGCCACCACGCAATACTTGCATTAGACATATGCAAGTTCACATTTATATCAAATCCGATTGCAAAAATACCAATCGACTCAAATTCAAAGCAAAGCCACAAAATCGATTCTATAAACTCATGAAACTAACATGAATAATACCAAACACCGAAACCAGGCCAAAGCCCGCGGTGACACAAAAATCAAAATTTAAAACTGCCACAACCGGCAACACAAGTTCACATAATTCGGCCACAACCGGCCCCAGTTAATTAAGCACAAAAGTCTTATACATTAACCAGCATAATATCCATATCAACGCTAACTCAAGAAATGCGCCCCTGCTCTACACCTGAAAATAGTGAGGGAGTGAGCTACACAGCCCAGTGAGTGGATAGTCTCAAACGACCATCCATAACATACACTCAAAAATACATGCAGATTATTTTAAAAACATTTAACAGAATATCATATCAACATATAACAAAATTAAAGGACAGAACTCATATAAAACAATCAGGTGTAAACTGCTAAGACATCATTGTCACCAAAGAGTAACCAGGGTTCTAGAGCTATACTCTAAACCAACTAATGACTTAATTGACCTAGTTGTCCAGCATAATCAATAGTGACCATTATGGTCCAACCCGGCTTTGGCCTAAGCACTGGGAGAAGCCTGCAAATCACATGCAACATATATACATGGACAGTGTGTAGACTCAAGAGGTAATCACCACCTGGTCAAGATGTGATACCTTGATCTACACCACCCCATAATCACAAAAATCTAAGCGTCTAAGAGTGATGACATCAAGAGGTGGCCCCTATCCGACCAAGACATGGCACTTTGCGTCTTATATCACTCGTTCTCCCAAAGGGTTCCTTAACTGGACAACACCAGACACATCTTATATCTTATTTCATAAAAGTGGACTCCTAAGTGTCAACTAAACTCTAGGATAGTCATTTTTATCACAATAATCACATCAGGCAGGCTGAACAACAACCCCCTCACATATCACAATACAGGGCTGAAATCTCCAACCCTTAACATATCACATATAGACTATCCCCTTGAGTACACAGTTACACTTAGCCTTAGTCCTAACCATTCCATGATCACAACACATATTATTCGAAAATCACATAACCACATAATATTCGAAAATCACATAACCACATAATATTCAAAAATCACATAATCACATAATATTCAAAAATCACATAATCACATAGTAGTGTAGTCCTTAGGTTTCATGCAGATTAGTTCAGTCTAACCTTGCTATGTTATCACCCAAAGTTATCAATCAATATTTCATGTCATTACTTTCTGCATACACCATTCAATTAAAAATACATAATAATACAGAAAATTCACTAAATTTCGTTCACAATTAACATAAATGCAGAATATCACATATTCATAGTTTTCTACTAGTTCTGATAACAAAAGATAGAAATACCCCTAGTTCAAAGTTTAAGTCATACAAGAAAAGTTATCCAAAAATTTCGTAAAAATATTCATTACGTCCCTCATGATCCCTAGATTCGTAATTTCAAGTTTTCCCCAATTTTAACTAGGAAATTTACCGAATTACCCCTAGGTCAATTTCAGTCAACAGAAACTTTTATTTCTAAAAATTCCCAAAAAAATACAGTAGAATCCTCATATACTTAATTTCATGAATATCAAGTTTTCCCCAATTTTTACCCATGCATTTGGACGTAACTTCATGAAGAAGGGTCGAAATTCTCCTTCAAGCCCTAATTTTCATGCAATTGAAATTCTAAAGCTACATACATGTTTAATCAAGGTCCAATTTAGGATTAAGATTCTTAAAAACGAAAAGCCCTAATTTTCATGCAAGCTAGGGTTTCGAAAATTTGGAAAAAAAACAAGGAAAACATGTACAATTGAAATTAAGAGATCATGCCATACTCCTATGCATTAATCTTCTCTAAAACAAGCAATGCATCCAATTTTCGTGAACTATGTGAAGGAGAACATCCACTCACTTTGAACCGTGAACACCAAGATGAAGATCTCTCCAAAAAATTCGTCTAAGGCCTTGAAGTTCCACCAAATATCGCCACCAATGGAAGAGAAACGCCTCCAAACACCAAAGACGCCGGCCAAACAGAAGAGGAAGAAGAAGATCGTCTCCAAGCTTCCAAGAATCGCCAACTCTTGCCCTAGCCGTCGTCCAAGGTTTTCCTCAAGCCAAAAATCGCCAACTTTCCTTCCCTAACCCCAATTACCCACTTAAAATTTGGGTTTCTAAATTTTAAACCCGCTAACCAATTAATTCAAATAGGGTTTAACCCACTAACTAATTAATTCGAATTTTAAACTCAAAATCCATCTAATTTAAGTGTAAACCCAATAACTAATTAATTTAACCATTAACTAACAATTTAACCATTCACTTAAACGAAAATCCAATAAGGATTTAACTTAACATCCAATAAGGTCTATTTAATTAATTACAAATTAACAACCAATAAATTTCTAATTAATTAATTATAAATTAACAACCAATAAACTCTAATCAATTAATTACAAATTAACAATCAATAAGCCAGTTAATTAACATCCAATAAGCTAGTTAATTAACATCCAATACTGCTTAACGTAATATCCACAGTCAATGATTTTATTTAAATCAAAAATAGTACTTACCAGGACTTAAGATCCTTGGATCTTACAAGTCGACACTATGAGATAGTAAGTACCTAGAGTAAGCACGAAGGTCGATATCGAGGTAGGTGCCCAAGTGTTCGCCTTCTGTAGTCTCACACACACGGATGCCTCAAGTTCTCTTCTTCCATGCCCGGTGCTAGCCTCGGGAAGAAGATCCAAGCCTTTGTCTCACCTTCTTCAAACCTTGCGCCACCTCCAAGGAAGATGTGCCAATGGATGAAGAAGAAGGGAGGAGATGAGGATGATGCCACCAAGGATTTTTTCCAACTTGCGCAAGAGGAAGATGAGAAAGATCACTTGCGGCTATGTGATGGAGGAAGAGGAGTAACACCAAAACACCTTTGCTCTTGTCCCTTGTCACTTGCTCACGCCAATATAATTGTGTGTAAGGGCTCTTGCATATCACAAGGACATATAGAGCAAAGGGGCGGCCACACAAGGGTTAGGCGCAATCCAATAAGAGAGAGGCGGCTAGGGTATGAGAGGGGAGGCAATTAGGGTTTAGGAAACTCTCCAAGAGCTTCCCATAAACCCCTTCCACTTGGCCATATGCGCCCAAGACCTTCCTAAGAAGTCCTCCAAGCCATATCAGCCCCAAGACTTGCCATAGAGGCAAGTATACCATCAAAGGATCAAGGGGCAAGGCGCCTAAACCTTTCAAAGAAGCAAAAGGCGCCCACTCCTCCCCATTATGCCCTTAGGCGCCAATGGGGGGAAATTTATCCCCATTATACCTTTTTAGTCTATTATCTCTTCATGACAACTTGTTATTGGGCCTCATTGGGTAATGAGCTAGCCCAAACTTCATTGCACAAGTTGATCAAGCCATTAGATCCAATCCAATGCAACCCAAAGTCAAATGTGACCAACCATGGTCAATTTTAGGTCAACCTACCAAAAATGAAGTTTGGCTCCAATAACTCTCTTCCATCAAGCCCATTGGCGCTGATGAAATCTCCAAAATAGATCCGAGCTATCCAATATCTCGATCATAAGACTTCCCGATCAATACGAGAACTCGAGTATCAAGGTATGTGACCCTGTAGGTTCCTCTGACGTTGGCAATGCTGATCAAAGGTCACCACAAGCTGTGAGTGGCACCTAGCAGTGCATCACTGCTACTCAAGTCATCGGAATGGATATCGACATCGACATCCCCATCATCGCAACTAGGTACAGATGCATTACAGTCTCTTTGCCAAACTGATATCCGATTGGACAAGTGTGTCACCATACGTTTTCACCCAATCACATGGTTATGACTAAATCAGGTTCTCACCAAGGTATGGCCATACACTTTCAGTCATAAAACCATAAGGGGGCCCTGTGGATATCATGCTTTCTTCAGGAAGGGGAAAATCCTCTGTCTGTCCATTGACCTTCTCATATGGGTCGTGATACTCAATGACAACCGTTATTACCCCTAACTACGGCAAGGTGTTAGGTTGCATCAAAGCATGTCCCTAACCATATAGAATGGTCAATGACCTCAAGTCAAGGGATCAATGCATCTCCTGTCACTTGTGAGGATAACTCATGACATCAAGTCATAGCCTCACAGTGGGTCGGTCCAGTATATCCACCAAAGATATACCCATATGTCTGCGTTAGCACCTCATGCCTAACCAGCCCATATACCAGTCTCAAGTACCATAGCTGTCCCACATCCACTAAGGTACATTGACTGGGGACAACCATTTGAGCACAGATCCAATCTGTCTCCAAGGACATTATCATATAAGTACATAATTGCAGATGTAGACAAACAATAATAACGACAATACCAGAATGATATATAAATATCAGAGTCAAGTAGTACAAAGATGGACCAATACTAGGTCTCAGGGCATATACACCAACATTGGGCATCATGGCCGTGACAAGACCCTAGAATTGGCCAAAGATCGATTCATCTGGCCCACTCTTCATAAGGATGTTGAAAGCGTTGTTCATCACTATGGCACGTGTCAACGTGCTAAGCCCCGTTCGGCCAACACGGGGTTGTACACCCTACTGCCTATTCCTCATGGTCCATGGCTCGAAATTAGCATGGACTTCATCTTAGGCCTTCCCTGGTCTGCCTCGCACCACGACTCCATCTTTGTTCTCATGGATCGTTTCTCTAAGATGGCACACTTTGTGCCCTGTTGACGTTCAATGCCTCCCATATCGCGAGTCTCTTCATCAAAGAGATTGTGCGTCTACATAGTTTCCCTCTGACCATTGTATCCGACTGTGACACATGGTTCGTCGGTCATTTATGGAAGTCCCTTTGGGCCATCCTTGGTACCACCCTCAAGTACTCGTCCGCATACCACTCACAGACCGATGGTCAAATGGAGGTGGTGAATCGAAGTCTAGGGGACCTTCTTCATTGATTTCCCACGTTATTGGGCTGACCATCTTCCCATTGTGGAATTTGCATACAACAGTGCGTTTAATCGTTCTACCTGGTTGAGTCCTTTGCATGTTCTACTCGAGCACAAACTTAGGAAACCTATTGACATGCATGGCATCCCCGCTCACCCTTCCCTCCATGAGTATGCACATGCCTTTACATCTCATATTTTGTGCTTATATGATGAGATTCATCGTCGGATCTACTTGAGTAATACCAACTATACAGTAGGGCCAACGAGCATCATAGGCCACATCACTTTGAGGTTGGTGAGCTCATCATGGTGCGCATCCACCCTAAGCGCCTGAGGTCTAGAGCCAATTGGAAGCTATAAGTGCACTGCGAGGGTCCCTACACGGTTCTATGAATGGTTTGCGCCAACACTTACGTTCTCGACCTACCGGAGGACTCTCTTATTAACCTCGTCTTCAACATCGCAGACCTCCTTCCATTCCATGCACCCCTGCCCACCGGTGCCCCGGACGCCGCCATGGCGGACCCTTGTTCTCTGGAGGAGAATTCTCCCCACCTAGGGGGGGTTGGCAGAGCCATGGACGCCCACTAGTCCATGGAAGACACCTCTATAGATTCACTAGGGCTCGAGGAAGATACCCCCCAAATTTCGATCCAATCGGAGTCCAACTCGGAGATCACACCTAGTGGTGTGATAGAGAACACAACCGTGACAAGAAGTATAGCTAGGGTCGTGACCCACAGGATGGCCATGTGCACACCTGAAAAAGACGGAGCAGAAAATGTGAAAAGAAGCATGGCCGTGACTCAATGCACGGCCACGTCCGTGACCAGCTCAGCACTAGACTTCATGGTCATGCCCATGGACACGGCCCCGATCATAGAGTATTATGTTCAGATTGCACCCAAGTTCACCGCCGTGTCTAAGAACATGGCCCCACCTATGAAGTGTTCGGACCAGGCTGCGCAAGATTTACGGCCCCACCCATGAAGTGTTCGGCCCAGGCCGCGCAAGATTTCACGACCGTGTCCAAGAACATGGCCCCGCCCATGACAGCCTCGACCCAATTCACCGGCCCCAATCACGCCTGTGAACTGACACACGGCCACGCCGTGAACTACTCAGAAATGTTGAAAGGATTAGTTTTTTTCACAGTTCGACATTTCTGCCTCAATGGAGCCGATTCATCCCATGAATCTCACAGACTTCCCAAGAAGGCTCTCTTAAGAACCGGCAACCGACTGATACAACAACTGGGTGCTCAACACCGCCGAAGAGTCAGCCAACACCATGCAAAACCAGCCTACCATCAGCCAGTTCTGTTGCTTCGTCGCAGCCTACTTGGAGATGGTTTAACAACCCACATTGACCCGTCAATGGCCCATGAAGATCCAGCCCATGCACCAGCTTCATGCTTTTCCCTTGCTACCGTGGTTGGTAGTTGTTACTTTATGATAGTTAGGAATTGATTCTAGCATTTTTTGACTACTTTTAGGTAGTTATAGGGTGGTTCACTTATCCAATAACCCTCCCTCATGTGTTTTGTATGAGCCTCTCCCTCTTATCCTATAAAAGAGGGGGCGGTTGGTGTGTTCCTTAGTTCTGTTGTAGTAGTTGCCTTCCCTCCACGTGGAAGCCTAGGTCCAGTAAACTCAGAGGGAGTTGTAAGAGTGTGTTGTAGTTGCGCCTAGCAAGGTCCGACCGCTCTTGTAAGCCTCTCTCGTTCCTGTCTTCTACATTTCAATTAAAAGCGACGGGGTGACACCAACTCACCTCATGCTCCTCTTCATACTTCTGCATTTGCATTTGCACTGCGTTGTCATGCCTTACCCTCCGTCCCCAATGGAATAACCCATTGTTCGAGTCTTTTTGTTGTTCAGGACGAGTGGAAGCCCGGCTCTTCGCTGCATCATGAAAGGGAACCCATACGTGTGCGCTTTTTGAAAAATTTGGCTCTACAAGAGGTTAGTAGTTAAGTTCGTATGTAGTTTCTGTGCTGTGTTCTCTGAAGCTACTGATATTGCTCAAGTACGAATATCTTCGTCGTCTTGTCGCATTTTCTCAGAAGTTTTCCCTCCGACGCACATTTCACTTCCCTCGTCTAAAGACCCTCTCTCGGATTTTAGCATCATGGTCTTCACCTCCCTAGTATTAAGGACCATCCATCCCATAGTTCGCTGCATCAAGAACCCAGGTCGGGTACCCTAGTGTACAACTCGAAGTTGGGTCGAGTATTTAAACGGGTACCCACAAGTACCCGATTAAATAAAATATAAAATATTTATATTTTATATTTTATAAAATATCATTTAAAAAATTAATAATAATAATAAATATATTTATATAATAACTATTTATTATTATTTTATATTTTTATTAATAAAAAATATTTATATAATAGTTATTTTATTATTATTTATATTTTAATAGTAAAATATTTATATTTATATTTATTATTAAAATCGGGTATCGGGTACCCGGTACCCCATCGCTAAACCTAAACCCAATTAAAACCCGACCTATCAAACCCGAACCCATCCCATTTAGGTAAACGGGTACCCGAACTCGATGTAAATGGGTTGGGTCAGGTCAGGTACCTGACCCCGATAGGTCAGATTGCCGGCCCTACTCATTGATTATATTTTATTGCTTTTTGTCGATTGTATTATGGTACCATTGTTGCATTATTATAAATGATAAATATTTATCTACTGCATAATATGAAAATCTTATCCCGAATTACTGGAATTTAGTATTTATTTACTGTACATTCATGTTGTTTGGTACGATGTGTTAACTTCTAAAGGCCGTACTGGCGGCAGTGGAGAGCCCAGATCACGCCTCTGCCTTTTCTTTCAAAGCTGCCTCTGCCTTCAGATCACGCCTATGAAGTTCATCAATAATTGTTGGATGAATCTGACTAAGCTCGTTAGTTATGTCCTGCCATTTTATAACCATTTTTAGAATATTTAAGAAAAAGGGTTGATACATGATCTAATATATAATAAATACTAGTAGAGAGAAGTGAATTTGCTTTGATTCAATCAGAGGGGTACTTCTTACTCAACCACAAACATCCATTATATAGACAAATAATGCTCTTCCCTTGACACCTTACTCTCCTCATGATTTACCCTTTCCAGTTACACACTTTTGTAGTCATAATGGCTACTATTATTATACTGTTTTAACTCACTTTTTGAATGAGTACGTCAGTGTAGTTAATATTTAAAATCCCAAAAAACAATAGTTCAAACTGCAAAAATATAGGAGCATCCAAATATGTGTAGTTCATTAATGTGAGATTACCAAACGAGCATTAAAGCTCCAGACATTTGCAGCAGAAAAAATCTTCCTCAACTACAAGTTATTTCTACACAAGTCCGTGTAGTGACAAATGGCATTAGATCATTTTAACAGCTAACAAGCTTCTTAGTTCACATCACTAATAGTTATGAATCATATAATCAAGATTTTCAATCTCAGACCATACCAAATTGGTATATACTAAATATCTGAATATATAGATGCTATGTCATTCTAGTACCAACAAATACAAATTGTCTCGGTTGGTACTTAAGACCCATACCAAGTAGTATGACCGGTTAAAACCATAGTTATGATAAGCTATTACATTGAAATATTAAATGTTTCAGGAGTTGTTAAAAAATTAAAAAAAAAACTTTAAAACTAATGGTACACTAAGGTTTTGTTTTACACTTGTGAAAACACACTTATCGTGCCGAAGTGCTTCTTTTAGGAAAAAAAGCTCATTTGATTTAAATTTCTATAACAGTTTTAGAGAAGAGAACTAATAGCACATTGCAAACAATGTTTCAAGAATCAAAATATATAAAAAGTCCAATAAAAAAAATCATATGGAGACAAACCCTAACTACCAAAGGCACAACTTCAACATCAAAAAATGGGTGTAGCAAGGATGCATCAAGCAAAAACTAGTATTTGGTGAAAATTTTTTTTAACTATAATCATGATTCTAAATTTTGGTCCATGCATATGAGTCAATCTACTATCAAATTGGTATGTACTAATACATACCAATATACATTACCTCTCAGTCCGTACCCAGACATAGCAACACATCACAGGGTGCCCAAGTAAGCCTCTTGAAAAATCACCTTCCATAAAAGCATTTTTTTTCATATATAATTAAGAAAGTTGTCAATCTAGGTCAACATCCAGGTAAGCACAGCCACAAGAAAGAAAATATCAAAATAATCAAGATTGTATTTCAATGAAACCTTTATTGCTAGCAATAAGTGTGATAACCTGATTTAGTTTTATATAGGAAGTGGGATAAAAGATGATGTGGTAAGGCATGGTGAGCTTATTACCATTTGAGCATTTTAAATTTGGTCACATTGTCTTACCAAGTTAATGGGTCGATCAATTTACTCATTAAGTAGACAGTAACAAATAGTATTAGAGCAGATTTAATCCTAAGCATGATAAGAGACTAATAAAAAATGACTTCAGATGATGGTAAAGTCACCATTAGAATGACCTCACATGTTACCAACTAAAGGATAGTTTTAAACATGTGTTAGGCTCTAGGCTTGACGAGAACCCCATGTCAGAAGTAGAGATTATTATGAAGATAACACTAGGCACCCAATTAATGAGAGGACAAGCAGTAAGAACTACATCACCCCAATAAAGAAGATTTGTTATAAAGATAACACTAGGCACCCAAGTAATGAGATGACAAGCAATAAGAGCAATATCACCCTAGTAGGTTTGAAGAACATGCAAGTGAAGAAAAATGAGAGCAATGCTCAGCAAATGACATTTTTTACATTTAGCCATAACATTTTATCGAGATGTACAAGGGTGTAAAATGTCATGAGACGGATAAAAGAATGAAACACAATTACACATACTCCAAAATATAGTCAATGTACAAAATCTTAATAAAAAAACACCAAAGTGATTGTTTATTTCCTAATATAAAGCCTTAAATACATCATCAACATCAAACTGAGCTTTTAATAGATAAAACCAACATAAACAAGAATCATCAACACCAACACCAAAATAGCAAAAACTAGGGCACCAGACATCAGAATGAATTAAAGAGAAAAGGAATTAAGCAGAAACTAATACAAGTCCAAGTAAAAGAAACATGGTGATTCTTGCCAAGTTGGCAAAGCCTCAAAAGTGAATGTAGAATGTGACTAAGTACATATATTATTATATTCCAGTAGGAGCAAATGACACAAACGATAGTGTTAATAATATGGGATAGGCATCAACATAAGATATGTATATATATATATATATATATATATATATATATATATATATATATATATATATCTAAAAGAAAAAAAGAGGTTGATGATTAGTCGAGATATATATCCCCAGCAATCATAGCCTATCTTTAGGTACTAAAAAACATAATAAGGAACAAAAGTGACTAGCAAATTTACAAGAGAATTTTGAATATAAAGAACATATGAGAGAAAGAATGATCAGTTATGTGAATAGAAACAATACCCTAAATATGGATAGTGGAAAGCATCCATGATCATTAGGTATCTTAATACTTGGCTGTAGAAGGTTTGAAATACTAATTCGTCCTAGTTCATTTATATTGGATCAGATTGGAAAAGTACATTACGGTATTAACCAAACAAATGACTTTGGTGTATATGTGTGTTGTGTGTACATACACACATACACACACATATATATATAATTAAGTTGGCAGGTATTTGACCCAACCCAACCCGTTCCATTTAATTGAAGTAAACCAAACCTATTTGGGTTTATTATATACAACTCAGAGTCGGGTTTGAGTTTAACCATATAGGTACTCAAAATCTGAAACCAATTTACTAAATAATTATTAATATATTAATATATAATAGATATAGTAATATATAATATATTATACAGCAAACTACAAACATCCAACAGCATTTAGTTGAGTTTTTTCAATTCCAACACTTGCCACTGCACAGGTATCTGCTAAGGTTCCAAGGTAAAGACTCCAGTGTCACTTCACATAAACTAGGCTAAGATTCTTTGAGTCTCTTTAATAGTTTCTTTTTATATGACTTCAACGATAAGCTTCCAGAAGATCTGTTTGCGACCGATGTGTTCGGGTGCTGCTCTGTGTTTATGCTTCCTAATCAAGCGTGTGTGTGCATGTCCATGTGTTGTGCTAATCATGAGTGACGTCTTCAGCATTAGTGATCCTTGGAGTGCTCGCTTGGAGGCTGATGGTTGAGTGTGCATGCTCAGCCAACTGGCCTCGCGCTTTCACAAACCTATAGGAAAAATAAAACTTGCAGTGGCATGGGTGTGACAAAGTGGTACCAAATATGCTTCATTATTACCATTTTATTGTCTATTATCTCACATCTTTACAATAGCACTGGAGTCAACCACGCCATAAATATTCCATGGATGAAGATCCAAACCCAACTCACAAGTAATGTAAATTTTTATAAATAACTTTTTTATTTTTTTTAGGCTATGTTTGTTCTATTTATTGTTTGGGATTATCACTCATCTAGGCATTTTTATTTAATCGAGAATCGTAATATTCGTTTCAATACTTGAGTCAAGTTTAGGGTATATAATAGGGCGGATTCAGGATTCAAATTTTTATAATCAGATCGAGTTCATGTATCAAGTAAAAAAGTGAGTACTAAGAGTGCCAACCAATTTATACAAAGGCTTACTACCCAATATGGATGTGATGGAGGTCCATCCTCATTTGAGGAGCATGAGAAAGGCCTATCTACTCCAGACAGCCCAAGACGGTCCAGCCGTGCACCTAATTCTCCCTGCATCAGGATGGCTATTTAATACCATGAGTACCATTAGATATTACTTAAGAGTGCCAACATCAATGACAAAGGAAAAGTAGCACTAGAAATAACCTAAGCATAGGGAGAATGGTAATGTAGGCACCGTTTGGCCGAGTGGTGTGCGCGGCAATGCGGCCTCGTGCCACAGCAAACAGGTTTTTTTTTCCCTATTTGGCCGAGCTGCTATGCAACTCAAGAGGGAACTGTATTTTCATGCGGGTGCGGCACAATGACTCTTCACTTGTGAGCGAACTGTATTTTCATGTGAATGTTGTTTGCTCACAAGGTTCGTCATTGGCTCCTCGTTAAATCAACATGATCTTCTCCTCATCATGTAGTCACGCACGCCGAAACCTCCACCTTACTCTCGCTGCATAGCGAGCTACGTTCCCCTCCCCCTTCCCAATT
Source organism: Costus lasius (assembly GCA_027563935.2). Classification (NCBI taxonomy): domain Eukaryota; kingdom Viridiplantae; phylum Streptophyta; class Magnoliopsida; order Zingiberales; family Costaceae; genus Costus; species Costus lasius. The sequence goes on along the minus strand of CM050450.1, from coordinate 103,901,628 downwards.
CTTGCTGATCTGATCCCCTTCCCTCCTCCCCTCTTCTTCTTCCTTCCCCTTCCTGATTTTGCTGACTGAATCCTCCTTCCCCTCCCCCTCCCCCTCCTCCTCCCAATTTTGCCATTGCCTTCCCTCCCTCTTGGCTAATCAATTAATTAATTAATTTAGTAATTAATGAATCCTGATCAAATCCCCTGACCCTCCCTTATTCATGCTAATCAATTAATAATTAATTAATTAATCCCCTTCCTCTATTCATGCTATTTAATTAATTAATCGATAATTCAGCAATTAATTTATTAAAGTATCTTTATCAGGTGTTATTTGCTGGAACGGTTCGCTATCTCTCCGTGACAATAGCATGAATTTAGTCTATATTGTATTTGTAAGCTTTCTCAGTTTATTTTTCAAAAATATTATGCATGAGATGTAATATATAAACATTAATTATATGTATATTCTATTTCTAGATTATGAGTTTTATATTCATCTTTGTTTCTCAAAATTAAGTATAAAATTGTACAAGCACTCAGGCGCAATTGCACAGCAATTTAGCAAATACATCTCAGACAGCTACTATAATCACAGCACTGCGCTGTACTCCCAAATAGAGTCATAGTCTTCTCATAATGAGTATAAGAAATTATGGCTATTAGTATAGTGTACAAAGGGACAAACTCCAAAGGAGATCACAAGTAGGATGACATAAAAATCCATCCTTGCCCAGACCCAACTCAACCTACCGCCTCACCCAATTTGAGAAGAGAAAACGTTATAGAAAACGTTATAGGCATCATCAACGTCCTTGTTCATTAAGGCTCCACCGGCGGTTGCATCAACAGTAAGACGAGTGTTATAAATCAAACCTTTATAGACAGTATATACCAACACTCATTTCTCGAGGCCGTGGTGAAGGTACATCTGTTGCAACTCCTTGAAACGGTCTCATGCTTCATACAACAACTCATTATCTCTTTGGGAAAAGTCAGTGATCTGATTCCTCAACTGCATGATTTTGCTCGGAGGAAAATATTTGGAAAGAAATACGTGAGAGAGCTACTCTCACGTGATAATCGATCCAGTCGGTAAAGAATGTAACCATACTCACTCTCTGTCCCTGAGTGAGAAAGGAAAAAGTCAAAGTCATAGAGCGTTAGTGGTCAAACCATTTATTTTAAGAGTATTACAGTATTCAAGAAAAACAAAAAGTTGCATGTTTGGATCCTCAGCTGGGGATCGCTAAATTGATTTTGTTGCACCATTAATAGAAGAGACGATTTTATCTCGAAATTATTTGCCTCTATCGGTGGGCGTGTAATGCTAGAGTGAAATCCTTGAACATTCGGTGCTGCAAAGTTTCGGAGTGACTTGTTAGCATCCATGATTGAATTCTACGAATTGTTAGAGTTTCTAAAGTTTCCTACAACGTTGGAACGTTCTTTCGATTTCTGAGTCAAGTGGTATTAGAGGTTCTAGTCATGGAGATATGCGCCCACAGACGCGACCCAATCAAGGAATTCAGTGGGGTCAAGACCATCCTTGAAAGGTGCAGGGGTGTGCCGGACATAGCGGAGGAAGTTGTCGTCCACCCGGGGACGCTCAACGCGTGTGGGGGCTAGGGTTCGGGGTACGGCCTAGACGTGGTTGAAACGACCATTGGGCTGTGGGCCCTGGACGGCCCATACATCCTCGTCATCTAGAGGCTCATTCCCAAGAGCTGGATTCCTAGGGGTCTCGCACGGCCGTGTGCGACCCCAATCTTCCTCGTGGGCGCGGGGCCGAGCAGGCGTGGCCAAAGGAGGCACTTCCCTCATAGGGGCTGGGTGTGCAGACACCGGAGGGTTCATCGGGGTGGGAAGCTCATGCTCCATGGCCCCGGGGCGACTAAGGAGGTGATGGAGTCTAGCCATAATCTGATCGAATTTGGCTTCGGTGCTAGCTTGTTGGGCGTCCACGAGTGCGGACAGTGCAGCAAGCTTCGCATCGATGCGTGCCTCTAGCGCACCTAAGGATTCTAGACGGGAGTTAGCCCCTTCCGAAGGCTGGACAGATTCTTGAGTTTCAGGGATAGTATCGGGGTATTGGGACGACATGACTTGTGACCTTGTAGTCACCATGCACAAACAAGGGAGACACGACTAATGCGGAATGCTGAAAAAAATTGCATAAAAAGTGCATAAATATGCAATGCAAGGGATCGTGCGAATGATAAGAATCGAACGCGCAACGTCCTCTGATACCAGAATTGATAGAGCGTCTAATAGGAGGGAGGGTCCTTAAGCCGTACCCTAGGGATTTTACACAATGCTCGTAAAATGGGAGAGGGTCGTGAGGCGAGGGAAAGACAAACGCTTCGGAAAGTGCAGGAGAAATTGGTAGAAAGCGCGACGAAAACGGAGACGAATTCAATGAGGGCAACACTAATGCGAATGAAAAGCGACGGCACCCAACTATTAACGCAACATGCTAACCTCAAAGCAATTTTAGCATTCCTCGCAGCTCACTTGGCACGTTTTAAACTCAGCCACGCGGGGAACAGCGATGGCGCAGCACGTTAGCTCACCGGGCTATGGAGCTAAAACAAGCAAAGAGCACAAGAAAACAACCACGCCTCCGATGCTCGGATAACGGGGTGAGGAGAAGGAGGAAATCGTATCGAAGGATCACACAACTGAAATGAAAAACAGGCGAACCTGACCCGCCGGAAGGGCGGGATTTACTTCAATCGGAAAGCGGAAACAACTAGGAATCGAGGCGTTCCTCGACCCGTACAACGATGAAGGCGAGGCTCCGGCTCGACTTCTACAAACGCTGGCGACTCTAACTCACCAGGAGGTCTCTCCACTCCAAGAGAACTGAAGAACATAACAGCCCAACCTCCTCTTTTATAGAATAGAGGGGTGGGAACAAGACGAAATACACATAAGACACTTAACTTTAACAAACTACCTACTCTAGCAGGCCACTAAAGTGGTCAAGCTGCGACTAAAGACGAAATGTAACAAACTCCTAACTAATATTCCTCGGGGCAGAGGGGATGTGATTCTGTGTCCTTGTACGGATGCGGTTTAGACATGCTTCGAACATACGGCAACAAGATAGTAGAACTTTGACGTTGTGGGCTGGGTCACCACTGTTGGGGTATGCCCTTAAGGCTAATGTTTGAGGCCTTGGGATTCTTTCAGTATCATGTATAAACTCTTATGTTTATAAAGGCGATGGTTGTTATTCAGTTTGTTACATTGTCTGCTGCAATAAGTGTGCTTCTGAATAATGTCTCAATGCTGTTCAGCTAGGCTGACATGCTCTATGTCCTTAGTCGAGATATCTTGGTGAACATGAGACAGCCTTGATATGATTGAGACTAATATGTGTTCTAATCTTATAGGATGCTTCGAGCATGGAATAAGATGTAGACTCATGGGTACATTGGATGTACTGGACAGACCCTACTAGGATATTCAATTGCTTGTCACAATGTGAATAATCCTTGTTTGCAACAAGTGGCACATGTCCTCTGACTTGAGATCACTTGTGTTTCTAAATGATGATTGTCATTGTTTTGAGGTAGTTCAATATCATTTGAAACATAATGGTTATAGACTATCTTGGATAATGATCATGAGTCAGGTTAGGGCACTAGTGATAGATATAGGATTGCCGTCTCCTTGATTGGAGTGTGATGTTCTAAAGGGGCCCCCTCGAATGAGATGATTGAGAAAGTGTATGGCCAGACCCAGGTGACTATGATCATCTGATCTAATCATGCTCATCATATTGGAGCTACAGGCTTGACACGCTTGTCCAATAAGAACATCCAGTGGCAAAGGAAACATGTATGCCTCGTGAAGTGGATTCACACTTGTGCTGTGGTTTGGGTGTAGTCTTGGAAGACTCTTTCCTTTATATCGGGAGACAGTGATGTGTTGCTAGATACCCTTCACTGATCGTGATAACGTAAGTTATCGTTACCGACATTTAAAGGAAACCCTTAGGGTCTCACAATTTGATGATATGGCTTACTCATGTCAGATCGTGTGGACTGAATTGTTTTGGTTCAGTTTAAAGGGATTTAAACTCTGATTGTAAGTGAGATCTGGTCTGATCATGTTTGATTGATTAGGACTTGAGATCGGTAAGCCTCGATCGAGAGAGATGATTCTAGATCGGTGAGATCAGGAACATTAAGAGATGAACGGTCAGATCTGGAACCTTAGGGTTTAATTTGATCTGGACTAAAGGCTTGGCTTGATTGGTTTTTGAACCAAACCAATATGAACCGGCTCATACGTGAGCGCATGGTTCAAAGGGGAGAAGAATGTGCGTTCGGTTCACTTGGGTGAACGCATCAACGCATGAAGTGAAGGCTTGCTATTTTTGTAAGTGGCGGTTTCCAAAATAGCCTCTCAACGCCTCACGTTCACTTCTCTTCGCTAAAATTGGTCGCTCATTCCTCTTGACGCATACACTCTCGTGTGATCGAAGGGGTTGACGACAAGGAGCTCTCGGCCAAGAAAACATCTCCTCATCCCTTCCATTCGACAAGGAGACTTGAAGATCTTTGCTAGCACAAGGATCAACAAGGAGGCGCCATCTATCTTCTTGTGTGCGGTACCTTCGGAGGAAAGCCCTTTTGCGATCTTCTTCCAAAGCTCCATCAAAGCGATGGCCATGGTATGAATCTTTTCTGATCTATACTAGTTCATGAAAGTTGATCATATGACATGCAAAAGATCTAGAGAAACCCTTGCTTCCGCTCGAATTTTTGTTATGCGCCTATCTAGGGTTTCGCTCCCCCTTGAAGGGGACCCCTTACAATTGGTATCAGAGCATGCGGTTATTGCTTGTTCATATGATTGCTTGATCTTCATGTTTGATCCATGAATGCACTTATGAATAGATCTAGAGTTAACATGCGAAAATACATGCTTGTATGTTTTTACTCATGTTGGCGCATGTTTTATGTTGGCGCTTGTTAATGTTGTTTTTACCAAAACATATATATCTTGCGCGCTCCATCTAGATTTATAAGCGCATGCTGTAAACCCTTAGACGGGTTAGTAGGGTTGAAGTCACAGTCGAGTCTAGATCCAAATAGTCTGATCAGACCATCTGACAGCCTAGATGGGTCGACCAGATAGCACCTGTGCGCAAGCACGAGGTGGCTATGGGTCGACTGCAGACAGGTGTGTAGCGAGGTCTGGTTGAGACGACCAGTGAGCACTCACGAGTTAGGCCCGGGGTCACACCCGCTTGCCAGAACTCATGAGGGTTGTTCAGCCCTTGGCGCATGCATGGTTGACCATTGGGTCGACTCAAGTCAGTTAGGACTTGGTGCATGCAAGGGCAGTGGATCTGACTAGACATGATGAGTGGATCCCTATTAATGGACCGTTGTAAGGTAGTAGGGCACATAAGACAAATAAAATTGATTCCAATGGGATTTTGAAAAATTTTATTTGGTTGATGGATCACATGTTGAATGGATGCCATGATGCTTGTTTATTTTATCTTATGTGGGTTGCCCAATTAATGTGTGCTGTGCTGGGGCCTGCGTGCCTGGATTAAATTGTAAATTAATTTTTATTGTGATCTGCGCATCACATGTCATTTAATTTATAAAGTGTAATTGACCTGCGAGTCAATCTTGTCTAGATAGATTAAATTGTATTTTAATCAGACAAGAGCACAGAGCACACATGGCAGAGGCGCATGCAGCAGTGGCTTGACCAGGTGGGAGGTCCAGGGTTCGACTCTGGGACAGGCGCATTTACCTGGTGGGCGCACCTGAGCTGCACTGGGCGCTATGGCCCTGGGCTGGGCCAGATGAGAGGCAAAATGACGAAGTCTCCTTTTCCTCATAAAGGTCAAAGGGCTTCAGGTTTACTTGACCTTATACACAGTGATGTGTGTGGGCCATTTAGTAAACATGCCAGAGGTGGTTATTCATACTTCATTACCTTTACTGATGATTTCAGTAGATATGGTTATGTCTATCTGATGAGACATAAGAGTGAATCTTTTGACAAGTTCAAAGAGTTCAAAAATGAAGTACAGAATTAGCTAGGCCGAAATATCAAGGCACTTCGTTCTGATCGAGGTGGTGAATACCTAAGTCGAGAGTTTACTGACTATCTGAAGGAGTGTGGGATTATCTCACAGCTCACTCCGCCAGGAACACCGCAATGGAATGGTGTGTCCGAGAGGAGGAACAGAACCTTACTGGATATGGTTCGTTCAATGATGAGTCAAGCTACTCTACCTTACTCCTTTTGGGGTTTTGCACTGGAAACAGCTGCAAAGGTACTAAACCGAGTGCCATCCAAGGAAGTTTCAAAGACTCCATATGAGTTATGGTATGGGAAACAGCCGAGCTTGACATTTATTAAGATCTGGGGTTGCGAGGCTTATGTCAAAAAGCTCGCCTCTGGGAAACTAGAGAGCAGATCTGAGAAATGCATCTTTGTCGGTTACCCTAAGGAAACTAAGGGTTATTATTTCTACGATCCCAAGGAGAACAAGGTATTTGTTGCTCGGACGGCTATTTTTCTTGAGAAAGAATTTCTTCTGCAAGAGGCCAGTGGGAGAGAAATAAAGCTGGATGAGAATCCAGAAGAAGGACAAAGTAGTCAAGCACAGTTGGATGAGCCTGAGCCAGTAGAACAGGTTATTGAACAACCTGAGGCTCAGATATCACGGGAACCGCGAAGATCGGGAAGGATCCGTCGACAGCCTGAGCGCTATGACGGACTCTACATCATTGATAATGATGAACCCCTTACTTATGCGGATGCGGTCAGTGGACCGGAGTCAGCTAGATGGCTTGAAGCTATGCGAGCCGAGATGGACTCCATGTCAGATAACCAAGTTTGGGATTTGGTTGATCCGCCTCCGGGAGTAATCCCTATAGGCTGTAAATGGATCTTCAAGAAGAAGATTGACATGGATGGTAACGTGGTTACCTATAAAGGCAGGCTAGTTGCGAAAGGTTTCAAACAAATCTACGGGATAGATTATGATGAAACTTTCTCTCCTGTAGCCATGTTCAAGTCAATTCGGATTATTCTTGCGATAGCAGCATATTACGATTATGAAATCTGGCAAATGGATGTGAAGACCGCTTTCCTTAATGGAAAACTGGATGAGGATGTGTATATGACACAACCTGAAGGTTTCACTAATCCATCAGATCGTCATAAAATATGCAAGTTAAAGAAGTCCATTTATGGACTTAAACAAGCATCAAGAAGCTGGAATATTCGTTTTGATGAATCAATCAGTGAGTTTGGTTTCATCAAGAATGAAGATGACCCGTGTGTATATAAGAGGTTTAGTGGGAGCGTAATTACTTTCCTAGTCCTCTACGTCGATGATATCTTAATCATTGGAAACGATATTCCTGAACTGCATGCTGTTAAGGCATGGTTAAGAAAATGTTTCCAGATGAAAGATCTAGGAGACGCAGCCTATGTATTAGGTGTGAAGATCTATAGGGATAGATCTAAGAGGCTTCTCGGGCTGTGCCAGAGTACTTACATCGATAAAGTCCTGGAGAGATTCCATTTAGAGAATTCTAAAAGAGGATATCTTCCAGTCAGACATGGTCTGAATCTTTCAACGAGTCAGTGTCCACAAACACAGACTGAGAAAGATGAAATGGACAATACGCCTTATGCTTCGGCTATTGGGTCCATTATGTATGCGATGTTGTGTACTCGCCCAGACGTCGCTTACGGGTTAAGCGTGACCAGTCGATTCCAAAGTAATCCAGGTCAGGCGCACTGGATTGCAGTCAAGAACATTTTGAAATATCTTCGGAGGACCAAAGATATGTTCTTGATTTATTGAGGTCAGGAAGAACTCAGTATAGAAGGATATACTGATGCTTCGTTCCAATCGGACCAGGATGATTTTCGATCGCAATCAGGCTATGTTTTTAGCTTGAATGGTGGAGCAGTGGTGTGGAAAAGTTTCAAATAGTCTATCGTTGCTGATTCCACAACAGAAGCCGAGTATGTTGCAGCCTCAGAAGCATCTAAGGAGGCAGTATGGATTCGTAAGTTCGTTCAGGAACTTGGTGTTGTTCCATCGTGTGCAGATCCTTTGGTTATCTTCTGTGATAACACTGGAGCAATCGCACAAGCAAAGGAACCACGGTCGCACCAGAAGTCCAAGCACATACAGAGACGGTTTCACTTGATCCGGGAGATCATTGATCATGGTGAGATCAAAATCTGCAAGGTTCATACAGATGACAATCTGGCTGACCCGCTTACCAAGCCTCTGGCGCAGCAGAAGCATGCGAAGCACTGTAATAATATGGGTTTGAGATTTCTCAACCATTAGATTAAGTGCAAGTGGGAGATTGTTGGGGTATGCCCTTAAGGCTAATGTTTGAGGCCTTGGGATTCTTTCAGTATCATGTATAAACTCTTATGTTTATAAAGGCGATGGTTGTTATTCAGTTTGTTACATTGTCTGCTGCAATAAGTGTGCTTCTGAATAATGTCTCAATGCTGTTCAGCTAGGCTGACATGCTCTATGTCCTTAGTCGAGATATCTTGGTGAACATGAGACAGCCTTGATATGATTGAGACTAATATGTGTTCTAATCTTATAGGATGCTTCGAGCATGGAATAAGATGTAGACTCATGGGTACATTGGATGTACTGGACAGACCCTACTAGGATATTCAATTGCTTGTCACAATGTGAATAATCCTTGTTTGCAACAAGTGGCACATGTCCTCTGACTTGAGATCACTTGTGTTTCTAAATGATAATTGTCATTGTTTTGAGGTAGTTCAATATCATTTGAAACATAATGGTTATAGACTATCTTGGATAATGATCATGAGTCAGGTTAGGGCACTAGTGATAGATATAGGATTGCCGTCTCCTTGATTGGAGTGTGATGTTCTAAAGGGGCCCCCTCGAATGAGATGATTGAGAAAGTGTATGGCCATACCCAGGTGACTATGATCATCTGATCTAATCATGCTCATCATATTGGAGCTACAGGCTTGACACGCTTGTCCAATAAGAACATCCAGTGGCAAAGAAAACATGTATGCCTCGTGAAGTGGATTCACACTTGTGCTGTGGTTTGGGTGTAGTCTTGGAAGACTCTTTCCTTTATATCGGGAGACAATGATGTGTTGCTAGATACCCCTCACTGATCGTGATAACGTAAGTTATCGTTACCGACATTTAAAGGAAACCCTTAGGGTCGCACAATTTGATGATATGGCTTACTCATGTCAGATCGTGTGGACTGAATTGTTTTGGTTCAGTTTAAAGGGATTTAAACTCTGATTGTAAGTGAGATCTGGTCTGATCATGTTTGATTGATTAGGACTTGAGATCGGTAAGCTTCGATCGAGAGAGATGATTCTAGATCGGTGAGATCAGGAACATTAAGAGATGAACGGTCAGATCTGGAACCTTAGGGTTTAATTTGATCTGGACTAAAGGCTTGGCTTGATTGGTTTTTGAACCAAACCAATATGAACCGGCTCATACGTGAGCGCATGGTTCAAAGGGGAGAAGAATGTGTGTTCGGTTCACTTGGGTGAACGCATCAACGCATGAAGTGAAGGCTTGCTATTTTTGGAAGTGGCGGTTTCCAAAATAGCCTCTCAACGCCTCACGTTCACTTCTCTTCGCTAAAATTGGTCGCTCATTCCTCTTGACGCATACACTCTCGTGTGATCGAAGGGGTTGACGACAAGGAGCTCTCGGCCAAGAAAACATCTCCTCATCCCTTCCATTCGACAAGGAGACTTGAAGATCTTTGCTAGCACAAGGATCAACAAGGAGGCGCCATCTATCTTCTTGTGTGCGGTACCTTCGGAGGAAAGCCCTTTTGCGATCTTCTTCCAAAGCTCCATCAAAGCGATGGCCATGGTATGAATCTTTTCTGATCTATACTAGTTCATGAAAGTTGATCATATGACATGCAAAAGATCTAGAGAAACCCTTGCTTCCGCTCGAATTTTTGTTATGCGCCTATCTAGGGTTTCGCTCCCCCTTGAAGGGGACCCCTTACAACCACCGTCGTGGCTAGTTCTTGGGCCGTGTTGCTAATCAGATTACGCGGCCCACCCAGGGTTGGATCTTCAGAGGGTTGACTCGTAGTGCCCATGGGCTGCGCCACTTCGGTATGGATGGAAAGAGGGCTAATGACACCCAAGAAACGGTCCGGGGGCTTACTTTGGCGTTGGGATCGCCGGATTTCCACCTTGTTGGGCTCCTTTGGATCGTTATGGGGTGGATCAACATGGTAGGGAGGGCGATGCACATCAAAGTGAGGTCGTCGGGGCTGTAACGAGTCGTCAGGGGCGAACAAGGCCTGGCCGTGATGGTGAGCACGGCCGTGTTCAGAGTCACCGAAATCCACATAAGCGGGCACGGCTTGCCCGTGCTTGGCGTCGTCAAAATCCACAGAAGCGGGCACGGCTTGCCCATGCTTGGAGTCACGCCCGTGCTTGGCGTCGTCGAAATCCACAGAAGCGGGCACGACTTGCCCGTGCTTGGAGTCACGCCCGTGCTTGGCATCGTCGAAATCCACAGAAGCGGGCACGGCTTGCCCATACTTGGAGTCACGCCCGTGCTTGGCGTTCGCGTCTCCAGGCGACCGTGTCACGGCCGTGAAGGGGCGCACGGCTTGGCCGTGTCGGGGCCTTGGGAACTCCGATTGTGCTGAAATTCGCGCTGTATCTTCCCCATGTCCTGGGGAGTCTTCCCAAGTGTCTTCCATGGGTTTTCGGCCATCTCTGAGTATTGTTGTGGGCCCGTTTTCTCTGCATCAGCTTCCGCTGCGTATTCTGATGAGTTCTCCCCTGGAGAACTAGGGGGCAGCGGGTCGTCGGAGTCCGATGGCACTTCCAAAGGACAGTGGAAGGGGAGGATGTCCGCCACGTTGAAGACGGGGTGAATTCCCATGTCCTCAGGCAAGTCAAGCTCATAGGCGTTGGAGCCAATCCGGCGTACCACCGCATAGGGTCCCATGTATCGTGGCTGGAGCTTAAAATGTGCCCTGCTCGATAAACGCTCAGGGTGGACACGCACCCGCACCAGCTCATCGACAGTAAAATGATGTGGCCTACGATGCTCGTTGGCCTTCATTGCATTGCGAGTGTTGCCCAAAAGGATACGACGCCGAACCTCGTCATGCAAACTAGCGATATGCTGGGCAAAAGAGTATGCATGCGGGGAGAGATAGGACTTGATGGGAAGGTCATGCAGGTCGATGGGTTTACGTGGCTGGTAGCCCAAAACAATCTGGAAGGGACTAAGACCCGTAGTCCTATTGGAGGCGCTATTGTACGCAAATTCAGCCATTGGCAGGATGGAATCCCACGACCGCGGATGGTCGCCAACAAGGCAACGGAGGAGATTACCCAAGCTGCGGTTAACCACGTCGGTTTGGCCATCGGTTTGAGGGTGATAGGCCGTGGAAAGTTTGAGTGTGGTGTGCGAGAGAGCCCAAAGTGAGCGCCAGAAGAGGCTCACAAAACGCGTGTCACGATCGGACATGATGGAGGAGGGAAGACCGTGAAGGCGCACGATCTCCCGGACAAATAGGGTGCCAATGTGAGACGCGTCCGCGGTGCGCGAACAAGGGAGAAAGTGGGCCATCTTTGAGAATCGATCGATAACTACGTAGATCGAATCGAAGCGGGAGGCGGTCCGAGGCAACCTGAGGACGAAGTCCATGCTCAGGTCACGCCATGGGCCGCTGGCCACCGGCAATGGGGTATAGAGACCCGTGTTTGGCGGCCGGGGTTTGGCTAATTGACACGTGCCCCAATGGCGCACAATGTGCGCCACATCCTTGTTGGGGTATGCCCTTAAGGCTAATGTTTGAGGCCTTGGGTTGTTATCAGTTTCATGTATAAACTCTATGTTTATAAAGGCAATGGTTGTTATTCAGGTTGTTACATTATCTGCTGCAATATGTATACTTCTGAATAATGTCTCAATGCTGTTCAGCTTGGCTGACATGCAGTATTGTCCTTAGTCGAGATATCTTGGTGAACATGAGACAGCCTTGATATGATTGAGACTAATATGTGTTCTAATCTTATAGGATGCTTCGAGCATGGAATAAGATGTAGACTCATGGGTACATTGGATGTACTGGACAGACCCTACTTAGGATATTCGATTGCTTGTCACAATGTGAATAATCCTTGTATGCAAACAAGTGGCATATTTCCTCTGACTTGAGATCACTTGTGTTTCTAAATGATGATTGGCATTGTTTTGAGGTAGTTCAATATCATTTGAAACATAATGGTTATAGACTATCTTGGATAATGAGCATGAGTCATGTTAGGGCACTAGTGATAGATATAGGATTGCCGTCTCCTTGTTTGGAGTGTGATGTTCTGAAGGGGCCCCCTGGATGAGATGGTTGAGAAAGTGTATGGCCATACCCAGGTGACTATGTTCATCTGATCTAACCACTCTCATCATATTGGAATTACAGGCTTGACACGCTTGTCCAATAAGAACATCCAGTGGCAAAGGAAACACATATGTCAAGTGACTTGGGTTCACACTTGTGCTGTGGTTTGGGTGTAGTCTTGGAAGACTCTTTCCTTTATATCGGGAGACAGTGATGTGTTGCTAGATACCCCTCACTGATCATGATAACGTAAGTTATCGTTACCGACATTTAAAGGAAACCCTTAGGGTCGCACAATTTGATGATATGGCTTACTTAAGTCAGATCGTGTGGACTGAATTGTTTTGGTTCAGTTTAAAGGGATTTAAACTCTGATTGTAAGTGAGATTTGGTCTGATCATGTTTGATTGATTAGGGCTTGAGATCGGTAAGCTTCGATCGAGAGAATTGATGCTAGATCGGTGAGATCAAGAGCATCAAGAGATGAATGGTTAGATCTTGAACCTTATGGTTTAATATGATCTAGACCAATGCTTGGTTTGATTTGGTCTTTGAACCAAATGTAATTGAACCGGCTCATCAAGTGAGCGCATGGTTCAAAGGGGAGAACATTGCGATTTGTTCACTGAGCGTGAACACTTGAACGTGTGAGGATTTACTATTTTTGGAAGTCATGCTTTCCAAAATAGGTAGCACGCCTCACGTTCGAGAGATCGCCCCTATTCTCGCCCCTCTTTCTCTCTTGCTCTCGTGTGACTCGTAATACGAGTGTGGAGAGAGGTATTCGGCCAAGGAGAGAACTTATCTCGTAATCTCATTCCCTTCAGCGATCAGGAGACTTGGAGATCCTTACTAGCATAAGGAACAACAAGGAGGAAGCGATCTATCACCTTGTGTGCGGTACCTTTGGAGAAGAAGCACACGCTTCTTTTGATTCCAAGTCGCCATCCAAGAAATGGCATTGGTATGATCCCCTTCTCGATCTATACATGTTATTAAAGTTGATCATATATTCATCATGCGATCCTAGGAAACCCTAATTTCCTCTTTTGCAAGTTCTGATATGCGCCTATTAGGGTTTCGCCCCCCCTTTAGAAACTTTCAATTTGTATCAGAGCCGAGTTCATGTATGAATCATATGATTGCTTGATGTGATCCTTGTTTGCGCTTATGAATAGATCTAAGGTTATCATCATGCGAAAATACTACATGCATGATGTTTACTTGTTAGCGCATGTTAGAGATTTTTTGTCAAAACAAAACCTATCTTGCGCGCATCCACTAGATCTATAAGCACCTGCTTTAAAAAACTTAGACGGGTTATTAGGGTTGAAGTCATCGTCCAGTATAGACCCAACAGTCTGATCAGACCATCTGATAGCCTAGATGGGTCGACCAGATGGCACCTATGCGCAAGCATGAGGTGGCTATAGGTCGACTGCAGAAAGGCGTGTAGCGATGTCTGATTTAGACAACCAGTGAACGCTCATGATTAAGGCCCGGGGTCACACCCGCTTGCCAGAACTCATGAGGGACGTTCAGCCCTTAACGCATGCATTGTTGACCATGAGGTCGACTCAAATCGGTTATGACTTGGTGCATGCAAGGGCAGTGGGTCTGACTAGGTCTGATGAGTGGATCCCTATTAATGGACTGTTGTAAGGTAGTAGGGCACATAAGGAAATAAAATGAAGCCAATGGGTTTTTCAAAAATTTTATTTTCTTGATTGGATCACATGATGTTTGTATAACATGATGAGTGTTTATTTAATCTTATGTGGGCTGCCCAAAAATTTAATGTGTGCTATGCTGGGGCCTGCGTGCCTGGATTATTATTTGTAAATTATTATTGTGATCTGCGCATCACATTCTAATTAATTTATAATGTGTAATTGACCTGCGAGTCAATCATGTCTAGATAGATTAAATTGTATTTTAATCAGACATGAGCACAGAGCACACATGGCAGAGGCGCATGCAGCAAGTGGCTTCACCAGTGGGAGGTCTAGGGTTCGACTCTAGGACAGGCGCATTTTACCTGGTGGGCGCATCTGAGCTGTAGTGGGCGCTTGGGCCCGGGTTGGGCCAGATGAAATGCTAAAGACCCATGAAGAGCTCAAGTGAAGACTTAAGTTAATTAAGGTCTTACTTAGGCTTAATGGGCTTTTACCACATAAGATCATCATGCTTTTAATTTACTGTTTAAGTAATTTAGTAACTGCATGATTTATTCTTCTGCTATCACCATAGGATTTGTATGATAGTAAGAAGATAAAAGGACCGTTAAAATCCAACGTTAAATATCAAGCACGATAGCCTTCTGACGCGAAACCTCACTGTTCTGACTATCGTTGGGGCCGTGTTGTACCCACTCAGTGGGCACGCCCATCTATCTTCAGACGGTGTGTGATTACACCTGCATGTTACAGAGAAGGGATTTATCGCTTCTCGTTGCTCAGCATAGCACGTGGTGGTCCAGGGAGTAGGTCGGGTCAGCTTGACCATGTAGGCTACATATTGAGCATATGGTAGCTATATGGAGGCAGCCATCTGTGGGATCAGAGACTGTGTTGTACCAACTCAGTTGGCACAGTCTGCTGGATTGCCCAGATGAAGGGGAATCGCACGGGTTGGCGATTGCCAGGGATTGCCTACCAGAGATTAGTGCTTGTACTCTCTGTGCATCTTATCTCGCCTGAGCGGGACGCGGAGACCAAGTATGAAATCTGGATCCCATCTCACTAAAAGAGTTTTACTCTTTCGGGCTGTTTTGCTGGATTTTTCAGCCAGATAAAATAGTGAGACAAGAATCATACTTAAGTCCTGAATTGATTCTAACATTGATACTGACCTTGCTGTTCTTGCAATGTTGTAGATTACTGCAGCAATGAACACCACAGCGTTCAATGTGCGATCCTTACTGGAAAGGGAGAAGTTTGCTGGGCCAAACTTCTCAGACTGGTACGGACACCTTAAGATTGTTCTTAAGGCTGAGAGGAAACTGTATGTCCTCGAGACGGCAATACCGCCTCAACCCGCTGCGAACGCCGCAAGGGCGGTTCGGGAAGCTTATGAGAAGCATGTCAATGATAGCATTGATGTCGCTTGCCTTATGCTTGCGTCTATGACGCCAGAGCTTCAGCGTCAGCATGAGGATTTATCTGCTATAGAAATTATAGCAAACCTCAAGATGTTGTATGCTACACAAGCAAGGACTGAACGCTATAACTTGACGAAACTTTTCTTTCAGAGCAAACTGACTGAAGGGAGTCCAGTGGGAGCTCACGTGCTCAAGATGATTGGGTACAAAGAAGCTCTAGAGAAACTGGGACACACCATCAATCAGGAGCTTGTTGTAGACATCATCCTGCAGTCTCTCCCGGCCTCTTTCGATCCATTCATCATTAATTTTAATATGAACAAGATCGACTGTATGCCGGCAGAGTTACTGAACATGCTCTTGACTACAGAGCAGACTCAGTCTCGTGAGAAGGGAAAGCCTTCATCCTCTGTCCTAATGGTTCCTTCTAGGAACAAGAAGAAGCGGAAGAAGGGCAAAGCCCCTATCAAGAGCTACAACAAGGCTCTAAAGCAAAAGATAAAGCGGTCAAAGGAATACAGATGTTTCCATTGTGGCCAGTTGGGTCACTGGAAAAAGGACTGTAAAGCGCTCCAAGGAGATAAGAAGGGAAGCAACCCTTTCGCTTCTGGCTCAGGTATTTTTGTGACTGAAGTCATGCTATCTTCTTCTATTTCATGGGTGTTAGACACTGCATGTGGAGTTCACATTTGTTCAAATGTACAGGAACTCAAGAGAAGAAGACAGGTGGGACAGCATGAGGTGGACCTACGAGTAGGAAACGGGGCACGGGTTGCTGCTGTTGCTGTAGGAGTTTATCACATCTCTTTGCCATCTGGTCTTGTATTAGAACTTGACAATTGTTATTTTGTACCGAGCATAACTAAGAATATTATCTCTATTCCTGCTCTTGTCAGGAAAGGGTTTTCCTTTGAATGCAAAACTTCAAAGTGTTATATTTCTTTTGATAATATTGTTTATGCTACTGGGTCAATTAACAATGGGTTATTCATATTGGACATGGAATGTTCTATACAGCAGATTGATATTAAGAAAGCCAAGTATGCTGATGACAGCACCTTGTTATGGCATAGTCGTTTAGGCCATATTAACAAGAAGCGCATTAAGCGGTTGCATGATCATGGACTGCTGGGATCATTCTCCTATGAGGAGCTTGATACATGCAAAGCTTGTTTAATGGGTAAAATGACGAAGTCTCCTTTTTCTAATAAAGGTCAAAGGGCTTCAGGTTTACTTGACCTCATTCACAGTGATGTGTGTGGGCCATTTAGTAAACATGCCAGAGGTGGCTATTCATACTTCATTACCTTTACTGATGATTTCAGTAGATATGGCTATGTCTATCTAATGAGACATAAGAGTGAATCTTTTGACAAGTTCAAAGAGTTCAAGAATGAAGTACAAAATCAGCTAGGCCGAAATATCAAGGCACTTCGTTCAGATCGAGGTGGAGAATACTTGAGTCATGAGTTTACTGACTATCTGAAGGAGTGTGGGATTATCTCACAGCTCACTCCGCCAGGAACACCGCAATGGAATGGTGTGTCCGAGAGGAGAAATAAAACCTTACTAGATATGGTTCGTTCTATGATGAGTCAGGCTACTCTACCTTACTCCTTTTGGGGATTTGCACTGGAAACAGCTGCAAAGGTACTAAACCGAGTGCCATCCAAGGCCGTTTCAAAGACTCCATATGAGTTATGGTATGGGAAACAGCCGAGCTTGACATTTATTAAGATCTGGGGTTGCGAGGCTTATGTCAAAAAGCTCGCCTCTGGGAAACTAGAGAGCAGATCTGAGAAATGTATCTTTGTCGGTTACCCTAAAGAAACTAAGGGTTATTATTTCTACGATCCCAAAGAGAACAAAGTATTTGTTGCTCTTGAGAAGGAATTTCTTCTGCAAGAGGCCAGTGGGAGAGAAATAAAGCTGGATGAGAATCCAGAAGAAGGACAAAGTAGTCAAGCACAGTTGGATGAGCCTGAGCCAATAGATCAGGTTACTGAACAACCTGAGGCTCAGATATCACGGGAACCGCGAAGATCGGGAAGGATCCGTCGACAGCCTGAGCGCTATGACGGAGTCTACATCATTAATGATGAACCCCTCACTTATGCGGATGCGGTCAGTGGACCGGAATCAGCGAGATGGCTTGAAGCTATGCGAGCCGAGATGGACTCCATGTCAGATAACCAAGTTTGGGATTTGGTTGATCCGCCTCCGGGAGTAATCCCTATAAGCTGTAAGTGGATCTTCAAGAAGAAGATAGACATGGATGGTAACGTGGTTACCTATAAAGGCAGGCTAGTTGCGAAAGGTTTCAAACAAATCTACGGGATAGATTATGATGAAACTTTCTCTCCTGTAGCCATGTTCAAGTCTATTCGGATTATTCTTGCGATGGCAGCATATTATGATTATGAGATCTGGCAAATGGATGTGAAGACCGCTTTCCTTAATGGAAACTTAGAGGAGGATGTGTATATGACACAACCTGAAGGTTTCACTAATCCATCAGATCGTCATAAAATATGCAAATTAAAGAAGTCCATTTATGGACTTAAACAAGCATCAAGAAGCTGGAATATTCGTTTTGATGAATCAATCTGTGAATTTGGTTTCATCAAGAATGAAGATGACCCGTGTGTATATAAGAGGTTTAGTGGGAGCGTGATTACTTTCCTA
Source organism: Costus lasius (assembly GCA_027563935.2). Classification (NCBI taxonomy): domain Eukaryota; kingdom Viridiplantae; phylum Streptophyta; class Magnoliopsida; order Zingiberales; family Costaceae; genus Costus; species Costus lasius. The sequence goes on along the minus strand of CM050450.1, from coordinate 103,883,440 downwards.
GTCCTCTACGTCGATGATATCTTAATCATTGGAAACGATATTCCTGAACTACATGCTGTCAAAGCATGGTTAAGAAAATGTTTCCAGATGAAAGATTTAGGAGAAGCAGCCTATGTATTAGGTGTGAAGATCTACAGAGATAGATCTAAGAGGCTTCTCGGGCTGTGCCAGAGTACTTACATCGATAAAGTCCTGGAGAGATTCCATTTAGAAAATTCTAAAAGAGGATATCTTCCAGTCAGACATGGTCTGAATCTTTCAAAGAGTCAGTGTCCACAAACACAGACTGAGAAAGATGAAATGGACAATACGCCTTATGCTTCGGCTATTGGGTCCATTATGTATGCGATGTTGTGTACTCGCCCAAACGTCGCTTACGGGTTAAGCGTGACCAGTCGATTCCAAAGTAATCCAGGGAAGGCACACTGGATTGCGGTCAAGAACATTTTGAAATATCTTCGGAGGACCAAAGATATGTTCTTGATTTATGGAGGTCAGGAAGAACTCAGTATTGAAGGATATACTGACGCTTCGTTCCAGTCTGACCAGGATGATTTCCAATCGCAATCAGGCTATGTTTTTAGCTTGAATGGAGGAGCAGTGGTGTGGAAAAGTTTCAAACAATCAATTGTTGCTGATTCCACAACAGAAGCCGAGTATGTTGCAGCCTCAGAAGCATCTAAGGAGGCAGTGTGGATTCGTAAGTTCGTTCAGGAACTTGGTGTTGTTCCTTCGAGTGCAGATCCATTGGTTATCTTCTGTGATAACACTGGAGCAATAGCACAGGCAAAGGAACCACGGTCGCACCAGAAGTCCAAGCACATACAGAGAAGGTTTCACTTGATCCGGGAGATCATTGATCGTGGCGAGATCAAAATCTGCAAGGTTCATACAGATGACAATCTAGCTGACCCGCTTACAAAGCCTCTGGCGCAGCAGAAGCATGAGAAGCACTGTAATAATATGGGTTTGAGATTTCTCAACCATTAGATTAAGTGCAAGTGGGAGATTGTTGGGGTATGCCCTTAAGGCTAATGTTTGAGGCCTTGGGTTGTTATCAGTTTCATGTATAAACTCTATGTTTATAAAGGCAATGGTTGTTATTCAGGTTGTTACATTATCTGCTGCAATATGTATACTTCTGAATAATGTCTCAATGCTGTTCAGCTTGGCTGACATGCAGTATTGTCCTTAGTCGAGATATCTTGGTGAACATGAGACAGCCTTGATATGATTGAGACTAATATGTGTTCTAATCTTATAGGATGCTTCGAGCATGGAATAAGATGTAGACTCATGGGTACATTGGATGTACTGGACAGACCCTACTTAGGATATTCGATTGCTTGTCACAATGTGAATAATCCTTGTATGCAAACAAGTGGCATATTTCCTCTGACTTGAGATCACTTGTGTTTCTAAATGATGATTGGCATTGTTTTGAGGTAGTTCAATATCATTGAAACATAATGGTTATAGACTATCTTGGATAATGAGCATGAGTCATGTTAGGGCACTAGTGATAGATATAGGATTGCCGTCTCCTTGTTTGGAGTGTGATGTTCTGAAGGGGCCCCCTGGATGAGATGGTTGAGAAAGTGTATGGCCATACCCAGGTGACTATGTTCATCTGATCTAACCACTCTCATCATATTGGAATTACAGGCTTGACACGCTTGTCCAATAAGAACATCCAGTGGCAAAGGAAACACATATGTCAAGTGACTTGGGTTCACACTTGTGCTGTGGTTTGGGTGTAGTCTTGGAAGACTCTTTCCTTTATATCGGGAGACAGTGATGTGTTGCTAGATACCCCTCACTGATCGTGATAACGTAAGTTATCGTTACCGACATTTAAAGGAAACCCTTAGGGTCGCACAATTTGATAATATGGCTTACTTAAGTCAGATCGTGTGGACTGAATTGTTTTGGTTCAGTTTAAAGGGATTTAAACCCTGATTGTAAGTGAGATCTGGTCTGATCATGTTTGATTGATTAGGGCTTGAGATCGGTAAGCTTCGATCGAGAGAATTGATGCTAGATCGGTGAGATCAAGAGCATCAAGAGATGAATGGTTAGATCTTGAACCTTATGGTTTAATATGATCTAGACCAATGCTTGGTTTGATTTGGTCTTTGAACCAAATGTAATTGAACCGGCTCATCAAGTGAGCGCATGGTTCAAAGGGGAGAACATTGCGATTTGTTCACTGAGCGTGAACACTTGAACGTGTGAGGATTTACTATTTTTGGAAGTCATGCTTTCCAAAATAGGTAGCACGCCTCACGTTCGAGGGATCGCCCCTATTCTCGCCCCTCTTTCTCTCTTGCTCTCGTGTGACTCGTAATACGAGTGTGGAGAGAGGTATTCGGCCAAGGAGAGAACTTATCTCGTAATCTCATTCCCTTCAGCGATCAGGAGACTTGGAGATCCTTACTAGCATAAGGAACAACAAGGAGGAAGCGATCTATCACCTTGTGTGCGGTACCTTTGGAGAAGCAGCACACGCTTCTTTTGATTCCAAGTCGCCATCCAAGAAATGGCATTGGTATGATCCCCTTCTCGATCTATACATGTTATTAAAGTTGATCATATATTCATCATGCGATCCTAGGAAACCCTAATTTCCTCTTTTGCAAGTTCTGATATGCGCCTATTAGGGTTTCGCCCCCCCTTTAGAAACTTTCAATCCTTCCGAAGGGAAGGCCAGAAGAAACGCTCTTCTGTCATTTCAAGGGTCTTGTCGCGGCCATGATGGCTGGCAACGCCACCCGCGTGGAGCTCGAGCAAAAGATGGTCTCGAAGCGAAGAGCGGAGAATGCACAAGCGGTTCCCCAAGAACAAGTAACCCTCGCACAACTGATAAGGAGAGTCAGGGTCAGCGGACTCGGTCAAAGCGGCGTAGATGGCACCGAAGTCAGAGCACGTGGTGTATTTCTTTTTGACGTGGTCAAAGGTATTGACACGGGTGCGCATTACGCATAAAATTGTCCGGACGTGACTCAATGCATCCGCGACAACGTTCTCTTTGCCCGCCTTGTGGTTGATCACGAAGGAGTACTGCTGAAGGTACTCGACCCACTTAGCATGGCGGGCGCCCAACTTCTTTTGAGCGTTGAGGAAGGAAAGGGGCTGGTGGTCGCTGTACAAAACAAACTCGCGGTGGAGGAGGTAATGTCTCCACTGCCGAAGAGACTGAACGATCGCGTAGAACTCCTTGTCATACGTGGAGTAACACTGGCGTACCGCGTTCAGTTTCTTGCTGAAAAAGGCCACGGGATGGCCCTCTTGACTAAGGGAACCACCGATGCCGGAACCGGAGGCATCGCACGCAACCTCAAAGACTTTCAAAAAGTCGGGGAGGCACAAAATAGGGGCGGTGGTCAAGGCGTCCTTAAGCGCATCAAAAGCACGTTGAGTGGCAGCAGTCCACTCGAATTCATCCTTGGAAAGGCGTTGGGTCAAGGGGGTTGCAATCGTGCTGAACCCCCGAATGAATCGTCAGTAAAAACCCTCAAGACCCAAGAAACTACGGACCTCAGTTACGGTGCGAGGCTCGGGCCAATGCCGAATGGCCTCGACCTTCGCAGGGTCGACGGACAATCCTAGGTTGGACACAATGTAACCTAAGAAATATACGCGGTTGGTCAGAAAGGAGCACTTCTTCGTGTTAAGGAATAGGCGTTCCTGGCGAAGGAGTTCGAACGTGGAGCGAAGATGCTCCAGGTGCTCTTCTCGGGTCTGACTAAAGATCAGGATGTCATCGAAGTAGACGACCAAAAACTTGCCCATGTAGGGCCGAAGGACTTGACTCATCAAGCGCATGAAAGTGGACGGGGCATTGGACAACCCGAATGGCATGACAAGCCACTCGTAAAGACCGTCCTTGGTCTTGAACGCGGTCTTTCACTCATCGCCTTCGCGGATGCGGACCTGATGGTAACCGCTCCGGAGGTCGAGCTTGGAAAACCAAGATGCGCCGGAGATCAAATCCAACATATTGTCAAGCCGGGGAATGGGAAACCTATACTTGACGGTAATTCTATTGATGGCTCAGCTATTGACGCACATGCGCCACGACCCATCCTTTTTAGGCGTGAGAAGCGCGGGTATGGCGCAAGGACTGAGGCTTTTGCGGATGTACCCCTTAGTGAGGAGGTCATCCACTTGTCGCTGCAATTTCGCGTGCTCCGCGGGGTTAAGGCGATGGTGGGGCAAATTGGGGAGTGGTGCTCCCGGGATAAGGTCAATAGCATGCTGAATCTCCCTCTCCGGGGGAAGACTATGGGGTAAGTCCTCGGGGCTGATGTCATTAAACTCGGTTAACAGGGCGGACACCTCAACGGGAGGTACCGGGTTGGGGCAAGGGAGGGGATCCTGAACCTCGCGCACCATGACCGCATAAACAGTCTTGGCTGCATGGGCCTCACGAACCAACGCAGGGGTACGCATGAGAGAGACCATGGGGGTGCGCTGAAGGACCGGGCCTGATGGTGTAATCACACCCTTAGAAGTGGACGCTCGGAGCTCCTTAGGCGGGGTTGGAATCAACCTAATTTTCTACTCATCATGGTCGAACAAATAAGTGTTCGACCGACCATAATGAACTACGTCTCGGTCGTACAGCCATGGGCGGCCGAGGAGGACGTGGGCGACATCCATAGTCACAACGTCGCACAAGACCTTCTCACGATAGTTCCCAAACGCGATGGGAACATGACACTGGTGCATGACCGGAAGGCTCGTGGTGTCGACCCACGCAATGGAATAGGGTCTCAGGTGGGGCTCAAGGGGAAGGCCGAAGCGCGTGACCGCAGTCCGGGAGACCACGTTCAGGCTACTTCCGCCGTCGATGACGATCTTACACGAGTGCCCGTTGCACTTGATGTAAGTGGTGAAGATGCCGGAGCACCTCCAATCCTCGGTAGGCGCGGGTTGGACCAGATTTCAACGACAACAAGGGCGGACGGACCCAACTCCACGCCGCTAGTGTAACACTCCGCCTCAATGTCGTGTTCGGCGGGGGTGATGGTAGCGACGCGAACCGGACCCGCGTCGGCTCAAGCAGTTCTCTTAGGACATTCACGTGACATGTGGCCCAATTGCAAGTAGTTATAACAGGTAATGCGGCCAGGTGTGCCGACCATCGGGGCCTTGCCCTTCTCCTCCTGAGAAGGGGAGGCCTCAATGTGTGAACGCCTAGGAGGCTAAGGGGCTAGGGGTGCGGGTCGCGGATCCGGATGAGGCTCCGGACGCTCGAGTCGTGGGTGGGGCTGCGGGGGACCACCCGCATGGGGGCGTCGCGGGGGACCCAGGTCAACGCGCTTTGCGGCGGCACGAAGATCTTGCTTGATGTCCCGAGCACGCTGGAAGGTTTGGTCGAAGGTCTCCGAGCCATACGCAGGTAGGGCTCGTCGGATATCAGCGCAGAGGCCTTTCCAAAATTTGGACAACGACAGTTCGGGGTCCTCTTGTAGGTTACAACGGAGTTGGAGCGTCTCGAAGGTGAGACGATACTCCTCGACGGTTCTTGAGCCTTGGTGAAGCCGACTATACTGATCAAGAAGATGCTGCCTATATGAGGCGGGGACGTAACGCTCGTGGAGGCGATAGCGCATCTCTGCCCACTCGGTGATCGGGGGTAGGGCTTGTTGTGCATTCTGGTGCTCCACGTTTTCCCAATGTAAACGTGCAGGGCCCTCAAGCAGGGTGCGCACATACCATACTCGGGCTTCTTGTGGGACGCGGGTGAGATCAAAATGTGCGTCCACAGACACGACCCAATCAAGGAATTCGGTGGGGTCAAGACCACCCTTGAAAGGTGTAGGGGTGTGCCGGACATAGCGAAGGAAGTTGTTGTCCACCCGGGGACGCTCAACGCGTGTGGGGGCTGGGGTTCGGGGTACGGCCCAGACATGGTTGAAACAACCATTGGGTTGTGGGCCTTGGGCAGCCCATACATCCTCGTCATCTAGAGGCTCATTCCCAAGAGCTAGATTCCTAGGGGTCTCGCACGGCCATGTGCGACCCCAATCTTCCTCGTGGGCACGCGGCCGAGCAGGCGTGGCCAAAGGAGGCACTTCCCTCGTAGGGGCTGGGTGTGCGTACACCAGAGGGTTCATTGGGGTGGGAAGCTCACGCTCCGTGGCCCCGGGGCGACTAAGGAGGTGATGGAGTCTAGCCATAATCTGATCGAATTTGGCTTCGGTGCTAGCTTGTTGGGCGTCCACGCGTGCGGACAGCACAGCAAGCTTCGCATCAATGCTCGCCTCTAGCGCACCTAAGGATTCTAGACGGGAGTTAGCCCCTTCCGAAGGCTGGACAGATTCTTGAGTTTCAGGGATAGTATCGGGGTATTGGGACGACATGAGTTGTGACATTGTAGTCACCATGCACAAACAAGGGAGACGCGACTAATGTGGAATGCTGAAAAAAATTGCGTAAAAAGTGCAGAAATATGCAAGGCAAGGGATTGTGCGAACGATAAGAATCGAACGCGCAACGTCCTCTGATACTAGAATTGATGGAGCGTCTAATAGGAGGGAGGGTCCTTAAGCCGTACCCTAGGGATTTTACACAATGCTCATAAAATGGGAGAGGGTCGTGAGACGAGGGAAAGAAAAATGCTTCGAAAAGTGCAGGAGAAATAGGTAGAAAGCGCGACAAAAACGGAGACGAATTCAATGAGGGCAACACTAATGCGAATGAAAAGCGACGGCACCCAACTATTAACGCAACATGCTAACCTCAAAGCAATTTTAGCATTCCTCGCAGCTCACTTGGCACGTTTTAAACTCAGCCATGCGGGGAACAGCGATGGCGCAGCACGTTAGCTCACCGGGCTATGGAGCTGAAACAAGCAAAGAGCACAAGAAAACAACCACGCCTCCGATGCTCGGACAGCGGGGTGAGGAGAAGGACGAAATCGTATTGAAGGATCACACAACTGAAATGAAAAACAGGCGAACCTGACCCACCGGAAGGGCGGGATTTACTTCAATCGGAAAGCGGAAACAACTGGGAATCGAGGCGTTCCTCGACCCGTACAACGATGAAGGCGAGGCTCCGGCTCGACTTCTACAAACGCTGGCGACTCTAACTCACCAGGAGGTCTCTCCACTCCAAGAGAACTGAAGAACATAACAGCCCAACCTCCTCTTTTATAGAATAGAGGGGTGGGAACAAGACGAAATACACATAAGACACTTAACTTTTACAAACTAACTACTCTAGCAAGCCACTAAAGTGGTCAAGCTGCGACTAAAGACGAAATGTAACAAACTCCTAACTAATATTCCTCGGGGCAGAGGGGATGTGATTCTGTGTCCTTGTACAGATGCGGTTTAGACGCGCTTTGAACATACGGCAACAAGACAGCAGAACTTTGACGTTGTGGGCTGGGTCACCACCGTCGTGGCTCGTTCTTGGGCCGTGTTGCTAATCAGATTACGCGGCCCACCCGGGGTTGGATCTTCAGAGGGTTGACTCGTAGTGCCCTTGGGCTGCGCCACTTCGGTATGGATGGAAAGAGGGCTAATGAAGCCCAAGAAACGATCCGGGGGCTTACTTTGGCGTTGGGATCACCGGATTTCCACCTTGTTGGGCTCCTTTGGATCGTCATGGGGTGGAGCAACATGGTGGGGGGGGGGGGTGGTGCACATCGAAGTGTGGTCGTCGGGTCTGTAACGAGTCGTTAGGGGCAAACCCGGCCTGGCCGTGATGGTGAGCACGGTCGTGTTCAGAGTCACCGAAATCCACAGAAGCGAGCACGGCTTGCCCGTGGTTGGCGTCGTCAAAATCCATAGAAGCGGGCACGGCTTGCCCGTGCTTGGAGTCACGCCTGTGCTTGGCGTCGTCGAAATCCACAGAAGCGGGCACGGCTTGCCCGTGCTTGGAGTCACGCCTGTGCTTGGCGTTCGCGTCTTCAGGCGACCATGTCACGGTCGTGAAGGGGCGCACGGTTTGGCCGTGTCGGGGCCTTGGGAACTCCGATTATGCTGAAATTCGCGTTGTATCTTCCCCACGTCCTGGGGAGTCTTCACAAGTGTCTTCCCTGGGGTTTGGGCGGTCTCTGAGTATTGTTGTGGGCCCGTTTGCTCCTGCATCACCCTCCCCCTCCCCCTCCTCCTCTCAATTTTGCCATTGCCTTCCCTCCCTCTTGGCTAATCAATTAATTAATTAATTTAGTAATTAATGAATCCTGATCAAATCCCCTGACCCTCCCTTATTCATGCTAATCAATTAATAATTAATTAATTAATCCCCTTCCTCTATTCATGCTATTTAATTAATTAATCGACTAATTCAACAATTAACTTATTAAAGTATCTTTAGCAGGTGTTATTTGCTAGAACGGTTCGCTATCTCTCCGTGACAATAGCATGAATTTAGTCTATATTGTATTTGTAAGCTTTCTCAGTTTATTTTTCAAATATATTATGCATGAGATGTAATATATAAACATTAATTATATGTATATTCTATTTCTAGATTATGAGTTTTATATTCATCTTTGTTTCTCAAAATTAAGTATAAAATTGTACAAGCACTCAGGCGCAATTGCACAGCAATTTAGCAAATACATCTCAGACAGGTACTATAATCACAGCATTGCGCTGTACTCCCAAATAGAGTCATAATCTTCTCACAATGAGTATAAGAAATTATGGCTATTAGCATAGTGTACAAAGGGACAAACTCCAAAGGAGATCACAAGTAGGATGACATAAAAATCCATCCTTGCCCAGACCCAACTCGACCTACCGCCTCACCCAATTTGAGAAGAGCAAACGTTATAGGCATCATCAATGCCTTTGTTCATTAAGGCTCCACCGGCGGTTGCATCAACAGTAAGACGGGTGTTATAAATCAAACCTTTAGACAGTATATACCAACACTCATTTCTCGAGGCCGTGGTGAAGGCACATCTGTTGCAACTCCTTGAAACAGTCTCATGCTTCGTACAACAACTCGTTATCTTTTTGGGAAAAGTCAGTGATCTGATTCCTCAACTGAATGATTTTGCTCGGAGAAAAATATTTGGAAAGAAAGACGTGAGAGAGCTACTCCCACGTGATAATCGATCCAGTCGGTAAAGAATGTAACCATACTCACGCTCTATCCCTGAGTGAGAAATGAAAAAGTCAAAGTCATAGAGCGTTAGTGGTCACACCATTTATTTTAAGAGTATCACAGTATTCAAGAAAAACAAAAAGATGCATGTTTGGATCCTCAGCTGGGGATCACTAAATTGATTTTGTTGCACCATTAATAGAAGAGACGATTTTATCTCGAAATTATTTGCCTCTATCGGTGGGCGTGTAATGCTAGAGTGAAATCCTTGAACATTCGGTGCTGCAAAGTTTCGGAGTGACTTGTTAGCATCCATGATTGAATTCTACGAATTGTTGGAGTTTCTGAAGTTTCCTACAACGTCGGAACGTTCTTTCGATTTCTGAGTCAAGTGGTATTAGAGGTTCTGGTCATGGAGATATGTGCATAAACTAAAATCTAACAAGGCAAGTAGTCTGTTAGCTTAAGACAAGTTTAAACTGAAATAAATAAGAGGGAATAAAAATAAAAACAAAAACTAAAAAGCGTCTAGTCTAGTAACTTCTCAATTCTATCAATATTGTCGATATTAGTCCCTAGCAACGGCGTCAAAAACTTGATAGGTCCCGCAAGTGCATGGGGCTATCGAAGTAGTAAAATATCGATCCCATAGGGACTAATGGGCAAGTACCAACTGATCTTAAACTCACTAGCTAGACATTATTGAATTGGTAAGATTTGAACAACTAAGCTAATTATGTAGGCAGAAATGTAAACAACAGGAGTTGTACGAGAGAAAATTAGATAAAATATAAATCAGGATATGGTTTCATCACTTTGATGTTTTATGATGGAATAACCAAGCTCCTAAACTATCCTCCTATCTAATTCAAGGAAATTCATACCAAAGGTACAGGTTGCCCCCTTTCAGTAGCACAACCCGGTGTTCACTTAGAGCAACCTCCTACTTTTGTGGCTTACTACTCCAAGATGAACCCAATGCACACCTGACGAATATAACTCCCTCCAATAAATCTCCCCTACTTTCGTGGCTCGGTTTATCGGTTTAACCCAAATGGTTCCAACGCGTCAAATAGCTTTTCAGTCCTACCCGTCGTGTCTAGAATCAAGCATACCATCTCAGCATAATGAATGCAATGCACACAATAAGGATTAAATAAACTTAGATAGGATTTAACATTTTTAGAGGATGATCATTCTATGCATAAAACTATCAAAGGGCTTCCCCAAATCCGGATTAAAGTCTTAAGCTACACAATATCCATGTTTAAGATACAAGCGTAGATCAACATATGCGTTAGTGTTTATGCTCAGCAGACCAATATATAATCATGGTCCGGCATTGTTTGAATGTACTTTGATAAAATTAATATAATCAATAAAGGCATGGTCATTATTATGCAGATTGCTTTACCTACGTTAATGTATTAAATTGCATCAATAATGTCCCATGAGTTTGGCTGGATCCATTCTCATAGTAATCCCCAGTCGAGGTACCTTAGCAGACAAGGGACAACTTTAGTACATGTGAGACTGGTGTACGGGCTGGTTAGTGCGAGGCACAGTAACACAAACATACAGGTGCTTCAGCATTAGTTGCACTGGAGTGAACCACCGTGAGGATTGACTTGTCTAGTCAATAGGCCAATCTCACATGCAAGAGGTTTGCATTGATCTTTAGACTTGAGGTATTCATATCTAGATATGATAACGGGTATGCTTTGATACAGTCTTATGTCTCTCCGTAAATGGGTGACCAAAACGGCTGTTATTGGGCATAACATAAGTCATATAGAGATATGGATGACTAATAGTAGGATTTGCCCCTTCCTTAATTGGAAGCATGATATCCGCATGCGGCGCCCCACCTCTTTGGTGTATGATAGGAATGTATGGCCATACTGTATGAGTCATGACTAATAAATTGGATTAGTAAATATGAGACTAATCCAATGGTACGATATCAGTTCAGGCAAAGGGATCTAGAATGCATGGGAATCCTCGTTGCTTGTTAGGGAGTTGTTGCCAGATGACTTTAGTCCTATGACCTGGGTAGTAGTGATGTGTTGCTAGATACCTCTCACTACTTATGATGTTTTATCATCATTGTCATCATCATATGGATCCTACGGGGTCACACGCAATAGACTCTTGACGTTGTATATTGATCAGGATATCTTTGAATGTATTTGAGTTCAATCTGATTCTGAGTTCAAGACAGATTCATGGTCAAATCTGAGTCCAATTAGGATTCATGGTTTCATAAATAAATCCTAGTTAAATTTGTACTATGTATCTGAGTTAAGTTTGGACTTGGAATTATAAACCATGTTGGATTCAAATCCTAATCCAATTAGGAGTTGGAATCCTAATCCAACTAGGATTCAAATCCTAATGTGAATTGGATTTGGCTTAGGCCCATAATGGTGGGTGTGCAAATCCTAATTCAATTAGGAGTTAGAATCCAAATCCAACTAGGATTCAAATCCTAATAAGAATTGGATTTGGATTAGGCCCTTAGTGATGGGCGCAAATCCTAATCCAATAAGGATTTAAATCCAAGGCCTAATTAGAGTTGAAATCCAAATCCAATAAGGAGTTGTGGATTAAATCTAATTGAGGCAAGTTGGAATCCTAATCGAAGTTGGATTTACTCTTGCCGCATGGCATAATTCAATGTATGGAATTTGCGCCATTGATGTATATGAATCCTAATGAGATTTTGTTTTCATAATTGGAAATAATCTTGGACGTGTGGGGCTGATATGTTGGCGAGTAACGCTTGATTAATTCAAGCAAGAGTTCAGCCAATAATATATGGTAAGTCCTAATAAGAATAGAACTCAAACTCCCTCTCTTGATAAGGCAAGATGCATGACTGTTTCCAAGCTTCTTCTTGCGCCAATTCAAGAGAGGATGTGGCAGAACTCTTATGACAATTCCTTGGAGGAATTGCGACAAGAGCACATATGGAAAGAAAGGGGCGGCGATGGCTGTATGGCTATAAAACAAAGGGGTATGCACCCCTCTAATTGATGCAGAATTTCTTCTCAAGGCAAGGTAACTTCAACCAATAAGTTGCGCAAGTCTTGAAGCCCTAGCTGCCCTCTTCTTCTAGTGTTGTGCCACTTCCCTCATCTTCTTCCTTGTTAGCCGAGAGTCTCCAAGCAAGGAGCCTTGTCGGCGTGAAGAACAAAGGAGGAAAAAGAAGGAGAATCCAAGAGGTGATCTTCTCTTTCTGAGGCTAGCACCAAGCGAGGGAAGTGAAAATCGCTTCGGAAAGGCAGCAGAAACACGATGAAATCAGCGTCGAGTTCGATCGGGGCAACACAAATGCGAAAGAACACAACGACACGCAACTATAGAATGTAACGCACTAACCTCGTAGCACTTTAGCACGCTCGCTTAGCAGATTTTAAGCTCAGCCCGTCGCGATGGGGAACAGCGGTTTCACAGGGCATAGCTCGCACGCCTATGTGCCTGAAATACACTAAAGAACAACACGGAACATCCACGTCTCCGGCGTACGGATACCCGTGGAAAGATAGAAATCACAATGGAAATAAACACGAGGAAATGAAAAGACAGAAGAACCTAACCCACCGACAGCGGCGGGATTTACTTCTTTGAAAGCAGGAAATCAGAACAACTTTGGAATCGAGGCAACGACCTCGACCCGTACAAGTCTGAAGATGAAGCACCGACTTCGACTTCTACGTGCTGGAGGCTCTCAGCTCACCAGGAGTGCTCTACCACCAAGAGAACTGAAGAATGAAATTAATCAGCCTCCTCTTGTTGGTGTATATGCCCTTGGACCCGTTATTGATCCATCTTGTACTACTTAACATTGATATTTTATATATCATTCTGGCATTGTTGTTATTATGTTATGTTTACATCTTCGATTATGTACATGGATAATAATGTCCCTAAAGACAGATTGGATCTGTGCTCAAACGGTGTGTCCCCAGTCAAGTACCTGAGTGGATAAGGGACAACTCTAGTACATGTGAGACTGGTATATGTGCTGGTTAGGCACGGGGTGCTAACGCAGGCATATGGGTATATCAGTGGTGGATATACTAGACCGACCCGCTATGAGGCTCTAACTTGGTGTCATGAGTTAAGCTCACAAGTGACAGGAGATGCATTGATACCTTGACTTGAGGTTATTGACTCTTCTATATGGTTAGGGACATGCTTTGATACAACCTAACACCTCTCCATAGCAGGGAGGTCATAATGGTTGTCATGGGTATGTCACGACCCATATGAGAAGATCTATGGAGAAACATAAGATTTGCCCCTTCCTGCGGGAAGCTTGATATCCACGGGGCCCCCTATGGTTGCATGACTGAAAGTGTATGGCCATATCCAGGTGAAAGCCTGATTTAGTCATGACCATGAGATTGAATGAAAACAAAGTGGTGACACACTTTGTCCAATCGGATATCAGTCTGGCAAAGAAACTGTAATGCATCGGTATCTTGTTGCGATGATGGGGATGTCGATGTTGATATCCATTCTGAACACTTGGTTAGTAGTGATGCACTGCTAGGTGTCACTCACTGCTTGTGATGACCTGAGTTCATCACTGCCAACGTCAGAGGAACCTACAGGGTTGCACAACTTGAAACTCGGGTTCTTGTATTGATCGAGTAGCCTAATGATTGAGTTATTGGATAACTCGGATCTCTTTGGGAGAATTCATCAGCACCACTGTGCTTGATGAGATGGAAGGGACTTATTGGAGCTGACTTCATTTTTGGGCTAGATCGGCCTAATGGGCCTAATAGGTCAAATGGGCCAAATGGAAATAGGCCAAGTAGGCCAATTGGGTCAAATGGGGCCAAATGAAGTCTAGCATGGAGCATGGACCAATGGGCCTCCATGCCCAATGGGCATGAAGCCCAGTTGGGGCATGAGGCCTAATGGCCCTTGAGGCCCAATGGGTCGTTAGGCCTAATGGGCCATGACAATAAGTTGCCTCGCCCAATAGACATCATGGTGAATTAAATGCTATATTTAATTCTGGGAATTAAATTATGTATTTAATTTTGCATTTAATTCTGTAATTAATTTTGAGATTAATGATGAATTTAAATCTGAATTTAATTCTGAATGTGAAGAGTCACTCCATTAATGGCCATTATGAAACTTTAATTCAAGGTTTTAATGGGCCATTATGAGACTTTAATTCAAAGTTTAATTCTATAATTAATTCTGAATTTAATTCTATAATTAATGACGAATTAATTCATATATTAATTCTGAATTTAATTCAGAATGCGAAAGGTCACCATGATTTCTATAAAAGAGAGAGGGAGGGTTGAGAGTTTGCGCCTAAGGCTTTTGATGTTTGCTTCTTTCTCCTTAGCGCCATCTTCCTCCCTTCTTCCCTCTCTTCTGGGCGACTGCAGGGTTGGACCTTCGTAGTTTCTTCCATCGTCCCCTCTTATCTTGGTGACTTCTCCTAGTGGGTGGCGTAAGCTCTTGAGGATTTCTCCCATAGGCGTGGATCTTCTTCCTGAGGCTAGCACCATGCGTGGAAGAAGAGAACTCGAGCGTCGGCTGTGTGCGAGACTGCAGAGGGCGAACACTTGGGCGTCTGCATCGCATCCTTTGCTTCACTTCAAGGTATCATCTCCTACTCACCGTGTCGATTCCTTCGCATGACTTGATCTTCTGGGTTTTTGGGACTGGCCTGTTTCGGGGATTGCTTCCGCTGTGCTTGTCTATAAAATTTTAAAATCCCCGGGGTTTCCCAACAGTGGTATCAGAGCTAACTTGCAAACTCGAACGGTGTTTTATGCTTTGATATTGTATGTTCACATGCCATCTGAAATTTTTCAAAAATTTGCATATGCGCATGGTTTTTCTAAGTAGGAAAATTGTAAGTTTTTCGTTCCTAACATCTATTCAATTTCTTTGGTTTTTTTGCTTTCTTCACTTGGTGGGATAGACCCATATGTGAGAGAATTAATTTCTCCCCACGCATGTAGGATAGACCTATTGTGTGGGACTTGTCGAAGATTATGGGGCATGGTGTTTGTCCTAATCTTGGCAGGTTAAGGACTGCAAGGGTAGGCGGCAAGCGTGCTTAGAGCATGCATGCGTCACTTGTAGACTCCTGAGAGAAATGAAAAATCATAGATTTGTGAACAGACGTTGAGGTTGAAAGACAAGTTTTCTAAGAAACTAAAACTAAAGTTTTATGTTTTCATGAGCATATAGAAATGCATGAGATGATTGTGCATCGTGTTGTGGTCATAGTCAAGCCCCTTATATGCCTGTGATGTATTATGTGTGAGGCCTACGTGCCGCTTTTTCTTTTTGTTTTGTAAACGCACAAAGAAGATTAGGGGCGCATCCCTCATGGAGCTTGCATCTTGGCGCATCAGCCATGATGCACCGTAAGTATGGGCTTGGCCGAACCGTAGGGTTCGTGTGCTATCCCTCTTGGCACAAGCATGATGGTGCATCATGCATGGAGGAGCCATCAAGGTCTTGGCCGAACCCTAGGGTTTGTGTGCTATGCCTTGGTGTGGAGGACCTTGGAGCCGCACTTGAAGATAATGCTTAGTGGCGTCTAGGTTAGGTCTTGTTGGGGCTTGTCTCCTAGGTCAAGCATTGAACATCCTTTGGCATGTGATGGTTCAATGTGTTGATTAGGCTATGACCACATCGCTTGTTTACTACTTTCGATATCTGCTAAAGCATGCCTGGATGTGTTTTATCATTTTGTTATCACTATAGGATTGCATGCCTGTAATGTTAGACAAAAGATAAAACTGAGAGGATGAGACCTCAAAAATCCTCAAAATAATATCAAGTCTGTAGCCTTTTGACGCGTAGCCCTCGTCAAGCTATCGATCAGTGGTGTTGTGCACTGTTTTTCACCCTCGTGGGACACACCCACTTTTCTTTAGAAGGTGTGTGGTGGCAATGGTTTCCCCAGTCAAGTTAAAAACTTGGGCGTGCCTTCGCAAGGAAACTCGTTGGCCCTGGGCATAACGGGACTTGTCTAGTTTTTCATATGTGGTGGCCACATGATGGAACTCTAGAGGCGGCCTCGAGAGGTAAGGGTTTTGTGTTGTTCCAGCCCTAGCTAGGGACAAAATGCTTGAACTGTCTTGAGAAGGGAAATTGCCTGGGTGCAATCGGCCGGCGTGCCTACCTTAAGAAGCATGAGTCACTTTGTGCATCTCATCCCACCCTCGTGGGACGCAAAGCCTCATGTGGAATAAGGATCCCGTCTCACTAGGAAATCTCGGATTCCCCGATTGACTTTGTGGGTTTTCAATTCGATTAAAATAGTGGGAGTCATGATCATTTAATGCAAGTCTAGATTAAATGATATGAAAGTAGTACTAATCTGCTATTTCTTAGTTGTTGTAGAACAATGGCTATGAACAATAGCAGATGGTCACTGTGATCTATCCTGAAAAAGGATAAGTTGGTTGGACCAACTTAATGGACTGGTATCAGAACTTGAGGATCATCCTCAAAGCTCGAGAGGAAGCCATATGTCCTTGGGCAGCCTATTCCTGAGCCACTTCCATGCTCGGCCTCAGCGGTTGAGAAGGATGCTAATAAGCATCAGGCAGATACTTTGGAGGTTGCTAATTTGATGCTGACCAACATATCGCCTGAATTATGAGGGCAATATGATCGGAAGAGTGCTTCTGAGATTATTTATAATCTAAGGCAGCTCTTCGATGGATTGGTTGGGCTTAACCCTCTGAAGGTAGACATTCAATGTGTTGAGCCGAAAGGTTTGACTAAAACATTGAAGATAAAGATGGAAAAGGTCAGGAATAATAGGTGCTATTCATGTGGAGTGCCAACTCACATGATTGACATAGTGCTACTTTAGAACGAGGAGAAGAGAAGCAAGGCTTCGTCTTCTAGCTCAGGTAGTTATGTTACCGAAGTCAACCTTTCTACTTCTATGTCATGGGTATTGGATACCACATGCAGAGCTCATATTTATACAAATATGCAGGGGCTCAAGAAAAGTAGATCGGTGCAGCCTAGAGAGATTGACCTACGTGTTGGAAACGGAGCACAGGTTTCTACTGTTGCCGTAGGACTTTTGACGCTCTCCCTGCCTTCTGGACTTCAGTTAGAGTTCAATAATTGCTATTATGTACCTTCCCTTACCAAAAACATTGTATCTATTCCTTGCTTGGCAAGGAAAGGATTTAAATTTGAAATAAAAGAGGACTCTTGTTCTTTTTCATTTGCAAATGTGTTTTATGGGAAGGGTACCTTATGCAATGGATTATATGTCTTCGACATGGATAACTCTATATGTAACATAAATCATAAAAGGGTCAAACTGAGTGGTTCAGTTGGTGCGTACCTTTGGCATTGTCGATTAGTCCATATAACAAGAATTGCATTCAACAACTCCATGCAAATGGATTGTTAGATTCAACCTCCTTGGAGGAGTTTGATACTTGTGAGCCTTGTTTATTAGGGAAGATGACAAAAGTGCCCTTCACCAAGATCGGTGAGAGGGCAGGAGGTTTGTTGGATCTCATACATAGAGATGTGTGTGGGCCATTCAGTAAACAAGCCAGAGGAGGGTACAACTACTTCATCACATTTACTGATGACTTCAGTAGATATGGTTATGTCTATTTGATAAGACATAAGTCCGAATCCTTTGAGAAATTTTGGGAGTTCAGACATGAATTAGAGAACCAGCTTGGTAGATCTATTAAGACTTTTCGATCAGATTGTGGTGGAGAGTACCTGAGCGGTGAGTTCTTTGACTATCTTAGAGAGTGTGGCATTCTATCCCAACTCACTCCTCCTGGAACACCTCAATGGAATGATGTGTCTGAGAGGAGAAATCGAACCTTGTTGGACATGGTTTGAACTATGATGAGTCATGCAACTCTACCTCCCTCATTTTGGGGTCATGCACTTGAGACAACTTCTCTCATATTGAATAATGTTCCATCTAAGAGTGTCTCCAAGATTCCGTACGAGGTATGGAGTGGGAGACGCCCGAATCTCTCTTTTATCAGAGTCTGAGGATGTGAGGCTTATGTCAAACTTCAGGATTCTAGCAAGCTAGAACCCAGATCTGATAAATGCGTGTTTGTGGCGTATCCTAAGGAAACTAAAGGATATTACTTCTATATTCCCAGCGAGAACAAAGTTTTTGTTGCTCGGGGTGCTGTGTTTCTAGAGAAAGAATTTCTCATAAAAGAGGTCAGTGGAAGGAAGTTCACTTGGACGAGGTTCAAGTGCAACCACAAGACACTGAGATGGAACCTGAGCCACCTGCACTGGTTGCTGGGCAGCCAGAGGCTCAGACACAGACCCCTCGTAAGTCTGGGAGGATTCATCGTGTACCTGAGGGGTATGGGTCGCTGCCGACCCAACACAACGGGATCTTCATCATTGAGGATGAACCCAGGACCTATGATGAGGCGGTCGCTGGACCGGACTCCGAGAAATAGCTTGAGGCCATGATTTCCGAGATGGATTCCATGTCGGCTAACCAAGTCTGGGATTTTGTTGAGCTACCTGATGGGGTAAAGCCCGTAGGGTGCAAATGGGTCTTCAAGAGGAAGACTAACATGGATGGCAATATAGTTACCTATAAGTGTAGACTTGTGGCTAAAGGATTCAGACAAGTCCACGGGGTAGACTATGATGAAACCTTCTCACCAGTTGCCATGTTCAAATCCATTAGAATCTTGCTTGCTATAGCTGCATATAACAATTATGAGATATGACAGATGAATGTAAATACAACATTCCTTAACAGAAAGCTGACAGAGGATGTGTATATGACACAACCTAATAGTTTCATCCATCCTGCAGAGGCCAATAAGGTCTGTAGGCTAAAGAGATCCATTTATGGATTAAAGCAAGCTTCTCGAAGTTGGAATCTTCGATTTGATGAGGTAGTAAGAGATTATGACTTTATCAAGAGCGAAAATGACGCCTGTGTATACAGAAAATTCAGTGGGAGCTTGGTGACATTTCTGGTCTTGTATGTCGACGACATACTACTCATCGGAAACGACATCCCTAGTCTTCAAGTTGTGAAGACATGGTTGGGAAGTGTTTTGAGATGAAAGACTTAGGAGAGGCTGCCTATATCCTAGGCTTGAGGATCTACTGGGATAGATCCAAGAAGCTCCTGACCCTTAGTCAAAGTACTTACATTGATAAGGTCTTAGAGAGGTTCAACTTGGAGCAATCCAAGAAAGGATACCTTCCAGTGAGACATGGCCTTATTCTCTCTAAGAGCTAGTGTCCCACCACATAGGCTGAGAGGGACGACATGAGTCATGTACCCTATGCCTCGGCAGTAGGTTTGATTATGTATGTGATGTTATGTACTAGACCAGACATGGCTTATGTTGTGAGCATAACTAGTCGATACCAATCCAATCCAGGTCTGCAGCACTGGGTGGCTGTAAAGAACATTCTATGTTTTTCAGAAGAACTAAGGAGTGGTTCTTGGTCTATGGGGGACAGGAAGAGCTCAGTGTTCAGGGCTACACTGACGCATCATTCCAGTCTGACCCTGATGACTTCAGATCACAAGCAAGCTATGTGTTAAGATTGTATGGATGTGCGATGAGCTGAGAGAGCTCTAGGCAATCCGCAATAGCTGATTCTACAACCGAGGCTGAGTATGTTGCTTCTGAGGCAGCTAAAGAAGCTATTTGGATAAGGAAGTTCATTTCTGAACTTCAGGTGGTTCCAACTGCTGTGGATCTGATTGAGCTCTATTGTGACAACAATAAAGTGATGGCACAGGCAAAGGAATCATGGTCTCATCAAAAATCCAAACACATACTCAGGAGATTTCACCTGGTCTTAGAGATCAGTGGTAGAGGTGATGTCAAGATAAGCAGAATTGACACAAATAGCAATCTAGTAGACCCACTGACCATGGATTTGGCACCGCAAAAGCGTGTTGGTCATGCGTGGGACATGGGGTTGAGATTTCTCAACAACTAAGTCTAAGTGCAAGTGGGAGATTGTTGGTGTATATGCCCTTGGACCCGTTGTTGGTCCATCTTGTATTACTTGACATTGATATTTTATATATCATTCTGGCATTGTCGTTATTATGCTATGTTTACATCTGCGATTATGTACATGGATAATAATGTCCCTAGAGACAGATTGGATCTGTGCTCAAACGGTGTGTCCCCAGTCAAGTACCTGAGTGGATAAGAGACAACTCTGGTACATGTGAGACTAGTATATGTGCTGGTTAGGCATGAGGTGCTAATGCAGGCATATGGATATATCAGTGGTGGATATACTGAACTGACCCGCTGTGAGGCTCTAACTTGGTGTCATGAGATAAGCTCACAAGTGATAGGAGATGCATTGATCCCTTGATTTGAGGTCATTGACTCTTCTATATGGTTAGGTACATGCTTTGATACAACCTAACACCTCGCCATAGTAGGGAGGTCATAACGGTTGTCATTGGGTATGTCACGACCCATATGAGAAGATCAATGGACAGACATAGGATTTGCCCCTTCATGCGGGAAGCTTGATATCCACGGGGCCCCCCTATGGTTGCATGACTGAAAGTGTATGACTATACCCAGGTGAAAGCCTGATTTAGTCATGACCATGAGATTGGATGAAAACAAAGTGGTGACACACTTTGTCCAATCAGATATCAGTCTGGCAAAGAGACTGTAATGCATCAGTATCTTGTTGCGATGATGGGGATGTCGATGTTGATATCCATTCCGAAGACTTGGGTAGCAGCGATGCACTGCTAGGTGCCACTCACTGCTTGTGATGACCTAAGTTCATCATTGCCAACGTCAGAGGAACCTACATGGTCGCACAACTTGAAACTTGGGTTCTCGTATTGATCGAGTAGCCTAATGATCGAGTTATTGGATAACTCGGATCTCTTTGGGAGAATTCATCAGCGCCACTATGCCTGATGAGATGGAAGAGACTTATTGGAGCTGAGTTCATTTTTGGGCCAGATGGGCCTATTGGGCCCAATAGGTCAAATGGGCCAAATGGGCCAAATAGGCCAAGTAGGGTCAAATGGGGCCAAATGAAGTCTAGCATGGAGCATGGACCAATGAGCCTCCAAGCCCAAAGGGCGTGAAGCCCAGTTGGGGTGTGAGGTCTAATGGGCCTTGAGGCCCAATGCGCCGTCAGGCCTAATGGGCCATGACAATAAGTTGCCTGGCCCAATAGACATCATGGTGAATTAAATGCTATATTTAATTCTGGGAATTAAATTCTGCATTTAATTTTGCATTTAATTCTGTAATTAATTTTGAGATTAATGATGAATTTAATTCTGAATTTAAATCTGAATTTAATTCTGAATTTGAAGAGTCACTCCATTAATGGCCATTATGAAACTTTAATTCAAGGTTTTAATGGGCCATTATGAGACTTTAATTCAGAGTTTAATTCTATAATTAATTCTGAATTTAATTATATAATTAATGACGAATTAATTCTAAATTTAATTTAGAATGCGAAAGGTCACCACGATTTCTATAAAAGAGAGAGGGAGGGTTGAGAGTTTGCGCCTAAGGCTTTCGATGTTTGCTTCTTTCTCCTTGGCGCCATTTTCCTCCCTTCTTCCCTCTCTTCTGGGTGACTGCAGGGTTGGACCTTCGCAGTTTCTTCCATCGTCCCCTCTTATCTTGGCGACTTCTCCTAGTGGGTGGCACAAGCTCTTGAGGATTTCTCCCATAGGCATGGATCTTGTTCCCGAGGCTAGCACCGGGCGTGGAAGAAGAGAACTCGAGCATCGGCTGTGTGCGAGACTGCAGAGGGCGAACACTTGGGCGCCTGCATCGCATTCTTTGCTTCGCTTCAAGGTATTATCTCCTACTCACCGTGTTGATTCCTTCGCATGACTCAATCTTCTGGGTTTTTGGGACTTGCCTATTTCGGAGATTGCTTCCGCTGTGCTTGTTTATAAAATTTTAAAATCCCCGGGGTTTCCCAACACCTCTTTTATAGAACAAGTGGGGAGGGAACAAGACAGAAACAATACGAGACAAAAATCATAACAACTACCTACTCCTGCAGCCCATAAAGTAGTTAAGCTGCAACTACAAGACAAAAGAGAATAAACTTCCACCTACTATTCTTTGAAGCTGGCACATATTCCTCTGCTCTTCATATGGAGGTGACCGGGGCGGTTAGACGCGTTCAGAGCACACTGCGACGAAGCAACAGAATTTGGACGTCGTGGGCTAGGTTACTACCGAAGTGGTGCACTCTTAGGCTGTGTTGCTCAGGTGATTGCGAGGCCCATCTGGGGTTGGGCCATCAGGAGGAAAGCTTGCTATGCCCTTGGGCTAAAGAACTTTTGTATGAATTGACAACGAGCTGATAACTCCCACAAAACGGTCTGGGGGTTGTGAAGTGCATTGGGGTCACTGGATTTCCACCTTGTTGGGCTCCCTTGGGTCCTCCGAGGATGGATGAACATGGTACGGAGGGTTGCGTACATCAAAATGGGGTCGACGGGGCAGATTTACAGCTTTGGGGGGAGTCATGGTCTAGCTGCGGCATTTTCCACGGCCATGACTTTGCCCGCGTCGGAAATCACCAGTTTTCTCAAGTGTGCCAAAATCCACAGGAACTTCCTGGGCCTGGCCGTGACTTTTTCCACGGCCCGTGACTTTGTTCGCGTCGAAGATCACCATGTTTTCAGTTGTGCCAAAATCCACATAAACTTCCTCGGTCTGGCTGTGACTTTTTCCACGGCCCGTGACTTTATTCGAGTTGAAAATCACCGTGTTTTTAGTTGTGCTGGAATGGGTAGAAACTTCCTCGGTCTGGCCGTGACTTTTTCACCAGAAAATTTTTGGGGCAGCTTCTGGAGCAGATTTTCCCATCTTCCATGTTGTCTTCTCCTGCATCAACTCCCCCCCCCCCCTCCCCTCTGGAGAACTAGGGAGAAGAGTCTCGTCGGTGTCCACGGACTCCTCCAATGGGCCGTAGAATGGAAGGAGATCTGCCACGTTGAAGACAGGGTGGATTCCCATGTCCTCGGGTAGGTCCAGCACATAGGCGTTGGAGCCAATCCGCCGCACCACCGCATAGGGCCCCATGTAATGTGGCTGGAGCTTAAAATGAGCCCTGTTTGACACTCTCTCGGGGTGGAGACGCACCCTCACCAACTCACCCACAGAAAATGATGTGGACGATGGTGCTCGTTGGCCTTCATGGCATTATGAGTGTTGCCCAAAAAGATATGATGCCGAACTTCGTCATGCAAGCTAGCTATATGTTGGGCAAAGGAGTATGCATGCTCAGATAAATGAGACTCCATGGGTAGGTCATGCAGGTTGATAGGTTTGCTGGGTTGTCGGCCTGTAACGATCTAGAAGGGACTAAGACCCGTAGACCTATTAGTTGTGCTATTGTACGCGAATTCTGCCATGGGGAGAATGGTATCCCAAGACCTCGGGTGATCACCGATAAGGGACCGGAGCAAGTTTCCCAAACTATGATTAACCATCTCAGTTTGCTCATCAGTTTGGGGGTGGTAAGCGGTGGAAAATTTCAGAGTGGAGCCCAAGAGGGCCCAAAGTGAGCGCCAGAAGTGGCTCACGAATCGGGTGTCATGATCAAACACAATGGAGGAGGGAAGGCCATGGAGACGGACAATCTCCTTGAAGAAAAGATGCACCACATGGGACGCATCTGCGATGCATGAACAAGGGATGAAATGCACCATCTTTGAAACCCGGTCTACAACCACATAGACGGAGTCAAATCGGGACGCGGTCCAAGGTAACCCGAGGACGAAGTCCATGCTAAGGTCAAGCCACAGACCCTCGGCAACCGGCAATGGAGTGTAGTGGTCGGTGTTTGCAGGTCTGGGTTTGGCCATTTGGCAGGTGCCACAATGGCTCACAATACGCTCGACGTCCTTGTGGAGGGACGGCCAAAAGAGGCGTTCCTCCGCTAACTCAAGGGTTTTGTCCTAGCCATGGTGGCCGGCAACGCCACCCGCGTGCAGCTCAAGCAAAAGATGATCTCGAAGCGAAGTGCGGGGAATGCACAGGTGACTCCCCAAGAAGAGGTAGCCCTCACAGAGCTGATACGAGGACTCAAGGTCAGGGGACTGGGTCAAGGAGGCATATGTGGTGCCGAAATCAGGATAGGTGGTGTACTCTTCCTTAACATGGTCGAAAGTGTTGATGTGCGTGCGCATCACACAAAGGAGGGTATGGACTCGACTCAAGGCATCCACAACAATGTTTTCATTGCCTACCTTGTGGTTGATCACAAAGGAATACTGCTGTAAGTATTCAACCCACTTGGCATGGCGGGCACCCAACTTCTTTTGGGCACTAAGGAATGACAAGGCCTAGTGGTCGCTATAGAGGACGAATTCACAGTGGAGGAGATAGTGCCTCCACTAACGGAGCGACTGGACAATGGTGCAGAACTCCTTGTCATACGTCGAATAACGCTGGCGGACAGCGTTCAACTTCTCACTAAAGAAGGCGGCCGGGTGGCCTTCTTAGAAGGCGACCGGGTGGCCTTCTTGGCTCAAGGTTCCTCCGATACCAGAACCAGAGGCATCACACGCAACTTCAAAGACCTTCGAAAAGTCAGGAAGTCGGAGAACAGGGGCTGTGGTTATGGCATCCTTAAGGGCCTCAAAGGCACGTTGTGTGGCAGGGGTCCACTCAAAGTCCTCTTTGGACAAACGTTGGGTCAGCGGGGTTGCAATTGTGCTGAAGCCCCGAATGAAGCGGCGAAAAAAGCCTGTGAGGCCCAAAAAGCTGCGGACCTCGGACACGGTGCAGGGTTCTGGCCAATGCCGGATGGCTTCAACCTTGGCTGGGTCAATAGAAAGACCCTCGTCGGACACAATGTAGCCTAGGAAGTGGACGTGGTTGGCCATGAAGGAGCACTTCTTTGTGTTAATAAGAGGCGCTCCTTGTGCAGGAGGTCAAATGTGGAGCGAAGATGCTCCAGGTGTTCTTCTGGGGTTCGGCTGAAAATCAAGATGTCGTCAAAATAGACGACCAAGAATTTGCCTATGTAGGGCTTGAGAACTTGGCTCATGAGCCGCATGAAAGTGGACGGGGCATTGGATACCCCAAATGGCATGAAAAGCCACTCATAAAGACCGTCCTTGGTCTTGAATGTGGTTTTCCATTCATCACCTTCGCGGATGCGGACTTGGTGATATCCGCTATGAAGGTCCAGCTTAGAGAACCAGGATGCCCCAGAAACTAAGCCCAGCATATCATCAAGTCTAGGTATAGGGAACCTATACTTGATGGTGATCCTATTGATGGCGCGGCTGTCAATGCACATGCTCCATGACTCATCCTTCTTGGGTGTGAGCAATGCAGGGACTTAGACTCTCACGGATATATCCCTTAGTGAGGAGGTCATCCACTTGATGCTGCAGTTCAGCATGCTCAATGGGGTTCAAACGATGGTGGGGCAGATTCGGGAGGGGTGCTCCTGGAACAAGGTCAATAGCATGCTGGATCTCCCATTCCGGTGGGAGACCGTGGGGTAGGTCCTCCGGGCTAATGTTAGCAAACTCAGTCAAAAGGGATGAGACTTCCGGGGGTGGTGTCGTGTCTACTGCAGGGGAGGACTCCGGGGATTTGCGCAACATCAAGGCATAGACGACCTTGGATTTCGTGGCCTCGCGCATAAGCACGGATGTGCGCATAAGGGACACAATAGTGGGTGCTGGCGGGGCAGCTGTGGGGGGAACGATCGCGCCCTTGGATGTGGACGCGTGCAATTCCTTGGGTGGGGTCGGGATCAAATGGATCTTTTGGTCACCGTGGTCAAACACATATGTGTTCGACCGGCCGTAGTGAACCACATCTCTATCATAGAGCCAGGGGCGTCCTAAAAGGACGTGGGCAACATCCATCGCCACCACGTCACACCACACCTTCTCACGATAGTCCCCAAACACGATGGGAACTTGGCAACAATAGGTAACCGGGAGGCTCGATGGGTCAACCCACGCGATCGAGTAGGGCTTGGGATGGGGCTCTAGGAGAAGTCCGAAGCAAGTGATCGTGGTCTGGGAGACCACGTTCAAACTACTTCCCCCATCGATGATAATCTTACATGAGTGCCCGTTGTACTTAATGTAAGTTGTGAAGATGCTCGTGCGCCTCCAGTCCTCAGAGGGTGGGGTTTGGACAAGGGTGCACCTCACAACCGCAATTGTGCGATGACCCAACTCCTCACCGCTTGTGTAACACTCAGCTTCTACATCACGCTCCTCGTGCTCATAAGTAATAGTGGCTACACGGGTGTGGGTCTTGTCTGTGGTGAT
This sequence comes from Costus lasius, assembly GCA_027563935.2. Taxonomy (NCBI): domain Eukaryota; kingdom Viridiplantae; phylum Streptophyta; class Magnoliopsida; order Zingiberales; family Costaceae; genus Costus; species Costus lasius. Next base: position 103,857,045 of record CM050450.1, on the reverse strand, counting down.
GGACTTCTTAGGGCAGTCCCTAGAGTAATGACCGGGCTGTAAACAGTTATAACAATGAACGCACTCGAATGTCCCAACGACGGGGCCTTACCCTTTTCCTCCCAAGTGGGGCAAGAAGGCACGGCCTCTAGGGCGGGACGCCGAGGAGATCCATGGGGTCTATACGCGGGACGAGGGTCCGAACGCGGCTCAGCACGTTCAGCCCTAGGGTGGGAATGCGGTGGCCCACCATTGTGCAGACGCCGAGGAGAGACAAACTCGCTGCGTGGAGGTCCTGCTCAATGTCTAACGTGCGCTGGTAGGTTTGGTCAAGGGACTCGGACCCATACGCAGGAAAGGCTCGCCGGATATCCAAACAGAGCCCCTTCTTAAATTTAGACAAAACCAGTTCAGGATCCTCTTGCAAATCGCAACGGAGTTGCAACGTGTCGAAGGTCAAACGGTACTCCGCAATGGAGCCAAATCCTTGCTGAAGGCTGCTATACTAGTCAAGGAGACACTGCCTATATGAGGGTGGGACGTATCACTCACGAAGGCGATACTTCATCTCCTCCCATTGGGTAATGGGAGAGAGAGCGTTCTATTCATTTTGGCGCTCCACATTTTGCCAATGTAGGCGCGCGGGACCATCTAACAAGGTGCGGACTAGCCGAACTCACATGTGCTGCAAGGTATCACTCAAATCGAAGTATGTGTCAACTGATGCGACCCAATCTAAGAACTTGGTGGGGTCAAGACCACTCGCGAAGTGTGGGGGGGTCTCACGAATAAAGCGATGGAAATCGACATCGGCTCGCTGTCGCTCGAACCTAGGCTGGGTTGGGGGCCTTTGTGCGGCCCATACATCGTCTTCATCGTATGACTCATCCTCATAACCTGGGCCCTCGCGGGCCATGTAAGACCCATGTCGGCCAGGATCATCCAAAATGGGTTGGCGCCGCACGGGCACGACTACCGGTGGCAACTCCCTAGTTAGAGTGGTTCGTGCTGATGGAGGGGGTTGAGTCAAGTTGGGGCGCCTTTGCCCTGATGCGTTAATGGCATCAGTAAGGTCTTGGAAACCAGCCAAAAGTTACTGGAGCATAGTCTCCAATGACAGCTTGAGTTGCTGCATGGCAGTATCCGTGGCCTGCTTATACGCAGCGAGCTGCGTAGTCAGCACGTCCACTCATGCAGTAAGTGCGGCTACGGAGTCTAAAGGGGTGCTAGTCTCTTCCGAAGGTTGGACCGACTCTTGGGTGTCCGGGATAGTGTCGGGGAATTGGGAAGACATGAGTTGCGACCTTATGGTCACCATGCACAATCAAGGCTGAAAACGACTAAGTGCAGGTTGCTAAAAACGCGAAATCAATGTGGAAACATGCGATGCAACAGAGTTGGACCGTGCGAATGATAAGAATTGAACACGCAACTCCTATGATACCAGAAATGATAGAGCTACTATAGGTGGTATGATCCTTAAAGCTGTACTCTAAGGTATTACACAATGCATGCGATAACGGGAGAGGGTCGTTAGATGAGGGAAGTGAAATCGCTTCGGAAAGGCAGCAGAAACACGATGAAATCAGCGTCGAGTTTGATCGGGGCAACCCAAATGCAAAAGAGCACAATGGCATGCAACTACAGAATGTAACGCACTAACCTCGCAGCAGTTTAGCACGCTCACTTAGCAGATTTAAAGCTCAGCCCGTCACGATGGGGAACAGCTCGCATGCCTATGTGCCTGAAATGCACCAAATAACAACACGGAACGTCCACGTCTCCGGCATATGGATACCCGTGGAAAGATAGAAATCACAACGAAAATAAACACGAGGAAATGAAAAGAAAGGCAGACCTGGCCCACCGACAGTTGTGGGATTTACTTCTTTGAAAGCAGGAAATCAGAACAACTTTGGAGTTTAGGCAATGACCTCGACCTGTACAACTCTGAAGACAAAGCACCGACTTCGACTTCTACGCGCTGAAGGCTCTCAGCTCACCAGGAGTGCTCTACCACCAAGAAAACTGAAGAATGAATCTACCCAACCTCCTCTTTTATAGAACACGATGGGAGGGAACAAGACAAAAGCAGTACGAGATGAAAATCCTAACAACTACCTACTCCTGCAACCCATAAAGTAGTCAAGCTGCAACTACAAGACAAAAGAAAATAAACTTCCACCTACTATTCTTTGAAGCTAGCGCATATTCCTCTGCCCTTCATACGGAGGTGACCGAGGCGGTTAGACACGTTCGGAGCACACCGCGACAAAAGGAATAGAATTTGGATGTTGTGGGCTAGGTTACTACCGAAGTGGTGTGCTCTTGGGCCGTGTTGCTCAGGTGATTGCAAGGCCCATTTGTGGTTGGGCCGTCAAGAGGAAAGCTTGTTGTGCCCTTGGGCTGAAGAACTTCGGTATGAATTGACAACGGGCTGATAACTCCCATGAAATAGTCCGGGGGTTGCGAACTACATTGGGATCACCGGATTTCCACCTTATTGGGCTCCCTAGGGTCCTCCACAGATGGATGAACATGGTACGGAGGGTTACGTACGTCAAAACGGGGTCAACGGGGCAGATCTGCAGCTTCAGGGGGAGTCACGGTTTGGCCGCGGCATTTTCCAAGGCAGTGACTTTGCTCGTGTCGGAAATTGCCAGTTTTCTCAAGTGTGCCAAAATCCACAGAAACTTCCTCAGCCTGGCCGTGACTTTGTTCGTGTCGAAGATCACCGTCTTTTCAGTTGTGCCAAAATCCACAGAAACTTCCTCGGTCTGGCCATGACTTTTTCCATGGCCCGTGACTTTTTTCGCATCGAAAATCACCGTGTTTTCAGTTGTGCTGGAATGGGCAGAAACTTCCTCTGTCTGACCATGACTTTTTCCATGGCCCGTGACTTTTTCACCAGAAAATTTTTGGGGCACCTTCTGGAGCAGATTTTCCCCTTCTTCCATGCTGTCTTCTCCTACATCACCCTCTCTCTAAAGCTTTCTCCTCTCTTATATCTCTATTCCTCTATCCACTGGACCTTCCTTGGTCACCCCAAGGATCCGATTATTACCCAACAAATGGTGTTGCCACCTCTTCCCTAGATTATGCAAAAACTCTGTCGCTTCCTCTTCACATAACCTCCATCATCATAGAAAATTTTCCTCCAAAACTCCTCTGTAGGGCCTTTGATTGGGGGGGGGGGAGAAGTTATAAGGTTGCCCTCCTTCTTCCACTTTGATTAGGTTAAGAAAACCATGACCCGATCTCTGTTTTGAAGCAGGCAGGTCCGTAATCACAGGCGTGATTCTAGTTATAACCTGCTCAAGATTGCTCAGTTTCAGTTTCTATGCATAAAAGTAAATTACGGTCATGATCCTGATCATGACCCGATCGTGATTCTTAACAGAGGCTCCAATTGCTCTGAAAATCTCTAAGTGGATCGTTCTTGATGTCGAAAGGCCTTCTCTAATCTTGAAATCTTAGAATTTGACTTCTTTTTGGTTGTTTTGCCTTGAAAAGGCAAAAACACCAATGGAGGTGTAGATTCCATAGATATAATGCAAATAAGGCAATTATAGTGTGTGAACCATGGAATGGAGATGATTTTGTTAGTAAAATCATATATAAAAAGCTATATAAATATATGGTATCAGACATCAGCTTGACAAAGAAACTATAGTGCATGGATGCTTTGTTGTGGTTTAGGGGATGTCAATGATGACAACCATTTTGATGACTTAGGTAATAGCAAAATTTTGCTAGATGTCACTGCTTATGATAATTGTTAGATCATTACTGCCAACATTAGAGGAACCTATAGGGTTGCACAACTAGACACTTGAGATCTTCTATTGATCGGGTAGCCTTAGATCGAATCATTAGATGATTCAGATCTGTTTGGGAGTTTAATGCATCGTTGGTGGGTCCGATGAGATGAAGAATATCATTTAGAGCTAGACTTCACTTTAACATCTGTTGACCTCTGGGTAATCACATTTGACCTTGGTTGATTAGGTCCTAATGAATAGGTCAAGTGATAGAGGATGCACTGAATGGATTTGATGGGTTGTTGACTTGATTCAGTGCAATCTAGATAGGTCCATGGGTAGGCACATGTTTGAATATATTATATTCAATTAATTAATTAATTTATTTATTTATTCATAACTTAAGTCATGGGACCCACCTCTATATCACTATCTATAAGGGGCTAAGGGGGAACATACATGCATGCTTGCCTTGATTGCAACCCTAACCGCTCAATAGAGTTCTCCTCTCAACCCTAGCCACCACCTTCTTGCTCTTAGCGCCACCATCCTCAAAGCTCAAGACTTCTTGCTTGAGTTTGACGAGAAGAAGGAGATTGGTGCATCTTCCTTAGCTTGCTTTTTCCTTGGCACAACTTCCTTGAAGATTGGTGTAAGTTGAGAAGGCAACATTACAATTTGGCACAATTCCTTGAGTTGGCACAAGCAAGGTGTTATCTCCCATAGGCGTGGATCTCTGCTCCCGAGGCTAGCACCAGGCGTGGAGATAGAGAGATCTCGAGTAGCCCGTGTGTAAGAGACTACAAAGGACGTCCACTTGCACATCTCAAAGTCATCATCAACTTGCTCTAAGTTGTTTTAAAAGGTACCTATCTCTTTCACACTCATTTGGTTTCTCTCGTAAGAGCGATTCTCCTAGTTTTTGGTGAAATTCATTTCAGATCATTGCTTCCAATGCTTGTTTAAAATTTTAATTTGGCCCGGGGTTTTCCAACAAAGCCTTAACTAATGTTGATAATGTTTTTAATGTGGTTTTCTTGAGAAGTATAATCTATATTCTTCTCACATTATTGAGCATGAGCCCTTGGAGATTGATATGGATTTTACCTACACTGAAAAGCCTAAGCAAATTGTGGATAAGGAAGATAAGATTTTAAGGAATCATGTTATTCTCTTAGACAAAGTGATTTGGCAAAATAATTTTATGGAAGAAGTAACTTGTGAGATGGAAGAGGAAATAAGGAAGGATTACCCACATCTTTTTAATGATTAAGGTATGGGAAAAAATTAGGGGACTAAATTTCTTTTAAGGTGGGGAGAGTGTGATATTCATGCTTTAATTTTACTATTTATAAATATCATCAAATAACTCTAATTTTCTCCCATTTTGTGATAGAATCAAATTATATCTTAAATGTCAAACATTTTGAGATCATGATGCATAAAATGCAAATTTGATAAGTAAAGAGGGTTGTTTTGATGAGAACTAAAACTTAAATTTGGTAGCCAAGTGTAATATCCATGTTTCATCTTAAATATCATTATAAAGATTATTATGCACCTATAGCTAAATACCCACACTATGAATCATGGGAAATAATGTTAAAAGAAAAGGGCAAAAATATAAATTTAACCATGTAGAGAATAAATTATAATTTAATAGGGAACTTGTTACTATTTGGTGAAGTAAAGTAAGAAAAAAGAAAATAATTACTTAACTAAAATAAAAGGATCTAAGAATAACTCATACTTGCTTGAAGATAGGGTCAACTAGGTGATGGCACCTCATGCTTACCTTGAAGCCACCTAATGCTTGCTTGAAGATAAGGATTAATGAGGTGATGACACCTCATGCTAGAGGATTGCTATTGGAAAAAAAAAGGAGAGAAATTAGAAAAAAAATAGTAATTTTCACCAGCAACTTTTGTTTGGCTTGGGAAAGAGTAGATTTGAGGTGGTAAATTGAAAAAGAAGGGGAGTGAAAGCACAAATTTTACCATAAGGCAAGTTACTACTCTATGCCCTACATTTGTGTTTTTAAAAATATTATAATTTGGTAAAATTTATGATTCATTGACCTTGCTAAGGTTCTAATTAACTGAAATCAAATGAAATTTTTTATGACTTTACTATAATATTATAGAATGTTTCAAAGCAAGTGATTAAGGTATTGTGACTTATGCAAGTTTGACCCCTTCATGGTTTTGGTCATGTAACTTTGTGCACATATATGAATTTTAATGAAAATTACTTTAGGTAAAAATAACTTAAATAGCTTTCCAAGATATCATATATTATATATTGTAAACCCCAATTATGGTATCAAACAGATAGCAACATTCAACACATATTTTCTAGAAGACAAGCTGACCTTCTTGTAGTTTTTTCTTGTAATTCTCAATATGCAAATTGGTTTTGAATGAAAGAAGACTCAAATACCTTTCTAATGAATCATACATTGCATATATTTGAGGTTAACTATAGTTTTCAATAAATACTAACTTTCAGCTCAATGATTCTGTAACCCTAGAATTAGGCAGTCTGACCTTTTATTACTTAATCTATTATAACTTTTTTTGTATTCTTTTCCAAATTGCATAAAATTAGAATTATTGGAAAATAGATTCAATTATCCTTCCAATGACACCAAGTATTTCCTTTTGACTCATTTACATAAATTTAAATGGTCATGTTTGACATGTTTTGTCCTTAGTATTATGACTTATATGGTACAAATTATCATGATCCTTGTGCATGACTCCATGTTCATGATGTAAGTAATTTGAGCAATATTCATCTAGTGGAAAAATGATTTAATCCCATTTATGGGAATTATGCTATGGATGTGGAACTAAGTACTACATGGAGCACAGTGCTATATTAAAAATAATGGGGGGGGGGGCACCTCTTAAATCCATGGGAGTCACCTCTAGAATTCCTCTATATTTGCTGATAGATGTGGAACTAAGTGCTACTTGGAGCAAAGTACCACATTAGAAACAATGGGGGGCCACATTTTGAATCCATGAAAGCCACCTCTATAATCCCTCCATTCACATTTGGTTGGGCCATGGCGAGCCCTTTGCTAGCTTATGTATGTGTGGGCTTACTCAGACGTGGGTAGGTTTGGTTGGGCCATGGCGAGCCCTTTGCTAGCTTATGTATGTGTGGGCTTACTCAGACGTGGGTAGGTCATGCTTCTAGACGTGGAAGATTGTGATGTAATGTGTTCCCATTAGTCCCTCAATGATACTTTGATATTGATGAGATTGTGATATTACTATTAGTCTCTATGATACTGATAAGGTTTTGATATTACCATTTGTCTCTTTGATATTTTGATACTCATGAGATTGTGATATTACTATTTACCTCTGTGATACTTTGATACTCATGAGGTTGCAATATTACCATTTACCTCTATGATACTTTTGATACTCAATAGGCTGTGATATCACCTTTTGCCTCTATGATACTTTTGACACCCATGAGGTTGTGATATTATCATGTGTTTCTATGATACTTTTGACACTCTTGAGTCTTGAGTTATGATATTATCATTTGTCTATGATACCTTAGTTACTCATGAGTTAGTGATGTTGTGATTTTATTACTATGATATTTTTGATATTCATATATCATTTGATATCATCCTTGTTATATGTGTTTAGTATGCCATTATGTTAGGATTTGAGATAAACCTTTGGCAAATTCAATTATGATATTTCCTTTGCATATTATAAAATTTGTTTTAAATTTTGTAATAAAAATATATTTTATGCATGTGCAATGTAGTTCTTCCTGAGTTTTATAACTTACTCTTTTGATTTTATATATAATACAAGTTAATCTATGATTGCTTTCCTTAGGGCAATGGAGGAGGTGTGAATGGAAATACTTGTTTATAAGCTCCTAACTAGTTTGATGTGTTAGTGTGATGCCAAGATGATATGTTGATAGGGTCTTGCAAGTGCACGGGTCTATCAAAGTAGTAAAATATTGATCCCACAGGGACTAATGGGCAAGTACCGACTAATCTCAAATTTACTAGCTAGACAGAGTCAAAATTGGTGAGATTTAAATGTTGAACTAATTAAATGAGTAAGAACGTAGACGGCAAGAATTACGCGAGAGAAATTCGATGAAAAATGTATCAGGATATGGGTTCACCGCTTTGACCTCTTATAAAAGAATAATGGAATTCCAAAACTAACTTCCTATCTAGTTTAAGGGAATCGCACATTGAAGCTCATGGTGTTCGTTGCTGCAGGAATCTACAACAATGCAAGAACAGCAAGGTCAGTATCAATGTTTAGAATCAATCCAGGACTTAAGAAAGATTCTTTTCTCACTATTTTATCTGACTGAAAAATCCATTAAACAGTCCGAAAGAGTAACACTCTTTTAGTGAGATGGGATCCAGATTTCATACTTGGTCTCCGCGTCCCGCTCAGGCGAGATAAGATGCACAGAGAGTACAAGCACTAATTTCTGGTAGGCAGTCCCTGCCAATCGCCAACCCGTGCGATTCCCCTTCATCTGGGCAATCCAGCAGACTGTGCCAACTGAGTTGGTACAACACAGTCTCTGATCCCACAGATGGCTGCCTCCATATAGCTCACAAATGCTCAGTATGTAGCCTACATGGTCAAGCTGACCTGACCTACTCCCTGGACCACCACGTGCTATGCTGAGCAACGAGAAGCGATAAATCCCTTCTCTGTAACACGCAGGTGAAATCGCACACCGTCTGAAGATAGATGGGCGTGCCCACTGAGTGGGTACAACACGGCCCCAACAATAGTCAGAACAGTGAGGTTTCACATCAGAAGGCTTACGTGCTTGATATTTCTAGCGTTGGATTTTAACGGTCTTTTATCTTCTTAACTATCATGCAAACCCTATGGTGATAGCAGAAGATAAACAAATCATGCACTTCTAATTATAAAAACGATAAGTAGAAAGCATGCTGATCTTATGTGGTAAAAGCCCATTCACCCTAAGTAAGACCTTAATTTTCACTTAAGTCTTCACTTGAGCTTTCTTCATGGGTCTTTTGCATCTCATCTGGCCCAACCCAGGGCCCAAGCGCCCACTGCAGCTCAGGTGCGCCCACCAGGTAATTGCGCCTGTCCTAGGGTCGAACCCTAGACCTCCCACCTGGTCAAGCCTCTGCTGCATGCGCCTCTGCCAAGTGTGCTCTGTGCTCTTGTCTGATTAAATTACAATTTAATCTATATAGACAAGTTTGACTCGCAGGTCAATTACACTTTATAAATTAAATAAAATGTGATGCGCAGATCACAATAAAAATTAATTTATAATTTATTCCAGGCACGCAGGCCCCAGCACAGCACACATTAAATTAGGCATCCCACATAAGATTAAATAAACAAGCATATGCTTACAATCAACATGTGATCCATAGACAAAATAAAATTTCAAAATCCCATTGAAATCAATTTTATTTTTCTTATGTGCCCTACCACCTTACAACGGTCCATTAATAGGGATCCACTCATCATGACTAGTCAGATCCACTGCCCTTGCATGCACCAAGTCCTAACTGACTTGAGTTGACCTAATGGTCAACCATGCATGCGCCAAGGGCTGAACAGCCTTCATGAGTTCTGGCAAGCGGGTGTGACCCCGGGCCTAACTCATGCGCGTTCAAGGGTTGTCTCAACCAGACCTCGCTACACGCCCTTGATGCAGTCGACCTATAGCCACCTTATGCATGCGCATAGGTGCCATCTGGTCGACCCATCTAGGCTGTCAGATGGTCTGATCAGACTATTTGGATCCTTCCTAGAAGATGACTTCAACCCTACTAACCCGTCTAAGGGTTTATAGTAGGCGCCGCTTAGATCTAATGATAGTCGCGCATGTCATGAAGTTTTTGAGAAAAACAACAAAGCGCAAACAACCATGCGCTAAGGAAACATATATCAAGTTTCGGCATGAATAACTTACATGTAAATCTCGCATGTAAAGAAGATCTAAGCATACAAGGATCACATAAGGCTAAAGCAATCATAAAATATGCATAAACCTTGCTCTGATACCAATTGAAGAGTCCCCTTCAAGGGGGAGCGAAACCCTAGATAGGCGCATATGGAGTTTTTCATGCAGCGGAAGGGGGTTTCTAGGATCTTTACATATTATAAGATCAACTTATATGCGATTGCAAACAAGAATCAAGGAATCGATTCTTACCAAAGCCATTGCTTGGATGGCGTCTAGGAAGAAGAGACTCAAGCGCTTCTCCTCCAAATGGTACGCACACAAATGATGTCGCCTACTCCCTTAGTGCTCCTTGTGCTAGCAAGGTTCTAAGGAGTTCTTTGCGTGGAGGAGATGAGATCTCTTGGTGCTTGCCGAAAGCCTTCTCTACACTCGTCGAGAGAGTCGTCACACGAGAGCAAGAAAAAACGTCAAGAGGTGATGAGAGGCGATAAGAGAAAACGTTCCTCATGAACGTGGAGGCGTTGCAAAAACTTTCCAAAAATAGCAACCCATTATTTCTCAAGCGTTATGCGTTCACTTCAAGTGAACCGAACGCAACTCCTCTTCACCCTTTGATCCTTTTGAACCAAGCGCTCACATGATGAGCCGGTTCAATTGAATTTGGTTCAAGACCAAATTAAATCAGCCCAAGCCATGGTCGATCTCATTGAACCTAAAGGTTCAAGATCTAACCGTTGATCTCTCGATGCTCTTGATCTCACTGATCTAGCATCAAATCTCTCGATCGAAGCTTACCGATCTCAAGCCCTAATTAATCAAACATGATCAGACCAGATCTCACTTACAATCAGAGTTTAAACACCTTTAAACTGAACCAAAACAATTCAGTCCACACGATCTGACCTAAGTAAGCCATATCATCAAATTGTGCGACCCTGAGGGTTTCCTTTAAATGTCGGTAACGATAACTTACGTTATCACGATCAGTGAGGGGTATCTAGCAACACATCACTGTCTCCCGATATAAAGGAAAGAGTCTTCCAAGACTACACCCAAACCACAGCACAAGTGTGAATCCACTTCACTAGGCATACATGTTTCCTTTGCCACTGGATGTTCTTATTGGACAAGCGTGTCAAGCCTGTAGCTCCAATATGATGAGCATGATTAGATCAGATGAACATAGTCACCTGGGTATGGCCATACACTTTCTCAATCATCTCATCCAGGGGGGCCCCTTTAGAACATCACACTCCTTAAACAAGGAGACGGCAATCCTATATCTATCACTAGTGCCCTAACCTGACTCATGATCATTATCCAAGATAATCTATAACCATTATATTTCAAATGATATTGAACTACCTCAAAACAATGACAATCATCATTTAGAAACACAAGTGATCTCAAGTCAGAGGATATGTGCCACTTGTTGCAAACAAGGATTATTCACATTGTGACAAGCAATTGAATATCCTAGTAGGGTCTGTCCAGTACATCCAATGTACCCATGAGTCTACATCTTATTCCATGCTCGAAGCATCCTATAAGATTAGAACACATATTAGTCTCCATCATATCAAGGCTGTCTCATGTTCACCAAGATATCTCGACTAAGGACATAGAGCATGTTAGCCTAGCTGAACAGCATTGAGACATTATTCAGAAGCACACTTATTGCAGCAGACAATGTAACAAACTGAATAACAACCATTGCCTTTATAAACTTAAGAGTTTATACATGATACTGAAAGAATCCCAAGGCCTCAAACATTAGCCTTAAGGGCATACCCCAACATAAGGCCCTAATACTCTCACTGGGCGAGTACAGGTTTATCAAAAGGGGTCCCCCTAGATTTTCTGATTTACAAGCTTCCACCAAGGAAGTATATGTTGGGAAACCCCGAGGATGTTTTACAATTTTCAGAGATAGAGATTACACAAATACATTGCACAGCGGAAGCAATATCCCCGAAACGAGCCGGTCCCAAAAACCCAGTGAAGATCACATGCGAGAGAGTCAACACGATGAGTTAGAAAATACCTTAAAGCAAGATGAGGACGATGTCGAGGTAGGCGCCCAAGCATGCGCCCTCTCCAGTCTCACACACACAGATGTCTCGAGTCCTCTTCTTCCACGCCCGGTGCTAGCCTCGGGAAGAAGATCCTAGCCTTTGTCAATTTCTTCAAAGCTTGTGCCACCTTCAAGGAAGATGCGCCAATGATGAAGGAAGAAGAGGAGATGATGCCGCCAAGTCTTCCCACACTTGCGCCAAGAAGAGGAAGGGAAGAGGACTCTTGCGGCTAGGGTTTGATGGAAGAGAAGCTTGCACCACTTGAACCCTTGCTTACGCCCCTCTTGATGTTCTCATGCCTCCAAGGAATTGAACACTAAGAGAGGGGCGGCTAGGGTCCAATAAATAGGGCAAGAGGCAGTTTGGGCAAGGGTTAGGATCATGACAAGTGTATGGCTAGGATAAGGGGTCTTGAGGCAAGGAAAGTCTTCAAGACTTTACCATAAACCTCATTCAACCTATCCATAATTGCCCAAACACCATATCAGCCCAAGACATGCCTTAAAGGCATTCATACCATCAAAGGAACAAGGGCTAGGCGCATATTACTTCCTTAATGAAGCAAATTTGCCCACACCACCCCATTATGCCCCTAGGCGCCAATGGGGTGGAGATTTCTCCCCATTATACCCTTTCAGCCCATTGCCACTTCATGACAACTTGTTATTGGGTCTCATTGGGTAATGAGCTAGCCCAAACTTCATTACATGGGTTGATTAAACACTTGGATCCAATCCAATACAAACCTAATCCAAATGTGACCAACCATGGTCAAATACAGGTCAACCTGCCAAAAATGAAGTTTGGCTCCAATAACTCTCTTCCATCTCATCAGGCTCATTGGCGCTGATGAAATCTTGTTGGGGTATGCCCTTAAGGCTAATGTTTGAGGCCTTGGGATTGTATCAGTATCATGTATAAACTCTTATGTTTATAAAGGCAATGGTTGTTATTCAGGTTGTTATATTATCTGCTGCAATACATATACTTCTGAATAATGTCTCAATGCTGTTCAGCTTGGCTGACATGCATTTTTGTCCTTAGTCGAGATATCTTGGTGAACATGAGACAGCCTTGATATGATTGAGACTAATATGTGTTCTAATCTTATAGGATGCTTCGAGCATGGAATAAGATGTAGACTCATGGGTACATTGGATGTACTGGACAGACCCTACTAGGATATTCAATTGCTTGTCACAATGTGAATAATCCTTGAATGCAACAAGTGGCACATGTCCTCTGACTTGAGATCACTTGTGTTTCTAAATGATGATTGTCATTGTTTTGAGGTAGTTCAATATCATTTGAAACATAATGGTTATAGATTATCTTGGATAATGATCATGAGTCATGTTAGGGCACTAGTGATAGATATAGGATTGCCGTCTCCTTAATTGGAGTGTGATGTTCTAAAGGGGCCCCCTGGATGAGATGATTGAGAAAGTGTATGGCCATACCCAAGTGACTATGTTCATCTGATCTAATCATGCTCGTCATATTGGAGTTACAAGCTTGACACGTTTGTCCAATAAAGAACATCCAGTGGCAAAGGAAGCTTGTTTGCCTTGTGAGTTGGATTCACACTTGTGCCGTGGTTTGGGTGTAGTCTTGGAAGACTCTTTTCTTTATATCGGGAGACAGTGATGTGTTGCTAGATACCCCTCACTGATCGTGATAACGTAAGTTATCGTTACCGACATTTAAAGGAAACCCTTAGGGTCGCACAATTTGATGATATGGCTTACTTAAGTCAGATCGTATGGACTGAATTGTTTTGGTTCAGTTTAAAGGGATTTAATCTCTGATTGTAAGTGAGGTCTGGTCTGATCATGTTTGATTGATTAGGGCTTGAGATCGGTAAGCTTCGATCGAGAGAATGGATGCTAGATCGGTGAGATCAGCAGCATCAAGAGATCAACGGTCAGATCAAGAACCTTAGGGTTTAATGTGATCTGGGCTAATGGCTTGGGTTAATTGGTCTTTGAACTAGACCAAAGTGAACCGGCTCATCAAGTGAGCGCATGGTTCAAAGGGAAAAAGAGATTTGCGACTTGTTCAATTGGTGTGAACAAGTGAACGTTGAGGCTTTGCTATTTTTAGCTAGCATGTTCTCTAACGTGACCACGCCTCACGTTCACGCCAAGCAACTCTATTCTCGCCCTTTGTTCTTCTCTCTCAACGCCAAGACTTTCGTGAGGCGAGAAGAGGTAGACAAAAAGAGAAGGTCTCGCCAAGCAAAGGATTCTCTTCCCTTCCATTCGACAAGGACTCCTTAGAACCTTGCTAGCACAAGGAGCACTAAGGGAGTAGGCGATCACATCTTGTGTGCGAGCCATTTGGAGGAGAAGCACTTGAGTCTCTTCTTCCTAGACACCATCCATACAATGGCATCGGTATGGTTCTTTTCATTGTATAAGATTTATGTTGATCATACTATCTGCAAAGATCCCAGAAACCCCCTTCCGCTATGTCAAAACCTCCATATGCGCCTATTAGGGTTTCGCCCCCCCCCCCCCTTGTTAAGGGGACACTTCAATTGGTATCAGAGCAGGTTTAATGCATGTTTTATGATTGCTTAAGGCGTTGTGATCCTTGTTTGCAAATGTATGCTTAGATCTATAACATGCGAATATTACATGTTAAGTTATTGCATATGCGAAACTTGATTTATGTTTCCTTGGCGCATGTTTGTTGGCGCATAGTTGTTTTTCTCAAAAACTTTATGACTTGCGCGACCTTCATTAGATCTAAGAGGCCCTGCTTTAAACACTTAAACGGGTTATTAGGGTTGAAGTCACAGTCTAGTCTAGATCCAACCAGTCTGATCAGACTATCTGACAGCCTAGATGGGTCGACCAGATGGTACCTGTGCGCAAGCACGAGGTGGCTATAGGTCGACTGCGGACAGGCGTGTAGCGATGTCTAGTTGAGACAACCAATGAATGCACATGAGTTAGGCCCGGGGTCACACCCGTTTGCCAGAACTCATGAGGTCGTTCAGCCCTTGTCGCATGCATGGTTGACCATTTGGTCGACTCAAGTCAGTTAGGACTTGGTGCATGCAAGGGCAGTGGATCTGACTAGGTCTGATGAGTGGATCCCTAGTAATGAACCGTTGTAAGGTAGTAGGGCACATAAGGAAAATAAAATTGATGCCAATGGGTTTTTGAAAATTTTATTTTCTTAAATGGATCACATGTTGATTGAATGCCATATGCCTGTTTATTTCATCTTATGTGGGACGCCTTATTAATGTGTGCTGTGCTGGGGCCTGCGTGCCTGTATTAAAGTTGTAAATTAATTTTTATTGTGATCTGCGCATCACATTTTATTTAATTTATAAAGTGTAATTGACCTGCGTGTCAATCTTGTCTAGATAGATTAAATTGTAATTTAATCAGACAAGAGCACAGAGCACACTTGGCATAGGCGCATGCAGCAGTGGCTTGACCAGGTGGGAGGTCCAGGGTTCGACTCTGGGACAGGCGCATTTACCTGGTGGGCGCACCTCAGCTGCAGTGGGCGCTTGGGCCCTGGTTAGGGCCAGATGAGGAGCAAAAGCCCCATGAAGAAAAGAAAGTGAAGACTTAAGTTAAATTAAGGTCTTTCTTAGGCTTAATGGGCTTTTACCACATAAGATCAGCATGCTTTCATTTATTGTTTAAATAATAGGAAATGCATGAATTAATCTTCTGCTATCACCATAGGAATTGCATGATAGTTAAGAAGGTAAAAGACCGTTAAAATCCAACGCTAAATATCAAGCTCGTAAGCCTTCTGACGCGAAACCTCACTATTCTGACTATCGTTGGGGCCGTGTTGTACCCACTCAGTGGGCACGCCCATCTATCTTCAGACGGTGTGTGATTACACCTGCGTGTTACAGGGAAGGGATTTATCGCTTCTCGTTGCTCAGCATAGCACGTGGTGGTCCAGGGAGTAGGTCGGGTCAGCTTGACCATATAGGCTACATACTGAGCATATGTGAGCTATATGGAGGCAGCCATCTGAGGGATTAGAGGCTGTGTTGTACCAACTCAGTTGGCACAGTCGGCTGGATTGCCCAGATGAAGGGGAATCGCATGGGTTGGCGATTGGCAGGGACTGCCTACCAGAAATTAGTGCTTGTACTCTCTGTGCATCTTATCTCGCCTGAGCGGGACGCGGAGACCAAGTGTGAAATCTGGATCCCATCTCACTAAAAGAGTTCAACTCTTTCGGGCTGTTTTTGCTGGATTTTTCAGTCAGATAAAATAGTGAGAAAAGAATCATTCTTAAGTCCTGAATTGATTCTTAACATTGATACTGACCTTGCTGTTCTTGCATTGTTGTAGATTTCTGCAGCAACGAACACCATGAGCTTCAATGTGCGATCCCTACTGGAAAGGGAGAAGTTTGCTGGGCCAAACTTCTCAGACTGGTACGGACACCTTAAGATTGTTCTTAAGGCTGAGAGGAAACTGTATGTCCTCGAGACGGCTGTACCGCCTCAACCCGCTCCGAACGCCGCAAGGGCGGTTCGGGATGCCTATGAAAAGCATGTCAATGATAGCATTGATGTCGCTTGCCTGATGCTAGCGTCTATGACGCCACAGCTGCAGCGTCAGCATGAGGATATGTCTGCTATAGAAATGATAGCAAACCTCAAGATGCTATATGCTGCACAGGCGAGGACTGAGCACTATAATTTGACCAAGCTTTTCTTTCAGAGCAAACTGGCTGAAGGGAGTCCAGTGGGAGCTCACGTGCTCAAGATGATTGGGCACAAAGAGGCTCTAGAGAAACTGGGGCATACCATCAATCAGGAGCTTGCTGTAGACATTATTCTGCAGTCCCTCCCGGCCTCTTTCGATCCGTTCATTATTAATTTTAATATGAACAAGATCGACTGTACTCCGGCAGAGTTGCTGAATATGCTCTTGACTACAGAGGAAACTCTAAAGGGCAAGCCTTCAACCTCTGTCTTGATGTTCCCTTCCAGGAACAAGAAGAAGGGGAAGAAGGGCAAAGCCCCTGTCAAGAATTACAACAAGGCTCTGAAACAGAAGGTTAAGCGGTCGAAGGAATACAGATGTTTCCACTGTGGCCAGCTGGGTCACTGGAAAAAGGACTGTAAAGCGCTCCAGGGAGATAAGAAGGGAAGCAATTCTTTCGCTTCTGGCTCAGGTATTTTCGTGACTGAAGTCATGATATCCTCTTCTTCTATTTCATGGGTGTTGGACACTGCATGCGGAGTTCACATTTGTTCAAATGTACAGGAACTCAAGAGAAGAAGACAGGTGGGACAGCATGAGGTGGACCTACGAGTTGGAAACGGGGCACGGGTTGCTGCTGTTGCTGTAGGAGAATATTACATCTCATTACCATCTGGACTTGTATTAGAACTAAACAATTGTTACTTTGTACCTAGCATTACTAAAAAAATATTATCTCCATTCCTGCTCTTGTCAGGAAAGGTTTTTCCTTTGAATGCAATATTTCAAAGTGTGCTCTTTCTTTAGATAATATTATTTATGCTACTGGATCAATTAACAATGGGTTATTCATGTTGGACATGGAATGTTCTATACAAAATATTGATAATAAGAAAGCCAAGTATGCTGATGACAGCACCTTGTTATGACATAGTCGTTTAGGCCATATTAACAAGAAACGCATTAAGCGGTTGCATGATCATGGACTGCTGGGATCATTCTCCTATGAGGAGATTGATACATGCAAAGCTTGTTTATTGGGTAAAATGACGAAGGCTCCTTTTCCTCACAAAGGTCAAAGGGCTTCAGGTTTACTTGACCTTATACACAGTGATGTGTGTGGGCCATTTAGTAAACATGCCAGAGGTGGCTATTCATACTTCATTACCTTTACTGATGATTTCAGTAGATATGGGTATGTCTATCTAATGAGACATAAAAGTGAATCTTTTGACAAGTTCAAAGAGTTCAAGAATGAAGTACAGAATCAGCTAGGCCGAAATATCAAGGCACTTCGTTCTGATCGAGGTGGAGAATACCTAAGTCGAGAGTTTACTGACTATCTGAAGGAGTGTGGGATTATCTCACAGCTCACTCCGCCAGGAACACCGCAATGGAATGGTGTGTCCGAGAGGAGAAATAGAACATTACTTGATATGGTTCATTCTATGATGAGTCAGGCTGCTCTACCTTACTCCTTTTGGGGATTTGCACTGGAAATAGCTGCAAAGGTACTAAACCGAGTGCCATCCAAGGCAGTTTCAAAGACTCCATATGAGTTATGGTATGGGAAACAGCCTAGCTTGACATTTATCAAGATCTGGGGTTGTGAGGCTTATGTCAAAAAGCTCGCCTCTGGGAAACTAGAGAGCAGATCTGAGAAATGCATCTTTGTCGGTTACCCTAAGGAAACTAAGGGTTATTATTTCTACGATCCCAAAGAGAACAAGGTATTTGTTGCTCGGACGGCTATTTTTCTTGAGAAGGAGTTTCTTCTGCAAGAGGCCAGTGGGAGAGAAATAAAGCTGGATGTGAATCTAGAAGAAGGACAAAGTAGTCAAGCACAGTTGGATGAGCCTGAGCTGGTAGAACAGGTTATTGAACAACCTGAGGCTCAGATATCACGGGAACCGCGAAGATCGGGAAGGATCCGTCGACAGCCTGAGCGCTATGATGGAGTCTACATCATTGATCATGATGAACCCCTTACTTATGCGGATGCGGTCAGTGGACCGGATTCAGCTAGATGGCTTGAAGCTATGCGAGCCGAGATGGACTCCATGTCAGATAACCAAGTCTGGGATTTGGTTGATCCGCCTCCGGGAGTAATCCCTATAGGCTGTAAATGGATCTTCAAGAAGAAGATTGACATGGATGGTAACGTGGTTACCTATAAGGGCAGGCTAGTTGCGAAAGGTTTCAAACAAATCTACGGGATAGATTATGATGAAACTTTCTCTCCTGTAGCCATGTTCAAGTCTATTCGGATTATACTTGCGATAGCGGCATATTATGATTATGAGATCTGGCAAATGGATGTGAAGACCGCTTTCCTTAATGGAAAACTGGATGAGGATGTGTATATGACACAACCTGAAGGTTTCACCAATCCATCAGATCGTCATAAAATATGCAAGTTAAAGAAGTCTATTTATGGACTTAAGCAAGCATCTAGAAGCTGGAATATTCGTTTTGATGAATCAATCTGTGAGTTTGGTTTCATCAAGAACGAAGATGACCCGTGTGTATATAAGAGGTTTAGTGGGAGCGTGATTACTTTCCTAGTCCTCTACGTCGATGATATCTTAATCATTGGAAACGATATTCCTGAACTGCATGCTGTTAAAGCATGGTTAAGGAAATGTTTCCAGATGAAAGATCTAGGAGAAGCAGCCTATGTGTTAGGTGTGAAGATCTACAGGGATAGATCTAAGAGGCTTCTCGGGCTGTGCCAGAGTACTTACATCGATAAGGTCCTAGAGAGATTCCATTTAGAGAATTCTAAAAGAGGATATCTTCCAGTCAGACATGGTCTGAATCTTTCGAAGAGTCAGTGTCCACAAACACAGACTGAGAAAGATGAAATGGACAATACGCCTTATGCTTCGGCTATTGGGTCCATTATGTATGCGATGTTGTGTACTCGCCCAGACGTCGCTTACGGGTTAAGCATGACCAGTCGGTTCCAAAGTAATCCAGGTCAGGCGCACTGGATTGCAGTCAAGAACATTTTAAAATATCTGCGGAGGACCAAAGATATGTTCTTGGTATATGGAGGTCAGGAAGAACTCAGTATTGAAGGATATACTGACGCTTCGTTCCAATCTGACCAGGATGATTTCCGATCGCAATCAGGCTATGTTTTTAGCTTGAATGGTGGAGCAGTGGTGTGGAAAAGTTTCAAACAGTCTATCGTTGCTGATTCCACAACAGAAGCCGAGTATGTTGCAGCCTCAGAAGCATCTAAGGAGGCAGTGTGGATTCGTAAGTTCGTTCAGGAACTTGGTGTTGTTCCTTCGAGTGCAGATCCTTTGGTTATCTTCTGTGATAACACTGGAGCAATCGCACAAGCAAAGGAACCACGGTCGCACCAGAAGTCCAAGCACATACAGAGACGATTTCATTTGATCCGGGAGATCATTGATCGAGGCGAGATCAAAGTCTGCAAGGTTCATACAGATGACAATCTGGCTGACCCGCTTACCAAGCCTCTGGCGCAGCAGAAGCATGAGAAGCACTGTAATAATATGGGTTGGGGTATGCCCTTAAGGCTAATGTTTGAGGCCTTGGGATTGTATCAGTATCATGTATAAACTCTTATGTTTATAAAGGCAATGGTTGTTATTCAGGTTGTTATATTATCTGCTACAATACATATACTTCTGAATAATGTCTCAATGCTGTTCAGCTTGGCTGACATGCATTTTTGTCCTTAGTCGAGATATCTTGGTGAACATGAGACAGCCTTGATATGATTGAGACTAATATGTGTTCTAATCTTATAGGATGCTTCGAGCATGGAATAAGATGTAGACTCATGGGTACATTGGATGTACTGGACAGACCCTACTAGGATATTCAATTGCTTGTCACAATGTGAATAATCCTTGAATGCAACAAGTGGCACATGTCCTCTGACTTGAGATCACTTGTGTTTCTAAATGATGATTGTCATTGTTTTGAGGTAGTTCAATATCATTTGAAACATAATGGTTATAGATTATCTTGGATAATGATCATGAGTCATGTTAGGGCACTAGTGATAGATATAGGATTGCCGTCTCCTTAATTGGAGTGTGATGTTCTAAAGGGGCCCCCTGGATGAGATGATTGAGAAAGTGTATGGCCATACCCAAGTGACTATGTTCATCTGATCTAATCATGCTCGTCATATTGGAGTTACAAGCTTGACACGTTTGTCCAATAAAGAACATCCAGTGGCAAAGGAAGCTTGTTTGCCTTGTGAGTTGGATTCACACTTGTGCCGTGGTTTGGGTGTAGTCTTGGAAGACTCTTTTCTTTATATCGGGAGACAGTGATGTGTTGCTAGATACCCCTCACTGATCGTGATAACGTAAGTTATCGTTACCGACATTTAAAGGAAACCCTTAGGGTCGCACAATTTGATGATATGGCTTACTTAAGTCAGATCGTATGGACTGAATTGTTTTGGTTCAGTTTAAAGGGATTTAATCTCTGATTGTAAGTGAGGTCTGGTCTGATCATGTTTGATTGATTAGGGCTTGAGATCGGTAAGCTTCGATCGAGAGAATGGATGCTAGATCGGTGAGATCAGCAGCATCAAGAGATCAACGGTCAGATCAAGAACCTTAGGGTTTATTGTGATCTGGGCTAATGGCTTGGGTTAATTGGTCTTTGAACCAGACCAAAGTGAACCGGCTCATCAAGTGAGCGCATGGTTCAAAGGGAAAAAGAGATTTGCGACTTGTTCAATTGGTGTGAACAAGTGAACGTTGAGGCTTTGCTATTTTTAGCTAGCATGTTCTCTAACGTGACCACGCCTCACGTTCACGCCAAGCAACTCTATTCTCGCCCTTTGTTCTTCTCTCTCGACTCCAAGACTTTCGTGAGGCGAGAAGAGGTAGACAAAAAGAGAAGGTCTCGCCAAGCAAAGGATTCTCTTCCCTTCCATTCGACAAGGACTCCTTAGAACCTTGCTAGCACAAGGAGCACTAAGGGAGTAGGCGATCACATCTTGTGTGCGAGCCATTTGGAGGAGAAGCACTTGAGTCTCTTCTTCCTAGACACCATCCATACAATGGCATCGGTATGGTTCTTTTCATTGTATAAGATTTATGTTGATCATACTATCTGCAAAGATCCCAGAAACCCCCTTCCGCTATGTCAAAACCTCCATATGCGCCTATTAGGGTTTCGCCCCCCCCCTTGTTAAGGGGACACTTCAAATCTCCCAAATAGATCCAAGCTATCCAATAACTCGATCATAAGGCTTCCCGATCAATACGAGAACTCAAGTATCAAGGTGTGCGACCCTGTAGGTTTCTCTGACGCTGGCAGTGCTAACCAAATGTCACCACAAGCAGTGAGTGGCACCTAGTAGTGCATCGCTGCTATCAAGGTCATTGGAATGGATATCGACATCGACATTCCCATCATCGCGACTAGGTATAGATGCATTACAGTCTCTTTGCCGAACTAATATCCGATTGGACAAGTGTGTCACCACTTGTTATCACCAAATCATATGGTCATGACTAAATCAGGTTCTCACCTGGGTATGGCCATACACTTTCAGTCATAGAACCATAGAGGAGCTCCATGGATATCAAGCTTCCCTTAGGAAGGGGTAAATCCTTTGTCTGTCTATTGACCTTCTCATATGAGTCGTGACATGCTCAATGACAACTGTTATTACCTCCCAACTACGGCGAGGTGTTAGGTTGTATCAAAGCATGTCCCTAACCATATAGAATGGCCAATGACCTCAAGTCATGGGATCAATGCATCTCCTATCACTTGTGAGGATAACTCATGACACCAGTCATTGCCTCACAGCGGGTCTATCCAGTATATCCACCACTGATATACCCATATGTTTGCGTTAGCACCTTGTGCATAACCAGCCCATATACCAGTTTTACAAGTACCAGAGCTGTCCTATATCCACTTAGGTACATTAACTGGGGACAATCATTTGAGCACAGATCCAATCTGTCTCTAGGGACATTATCATGTAAGTACATAATCGCAAATGTAGACAAACATAGATAATGACAATGCTAGAATGATATAAATATCAATGTCAAGTAGTACAATAATGGACCAATACTAGGTCCTAGGGCATATACACCAACAAGCTCCCACATACACTAAGACCTAGAGGTTGAGGAACCTCAACCCCATATCTCTAGCGTGACCATCATGCTTCTGTTGCGCCAAAGCCTTGGTCAATGGGTCTGCCAGATTGTTCTCTATGTCAATTCTGCTAATCTTGACATCACCTCTGTCAATGATCTATCTGATCAGGTGAAATCTCCTGAGTATGTGTTTGGACCTTTAATGAGACTGTGGTTCCTTGGCTTGTGCAATTGCTCCATTGTTGTCACAGTAGAGCTCAATGGGATCTATTGCACTTGGAACCACCTGAAGTACATAAATGAACTTCCTGATCCAAACGGCTTCTTTGGCTGCCTCAAAAGCGGCCACATACTCAGCCTCGGTTGTAGAATCAGCTATGGTGGATTGCTTGAAGCTTTTCCAGCATACAGCGCCTCCATTCAACTTGAACACATAGCCGGCCTGCGATCTGAAGTCGTTAGGGTCAGACCGGAATGACGCATCAGTGTAGCACTGCATGCTGAGGTCTTCCTGTCCCCCATAGACCAAGAATAGATCCTTAGTTCTTCTTAGATACTTAAGGATGTTCTTTATAGCCACCCAATGCTGTAAACCTGGATTGGAATGGTATCGGCTAGTTATGCTAACAACATAAGCCACGTCTGGTCTAACACACAACATTGCATACATGATCGATCCCACTACCAAAGCATAGGGCACTCGACTCATGTCATCCCTCTTAGCCTATGTGGTGGGACACTGGCTCTTTGAGAGAGTAAGACCATGTCTCACTGGAGGGTATCCCTTATTGGATTGCTCCAAGTTGAACCTCTCCAGGACCTTATCAATGTAGGTACTCTGACTAAGGGCTAGGAGCCTCTTGGATCTATCCCGGTAGATCCTCACGCCTAGGATGTAGGCGACCTCCCCTAAGCCGTTCATCTCGAAACACTTCCTTAACCATGTCTTCACAGCTTGAAGACTAGGGATGTCATTTCCGATGAGCAGTATGTCATCGATATACAAGACTAGAAAAGTTACCAAGCTCCCACTGAATTTTTTGTATACACAGGCATCATCTTCACTTTTGATAAAGTCATAATCTCTCATAGCTTCATCAAACCGAAGATTCCAACTTCGAGATGCTTGCTTTAATCCATAAATGGATTTCTTTAGCTTGCAGACCTTACTGGCATCTGCAGGATGGATGAAGCCATCAGGTTATGTCATATACACATCCTCAGTCAGCTTTCCGTTAAGGAATGCTGTCTTCACATCCATCTGCCATATCTCATAATCATGATATGCAGCTATAGCAAGCAGAATCTGAATGGATTTGATCATGGCAACTGGCGAGAAGGTTTCATCATAGTCCACGCCATGGACTTGTTTGAATCCTTTAGCCACTAGTCTACCTTTATAGGTAACTATGTTGCCATCATGTCTGTCTTCTTCTTGAAGACCCATTTACACCCTATGGGTTTTACCCCATCAGGCAACTCAACCAAATCCCAGACTTAGTTAGCTGACATGGAATCTATCTCGGATCGCATGGCCTCAAGCCATCTCTCAGAGTCCGGTCCACTGACTGCCTCATCATAAGTCCTGGGCTCATCCTCAATGATGAAGATCCCGTCGTGTTGGGTCGACAGTGACCCATACCTCTCAGGCACACGACGAATCCTTCCAAACCTACGTGGGGCCTATGTCTGAGCCTCAGGTTGCCTAGCAACTGGTGCAGGTGGCTTAAGTTCCATCTCTGTGTCTTGTGGTTACACTTGGACCTCGTCCAAGTCAAACTTCCTCCCACTAACTTCTTTTATGAGAAATTCTTTCTCTAGAAAGACAACACCCCGAGCAACGAAAACTTTGTTCTCGGTGGGAACATAGAAGTAGTAACCTTTAGTTTCCTTAGGATACCCCACAAACACGCATTTATCAGATCTAGGTTCTAGCTTGCTAGAAACCTGACATTTGACATAAGCCTCACATCCCCAGATCCTGATAAAAGTGAGATTAGGGCGTATCCCACTCCATACCTCGTATGGAATCTTTGAGACACTCTTAGATGGAACATTATTCAGTATTAGAGAAGCTGTCTCAAGTGCATGCCCCCAGAATGAGGGAGGTAGAGTTGCATGACTCATCATAGACCGAACCTTGTCCAACAAGGTTCGATTTCTCCTTTCAGACACACCATTACATTGAGGTGTTCCAGGAGGAGTGAGTTGGGATAGGATCCCACACTCTCTCAGATAGTCAAAGAACTCACCGCTCAGGTACTCTCCACCACGATCTAATCGAAGAGCTTTAATGGATCTACCAAGCTGGTTCTCTACTTCATGCCTGAACTCCTTAAAATTTTCAAAGGATTCAGATTTATGTCTCATCAAGTAGACATAACCATATCTACTGAAGTCATCAGTAATTGTGATGAAGTAGTTGTACCCTCCTCTGGCTTGTTTATTAAATGGCCCACACACATCACTTTGTATGAGATCTAATAAACCTCTTGCCCTCTCACCAATCTTAGTGAAGGGTGTCTTTGTCATCTTCCCTAACAAACAAGGTTCACAAGTATCAAATTCCTCTAAGGAACTTGAATCTAACAACCCATTTGCATGGAGTTGTTGGATGCGATTCTTGTTTATATGAGCTAATCGACAATGCCATAGGAAAGCACCAACTGAACCACTCAGTTTGGTCCTTTTATTATTTATGTTACAAACAGAGTTATCCATGTCCAATACATATAGACCATTGCACAAAGTACCCTTCCCATAGAACATATTTGCAAATGAAAAAGAACAAGAGTTCTTATTTATTTTAAACTTAAATCCCTTCTTTGCCAAGCAAGGAATGGATACAATGTTCTTAGTAAGCGAAGGTACATAATAGCAATTATCTAACTCTAATTGAAGTCCAGAAGGCAGGGAAAGAGTCAAAACTCCAACAGCAACAGCAGCAACCTGTGCCCCGTTTCCAACTCGTAGGTCAATCTCTCCAGCCTACATCGATCTACTTTTCTTGAGCCCCAGCATATTTGTACAAATATGAGCTCCACATGCGGTATCCAATACCCATGACATAGAAGTAGAAAGGTTGACTTCTGTAACATAAATACCTAGGCTTGAAGACGAAGCCTTGCCTCTCTTTTTCTCATTCTGAAGACGCACCATGTCCTTCAACATGTGAGGTGGCCCTCCACATGAATGACACTTATTGTTCCTGATCCACTCCATCTTTAATTTCAGTTCCTTGGTCAAGCCTTTCAGCTCAACACACTGAATATCAACTTTAGGAGGATTGAGCCTAACCAATTCATTAAAGAGCTGTCTTAGATTAGTAATAATCTTAGAGGCACTCTTCAATTCATATTGCCCTTGAAGCTTGAGTGACATGTTGGTTAGCATCAATTGTGCAACCTCTAAAGTATCAGCCTGATGCTTATCATAAGCATCATTCTCAGCCGCTGAGGCCGAGCATGGAAGTGGCTCAGGAATTGGCTGCTCAAGGACATAGAGCTTCCTCTCGAGCTTGAGCACATTTCTCAAGTTCATATACCAATCCAGTAAGTTGGATCCAACCAACTTATTCCTTTCCAGGGTAGATCGCAGTGACCATCTGCCATTGTTCACAGCCATTGTTCTACAATAACCAAGAATCAGCAGATTAGTACTACTTCGAATCATTTAAACTGGACTTGTTTTAAATGATCATGACTCCCACTATTTAATTGAATTGACAACTCACAAAGTCAATCGGGAAATTTAAGATTTCCTAGTGAGATGGGATCCTTATTCCACATTAGGCTTTGCGTCCCAAGAGGGTGGGATGAGATGCACAAAGTGACCTATGCTTCTTAAGGTGGGCACACCGGCCGGTTGCTCCAAGCAACTCCCCTTGTTGAGACAGTCTAGGCATTTCATGTCCAGTGAGGTTTGGATACAACATGAAACCCTAACCTCCCAACGATACCTCTAGAGTTTCATCATGCGCCCAGCACATATGAAAATCTAGTCAAGTCCATTCCTAACCGTTATGCCTAGGGCCAACGAGTTTCCTTGCAAAGGCACGCCCTGGTTGAAACTGGACTGGGGAAACCATTGCCACCATGCACTTTCTAAATATAAGTGGGTGTGTCCCACGATGGTGGGAAACAGTTCACAACTCCACTGATCGATAGCTTAGTGAGGGCTACGCGTTAGAAGGCTACTAGACTTGCTATTTTAAATGAGGGTTTTTGAAGTCTCATCAGTTTTATCTTATGTCTAACAATACAGGCATGCAATCCTATAGTGATAACATAACGATAAAACATCACAGACATGCTTTAGCAGATATTGAAAGCGGTAAAAGAATGATAAGGTCATAGCCTATTCAAGACAATGAACCAACCCATGCCAAAGGAGGTTCAACTCTTGACCTAGGGCTCAACCCCCAAAGACAAGACCTAACCTAGCTGACCTCTAACTTGGTCTTCAAGGTTGGCTCCAAGGTCCTTCTCACCATGGTTTAGCTCACAAATCCTAGAGGTAGTTCTAGGGAAAACCTAGAAGTACCCTCATAGGTTCGGCCAATGTCATGGGCTTCCTCCAAAGGTGATGCGCCACCATGTAAGGGCCAAGAGACATAGCACACAAGCGTGCAATGCTAGATAAATGCATATTCGGGTCCACTTGTCATGGATACTCTTAAAGGCATTCATACCATCAAAAGAACAAGGGCTAGGCGCATATTACTTCCTTAATGAAGCAAATTCGCCCACTCCACCCCATTATGCCCCTAGGCACCAATGGGGTGGAGATTTCTCCCCATTATACCCTTTTTGCCCATTGCCTCTTCATGACAACTTGTTATTGGGACTCATTGGGTAATGAGCTAGCCTAAACTTCATTACATGGGTTGATTAAGCACTTGGATCCAATCCAATGCAACCCTAATCCAAATGTGACCAACCATGGTCAAATACGGGTCAACCTGCCAAAAATGAAGTTTGGCTCCAATAACTCTCTTCCATCTCATCAGGCCCATTGGCGCTGATGAAATCTCCCAAGTAGATCCGAGCTATCCAATAACTCGATCATAAGGCTCCCGATCAATACGAGAACTCGAGTATCAAGGTGTGCGACCCTGTAGGTTCCTTTGACGCTGGCAGTGCTGACCAAAGGTCACCACAAGCAGTGAGTGGCACCTAGCAGTGCATCGCTGCTACCCAAGTCATTGGAATGGATATCGACATCGACATCCCCATCATCGTGACTAGGTACAGATGCATTACAATCTCTTTGCCGAACTGATATCCGATTGGACAAGTGTGTCACCACTTGTTATCACCCAATCACATGGTCATGACTAAATCAGGTTCTCACCTGGGTATGGCCATACACTTTCAGTCATAGAACCATAGAGGAGCTCCATGGATATCAAGCTTCCCTTAGGAAGGGGTAAATCCTTTGTCTGTCTATTGACCTTCTCATAAGAGTCGTGACATGCTCAATGACAACCGTTATTACCTCCCAACTACGGCAAGGTGTTAGGTTGTATCAAAGCATGTCCCTAACCATATAGAATGGCCAATGACCTCAAGTCAAGGGATCAATGCATCTCCTATCACTTGTGAGGATAACTCATGACACTAAGTCATTGCCTGACAGCGGGTCTATCCAGTATATCCACCACTGATATACCCATATGTCTGCGTTAACACCTTATGCATAACCAGCCCATATACCAGTCTCACAAGTACCAGAGCTGTCCCATATCCACTCAGGTACATTGACTGGGGACAGTCATTTGAGCATAGATCCAATCTGTCTCCAGGGACATTATCATGTAAGTACATAATCGCAGATGTAGACAAACATAGATAATGACAATGCCAGAATGATATAAATATCAATGTGAAGTAGTACAATAATGGACCAATACTAGGTCCTAGGGCATATACACCAATAGTATAGGCTTAAGCGCTCCCTTTTTGGTAACGTAGGCAAAGGGTACAGTGAGATTCCGATGCACAGACGACCTTTCGGCCTACCCATCACGTCTAAGATCCTGATACTCATAGCAGGGGAGTACAGTTCGTCAATAGGTTTCCCCTAGCCCTTTATTTACAAACCTCGCTCAGGAAAATATAGGCTCAAGTGCTCCCTTTCGGGTAATGTAGGCAAAGGGTTCAGAACAGATTAGATAAACCCTCAATCAAATAGTTCCAACGTGCAGACGACCTTTCAGCCTACCCGACGCGTCTAGGATCCAGACAATCACCCTGGGCAAGTACAGTTCTTCAATGGGTTTCCCCTAGATCCCCTGATTTACAAACCTCACTTAGGAGAATGAAGGCTCAAGCGTTCCCTTTCGGGTAACGCTGGTAACGCGCACAAATAAGGTTAAGCAAGGATTGAAGGCACTTGGAGTAAGATTATTAGAATCATAAAATCATTAAAGGGTTGCCCCACGTCCTGATTTAAGGTGTCAGCCTACAATATCCATAATAAAAGTACAAGCATTCATCTTCAATAACTCGTACTTTCTCAAACCTGTATAGTGATTATGTTAGAAGGACAAGGTCGCAAAATATCTTTGCAAGGATTTAAGCGTGAATCTCAGCAAATCAAATATGATTAGAGATCTTTCCTTACAAATTTCTCCTTGAGGCGCCTACGCAAATATGGATCTTCAATCTTCCCAAGCTGCGCAGCCCTCTTTGAGTGATTGATTCCTCTTGCTCTCCTCTCTCGCTTCCCACCCCTCCTCCCCTTCTCCGTCCGGCCTCTTCAATGTTTTTATTCCCCTTTTTAGTGGGCTGCAGTACCTTTCCTAGAGTTCTGCCAAATCCCATCAAGCGCTACTATTTTCTAGTTGAAGAAAGTCTTTGCCGCTTCTTCCCCAAATCCTACAAACACTGCCACTTTGTTCTTCCACGCAACCATCATTGTTTTAGGCGATTTCTTCTCCCAAAAGCTACCCTAGGATCTCTGGTCGATGGGGGGAGAAAGGACCTGGTTGCCCTCCTTTCCTTCCCTAGGGTAGGTTGAAGAAACTCTAGTTAAAAATTGCAGTTTTGAAACAGGCGGGTCCGCAATCGCTGGCATGATTTTGGTTGTGACCCACTCAAGATTGGTCAGTTGCTGCTTTAGGCACAGAGACGAGTCACAAGTGTGATTCTAATCATGATCCTGTCGTGATTCTCGACACGAGCTTCAATAAATCTGAAAAATCTCCAGTTAAACTCTTCTTGAATTTAGAGGAGTTCCTCTGATCTCAAAAGACCTGGAATCCACCTGATTTATGGTCATTTTGACCTGAAAACGTGAAAAATACAAATTGAGGTATAGATTCCATAAATGTATTGAAATTAAGGCAATTATGAGACGTAAACTAAGAAATGGAGACGATTCCATTAGTAAAATCACATGTAAAATACTATATAAATATGTGTCAACAAATTCCCCTAGACATGAATCTTTGCTTGTTCTCAAGTAAAAAAAAAAGGAAATGATAAGGAATAATGAGGATGCTAGTTGCTTGACAGAAGTTATACCCCGTAATAATCTAGGAATGCTAAAACAGAATCTAATTACATGATGCACAAATCACTGTAGACTTGCAAAGACGTCAAAATGAGAAGCAAAGTATCAAGGTCAGATCTATGGACAATAGTTTGTATGATAAGTTGGATATCAAAAGCAATAATCCCTCTACCACATGAATCATTAATCTACTTCAGCACCCAAAAGGCAAACTCTTCAAAGTAGTAGTAAAGGTCATGCTCATAACTTTGGTATCGCCGCTCTCTCTTTTTTTTTCTGTAGTGCCAAGACGTAGCTTTGGTATCACTGCCTTCTTTTTTTTATCTACAGTGCTAAGTCACAACTTCAATACCACTGCCCTTTTTCTTTTCCTTACTTTTTCTTTTAGTGGCAACACCAAGTCATGACCTTGGTACCACTACTCTTTTTTTCTTCTTTTATTTTTTTCTTTATGTTGGGCAGTGCCAAGTCGTAACTTCGGTACCATTACCTTTTGTTTTCTCTCTTCTTTCTCTCTATTTCATACACGGTGCCAAGTAAGAGGAGCGCGAACTAAAACTAATAGTGAGAGTTACCAAAAGGGGTAAGTGTGTCGAGTGGTTTGGTTTATATTTGATGACACGAAAATTCATAGCATATTTTGTGTCATATTTATGCTCTTTTGCTCATTTTTATGCCTTATTTATCAAATATTGCGGAACCTACACCTTTTCTGGTTTTTGATCATTTTCAGGTCAAATGGCACTATTTTGAGGCATTTTCAAGCAAATTCAGATACATAGATGAATTCCCATCATCAAGAGAAGATTACATGCAAAATTTCAAGCAAATCGAAGCTTCAGGCTAAATTACGGCAGTACCGTAATCCATATTACGGTACCATGGTTTTACTGAACATATAGAATAAACCACGGCACTGCCGTAACCAATATTACTGGCCGTAATTGCAGTCGATTTTTGTCCATAAAGATTTGCAGAAATTACGGCACTGCCGTAAATCATATTACGGGCCGTAATTTTAGGAGATTTCTGTACAGAGAACTTTTCGGTTATTATGGCACTACTATAAAGATTTATACGACCGTAATTATAACCTGAACAGCCAATTTTCCCTGTCTTGTTGAAGTTCGATTTTTGCCCGGATAATTGCGGGTGATCTAGACCACCAATTGGAGATCCAAAAAAAAAAAGACCAGGGAGATGGAAGAGAGGAGGCACACACGAAAAGCCCCAATTTTGTTCAACGTTCGGGAGAGAAATCAGGATTTTCACTGTCGCCCTAGGTTTCGCCGCCATGAAGTGTACAGTGCATCTCTGGCCATGAAATTTGACGAGAAGCTGCACCTAGAGGAGGAGAACATACTCGAGAAGTTTCAGAGCAAAAGAGATCGGTTGGAGGAGAAATCAATAGAAGAAGCATCGCTGCTACTGTTCATCGAGCGAAATTACGACTATAATTTTCATTACAGCCGTACTGTTAGTAGATTTTCTCATTTCTCTTCGATTTCTGATCCTTCTAAACCATGGTTTACTGTAATTCTTCAACTATGCTAGCTTAAATACTTTTTGGGACATGAGGGTGTAATCCTCTTAATTTCTTAATGACTAGATGATTTTTATTTCATCAGGATAATTTTACTATGATAATTCTACTTATGTGATGATTGCTTTTAATTCTTTCTAGTTTCATATTACCAGCATGATTTAGAGTTTTTGTGATATGGACTGAAAAGTGATTTGCAAAAACTTGGAATCCTAAAATTGAGAATTAGGAACTCATCGTAAGAAATTAAGTTTGTTCTTATTTATTAATTTTAGAAGTTTATTGTCATGTTGATAATCTGATCTAGGATTGAGTTATTGAAATAAACATGATGATACTGTAAGAAATTAAGTATCGGATCGTTGGAGAACCTTAAGTGGAACCTGTGAAAATTAAAGTATGAGTGTATTTAGTTTTCACTTGAGATTACTGACTTTGAATTTGGATGCACGAAAGTGATCTTTGAGTTCTTTGTCAATGATTTACTTTTATTTAACATTGAATAAATCCTGTGCGAAAGTGAGGATTGGTTCTTTGTATATTGTCTGCGCGAAAGCGAGAAGATTTCTTTATAAAGTAAATCATATCTTTATCATAATAAAATTAAAGTGACGAACACTTATTTGGATTTAGTCATAAAAATTAAGATGGATGAAACCCTAGTCCCAGTTTCTCTCTCTGACTTTTTCGTGTAATTTCTAATAGTTTGCTTTCATTATATTCGATTGCCTAGCTAGTAAGAAATCGATTATTCAGTACTTGACAAACGTGGTCGGTTTGATATCTTATTTATTACTTCGAGTATCCGTGCACTTGCGGACACAACAATATTCATCCAAACAAACAGTACTCATGTTAGAACACAGATGTTTCTTAGATGTAGAGCTTATCAAAATTCGATCTCCAAGTGTCCATTGTATAAAGAATCAAGTAACTAGATGTGTTGTTTAGCGTAAAAGATGCTTTCAAAGTAGTGGGGGAGTATGAATCAATCATAGATGAAATAAATCAATAATGAATGAGATATTTTTAATCAATAATTGCGAAAAATTTTGGCTAGAATTTCGCGTGTTCAAACAATCACGGGCAACATAGTTTAAAAGCAACCAAGCTTGTCAAAGCACATCACATCATAAAAGCACATCATGAAAGCATCTAGGCAAAGTTTTAAAAACATCATTAAAGCGTTTAGGCTTATCCTCCAAGTGTAAAGATATCATGAAAGCATGCAGGCAATGTGTAAAGTTTACAATGAAAGCGTTTACTATGTTCAACATACATACGCTAAAGTAAGTAAAGTTTGAAACACAACATTCATCAATACAACAAGGCAACAGCAAAGTTCATCGCGATGACCCTACGGTATCAAAATGTGTCATGAAAGTTTCAAAATGAGTAAATCACCCCCAAAGCAAAAGTTTGCATCGTCCTCGATGCATATAGTATGGCTAAGTAGCAAAAGAGTGGGGGTAGACTTACAGAGGTGCAGCTCTACTCACTGTGCTCAACGGGGTCATCGTCGTCGTCATCAGTGGGGTCCGAGGAGTCCGAGACGTGAATGGTATCGTCTTCTTCACGTGGCGGTGGTTCCGAGAAGTTGCAGTCTAGGAACAGCTCAATGGATTTGACCGTTTTCGTCAGATGGGCTAGTTGCTTTCCCTGACTCAGCTATTCCTAACGAATGAGGTGGTGCATGTCATCGGTAGAAGGCCAGGCTATAGTGTGAGGCTGGCCACTAATGGAGGATCCTGGATCAACGTCAAGCAAAATAGTGTGGTACTCCGGGGCCGCAAGCTCTGAGTGAAGGCGCCAGTTGGTGCTATCTCTGATGTCAGTGCGTGCAGAGTTCGGCAGGGCCATAGTGATCGATGTATCGGCAAACATCAGATAGTAAATATCATCGTGTCTAATGATCATCTTCATAGATAGGAGGTGCTCGATATCTAGGCGCCTGCTGCCTACTACCTCGGGCTATCCACAAAGGTTATGACCTAAAGATAAAGCAATCATAGTAATTGTTGTGTCCGCAAGTGCACGGATACTCGAAGTAATAAAAAAAGATATCGAACCACAGAGACCTTATTGTTAAGTACCAAATAGTTGTATTCTTACTAGCTAAGCAATTGATTATAATGCAAGTAAATGATAGAAAAAACATGAAATCAGAGAGAAACTGAGACTAGGGTTTCATCCACCTTAATTTCAATGACTAGATATGAATAAAAGGTCGTCAGTCTAATTTTATCATGATAAAGATATAATTTACTTCATAAAAGGATTTTCTCACTTTCGTGCAGACAATCATGCAGGGACTGATCCTCACTTTTGCGCAAGATCTGTCCCAAGCTAAAAAAATAAGTAAATCATCAATCAAAGAACTCAAGGATCACTTTCGTGCATCCGAATCCTAAGTTGATTATCTCAAGTGGAATCTCAAGGATCACTTTTGTGCATCCTAGTCTCAACACAGGTTCTACTTATGGTTCTCCAATGCTCCGATCCTCACTTTCGCACAAGATCTTCACATTTAACAAAATAACTCGATCCTAGATTCAAATTATCAAACATGGCAATTATTCTTCTAAAATCAAGAAATAAGTACTAACCTAATATCTTATGGTGAGTTCCTAATATTCAATTTTAGGATTCCAAGTTCTCAAGCAAATCACCTTTCAGTCCATATTGCGAAAACTCTAAAAACATGCATGATAATAAGAAAACTATGGAGAGTTATAGGCAATCATCACATAAGTAGAATCATCATAACAAAATTATACTGACGAAATAAAAGTTATCTAGTCATATAAAATCAAGGGGATTACACCCCATGTCCCATAAAGTGTCTAAGCTAGCATGGAAGAAGAAATACAATAAACCATAGCTTAGATTAATCAAAAATTGAAAAGAAGGGGACAACAACTTTACAGCACGACTGTAATGAAAATTACAGCACGACTGTAATGAAAATTACAGCCGAAATTTCCGTGATGAACAGTGTAAGCGCCTCTTCTTTCGTTGATTTGTCCTCCGATCGAGATCCTTTCCCTCTGAAACTTTTGGGGTATTGTCTCCTCCTCTATGCATAGCTTCCCCTCAAATTTCACGGCCAGAGATGCGTTGTACGCTTCCCGGTGGCGAAACCTAGGGCAGTAGTGAGAATCACGATTTCTCTCTCGGTAGTGGATGAAAATTAGGGCTTTCGCCCTTGGCGTGCTCTCCTCCTCTGAGGCTCTCTTTTCCTTCGTACGGCATTGAGTTTAAAGGCCTGGATCGTCCGCAATCCATCGCGTAAAAATCGGGCTTCAATTTGACCGTAGAAGTCGTGAGCGAGAAATAGAATTACGGCCGTGGTTTTTGTTACGGTACTGCCGTATTTTCTTTAAGTTCTTCTGTACAAGATTCGACCAGAATTATGGTACCGTGGAAATGATTACGGTAGTACCGTGATTTCTGGAAATCTCTCGGGTCGAAAGTCGTTTCAAAATACGGCACCATGATTCTAGTTACGGTAGTGCCGTAATTTCGGTGAAACTTTCTATACAAAATCATCCCAAAATATGGTAGTGCTCTGATATTACGGTAGTACTCGAAATTACGGTACTGTAATATGAATTACGGCACTGCCGTAATTTGGTATGTTGCTCTGATTTGCGTGAAATTTGTCATGTAACCTCTTCTTAATTATGAGAATTCTTCTATGTATCTGATTTTGCTTAAAAACGCCTTAAAATCGTGCCCTTTTTACCTGAAAATCATTAAAAAACCAAAATAGAAGTAGATTATGCAATATTTGACAAAAAGGGCATGAAAATAAGTAAAGTAGTATAAATATGACACAAAAGAGTAATGAAATGACACAAAATATACTATAATTTTTGGTGTCATCAGTAATCATACCTCCAATGAAGATGTTGCCCTTTGATGCGTGGGCGACACACAGAAATTGGCGGGCCAAATGGTATCTGGCGTTGATTTGAAAATGGTGTAGAAGTCCCCATAAACACAGCAGCTCTAGCTGGTGCACAATCCCGTTGCCATCTCGCGCGAAGATCATATGTACAAGCATACGATGAGCATATCTGATGAACAGATTCAAAATAGTCTAAGCTCTGGCACTATGCAACGAATAAGATGTCATGGAGGAGATGCAGCACCAGAACACGTCTTCATTGAAGTTTGGCGGGCCAAGTCTTGAAGCATACACCGGGAAGCCAAAGATGTCATTTAGGTCAACGATAGTCAGCCGATATTTTGTGTTGGCAAGGTGGAATGTAATCAGCCTAGGATCCGTGTCAAGAGTAGATACCTTTACATCTACAGAGCTGAGGAACTCAAGTGAAACGGTATGTATGTGGGGTGAGCATACTGCAGAAGTCGCCCCCAACCGAACTGGCGGAACATTCACAAAAGGTCGTCGAAGATCCCGAGGGCTGAAAGTGAAGATGGGTCTATGTAGCGGGTGTTAAGGATGTGCCGGTTGGAGAGAACTTGGTACCGCGCTACTTGATGGCTATCCCACATTTGAATCTCCGCCGGCACTAGTTGTGGCTCTTGTGCGGGTTACAAGCTCGAGGTGCCCGCCGGGTGTTTGCCAGCTGACTTCTTGCGAGGCGGCATAATGGGTTATGAAGAAGAAACAAAGACGCAAAAAAGGTTGGAGAGAGTGGCGTTGCTGAAATGCTGAGAAGCGAATCGGGCAGAAAACACAAAGCTCGGAGAAGAAATAGGTGAAAAACTTGGAGGGAAGAGTTCGTCAGAAGGTTGGTTGTCGCCGGTGAAACAAAGGCGCCGACTCATGGGGTAGAGTGGGTGGGGTCTTCGTGGAATGTACGAAAGCGGTGGAAAGTCGGGAACCCTAGTGAAAAGGTTTGGGTGGCTGTTAAGTGAGGAGGCTTAACAGGTCGGTTGGCCAGTCGTACCCGTTAAGGAGGTGATGATCGCGCCCAAGATTCTCGTCAAGACTTCGTCGTGAAGCTCTCGTCAAAGATGTCTGTTGGAGAATCACAGTCAAGAATTCCATCGCTACCCAGTCGTGATTCTCTCGTAGATTTTCTATGCTGTATTTCATGACTGTGATTTTAATTATGGGTTGGCCGTAATGCTTTCGTCAAATATATGAACATCTTGCCTTTTGAGAAATCTCGCTCATGATTTTTGTCATGACCCGCTCATAAATTTTCTTGTCATAGATTCTGTATAGATTTTATGCCCGTGTTTGTAGTCACCCTTCAGCCGCAAGTCTCTCGATGAAAGTCAGATGTTGAGTGAGTAAAAATCACGATCAAGATTTTCGTCATGACCCGCCCATGATTTTTTAAAAAATGACAGAAAATGCCTGTCTCCCTTGGATCAGTCTAGGATATGCATGTATCATTCAAAATCAAGCAGAAGCATTAATGACTATAGCAAAATAAGCAGGAACTTATGAAAACCAAGGAGACAAACAATATAAGAAATGAAGGGGCACAACAAGGCCCTCATAATATTGCCAAAAATGACTACAAGCTGCAAGTCAATGCTGGGGATAAATAAGTAAGCAATAAATGAGCTGGGGCAGTCTCCCAAGAAGTAATTTTTGAAAATCATCAGCTCGACCGTGGCTTGCATCATCCTGGTAAATGAATGTGGTTCTTTTATTTGTGCTAGTTGGTTATTAGAAACTCCATTATCAGATATCAAAACACCGGAACTGAGTGAAACAGAATTTGCAATCGGGAGGAATATCAAACTTGGAATAGAGAGTAAATATTCAAAACTGATTGATAACTCCTAGTGTCATTCTGAGATAGAACAGAAATATCAGATCATCAAGAGGTGCAGATTAATCAACAAGAAAGAGTCATCAAGACATTTAATATAACTAAACTACAAAAACCATGAAAGCGAATAAGGAAAAATGCTATAATTAAAATCAACTAGAGTAAGATGCTTGGGTTTCCTCCCAAGAAGCGCTAATTTAAGGTCTTTTAGCTTGGCCATAGTCGGCATCATCATGGTAATGGAGGATTAGCGAGGAATAGGATGGCTTCCTCTAGTATCGGTTCATGTGGGATATAGTGCTTAAGTCGCTGCCCGTTCACCTTGAATGCGCTAGTGGAGTCACAGAAGATATCCATAGTGTCGTGAGGATAGAATTTGTGTATTACAACTGGTCCTGTCCATTTAGTTCACAATTTACCAGGGAAAAGCCTGATCCTAGAATTGAACAAGAGCACCATGTCTCCTTCGCGAAATTCCCTTCTTATGATACGCCGGTCGTGCCATCTTTTAGTTTGTTCCCTATAAACCCTAGCATTCTCATAGGCTTCTTGCCGAAACTCGTCAAGTTCATTGAGATGAAGTTTTCTGGTGTTGCCAGCTTGCTTCCAATCAAAATTCAATTGTCGTATTGCCCAAAAGGCTTTGTGCTCAAACTCTACTGGCAAGTGGCATGATTTACCATATATCAACTAGAATAGCGACATATCAATTGGGGTTTTGAATGTTGTTCGGTATGCCCATAGAGCTTCGTCGAGTTTGAGTGACCAGTCCGTGCGAGATTGCAATATGGTTTTCTCCAATATGTGCTTTATTTCCCGGTTTGATATCTCCACTTGGCCGCTGGTCTGAGGGTGGTAAGCAGTAGCCACTTTGTGCGTTACTCCATACTTTTTAAGAAGTGATTCAAATTTCTGTTCGATGAAGTGAGATCCGCCATCGCTTATTATAACGCGGGGTACTCCAAACTGCGGAAATATCAACTTTCTGAAAAATCTGATAATTACCTTGGAATCATTTGTTGGTGTGGCTAAGGCTTCGACCCACTTGGAGACATAATCTACTCCAACTAATATAAATCTGTTACCGCATGAGGATGGAAATGGGCCCATAAAGTCAATGCCCTAGACATCAAAGATTTTTATCTCAAGAATGGAATTAAGAGGCATCTCATTTCGTTGCAATATTCCACCCATCCTCTGGCAGCAATCACAAGATTGGACATAATTCCTCATGTCTTTGAATAGGGTTGGCCAAAAGAATCCGCATTGG
This sequence comes from Costus lasius, assembly GCA_027563935.2. Taxonomy (NCBI): domain Eukaryota; kingdom Viridiplantae; phylum Streptophyta; class Magnoliopsida; order Zingiberales; family Costaceae; genus Costus; species Costus lasius. Next base: position 103,818,360 of record CM050450.1, on the reverse strand, counting down.
AGGATTTTGTATGTTGTCTTCTCACCGCTGCAATGTCCTCCATAGGAAGAAGAATGACATTGGAACAGGACATCCGAAATCTCTTCTTCTAGTAAGCATCTTCGGAAGATACAATCCGCACAATGCTTGAATAAAAGTGGTTCGGCCCAGTAATAGTATTTCGCATCCGAAAGAAACTTCTTTCATTGTTGGTGTGTAAGATCCGGGGGTATAATACCTGTTGCCAAGTAATTTATCAAATCGGCATACCAATCTTTTTCATGGTAATGGCCAGCAAATTTTGATCTAGGAATGCATCATCAATCTCCCTTTCCAAGTTGCTCTCCGAAGTGGATGTTAGGCGAGGTAGATAGTTTGCCACTAAATTATCAGCTCTGTTTTTATCTTTTATTTGAATATCAAATTCTTGCAACAATCATATCCATCTTATTAACCATGGTTTTGTGTCCTTCTTTGTCATGAGGTACTGAATCACTACATGATTTGTATACACAAAAACACGTGAATCAATTAGATAAGACCGAAACTTATAAAATGCGAAAACTACAACTAAAAGTTCTTTTTCCGTCGTGGCGTAATTGCTTTGTGCTCCATCAAGCGTTCAGCTAGCTTAATAAATGGCGTGTGTGTAGTTGTCTTTCCTTTTCCCCAAAACAGCTCCCACCACATAGTCCCTAGCATCACACATAACTTTGAAAGGTAGCGACCAATTTGGGGGTTGTATTACGGGAGCAGAAATCAACGCTTTCTTCAGTTGCTGAAATGCATTCATGCAATCCTAGTCAAAAATAAATGGAACATCCTCAACAAGTAGAGATGTTAAAGGCCTAGAAATTTTAGAGAAATTCTCAATGAAGCATCTGTAAAAGCCTGTGTGTCCTAGGAAACTTCTTATTACTCTGACAGAGTTTGGAGGTGGCATTCTTTCCATCACATAGACTTTTACTTTGTCGACTTCGATACCGCGCTCCGATATCAAATGACCAAGGACGATTCCTTCTTTTACAATAAAATGGCATTTCTCCGAATTAAGTACCAGGTTTGTTTCTTCACAACACTACAAGATGAGCGGGTCAGGTTATATAAACAAGAATCAAAGTTAGACCCGTATATCGAAAAGTCGTCCATAATGTCTTCAATGAAATCTGAGAATATCGCCATCATGCACCACTGAAACGTAGCTGATGCATTACATTGACCGAATGGCATATGCCGATAGGTGAAAGTACCAAAGGGACATGTGAATGTGGTTTTCTCCTAGTCTTTTGGATGTATCGGTATTTGCAAAAAACCTGAGTAGCCATCCAAAAAGCAAAAATAAGAATTAGTGGCTAATCTCTCAAGCATTTGATCAATAAATGGGAGAGGAAAATGGTCTTTGCAGATGGCCTTATTCAGTTTCTGGTAGTCGATACACATGTGCCACCCGGTAACAGTTCTTGTTGGGATCAACTCGTTATCTTCATTCTTCACTACCATTACTCCTCCTTTCTTTGGTACCACATGTACCGAACTTACCCACTGGCTATCTAAAATAGGGTAAATAACTCCTGCGTCCAATAGCTTTAGAATTTCCTTTTTCACTACCTCCTTCAAGTTCAGATTTAATCGTCTCTGGTATTCAATAGATAATTTGCTGTCATCTTCGAGGTATATCCTATGTATGCAAAAAGAAGGGTTAATACCTTTTATATTTTCCAAAGTGTAGCTAATTACCTTCTTATGTTTCCGAAGTTTGTCGAGGAGACGGTTTGTTTACTTCGAATCGAGGTGGGCAGCGATAATAACAGGGTAAGTAAAATTTTCACCTAAAAATTCATACCTGAGGTTACTTGGTAAGGATTTAAGCTCTAATTCCATTCTCTCACTAACCTCAGAATTTGGCATAGGAAATCCCTCAAGACTTCCTGTACTTGGGTCGACTTCAGTGCTCGAATCAAGAATTTGGGCATAAGCATGGGCTTCCTCTTCCTGCTCCTCATCATCTTCATTCATCAGGCAAACCTTGAGGGGGTCGACGTTTGTCTGAGGGATATGGGGAAAATCATGCTTGTCATCAAAAACGCTGACACTATAGCAGGAATCTGCAAAAAGAGGTTTCTTTAGACTTTTGGTTATATCAAATTCAATCGTATCCTCACCTATGTGAGTGTCAACTTCCAATTCTTAACATCAATTATAGCATCAGCAGTAACCAAAAATGGTCTGCCTAGTGTAATAGGAAGTTTGGAGTCTTCCTCCATCTCGAGTACAATGAAATCAGCTAGAATAAAAAAAATTGCCTACCTTGATTGACATGTCCTCTAGAACTCCTACCAGATGTCATACGGAACGGTCGGCCAATTGCAAAGAGATATTTGTCGGCTTGAGGTCTCCGATATCCAGTTTCTAGCAAAGAGAGAGTGGCATCAGACTTACATTGGCACCAAGGTCGCATAAAGCACCGTCGAAGGGAGTGTTCCCAATTAGACATTGAATGGTAAAGCTGCCTGGGTCCTTCAACTTTGGCCGTAATTTATTTTGGATGATTGTGCTGCATTCCTCAGTCAATGCTACTGTGTCGTGTTCTTCCAATTTCCTTTTATTGGATAAGATTTCCTTTATAAACTTAGCATATGATGGCATTTGTGATAAATCATCGGTAAATGGGATGTTAATATACAATTTCTTTAGAACTTCTAAAAATTTATCGAACTGCCGATCAAGTTTCGCTTTTCCCAATCTCTAGGGAAATGGGACAGGTGATTTGTAAAGTGGTGGGGGAACATAGATAGGTTCGCTCTCCTTCATCTATGGTTCACTCTCAACAACGGGTTCCTCAGATTCTGGAGTTTTGGCTTCACCTTCACAATGGTCATCCTTAGGCATTTTTGGTTCTTCAAGCTGTTTACCACTACGCGTGGTAATGCCATTGCAATGTTCTCTAGGGTTCATTTCAGGTTGTCCAAGTAATCTTCCTGGTGGTCTAGTGGATGTACTGACTTGCTGGGCTATTTGGTTTTCTAATATCTTTTTGGTGCGTGTTTAAGCCTTTGATTGCCTCCAAAATATCTTTGATTGCATTTATTTGCGTAGACACAAAATTGTCAAAGCGCGACTCTAGGGTTTGCTCCTGTGGTAACGTAGTGGTGTTTGGTTGTGTGGGCTGGTCGAATTGCTTAGGTTGATACCCAGTATTGGGTGGATGAAATCCTGGAGGTTGCCTATAGTTCGATGGTTGAGCCGTATTGCTATTCCTATAGGAAAAATTAGGATGATTTTTCCACCCGGGGTTGTAGGTGTTTGAAAAAGGGCTGTTTTAGACCATCAGGTTAAAATTACCTATAGCATTCACACATGCAGGTTGGGGGGGTCCTGGGATACCAAAATCCCTAATTGACAAGTATGAGAAAAATAACCTTCCACCCCACAAATTTCACACAAAGCAGAGTTAGAAGTAGTGGAATGCATGTTCATAGAGTCAAGCTTATGAGATAATGAATCTACTTTTGCAGCGAGAGAACTAAGAGTGTCGAGTTCATACTTACTGGCTTGCCGTGATGGAGTACCTCTTTCACTCGACCAATGGTAGTGGTTGAGCGTCATCTCTTCGATCAGGTTGTAGGCATCATCAACTCCTTTGTTCATCAAGGCTCCACCGGTGACTGTATCAACGGTAAGATGAGTATGATAAAGCAAACCATTATAGAAAGTATGTACCAATACCCATTTCTCGAGGCTGTGGTGAGGACACATTCTTTGCAATTCCTTGAAGCGATCCCATGCCTCGTATAATGACTCGCTGTCTTTTTGAGAAAAATTAGTAATCTGGTTTCTCAGCTGTGCAGTTTTGCTCGGAGGAAAATATTTTGAAAGGAAGGCATGTGAGAGCTGCTCCCACGTGGTAATCGACCTAGTCGGTAAAGAATGTAACCAAGAACGCGCCCTGTCCCTGAGTGAGAAAGGAAAAAGTTGAAGTCTCAGAGCATTAGTGGTCAGTCACACCATTCATTTTAAGAGTATCACAATATTCAAGAAAAATAGATAAATGCATATTCGGGTCCTCAGTTGGGGATCCACCAAATTGGTTTTGCTGCAACATTAATAGAAGTGACAGTTTTATCTCAAAATTGTTTGCCTCTATCGGTGGGCGTGCAATGCTAGAATGAAATCCTTAGACATTTGGTGCTACAAAATCTCAAAGTGACTTGTTAGCATCCATGATTGATGTACTTGAATCTTTCTTGGGTTGAAATTTTTGAAGTCTCTTATGACGCCAGAACGTTCTTTCAATTTTTGAATCAAGTGGTATTAGAGTCTCCAGGCATGGAGTTCTATGCATAAACTAAAATTCTAACAAGACAAGTGACTCATTAAATCAAGAAAAGTGTAAACTGAAATAAATCAAAGAAAGTACACTAAGGTAAAATAAAGCTAAAATCGTCCAATCTTGTAACTTCTAAATCTTGTCAATATTGCCGAAATTAGTCCCCGGCAATAGCGCCAAAAACTTGATAGGGTCCCGCAAGTACACGGGTCTATCGAATTAGTAAAATATCGATCCCACATGGACTAATGGTCAAGTACCGACTAATCTCAAATTTACTAGCTAGACAGAGTCGAAATTGGTGAGATTTAAATGCTGAACTAATTAAATGAGTAAGAACGTAGACGACAGGAATTGTGCGAGAGAAATTTGATTAAAAATGTATCAGGACATGGGTTCACCGCTTTGACCTCTTATGAAAGAATAATCAAATTCCAAAACTAACTTCCTATCTAGTTCAAGGGAATCCGTACCAAATGTACAGGTTGCTCCCACCGATAGCCCTATCCACTCCCGTGGATTGGTTACCGGTCTAATCCGTATGGTTCTAACGCACAGATGACCTTTCGGCCTCCTGACATGTCTAAGGCCCTAATACTCTCGCTGGGCGAGTACAGGTTTATCAAAAGGGGTCCCCCTAGATTTTTTGATTTACAAACCTCCACCAAGGAAGTATAGACTCAAGCGCTCCCTTTCGGGTAACGCAAGCAAAGGGTACAGTGAGATTCTGACGTGCGGATGACCTTTCGGCCTACCCATCACGTCTAAGATCCTGATACTTACACCAGGGGAGTACAATTCGTCAATGGGTTTCCCCTAGCCCCTGATATACAAACCTCGCTCAGGAAAATATAGGCTCAAGTGCTCCTTTTCGGGTAACGCAGACAAAGGGTTCAGAACGGATTAGATAAACCCTCAACCGAATGGTTCCAACGCGCAGATGACCTTTCGGCCTACCCGACGCATCTAGGATCTAGACAATCACCCTCGGCGAGTACAGTTCTTCAATGGGTTTTCCCTAGATCCCCTGATTTACAAACCTCACCCAGGAAAATGAAGGCTCAAGCATTCTCTTTCGGGTAACGCAGGCAAAGCGCACAAATAAGGTTAAACAAGGATTGAAGGCACTTGGAGTAAGATTATTACAATCATAAAATCGTCAAAGGGTTACCCCACATCCTGATTTAGGTTTCAGCCTACAATATCCATAATAAAAGTACAGGCATTCATCTTCAATAACTCGCACATTCTCATATCTGTATAGTGATTATGTTCGAAGGACAAGGTCGCACAATATCTTTGCAGGGAATTAAGTGTGAATCTCAGCAAATCGAATATGATTAGAGATCTTTCCTTACAGATTTCTCCTTGAGGTGCCTACACAAATACGAATCTTCAGTCTTCCTAGGCTGCGCAGCCCTCTTTGAGTGATCGATTCCTCTTGCTCTCCTCTCTCGCTTCCCGCCCCTCCTCCCCTTCTCCGTCCGCCCTCTTCAAAGTTTTTATTCCCCTTTTTAGTGGGCTGCAATACTTTTTCTAGAGTTCTACCAAATCCCATCTGGCGCTGATATTTTCCAATTGAAGAAAGTCTTCGCCGCTTCTTCCCAAAATCCTACAAACATTGTCACTCTATTCCTCCACGCAACCATCATTGTTTTAGCCGATTTCTTCTCCCAAAAGTTGCCCTAGGATCTCTGGTCAATGGGGGAGAAAGGACTTGGTTGCCCTCCTTTCCTTCCCTAGGTTAGGTTGAAAAAACTCTAGTTAGAAATCACATTTTCGAAACAGGTGGGTCCGTGATTGCGAGCGTGATTCTGGTCGTGACCCGCTCGAGATTGGTCAGTTGCAGCTTCAAGCGCAGAGACGAGTCACAAGCATGATTTTGATCGTGACCCGGTTGTGATTCTTGACGGGAGCTTCAATAAATCTAAAAAATCTCCAGTTAAACTCTTCTTGAATTTAGAGGAGTTCCTCTGATCTCAAAAGTCTCTAATCTCAAAAATCTCTAGCTAAACTCTTCTCGACGTGATGTTGTTACTCCTCTAGAAATATGTTAGAATTGTCTTGAGGTTGTACTCAAGTTTATTAAATTTGATTTTTGAATCTTAGGAAATTGCATTGTGTTTAGCAAAAAAATTATTATTATTATTGCCATGAATATTTTTAGGGGTGTGACAAAATGTCTCTATTCATGTTCTTTTCTTTTCAAAGTGACCTTTGTTTTGTTTGGGTGCTAGAGAACATAGGAGGTTATTTTGTTCTCTTATGTTCAAGGCTAAGGCACCGAGCTATTAACTGGACCATGTGGCTGCCCGAAGTTGCGTTTAAGGAAAAAGAGCTCGCTTAAGGTTAGTACAAGTTAATTTCAGTAGATTAGGTGATGTTGTTCTTGTTGTTTATTTGGTGTTTCTTAAATACGCATCTTGACATGATTTCTATATTGTTTTCTCACCATTTTTGCCTCTGCATGCATTTTACTTATATTGTCTAAAAACCTTCTCATGGTTTCATTGCTGCATTGTCATCAAAAATCTATAGTTGGAACTAAGGACCATCCTTCTCATTACTCTATCACATCATAAATTAAATTCTATATGAAATGCATGATATATATTTGGGTGGAGCTATCCTGATATGCTATGTAATGCAAAATAGAAGAAATGAAAATGGACTCTAGGTAGTCTAGGTTTTAATTTATTTTAAAGAATGTTTAATTTTCTAGATTTATATAATAGGTTGTACCTTAGCTTAGAAAGTATTGCATAATGTAACCATACAAGTCATCTCCTAGCCCAAGACATAGACGAAAATACCCTCTCAAAGTCAAAGTCAACCTCAATGGACATCATTAAAAGCATGGTCAAAGCATCCATCCAAGAAGATTTAGAAGATGAACCAAAATTTAGCAAAGGCATCTCATCATGACATATCACCATGCCACCTCATCATGCCATGACATGGATGCAATTCAGCTTCAACACACAATTCAAAATAGCTACTTAAGCACCTTCTAAACCAGCGAATGAGAAGACATGTGTTGACCAGCCACCTAAATCCACCAATCACCACTTAAACACCCCTTCATCCAACCAATAGGGGAGACATGCGCCACCAACCATCTCAGCCATTAGAAGCCTTGCATGCGCTTCCACCATGCAGCCAATACATGGAGGAAACTTCACAAGCAAGCAAGGGCGCCAAAGAGAAGGAAATCACCCTAGCCGTCCATTCAAAAAATAGTTGAAATCCAACCATTAAGTGAAGAATCATGTGAGAACAATCCTGATAATTCTTTCTCGTTAACGTTGAGGGAAAGGAGGTTCTAAGAGCTTGTAATTTCAGTATGCATCATTCTAAACATTTTATGAAACTTTTATGAAAATTAAGTGTATTGGTGTGTTTTGAAATCGAGAGCTCTAGTCTTCTCTTCTTTTTTTTTTTCTAGCTGCATACTCTCTTCTTCTCTTCTCCTTCTCCTTCTTGAGAGACCCAGCTAATTTGGCTGACTTGAGGAGATACTTTAGAGTTGAAGGAGGATCACAAGTTGACGTGGAGAAGGAGTTAAAGTAAGGCCATTTAATCTCCCGTATCCTAGCCTCATCGCCAAGATCTGGGAGTGTGGACAAAGAAAAGGGTCTTGCCCCTGGGGTAGAGAGAAGGCAAACCAGCGGAGACATGTTGGGAGAAGGGAGGAAGAAGAGAATGAGGGGAGGGAGCTTATGGGTGGGGTTTGGGATGGGGTGGGATGTTTTGGTTAAAGATTTTTTTTTTTATAGGAATTTATTTTATTCGGGTTATATAGGTCAACCCAATCATAACTCGACTTGACCTAAAATTAATTGGATCAGAAATGGATCTACCTAATTATGATCTGAACACGATAAAATTTGGCTTTAACTTGCCTAATTTTGTGTTTAAGTCAATAGGTTGGATCAATTTTTTTACTTGGACTACTTTGCATGCTTTTGCCCACCTACATCATTATGTTATACATCGAATGACTAATACATACATATTAGTCTTATTTATATAGATAGTGCTAATACTTATAATAATTTTTTAGTGCCCCACTCTAAATAGAAAGTTGGAGGGCACCATTAGGGATAGGAATTAAATTTTTTAAGATTTATGGATTAGGGGGAAACAAATTGTTTTGCTTTCTATCTCTCTTTCCGTACGAAAGATTCAAACTCATGCATGTTAACAAAAGTACGTTGAAAGGATATTCAGATAAACATGCGATACAGCAATGTAAGAAAATTCAGTTACGTAACTGAACAACAGATCATGCGACTTATTCCCTTATTTTTTTTTATTTTTTACTTATTCCTTATCTCTGTACAGTATGATATAATTGTAGTAAGCAAATTTTAATCGAGGAAAGCTGACCGGATAAAATACATCTTTTTTCTTCAAATTTTCTTATTTCCGTCTGTTTCCTATTATTTTAGTAAATAAAATAATAGTACGGACGGTTATTTATATAGATATTACAGCTTCATTTAGATGCAAGAGTTTCGTTTCCTTCCATTACCAAAATCTCCTCACCCACAACTCCTCTTCCACGAATGAGACTTGTGCTGGCCCGCTGCTAAGGCCCCACTTGTACATTTGTCTCACAGGGTAAAAGTTTTGGGAGGCCTAACTGTGAGGGAAAGCATTTGGCAGTGAGCACTGTTCTGGACGCAATCCAATCGGATCGCTGGTGCCAATTTATTATTTATTTTTTTCGCCGATCGATGGCGGAATCTTCATCTTCATTTGCTCCTTGTTTCACTTCCATCTCCTTCAGGAAAGAGAAAGAAAGACTGTTACCTCGTCGTCCATTTTGGACCTGTTACGCGAAGGGAAGGCAAAGAATCATGCCTGGGATTCTTCTTCGATCCAAGCCCTGCAAGGTTCTCGATGCCCGCCAACTTTTCAGCCGATTCTTGATTCGATTTGGTGTAAAAACAATTCAAAATTCGTTTTTTTTTTTATTTGGAGTGTTATATTGTTTTAGCGCCTAGTATTAGTTCTCGGTATCGTAAGAGAACTGTTTTTTTAAAAAAACATAAAGTTGCTTTCGGTGCCAATTGATTTGAATTGGCTTCTCCAGCCATCTTCTAGTTTAAGTGGCCGCTTGGCAGCCAAACGCACCCAGTCTTTATGAATACAAGAAGCCGAATGTGTGATTTAGTTGCAGGAAAAATGATATAGTTAGTGAAAAAAAAATTAAATTAGGTTGTTTTGATTAGAAAACATGATCGCAGGTTTTGTTAGGCTTTTCATTTTTCTGTAGATCTATTTCGTATGGGTGAATCTTTGCCTCTGAAGTTGTTGCCTTTGAAAGAATGCTACATGCCTATATTATCGTTTTGCTTTGGAATATAGTCACTTAGCTAATTCTAAACCTGCTGCTCTGGTATTGTGTTTTAGTTTTAGTTTTTTTCTTCTCTTGTTATTTTTATATACTTCTTTCTCTTTTTTTATTTTAGATTAATGCCTTTGGTTACAGAGAAAAATCTCTAATGTTACTAGTTTTTACATTTTAATAATTGCGTGTTCATGAGTGTATTCCCTTTATCTATTCGTGTGTTTAAATCTTCCTAATTTATGATTCGATAGGCGGGCTTGTTCATCAGGCATGTTACAGCTACTCCGAGGATGCAGGGATATACACCTCAATGTACATCCTCAGCAGCCATCAGGCTGATGAGCTCAGAGGCATCTGTTCAGTCCAAATCAACTGAAGAAAAAGGGTATCATCGTATCGATAAATTTATTTTTGCGGATTGACTTCTGCTTAGCATATATATTATGATCTGCTTCCTCAGATTTACTGCAGATATTAATCCTGCAAATTATTTGTAAATACCTTCTTTTTCTTGGTAGCATTCAGCCTCAAGATATTACTAAATTGTTCTTTGTTTTCTTCAAAAAAAAAAATAAACTTTCTTTTAGGTTCAAGGGGCATGATATGTTAGCGCCATTTACTGCTGGATGGCAAACCACTGACCTACATCCTCTGGTTATTGAAAAATCAGAGGTAATTATTGTGAATTTCTTGAATAATTTATATACACAACACAACTATTGAAACATATGTATGCCTTGAGAATTGAGATTTCCATCAAATATAAATTTTCAGTCATCATATGATTCTAGTTTGCTTCTCTAGAAAAGGGCAAAAGATATGTTACTTGTGGTTGAGGAGGAAAGTAGTTAGGCATCTATAATGAATACTAACGTGGTCTTTATTTCAAAAATTAATCTATACCGAGCAATACAACTAGCTTGTACTAGTTCGATCATATAGTAGTACGGGTACATGATTGGTATTGTGTTTATATAATATTTAATTAAAATGTATGACTGTATGTTACTCAAGACTTGTATGTATACCACTAGTATTGTATGGTATTCTAGACTTGTATGTACTGGTATGTACTAGTTAGATAGTGGAAGTACATCAGTATCTACAGTTATTTAAAACCATGGTTGGAATAGGTTAAACTAGGATGATTTTATTGAGATAATACATAATGCCTCTCTAATATATGCTTGTGTGCATCAAATAAGGAATAGATAAAGATAATAGTAATTTTTTGAGATAATAAAGGAATACAATAATGCCATAATAGTTTTATTTGATAAAATTGGTGATCAAGGTTTAAAGAACTAATCTAAATTGGTGTATCTGCCAATTTCTCAAACCAGTGCATGAGTATTCTAGTAGGTACATATTGATTCGGCCCAAGACCAATACGTTGGTATAGGACCAGTCTTCAAAACCATGAGTAGTGCTACTAATTTTAGTAGTAATTATGTAACCTAAAGTAACTAAGCTTTAGAATAACATTGATTGACATAGTATGTTAGTATATATCGGTACATATTTGTTCAACCCAAGACTAATATGCTTTAAAACCATGAGTAGTACTACTAATTATAGTTGTAATTATGTGACCTAACAAGATAATACAAGAATGACATGATGGGATCCCATGAGATTAGTGGTTCTTTCATAGTGTTTTCATAGTATTGTTGATAAGTCATCCTTTCACATATGCTAACTTCAAGATCTTTTAATATAATATGCACCTATAAATGAGGGTAATATTTCAGGTGTTACTATGCCTTGTATGCAAGGGTCCATGTCAACTTTTGACACTATATTCATATAGTATAATTTAAGTTTTCATGTAGGAAAAGTTGCATTTCATTTTTTTTTTCACTTTCTGAGGAAGGCATATTGTTTGAATTAGTAGGTAGAAATTGTTGTACATGTTACACTTATTCCTCTTTAATTATCTTATTTATTTATTTATTTTTGGTTATGATACAACTAGTATAACCAACAAGGTTTCTAATTTTGGTCTATACTGGTGCATTGGTCCAATATACTGGTTAGTTTTGCCTTAAACCTCTATATTTGAATTCTTTTTTATAACTGCAAAATTTTGGATTCTTTTTTCTTGTGCTTTCTTTTATAAGAAGCATGCAAAGTTGATACTACAAAACTTTGTCAAATTACAAGTTAATATATCTACATTATATGTTATATATTAGATCATATGTTAAGTAATAAATTTCTTCCAGTGACTTATTTGGCTCATTATACTGTTGCTGTTAAGAACTGCAGGGTTGCTACGTTTATGGTATTAATGGGAAGAAGTATCTTGATTCTCTTGCTGGGTTATGGTGTACAGCTTTAGGTATTTTAATGTCTACATCAGTTCCTTGATTTTCAGTTTCAAAAGTATTTCCCTACTCTAATAACATATTTTGTTTTATTCACGTTGTACTTTAGTTTTCAGCCTGACATTAATCTTTTGCCAACTTATTTATTTAAGGCAGCAATTTAATAATCAACTACGGATACTTAAGACATGTTTTAAATCTACAATTTTTTTCCTGATCTTAGAATTTTGATAATTTAGGTGGGAATGAACCTCGACTTATTGCAGCAGCTACTGCACAATTTAATAAGTTGCCATTCTATCATTCCTTTTGGAACCGTACCACAAAGCCATCCCTGGTACGATGCTAAATTTATAGCAGTTGCATCCTTTGTTCCTTTTACAAGCTATGAATAGTCAAACCAAAATCGTGAACTAATGTCAACGTAATCTTTTTTCCTAAACAATTGAATTACTTGCAGTACATTTTTATCGTCATTATTTCTTTACCTTGTAATGATATAGCTTTAGGGAGATGTATTGTTTTATGCATTGCTCATTGCTTCAGATTTTTGTTAACGGCCAAATTATTTGAAAATTATTTTAAAGTTTATGTACATTGAAATAGTTTGTTGCTTTTGGTTAGGATCTTGCAAAGGAAATTCTTGACATCTTCACTGCAAGAAAAATGGGTAAGGTCTTCTTCACCAACAGTGGTTCAGAAGCTAATGATTCACAGGTTAGTTTTACTTGAAGTTGGCAGTTAATTTATTAATTTTTAACTTGCAGATTTCAATTTATTCTTCATAGCTTTATGAAATATTCATAATAAGAAAGAGAATTTACTATCTTCCACAGTAGTCTACAGTATACATCTTGCATATCAAAATTTTGTAAACAGCTGGTCTTATTTTCATTGATGCATATTCGAGTGACTTAAACTGATGGAAGTATGTATTTGTTACTTCCCTGGCTATTTGTAAATATTTGTTGTCATCATTATGCTTTATTTACTTGCAGAAGGAACCCTCTTTGACAAGCCTAACAGATCCTGTGATTTAGATGCCACTTTTTCTCATTGATTAATTTAAAACATATGATGGTTTGTCTTGCAAATACTCTGTGGTTTTATTACATCCATTTTTCTCTCTGTATTTTCATCAGATGAAGACTTATAGTAAGGACGATAGCAACACCTGGTATTTTAATAATTTTTCCAAGCCCTTTTTTTTTTTTCAAGAAATACTCTATAAGTACACTGAAGCATATAACTGATAAATTATATTGTCTTTTGAAAATCGGTGATTTCTCTTGCCCACTTACTTTGGCCTTTGCCATTGATATCTTAAACTGCTTGTTTCAAACTTACATTATCAACTATTTCTAGTTATTGCCATACGATTACATCAAAAACTCTTTTAATACTTTTAGTTTTTGACGGGAAATTCTTTCTTTCAGGTGAAGCTGGTCTGGTATTACAACAATGCACTGGGAAGACCAAACAAGAAGAAGTTTATTGCACGATCAAAAGCGTATGCCATTTAACTGATTATGGACTGTTTTAATATATCTAATTATAGAGATATGATTTTAGTAATGTAATTATTATCATTTCTGATATTTGAATTTAAACTCTAATGGTAGCAATTTTACAGGTATCATGGATCGACGCTGATATCTGCTAGTCTTTCTGGGTATTAAGATCTTTTCTTTCACAATTCAAGAGCTAGCTTCAAAATTTATGCTGGGATTTGTTGTCCTTTTGTATTTTCTGTTGTTTCTTATTCAGCAGTATTGCTTCTTGTTGTCAGCATGCCTTGTTCTTTCAGAAATGTTTTCTAGTTCATTGACAGTTTTATACTTGCTGCACGTACAGTCTTCCGGCTTTGCACCAAAAGTTTGATCTACCTGCACCATTTGTCTTGCACACAGATTGCCCTCACTACTGGCGGTTCCACCTTCCGGGTACTTGTATTTTTCCCTAAGTTAGTTATTTTTTTTCCGGTGAGACACCATTTCTTAATCTTCTGAAGTGAATAATAGGTGAAACGGAGGAGGAGTTCTCAACTCGATTAGCAAATAACTTAGAGAACCTAATTCTAAAGGAAGGGCCTGATACGGTAACTTTCTCATTTGCCTCACCCACTTAAAATAAATTTTAGCATAAAGGGTAATGCCATTGCAATCTAGTACTTTGTATTTTTCAGATTGCTGCATTCATTGCTGAACCTGTCATGGGTGCTGGAGGTGTTATACCTCCCCCAAAAACATATTTTGAAAAGGTATGTGAACTTTTAGTTTCCATTTCCTTTGGTTGGTTAAATAGTTCTTTGCTAAGAAATTCATGGCTTATACTATACAGAAACTAGAAGATTCCAAAGATTAGGTAACTAGTTTATCATATCTATGGTCTGATGGACTGTTGCTTGCATTACTCAATGTTGTTATGCATTCATCTATTACATGACAGATTCTTGGAGCTCTTTCAACTCACAGATTATGATTTTTTTTTGTTCCATAATTTGTTTATATCATGAGTGTGCACTTGATGTAAATAAGGGTTACTAACTCATTAGTTGTTGGCATGGGTTAGTGGAAAATTTGTGTGTGCCAATCGCCAAGGTTGTCAAACACCTTTCCTACATACGAATGGTAAAGATTCTAGGGTCTCAAATCATTGAGTTAGAATGTAGGATTATGACTTATAGTCTATGTAGAGGCGGTAAGCCTAATATGTATTGGTCTAAGTTTCAATGAGTACATAGATCTCTTATCTGTTGATATACAGCACGTGTTAGTATCCCTAGTATGAACTAGCATGGGGTCATACCATCTGGTACTGGTAGTACATTGACCTGGTACAATACAAGGTTGGTATCATTTTATATATATATATATATATATATATATATATATATATATATATATATATATATATATATATATATATAATGATATATCCCAAAATATAAACATCCAAACTCATATAAGATTTCAAAATGCAGCATCAATTTAAGAAGTGACCATAAATGAATTTAGTTGATCTGAATGTCACATCCAAAATGCGTTCTATATAAACAAATGTGATGTGACATGTCTTCCATGATTTGTAAAGCAAAGTCTAGAATACGTTTTCTATTCCTTCAATATCTAAAACTTCATTAATATTTTCATCCCTTCTTTATACTGATCTAAATCTATGATATTTACATATCTAAATACTTAAAAAGTATTTAGTGTGACCTGGTACAATACAAGGTAGGTATCATATATATATATATATATATATAGTGATATATCTCACAATATAAACATCCAAACTAATATAAGATTTCAAAATGCAGCATCAATTTAAGAAGTGATCATAAATGAATTTAGTTGATCTGAATGTCACATCCAAAATGAGTTCTATATAAACAAATGTGATGTGACATTGCCATCCATGAAGTGTAAAACAAAGTCTAGATTACATTTTCTATTCCTTCAATATCTAAAACTCCATTAATATTTTCATCCCCTCTTTGTCCTGATCTAAAATCTATGATATTTACATATCTAAATACTTAAAAGTATTTAGTGTCTCATTTTGTCCAAAATTCATCTCAATGTTATCATCACTGATTTGCACCTTTTGATCTCCAAGACCTTAGTCATTGTTCTTCATTGTGGAGTCATTGAGCATGCCAAGCTAATCATTTTTTGTTGAACAAACTATCCGTCATCCTTTTGCATTATCCATTTATCATCAAAAGGAAGCTCATCAAAAGTATCCATACGTATTTTTTTCTCTAGCTTGATTTTCTATCTGAAAGTTGTCCATCATAAAGAACAAGTCATTCATCTTGTTTTGATGTAACTGATTTCTGTTCTTGGTTTGGACCTATACAATTCCACATAAGATTAACAAAATCCTTAATATTTTGCTAACAAAGTCAATAAGAGTAATTATAATGCTCAATACAACAATTCCACATTTGATTAACAAAATCCTTATTATTTTGTCAATTTGTGTGAAGTTCTCTCTTTCCCTCTCTCTGAGCTGTTAGTGATACTTGAGGGGAATACTTCCTCCACTGCATGAATATGATAGTGATACTATTTTCATAGAAACAGCTGAAAACACTCTAATATTCTGAAGGTAGAACATGCTAAAGTATTCCATTTAGTTAACAGGTCAGAACTATATTTATCAGTGTTTATGATTGCATGATGATACATGGATTTAAACTTAGAGAAGCATATAGCTTTCAATTCCAAGAGGTTATTTAGTAAATATGTGTGAAGATTGTAATTCGTTTCTTTCTGAGCTACTCATGATACCTGCTTGGAGTTACATCCACTTAATGAATTTTATATTGATATCGTATCCATAACAAAGCCTTCTTTCTATCCCCATTTACCATTTTTACCAATTAGGTCCAGTGTAAACATTAAACAAACATATATTATCTAAACAATTACATACATTTCATTGGTCTGCTTTGATTTTGTTAAATATGTCAACCTTTTTCTTAATAGATTTATTATCTTACTTTCCTATATTGTATTTGAAGCATTCAGAAGCCACAAAATGGGCCAAATCTACAACTTGTATATTAAACAATTTATTTTTTTACATGTTATCGATTTATTTCCTCTTTCAATCATGTATTGTTTGTGATTTACTAATGTTTTACTATATGATATCTCCTTATATTTGTTACGTCTTCTGATAACACATTATATTTCACACCCTATCAGCTAGTAATGAGGTTTTAGTTATTAGATTATATTAGGAATATTAATTTTAATTATAAGTCGTCATGTGTGAGTGTAGTTGGGTAGTAGTATTAGGTGAGGGGTTTGTGGTTGGTCAGTACTATGTTTTGTTAAAGCCTATATAATATACATATTTATTAAGTGACAATAATAATCCACCACAAGATCAACCAAACACAATAACTTTAAGATTTTACCTGAAAAAATCCCAACAAGAGGTAAAAAAACTAGAGGAGCAAGTTATAAAATTTCTACTATAAATCCAATAATATAATGTCTCTTTATAACAATAATTTCATACCAACAAGATAAATAGACAAAAAATCCTCAAATTTACCAATTTATTAAATTAAGATCTAGAATAGACCAATCAAAAAACGGAATGTTGGATAGGTTGGAAATTATCCTAGGAGCTAACTCTATAAAATTTCGTGAACTGAAAGTTATCAGCCTCTTCCCTTCTCTCTCCTCTCGCCACTCATCAAAAACAAAAGAAAAAAAATACTAGCAACCATTTATGTGGACAATAACCATATTTATGAGTGGTCCCTGTGCATGATGCGCGACCGGGACCCACACATATCGCCTTTTTCTTTAGCATCTTTAAAATTAATAGAAGATCACAATCATGGATAAAGATGACTTGTCATCCTTGAAAGACAATTGCAACGAAGTGCCACAACACTGCATTCCTTGTTCGCACGCCTACTTCAATTAGCCCCTCACCCTTCTACTACTATTTTAATCTCCAACATCTTCCCTACATGCTTCCCATCTCAATCGCACCAAAGTGGTGACAACAACTACAGAATGGCTTGCAATGAGACAATAACTTTCATTTTGCAATGCTTGCATCCCATGATGATACAAATGTGAAATGCAATGTTGTATGACTCACCAAGTCGCCTCTTATCTTTGCATCTTTGACATTGTCCACAATGCACTCGTGTTGCTCCCATGTCATTGCCTTTACCATTGCTGCCATGCTCTTTATTCCAACATTGCCACCATTTTCCTTCATTCCCCCTTTTATCTGCATCATTTCAACAACCCATGCCGGTGCCAACCTGCTTGAACCAGCACCTAACTCCACAATCATCATACTCATATTAGCCGAACACAACACTCTACTGGTTCAATCCACATCCTCTTTCCCTATAGTGGTCAGCATAGAGTTCCTCGTTGCCTTAGTAGTAAGTTGCTTATGTGGGACTTGTTGCTGGTAGACTTCCAAGTGGTTTGCTTCTTGTGAACTATTAATCATCACCAATGAAAAGCTAGGTTTACCAAAGAGGTGACGCCAAGCAGAGCATGATGACGCTTCCCTCTTCTCCCTGCATTGCATCAAAACATTGTCCTTGACTTCACCCCAAGCATCAACATGGTTTTGCCCCTATTCATTCCCGCTGCTCGCATCTTTTGTGCTATTTTGACTTGCACGCAATGAACCAATGACTAAGTTTGGTTTTGCCACTTTGTAGTCATCAGCCCTCTATTTGACGCTGCAATGAATGAGTATGCTTGCAAATGCCTCCCTACATTCACCTCCCTCACTGCATTGCACTGTAGTGAGCTATTTTTGCAGCTTTAGTGACAATATGCCTTCCTGGTTCTATGTGCCTTCTTGATCTTGTTGTCCTCTGCTCTGCCAAATTCACATTGTCTCTCTCTACACTCTGCTGTACCATGGCACATTGTCCCTAGGTAATGTTTGAACAAAGTATGATTCAAATTTATGGCACGTATTTACAATCATTGTCAGTGGATTGTGAAATTGATTGAGATGACCAAAAAGCTCCTCTCATCTCCACACATCTGTATCACAAAGAAAGGAGAATCCTCCATCGTTGTTTCCTATCCTGTCATTGTAGCTACTTTGCCAATGATTGAAGTCAGGGGCAATGTCGAGGCATGACCAAGGGGCAGTGTCGAGGCATGACCAAGCGTGTGCCTGTGTGTGTTGAGTAAAATGGTAAAAAAATAATTTCATGAACTGAAAAATAGAAAATTGTAGTAAAAACGAAAATAGCAAAAAATAAAATGAAAAAAATAAAAGAAGCAAATGACATCCCATGACCTATGTCCTGGCAGCAACACCAATGCATGTTCACAAGCATGTGTGTCAAGTAAAAACATATAAAAAAATCAAGAACCAAAGAATGGAAAAAAATGCAGAAATGATCAGAAAATGAAAAAATGGCATGCAAGTTTATTTCAGTTGGTATTAACTTTTGTAATCAATGATCAACTCAAATGGTCAAGTTCTTTTTAGTGGAAGAGAACTTTTTGGATTTAGTTATTAGATTATGTGAGGAATGTTTGTTTTAAATTATAATTAGATTATGTGTTAAGACTAGTAAAGGGTTAGTGGGGTACTACTGCTTATTAGGTTTTAGTGGTAGGTTAGTGGCTTCAATATAAAGGCTTGTTAAATGTTTGTAAAACTAGCTTTTGATTAATAGATTGATATCTTGGCATTTCTTTATCTCTTTCAACCCCCATAAAAAGCATTGTTCTCTCTCTCTCCCTCTCTTCTCCTCTGTATATTACTAGTATTCTGCATCAAACATTTGCTCTAGAAAGCCAGTTTCAACGTCCTAAGGGCTAATCTTTAACCTCTATTTGAAAGAAGAAAGTGGAACTCATAAAGGCTAGCCCAATGCATTACTGGAAGGTATCATTAAATTTTCCAATTCAAATATTACATCTGAATAATTCAACGCATGTGCTGACACAGATATGGTTATTGCCTTGTGTGTGTAAACTTAATCCTACAAACTTAATTAGGCGACTGAAGGCTTTTATTAAATACCATAAGCTTAGCATCATGGAGTAGGCTTAAGACATTTCAATTTCATTGAAGAGATTCCTACAGCTTACTCAATTTTTCTGCTAGATTTTTTAGTAGAAAGGAACATTTATATCAATGTGAACTTTGACAGTTGCTTCCTGCAATTATTCAACACTTTCAGATTTTCTCTTTAGTCTCTACCCTATACGTTACTCTTTTTGCCTGGGACCTTTTTAATCCTTGAACATGGGCTTCTGCTAATAAAGGCACTTCTTGAATCTTCTTGTCACTAACAGTTTATTTACTGTACAACCATGGGGGATTATTATCCTATATCTTTTTGAACTTAAGATCTTTGCAAATTTCTTTGCATGATTTGTTACTAAAATTTTCAGGCGTTCACTGTGGTTTTGCTTTTCTTTCCTTCATTAATGAGCTTTGCTACTCATATCTCTCTCACATTTTTGAATTGAAGAATGCATGGTTTTTTTAAAGAATATTCGTTACTCAAACCTTGAATATGTTTTGTAGACCCCTGACTTTAAACTTTTATGAGTAGATTTAATATTGCAGGAGATTTTGCTTGCATGAACTTATATTTTTCTCCTTTCTACTGAGCTACAATGTATCATTTAATTCTTTTAATTCCTTGATACTAGTATCCTGGTTTTATGTTGCTTCTATTCTTTTGTGTCCATGTATGTATTACTGTATTTACATTCTTCTAACTGTTGTACGTATTTCCTCCTTTAATCTCTCCTCAGATTCAAGCTGTTGTCAAGAAGTATGATATCCTTTTCATCGCTGATGAGGTTCTGACATCCTATAATTGAAGAAAAGCTATAGAAGGCTCTTTCTCTTCTCAATGACAAGAAGAGCCATTATATATGTCCTCAATTAATATTTAATGTTATTTATTTTTTTGTTCTAGGTCATTACTGCTTTTGGTAGGCTAGGGACAATGTTTGGGTGTGATAAATTTAAGATCCAACCTGACCTTGTTTCCATTGCAAAAGTAAGTCTGAAGTATAGCCTATCGGACAATATATATATATATATATATATATATATATATATATATATATATATATATATATATATATATATATATATATATATATATATATATATATATATATATATTTCTTGCGACTAAATTCCCCTAAAAATTTGTTGGCATTGTAGGCCCTTTCATCAGCATACATGCCAATTGGTGCAATTCTTGTCAGTCCTGAAATAGTCGAAGTTATATATTCTCAAAGCAATAAATTAGGTAAGGTGTAGCACAACAACTGAAAGATTATCACATTGTTTCTTTTTCTGATTTGTAGTTTTTCTTTTATGATCTTTGTCATTTAATCATGATTCCTTGTGTGGTTAGGTTCATTTTCTCATGGATTCACGTACTCTGGGCACCCAGTGGCCTGTGCTGTTGCTTTAGAAGCACTTAAGATTTATAAGTAAGTTTGTATCTGCATCTGTATTTTTCCTTTTGTTGTTTCAATCTTTGGCTACTTGGTTCGAGCAATAGTGGCAAACTGTCAAGTTTTCGTAGGCTTCTCTCTTTGCACTATATATCCTTATTGAAAAAACTGAGTAAAGTTGCTGACATTATTGTACAATAAAATCAGCTAGAAGAGTTAAAACAGTAAAATTAAAGAGCTCTGAAAACAATAGGGAAGCTGAGCATGATTTCTACCCTCGAATGTCTTGATGTCTACGGAACTCATAATCCTGAACATGTTTTTCAGGGAAAGAAACATAGCTGAACATGTGCAAGCTGTCTCTCCCAGGTTCCAGGAGGGAATAAGGGCTTTTTCAGAAAGTCCCATCATCGGGGAGGTACAATTTTCACCAGGAATTTTTATAGGATTGCCATCTTGCATTATCTATGTCAATTTACTTGGGCACGCATATTTTTATTTATGATTTCACGATATGTGCATAACTCATGGAAACAACTGACTTCTACAGATACGTGGGACTGGTTTGATTCTTGGAACTGAATTCTCCAACAATAAATCACCAAATGACCCATTCCCTGCTGAGTGGGGTATGTTGCAGACGTACAACTTCTCTGAAATACAGTCAAAATTTTGGTGTTCTCTTGTAGGAATTGTGATGTTTCATTTGAATTCCAGGTGTAGGAGCAATATTTGGATCAGAGTGCGAAAAGCGTGGAATGCTCGTTCGAGTTGCTGGGGATAACATAATGATGTCTCCTCCCCTTGTAATATCACCGGATGAAGTTGAAGAGGTAAATTTATGTCTTGTAGATTTATCCAATACTAACTTCATGACTTAATAGTTAATACTTGGGTTAAAATTAAGGTACCAGTTACAGCCGAAGTACTAGGTATAACTGGGATTGGACTAGTATGTACTGAGTGTACTGGGGTATAACTCTGTATACATCGGTATTTTAGATTTTGATTAAAAATAATAGTAAATGTACACTCACTATTGTGAAAATGATTTTCCGAAGTCGTACAACATTGGATTAAGTTCAGGACATAATACCAACCGATCACATAGTTCTGTTCATCTGTCCTTTTGTTTGGACATTTCATTTGCAGTTTCTAACTTACCAAGTTTTAGTGAATTGAAGGGGTTCTTTTTTTTTTTTTTCCATTTCTTTTCCTGCTTCAGTTGGTAAGCATATACGGAGCAGCACTTAAGAGCACTGAGGAGAAGGTGGCAGAGCTGAAATATAAGAGAATCTGATCGCAAATCATGTCTTATTGAGCTTCTCCAAGACTGGATCCAGTATTTCCTTGTATCCGTTGTTAATACTGTGCAAAATATTCTATTTTTGTTTACAAAGAACTTCAGTAATCAAATAAGCAGGCTGATCAGAGAATAAAAGTGTTTATCCATCTTAGTTGGGATGTTCCAAATGTATGTATAACTAATGAAATCCAGTAGCGACCCGTCAACCTTTGTATAAACTTTGGTTAGATTAGTTGACCTTAGCTCACTTGGGTCATGTAATTTGACAAAAATCATGATTCATTGATTTGGGTCAAACTATATTCAATGCACGAGTATTTTAAAACATACAACATAAGTAATTGCTTTGCTATGAAAATATATTGATTTTATTATAGATTTTAAATATAATAAATTTGATAAATTTCTATGACATATCCAATAATTTGTATACATATTTATAAAAAAAAAATACGCGAGAAAATAAATCAGGAAGTAGAATTAGTTGAGTATCATAGCGTAGCACATGGAGAAAGATTTCATTTTTAGCAAATTAGATGTGATTCCTATCTGTTGTAAACAATTTTCAATAACCCATATTTTTTACTTTCTACTCCTAACAAACAAAAAAAATGCACAAGATTTCAGATTTATTTGAAACAAATTTAAAACATGGAATAAAAATGGCATTTTTCATGTTGTAATTTTGTTTACCAAAATGAAATGCATAATATTAGTCAAATGTTTTTTTTTCTATTAAAACCTAAATAGAAAGAATAGAGATCCATTCGCATGTTAGACCTAGTACATCCTTCAAATATCAATATCTGTCATGTATTGTATAATAGGCCATGTTCAACCTCATGAATTTTTTTTAAAAAAAATTCAAAACCTTATAAAATTATTTTTTTTAAAAAAAATAGAATACTTAAAGAACTCAGTATAAAATTAAAAATTAAATGATGACCTGTTCTACGTAGCCCACCATTTTGTCACCCCTGACTTGTGTTGTATTTGACCTAGCACACAACGTGTTAACATACAATGTGTCGTTTCTAGCCCAACTCATGTCATGGAAAATAAGCTCAACCCATCCTACCATACTTCATGTTGCCCATATTCTATTGATTAAATTCAACCTATAGCAGTGTTAGGGACGGAGAGATGCATGGTATAGTATCATATATAACCCTTAGCATAATCCTTGCAACTGACAAGGCTAGTTAATTATAGGGTGTTACCTAATGTTGTGTTGGTAGGTAATTTACTACTGGTATTGAAAATTTCAATATCTAGTATTTTGGTACCAATATCAAATTTCAATATCTACTATTTTTATATAAATATCAAAATTTTGTATATGATTGCAGGTACCTAGGTACTAATTCAATATTTTTTGAATTTATGAAGTACCAAAAATATATATGTTTATTTAATTATTTTTGTATACTTAAGTTACTCATCTCCACATGCCCGCATTGTCACCTATTGTTGCGTGCCTGTGTCACTAGGTGCTTGCATCATTGCCCATCGTCGCTTGCCTGTGTTGCTGCTCCTTTTCCTAGCTTCAAGGAATTGTTGATATTTTAGAAAATTGTCAAAATAAATTTTAGAAAGTTGGTTTTGATATTGATAAAAACTTTGGGATTTTGGTACTTGTACCAATTCTAAAAAAATACTAGTTCAAAAGTTCGATATTAATATAGATATTAAAATTCCAAATGCACACCCCTAGTTCCCATAACTTGCTTGCAGCTTTATGCATTTGTTCCTTGTTATGATTAAGCTGAATATTATCATCAAATATGTTCTTATCTAATGGAATGCTATTGGATCAAGTGACACAGACAATATTGAGAAAGGGATAGCTTTTTCCAATTGAAATGAAACATTTGATTCATGTAAAAGGAGAAAATTTATCATTTTTAGTTGTAAAGATACATGGCCATGAAAAAAGGGACTAGATGGAACAAAATTGATTGGGTGGTAGAGTTGTGGAAGTACTTTTTATTCTATATTTTAGATCTTAGCTCCATGGAACAATATGCTTCTACTGAAATATGAAAATTTTGAAGTTTTAGATCAAAATAATATGTATAGATGATATAAATAGCCTAAATGAGAATTCTTGAACAACAAACAACTAGAGTCTATTACTCATTACATCAAACAATTTCCATTAATGAAACCATGTAAATCCATCGAAGAATAAAAAATACACATGTTTGATGAAATGCTTGTTGCTATCTGCTCCAATAATGAATCATTGGTTTAATTGAATAACAAAAAAAATAGATAGATCTTTCTCTTCGTCTCAGGTCGATAGATCTTCTCAATGAGAAGATCCCCCATATGAATAATATATATTCCAATTGATCGAGCCTAATTCGAATTATTTTGTTTTGAAGCAAAGATATCCACAAAACAGAGTGGTATTGTTGGGAAACCTCGGGGATATTTTACAATTTTCAGAGATAGAGATTACACAAAACATTGCACAGCGGAAGCAATATCCCTGAAAAGAGCTGGTCCCAAAAACCCAGTGAAGATCGCATGCGAGAGAGTCGACACGATGAGATAGAATATACCTTAAAGCAAGATGAGGCTGATGTCGTGATAGGCGCTCAAGCGTGCGCCCTCTGCAGTTTCACATACACGGATGTCTCGAGTCCTCTTCTTCCACGCACGGTGCTTTCTTCACAACTTGTGCCACCTCCAATGAGTATGCGCCAAGGATGAAGATGAGGAGAAGCCGCCAAGAATAATTCCTTCTTGCGCCAAGAGGAGGAGAAGAAGAATTGGTTGCGGCTATGGAAGAGAGGAAGAGAACTTGTGCCAAGAGCCTCCAAACTTTCGCCCCTCTCTATTGCTCACGCCTCCAAGGAATAAGTATATTGAGAGGGGGCAACAAGGGTCTCTTTTATAGGGCAAGAGGCGGCTAGGGTGATGGCTAGGATCATGCCAAGTGGGCGGCTAGGATGAGAGGGTTTGTAGTAAGAAAAGTCTCCAAGAGTTTACCATAAACTCATTCAACCTTGCTATATTTGCCAAGGCCTTGCCTTGCGCCCCAAGCAATGCCATAGAGGTATGCTTTCCACGAATAGATCAAGGGGCTAGGCGCCAATTCCTTCCATAGAAGCAAAAGGCGCCTCCCTCACCCCATTATGCCCTTAGGCGCCAATGGGGTGAGTTTTCTCCCCATTATACCCATTTAGCCCTTCTTCTCTTCATGACAACTTACTAGTGAGCCCAACTTAGCAATGGGCCTAGCCCAAAGTCCATTACCCATGTTAATCAAGCTATTGGATCCAATCCATCTTAGCCCAAGGTTAAATGAGACTAACCATGGTTAATTTGGCCAATATGCCAAAAACAGAAGTTGGCTCCAATAAGTTTCTTCCAACTCATCAGGCCCATTGGCGTTGATGAAATCTTCAGAATAGATCCGAGTTATCCAATAACTCGATCATAAGGCTTTCCGATCAATACGAGAACTCAAGTATCAAGGTGTGTGACCCTGTAGGTTCCTCTGACGCTGGCAGTGTTGATCAAAGATCACCACAAGCAGTGACTGGCACCTAGCAGTGCATCGCTGCTACCTAGGTCATTGGAATGGATATCGACATCGACATCCCCATCATCGCAATCAGGTACAGATGCATTCCAGTCTCTTTGCCGAACTGATATCCGATTGGACAAGTGTGTCACCACTTGTTTTCATCCAATCTCATGTCTATGACTAAATCAGGTCTCACCTGGGTATGGCCATACACTTTCAGTCATAGAACCATAGAGGAGCTCCATGGATATCATGCTTCCCTTAGAAAGGGGCAAATCCTCTGTCTGTCTATTGACATTTCTCATATGGGTTGTGACATGCTCAATGACAACTGTTATTATCCCCCAACTACGGCGAGGTGTTAGGTTGTATCAAAGCATATCCCTAACCATATAGAATGGCCAATGACCTCAAGTCAAAGGATCAATGCATCTCCTATCACTTGTGAAGATAACTTGTGACACCAAGTTATTGCCTCACAGCGGGTCGATCCAGTATATCCACCACTGATATACCCATATGTCTGCGTTAGCACCTCGTGCCTAACCAGCCCATATACCAGTCTCACAAGTACCAGAGCTATCCCATATCCACTCAGGTACATCGATTGGGGACTATCATTTGAGCACAGATCCAATCTGTCTCCAGGAACATTATCATATAAGTACACAATCGCAGTTGTAAGCAAATATAGATAATGACAATGCTAGAATGATATAAAATATCAACGTCAAGTAGTACAATGATGGACCAAAACTAGGTCCTAGGGCATATACACCAACAATCTCCCACTTGCACTAAGACCTAGAGGTTGAGAAATCTCAACCCCATATCTCTAGCGTGACCATCATGCTTCTACTGCGCCAAAGTCTTGGTCAATGGGTCTGCCAGATTGTTCTCTGTGTCAACTCTGCTAATCTTGACATCACCTCTGTCGATGATCTCTCTGATCAGGTGAAATCTCCTAAGTATGTGTTTGGATTTTTGATGAGACCGTGGTTCCTTGGCTTGTGCAATTGCTCCATTGTTATCACAGGAGATTTCAATGGGATCCACTGCACTGGGAACCACCTGAAGTTCAGAAATGAACTTCCTTATCCAAACAGCTTCTTTGGCTGCCTCAGAAGCGGCCACATACTCAGCCTCGGATGTAGAATCAACTATAGTGGATTGCTTGAAGCTTTTCCAGCATACAGCGCCTCCATTCATCTTGAACACATAGCCGGCCTGCAATCTGAAGTCATCAGGGTCAGACTGGAAAGACACATTAGTGTAGCCCTGCATACTGAGCTCTTCCTATCCCCCATAGACTAGAAACAAATCCTTAGTTCTTCTCAGATACTTCAGGATGTTCTTTACAGCCACCCAGTGCTGCACTCTAGGATTGGATTGGTATCGGCTGGTTATGCTCACAACATAAGCCACATCTGGTCTAGTACACAACATTGCATACATGATCGATCCCATTGCCGAAGCATAAGGCACTCAACTCATGTCATCCCTCTCAGCCTGTGTGGTGGGACACTGGCTCTTTGAGAGAGTAAAGCTATGTCTCATTGGAAGGTACCCTTTCTTGGATTGCTCCAAGTTGAACCTCTCTAGGACCTTATCAATGTAGGTACTCTGACTAAGGGCTAGGAGCCTCTTGGATCTATCTCGGTAGATCCTCACGCCTAGGATATAGGCGGCCTCCCCTAAGTCCTTCATCTCAAAACACTTCCCTAACCATGTCTTCACAGCTTGAAGACTAGGGATGTCGTTCCCGATGACCAGTATGTCATCGACATACAAGAGTAGAAAAGTCACCAAGCTCCCATTGAATTTTCTGTATACACAGGCGTCATCTTCGCTTTTGATAAAGCTATAATCTCTCACGGCTTCATCAAATCGAAGATTCCAACTTCGAGATGCTTGCTTTAATCTATAAATGGATCTCTTTAGCCTGCATACCTTATTGGCTTCTGCAGGATGGATGAAGCCATCAGGTTGTGTCATATATACATCCTTAGTTAGCTTCCCGTTAAGGAACGCTGTCTTTACATCCATCTGCCATATCTCATAGTCATGATATGCAGCTATAGCAAGCAGAATCCTAATGGATTTGAACATAGCAACTGACGAAAAGGTTTCATCATAGTCCACCCCGTGGACTTGTTTGAATCCCTTAGCCACTAGTCTACCTTTATAGGTAACTACATTCCCATCCATGTCTGTCTTCTTCTTGAAGATCCATTTACACCCTATGGATTTTACCCCATTAGGTAGCTCAACCAAATCCCAGACTTGGTTAGCTGACATGGAGTCCATCTCGGATCGCATGGCCTCAAGCCATCTCTCGGAGTCCGGTCCACTAACTGCCTCTTCATAGGTATTGGGTTCATCCTCAATGATGAATATTCCATTGTGTTGGGTCACAGCGACCCATACCTTTCAGGTACACGACGAATCCTCCCAGACCTACGTGGGGCCTGTGTTTGAGCCTCTGGTTCCCATCAACCGGTGTAGGTGGCTCAGGTTCCATCTCTGTGTCTTGTGGTTGCACTTGGACCTCGTCCAAGTCTAACTTCCTCCCACTAACTTCTTTCATGAGAAACTCTTTCTCTAGAAAGACAGCACCCCGAGCAATAAAAACTTTGTTCTCGGTGGGAACAAAGAAGTAGTAACCCTTAGTTTCCTTAGGGTACCCCACAAACATGCATTTATCAGATCTAGGTTCTAGCTTGCTAGAATCCTGATGCTTGACATAAGCCTCACATCCCTAGATCTTGATAAAAGATAAATTAGGGCATCTCCCACTCCATACCTCATATGGAATCTTTGAGACACTCTTAGATGGAACATTGTTCAGTATTAGAGAAGCTGTTTGAAGTGCATGCCCCCAGAATGAGGGAGGTAGAGTTGCATGACTCATCATACATCAAACCATGTCCAACAAAGTTCGATTTCTCCTTTCAGACACACCATTCCATTAGGGTGTTCCAGGAGGAGTGAGTTAGGATAGAATCCCACACTCTTTTAGATAGTCAAGGAACTCACCGCTCAGGTACTCTCCACCACGATCTGATCGAAGAGCCTTAATGGATCTACCAAGCTGGTTCTCTACTTCATTCTTGAACTCCTTGAATTTCTCAAAGGATTCAGATTTATGTCTCATCAAGTAGACATAACTATATCTACTGAAATCATTAGTAAAGGTAATGAAGTAGTTGTGTCCTCCTCTAGCTTGTTTATTGAATGACCCACACACATCGCTATGTATGAGATCCAACAAACCTCCTGGCCTCTCACCAATTTTGGTGAAGGGCGCCTTTGTCATTTTTCCTAACAAACAAGGCTCACATGTATCAAATTCCTCTAAGGAACTTGAATCTAATAACCCATTTGCATGGAGTTGTTGAATGCGATTCTTGTTTATATGGGCTAAGCGACAATGCCATAGGAAAGCACCAACTGAACCACTCAGTTTGGTCCTTTTATTATTTATGTTACAAATAGAGTTATCCATGTCTAACACATATAGACCATTGCACAAAGTACCCTTCCCATAGAACATATTTGAAAATGAAAAAGAACAAGAGTTCTTATTTATTTCAAACTTAAATCCCTTCTTTGCCAAGCAAGGAATGGATACAATGTTCTTAGTAAGTGAAGGTACATAATAGCAATTATCTAACTCTAACTGAAGTCCAGATGGCAGGGAGAGAGTCAAAACTCCTACAGCAACAGCAGCAACCTGTGCCCCGTTTTCAACTCGTAGGTCAATCTCTCCAGCCCGTACTGATCTAATTTTCTTGAGCCCCTGCATATTTGTACAAATATGAGCTCCACATGCGGTATCCAATACCCATGACATAGAAGTAGAAAGGTTGACTTCTGTAACATAAATACCTAAACTAGAAGCTAAGGCCAACCCTTTCTTCTCCTCATTCTGAAGTTGCTTGCAGTCCCTCCTCCAGTGACCCTGCTCGCCACAGTGGAAGCACCTCTGGTCCTTTGACTTCCTCGCCTTTTTCTTCAGTGCCTTGGTAGGACCCTTGGCACCACCCTTGGCATGTGCCTTACCCTTTTTCTTCATCTTCTTGGCCATAGGGACCAAAAGAACAGAATTAGGTTTGATCTTTACCATCTCACGCTCGGCTGTCTGGAGCATATTCATTAGTTCCTCCCGTGTGCACTCAATCCGGTTCATGTTGAAATTTATGATAAACAGACTGAAGCTAGGGGGCAGGGAATGCATAATAAGATCCACAACCAGCTCG
The DNA here is from genome assembly GCA_027563935.2 of Costus lasius. Lineage (NCBI taxonomy): Eukaryota > Viridiplantae > Streptophyta > Magnoliopsida > Zingiberales > Costaceae > Costus > Costus lasius. The sequence goes on along the minus strand of CM050450.1, from coordinate 103,788,317 downwards.
TTATCTATGGCGTGTCCCAGCCTCCTGAGATGATCCACGTTCCCAATCAACTTGAGAACATGGGGTCTCATTGGTGCACCCTCAGATAACTTACACCGAAAGACTACTTTGGCAGTGTCAAATCTCTCAGTTCTAGCCTGAGCCTGGAACATCTATTTCAAATGAGTGATCATCTGAAAAGCGTTATGCTCCTCAAATTGCACCTGAAGTTCAGGTGCCATAGTGGCCAGCATGAGACATGATACCTCCATAGAGTCATCCTGATGCTTTCTAAAAGCATCCCTATCTGCTGCTCAGGCATTAGGCGGAGAAGGCGCCGGAAGAGCCTGCTCTAGGACATACAACTTCTTCTCGAACTTGAGGGCTATCCTCAAGTTCCGATTCCAGTCCATAAAGTTGGTTCCAACCAACTTATCCTTATCAAGGAGTGATCGCAATGTCAATCCGCTATTATTTGTTGCCATTGATCTACAACAATCAAGAAACAGCAGACTTAGTACTACTTCAAATCATTTAAACTGGACTTGTTTTAAATGATTATGGCTCTCACTATTTTAATCGAATTGACAACCCACAAAGTCAATCGGGAAGTTTAAGACTTCCTAGTGAGATGGGATCCTCATTCCACATTAGGCTTCACGTCCCACGAGGGTGGGATGAGATGCACAAAGTAACCCATGCTTCCTAAGGTGGGCACGCCGGCCGATTGCTCCAAACAATTCCCCTTATTGAGACAGTCTAGGAATTTCATGTCCAGCGAGGGCTGGATACAGCATGAAACCCTAACCTCTCAACGATGCCTCTAGAGTTCTAGCATATGCCCAGCACATGTGGAAATCTAGTCAAGTCCATTCCTAACCATTATGCCTAAGGCCAACGAGTTTCCTTGCGAAGGCACGCCTGATTAAAATGGACTGGGGAAACCATTGCCACCACACACTTTCTAAAGATAAGTGGGTGTGTTCAACGAGGGTGGGAAACAGTTCACAACACCACTAATCGATAGCTTAGTGAGGGCTACGCGTTAGAAGGCTACTAGACTTGATATTTATTTTATGAGGGTTTTTGAGGTCTCATCTATTTTATCTTATGTTTAACATTACAGGCATGCAATCCTATAGTGATAACATAACGATAAAACAGGCATGCTTTAGCAGATATCGAAAGCAATAAATAAATGATGTGATCATAGCCTATTCAAGACATTGAACCAACCCATGCCAAAAGGAGGTTCAACTCTTGACCTAGGATTCAAGCCCCAAAGACAAGACCTAACCTAGCCGACCTCTAACTTGAACTTCAAGGTTGGCTTCAAGGTCCTCCTTAATATGGTTTAGCACACAAACCCTAGAGGTGTCCCTCATGGGATCGGCCAATGCCAAGAGTCTTTCTCCATAGATGATGCGCCACCATGCAAGGAGCCAAGATGGCTAGCTCTCAAACCCTAGGGTTTGGCCATACCATCTTGTGCCACTCCTCCATGCGCCATCAAGCATGCATGCGCTAGGGTTCCATGTGGTTGCGCCCTAATCTTCTTCTTCTTATTGCAAAAATAAAAGAAAAGAAAAGCAGCACGTAGACCTCACAAAGATACATCACAGGCACGCAAAGGAGCTTGACTCATGATCACAACATTATGTACAAGCAAGGTACCTACACATGCAGTTCTACATGCTCATGAAAAATATAAAATATAAAATTTTACTTTTTCATAAAACCAGTCTCTTTTCCTCATTTTTTTCTCACAAATCTTTTAGTTATTTGCGATCTATTTTTTATGATGATTTCAAAAATCCTCTCGGCTGGTAATTTTGTCAGATCAAGAGACTCGGCCAGTCCGAAGACACAATGCCCGTCCTACTTGACAAAACCATGTGCGCCTTTGATCCTTAAATCATGCAAGAAAAATAACCCAAAAATCCAAAAGAGATTGAAAAGATGATAGAAACAAGAAACCCTAATTTTTCCTACTTAGAAAAATCGTTTGCTATGTGATCATGCAATTTGCGAAAATTGAGATATAGCATGTGAGCATGGAAAAGTATGAAATTACATCGTTCGAGTCTCGCAAATCGCTCTGATACCACTATTGGGAAACCCTGGGGATATTTTACAATTTTCAGAGATAGAGATTACACAAAATATTGCACAGCGGAAGCAATATCCCCGAAACGAGTCGGTCCCAAAAACCCAGTGAAGATCGCATGCGAGAGAGTCGACACGATGAGATAGAATATACCTTAAAGCAAGATGAGGCTGATGTCATGATAGGCGCCCAAGCGTGCGCCCTCTGTAGTTTCACACACACGGATGCCTCGAGTCCTCTTCTTCCATGCCTGGTGCTAGCCTCGGGAAGAAGATCCAAGCCTTAGTATACTTTCTTCACAACTTGCGCCACCTCCAATGAGAATACGCCAAGGATGAAGATGAGGAGAAGCCGCCAAGAACAATTCCTTCTTGCGCCAAGAGGAGGAGAAGAAGAATTGGTTGCGGCTATGGAAGAGAGGAAGAGAACTTGCGCCAAGAGCCTCCAAACTTTCGCCCCTCTCTATTGCTCACGCCTCCAAGGAATAATTATGTTGAGAGGGGGCGACAAGGGTCTCTTTTATAGGGCAAGAGGCGGCTAGGGTGATGGCTAGGATCATGCCAAGTAGGCGGCTAGGATGAGAGGGTTTGTAGTAAGAAAAGTCTCCAAGACTTTACCATAAACCCATTCAACCTTGCTATATTTGCTAAGGCCTTGCCTTGCGCCCCAAGCAATGCCATAGAGGTATGCTTTCCATGAATAGATAAAGGGGTTAGGCGCCAATTCCTTCCATAGAAGCAAAAGGCGCCTCCCTCACCCCATTATGCCCTTAGGCGCCAATGGGGTGAGTTTTCTCCCCATTATACCCTTTTAGCCCTTCTTCTCTTCATGAAAACTTATTAGTGAGCCCAACTTAGCAATGAGCCTAGCCCAAAGTTCATTACCTATGTTAATCAAGCTATTGGATCCAATCCATCTTAGCCCAAGGTTAAATGAGGCTAACCATGGTTAATTTGGCCAATATGCCAAAAATAGAAGTTGGCTCTAATAAGTTTCTTCCAACTCATCAGGCCCATTAGCACTGATGAAATCTCCAGAATAGATCCGAGTTATCCAATAACTCGATCATAAGGCATCCCGATCAATACGAGAACTCAAGTATCAAGGTGTGTGACCCTGTAGGTTCCTCTGACGCTAGTAGTGTTGATCAAAGATCACCACAAGCAGTGAGTGGAACCTAGCAGTGTGATGTCTCGTATTTATATAGTCCTTTTAACTACTATTTCCCAGTAAATTGAGACATATTTTGATGCTTCTACAGCTCTTCTTAGCTTATTTCACTAATTTTCTTCAGAAGCTTCACTACTTGTTATATTTGTTAAATGCAGAACAATTCACTCATTTCTAGAGCTATACGGACGCACAACCACATCCCCGAGTGAAATCCAAACTCATGACAAGACAAATAACTTCAGACGAGAGCTAGGAGACACATGCCAGCTAAAGAAGACACACGCCAGCTCAAAGGAACACACGCCATCTACAAGCATTAATGAGCCACATTCCTGAATGTGGTTTTATTGAAGAGATTCATGAATGGTGCATTATTGAAGGGATTCATGAATGGCGCATCATTAAAGAGGATCATGAAGTGGCGCATCCTTGAAAGGGCACCTTGAAGAGGTGCCTACTTGAAGAGGCACCTTGAAGTGGCGCATCCTTGAAAGGGCACCTTGAAGAGGTGCCTCCTTGAAGAGGCACCATGAAGAGGTGCCTCCTTGAAGAGGCACCATGAAGAGGCACCTTGGAGACTATAAGAAGTGGAGTTCTCTCATGAGAAAGGGGGGTCGGCAGTTGTGGACGGTGAGAAGGGAATTGCTCTCAAGAGTTCAAGGCTTGAATCCAAGGCAAGAGTTACACCATTCCGAGAAGAGGAGACGACTTGAAAGGAGAAGAGAAAGGAGTTTGTCTTAATTTCTTTTCCCTTCTTGAATAGTTCGATTCCTTTACATCCTAAATTGTAAATCTTGCATTTGAGGTAATCATGTCTGTAGTAGCTTAAAACCTCTATCGGGATTCGGGTGTAGCTCGTCTTTTGAATTATAAGTACCTATGTTAAGAATTGCTTAGTGAGAAATCTTTCGAAATCATTTGATCTTGTTTATCTCAATTGTGATTATCGTTTCTTGGCCAAAATGATTCTCACCTTAGTCATTTGTAGTAATAACTGAGAGGTGAATTACAATCGACGCATTCTCCTCGATCAATCTTGTGTGCTCTATTGCGAGAGTCGTAAAACACACTTGGGGAATCTTGGTGTCCTGTTTCACACGATCTTCCACTGCTTAGTCCACCGCGAGAGTAGGAGACTAACTAAGTGGATCGTGGAGTTGTCCACCACGAGAGTAGGAGACGAACTCAGTTATTGAGTCGCGCACCCGAGAGGGGCATGGCTCAAGAGGACACTTCCTTGGTTTTCTAAGATTATCAAAGCAATATATTTCAAAACACTTATAAGTTCAATGACGTGGTGAAACCCGAGATCCCGATATCTCTTCCATCGTTACAACTTTCATTCTACTACGCTTTCTTAAGTTTGATTAGTTGCTACAAACCACAACTTTAATCACTTAGCTAACAAGAATCAGAAGATTCAGTACTTGACGATCCGTCCCTGTGGAAATGATATCTTACGTACTACATCGGCAAGCCATGCGCTTGCGGATACCTTGCAACACAGTGCATCGCTGCTACCCAGGTCATTGGAATGGATATCGACATCGACGTCCGTATCATCGCAATCAGGTACAGATGCATTCCAGTCTCTTTGCCGAACTGATATCTGATTGGACAAGTGTGTCACCACTTGTTTTCATGCAATCTCATGTCTATGACTAAATCAAGTCTCACCTGGGTATGGCCATACACTTTCAGTCATAGAACCATAGAGGAGCTCCATGGATATCATGCTTCCCTTAGGAAGGGGCAAATCCTCTGTCTGTCTATTGACCTTCTCATATGGGTTGTGACATGCTCAATGACAACCGTTATTACCCCCCAACTACGGCGAGGTGTTAGGTTGTATCAAAGCATATCTCTAACCATACAGAATGGCCAATGACCTCAAGTCAATGGATCAATGCATCTCCTATCACTTGTGAGGATAACTTGTGACACCAAGTCATTGCCTCACAGTGGGTCGATCTAGTATATCCACCACTAATATACCTATATGTCTGCGTTAGCACCTCGTGCCTAACCAGCCCATATACCAGTCTCACAAGTACCAGAGCTGTCCCATATCCACTCAGGTACATCGACTGGGGACTATCATTTGAGCATAGATCCAATCTATCTCTAGGGACATTATCATATAAGTACACAATCGCAGATGTAAGCAAATATAGATAATGGCAATGCCCGAATGAAATAAAATATCAACGTCAAGTAGTACAATGATGGAGCAAAACTAAGTCCTAGGGCATATACACCAACAATCTCCCACTTGCACTAAGACCTAGAGGTTGAGAAATCTCAACCTCATATCTCTAGCGTGACAGTAATGCTTCTGCTGCGCCAAAGCCTTGGTCAATGGGTCTGCCAAAATTGAAGTAGATTTTGCAATATTTGATAAAAAGGCATAAAAATAAGCAAAGTAGTAATAATATGACAGAAAAAGATATATAAAATGACATGAAATTTACTATAAATTTCGGTGTCATCAAACACATAAGGCTCAAACTTTGCTTGTCCTCAAGCAAATAAATAGAATAAATAACTCTACTATGGAAAATATGCCTTTTTATGAAAAATAAATTTCTAAAATATAATCACTCATGAAATATTCCATCAACTTTTTACACAAAATTTCAGATAAATACATCATCCTCTGAATTTAATATTTAAGATCCACAACTTTAATCAAATAAAACTTCGCAACTCGCATAATAAAAAGAATTTCAATCTCATGATTTCACCCAAGTTTTAGTTTAAATCTATCATACTTTTGTTTACAGGAATAGGATATCCAAAATCTTTTTCCACTCATTATTATTATTATTATTATTATTACTTTTTTTATGTGTTTTTGATGATATGTACCCACATAGATACACACTTTTTATTTGGACTTCAACTCTTATCTTTGGTACCACTATCAATTTTACGCAGTGCCAAGTAGAGGAGTCATGTTCTTTTTCTTTCTCTCTTTTTTTTACAGACTTCAACGCTTGTCTTAGGTATCACTGTCAATTTTGCACAGTGCCAAGTAGGGGAGTCTCTCACTTTTTTTTGTGGATTTTGGATTCTTTCTCCCCAACAAATAATAAAATAGACTAAACATCAACTAAGTTAATCAATTGACATCAATTCAAAAATTACACTCATATGCTCATTTTATTCAAGAAAGATGCTTCACCCTTAGATTGCATTCATCAAACAATATATCTACCCAAAAATCCTTATGCATCAATCAATGAAGAATTTCAACAAGTAGATATATATTGAAGAAATAAATTTAACATAATAGGTATATCTCCATTCATAGGCATGCATGCATGAACATTCATCATGATATATAATAAAAATCTACCCATCTCTCATCACATGGATTCATGTCATAAAATTTTTAAACATCAAAATATGTCAAAATCAATGCAAAAGGTGTGAAGCATGAAACTCAAACAATCATAATCAAAAGTGTGACATGATAGACTCAAGCAACCTCATAGAATAGAAATCCCAGTGAATGATATATCTAAAGCAAATCAAGGATGCAACCATATGAAATAGTCATGAATTCAAGAGAGTGCAAATGTTACTCACAAAACTATATAGCAAGCATCTAACCAAAAATACATAAGGCTCAGATCAAAAATAGTCTCTAAAAAAATAATAATGATAAAAATAATTTTCTCAAAGAAGAATCAGAGATATCATCGGTAGTCCAAGAGACTGTGCTAGTAGGAAAAGCTGATGCATGTGAGAAACAGAGGTGGAACAAATGCTAGCTGAAGAGCTGCTAGCAATGATGATGATGGTGCCGACAGTAGAGTGTGTAATCTTTAGTGGCCTGCTAGAGAATACAGTCCTGGAGGTGAGATCGTCGGCCGGTGGGTGCCAGAGATAATGCTGCATAGATAAAAAAAATCAGTCACTAATGAAGAGTCTGCTACATAAATAAATAAAATCAATAGAATAAGAGGTAGTAGAAGAAGTAAGAGTCTGCAGATGGTATAATCCAGTGTCGACGGCTGGAAACAGTTATTTTAGAGGCAAATGCTGAAAAGTCCCCTTCAAGGGGGAGCGAAACCCTAATAGGCGCATGTGTAAAATTTTTCATTGCGGAAGCTTGGGTTTCAATGATCGCATGTATGTTTCATTGATCAACTTATATAAACTTGCATAGATTGGAAGAGATTCATACCATGGCCATCGCTTGGATGGAGATTTGGAAGCAAGAGGACGATGAGGTTCTCCTCCAAAGTGTGCGCACACGAGATGAGACTTAGCCTACTCCTTGTTGCTCCTTGTGCTAGCAAGGCTCCAAGAATCCTGATCGCTTGAGGGAGAAGAGATGATGTCTCTAGCTTGGCCGAGTCTCTCCTTGTCGTCCACCCTTTTCTCCACACGCGAAGACGTCGAGAGGAAGAGGCAAAAAGGGCGAGAATCGGATGAGTGCTCTCGAACGTGAGGTGAGTTAACTATTTTGGAAAACGCCTCTTCCAAAAATAGTAAAAACTTCACTTCATGCGTTCACGCATTCATGAACCATGCGCTCATTCAAGGCAAACCGCCCAAAGCGCCATCAAGCCTTTGAACCATGCGTTCACCTATGTGAACCGGTTCAAGCCATTCGGTTCAACCCAATTTGGTTCAAAGACCAAATCAAACCAAGCCTTGGTCCAGATCACCTAAAACCCTAAGGTTCATGATCTAACCGTTCATCTCTTGATGCCCTTGATCTCATCGATCTAGCATCAACTCTCTCGATCGAAGCTTACCGATCTCAAGCCCTAATCAATCAAACATGATCAGACCAGATCTCACTTACAATCAGAGTTTAAATCCCTTTAAACTGAACCAAAACAATTCAGTCCACACGATCTGACTTAAGTAAGCCATATCATCAAATTGTGCGACCCTGAGGGTTTCCTTTAAATGTCGGTAACGATAACTTACGTTATCACGATCAGTGAGGGGTATCTAGCAACACATCACTGTCTCCCGATATAAAGGAAAGAGTCTTCCAAGACTACACCCAAACCACAGCACAAGTGTGAATCTATTTCACAAGGCATACTTGTTTCCCTTGCCACTGGATGTTCTTATTGGACAAGCGTGTCAAGCCTGTAGCTCCAATATGATGAGCATGATTAGATCAGATGAACATAGTCACCTGGGTATGGCCATACACTTTCTCAATCATCTCATCCAGGGGGCCCCTTTAGAACATCACACTCCTTAAACAAGGAGACGGCAATCCTGTATCTATCACTAGTGCCCTAACCTGACTCATGATCATCATCCAAGATAGTCTATAATCATTATGTTTCAAATGATATTGAACTACCTCAAAACAATGACAATCATCATTTAGAAACACAAGTGATCTCAAGTCAGAGGACATTATGCCACTTGTTGCAAACAAGGATTATTCACATTGTGACAAGCAATTGAATATCCTAGTAGGGTCTGTCCAGTACATCTAATGTACCCATGAGTCTACATCTTATTCCATGCTCGAAGCATCCTATAAGATTAGAACACATATTAGTCTCAATCATATCAAGGCTGTCTCATGTTCACCAAGATATCTCGACTAAGGACTTCATTGCATGTCAGCCTAGCTGAACAGCATTGAGACATTATTCAGAAGCACACTTATTGCAGCAGACAATGTAACAAACTGAATAACAACCATTGCCTTTATAAACATAAGAGTTTATACATGATACTGAAAGAATCCCAAGGCCTCAAACATTAGCCTTAAGGGCATACCCCAACAATCTCCCACTTGCACTTAATCTAATGGTTGAGAAATCTCAAACCCATATTATTACAGTGCTTCTCATGCTTCTGCTGCGCCAGAGGCTTGGTAAGCGGGTCAGCCAGATTGTCATCTGTATGAACCTTGCAGATTTTGATCTCGCCACGATCAATGATCTCCCGGATCAAGTGAAACCGTCTCTGTATGTGCTTGGACTTCTGGTGCGACCGTGGTTCCTTTGCTTGTGCGATTGCTCCAGTGTTATCACAGAAGATAACCAAAGGATCTGCACTCGAAGGAACAACACCAAGTTCCTGAACGAACTTGCGAATCCACACTGCCTCCTTAGATGCTTCCGAGGCTGCAACATACTCGGCTTCCGTTGTGGAATCAGCAACGATAGACTGTTTGAAACTTTTCCACACCACTGCTCCTCCATTCAAGCTAAAAACATAGCCTGATTGCGATCGAAAATCATCCTGGTCAGATTGGAACGAAGCGTCAGTATATCCTTCAATACTGAGTTCTTCCTGACCTCCATATATCAAGAACATATCTTTGGTCCTCCGAAGATATTTCAAAATGTTCTTGACCGCAATCCAGTGCGCCTGACCTGGATTACTTTGGAATCGACTGGTCACGCTTAACCCGTAAGCGACGTCTGGGCGAGTACACAACATCGCATACATAATGGACCCAATAGCCGAAGCATAAGGCATATTGTCCATTTCATCTTTCTCAGTCTGTGTTTGTGGACACTGACTCTTTGAAAGATTCAGACCATGTCTGACTGGAAGATATCCTCTTTTAGAATTCTCTAAATGAAATCTCTCCAGGACTTTATCGATGTAAGTACTTTGGCACAGCCCGAGAAGCCTCTTAGATCTATCCCTGTAGATCTTCACACCTAATACATAGGCTGCTTCTCCTAAATCTTTCATCTGGAAATATTTTCTTAACCATGCTTTAACAGCATGCAGTTCAGGAATATCGTTTCCAATGATTAAGATATCATCGACGTAGAGGACTAGGAAAGTAATTACGCTCCCACTAAACCTCTTATATACACACGGGTCATCTTCATTCTTGATGAAACCAAATTCACAGATTGATTCATCAAAACGAATATTCCAGCTCCTAGATGCTTGCTTAAGTCCATAAATGGACTTCTTTAACTTGCATATTTTATGACGATCTGATGGATTAGTGAAACCTTCAGGTTGTGTCATATACACATCCTCATCCAGTTTTCCATTAAGGAAAGCAGTCTTCACATCCATTTGCCAGATCTCGTAATCATAATATGCCGCTATCGCAAGTATAATCCGAATAGACTTGAACATGGCTACAGGAGAGAAAGTTTCATCATAATCTATCCCGTAGATTTGTTTGAAACCTTTCGCAACTAGCCTGCCTTTATAGGTAACCACGTTACCATCCATGTCAATCTTCTTCTTGAAGATCTATTTACAGCCTATAGGGATAACTCCCAGAGGCGGATCAACCAAATCCCAGACTTGGTTATCTGACATGGAGTCCATCTCGGCTCGCATAGCTTCAAGCCATCTAGCTGACTCCGGTCCACTGACCGCATCCGCATAAGTGAGGGGTTCATCATGATCAATGATGTAGACTCCGTCATAGCGCTCAGGCTGTCGACGGATCCTACCCGATCTTCGCGGTTCCCGTGATATCTGAGCCTCAGGTTGTTCAATAACCTGCTCAACTGGCTCAGGCTCATCCAACTGTGCTTGACTACTTTGTCCTTCCTCTGGATTCTCATCCAGCTTTATTTCTCTCCCACTGGCCTCTTGCAGAAAAAACTCCTTCTCAAGAAAAATGGCCGTCCGAGCAACAAATACCTTGTTCTCTTTGGGATCGTAGAAATAATAACCCTTAGTTTCCTTAGGGTAACCGACAAAGATGCATTTCTCAGATCTGCTCTCTAGTTTCCCAGAGGCGAGCTTTTTGACATAAGCCTCGCAACCCCAGATCTTAATAAATGTCAAGCTCGGCTATTTCCCATACCATAATTCATATGGCGTCTTTGAAACTGCCTTGGATGGCACTCGGTTTAGTACCTTTGCAGCTGTTTCCAGTGCAAAACCCCAAAAGGAGTAAGGTAGAGTAGCCTGACTCATCATAGAACGAACCATATCCAATAAGGTTCTGTTCCTCCTTTCGGACACACCATTCCATTGCGGTGTTCCTGGTGGAGTGAGCTGTGAGATAATCCCACACTCCTTCAGATAGTCAGTAAATTCTCGACTTAGGTATTCTCCACCTCGATCAGAACGAAGTGCCTTGATATTTCGGCCTAGCTGATTCTGTACTTCATTTTTGAACTCTTTGAACTTGTCAAAAGATTCACTCTTATGTCTCATTAGATAGACATACCCATATCTACTGAAATTATCAGTAAAGGTAATGAAGTACGAATAGCCACCTCTGGCATGTTTACTAAATGGCCCACACACATCACTGTGTATAAGGTCAAGTAAACCTGAAGCCCTTTGACCTTTGTGAGGAAAAGGAGACTTCGTCATTTTGCCCATTAAACAAGCTTTGCATGTATCAATCTCCTCATAGGAGAATGATCCCAGCAGTCCATGATCATGCAACCGCTTAATGCGCTTCTTGTTAATATGGCCTAAACGACTATGCCATAACAAGGTGCTGTCATCAGCATACTTGGCTTTCTTATTATCAATATTTTGTATAGAATATTCCATGTCCAACATGAATAAGCCATTGTTAATTGAACCAGTAGCATAAATAATATTATCTAAAGAAATAACACACTTTGAAATATTGCATTCAAAGGAAAATCCTTTCCTGACAAGAGCAGGAATAGAGATAATATTTTTGGTAATGCTAGGTACAAAATAACAATTGTTTAATTCCAATACAAGTCCAGATGGTAATGAGATGTAATAGTCTCCTACAGCAACAGCAGCAACCCGTGCCCCGTTTCCAACTCGTAGGTCCACCTCATGCTGTCCCACCTGTCTTCTTCTCTTGAGTTCCTGTACATTTGAACAAATGTGAACTCCACATGCAGTGTCCAACACCCATGAAATAGAAGAAGAAGATATCATGACCTCAGTCACAAATATACCTGAGCCAGAAGCGATGCTTCCCTTCTTTTCTCCTTGGAGCGCTTTACAGTCCTTTTTCCAGTGACCCAGCTGGCCACAGTGGAAACATCTGTATTCCTTCGACCGCTTAACCTTTTGTTTCAGAGCCTTGTTGTAATTCTTGACAGGGGCTTTGCCCTTCTTCCCCTTCTTCTTGTTCCTAGAAGGAAACATCAAGACAGAGGTTGAAGGCTTTCCCTTTAGAGTTTCCTCTGTAGTCAAGAGCATATTCAGCAACTCTGCCGGTGTGCAGTCGATCTTGTTCATATTAAAATTAATAATGAACGGATCAAAAGAGGCCGGGAGAGACTGCAGAATAATGTCTACAGCAAGCTCCTGATTGATGGTATGCCCCAGTTTCTCTAGAGCCTCTTTGTGCCCAATCATCTTGAGCACATGAGCTCCCACTGGACTCCCTTCAGTCAGTTTGCTCTGAAAGAAAAGCTTAGTCAATTATAGCGCTCAGTCCTCGCCTGTGCAGCATATAGCATCTTGAGGTTTGCTATGATTTCCATAGCAGACATATCCTCATGCTGACGCTGCAGCGGTGGCGTCATAGACGCTAGCATCAGGCAAGCGACATCAATGCTATCATTGACATGCTTTTCATAGGCATCGCGAACCGCCCTTGCGGCGTTCGCAGCGGGTTGAGGCGGTATAGCCGTCTCGAGGACATACAGTTTCCTCTCAGCCTTAAGAACAATCTTAAGGTGTCCGTACCAGTCTGAGAAGTTTGGCCCAGCAAACTTCTCCCTTTCCAGTAGGGATCGCACATTGAAGCTCATGGTGTTCGTTGCTGCAGGAATCTACAACAATGCAAGAACAGCAAGGTCAGTATCAATGTTTAGAATCAATCCAGGACTTAAGAATGATTCTTTTCTCACTATTTTGTCTGACTGAAAAATCCATTAAAACAGTCCGAAAGAGTAACACTCTTTTAGTGAGATGGGATCCAGATTTCATACTTGGTCTCCGCGTCCCGCTCAGGCGAGATAAGATGCACAGAGAGTACAAGCACTAATTTCTAGTAGGCTATTCCTGCCAATCGCCAACCCGTGCGATTCCCCTTCATCTGGGCAATCCAGCAGACTGTGCCAACTGAGTTGGTACAACACAGTCTCTGATCCCACAGATGGCTGCCTCCATGTGCTATCATATGCCCCATATGTAGCCTACATGGTCAAGCTGACCCGACCTACTCCCTGGACCACCACGTGCTATGCTGAGCAACGAGAAGCGATAAATCCCTTCCCTGTAACACGCAGGTGTAATCCCGCACCGTCTGAAGATAGATGGACGTGCCCACTGAGTGGGTACAACACGGCTCCAACGATAGTCAGAACAGTGAGGTTTCACGTCAGAAGGCTTACGTGCTTGATATTATAGCGTTGGATTTTAACGGTCTTTTATCTTCTTAACTATCATGCAAACCCTATGGTGATAGCAGAAGATAAATAAATCATGCAATTCTAATTATTTAAACAATAAAAGAAAGCATGATGATCTTATGTGGTAAAAGCCCATTAACCCTAAGTAAGACCTTAATTTTCACTTAAGTCTTCACTTGAGCTTTCCATGGGTCTTTTGCTTCTCATCTGGCCCAACCCAGGGCCCAAGAGCCCACTGCAGCTCGGGTGCGCCCACCAAGTAAATGCGCCTGTCATAGGGTCGAACCCTAGACCTCCCACCTGGTCAAGCCTCAAGCTGCTGCGCCTCTGCCAAGTGTGCTCTGTGCTCTTGTCTGATTAAATTACAATTTAATCTATCTAGACAAGATTGACTCGCAGGTCAATTACATTTTATAAATTAATTAAAAAGTGATTCGCAGATCACAATAAAAATTAATTTACAATTTTAATCCAGGCTCGCAGGCCCCAGCACAGCACACATTAAAAGGGCAACCCACATAAGATGAAATAAACATATATCATGGCATCCAATCAACATGTGATCCTTTAACAAGAAAATAAAATTTTTGAAAACCCATTGGCATCAATTTTTAATTTTCTTATGTGCCCTACAACCTTACAACGGTCCATTGATAGGGATCCACTCATCATATCTAGTCAGATCCACTGCCCTTGCATGCACCAAGTCCTAACTGACTTGAGTTGACCTAATGGTCAACCATGCATGCGCCAAGGGCTGAACAACCCTCATGAGTTCTGGCAAGAGGGTGTGACCCCGGGCCTAACTCATGTGCGTTCACTGGTTGTCTCAATCAGACCTCGCTACACGCCTGTGATGCAATCGACCTATAGCCACCTCATGCTTGCGCATAGGTGCCATCTGGTCGACCCATCTAGGCTGTCAGATGGTCTGATCAGACTATTTGGATCTAACCTAGAGGATGACTTCAACCCCATCAACCCGTCTAAGGGTTTATAGTAGGCGCTTAGATCTAAGGTAGGGGCGCGCAAGTTAAGTTTTGATAAAACTCTATAGCATGCGCCAACACATCATACATGCGCAAATCATAAATAAACATACATCTAAGTTCTCAAACTAGCATGTAGTTTTCGGCATGTAATTAGATCTACTCTTAGCAAGCGCAAACAAGGATCACAAATAAGCAATCAAATGAACATACATAGAACCTGCTCTGATACCATTTGTAAAGTCCCCTTCAAGGGGGAGCGAAACCCTAATAGGCGCATGTGTAAAATTTTTCATTGCGGAAGCTTGGGTTTCAATGATCGCATGTATGTTTCATTGATCAACTTATATAAACTTGCATAGATTGGAAGAGATTCATACCATGGCCATCGCTTGGATGGAGATTTGGAAGCAAGAGGACGATGAGGTTCTCCTCCAAAGTGTGCGCACACGAGATGAGACTTAGCCTACTCCTTGTTGCTCCTTGTGCTAGCAAGGCTCCAAGAATCCTGATCGCTTGAGGGAGAAGAGATGATGTCTCTAGCTTGGCCGAGTCTCTCCTTGTCGTCCACCCTTTTCTCCACACGCGAAGACGTCGAGAGGAAGAGGCAAAAAGGGCGAGAATCGGATGAGTGCTCTCGAACGTGAGGTGAGTTAACTATTTTGGAAAACGCCTCTTCCAAAAATAGTAAAAACTTCACTTCATGCGTTCACGCATTCATGAACCATGCGCTCATTCAAGGCAAACCGCCCAAAGCGCCATCAAGCCTTTGAACCATGCGTTCACCTATGTGAACCGGTTCAAGCCATTCGGTTCAACCCAATTTGGTTCAAAGACCAAATCAAACCAAGCCTTGGTCCAGATCACCTAAAACCCTAAGGTTCATGATCTAACCGTTCATCTCTTGATGCCCTTGATCTCATCGATCTAGCATCAACTCTCTCGATCGAAGCTTACCGATCTCAAGCCCTAATCAATCAAACATGATCAGACCAGATCTCACTTACAATCAGAGTTTAAATCCCTTTAAACTGAACCAAAACAATTCAGTCCACACGATCTGACTTAAGTAAGCCATATCATCAAATTGTGCGACCCTGAGGGTTTCCTTTAAATGTCGGTAACGATAACTTACGTTATCACGATCAGTGAGGGGTATCTAGCAACACATCACTGTCTCCCGATATAAAGGAAAGAGTCTTCCAAGACTACACCCAAACCACAGCACAAGTGTGAATCTATTTCACAAGGCATACTTGTTTCCCTTGCCACTGGATGTTCTTATTGGACAAGCGTGTCAAGCCTGTAGCTCCAATATGATGAGCATGATTAGATCAGATGAACATAGTCACCTGGGTATGGCCATACACTTTCTCAATCATCTCATCCAGGGGGCCCCTTTAGAACATCACACTCCTTAAACAAGGAGACGGCAATCCTGTATCTATCACTAGTGCCCTAACCTGACTCATGATCATCATCCAAGATAGTCTATAATCATTATGTTTCAAATGATATTGAACTACCTCAAAACAATGACAATCATCATTTAGAAACACAAGTGATCTCAAGTCAGAGGACATTATGCCACTTGTTGCAAACAAGGATTATTCACATTGTGACAAGCAATTGAATATCCTAGTAGGGTCTGTCCAGTACATCTAATGTACCCATGAGTCTACATCTTATTCCATGCTCGAAGCATCCTATAAGATTAGAACACATATTAGTCTCAATCATATCAAGGCTGTCTCATGTTCACCAAGATATCTCGACTAAGGACTTCATTGCATGTCAGCCTAGCTGAACAGCATTGAGACATTATTCAGAAGCACACTTATTGCAGCAGACAATGTAACAAACTGAATAACAACCATTGCCTTTATAAACATAAGAGTTTATACATGATACTGAAAGAATCCCAAGGCCTCAAACATTAGCCTTAAGGGCATACCCCAACAAATGCAGTGGTAGCTAGAGGTGGAAGACAGTTGCTCTTGAAGATTTCTGGATTTGGAGGCAAAAGAAGCAACAACATGTAGAAAGCAAACAGAGCAGCAACTAATTTTTTTATGAAAAGTAGTCATACCCAAGAATAAGATTTAATGATCCAAAAAGAAAATGGACAAAACCAAGTTGTAGAATAAGATATGTTCTTTTCAGACGTATGAAAATCAAAAGATTAAAATCTATCAAGAATTTAGGGTATCAACAGAAAAAAGGCTACTCAGATTATAAAACTGCAAAAACTGCACAAAAGTTAATCAAATTCGAAAAGTTTCCATGTGTCCCAGAATGATCAGAAAATATTTTCATGAAAACAATTAATCCACAAGGTAGAATGAAACATGAACTTTATATTTCAAGTGAAAAATCAGGGTTTCAAGTCAGTAAAGCACCTTAAAAACTTGCAGCAAAAACGCTAATTAGAACAGTCAAAAGAAAACTACTGCAGAAATTAATTAGAATCAAAAAGATGCTAGGTGTTTTAGAATGATCCTTGGACTTTAAAATTCAAAAAAAATATCCAGATGATAGACAAAGATGAGTACTTCGTGATGGTGCCAAAGATCAAAATTTTTCCCAACCCAGTTTCTTAAAATCGCAGCGAGAAAACACCTAATCAGATAAGTAGAATGCAGGTTTGAAATACAGTACCGTGAAATTCCTTACGACAGTGCCGTAATGTACACAAAAAATCTCGGGTCAAAAATATCCAAAAATACGGTACCGTAAAAACCAATACGGTACTGCCGAGAAACTTCAAAAACTTTCCGGTCAGAAAACGTCATGAATTACGGTACTGTAAAAACCATTACAGTACCGCCGTAATATGCTAAAAACTCTCGGATGAAATCAGATAAAGATTACGGCACCGTAAAGGAGATTACGGTGGTGCCGTATTTTTCACAAAATTTTATTTTCCCTGCAAAACGAAAAGAAAAATTAATTCTAAAAATAAACTAAAATAAAAGAAACTAAGCTAAGTAAAAGTGATAATGCTTGGGTTGCCTCCCAAGAAGAGCTAATTTTTAGGTCATTAGCTTGACCAAAAATTAAATCTCATGGTGAAGCAGGTGAATCAGTACCAAAGTAGATAGCATGCAATTTTTTTCTTTTCCGCTGTCCAAAAAGTTTAGCCGCTAATTCAAATATCTAAAATTTTAAATAAATCATAATTGACATGGCTTTCTCAAATATGCGGAAATAAAAATCAAAATTTTCAACTTCACACAAAGGATATTCAATCATCTTCCTAAATTTATTAGAGAGTAAAATCATAAGTCCTTTCTTCAAGTTTATATTTTCAATTGCCATAAGAGTAGGACTTTGATCAAAAGATATAAGCATTGGATCATCAAAATAATTTTTCTTTCTCACATAAGATTCCTCTATAAAACATAAATTTTCAATAAAATCAGAAGATTCAACAGTAGGTATGGGCAAAACATCATCATGGTGAGATCCATCAGTGTTTTTAAAATTCAAATCATATTCAAGTTCCTCATGCACTTCATCAAATAATTTATCAATTCCAAAATCATCATCAAGATCAGAGTGAGATTTTTCAAAATCAGTCCCCTCATACTTTTCCACAAATAATTCATCATCAGAAGAGTCAGAATCATATAAAAAAATCATAATGAGATTTGTCAATGTTCACAACAGAATTAATAGAATCTGAGTTAACCACACAAGACTTATCATTAATTTCAACAATATCACCAAAATCAAAGTGGGGTTCATCAATGTCTGTAAATTTTAAACCTTTATCAATCTTATCAGATTTAACCATAAATAAGTTTTCATCAAAAGAATCAATTTCATCACTATCACTAGAATCAAGAGCAGATTTTTCAGAATAAATTTTTTTAAACTTTTCAACAAATAAATTATCATATAAATCAAATTTACAGTCATCAAAATCAGAGTGAGATTCATTAATAAACACATAAGGCTCAATCTCAAAATAATCATAATCGGAGGGGGAATTTTCTAAATCAATTTTCTCAGTTTTCAAATCAAACTCAAACAAACAGTGTTGTTGTGCTAACTGGGCTTCTAAAATTTCAGAATTAGCAGTTAAAGATTCTACATGAGAACCAAGTTGACCAATTATTCCCTTAAGATCTTCAATTTCCTTACTTCTATTTATCATGATTTGGTTTTGATTTGACATGAATTTTTCGAGCATGGATTCTAACCTAGATTCCTTGGTGTCCTCAAAGTATGGTTCAGAAACATGATTTGAGCAATCATCATAAAAAGAATATTGATTATTTTGGTACCATGGTGCATTGGGATTTGCATGATTTCTAAATTGACAATCAGAAGCATAATGATCATTACATTTACAAATATTACATCTAATAGAAGAAATAGAGTGTAATTTCAATTTATCTGCAAGAGTGCACCGTGAATCATCTTCATACCTTTCTTGTGGCATGTATACCGCACCACTTTTAGTTGCCCAGGAGTTGTAATTAAAAGACATCTCTTCAAATCTATCAAGAACAGAAAGATTATCCAACACCAATGAATTAGAATTTTTTTTTCAAAATATAAAAAAACCAAAGAAAATATAAAACACAAGCAAATTCACAAATTTTAGAAAATCTCAGTTCTGTCACAACCTCTGAAAATCCAAAACCCGCAAAAACAGAAAACAAAGTTAAATCTAAAACAAATAAAACCTAGTCTAGCAATACTAACAACTATTTTGATATTAACAAAACTAAGGTCCCCAGCAACGGTGCCAAAAACTTATTGTGATCCGAAAGGACACACTTATAAATACAAGTAGGTAGACTTATTTCAGGTGTCGTGGCCAAAACCTAAGTGTTGGCGTACAGGGCTATTGTCACTCCCTGACATGGCTCCAAAAACTTGTTGTCCCTAAACTTGTAGTGTCCGCAAGTACACGGATACTAGAAGTAATAAAGAAAAGTATCGATCCCACAGAGACCTTATTGTTAAGTACCAAATAATTATTTTCTTACTAGCTAAACAAATTGAATGTGATGCAAGTGAATAATAGAAAGAGTGTAAAGATAAACAGAGAGATAAACTGGGACCAGGATTTCATCCACTTTAATTTCAATGACTAGATATGAAGAAAAGGTCGTCAGACTAATTTTATTATGATAAAGACTTAATTTACTTCATAAAGGGATCATCTCACTTTCGTGCAGACAATCATGCAGGGATCAATCCTCGCTTTCGCACAAGATCTATCCCAACATTGAAGATAAGTAAATCATCAATCAAAGAATTCAAAGATCACCTTCGTGCATCCAAATTCTAAGTTGATTGTCTCAAGTGGAATCTCAAGGATCACTTTCGTGCATCCGAGTCTCAACACAAGTTTTACTTATGGTTCTCCAACGTTCCGATCCTCACTTTCATGCAAGATCTCCACGTTTGATAACTCGACTCAATCCTAGATTCATGTTATTATCATGGCAATTAAACTACTAAAATCAAATAATAAGAACTAACCTAAGAGAGCTCTTAACATGCAATTCTAGGGTTCCAAGTTCTCAAGCAAGTCACCCTTTGGTCCTTATTGTGAGAGCTCTAAAACATGAATAATAGCATCAATCTATGGAGAATCAAAGTGCAATTATTCACATAAGTAAAATTATTATCATAAAATTATTCTGACGAAGATAAAAAGTTATCTAATCATTAAGAAATCAAAGGGGATTACACCCCAAGTCCCAAAGATGTTTAAGCTTGCATAGAGGGAAGATTACAATAATCCATGTTGAAGAAAATTGAAAGGAAGGAGAAAATAGAAATTACGGTACGGCCGTAAAGAAGTTTACGGCTGTAATCTGGGCGCAATAGCGGCGACGCTCGGTTTTGTGTTGATTTCTCTTCCGTCTGATCTCCTCTTGCTCTAAAACTTTTGGTGTGTTGTCTTCTCCTCCAAGCAAAGCTTCTGTGTGAAAATTGCGGCCTGAGGTGTCCTCTACACCTCTCGACGCGAGGCCAAACCCTAAGTGCCTCCCTCTTGATTTCTCTCTTGACTATTGATAAAAATTGGTGCCTTTACTTCGTGTGTCCTCTCCTCTTTAAGACGAGTCTGTAGCATCTTTCAGATCTTAATTTGGAGGTCTGGATCAAAAGATATGGTCCGCGCAAGATTCGGGCTTCGGAGTTGACCAGGAAAATCGCGAGCTGCGTTGTAATTACGGCCGTAATGAAGTTTACGGCAGTGCCGTAATCTGGACAGCGAGTTCTCGGGTTGAAATATTCTAAAATTATGGTACCGTGAAGTTCTTTATGGCAGTGCCGTAATTTCAACAATCCTTCAGGTGGAAAATCGACCTGAATTATGGTACCGTAAATTTCGTCACGGTAGTACCGTAATCGTCTTGAAATCTCTGGTTTGAAAAATCCCAAAATATGGCACCGTAAAGATTGTTACGGCGGTGCCGTAATCTCATGAAATTCTTTGGCCGGAAAAACTCCAAATTATGGCACCTCCCGGGAATTACGACAGTACCGTAATTTTGATCTGCGAGTGCAGTCAAATTATCGTACCGTAAATTCCATAATGGGGGTGCCATAATTTGCTCTGAAGCTCTGATTCTTCTGAAATTTTACAGGTGACTTCGTTTCAACATCTGAAATCCATTGGTGTGCTCAAATATTTCAAAATCTATCAAAATATAGCACTTTTTACTTGAAAATCATAAAAAACTAAAATAGAAGTAGATTTTGCAATATTTGATAAAAGGCATAAAAATAAGCAAAGTAGTAATAATATGACACAAAAAGATATATAAAATGGCATGAAATTTACTATAAATTTCGGTGTCATCAAGGAGGAGACGACAGGGGTTTATCGGCATCGATGGAGCTCTATTCCTCACCACTCACACCACACGAGTAGCCAAACAAGGACCGCCGCTTGCCTTCATTAGAGTCGCCGTCGGAAGGAGGAGCGAAGGCGGGGGACTGGTAAAGGTTCGTTCTCAAACTTGCCAGTCACTGGTTTTTCCCTCGTCGTCGATTCCTCCTCCCAGCCGAGCCTCACTATTAGTGGTTCCTCCCTAATTCAGACGTTCGTCCCTTCTTACTCCCGTCGAGCTTGGCCCCTCGCCAATTTATAGGCGGTGCTCGCCTCCTTCATGCGACCGCCATCTTCACGCGATAACGACCGGAGACAGCCGCCCATGTTGAGCGGAAGCTTCGCCCATGCCGCTTGTAATCCGTTGTTCAGTAGCATCCTTCGGCCCACTGGGTCGAGTCGTCGCCACCTGTCGACCCGGGGGATCAAGCGTCGTTGCCTCATGTTGGTCAAGCCCGGTCGCGTCCAAGAAGCGGTGTTGCCTTCTGACGATTGGAAAGCCACGCCTCGCACGTCACCCTTCTCGTCTAGTCACCATCGCCGATGCCTGATGGCTGACGCCTGACGCCTGACGAGATGACTCCTCCATGTTGTCTTCGCTATCTAGTCACCGTCGTTGATTGCGTCAGAGCCGATGCTCCAATCGACGTGGCGCTGCCTCTCGGTGGCGATCCCCATCCCAGCATCGCTTCCTCCGGTGAGTCCGTGGCCTCTAGTCGCTGAAGACAAAATGATTTTGTCAAACAAGGCGGACAAAATGATTTTGTCGCTCAATCCCATTCGGTGTTTTCGATTTCCCTCTCGTCGATTGGGTCTTGGGCCGATTTTAACCCGTCAACGGCCTAGTTGACCAGGCCAGGTCCAAAGGGCCATTTGGGCCTAAAATTCTCCCCCTCCTGAGTTGTTTGCCGTTCTCGGCGAATCTCATAGCGCGGTTCAACTCGCACTTGTGATTCTAATTATATCATAGGAGAGGGTTCGAAGAGATCTGTAATCGCACCGGATTTCTCGAATCCGGGTGAGAATCATCCTTTCTCTTTTATCAAATGACATTCATATCCTTCTCGAAGAGTTTGGTCAACATCGCATTCGAGTCAATCGACTCATGCACCGTACGGACCGACGTATCTCCAAATTTATCTTTAGACGAGGTCTTTCGTCTTTAGTTGATCCTCACCCTAATCCGTCCAACTTGGTTGCGCCTAAGTCTCATCTTTTCTGAAAGTGTCCCATACTATCTCCATCAAAGAGTAACTTAGCTCGCTCCAATTTATAATTTGTCTCTAAGTCTTCCCCTCATAAAGACGTCCCCTTATGACGAGAAACTCAGCTTGGACCGATTTCAAGGATTTTTCTTGTCATCCTCCTAAGCTTCCCTCACATAAAAGCGTCCCCTTATGTGAAGTTGGCTCAGTTGAACCAAGAAGAGGGATCTCTTTTATTTTAGTTGGACATCGTCCTCTCTTCTTATCCTCAAATAGCAGTTTTAGAGTTTGCTAACTCTTCACCTTTTGTCCATGAGTAAAAGTTTTAAAGTCTACTAACTTATCCACTTTTTATCCTCAAATAGCAGTTTTGAAGTTTGTTAACTTTTCCTCAAATAGTAGTTTTAAAGTCTGCTAACTTTTTCAAATTTGTCTAAATTTTATTTATCAAGCTAGAATATGATAAAAGGGAAATTTCATAGATAATATTTGGTGATGCGCTAATGCATTCACCTGAATTGTTTTACCCACATCAAGGGTTTACAAAACATTCCTCAAAACATAGTTCCAAAATACAGTACTTCCACTAAGTCCAATACAAAATATCATAAAAACCGTCTCACAGCAGCTTCGGGATGGTGGTCATCGGATCTTTGACCCCTTCTTCGCCTTTGCCCTCGTCGGCAACTATGGCAACAATCTAGGACACTTTGTACATCAAGTTAAAGAAGTTAGGGCATCAAATTAATGGGGAATTGATTTATATAAATGATTACATAGTCAAGGTGGTAGAGAAATTGGCCAAGGCCAACTAAGATCACTAAGTTGAGATCTTTTCTTAGGTTTGTGAACTATTACTAGAGATTAATTAAAAGGTACTTGCAAAATGCTACCCTCTTATGGAGTTGACAAAGAAAGGTTTTCAAAGCCCACTTTGATACATTAAACTTTGCTATTGGAGGAGTGTTGATGCAAGATTAATATCCAATTACTTTTAAAAGTAGAAAGCTCAATGAGGCATAGTGCAGATATTCAACACATGAGAAAGAAATGATAACCTAAGCATATTGTCCCTAGATTTATAGGCACTATTTGTTTAGGGACAAATTTATTATCAAAATAGACAACATTGTATTGAGTTACTTCTAGATTGAGAAGTTGTCACTAAAACAAGCCCAATTCCATAACTTTGTAGTGAGTTTGACATGGTTTGGGAGTACATGCCAAGGAAGACCAAAGTTGTTACTAATATCTTAGCCGGAATATAGAGCTTACTAGTCTCCAAGCAACATAAGACAATATCATTTAAGTCCAATTGAATTTTCAGGAGGAAAGTAGAGAAATACTACTCAAAGGATCCATAGACAATGACTTGATGAAGTTGATTGAAAAGAGGAAGGCATGACTCTTCCGCATGGTGAACGGTTTGATTCTCGTAAAAAAAATGAGTATATGTTCCATAGGTAGACAATCTAAAATGAGAATTCTTACAAAAGTGCCATGATCTTGAGTAGTCCTTGGCATATATAGGATTCTAGCTCTAATGAAGAGAGCTTTTGACTAGCAGAACTTAGACGACGATTTGCATGACTATATGTGGACCTATCTCATTTGTTAGCATGATAAAGTGGAGAGCTAGAAACTATTGGGACTTATGGGACAAATGCTCATGCTAGAGTGTCTCATTATATTTCATTATAGTACTACTAAAAGTGGGAGACTATGGATTAGTCTTGGTTGTGGTTGATTAGTTTTTGAACTATGCCCACTTTGTAGAAGCCTCATTACATTGTTCAATGGAATAAGTAGTGAAGCTATTCATGAAGAATGTAGTGAAGTATTGTGGATTTCCATAAAACACAATTAATAATAGAGATCTATGATTCCTGAGGAGATTATGAACCAAGTTATTTAAGATGTTGGGATTAGAACTCCACCAACTTGCGCCACTAGATGGATGGTTAAACTAAACTAACCAATGCTCTTCTTGAGTAATGCAATTAGTAGTTTGTATGTACAAACCAATGGGATTGGGTAAATCTCCTTAATATTGTCCTATCTTTGTACAACTTACAATTAAGCACTACAACAAGGAAGAGCCTATTCAAAGTGATCACGAGGCATCAACTATCAATTTTTGAATCACTTGCAATCAACTACCTAGCAATAGCCAATTAAATATTCCATATTACCAATGAGTGGCACTGAAATACTAAAATTGCCCATGCATATTTGGAGAAGACCTCCAAGAAGATGAAATGGGCATATCTAGATAGGAGGCCTTAAGATTTCAAGAAAGGTGATTGGTTCTCATGAAGTTTCAATAAGAGTTACTCAAAATTTTTTGAAAATTGATGAGTTGCATTTACATCATATTTGTACCTATATTTTATATAATATTTAGGCTTAATTGTATGATTTTATACTAATTTTTAGTGTTTTTACTTCATTTGGTATGGAATCTTTACTTTTCTTAGTTTTTATAAAAATACTGGTAAAATGACATAAAAATGATAGAATTTGTGAGTTTTAAAGCTAAAGCATAGTTCCCGAGGAAATAACGAATTGACAGATCAAATTTAGAGCAAAAACGGTGTCAGACGCAAGATTCATGGTCACAGCCGTTAGTTTTTCGCTGGACGTGAGTTTCGCGTTTAAAGGGAGATTATGCGACTAAGTATAAAAGTTCACAGAAACTATCACAGGTGAGGCTGTGAGTCCGTCACGGGCCATTTTTTGGTGTACACAGCTTTTATTCACAGAATCTTTCATGGCCGGAGTAGTGAACAGTTTACGGGCCGTGAGTTTTTTTGCCTCTTCCGATTTTTCACTTGATTCGGTGAGTTTGAATTGAACCAAACTTTTCAGAATTCTTCCTTGAGGGGTTTTAAACTGATTGAACTATAAAAGGAAGAATGTTTGGAGAGTTAAAGGGACTTTTCTGGGCAAAGACGAACAAGGGTGGCCGCTAGGGCGAAATTCACTTCCAAGGCAAAATTCGGGCGAGATATCACGTAAAGGAGAGGATTTAACACTTTATCTTCATCATCATATCGAGGGGAAACATTTCTAATTACTTTCCTAGTGTATCTTTGCATTTTATTTGAGATTACATATCTAATTCATCACAAAACATGATGTATACGATGAACATGAGCGAGTAAACTTATTTTCGGAATTAGGGATGTAGCCCACTAACATTTTATGGATCAAATTTTATATTTTAATCTTTGTTAAGATATTTTATAGAGTTGATTTGATTAGAATTGAGTTTATTCACGTGATTTACTTTGGCCAAGTTTGTTTACGTCTTAGACGTTGCGAGAAGGATTGAGGGGTGAATCTCAACGTCAGAACTATTCTTTTCAAACATACGAATCCAATCACGAGAGTAGTTTGAGATCGTTTGAAGGATTTTAAGATTTTTTTACTGAGCTTAAAGGGCCTAGTTGCGTTAATTGTCACGAGAGTAGGGAATTAGTATAATTAGGTACCGGATTACGCTTTGAAAGGAGGCAATCTGTACCTTAGGAAAAATCTCTTTTCAAGGATTTATTTTTATTAAATTCATAATTGTTAGTATGGTGAAACCCCGAGTCCTAACCTTCTCAAAATTGATTTTTGCCCAAAACACTACTTTTGCTGCTTTTCGTACTTAAAGTTCATACAAAACCATAAATTGATTCGTCTAGATATAAACGAGTCCTGTAATCGATACTTGATCACCAGAATCTCGTTGAAAATGATCTTTATTTTATTACTTCAAAATAATAGTGCACTTATGGTCGCATCCAAAACCTATTCACAAAGGCTTTATGTGAAAAATATATGGGCCCACATAAAAATATATGGGCCCATCTCCAATCTTGCGATGATAGGGAATGTCTACTGCATTCAATTGCTAACTTCATTAAAGATTCATTACATCTTTCACTCAAGTTGTCCAAATCCATACTACATTAACTAGGAAGCGCTAGGATAAAGCATTTCAACTAAACTATCCTCACCATCTCTTTTGTGAAAAATAAGTTAAATAATATTATAACTAATTAATAGTAGACAATCAACAATAGAGTCGAAGAGTTAGAATACTTGGTGAAGTCATCTACCCTATGTTCCAAAATTAGATTTAAGCTAAAAAAAACCATCTTAAACAAGTACAAACTCTTCATAATTCGTAAAAAATAAATAACTAACGTAAAATGACAACTTCTTCTCTCAAGATTGTTGTTGAAATCACTTGAAATTTTTTGTCTAGTTTGCTATTCACGGACTATGATTATGCCGTCTGTGACTTCTTCTTCTTCACAAGCACGGGGAGGATTATGGTTCAGTCGATTCTCCTTCAATCCTTCTTAGAAATTGGAGAAAATTAAATAGGACCCTTATCATCTTCTTCCTCTTCCAATTGCATGATCTATTGTCCAATCTCCTGTAGGATTTAAGTCCTAAATCACTTGCTAGATGTAAAAGTTGCTGTCACCTAGTTTTTTCTTGAAATCTCCCTCCATTCTCATTCAATCCCTCTCTAGGGTTTCCATGATCTCTATTTATCCTCCACGTATCTTCCTCCTTTACTTTAGAATCTTTTATTCTCAATTAAAATATGCAAGAATTAGATCAAAAATTATTGTGCAAGCATTGGACTAGGTCATAATTGCATTTTATTCAAAGTTGTAATCAGTGACGATGGTCATGGATTGTGAGCTTGAGAAATTTTACTTTTTGCTCTCAAAATCATCATCCAACATGTTTGTGTCTAGTAAAGCTTCAAATCTTCATGGTTTCCATTGGATTTTTTTTTGATGATTTTACTTGAAAATTCAAAAAAAAAAAGAAAAGTTATAGTTTCTGCATAAATAAAGATATTTAAACTAAAAATAAAGTAAAATTGATAAATCATGGCTATAATTTGTAGCAAATTAATAGGAAAATTACTATATTATTTGATGTCATCATGACTGAATTATAAGATTGAACAAAAAATCTTCAAGGATATTATTACGTTATTCTACACATCAACACAGGTATAGTGATCAACATGATAATAACAATATCTTTATTATTCAATTGAATGAATGAATATGGTACAATTAATTGTTCTTTAGGGGATACACATTGATAGAACCATCCTAATTTCTCCTAAACGAGCAACCCTATCCTAGCCCAACAAACCAACTTTAGACAACCCCTTCGCACTTTGGCCAACCCTAGAAATCTAACATTGAGTTTTTGTTAGAAACTTCATTTTAGCCTAGACAAAGCAAAATGAGGAGTTCAAACAACAAAGACAAATAGTTAATGAAGCTATTAGACAATTGACATCTAAAGTAGATGCCTTGGCAACCCATAACAAGATATTGGAAAGCCAAATATCCCAATAGGCCAACACATTTGTCAGACCCATGGGGAAACTATTGGAACAATATGAGACAAACCCTAAAGAGCATTACATTGATGTTACCATACGTAGTGGTGAGCAACTTATGGAACCTAAGATGAGTGAAACTGACTTAGATGAGACTGAACCCACAACAATTGAAACTAAGAAACCATAGGATGGGAAGGAAACCACTCAACCAAATAGGGTAGAAGAGTCCGTATAAAATCTCCACCACCCTATAAACCCTCAATCCCATTTCCTCAAAGATTGGCTAAGGCAAAGCTCAACAAGTAGTTTGAAAAGTTTTTAGAGGTATTAAAAAGGTTGTATATTAATATTCCTTTTATTGATGTTTTGTCATATATATTATCTTACACCAAATTCTTGAATGAAATCATGTCAAACAACATAAAGCTGGAAGAGCATGGGATTGTTGCATTTATGGAGGAGTGTAGTGTCATTATTCAGAATAAGCTACCTCCTAAGCTCAAGGACCCCAAAAGTTTTTCTATTTTATGTTTAATCGGTGACATGTCATTTGGTGGTGCTTTGTGTGATTTAGGTGCAAGTTTTAACTTGATACCTCTCTCGATCTGTAAGAAGTGGGACATAGACAATCTAAAACCCACGTTGATCTCTCTACAACTAGTTAACCACTTTGTTAGACACCTGATAGGTACTCTTGAGGATGTCCCTATTAAGATTGATAAGTTCTTCATTCCGGCTGACTTTGTAGTCCTTGAAATGGAGGAAGTTTGTAGACTTTCTATTGCTAGGTAGGCACTTCCTAGTAATTGTTGGTGTCGTTATAGATGTCAAAAATGAGAAATTGACTATGCATATTAGTGAGAGTACCATCGACTGTGATTTATCTTAAAGCCTATAGAAACCTTCTTTTGTAGGATCATACTGTAGTATTGATGTTTTGGATGAGGTGTGTGCTCAAAGTCAAGTCAACTAAATATGTAAGGATCCATTGGAGATTTGCCTAATGGATGATGACAGGGATGAATTAGAGAGCAAGGTTAAGACATATTCACATCTTCTTGATTCAAATCCATCCATCAATATCAAGAAGGTGAAGAATGAGAAATTAGACTACATTGATCCTAAGGTTAGTGAAGAGAACAAAAAAATCAAGCTCAAATCTCTTCCAAGTAACCTAAGGTATGAATTCTTGGGTGAAAATTCCACTTTTCCTATTATTGTTAATGTTAATCTTGATGAGAGATAGATCGCCTTGCTCTTGGATGAACTTCGGTAGCATAGGAAGACAATTAGTTACACCTTCAATGAAATAAAAGGTGTTAATTCTTTTGTCTGCTTGCATAGGATATTTGTAGAGGATGAGAGAAAATCTACTAGACTTAACCCTAACATAAAGGAGGTGGTAAAGAAAGAATTTCTAAAGCTCCTAAATGTAGGAGCCATCTATCCCATCTCAGACAACAAATGGGTTAGTTTGATGCATATGGTGCCAAAAAAAGGGAGGCATCATTGTGATCAAGAACGAGAAAAATAAATTGATTTTAACACGAATAGTAATAGGGTGGTTGATGTGTCTGCAAGTGCACAGATACGTCGAAGTAATAAAAAGATATCAAACCACAGAGACCTACGTGTTAAGTACCTAATAGTTGAACTCTTACTAGCTAAGTGAATTATGTGTGATGAAATAGGATTGTAAACAATCAAAATCTATTGTAGAAATTCAGAGAGAGAAAACTAGGGCAAAGGTTTCATCTTTTTTAATTCCTATGACTAGACATAAATAAGTTTTATCAGTTATTCGAATCATGATAAAGATATAATTTACTTAAAAAGAAATTGTCTCCTCTCAGACATCCAATTTACACCGAACAAGTCTTCACTCTCGTGACTTAGTTCTCAATGTTTAATAGAAGTAAACTAGACTAAAACATTAAATCTACTTTCATAAATTTAAATCTTAAAGTCAAAATCTCAAGTAAAGTTAAATACTTTCGTACTTTAATTTCACAGGTTTTGCCTAAGGGGTTCTAACAATCAAAATAACATTTTGGTCCATACTATCATGTCTAAAGCAATAAAAATGTCCAGATCAAAATATTAACATGTAGATAGGCATAAAAAATCAGGATTTAAGAATAAATCTATTTTCATAGCATAAGTTCCTAAAATCACAATTTAAGGATTCTGAGTTCGTAAATCACCTTTCGGTCTATATTACGAACTCTTAGACATGCAAATATTTCAAAACTAGAATTTTCAAAGTCAATAATCAAATAAGCAAAATTATCATTCTAAGAATAACTAATAAATTAATAATCATCTAGTCATTACAAAATTAAAGAGGGATTACTCCCTCAGTCCCAAAGAAGGTTTTACACTATCATGAAGTCGAAAACACAACAAACATTCATCTTAAAATAATCAAAATTCGATAGAGGACAAATAAAAAATTTTACTCATTTCACAAGGGGTGTGAAAATTTTAGTTCAATTTTCACAGCACTATGATTTTCTGACTGCTACAGTACTACTATAGTGACTCACGATTTCCCCCTTCCGGCTGAAATTTGTTTCGTCGATTTCTCCCTTAATCGAGCTCTTTTTGATCTGAAATTTCTGGTGTGTCTTCTCCTCCTCAATGCAAAGCTTCCCTGAAAATTTCGCCGCCAAAGATGGCCTCTACGCTTCCCGGTGAGAAACCCTACTGTGGAGGCACCCTTCTCGATTTCTCCTCTGATTTTTGATGAAAACTTGTGATCCTTGGCTTGAAATCTTCTCCCCG
The DNA here is from genome assembly GCA_027563935.2 of Costus lasius. Taxonomy (NCBI): domain Eukaryota; kingdom Viridiplantae; phylum Streptophyta; class Magnoliopsida; order Zingiberales; family Costaceae; genus Costus; species Costus lasius. Next base: position 103,757,570 of record CM050450.1, on the reverse strand, counting down.
ATTTATAGGATAGTTATGTCTTTTTAGATTTTGAAATTGTGCCCTAATTCTCCTCAATTTAGCTTCAAAATATTCGGCTATAGTGATCGGCGGCGGAAGACTCGGGCGTGACAGCTTAATTCCCCGAAATTAATATTTTCACACCCCCATAAAAATTTTAGTTCCTTTTTCACAGGTGTGTGACAACAGGAAAAATTCTAAAATTGACCCCTGAGCTTGAAATTTTATGCTGATTCCATTTCCGGCCTCTGATTTCTTCATATCTATTGAAAACAAGCCCTTTTTACCTGAAAATGATAAAAAAGAAGATGTGTAGATTCTGAAATAATCGACCAATTAAGTTTAAAAACAAGTGAAAGAGCATAAATATGACTCAAAAAGACCAAATAATCAATACAAAATTTACCATAAATTTTGAGTCATCAGTGGTGAATGTGTATCAATTAATGCAAGCTGAACAAGCCATCTGTAAATATATTTTTCCTCTTTCTTTTATTAATTAGATGTTGGAACTCTTGGCTTGTAATTCTTATTTTTGTTATTTGGCTAACTACTCAGGTTTCTTTCAAATCCCTATCCACTTTGAAAATCAGGAGAAGATGACATTCGTATGTCCTTATGGCACCTTTGCCTAAAAGCAAATGCGATTTGAGTTGTGCAATGTTACAACCACTTTCCAGCACTACATGCATATGTCCTTATGGCACCTTTGCCTATAATCATATGTCCTTATGGCACCTTTCTCATTGAGGATATTATGGATGCCTTCATAGATAATTTTTTGGTATACGATTCTAATTTTGATTCTTGTTTGTCTAACCTCCCATGAATTTTTTAGCATTACGAGAAAGTAAATTTGTTCTTGAACTAGGAGAATTGTCATTAAATTGTTCTAGGGAATTTGATTTCTGAATGCGATAACAAAGTAGACAAGGCCAAAGTAAAGGTGATCAAGAGGATGCCTCCGCAGACTTCTATGAAAGGAATTAGAAGCTTCCTCAGACACACTAACTTCTATAGATGCTTTATCAATGATTATTTAAAAAATTTCTAGCTCGTTGACCAATTTACTTGCTAAAGATATGCATTTTGTGTTTGACTAGGATAAGAATGTCCTCACAACCGCTCCAATAATCCAACAATCAAATTGGTCTTTTCTTTTCGAGCTGATGTGTGATGTCAATGACTACACCATAGGTGCTATCTTAGGATAGCGTAAAGAGAATAGGCTACATTCAATAGATTATGACAACTAAATGATTAATGCAACTAAAGTCAATTACGTCATGATAGAGAAGGAGTTTCTTATAATAGTTTTGGATTATAGGATCTCAAGTTTAATTCATAACGATAGTCTCTTTGCTTTTAAGTTTGACAATTGTGTTAGTGTATATGCCCTTAGGATCAATTATTAGTCTTACTTATGTACTATTTGACATTGATAGCTTATATATATCATTCTGGCATTGTCATTATTATGTTTTGTTTACATCTGCAATTATGTACTTACATAATAATATCCCTAGAGACAGATTATGTTTGTGCTCAAACTCTATCCCCAGTCAAGTACCTGAGTGGATATGGGATAGGTTTGGTACATGTGAGACTGGTATATGGGTTGGTTAGACATAAGGTGCTAACTCAAGCATATAAGTATATCAGTGATAGATATACTGGATCGACCCGCTGTGAGGCTCTAACTTAGTCTCATGAGTTAACCTCACAACTGACAGGAGATGCATTGATCCTTTGACTTGAGGTCATTGGCTCTTCCATATGGTTAGGGACATACTTTGATACAACCTAACACCTCACCGTAGTTGGGAGATCATAACATTGAGTATGTCACGACCTATATGAGAAGGTCAATGGACAAATAGATGATTTACCCCTTCCTGAGAGAAGCTTGATATCCATGGGGCCCCCCTATAGTTCTATGACTGAAAGTGTATGGCCATACCCTAGTGACCATGAGATTGGGTGAAAACAAGTGGTGACACACTTGTCCAATCGAATATCAGTTTGGCAAAGAGATTATAATGCATTGGTACCTTGTTGCGATGATGGCGATATCGATGTTGATATCTATTCCGAAGACTTGGGTAGCAGCGATGCACTGCTAGATGCCACTCACTGCTTGCGATGACCTAAGTTCATCACTGCCAACATCAAAGAAACCTACAGCATCACACACCTTGATGCTCGAGTTTTTGTATTGACTGGATAGCCTTTGGATCAAGTTGTTTCATAACTCGGATTCATCAGTGCCAATGGGCTTGATGAGATGGAAGAGACTTATTAGAGCCAAACTATTGGAGTGTATGCCTTGAGACCTAGTTTTGGCCCATATTTGTACTATTTGACTCTGATATTTATATCATTCTGGCATTGTCGTTATCATTGTTTGTTTACATCTGCAATTGTGTACTTACATGATAATGTCCCTGGAGACAGATTGGATTTGTGCTCAAATGGTTGTCCCCAGTCAATGTACCCTAGTGGATATGGGACAGCTATGGTACTTGAGAGACTGGTATATGGGCTGGTTAGGCATGTGGTGCTAACGCAGACATATGGGTATATCAGTGGTAGATATACTGGACCGACCCGCTGTGAGGCTATGACTTGGTGTCATGAGTTATCCTCAAAAGTGATAGGAGATGCATTGATCCCTTGACTTGAGGTCATTGACCATTCTATATGGTTAGGTACATGCTTGATACAACCTAACACCTCGCCATAGTTGGAAGGTAATAACGGTTGTCATTGAGTATGTCATGACTCATATGAGAGGGTCAATAGACAGACAGAGGATTTGCCCCTTCCTGAGGGAAGCTTGATATCCATGGAGATCCTCTATGGTTCTATGACTGAAAGTGTATGGCCATACCCAGGTGAGAACCTGATTTAGTCATGACCATATGATTGGGTGAAAATAAGTGGTGACATAATCGGATATCAGTATGGCAAAGAGACTGTAATGCATCTGTACCTAGTTGTGATAATGGGGATGTCAATGCCGATATCCATTCCAATGACTTGGGTAGCAGCGATGCATTGCTAGGTGCCACTCACTGCTTGTGGTGATCTTTGGTCAGCACTGCCAACATCAGATTAACCTACAGGGTCGCACACCTTGATACTCGAGTTCTCGTATTGATTAGGAAGCCTTATGATCGAGTTATTGGATAGCTCGGATCTATTTGAGAGATTTCATCAGCACCAATGAGCCTGATGAGATGGAAGAGAGTTATTGGAGCCAAACTTTATTTTTGGCAGGTTGACCCGTATTTGACCATGGTTGGTCAAATTTAGATTAGGGTTGCATTGGATTGGATCCAATGGCTTAATCAACCCATGTAATGAAGTTTGGGCTAGCTCATTATCCAATGAGCCCCAATAACAAGTTGTCATGAAGAGATAATGAGCTAAAAGGGTATAATGGGGAGAAATCATCCTCATTGCCGCCTAAGGGGTATAATGGGGAGAAGTAGGCACCTAATGCTTCATTAGAAGCAATTGGCACCTAGCCCCTCTACCTTGGATGGTATGCTTGCCTCTATGGCAAGTCTTAGGGCTGATATGGCTTGGAGGACTTCTTAGGAAAGTCCTTAGCGCATATGGGAAATTAGGAAGGGTTTATGGTAAAGTCTTGGAGACTTTCCAAAACCCTAAAACCCTAATTGCTTCCTGCCCTTAACCCTAGCCGATTTCTTCATTAGAATTGCGCCTACCCCTCTTATTGCCACCTGCTTGCCTCTATACATCAAGGATATGCGAGAGGCACAAGAAATAATTAAAAAATTGGCATGAACAAGTGAAAGTGGCAAGGGCAAGAGACATTGGCGCATCTTCTCTTCCATCTTCAATGTAGCCGCAAGCTTCTTCCCTCCTCCTTATCTTGGCACAAGAAGGGACAAAGCTTGGTGTCTTCATCCCCTTTCTTCATCTTGGCGCACCTTCCTTGAAGGTGGCGCAAGTATAGAAAAGGAATTAATGCTTGGTGGCAACATCTTCCTTCATCTTCTCTTTGGCGCATCTTCCCTTGAAGGTGGCGCAAGCTTTGAAGAAGGTGACCTAAGGCTTGGATCTTTTTCTTGAGGCTAGCACTGGGCGTGGAAGAAGAGGACTCCAGGCATCCGTGTGTGCGAGACTGTAGAGGGAGAACACTTGGGCGCCTACCTCAACATCGGCCTCCTCTTGCTCTAGGTACTTACTATCTCATCGTGTCGATCCCCTCGCAAGACAACCTTCACTGGGTTTTTGGGACTGGCATGTTTCGGGGATATTATTCCGCTGTGCTTGTATTGTAATCTCTGTGAAAAATTGTGAAATATGCCCGGGGTTTCTCAACACAAACTTAATTTTTGGCATATTGACCAAAATTAGCCATGGTTAGCCTCATTTGACCTTGAGTTACATTGGATTGGATCCAATGGCTTGGTTAACATGCATAATGAAGTTTGGGCTAGGCCCATTACCCAATGGGGCTTGCTAATAAGTTATAATAAAGAGATAAGAGGATAAAAGGGTATAATGGGGAGGATTTTATGGCATAAGCACATGAAGAGTCCTAGTTGGACTAGGATTGATGCATATGGCTTGATTGGTATCTTCCAAGTGATTGATTGAGATTGGATTTTGATTTAATCACTTGAGATATTAATTTGGATTGTGATAGGCGCATGTGGACTGATTATTAACATAATTAGAGTCCTAATTTGATTAGGACTTGTGCCTATGACATATTAGGCAAACTATCTTCATGCTTTTGACTAGGTCTTAGTGCATGGATGGAATTATTGCCTCAATAGGAATGATATGGTATGATTTGGGAATCCTATTGTGATTGAAAATTAATCAAATCAGCTTTGATCTGCTTTAATCACATAAGGCTTCTCTTGGAAAGCTTTGGGTGTAAGTGGAGATGATTATTAACATAATTAGAGTCCTAATTGAATTAGGACTTGCGCCCAAGCCTCATTAGGAAAACTTCCATCATGTCTTGACTTGGTCTGGGCGCATGGATGGGAAGTTTGCTTCATTAAGAAAGTGTTGTGCGAATATGGCATAAGCTTGCTTAGGCAAGGCCTAGGCGCATATAGAATTGAGGAATCAATCAAGAGAATTGATTGATTAAACTCCTTAATCAATACCCTAATCGCCAACACTTACCATACACCCTAAACTGCCTATAACTCTTATAAAAAAGACCCTAGTCGACCCCTCCTCTTACACTAATCCTTGGAGGCGTGGACAACAAAGGGGGCGCAAGCTAGGGGATCTTTGAAGCTGTTCTTCCATCAAGCAGTCGGCATCTTGCTTCTTCCTCCTCTTGGTGCAAGTAAGCACTTTGGCTTGGTGGTTTCTTCCTTCCTTCTTCTTCCTTGGCGCATCCTGTCTTGGTGGTGGCACAAGTGATCTTGAAGGACTCTCCCTTTGTGTGGATCTTCCTCCCGAGGCTAGCATCGGGCGTGGAAGAAGAGAACTCAAGCATCGGTTGCGTGTGAGACTGCAGAGGGTGAACACTTGGGTGCCTACATCATCTTCTCCATCAATTACTTTGAGGTACTATCTCTCACCATGTCGACCCCCTCGCTTGAATCGATCCATTATTTTTTTTGGGACTATCCTGTTTCGGAGATTTGCTTCTACTATATGTATCTATGTATGTATGTAAAAATTTTAAAATCCTTGGGGTTTTCCAATAGTGGTATCAGAGCAACTTGTGAGACTCGAACGGTGTTTTATGCTTTCTTGTATGCTCCCATGTCATATGTTATTTTTCAAAAATTTTGCATATGATGCTCACAGTTTTCTAAGTAGGAAAATTGTAAGTTTCTTGTTCCTATCCTCTATTCGATTTCTTTTGGTTTTCTATTTTTTTCACATGACTGTGTTGGTGTATATGCCCTAGGACCTAGTTTTGGTCCATTATTTGTACTACTTAACATTGATATATATATCATTCTGGCATTGTCGTTATCATTATTTGTTTATATCTGCGAACATGTACTTATATGATAATGTACCTGGAGACAGATTGGATCTGTGCTCAAATGATTGTCCCTAGTCGATGTACCTGAGTGGATATGGGACAACTCTGGTACTTGTGAGACTGGCATATGTGCTGGTTAGGCACGAGGTACTAACACAGACATATAGGTATATTAGTGGTGGATATATTGGACCGGCCCGCTGTGAGGCAATGACTTGGTGTCACAAGTTATCCTCACAAGCGATAGGAGATGCATTGATCCCTTGACTTGAGGTCATTGGCCATTCTATATGGTTAGGGACATGCTTTGATACAACCTAACACCTCACCATAGTTGGGGGGCAATAACGGTTGTCATTGAGCATGTCACAACCCATATGAGAAGGTCAATAAACAGACATAGGATTTGCCCCTTCCTAAGGGAAGCTTGATATCCATGGAGCTCGTCTATGGATCTATGACTGAAAGTGTATGGCCATATCTAGGTTAGACCTGATTTAGTCATAGCCATGAGATTGGATGAAAAATAAGTGGTGACACACTTGTCCAATCGGATATCAGTACGACAAAGAGACTGTAATGCATCGGTACCTACTTGCGATAATGGGGATCTCGATGTCGATATCCATTCCGATGACTTTGGTAGCAGCGATGCACTGCTAGGTGCCACTCACTGCTTATGATGACCTTAGGTCAGCACTGCCAACGTCAGAGGAACCTACAGGGTCGCACACCTTGATACTCGAGTTCTCGTATTGATCGAGAAGCCTTATGATCGAGTTATTAGATAACTCAGATCTATTTTGGAGATTCCATCAGCGCCAATGGGCCTGATGAGATGGAAGAGATTTATTGGAGCCAACTTCCATTTACGGCATATTAACCATGGTTAGCCCAGTTTGACCTCAGGTTAAATTGGATTGGATGCAAGGGCTTGGTTAATATGCATAATGGACATTGGGCTGGGCCCATTGAAAAGTTGGGCTTAATGGGCTTAAAGAGAAGGATGTGTAGGCGCATGGTTAACCCTAGTTAGATTAGGGTTGGCGCCTATGGCACATATGGTTAATATAAGTTGATATTAATTATTTGTGGGTTATTTAATTAATTAATTTAAATAATTGTATGGAGTCCTATTTAATAGGGCTGATTATTTAAATTATTAATTAGAGTCCTAATTGGATTAAGACTTGATTATTTAAATGATTAATTAGAATCCTAATTGTATTAGGACTTAATTAAATCATTAAAATAATCCTATTCCTACTTCTTCTCCTAGCCACTACTCTATCTGCCCCTTGCTCTATATAATGAGCCCTAGCCGCCCCCTCTCATGACACACACAACTTATTGAAGGCGTGAGAACTAGAGGAGGGGCGAGAGCAAGAGGATCAAGGGGAGTTGGCGCATCTCTTCATCAGCCAAGCCGCAAGCACTTCTTCTTCTTCATCCTTGGCGCTTCTTCTATTGAAGGTGGTGCAAGTGTGACTTTTGCTTGGCGGCATCTCCCTCTTCCTTCTTCAACCTTGGCTCATATACCTTGGAGGTGGCGCAAGTTGAGAAGAAGGTGACCTAAGGCTTGGATCTTCTTCCTGAGGCTAGCACCAGGCGTGGAAGAAGAGGACTCGAGGTGATTCGTGTGTGTGAGACTGCAGAGGGCACACGCTTGGGCGCCTACTACGACATCATCCTCGCATCGCTCATAAGGTATTTTCTATCTCATCGTGTCAATTCCCTCGCATGCGATCTTCACTGGGTTTTTGGGACCGGCCTGTTTCGGGGATATTCTTCCTCTGTGCTATGTATTTGTATTGATAAAGCTCTTAAAATTTGTAAAATATCCCCGGGGTTTCCCAACAGTGGTATCAGAGCGACTTGCGAGACTCGAACGATGTATTTTCATGCTTCTCCATGCTCACATGCCATATTTATAATTTTCCCAAATTGCATGTTCTTATGGCAAACGATTTTTCTAAGTAGGAAAAATTAGGGTTTCTTGTTCCTATCATCTTTTCAATTTCTTTTGGATCTTTGGATTATTTTTCTAGCATGATTTAAGGATCAAAGGCGCACGTGATTTTGTCAAGTAGGACGGGCATTGTGTCTTCGGACTGGCCGGGTCTCTTGATCTGACAAAATTACCAGCCGAGAGCATCTTTGAAATCATCATGAAAATTAATTGCAAATAACCAAGAGATTTGTGAAAAGAAGATAAGGAAAAGAGACTAGTTTTATGAAAAAGTAAAATTTCAGATTTTATGTTTTTCATGAGCATGTAGAACTGCATGTGTAGATACCTTGCTTGTGCATAATGTTGTGATCATGAGTCAAGCCCCTTTGCATGCCTGTGATGTATCTTTGCGAGGCCTGCGTGCCGCTTTTCTTTTCTTTTATTTTTGTAATAAGAAGAAGAAGATTAGGGGCGCAATCACATGGAACCCTGGCGCATGCATGCTTGATGGCACATGGAGGAGAGGCGCAAGATGGCATGGCCGAACCCTAGGGTTTGAGAGCTAGCCATCTTGCCTCCTTGCATAGTGGCGCATCATCTATGGAGAAAGACCCATGGCATTGGCCGAACCCATGAGGGACAGCTCTAGGGTTTGAGAGCTAAACCATGGTAAGAAGGACCTTGGAGCCAACCTTAAAGATCAAATTAGTGGTCGGCTAGGTTAGGTCTTGTCTTTGGGGCTTGAATCCTAGGTCAAGAGTTGAACCTCCTTTTGGCATGGATTGGTTCAATGTCTTGAATATGCTATGATCACATCTTTCTTTTACTGCTTTTATATCTATAACTGCTGAAGCATGCCTATTTTATCGTTATGTTATCACTATAGGATTGCATGCCTGTAATGTTAGATAAAAGATAAAACTGATGAGACCTCAAAAACTCTCATATATAAATATCAAGTCTAGTAGCCTTCTAATGCGTAGCCCTCACTAAGCTATCGATTAGTGGTGTTGTGAACTGTTTCCCACCCTCGTGGGACACACCCACTTATCTTTAGAAAGTGCGTGGTGGCAATGGTTTCCCCAGTCCGTTTTAATCGGGCACGCCTTCGCAAGGAAACTCGTTGACCCTGGGCATAACGGTTAGGAATGGACTTGACTAGATTTTCACATATGCTGGGCATATGGTGGGACTCTAGAGGCATCGTTGAGAGGTTAGGGTTTCATGATGTACCCAGCCCTCGCTGGACATGAAATGCCTAGACTATCTCAATAAGGGGAATTGCTTGGCGCAATCGGCCGGCGTGCCCACCTTAGGAAGCATGGGTTACTTTGTGCATCTCATCCCACCCTCGTGGGACGCGAAGCCTCATCTGGAATAAGGATCTCATCTCACTAGGAAGTCTTAAACTTCCTGATTGACTTTGTGGGTTGTCAATTCGATTAAAATAGTGGGAGCCATAATCATTTAAAACAAGTCCAGTTTAAATGATTTGAAGTAGTACTAATATGCTGTTTCTTGACTGTTGTAGAACAATGGCAACGAACAATAGCGGTTGGTCACTGCGATCTATCCTTGAGAAGGACAAGTTGGTTGGATCCAACTTGATGGATTGGTATATGAACTTGAGAAATTGTGCTCAAGCTCGAAAGGAAGCTCTAAGTCCTTGAGCAGCCTATTTCTGAGCCACTTCCATGCTCGGCCTTAGCGGCTGAGAAGGATGCTTATGATAAGCATCAGGCTGATACGTTGGAGGTTGCACAATTGATGCTAACCAATATGTCGCCCGACCTTCGAGGGCAATATGAATCTAAGAGTGCCTCTGACATTATTTCTGATCTAAGGCAGCTATTTGATGAATTGGTTAGGCTCAATCCTCCTAAAGTAGAAATTCAGAGTGTTGAGCCGAAAAGCTTAACCAAGGATCTGAAGTCAAAGATGGAAAGGATCAGGAATAACAAGTGCTACTCATGTGGAGGACCACCTCACATGATAAAGGATATGGTGCAGCTTCAGAATGAGAAGAAGAGAGGCAAGGCTTCGTCTTCATGCTCAGGTATTTATGTTACAGAAGTCAACCTTTCTACTTCTATGTCATGGGTATTAGATACCGCATGTGGAGCTCATATTTGTATAAATATGCAGGGGCTCAAGAAAAGTACATCGGTGCGGGCTGGAGAGATTGACCTACGAGTTGGAAACGGGGCACAAGTTGCTACTGTTGCTGTAGGAGTTTTGACTCTCTCCTTGCCTTCTAGACTTCAACTAGAGTTAGATAATTGCTATTGTGTACCTTCGATTACTTAGAACATTGTATCCATTCCTTGCTTGGCAAGGAAAGGATTTAAATTTGAAATAAATAAGAACTCTAGTTCTTTTTCATTTGCAAATATGTTCTATGGAAAGGGTACATTATGCAATGGTCTATATGTGTTGGACATGGATAAGTCTATTTGTAACATAAATAATAAAAGGACCAAACTGAGTGGTTCAGTTGGTGCTTTCCTATGGCATTGTCGATTAGCCCATATAAACAAGAATCGCATTCAACAACTCCATGCAAATGGGTTGTTAGATTCAAGTTCCTTGGAGGAATTTGATACATGTGAGCCTTGTTTATTATGGAAAATGACAAAGGCACCCTTCACCAAAATTGGTGAGAGGGCAGGACGTTTGTTGGATCTCATAAATAGTGATGTGTGTGGGCCATTTAATAAACAAGCTAAAGGAGGGCACAACTATTTCATTACCTTTACTGATGATTTCAGTATGTATGATTATGTCTACTTAATGAGACATAAATCTGAATCCTTTGAGAAATTCAAGGAGTTCAAGAATGAAGTAGAAAACCAGCTTGGTAGATCCATTAAGGCTCTTCGATCAGATCGTGGTGGAGAGTACCTGAGTGGTGAGTTTCTTGACTATCTGAGAGAGTGTGGGATTTTATCCCAACTCACTCCTCCTGGAACACCCCAATGGAATGGTGTGTCTGAAAGGAGAAATCGAACTTTGTTGGACATGGTTCGATGTATGATGAGTCATGCAACTCTACCTCCCTCATTCTGGGGACATGCACTAGAAACAGCTTCTCTGATACTGAATAACGTTCCATCTAAGAGTGTCTCAAAGATTCCATACGAGGTATGGAGTGGGAGACGTCCTAATCTCACCTTTATCAGGATCTAGGGATGTGAGGCTTATGTCAAACGTCAGGATTCTAGCAAGCTAGAACCTAGATCTAATAAGTGTGTGTTTGTGGGGTACCCTAAGGAAACTAAGGGTTACTACTTCTATGTTCCCACTAAGAATAAAGTTTTTGTTGCTCGGGGTGATGTCTTTCTAGAGAAAGAATTTCTCATGAAAGAAGTTAGTGGGAGGAAGTTTGACTTGGATGAGGTTCAAGTGCAACCACAAGACATAGAGATGGAACCTGAGCGACCTGTACCGGTTGCTAGGCAACCTGAGGCTCAGACACAGGCCCCACGTAGGTCTGGGAGGACTCGTCGTGCACCTGAGAGGTATGGGTCGCTGCCGACCCAACACGATGGGATATTCATCATTGAGGATGAACCCAGGACTTACGATGAGGCGGTCAGTGGACTAGACTCTGAGAGATGGCTTGATGCCACGCGATCCGAGATGGATTCCATGTCAGCTAACCAAGTCTGGGATTTGGTTGAGCTACCTGATGGGGTAAAACCCATAGGGTGTAAATGGGTCTTCAAAAGGAAGACAGACATGGATGGCAATCTAGTTACCTATAAAGGTAGACTAGTGGCTAAGGGATTCAAACAAGTCCACGGGGTGGATTATGATGAAACCTTTTCGCCAGTTGTCATGTTCAAATCCATTCGGATTCTGCTTCCTATAGCTGCATTTCTTGATTACGAGATATGGCAGATGGATGTAAAGACAGCTTTCCTTAATGGGAAGCTGGCTGAGGATGTGTATATGACACAACCTAATGGCTTCATCCATCTTGCAGAGGCCAATAAGGTCTGCAGGCTAAAAAGATCCATCTATGGATTAAAGCAAGCATCTCGAAGTTGGAATCTTCGATTTGACGAAGCTGTGAGAGATTATGGCTTTATCAAAAGCGAAGATGACGCCTGTGTTTACAGAAAATTCAGTGGGAGCTTGGTGACTTTTCTGGTCTTGTATGTCGATGACATACTGCTCATCAGAAATGACATCCCTAGTCTTCAAGCTGTGAAGACATGGTTAGGGAAGTGTTTTGAGATAAAGGACTTAGGGGAGGCCGCCTATATCCTAGGCATGAGGAGATACCGGGATAGATCCAAGAGGCTCCTAGCCCTTAGTCAGAGTACCTACATTGATAAGGTCCTGGAGAGGTTCAACTTGGAGCAATCCAAGAAAGGGTAACTTCTAGTGAGACATGGCCTTACTCTCTCAAAGAGCCAGTGTCCCACCACACAGGCTGAGAGGGATGACATGAGTCGAGTGCCCTATGCTTCGGCAGTAGGATCGATCATGTATGCAATGTTGTGTACTAGACCAGATGTGGCTTATGCTATGAGCATAACCAGCCGATACCAATCCAATCCTGGAGTACAGTACTAGGTGGCTGTAAAGAACATCCTAAAGTATCTGAGAAGAACTAAGGATTTGTTCCTAGTCTATGGGGGACAGGAAGAGCTCAGTATGCAGGGCTACACTGATGCGTCTTTCCAGTCTGACACTAATGACTTCAGATCGCAGTCCGGCTATGTGTTCAAGATAAATGGAGGCGCTGTATGCTGGAAGAGCTTCAAGCAATCCACCATAGCTGATTCTACAACCGAAGCTGAGTATGTGGCCGCTTCTGAGGCAGCCAAATAAGCCGTTTGGATTAGGAAGTTCATTTCTGAACTTCAGGTGGTTCCAAGTGCAGTGGATCCCATTGAAATCTATTGTGATAACAATGGAGCAATTGCACAGGCCAAGGAACCATGGTCTCATCAAAAATCCAAACACGTACTCAGGAGATTTCACCTGATCAGAGAGATCATAGACAGAGGTGATGTCAAGATTAGTAGAGTTGACACAGAGAACAATCTAGCAGACCCATTGACCAAGGCTTTGGCGCAGCAAAAGCATGATGGTCACGCTAGAGATATGGGGTTGAGGTTCCTCAACCTCTAGGTCTTAGGGCAAGTGGGAGATTGTTGGTGTATATGCCCTAGGACCTAGTTTTGGTCCATTATTTGTACTACTTAACATTGATATATATATATATATCATTCTGGCAATGTCGTTATCATTATTTGTTTACATCTGCGAACATGTACTTATATGATAATGTCCCTAGAGACAGATTGGATCTGTGCTCAAATGATTGTCCCCAGTCGATGTACTTGAGTGGATATGGGACAACTCTGGTACTTGTGAGACTGGCATATGGGCTGGTTAGGCATGCGGTGCTAACGCAGACATATAGGTATATCAGTGGTGGATATACTGGACCGACCCGTTGTGAGGCAATGACTTGGTGTCACAAGTTATCCTCACAAGTGATAGGAGATGCATTGATCCCTTGACTTGAGGTCATTAGCCATTCTATATGGTTAGGGACATGCTTTGATACAACCTAACACTTCACCGTAGTTGGGGGGTAATAACGGTTGTCATTGAGCATGCCACGACCCATATGAGAAGGTCAATAGACAGACATAGGATTTGCCCCTTCCTAAGGGAAGCTTGATATCCATGGAGCTCGTCTATGGATCTATGACTGAAAGTGTATAACCATACCCAGGTTAGACCTGATTTAGTCATAGCCATGAGATTGGATGAAAAACAAGTGGTGACACACTTGTCCAATCGGATATCAGTACGGCAAAGAGACTGTAATGCATCGGTACCTACTTGCGATAATGGGGATCTCGATGTCGATATCCATTCCGATGACTTGGGTAGCAGCGATGCACTGCTAGGTGCCACTCACTGGTTGTGATGACCTTAGGTCAGCACTGCCAACGTCAGAGGAACCTACAGGGTCGCACACCTTGATACTCAAGTTTTCGTATTGATCGAGAAGCCTTATGATCGAGTTATTGGATAACTCGGATCTATTTTGGAGATTCCATCAGTGCCAATGGGCCTGATGAGATGGAAGAGATTTATTGGAGCCAACTTCCATTTACGGCATATTAAGCATGGTTAGCCCAGTTTGACCTTGGGTTAAATTGGATTGGATCCAAGGGCTTGGTTAATATGCATAATGGACATTGGGCTGGGCCCATTGAAAAGTTGGGCTTAATGGGCATAAAGAGAAGGATGTGTAGGCGCATGGTTAACCCTAGTTAGACTAGGGTTGGCGCCTACGGCACATATAGTTAATATAAGTTGATATTAATTATTTGTGGGTTATTTAATTAATTAATTTAAATAATTGTATGGAGTCCTATTTAATAGGGCTGATTATTTAAATTATTAATTAGAGTCCTAATTGGATTAGGACTTGATTATTTAAATGATTAATTAGAATCCTAATTGGATTAGGACTTAATTAAATCATTAATAATCCTATTCCTACTTCTTCTCCTAGCCACTACTCTATCCGCCCCTTGCTCTATATAATGAGCCCTAGCCACCCCCTCTCATGACACACACAACTTATTGAAGGCGTGAGAACAAGAGGAGGGGCGAGAGCAAGAGGATCAAGAGGAGTTGGAGCATCTCTTCATCAACAAAGCCGCAAGCACTTCTTCTTCTTCATCCTTGGCGCTTCTTCTATTGAAGGTGGTGCAAGTGTGACTTGTGCTTGACGGCATCTCCCTCTTCCTTCTTCAACCTTGGCGCATATACCTTGAAGGTGGCGCAAGTTGAGAAGAAGGTGACCTAAGGCTTGGATCTTCTTCCCGAGCCTAGCACCGGGCGTGGAAGAAGATGACTCAAGGTGATCCGTGTGTGTGAGACTGCAGAGGGCGCACACTTGGGCGCCTACTACCACATCAGCCTCGCATCGCTCATAAGGTATTTTCTATCTCATCGTGTCAATTCCCTCGCATGCGATCTTCACTTGGTTTTTGGGACCGGCCTGTTTCGGGGACATTCTTCCTCTGTGCTATGTATTTGTATTGATAAAGCTCTTAAAATTTGTAAAATATCCCCGGGGTTTCCCAACAGTGGTATCAGAGCAACTTGCGAGACTCGAATGATGTATTTTCATGCTTCTCCATGCTCACATGCCATATTTACAATTTTCCCAAATTGCATGTTCTTATGGCAAACGATTTTTCTAAGTAGGAAAAATTAGGGTTTCTTGTTCCTATCATCTTTTCAATTTCTTTTGGATCTTTGGATTATTTTTCTAGCATGATTTAAGGAACAAAGGCACACGTGATTTTGTCAAGTAGGATGGGCACTGTATCTTCGGACTGGCCGAGTCTCTTGATCTGACAAAATTACCAGCCAAGAGGATCTTTGAAATCATCATGAAAATTAATTGCAAATAACCAAGAGATTTGTGAAAAGAAGATGAGGAAAAGAGACTAGTTTTATGAAAAAGTAAAATTTCAGATTTTATGTTTTTCATGAGCATGTAGAACTGCATGTGTAGATACCTTGCTTGTGCATAATGTTGTGATCATGAGTCAAGCCCCTTTGCATGCCTGTGATGTATCTTTGTGAGGCCTGCGTGCCGCTTTTCTTTTCTTTTATTTTTGTAATAAGAAGAAGAAGATTAGGGGCGCAATCACATGGAACCCTGGCGTATGCATGCTTGATGGCGCATGGAGGAGAGGCGCAAGATGGCATGGCCGAACCCTAGGGTTTGAGAGCTAGCCATCTTGGCTCCTTGCATAGTGGCGCATCATCTATGGAGAAAGACCCATGGCATTGGCCGAACCCATGAAGGACAGCTCTAGGGTTTGAGAGCTAAACCATGGTAAGAAGGACCTTGGAGCCAACCTTAAAGATCAAATTAGTGGTCAGCTAGGTTAGGTCTTGTCTTTGGGGCTTGAATCCTAGGTCAAGAGTTGAACCTCCTTTTGGCATGGGTTGGTTCAATGTCTTGAATAGGCTATAATCACATCATTCTTTTACTGCTTTTATATCTATAACTGCTGAAGCATGCCTGTTTTATCGTTATGTTATCACTATAGCATTGCATGCCTGTAATGTTAGACATAAGATAAAACTGATGAGACCTCAAAAACCCTCATAAATAAATATCAAGTCTAGTAGCCTTCTAATGCGTAGCCCTCACAAAGCTATCGATCAGTGGTGCTGTGAACTGTTTCCCACCCTTGTGGGATACACCCACTTATCTTTAGAAAGTGCGTGGTGTCAATGGTTTCCCCAGTCCGTTTTAATCGGGCGCGCCTTCGCAAGGAAACTCGTTGACCCTGGGCATAACGGTTAGGAATGTACTTGACTAGATTTTCACATATGCTAGGCATATGGTGGGACTCTGGAGGCATCGTTGAGAGGATAGGGTTTCATGATGTATCCAGCCCTCACTAGACATGAAATGCCTAGACTGTCTCAATAAGGGGAATTGCTTGGAGCAATCGGCCAGCGTGCCCACCTTAGGAAGCATGGGTTACTTTGTGCATCTCATCCCACCCTCGTGGGACGCGAAGCCTCATCTGGAATAAGGATCTCATCTCACTAGGAAGTCTTAAACTTCTCGATTGACTTTGTGGGTTGTCAATTCGATTAAAATAGTGGGAGTCATAATCATTTAAAACAAGTCCAGTTTAAATGATTTGAAGTAGTACTAATCTGCTGTTTCTTGACTATTGTAGAATAATGGCAATGAACAATAGCGGTTGGTCACTGCGATCTATCCTTGAGAAGGACAAGTTGGTTGGATCCAACTTGATGGATTGGTATATGAACTTGAGAATTGTGCTCAAGCTCAAAAGGAAACTCTATGTCCTTGAGCAGCCTATTTCGGAGCCACTTCCATGCTCGGCCTTAGCGGCTGAGAAGGATGGTTATGATAAGCATCAGGCTGATACTTTGGAGGTTGCACAATTGATGCTAACCAACATGTCGCCCGAGCTTCGAGGGCAATATGAATCTAAGAGTGCCTCTGAGATTATTTCTGATCTAAGGTAGCTCTTTGATGAATTGGTTAGGCTCAATCCTCCTAAAGTAGAAATTCAGAGTGTTGAGCCGAAAAGCTTAACCAAGGATCTGAAGTTAAAGATGGAAAGGATCAGGAATAACAAGTGCTACTCATGTGGAGGACCACCTCACATGATAAAGGATATGGTGCGGCTTCAGAATGAGAAGAAGAGAGGCAAGGCTTCGTCTCCATGCTCATATATTTATGTTACAGAAGTCAACCTTTCTACTTCTATGTCATGGGTATTAGATACCGCATGTGGAGCTCATATTTGTATAAATATGCAGGGGCTCAAGAAAAGTAGATCGGTGCGGGCTGGAGAGATTGACCTACGAGTTGGAAACGGGGCACAAGTTGCTGCTGTTGCTGTAGGAGTTTTGACTCTCTCCTTGCCTTCTAGACTTCAACTAGAGTTAGATAATTGCTATTGTGTACCTTCGCTTACTAAGAACATTGTATCCATTCCTTGCTTGGCAAGGAAAGGATTTAAATTTGAAATAAATAAGAACTCTTGTTCTTTTTCATTTGCAAATATGTTCTATGGAAAGGGTACATTATGCAATGGTCTATATATGTTGGACATGGATAACTCTATTTGTAACATAAATAATAAAAGAACCAAACTGAGTGGTTCAGTTGCTGCTTTCCTATGGCATTGTCGATTAGCCTATATAAACAAGAATCGCATTCAACAACTCCATGCAAATGGGTTGTTAGATTCAAGTTCCTTGGAGGAATTTGATACATGTGAGCCTTGTTTATTAGGGAAAATGACAAAGGCACCCTTCACCAAAATTGGTGAGAGGGCAGGAGGTTTGTTGGATCTCATACATAGTGATATGTGTGGGCCATTCAATAAACAAGCTAGAGGAGGGCACAACTACTTCATTACCTTAACTGATGATATCAGTAGGTATGGTTATATCTACTTAATGAGACATAAATCTGAATCCTTTGAGAAATTCAAGGAGTTCAAGAATGAAGTAGAAAACCAGCTTGGTAGATCCATTAAGGCTCTTCGATCAGATCGTGGTGAGTTTCTTGACTATCTGAGAGAGTGTGGGATTTTATCCCAACTCACTCCTCCTGGAACACCCCAATGGAATGGTGTGTCTGAAAGGAGAAATCGAACTTTGTTGGACATGGTTCGATGTATGATGAGTCATGCAACTCTACCTCCCTCATTCTGGGGACATGCACTAGAAGCAGCTTCTCTGATACTGAATAACGTTCCATCTAAGAGTGTCTCAAAGATTCCATACGAGGTATGATGGAGTGGGAGACGCCCTAATCTCACCTTTATCAGGATCTGGGGATGTGAGGCTTATGTCAAACGTTAGGATTCTAGCAAGCTAGAACCTAGATCTGATATGTGTGTGTTTGTGGGGTACCCGAAGGAAACTAAGGGTTACTACTTCTATGTTCCCACCGAGAACAAAGTTTTTGTTGCTCGGGGTGCTGTCTTTCTAGAGAAAGAATTTCTCATGAAAGAAGTTAGTGGGAGGAAGTTTGACTTGGACGAGGTTCAAGTGCAACCACAAGACATAGAGATGGAACCTGAGCCACCTGTACCGGTTGCTAGGTAACTTGAGGCTCAAACACAGGCCCCACGTAGGTCTGGGAGGACTCATCGTGCACCTGAGAGGTATGGGTCGCTGCCGGCCCAACACGATGGGATATTCATCATTGAGGATGAACCCAGGACTTACGATGAGGCGGTCAGTGGACCAGACTCCGAGAGATGGCTTGATGCCATGCGATCCGAGATGGATTCCATGTCAGCTAACCAAGTCTAGGATTTGGTTGAGCTACCTGATGGGGTAAAACCCATAGGGTGTAAATGGGTCTTCAAAAGGAAGACAGACATAGATGGCAACGTAGTTACCTATAAAGGTAGACTAGTGGCTAAGGGATTCAAACAAGTCCATGGGGTGGACTATGATGAAACCTTTTCGCCAGTTGCCATGTTCAAATCCATTCGGATTCTGCTTGCTATAGCTGCATATCATGATTACGAGATATGGCAGATGGATGTAAAGACAACTTTCCTTGATGGGAAGCTGGCTGAGGATGTGTATATGACACAACCTGATGGCTTCATCCATCCTGCAGAGGCCAATAAGGTCTGCAGGCTAAAAAGATCCATCTATGGATTAAAGCAAGCATCTCGAAGTTGGAATCTTCGATTTGACGAAGCTGTGAGAGATTATGGCTTTATCAAAAGCGAAGATGACGCCTGTGTTTACAGAAAATTTAGTGGGAGCTTGGTGACTTTTCTGGTCTTGTATGTCGATGACATACTGCTCATCGGAAATGACATCCCTAGTCTTCAAGTTGTGAAGACATGGTTAGGGAAGTGTTTTGAGATGAAGGACTTAGGGGAGGCCGCCTATATCCTAGGCGTGAGGATCTACCGGGATAAATCCAAGAGGCTCCTAGCCCTTAGTCAGAGTACCTACATTGATAAGGTCCTAGAGAGGTTCAACTTGGAGCAATCCAAGAAAGGGTACCTTCCAGTGAGACATGGCCTTACTCTCTCAAAGAGCCAGTGTCCCACCACACAGGCTGAGAGGGATGACATGAGTCGAGTGCTCTATGCTTCGGTAGTAGGATCGATCATGTATGCAATGTTGTGTACTAGACCAGATGTGGCTTATACTGTGAGCATAACCAGCCGATACCAATCCAATCCTGGAGTATAGCACTGGCTGGCTGTAAAGAACATCCTAAAGTATCTGAGAAGAACTAAGGATTTGTTCCTAGTCTATGGGGGACAGGAAGAGCTCAGTATGCAGGGCTACACTGATGCGTCTTTCCAGTCTGACCCTGATGACTTCAGATCGCAGGTCGGCTATGTGTTCAAGATAAATGGAGGCGCTGTATGATGGAAGAGCTTCAAGCAATCCACCATAGCTAATTCTACAACCGAAGCTGAGTATGTGGCCGCTTCTAAGGTAGCCAAACAAGTCATTTGGATTAGGAAGTTCATTTCTGAACTTCAGGTGGTTCCAAGTGCAGTGGATCCCATTGAAATCTATTGTGATAACAATGGAGCAATTGCACAAGCCAAGGAACCACGGTCTCATCAAAAATCCAAACACATACTCAGGAGATTTCACCTGATTAGAGAGATCATAGACAGAGGTGATGTCAAGATTGAAAGTCCCCTAAAGAGGGAAGGAAACCCTAATAGGCACAAGTAAGGGATTTAAAACAGCGGAAGAGGGTTTCTAAGATCGCATAGCATGTATTATGATCAACTTTAAAATATGAAAAAGAATTCATACCATGGCCATTTCAAGATGGCGCCTTGGAAGCAAAGATCAAATGAGATCTTCTCCTTGTCGTCACACACAGGATGATGACGCTATCTCCCTTGGTGCTCCTTGTGCTAGCAAGGTTCCAAGAGGTCCTTGTCGAGTGAAAGGGAATGATGAGATCTCGATCTCTCTTGGCCGAATCCTCCTCTATCCTTCAAGCGTCGCCGCACTCACACAAGGTGTCGAGAGGAATATGGGCGAGAGGGAAAAAATCGTAGAGGCGAAAATAGAGCATCCTCTATTTGGACGAGAGCGCTCTCCAAGTGGAGATCATGGTTACTAAAAATAGTAACCACTCATCGCCCCAACGTTCACACCAAGTGAACATGTCGTCAACTCCTCTCCCCTTGAACCATGCGCTCATTTAGTGAGCCGGTTCATTTTGGTTCAATTTAAGAACCAATCAAGCCAAGCAACTAGCCCAAATCATAATTAAACCATAAGGCTTTTGATCTGACCGTTGATCTCTTAATGCTCCTGATCTGACCGATCTAGCATCCATTCTCTCGATCGAAGCTTACCGATCTCAAGCCCTAATCAATCAAACATGATCAGACCAGATCTCACTTACAATCAGAGATTAAATCCCTTTAAACTGAACCTAAACAATTCAGTCCACACGATCTGACTTAAGTAAGCCATATCATCAAATTGTGCGACCCTAAGGGTTTCCTTTAAATGTCGGTAACGATAACTCACGTCATCACGATCAGTGAGGGGTATCTAGCAACACATCACTGTCTCCCGATATAAAGAAAAGAGTCTTCCAAGACTACACCCAAAAACAGCACAAGTGTGAATCAACTTCACTAGGCATACATATGTCCTTTGCCACTGGATGTTCTTATTGGACAAGCGTGTCAAGCTTGTAACTCCAATATGACGAGCATGATTAAAACAGATGAACACTGTCACCTGGGTATGGCCATACTCTTTTCTCAATCATCTCATCCAGGGGGCCCCTTTAGAACATCACACTCCTTAAACAAGGAGACGGCAATCCTATGTCTATCACTAGTGCCCTAACCTGACTCAAGCTCACCATCCAAGATAGTCTATAATCATTATGTTTCAAATGATATTGAACTATCTCAAAACAATGACAATCATCATTTAGAAAACACAAGTGATCTCAAGTCAAAGGAAATGTGCCACTTGTTGCACTCAAGGATTATTCACATTGTGACAAACAATTGAATAACCTAGTAGGGTCTGTCCAGTACATCCAATGTACCCATGAGTCTACATCTTATTCCATGCTCGAAGCATCCTATAAGATTAGAACACATATTAGTCTCAATCATATCAAGGCTGTCTCATGTTCACCAAGATATCTCGACTAAGGACATATAGCATGTCAGCCCAGCTGAACAGCTTTGAGACATTATTCAGAAGAACATATATTGCAGCAGACAATGTAGACAACTGAATAATAACCATGCCTTTATAAACATAACAGTTTATTACATGATACAGATACTTTCCCATAGGCCTCAAACATTAGCCTTAAGGGCATACCCCAACAATCTCCCACTTGCACTTAATCTAATGGTTGAGAAATCTCAAACCCATATTATTACAGTGCTTCTCATGCTTCTGCTGCGCCAGAGGCTTGGTAAGCGTGTCTGCCAGATTGTCATCTGTATGAACCTTGCAGACTTTGATCTCGCCACGATCTATGATCTCCCTGATCAAATGAAACCGTCTCTGTATGTGCTTGGACTTCTGGTGCGACCGCGGTTCCTTTGCTTGTGCGATTGCTCCAGTGTTATCACAGAAGATAACCAAAGGATCTGCACTCGAAGGAACGACACCAAGTTCTCTCACGAACTTACGAATCCACACTGCCTCCTTGGATGCTTCCGAGGCTGCAACATACTCGGCTTCTGTTGTGGAATCAGCAACAGTTGACTGTTTGAAACTCTTCCACACCACTGCTCCTCCATTCAAGCTAAAAACATAGCCTGATTGCGATCGGAAATCATCCTGGTCCGACTGGAACGAAGCGTCAGTATATCCTTCAATACTGAGTTCTTCCTGACCACCATATATCAAGAACATATCTTTGGTCCTCCGCAGATATTTTAAAATGTTCTTGACTGCAATCCAGTGCGCCATACCTGGATTACTTTGGAAACGACTGGTTACGCTTAACCCGTATGCAACGTCTGGGCGAGTACACAACATCGCATACATAATGGATCCAATAGCCGAAGCATAAGGCGTATTGTCCATTTCATCTTTCTCAGTCTGTGTTTGTGGACACTGACTCTTTGAAAGATTCAGACCATGTCTGACTGGAAGATATCCTCATTTAGAATTCTCTAAATGAAATCTCTCCAGGACCTTATCGATGTAAGTACTCTGGCACAGCCCAAGAAGCCTCTTAGATCTATCCCTGTAGATCTTCACACCTAACACATAGGCTGCTTCTCCTAAATCTTTCATCTGGAAACATTTCCTCAGCCATGCCTTCACAGCATGCATTTCAGGAATGTCATTTCCAATGATCAAGATGTCATCGACGTAGAGGACTAGAAAAGTAATCACGCTCCCACTAAACCTCTTATATACACACGGGTCATCCTCGTTCTTGATGAAACCAAACTCAGTAACTGATTCATCAAACCGAATATTCCAGCTTCTTGATGCTTGCTTAAGTCCATAAATGGACTTCTTTAACTTGCATATCTTATGACGATCTGCTGGATTAGTGAAACCTTCTGGTTGTGTCATGTACACATCCTCATCCAGATTTCCATTCAGGAAAGCTGTTTTCACATCCATCTGCCAGATCTCATAATCATAGTATGCAGCTATCGCGAAAAGAATCCGAATAGACTTAAACATGGCTACAGGTGAGAAAGTTTCATCATAATCTATCCCGTAGATTTGTTTGAAACCTTTCGCAACTAGCCTGCCTTTATAGGTAACTACGTTACCATCCATGTCAATCTTCTTCTTGAAGATCCATTTACAGCCTATAGGGATAACTCCCGGAGGCGGATCAACCAAATCCCAAACTTGGTTATCTGACATGGAGTCCATTTCGGCGCGCATAGCTTCAAGCCATCTCGCTGACTCTGGTCCACTGACCACATCCGCATAAGTGAGGGGTTCATCATTATCAATGATGTAGACTCCGTCATAACGCTCAGGTTGTCGACGGATCCTTCCCGATCTTCGCGGTTCCCGTGATATCTGAGCCTCAGGTTGTTCAATAACCTGTTCTACCGGCTCAGGCTCATCCAACTGTGCTTGACTACTTTGTCCTTCCTCTGGATTCTCATCCAGCTTTATTTCTCTCCCACTGGCCTCTTGCTGAAGAAACTCCTTCTCAAGAAATATGGCCGTCCGAGCAACAAAAACCTTGTTCTCTTTGGGATCGTAGAAATAATAACCCTTAGTTTCCTTAGGGTAACCGACAAAGATACATTTGTCAGATCTGCTCTCTAGTTTCCCAGAGGCGAGCTTTTTGACATAAGCCTCGCAGCCCCAGATCCTGATAAATGTCAAGCTTGGCTGTTTCCCATACCATAACTCATATGGCGTCTTTGAAACTGCCTTGGATGGCACTCGGTTTAGTACCTTTGCAGCTGTTTCCAGCGCAAAACCCCAAAAGGAGTATGGAAGAGTAGCCTGACTCATCATAGAACGAACCATATCAAGTAACGTTCTATTTCTCCTCTCGGACACACCATTCCATTGCGGTGTTCCTGGCGGAGTGAGCTGTGAGATGATCCCACACTCCTTCAGATAGTCAGTAAACGCATGACTTAGGTATTCACCACCTCGATCTGAGCGAAGTGCCTTGATATTTCGGCCTAGCTGATTCTGTACTTCATTTTTGAACTCTTTGAACTTGTCAAAAGATTCACTTTTATGTCTCATTAAAAAGACATACCCATACCTACTGAAATCATCAGTAAAGGTAATGAAGTACTGATAGCCACCTCTGGCATGTTTACTAAATGGCCCACACACATCACTGTGTATAAGGTCAAGTAAACCTGAAGCCCTTTGACCTTTGTGAAGAAAAGGTGACTTCGTCATTTTACCCATTAAACAAGCCTTGCATGTATCAATCTCCTTGTAGGAGAATGATCCCAGCAGTCCATGATCATGCAACCGCTTAATGCGTTTCTCGTTAATATGGCCTAAACGACTATGCCATAGCAAGGTGCTGTCATCAGCATACTTGGCTTTCTTAATATCAATTTGCTGTATAGAACATTCCATGTCCAACATGTATAACCCATTGTTAATTGAACCAGTTGCATAAACAATATTATCAAAAGACAAAATACACTTTGAAATATTGCATTCAAAGGAAAATCCCTTCCTGACAAGAGCAGGAATGGAGATAATATTTTTAGTAATACTGGGAACAAAATAACAATTGTTTAGTTCCAATACAAGTCCAGATGGTAAAGAAATGAAATAGTCTCCTACAGCAACAGCAGCAACCCGTGCCCCGTTTCCAACGCGTAGGTCCACCTCATGCTGTCCCACCTGCCTTCTTCTCTTGAGTTCCTGTACATTTGAACAAATGTGAACTCCACATGCAGTGTCCAACACCCATGATATAGAAGAAGAGAACATGACCTCAGTCACGAATATACCTGAGCCAGAAGCGAAGCTTCCCCTCTTATCTCCTTGGAGCGCTTTACAGTCCTTTTTCCAGTGACCGAGCTGGCCACAGTGGAAACACCTGTATTCCTTGGACCGCTTAACCTTCTGCTTCAGAGCCTTGCTGTAGCTCTTGACAGGGGCCTTGCCCTTCTTCCCCTTCTTCTTGTTCCTAGAAGGAACCATCAAGACAGAGGTTGAAGGCTTACCCTTCAGAGTCTCCTCAGTGGTGAGGAGCATATTCAGCAGCTCTGCCGGAGTACAATCGATTTTGTTCATATTAAAATTAATAATGAACGCGTCGAATGAAGGCGGGAGAGACTGCAGAATAATATCCACAGCAAGCTCCTGGTTGATGGTGTGCCCCAGTTTCTCCAGAGCTTCCTTGTGCCCAATCATCTTGAGCACGTGAGCTCCCACTGGGCTCCCTTCAGCCAGTTTGCTCTGAAAGAAGAGCTTCGTCAAATTGTAGCGCTCTGTCCTCGCCTGTGCAGCATACAGCATCTTGAGGTTCGCTATAATCTCTATAGCCGACATATCCTCATGCTGACGCTACAGCGGTGGCGTCATAGACGCTAGCATCAGGCAAGCGACATCAATGCTATCATTGACGTGCTTTTCATAGGCTTCCCGAACCGCCCTTGCGGCGTTCGGAGCGGGCTGCGGCGGTATCGCCGTCTCGAGGACATACAGTTTCCTCTCTGCCTTAAGAACGATCTTAAGGTGTCCAAACCAGTCAGAGAAGTTTGGCCCAGCAAACTTCTCCCTTTCCAGTAGGGATCGCACATTGAAGTTCATGGTGTTCGTTGCTGCAGGTATCTACAACAATGCAAGAACAGCAAGGTCAGTATCAATGTATAAGAATCAATCAGGACTTAAGAAAGATTCTTTTTCTCACTATTTTATCTGGCTGAAAAATCCAGCAAAACAGCCCGAAAGAGTAGTACTCTTTTAGTGAGATGGGATCCGGATTTCATACTTGGTCTCCGCGTCCCGCTCAGGCGAGATAAGATGCACAGAGAGTACAAGCACTAATCTCCGGTAGGCATTCCCTGCCGATCGCCAACCCGTGCGATTCCCCTTCATCTGGGCAATCCAGCAGACTGTGCCAACTGAGTTGGTACAACACAGTCTCTGACCCCACAGATGGCTGCCTCCATGTGCTACCATATGCGCCACATATGTAGCCTACACGGTCAAGCTGACCCGACCTACTCCCTGGACCACCATGTGCTATGCTGAGCAACGAGAAGGGATAAATCCCCACTCTGTAACACACAGGTGTAGTCCCACACCGTCTGAAGATAGATGGACGTGCCCACTGAGTGGGTACAACACGGCTCCAACGATAATCAGAACAGTGAGGTTTCGCGTCAGAAGGCTTACGAGCTTGATATTAAGCGTTGGATTTTCACGGTCTTTTATCTTCTTCACTATCATGCAATTCCTATGGTGATAGCAGAAGATAAACTTAATCATGCAATTCTAATATTTAAACAATAAATAAAAGAAAGCATGAATCTTATGTGGTAAAAGCCCATAGCCCTAGTGAGACCTTAACCTAACTTAAGTCTTCACTTGCTCTTCATGGGTCTTTTGCTGCTCATCTGGCCCAAACCAGGGCCCAAGCGCCAATTACAGCACAGGTGCGCCCACCAGGGAAAATGCGCCTGGTCCCAGAGTCGAACCCTAGACCTCCCACCTGGTCAAGCCACTGCTGCATGCGCCTCTGCCAAGTGTGCTCTGTGCTCTTGTCTAATTAAATTACAAATTTAACTATCTAGACAAGATTGACACGCAGGTCAATTACAATTTTATAAATTAAAGCGATGTGATGCGCAGATCACAATAATTAATTTACAATTTTTAAATCCCAGGCACGCAGGCCCCAGCACAGCACACAATTAATATGAGCAGCCCACATAAGACTAAATAGACAAACATATGCATCCAATCAGCAATCATGTGATCCATAAAAATTAAAATTTTCGAAAAACCCCATGGGATCAATTTTAATTTCCTTATTCGCCCTTACTACCTTACAACGGTCCATTACTAGGGATCCACTCATCCAACCTAGTCAGATCCACTGCCCTTGCATGCACCAAGTCCTAACTGACTTGAGTCGACCATAAGGTCAACTATGCATGCGCCAGGGCTGAACAACCACAATGAGGTCTGGCAAGCGGGTGTGACCCCGGGCCTAACTCATGTGTGTTCATTAGTTGTCTCAATCAGACATCGCTACACACCTGTCTGCAGTCGACCTATAGCCACCATGGGCTTGCGCCAAGGTGCTAACTGGTCGACCCATTCAGGCTGTCAGATGGTCTGATCAGACTGTTGGATCTAACCTAGGGGATGACTTCAACCCTAGTAACCCGTCTAAGGGTTTACAGTAAGGCCTTAGATCTATAGTGAGTCGCGCATGTGTTTAAGTTTTTAAGAAAACCAACAACATTGTAAATGCGCCAAGACATCAAACATGCGCAAGATATAGAAACATACATATGGATGTATTTTCGCAAGATGATACTTAATATCATGAAACTTTCGCATGTGAATTAGATCTAGGCATATGCGCAAATATGGATCAAACATTAAGCAATCATAAAAACATGCATGATAAACTGGCTCTGATACCAATTGAAAGTCCCCTAAAGAGGGAAGGAAACCCTAATAGGCGCAAGTAAGGGATTTAAAACAGCGGAAGAGGGTTTCTAAGATCGCATAGCATGTATTATGATCAACTTTAAAATATGAAAAAGAATTCATACCATGGCCATTTCAAGATGGCGCCTTGGAAGCAAAGATCAAATGAGATCTTCTCCTTGTCGTCACACACAGGATGATGACGCTATCTCCCTTGGTGCTCCTTGTGCTAGCAAGGTTCCAAGAGGTCCTTGTCGAGTGAAAGGGAATGATGAGATCTCGATCTCTCTTGGCCGAATCCTCCTCTATCCTTCAAGCGTCGCCGCACTCACACAAGGTGTCGAGAGGAATATGGGCGAGAGGGAAAAAATCGTAGAGGCGAAAATAGAGCATCCTCTATTTGGACGTGAGCGCTCTCCAAGTGGAGATCATGGTTACTAAAAATAGTAACCACTCATCGCCCCAACGTTCACACCAAGTGAACATGTCGTCAACTCCTCTCCCCTTGAACCATGCGCTCATTTAGTGAGCCGGTTCATTTTGGTTCAATTTAAGAACCAATCAAGCCAAGCAACTAGCCCAAATCATAATTAAACCATAAGGCTTTTGATCTGACCGTTGATCTCTTAATGCTCCTGATCTGACCGATCTAGCATCCATTCTCTCGATCGAAGCTTACCGATCTCAAGCCCTAATCAATCAAACATGATCAGACCAGATCTCACTTACAATCAGAGATTAAATCCCTTTAAACTGAACCTAAACAATTCAGTCCACACGATCTGACTTAAGTAAGCCATATCATCAAATTGTGCGACCCTAAGGGTTTCCTTTAAATGTCGGTAACGATAACTCACGTCATCACGATCAGTGAGGGGTATCTAGCAACACATCACTGTCTCCCGATATAAAGAAAAGAGTCTTCCAAGACTACACCCAAAAACAGCACAAGTGTGAATCAACTTCACTAGGCATACATATGTCCTTTGCCACTGGATGTTCTTATTGGACAAGCGTGTCAAGCTTGTAACTCCAATATGACGAGCATGATTAGAACAGATGAACACTGTCACCTGGGTATGGCCATACTCTTTTCTCAATCATCTCATCCAGGGGGCCCCTTTAGAACATCACACTCCTTAAACAAGGAGACGGCAATCCTATGTCTATCACTAGTGCCCTAACCTGACTCAAGCTCACCATCCAAGATAGTCTATAATCATTATGTTTCAAATGATATTGAACTATCTCAAAACAATGACAATCATCATTTAGAAAACACAAGTGATCTCAAGTCAAAGGAAATGTGCCACTTGTTGCACTCAAGGATTATTCACATTGTGACAAACAATTGAATAACCTAGTAGGGTCTGTCCAGTACATCCAATGTACCCATGAGTCTACATCTTATTCCATGCTCGAAGCATCCTATAAGATTAGAACACATATTAGTCTCAATCATATCAAGGCTGTCTCATGTTCACCAAGATATCTCGACTAAGGACATATAGCATGTCAGCCCAGCTGAACAGCTTTGAGACATTATTCAGAAGAACATATATTGCAGCAGACAATGTAGACAACTGAATAATAACCATGCCTTTATAAACATAACAGTTTATTACATGATACAGATACTTTCCCATAGGCCTCAAACATTAGCCTTAAGGGCATACCCCAACAAAGATTAGCAGAGTTGACCCAGAGAACAATCTAGCAGACCCATTGACCAAGGCTTTGGTGTAGCAGAAGCATGATGGTCACGCTAGAGATAAGGGGTTGAGGTTCCTCAACCTCTAGGTCTTAGTGCAAGTGGGAGATTGTTGGTGTATATGCCCTAGGACCTAGTTTTGGTCCATTATTTGTACTACTTAACATTGATATATATATCATTCTAGCATTGTCGTTATCATTATTTGTTTACATCTGCGAACATGTACTTATATGATAATGTCCCAAGAGACAGATTGGATCTGTGCTCAAATGATTGTCCCCAATCGATGTACTTGAGTGGATATGGGACAACTCTGGTACTTGTGAGACTGGCATATGGGCTGGTTAGGCACGAGGTGCTAACGCAGACATATCGGTATATCAGTGGTGGATATACTGGACCAACCCGCTGTGAGGCAATGACTTGGTGTCACAAGTTATCCTCACAAGTGATAGGAGATGCATTGATCCCTTGACTTGAGGTGATTGGCCATTCTATATGGTTAGGGACATGCTTTGATACAACCTAACACCTCACCGTAGTTGGGGGGTAATAACGGTTGTCATTGAGCATGTCACGACCCATATGAGAAGGTCAATAGACAGACATAGGATTTGCCCCTTCCTAAGGGAAGCTTGATATCCATGGAGCTCGTCTATGGATCTATGACTGAAAGTGTATGGCCATACCCAGGTTAGACCTGATTTAGTCATAGCCATGAGATTGGATGAAAAACAAGTGGTGACACACTTGTCCAATCGGATATCAGTACGGCAAAGAGACTGTAATGCATCGGTACCTACTTGCGATAATGGGGATCTCGATGTCGATATCCATTCCGATGACTTGGGTAGCAGCGATGCACTGCTAGGTGCCACTCACTGGTTTTGATGACCTTAGGTCATCATTGCCAACGTCAGAGGAACCTACAGGGTCGCACACCTTGATGCTCGAGTTCTCGTATTGATCGAGAAGCCTTATGATCGAGTTATTGGATAACTCTTATCTATTTTGGAGATTCCATCAGCGCCAATGAGCCTGATGAGATGGAAGAGATTTATTGGAGCCAACTTCCATTTACAACATATTAACCATGGTTAGCCCAGTTTGACTTCGGGTTAAATTGGATTGGATGCAAGGGCTTGGTTAATATGCATAATGGACATTGGGCTGGGCCCATTGAAAAGTTGGGCTTAATGGGCTTAAAGAGAAGGATGTATAGGCGCATGGTTAACCCTAGTTAGACTAGGGTTGGCGCCTATGGCACATATGGTTAATATAAGTTGATATTAATTATTTGTGGGTTATTTAATTAATTAATTTAAATAATTGTATGGAGTCCTATTTAATAGGGCTGATTATTTAAATTATTAATTAGAGTCCTAATTGGATTAGGACTTGATTATTTAAATGATTAATTAGAATCCTAATTGGATTAGGACTTAATTAAATCATTAAAATAATCCTATTCCTACTTCTTCTCCTAGCCACTACTCTATCCGCCCCTTGCTCTATATAATGAGCCCTAGCCGCCCCCTCTCATGACACACACAACTTATTGAAGGCGTGAGAACAAGAGGAGGGGCGAGAGCAAGAGGATCAAGAGGAGTTGGCGCATCTCTTCATCAACCAAGCCGCAAGCACTTCTTGTTCTTCATCCTTGGCGCTTCTTTTATTGAAGGTGGTGCAAGTGTGACTTGTGCTTGGCGGCATCTCCCTCTTCCTTCTTCAACCTTGGCGCATATACCTTGGAGGTGGCGCAAGTTGAGAAGAAGGTGACCTAAGGCTTGGATCTTCTTCCCGAGTCTAGCACCGGGCGTGGAAGAAGAGGACTCGAGGTGATCCGTGTGTGTGAGACTGCAGAGGGCGCACACTTGGGCTCCTACTACGACATCAGCCTCGCATCGCTCATAAGGTATTTTCTATCTCATCGTGTCGATTCCCTCGCATGCGATCTTCACTGGGTTTTTGGGACCGGCCTGTTTCGGGGATATTCTTCTGCCGTGCTATGTATTTGTGTTGATAAAGCTCTGAAAATTTGTAAAATATCCCCGGGGTTTCCCAACAGACTGGGATAGACCCATATGTGGAAGAAATAATTTCTCCTCTCATGGTGGGATAGACCCATCATGAGAGACTTGTTGAGATTATGCAGGGCATGGACTGGGTGATTGCCCTAATCTCAGAGGTTAAGGATTGCAAGAAGGGCAACGGGTATGCCACTTGTAGACTCCGGAGAGAAATAAGTAACCAAAAGATTTTTAATAAGAGGTTGAGGAAAAGAAACATATTTTGATGAAAAATTAAAATTCAGATGTTATGTTTTTCATGAGCATATTGAAAAGCATGAGATAGGAATCTTGCTTGTGCATTGTGTTGTGGTCACAGTCAAGCCCCTTGTATGCCTGTGATGTATTTGTGTCAGGCCTACGTGTCGCTCTTTTTCTTTATTTTTGTAAAAAATTAAAGATTAAGGATGATGGCGGCATTCACCTTGCTGGGTGCATCCACCTTGCTTGGAGCAACTTGAAGGTGGTGGCATCAAAAAGGGCTTGGTCGAACCTCAAGAAGTGCTTCTAGGTTTCCTAGAGGTGCTTCTAGGGTTTGAATGCTATCCCTTAGATTGGAGGACCTTGGAGCCGAGCATGGGCAAAGATTTTAGTGGCGGCTAGGTATGTCTTGTCTTGGGGCTTGTCACTGACGCAGCAGAATGTATAGGGGAGGTTGTCCTTAGTCTAGTACCCTAAGGAGGTGGAGACGATGATGCAGAAAACCGTTAGAGGGTCTTGAGACGAAGAAAGTGAAAACATGTCAGAGAGGAAACCCGAGAAAACCGTTGAAATTTGTGCCGCTAAGACGCGACTTGAGCAATACCGGTGAGCCGGGAAAATCATGACACGAACTAAGCTCAAAACACTAACCTCGCTTGTAGAGCCAATTTTCTCTTGCATGCATATACGGACGGATTCCTTCACAACGCTGAGACGGGGAGGGCATTTGCGCACCATAGACGAGTTGACTGACGGGGACGTGAGGAGTGGCTGCTATTGCGAGGACGGGGTTGGGTCGAACACAACACAAAATTTGAAAGGAATAGGAGCCCGACACGATTATGGTCGTGCCGATGCACTTTGATTGAACTAAAAAGCGGAATACAAGGGACGAGAGGCACTCATAGGCGAGGCTCTCAGAGTTTCCTGGACCTAGACCTTCGCGTGGGGAAAGGTGTCTACTACAACAAAGATGAGAAACAAACCAACCCTTAGCCCTCTTTTATAGATAAAGAGGGAGGGGAGAACACATGCAAAACACACGAGGGTTGTTAGATAAGCCAACAACCTCTAACTTCCTAAAAGAAGGTCAAGGTACCCTCTAACAAACTAAAAGCAGATGTTACCAACTCCAACAGGGAATCTTGAGGGATGGCTGGTGCATGGGCCAAGTTTCTTGGGCCGTTGTCCGGGCCAGATTTTACGTGCTAGACCATCTCGGAGCAGGCCACCATGAAACAACAAAACTTGCTGATTATGGGCTGGTTCTGGACATTGTTGGTTGTTTCTTAGGCTAAGTTGAGGACCCGGTTGTGATAACTGTCCATCATGGGCTCTTGCGGGAGTCCTCAGGGAATATTGGCCATGGGGATAGGGTGAAGGGACTCCGTTGAGGTGGTAGATAGATTGAGAATCCCCACATAGCGGTCAGGAGGGTGTAAGGAACATTGCGAACCTTGAACGTCATGAAAATCGGAGCTTTTCTACGTTTTCTGCGTTTCTGGTCATTTCCACGATATGGGTGTAATTTTTTCCACGGCCACAATTTCGACCGGATTCTGGGTAGAGAACTTTACGGCAGGGGCCATATTTTTTTCACGGCCATAATTTTAGCTGGGTTCTAGGCAGAACTTTTCTGCTTTCTAGGGCATTTCCACGGTAGGACTGTAATTTTTTCCATGTCTGTAATTTCCGCTGGATTCTGGGCAGAGAACTTTACGGCAAGGGCCATAATTTTTTCCACGGTCGTAATTTCGGCTGGATTATGGGCAGAGAACTTTACGGCATGGGCCGTAATTTTTTCCATGGTCCTAATTTCGGCGGGGTTCTGGGCAGAACTTTTCTGCTTTCCTAGGCATTTCCACGGCAAGGGTGTAATTTTTTCCACGGCTGTAATTTCAGCTGGATTCTGGGCAGAAGCTTTTACAGCAGGGGTGTGGAAATTTCCATGGCTGTAATTTTCACTATTGTTCTCCATTTGAGCTAAATTCTCTGGAGCATCTTCCTCAGGCTCTGGAGAGTCTTCCCAAGTATCTTATAGGGGTGTTTGGTCACACCCATATATGTCATTGACTCCGTCAATTCTGCTAGGGTGGGGAGAGTTCTCCTCTAGAGAAGAAGAGGTAGACACGTCATTGGAATGGGCACTAGATGGCAGTGGTGCATGGAGCGGAAGGAGGTTGGCAATGTTGAAGACGGGGCTGATGAGGGAGTCAGAATCATGTAGGTCCCATTGCAACATGCATGTAACTTCCAATTGGCTTGATCCCTCACACACTCAGGGTGGAGACGCACAAGCACTTGCTCACCCACTCGAAAATTGTGTAGCCTACAGTGCTCGTTGGCCTCAGCTGCATACCAGGTATTGCTCAAGAAGATCCGACGGCGAATCTCATCATGTAAACCCGCAATATGGGATGTAAATGTATAGGCAAACTCGTGGATGGAAGGGGGAGTAGGGACGTTATGCATGTCGATGGGTTTTCTAGGTTGGTACCCGAGCAGAACTTGGAAAGGACTCAACCCAGTAGACCGGTTGAAGGCACTGTTCTATGCAAACTCCATGATGGGAAAGTCCGGTAGGTCAGAGGCAAGAAGCCTAGCAAGAACAGGGCCAAAGTCTGGGTAGTCCGCGTACTCGTCACAGATTTGGTCCAAGGTGGGAATGGACATGGTCAACATATATAGGAGGGAGCGGACGCGACTAAGGGCGTTAGCAACCACGTTGTCCTTACCGGCCTTGTGGTTGATGACAAATGTGTATTGTTGAAAAAACTCAACTCACTTCTCATGGCGAGGGGCTAGCTTCTTCTGGGCGTTAAGGAAAGAAAGGGCCTGGTGATCGCTATACAGGATGAACTCGGTATGGAGGAGGTAGTGACGCCATTGTCAAAGGGATTGGACAATCGCGTAGAACTCCTTATCATATGTAGAGTAGCGTTGGCGAACCACGTTAAGCTTCTCACTAAAGAAGGCGACGGGGTGGCCCTCTTGACTCAGCGTGCTACCGATGCCAGTGCCGGAGGCATCACAGGCGACCTCAAAGACTTTCAAAAAGTTGGGAAGACGAAGAACTGGGGCAGAGGTCATGATGTCTTTCAAGGCTAGGAATGCATGTCTACCCGCAAGAGTCCAGCAAAATTCCTCGTGTTTGGTGTAGGCCGTCATAGGGGAAGCGATGGTTGGTGAACCCCTTGATGAAATGGCTGTAGAAGGCCGCGATGCCAGGAAAGCTACGGATCACGGTGACTGACTCAGGCTCAGGCCATTGACAAATGGCCTCGATCTTGGCAGGATCGACGATAAGACCTTGGTTGGACATGATGAAACCTAGGAACTGAACTTGAGTGTCTAGAAAAGTATACTTCTTTGCGTTAAGGAACAAACTCTCCTTACGTAAGAGGTTGAAGGTCAAGCGGAGGTGCTCAAAGTGGTCGGCGTGGGTGCAACTCTAGATGAGGATGTTGTCAAAATAGATGACAAGAAATTTCCCCATGTATGGTTTGAGAACTTGACTCTTGAGGTGCATAAAGGTGGAGGGGGGCATTGGTGAGGCCGAAAGGCATCACGAGCCACTCGTAGAGGCCGTCCTTCGTCTTGAAGGCCATCTTCCACTTATCCCCTTCGTGGATGTGGACTTGGTGGTAGCCGTTCCGAAGGTCAAGTTTGCCAAACCAACATAACCCGGATATAAGGTCGAGCATGTCGTCAGTTATGGGATGGAAAACCTATACTTGACGGTGATGTGATTAATTGTCCGGCAATCAATACACATCCACTAGGATCTGTCCTTCTTAGATGTAAGAAGGGCCGGGATAGTGCACGAGCTAAGGCTTTCACGGATGAAGCCCTTGGCAAGGAGGTCATCGACTTGCCTCTTAAGCTCCGTGTGCTTAGTGGGATTAAGACGGTGGTGAGGCAAGTTGGGCAAAGATGCCCTAGGGACTAGATCAATGACGTGCTAAATACCACGATCCAGTGGGAGGCCGGTCGGAAGGTCGACAGGGGAATGTATAGGGGAGGTTGCCCTTAGTTCAGTACCCTAGGGAGGTGGAGACGATGATGCAGAAAATCGTTAGAGGGTTTTGAGACGAAGGAAGTGAAAACGTGTCGGAGGGGAAACCTAAGAAAATTGATGAAATCTATGCCGCTAAGACACGACTTCAACAATACCGGTGAGCTGGGAAAACCAAGGCACGAACTAAGCTCAAAACACTAACTTCGCTTGTAGAGCCAATTTTCTCTTACATGCACGTACGGACGGATTCCTTCACAACACTGAGATGGGGAGGGCGTTCGTGCACCCTAGACGAGTTGACTGGCGGGGACGTGAGGAGTGGTTACTACAGCGAGGATGGGGTCGGGTCGCACACAATGCAAAATTTGAAAGGAACAGGAGCCCGGCACGATTTTGGTCGTGCGGTGCACTTTGATTGAACTAAAAAGCAGAATACAAGGGACGAGAGGCATTCACAGCTGAGGCTCTTAGAGTTTGTTCGACCTAGACCTTCACGTTGGAGAAGGTGTCTACTACAACAAAGTTGAGAAACAAACCAACCCATGGCCCTCTTTTATAGATCAAGAGGGAGAGGAGAAAACATGCAAAACACATGAGGGTTGTTGGATAAGCCAACAACCTCTAACTTCCTAAAAGAGGGTCAAGGTACCCTCTAACAAACTAAAAGCGGATGCTACCGACTCCAACAGGGAATCTTGAGGGATGGCTGGAGCATGGGCCAAGTTTCTTGGGCCATTGTCCGGGCTGAATTTGACGTGCTAGACCATCTCGGAGCAGGTCGCCATGAAACAACAAAACTTGCTGACTGTGGGCTGGTTTTGGATGTTGTTGACCATCTCTTGGGCTGAGTTGAGGACCCAGTTGTGATAACGGTCCGTCGTGGGCTCTTGTGGTGGTGCTCGGGGAAGATTTGCCATGCCGTTGAGGTAGTAGATGAACTGAGAATCCCCACATAGTGATCAGGAGGGTGTGAGGAACGTTGTGAACATTGAACGTCATGAAAAATAGAGCTTTTCTACATTTTCTGTGTTTCTGGGCATTTCCACGGCAGGGATGTAATTTTTTCCACGGCCGTAATTCTAGCCGAATTTTGGACAGAGAACTTTACGGCAGGGGCCGTAATTTTTTTCACAGCCATAATTTCGGCCGGGCTCTAGGCAGAACTTTTCTGCTTTCTTGGGCATTTCCACAGCAGGAGTGTAATTTTTTCCACGTTCGTAATTTCGGCTGGATTCTGGGTAGAGAACTTTATGGCAAGGGCCATAATTTTTTCCACGGTGGTAATTTCAGCCGGGTTATGGGTAGAACTTTTTTGCTTTCTAGTGCATTTCCACACTAGGGGTGTAATTTTTTCCATGGCCAGATTCTGGGCCGAAGCTTTTACGGCAGGGGCATGGAAATTTCCATGGCCGTAATTTTGGCTGTTGTTCTCCATTTGAACTGAATTTTTTGGAGCATCCTCCTCAAGCTCTGGGGAGTCTTCCCAAGTATCCTCTAGGGGTGTTTGGTCACACCCATATATGTCATTGACTCTGTCAGTCACCTAGGTCAATTATTGAACACTTTTGGCATGTATTGGTTCAATGTGTTGATTAGGCTATGACCACATCACTTATTTACTGTTTTCTTTATTTGCTAAAGCATGTCTGTGATGTTTTATCTTATTGTTATCACTATAGGATTGCATGCCTGTAATGTTAGACAAAAGATAAAATTAAGAGGATGAGACCGCAAAAACCCTCAATCAAAAATATCAAGTCCAGTAGCCTTCTAACTCGTAGCCTTCATCAAGCTATTGATCAGTTGTTGTGCACTGTTTCCCACCCTCATGGGACACACCTGATGTCTCATATTTTTATAGTCTTTTAGACTCATATTTACCTGTGAATCGAGTCCTATATTCATGTTTTTACTTCTCTTTCTGGCTTATTTCATTGATTTTCTTTAAAAGCTTCACTTCTTGTCATGTTTGATGAATACAGGATAATTCACTCGTTTCTGGAGCTATTTGGAAGTATATTTATGTCCCCGAGTGAATCCAGAACCTTGACGAGAAGTTTGGCTTCAAACAGAGCTCATTTCAAGAATTACGGTCAAGACCATAATCTGCATTATGGCCATAATCTCCAGTTTAAATTCCCAAGAAACCCATCTTTATTTAAGCATAATCATATTCTAAAGGCGTGCCCTTAATTTTCTCTAAAGAAGCCTTTCAGAAGACAAAAACTTCAACAGAAGACATTATGGGTATAGCTGTAATTTCACCTACCCATAATGTTCACATCGGCGACCTTTGATATCATTCTATGGCTGAAATTCAAGTCAAGTCAAAGATCAATTCACACGCAAAATTTCAGACAAAACGGAGTTCGTTACAAAAATTACAGGCATGCCCATAATCTCATTACACCCATAATGGTGTTAAGAGCATTAAATGCGTTGAAGGGCTGCATTAATTCCGTCATAACTTTTCCGTTACAATTTCGATTTGGGCATTTTTGGTGTCATTACGATGAGCATTTAATGGGCCATAAGTGTATGAATGTTTTGGGAGTCAACGAGCATGTGTCAACATTACAGGCGTGCCTGTAATCTTCATTACACCCATAATCACACTTGCGCAGCGCAAAATTAAATCAGCCATAACTCTCTCATTATAGCTCCGTTTTGAATGTTCTTGGTGTCAAAACGTAGCCAATTAAAAGGGCTATCATGCTGGCATATCAAAGGGCACTTTAGAAATCATAAAAGGGGCGAAAATCTGAAGAACGCAGCACCCAGTTGGGGCTCAAGGGGGGGGGGGGGGGGCGCTAGTTAGTTTTGCAAAGGGAAGTTCTTGGCGATTACAAGGGAGGAGAAAGGAATGGTACATCATTATAGAAGACTTGAAGAAATGTTGCAATGCTACTGCAGAGAGTTTGCTTCCTCTTTCTTCTATCTTCTCTTTACTTTCCTCTTTTCCTTTAGAGATTTGTATTGAATCGATGCTATGATAGCATAATCTTCTTTATCGGAACAAGGGTGTATTTGAGTTGTTTGGATCTTGTTTTTGAACTTATTTTCTCGTAGCTAATGTAATTTTACCTTGTGTTTATTCGATCTGTGTTGTTTTATTGCTAGTATTGCCTTGATCATACAATTACTTTTCTTAGGCGCCGCAAGAAGGACCGAAAGGTGAATTGCGATGCTAGATCTGCCTTATCAATCATGCTCTGACCTGTCAAGAAATTGGGCAGGATTTGTGTGAGGAAACTTATAATATCTTTGAACCCAATGGATCAATCTAGGTACGGTGAGCCACGAAAGTAGGATGCCGATCTAGATTGATACCGGATTACGCCGTCGAAAGAGGGTAATCTATACAATTTGATATTTCCTTGAACACTTTTAAAATTGTGTTGTTATGATGATTGTGTTGTTTGAGTTTAAGATCCATCAACGAGATGCGCTTGAAGTTCCGATGTCTGTAAACCTTGTTTTCTATCCAAAACTTTCACTTGATTCGGCTAGCAATTGTATTTAGTTGTAGTTTGATTTATTTTATAAAAAACCCAAAACATTCACCCGATTGTCTAGCTATTGATTCATAATCACTCGGTACTTGATCACTGTCCCTATGGTATCGACATCTTAAGTACTACTACGACAAAGCTGTCACGCTTGCGGTTAGCAGTACAGTAAAGTACATATCAACACCCACTTATCTTTAGAAGGTGTGTGGTGACAATAGTTTCCCTAGTCCAGTTTTACCTGGACGTGCCTTCGCAAGAAAACTTGTTGACCTTGGGCATAATGGTTAGGAATAGACTTGACTAGTTTTTTGTTGGGAAACCCCGGGGACATTTTACAATTTTCAGAGTTATGGACATACATTTTTCGCAGCGGAAGAATGTCCCCGAAACAGGCTAGTCCCAAAAACCCAGTGAAGATCTCTTGCGAGGGGTTCGACACGATGTGATAGTAAGTACCTTTAAGCAATTAGAAGCCGATGTCGATGAAGGCGCCCAAGTGTTTGCCCTCTGCAGTCTCGCACACACGGATACCTCAAGTTTTCTTCTTCCTCGCCCGGTGCTAGCCTCGGGAAGAAGATCCATGCCTTAGGAGAGTCCTCCAAGCAACTTGCGCCACCACCAAGATGTAATGCGCCAAGGAGATGGAAGGAGAAGGGAACGCCGCAAGCCTTCTTGTTCCTTTGCGCCAAGGAAAGGAAGAGGAGAAGCATGCTTGCGCCCTTGATGGAAGAAGAAGAGCTCTAAGCTCTCCAAGCCGTCGCCCTCTAATGCTTCACGCCTTCAAGGAATTAGCATCATAAAGAGAGGGGGCGGCAAGGGCTTATTTATAGGAGCAAGAGGCGGTTAGGGGAGAATGGCAAGTGTTGACAATTAGGGCATGATTCTAGGAGATTATCCAATCAAATATATTGATTAAATCTCCACTCCCATATGAGCCTAAGACTTGCCAAAGCAAGCATCAGCCATATACGCCCATATCATGCCATATGAGGCATTAATCCCATCCATGCGCCTAGACCTAGTCAAGGCAATATGATGGATTGCCTAATGTGGCTTGGGCGCAAGTCCTAATCCAATTAGGACTCTAATTATGTTAATAATCAGCCCACAATTGTCAAACACAATCCAATCAATTATCTTGTGTGATTTAATCAAATCCAATTTGATTTAATCACCTATGAGATACCAAACAAGGCATAGGCGCAAATCCTAGTCCAACTAGGATTCCATATGCGCCTATCCTATTAATTCATCCCCATTATACCCTTCAAGCCTCATAGCCCTTCAATACAACTTATTAGCAAACCCAACTAAGCAATGAGCCAAGCCCAAAGTCCATTATGCATGTTAACCAAGCTATTGGATCCAATCCAATTTAACCCATGGTTAAATGAGGCTAACCATGGTTAATTTGATCGATATGCCAAAAATGGAAGTTGGCCCTAATAAGTTTCTTCCATCTCATCAGGCCCATTGGCGCTGATGAAATCTCCCAAATAGATCAGAGTTATCCAATAACTCGATCTAAAGGCTACCCGATCAATATGAAAACTCGAGTATCAAGGTGTGCGACCCTGTAGGTTCCTCTAACGCTGGCAGTGCTGACCAAAGGTCATCACAAGCAGTGAGTGGCACCTAGCAGTGCATCGCTGCTACCCAGGTTATTGGAATGGATATCGACATCGACATCCCCATCATCGCAACTAGGTACAGATGCATTACAGTCTCTTTGCCGTACTGATATCCGATTGGACAAGTGTGTCACCACTTGTTTTCATCCAATCACATGGCTATGACTAAAACAGGTTCTCACCTGGGTATGGCCATACACTCTCAGTCATAGAACCATAAGGGAGCTCCATGGATATCATACTTCCCTAAGGAAGGGGCAAATCCTATGTCTGTCCATTGACCTTCTCATATGGGTCGTGACATGCTCAATGACAACCGTTATGACCTCCCAACTACGGTAAGGTGTTAGGTTGCATCAAAGCAAGTCCCTAACCATATAGAACGGTCAATGACCTCAAGTCAAGGGATCAATGCATCTCCTGTCACTTGTGAGGATAACTCATGACACCAAGTCATAGCCTCACAGCGGGTCTATCCAATATATCCTCCAATGATATACCCATGTGTCTGCGTTAGCACCACGTGCCTAACCAGCCCACATACCAGTCTCTCAAGTACCAGAGCTATCCCATATCCACTCAGGTACATCGACTAGGGACAATCATTTGAGCACATATCCAATCTGTCTCCAGGGACATTATCATGTAAGTACACAATCGCAGGTGTAGACAAACAATGATAACGACAATGCCAGAAAGATATATGAATATCAGAGTTAAGTAGTACAAAGATGGACCAAAACTAGGTCCTAGGGCATATACACCAACATTTTTCACAAGTGGAGGCCACATGATGGAATTCTAGAGGCATCATTGGGAGGTTAGGGTTTCATGCTATATCCAGCCCTTGCTGGATATGAAATGCCTAGACTGTCTCATTAAGGGAAATTGCTAAGCGCAATTGGCCGGCGTGTCCACCTTAAGAAGGATAGGTCACTTTGTGAATCTCATCCCACCCTCGTAGGACGCAAAGCCTCATGTGAAATAAGGATCCCATCTCACTAGGAAATCATGAATTTACCAATTGACTTTGTGTGTTGTCAATTCGATTAAAATAGTGGGAGTCATGATCATTTAACACAAGTCTAGATTAAATGATTCGAAGTAGTACTAATATGATTTTTCTTGATTGTTGTATTTCAAATGGCAACAAACAATAGCAGATTAACACTCCGATCCCTTCTAGAGAAGGATACGTTGGTTGGTACCAACTTCATGGACTGATATCGGAACTTGAGGATAGCCCTCAAGCTCGAGAAGAAGTTGTATGTCCTTGAGTAGCCTCTTCCCGCACCTCCTGCACCTAATGCCCGAGTGGTAGACAGAGATGCTTTTAGAAAACATCAAGATG
Organism: Costus lasius; assembly: GCA_027563935.2. Lineage (NCBI taxonomy): Eukaryota > Viridiplantae > Streptophyta > Magnoliopsida > Zingiberales > Costaceae > Costus > Costus lasius. Next base: position 103,715,448 of record CM050450.1, on the reverse strand, counting down.
ACTCTTTGGAAGTGGCATGTCTCATGGTTGGCACCATGGCACCTGGGCTTCAGGTGCAATATGAGGAGCATAACGCTTTTCAAATGATAACTCATTTGAAACAGATGTTCGAAGCTCAAGCCAGAACTGAGAGATATGACATTGCCAAAGCAGCCTTTTCGTGCAAGTTATCTAAGGGTGCACCAGTGGGACCCCATATACTAAAGATGATTGGGTATATGGATTATCTCAAGAGACTGGGACATGATATAGATAACGAGCTGGTCACGAATCTTATTCTGCAGTCCCTGCCCTCTAGCGTCAGTCCGTTTATCATAAATTTTAACAAGAACCAAATTGAGTGCACTAGGGAAGAACTGTTAAATATGCTCCAAATGACCGAGTGTGAGATGGGTATGACCAAACCCAATTCTGTTCTTTTGGTCCCTGTGACTAAGAAGATGAAGAAGAAGGGTAAGGCACGTGCTAAGGGAATTGCCAAAGATCCTACCAAAGCACTGAAGAAAAAAGGCCAGGAAGTCAAAGGAATAGAGGTGCTTCCACTGTGGCGAGCAAGGTCACTGGAGAAGGGACTACAAGCAACTTCAGAACGAGGAGAAGAAAGGCAAGCCCTTGTCTTATAGCTCAGGTATTTATGTTACTGAAGTCAATCTTTCTACTTCTATGTCATGGGTATTGGATACTGCATGCGGAGCTCATATTTGTACTAATATACAAGGGCTCAAGAAAAGTAGATCGGTGCGGCCTGGAGAGATTGACCTACAAGTTGGAAACAGAGCACAAGTTGCTGCTGTTGCTGTAGGAGTTTTAACGCTCTCCATACCTTCTGGACTTCAGTTAAAGTTAGATAATTGCTATTATGTACCTTCTCTTACCAAAAACATTGTATCCATTCCTTGTTTAGCAAGGAAAGGTTTTAAGTTTGAAATAAAGGAGAACTTTTGTTCTTTTTCATTTGCAAATGTGTTTTATGGGAAGGGTACTTTATGCAATGGCTTATATGTATTGGATATGGATAACTCAATATGTAACATAAATAATAGAAAGATCAAACTAAGTGGTTCAGTTGGTGCGTACCTTTGGCATTGTCGATTAGCCCATATAAACAAGAATCGCAATCAACAACTCCATGCAGATGGATTGTTAGATTCAAGCTCCTTGGAGGAGTTTGATACTTGTGAGCCTTGTTTATTAGGGAAGATAACAAAAGCGCCCTTCACCAAGACAGGTGAGAGGGCAGGAGGTTTATTGGATCTCATACATAGTGATGTGTGTGGGCCATTCAGTAAACAAGCCAGAGGAGGGTACAACTACTTCATCACATTTAATGATGACTTTAATAGATATGGTTATGTCTATTTGATAAGATATAAATCAGAATCCTTTGAGAAATTTAAGGAGTTCAGACATGAAGTAGAGAACTAGCTTGGTAGATCTATCAAAACTCTTCGATCAGATTGTGGTGGAGAGTACCTGAGCGGTGAGTTTTTTACTATCTAAGAGAGTGTGGGATTATTTCCCAACTTATTCCTCCTGAAACACCTCAATGGAATGGTGTGTCTGAGACGAGAAATCAAACTTTGTTGGACATGGTTCTATCTATGATGAGTCATGCAACTCTACCACCCTCATTCTGGGGTCATGCACTTGAAACAGCTTCTCTCATACTGAATAATGTTCCATCTAAAAGTGTCTCCAAGATTCCATATGAGGTATGGAGTGGGAGATGCCCGAATCTCTCTTTTATCAAAATCTGGGGATGTGAGGCTTATGTCAAACGTCAGGATTCTAGCAAGCTAGAACCCAGATTTGATAAATGTGTGTTTGTGGGGTATCCTAAGGAAACTAAGAGTTACTACTTCTATGTTCCCACCGAGAACAAAGTCTTTGTTGCTTCGGGTGTTGTCTTTCTAGAGAAAGAATTTCTCATGAAATAGGTTAGTGGGAGTAAGTTTGACTTGGACGAGGTCCAAATGCAACCACAAGACACTGAGATAGAACCTGAGCCACCTTCACTGGTTGCTAGGCAACCTGAGGCTCAGACATAGGTCCCACATAGTTCTGGGAGGATTCGTCATGCACCTGAGAGGTATGGGTCACAGCTGACCCAACACGACGGGATCTTCATCATTAAGGATGAACCCAGGACCTATGATGAGGTGGTCACTGGACCGGACTCCGAGAGATGGCTTGAGGCCATGCAATCAGAGATGGATTCCATGTCAGCTAACCAAGTCTGAGATTTGATTGAGTTGCTTGATGGGGGTAAAACCCATAGGCTATAGATGGGTCTTAAAAAAGAAGACTGACATGGAAGGCAACATAGTTGATGTAATCCGAAAGGACACACTTATAAATGAAGGGTTTAGAGGGGTCCCCTTCAAGGGGGAGCGAAACCCTATAGACGGCGCAAGTGGTCTTCTTTGTTTTAGCAGCGGAATTAGGGTTTAAACTTGATCGCATGCTATACTTTCATATGATCAACTTAAACAACAAATGAAAGATTCGTTACCATAGCCATGGGAAGGAGGCGGCTTGGAAGCAAAGAGCAAGATAGATCTTCTCCACAAGCGACGCACACAAGAAGGAGGGATGACTTCTTCTTGTTGATCTTTGTGCTAGCAAAGATCTTCAAGAGTCCTTGCCGAATGGAAGGGATAGGTTGAGATGCTTCCTTGGCCGAGAGCTCTCCCTTGTCATTCACCTTCTTCCACACGAGATGGCAAGCAAGCAACGTCAATCACAAGTGAGCAAAAGCGTTTAGGCGATAACATCAAAAATGGCGTTACATGACTTCCCAAAATGGAAAGTCATGAAGCCATGTTCCAACACCAAAACGCCTTCCTTCATGAACCATGCGTTCACATAGTGAACCGGTTCATTCTTTGGTTTAATTCGATTTGGCTCATAGACCAAAATCAAACCAAGCCAAGCCAATATATGGTCTAGACCTTCTATGAACCTAATGGCTCAAGATCTAACCGTTCATCTCCTGATGCTCTTGATCTTACCGATCTAGCATCTCCTCTCTCGATCGAAGCTTACCGATCTCAAGCCCTAATCAATCAAACATGATCAGACTAGATCTCACTTACAATCAGAGTTTAAATCCCTTTAAACTGAACCCAAATAATTCAGTCCACACGATCTGACATAAGTAAGTCATATCATCAATTTGTGCGACCCTGAGGGTTTCCTTTAAATGTCGGTAATGATAACTTTCGTTATCACGATCAGTGAGGGGTATCTAGCAACACATCACTGTCTCCCGATATAAAGGAAAGAGTCTTCCAAGACTACTCCCAAACCACAGCACAAGTGTGAATCAACTTCACAAGGCATGCAAGTGTCCTTTGCCACTGGATGTTCTTATTGGACAAGCGGGTCAAGCTTGTAACTCCAATACGATGAGCATGATTAGATCAGATGAGCATAGTCATCTGGGTATGGCCATACACTTTCTCAATCATCTCATATAAGGGGGGCCCCTTTAGAACATCACACTCCTTGAACAAGGAGACGGCAATCCTATATCTATCACTAGTGCCCTAACTTGACTCATGATCATTATCCAAGATAGTCTATGATCATTATGTTTCAAATGATATTGAACTACCTCAAAACAATGACAATCATCATTTAGTAACTCAAGTGATCTCAAGTCAGAGGACATGTGCCACTTAGTGCATACAAGGAATATTCACATTGTGACAAGCAATTGAATATCCTAGTAGGGTCTGTCCAGTACATCCAATGTACCCATGAGTCTACATCTTATTCCATGCTCGAAGCATCCTATAAGATTAGAACACATATTAGTCTCAATCATATCAAGGCTGTCTCATGTTCACCAAGATATCTCGACTAAGGACATATAGCCTGTCAGCCTAGCTGAACAGCTTTGAGACATTAATCAGAAGTACACTTATTGCAGCAGACAAGGTAACAACCTGAATAACAACCATGCCTTTATAAACATAAAAGTTTATTACATGATACTGTTACAATCCCAAAGGCCTCAAACATTAGCCTGAAGGTCATACCCCAACAATCTCCCACTTGCACTTAATCTAATGGTTGAGAAATCTCAAACCCATATTATTACAGTGCTTCTCATGCTTCTGCTGCGCCAGAGGCTTGGTAAGCGGGTCTGCCAGATTGTCATCTGTATGAACCTTGCATATTTTGATCTCGCCACGATCTATGATCTCCCGGATCAAGTGAAACCGTCTCTATATGTGCTTGGACTTCTGGTGCGACCGTGGTTCCTTTGCTTGTGCGATTGCTCCAGTGTTATCACAGAAGATAACCAAAGGATCTGCACTCGAAGGAACGACACCAAGTTCTCTCACGAACTTACGAATCCACACTGCCTCCTTGGATGCTTCCGAGGCTGCAACATACTCGGCTTCTGTTGTGGAATCAGCAACAGTTGACTGTTTGAAACTTTTCCACACCACTGCTCCACCATTCAAGCTAAAAACATAGCCTGATTGCGATCGGAAATCATCCTGGTCCGACTGGAACGAAGCGTCAGTATATCCTTCTATACTGAGTTCTTCCTGACCACCATATATCAAGAACATATCTTTGGTCCTCCGCAGATATTTTAAAATGTTCTTGACCGCAATCCAGTGCGCCATACCTGGATTACTTTGGAACCGACTGGTCACGCTTAACCCGTAAGCGACGTCTGGGCGAGTACACAACATCGCATACATAATGGACTCAATAGCCGAAGCATAAGGCGTATTGTCCATTTCATCTTTCTCAGTCTGTGTTTGTGGACACTGACTCCTCGAAAGATTCAGAACATGTCTGACTGGAAGATATCCTCTTTTAGAATTCTCTAAATGGAATCTCTCCAGGACTTTATCGATGTAAGTACTCTGGCACAGCCCGAGAAGCCTCTTAGATCTATCCCTGTAGATCTTCACACCTAATACATAGGCTGCTTCTCCTAAATCTTTCATCTGGAAACATTTTCCTAACCATGCTTTAACCGCATGCAGTTCAGGAATATCATTTCCAATGATTAAGATATCATCGACGTAGAGGACTAGGAATGTAATCACGCTCCCACTAAACCTCTTATATACACACGGGTTATCCTCGTTCTTGATGAAACCAAACTCAGAGATTGATTCATCAAAACGAATATTCCAACTTCTAGATGCTTGTTTAAGTCCATAAATAGACTTCTTTAACTTGCATATTTTATGACGATCTGATGGATTAGTGAAACCCTCAGGTTGTGTCATGTACACATCCTCATCCAGATTTCCATTAAGGAAAGCTGTCTTCACATCCATCTGCCAGATCTCATAATCGTAATATGCAGCTATCCCGAAAAGAATCCGAATAGACTTAAACATGGCTACAGGTGAGAAAGTTTCATCATAATCTATCCCGTAGATTTGTCTGAAACCTTTCGCAACTAGCCTGCCTTTATAGGTAACCACGTTACCATCCATGTCAATCTTCTTCTTGAAGATCCATTTACAGCCTATAGGGATTACTCCCGGAGGCGGATCAACCAAATCCCAGACTTGGTTATCTGACATGGAGTCCATCTCGGCTCGCATAGCATCAAGCCATCTAGCTGACTCCGGTCCACTGACCGCATCCGCATAAGTGAGGGGTTCATCATTATCAATGATGTAGACTCCGTCATAGCGCTCAGGCTGTCGACGGATCCTTCCCGATCTTCGCGGTTCCCGTGATATCTGAGCCTCAGGTTGTTCAGTAACCTGTTCTACCGGCTCAGCCTCATCCAACTGTGCTTGACTACTTTGTCCTTCCTCTGGATTCTCATCCAGCTTTATTTCTCTCCCACTGGCCTCTTGCAGAAGAAACTCCTTCTCAAGAAATATGGCCGTCCGAGCAACAAATACTTTGTTCTCCTTGGGATCGTAGAAATAATAACCCTTAGTTTCCTTAGGGTAACCGACAAAGATGCATTTCTCAGATCTGTTCTCCAGTTTCCCAGAGGCGAGCTTTTTGACATAAGCCTCGCAACCCCAGATCCTGATAAATGTCAAGCTCGGCTGTTTCCCACACCATAACTCATATGGAGTCTTTGAAACTGCCTTGGATGGCACTCGGTTTAGTACCTTTGCAGCTGTTTCCAGTGCAAATCCCCAAAAGGAGTATGGAAGAGTAGCCTGACTCATCATAGAACGAACCATATCAAGTAACGTTCTATTTCTCCTCTCAGACACACCATTCCATTGCGGTGTTCCTGGCGGAGTGAGCTGTGAGATAATCCCACACTCCTTTAGATAGTCAGTAAACGCATGACTTAGGTATTCTCCACCTCGATCTGAGCGAAGTGCCTTGATATTTCGGCCTAGCTGATTTTGTACTTCATTCTTGAACTCTTTGAACTTGTCAAAAGATTCACTTTTATGTCTCATCAGATAGACATACCCATACCTACTGAAATCATCAGTAAAGGTAATGAAGTACTGATAGCCACCTCTAGCATGTTTACTAAATGGCCCACACACATCACTGTGTATGAGGTCAAGTAAACCTGAAGCCCTTTGACCTTTATTAGGAAAAGGTGACTTCGTCATTTTACCCATCAAACAAGCTTTGCATGTATCAATCTCCTCACAGGAGAATGATCCCAGCAGTCCATGATCATGCAACCGCTTAATGCGTTTCTCGTTTATATGGCCTAAACGACTATGCCATAGCAAGGTGCTGTCATCAGCATTCTTGGCTTTCTTATTATCAATGTTATGTATAGAACTTTCCATGTCCAACATGTATAACCCATTGTTAATTGAACCAGTAGCATAAACAATATTACCATAAGATAAAACACACTTTGAAATATTGCATTCAAAGGCAAATCCTTTCCTGACAAGAGCAGGAATGGAGATAATATTTTTAGTTATACTGGGAACAAAATAACAACTGTTTAGTTCCAATACAAGTCCAGATGGTAAAGAAATGAAATAGTCTCCTACAGCAACAGCAGCAACCCGTGCCCCGTTTCCAACGCGTAGGTCTACCTCATGCTGTCCCACCTGCCTTCTTCTCTTGAGTTCCTGTACATTTGAACAAATGTGAACTCCACATGCAGTGTCCAACACCCATGAAATAGAAGAAGAAGATAACATGACCTCAGTCATATAAATACCTGAGCCAGAAGCGATGCTTCCCCTCTTATCTCCTTGGAGCGCTTTACAGTCCTTTTTCCAGTGACCCAGCTGGCCACAGTGGAAACACCTGTATTCCTTGGACCGCTTAACCTTTTGCTTCAGAGCCTTACTGTAGTTCTTGACCGGGGCCTTGCCCTTCTTCCCCTTCTTCTTGTTCCTCGAAGGAACCATCAAGACAGAGGTTGAAGGCTTTCCCTTCAGAGTTTCCTCAGTAGTCAAGAGCATATTCAGCAGCTCTGCCGGAGTACAATCGATTTTGTTCATATTAAAGTTAATGATGAACGCATCGAAAGAGGGCGGGAGAGACTGCAGAATAATGTCTACAGCAAGCTCCTGGTTGATGGTATGCCCCAGTTTCTCTAGTGCCTCCTTGTGCCCAATCATCTTGAGCACATGAGCTCCAACTGGGCTCCCTTCAGCCAGTTTGCTCTGAAAGAAGAGCTTCGTCAGATTATAGCGTTCTGTCCTCGCCTGTGCAGCATACAGCATCTTGAGGTTCGCTATAATCTCTATAGCCGACATATCCTCATGCTGACGCTGCAGCGGTGGCGTCATAAACGCTAGCATCGGGCAAGCGACATCAATGCTATCATTGACGTGCTTTTCATAGGCATCACGAACCGCCCTTGCGGCGTTCGCAGCGGGTTGAGGCGGCACTGCTGTCTCGAGGACATACAGTTTCCTCTCTGCCTTAAGAACGATCTTAAGGTGTCCGAACCAGTCAGAGAAGTTCGGCCCAGCAAACTTCTCCCTTTCCAGTAGGGATCGCACATTGAAGCTCATGGTGTTCGTTGCTGCAGGAATCTACAACAATGCAAGAACAGCAAGGTCAGTATCAATGTTCAGAATCAATCCAGGACTTAAGAAAGATTCTTTTCTCACTATTTTGTCTGACTGAAAAATCCAGTAAACAGTCCGAAAGAGTAACACTCTTTTAGTGAGATGGGATCCAGATTTCATACTTGGTCTCCGCGTCCCGCTCAGGCGAGATAAGATGCACAGAGATGACAAGCATTAATTTCTAGTAGGCTGTCCCAGCCAATCGCCAACCCGTGCGATTCCCCTTCATCTGGGCAATCCAGCAGACTGTGCCAACTGAGTTGGTACAACACAGTCTCTGATCCCACAGATGGCTGCCTCCATGCGCTACCATATGCGCCACATATGTAGCCTACATGGTCAAGCTGACCCGACCTACTCCCTGGACCACCACGTGCTATGCTGAGCAACGAGAAGCGATAAATCCCTTCTCTGTAACACGCAGGTGAAATCCCGCACCGTCTGAAGATAGATGGACGTGCCCACTGAGTGGGTACAACACGGCTCCAACGATAGTCAGAACAGTGAGGTTTCGCGTCAGAAGGCTTACGAGCTTGATATTTTTAGCGTTTGGATTTTAACGGCCTTTTATCTTCTTACTATCAGGCAAATCCTATGGCTATAGCAGAAGATAAACTCATGCAGTTCTAATTATATAACGAATAAAAAGAAAGCATGCTGATCTTATGTGGTAAAAGCCCAAAGCCTAAGTAAGACCTTAAGATACTTAAGTCTTCACTTGCTCTTCTTGGGACTTTCGCATCTCATCTGGTCCAACCCAGGGCCCTAGCGCCAAGAGCACCTCAGGTGCGCCACCAGCTGAATGCGCCTCTGCGATGTGTGCTTTTGTGCTCTTGTCTAATCAGAATACATTTTGATCTATCTAGACAAGCTTGACTCGCAGGTCAATTATACAATAAATTAAAAACAATGTGATTCGCAGATCACAAAATTAAGATTAATTTATAATTAACCAGGCACGCAGGCCCCAGCACAGCACACAATAGGGCAACCCACATAAGATTAAATAAACAGGCATCATGGCATCAACCAATCATCATGTGATCCATTACATAGAAAATAAAATTTTGAAAACCCCATTGGCATCAATTTTAATTCTCTTATGTGCCCTACAACCTTACAACGGTCCATTGATAGGGATCCACTCATCAATCTAGTTAGATCCTTGCCCTTGCATGCACCAAGTCCTAACTGACTCGAGTTGACCTGATGGTCAACCATGCATGCGCCAAGGGCTGAACAACCTTCATGAGATCTGGCAAGCGGGTGTGACCCCGGGCCTAACTCATGTGTGTTCATTGCTGTCTCAACCAGACCTCGCTACACGCCTGTGATGCAGTCAACCTATAGCCACCTCGTGCTTTCGCACAGGTGCTATCTGGTCAACCCATCTAGGCTGTCAGATGGTCTGATCAGACTATTGGATCTAACCTAGAGTATGCTTTCAACCCCATCAACCCATCTAAGGGTTTATAGTAGATGCATATAGATCTAATTGTTTGCGCGCAAGTAGGTATAAGTTTTGATGAAATACCATTCAACATACTTAACATGCGCCAACACAACAACATGCGCAAATCATGAAGAAATATATAACATGTGCAAATCATGAAGAAACATACATCTAAGTTCTAAACTAGCATGCAGGTTTCGGCATGTGATCAACCATCATTAGATCTACTCATAAGCATATACATGGATCAAACATGATGATCTACACATTAGATGCGCAAGCAATCATATGAACAAGTATAGATCCTTGGCTCTGATACCAATTGAAGGGTTTAGAGGGGTCCCCTTCAAGGGGGAGCGAAACCCTATAGACGGCGCAAGTGGTCTTCTTTGTTTTGGCAGCGGAATTAGGGTTTAAACTTGATCGCATGCTATACTTTCATATGATCAACTTAAACAACAAATGAAAGATTCGTTACCATAGCCATGGGAAGGAGGCGGCTTGGAAGCAAAGAGCAAGATAGATCTTCTCCACAAGCGACGCACACAAGAAGGAGGGATGACTTCTTCTTGTTGATCTTTGTGCTAGCAAAGATCTTCAAGAGTCCTTGCCGAATGGAAGGGATAGGTTGAGATGCTTCCTTGGCCGAGAGCTCTCCCTTGTCGTTCACCTTCTTCCACACGAGATGGCAAGCAAGCAACGTCAATCACAAGTGAGCAAAAGCGTTTAGGCGATAACATCAAAAATGGCGTTACATGACTTCCCAAAATGGAAAGTCATGAAGCCATGTTCCAACGCCAAAACGCCTTCCTTCATGAACCATGCGTTCACATAGTGAACCGGTTCATTCTTTGGTTTAATTCGATTTGGCTCATAGACCAAAATCAAACCAAGCCAAGCCAATATATGGTCTAGACCTTCTATGAACCTAATGGCTCAAGATCTAACCGTTTATCTCCTGATGCTCTTGATCTTACCGATCTAGCATCTCCTCTCTCGATCGAAGCTTACCGATCTCAAGCCCTAATCAATCAAACATGATCAGACTAGATCTCACTTACAATCAGAGTTTAAATCCCTTTAAACTGAACCCAAATAATTCAGTCCACACGATCTGACTTAAGTAAGTCATATCATCAATTTGTGCGACCCTGAGGGTTTCCTTTAAATGTCGGTAACGATAACTTTCGTTATCACGATCAGTGAGGGGTATCTAGCAACACATCACTGTCTCCCGATATAAAGGAAAGAGTCTTCCAAGACTACTCCCAAACCACAGCACAAGTGTGAATCAACTTCACAAGGCATGCAAGTGTCCTTTGCCACTGGATGTTCTTATTGGACAAGCGGGTCAAGCTTGTAACTCCAATACGATGAGCATGATTAGATCAGATGAGCATAGTCATCTGGGTATGGCCATACACTTTCTCAATCATCTCATATAAGGGGGGCCCCTTTAGAACATCACACTCCTTGAACAAGGAGACGGCAATCCTATATCTATCACTAGTGCCCTAACTTGACTCATGATCATTATCCAAGATAGTCTATGATCATTATGTTTCAAATGATATTGAACTACCTCAAAACAATGACAATCATCATTTAGTAACTCAAGTGATCTCAAGTCAGAGGACATGTGCCACTTAGTGCATACAAGGAATATTCACATTGTGACAAGCAATTGAATATCCTAGTAGGGTCTGTCTAGTACATCCAATGTACCCATGAGTCTACATCTTATTCCATGCTCGAAGCATCCTATAAGATTAGAACACATATTAGTCTCAATCATATCAAGGCTGTCTCATGTTCACCAAGATATCTCGACTAAGGACATATAGCCTGTCAGCCTAGCTGAACAGCTTTGAGACATTAATCAGAAGTACACTTATTGCAGCAGACAAGGTAACAACCTGAATAACAACCATGCCTTTATAAACATAAAAGTTTATTACATGATACTGTTACAATCCCAAAGGCCTCAAACATTAGCCTTAAGGGCATACCCCAACAATAAATACAAGTAGGTAGACTTATTTAAGGTGTCGCGACCAAAACCTAAGTGTTGGTGCACAGGGCTATTGTCACTCCCTGACACGGCTCCAAAAACTTGTTGTCCCTAAACTTGTAGTGTCCGCAAGTGCACGGATACTCGAAGTAATAAAGAAAAAATATCAATCCCATAGAGACCTTATTGTTAAGTACCAAATAGTTGTGTTTTTACTAGCTAAGTTACCGAAAAATAGCAAAGCAATAATGGAAAACACACGAAATCAGATAATCAGAGAGAAACATTGGGACTAGGGTTTCATCTTCCTTAATTCTAATAATTAGATATAAATAAAAGGTCATCAAACTAATTTCATTATAATAAAGATGTAATTTACTTCATAAAAGGATCAACTCGCTCTCGCGCAGTCAATCATACAAAGGACCAATCCTCACTCTCGTGCAAGATTTATCCAATGCTGAAAATAAGTAAATCATTGAACAAAGAACTCAAGGATCACTCTCGTGCATCCGAATTCTAAGTCAAAAATCTCAAGTGGAAACTTAAGGATCACTCTCGTGCATCTGAATCTCAACACAGGTTCTACTTATGGTTCTCTAACGTTCTGATCCTCACTCTCGCACAAGATCTTCACGTTTAACACATTAACTCGATCCAAAGAATCATAAAATCAACAAGGCATTAAAATCACTAAAAATCAAAATTCAAGAACAAACCTAATCTCTTACGATAAGTTCCAAACTCGATGATTTCTAGGGTTCTGAATTTCACAATCAACCTATCAGTCTATTTCACAAAATTCTAAAATATGATGATATTTAAAAACTAATGAGAATTAAAGACAATCATCACCTAAGTAAAATTATCATAACAAAGTTATCATCACAAAATAATCAATGTCTAGTCATAAAAAAATCAAGGGGATTACACCCCATGTCCCATAAAAAGATTAAGCTATCATAGTGAAAGGATTACAATAAACCATAATTTTAGAGGATTAGAAATCGAAAAGGGGAAGAAAAGTTACAAAATAGGTGCTATAACAAAATTACAGCACCATAATTGCTTTTGAATAGCGTTGTCACCGTTGTTTTATTGATTTCTCCCTCGATCAGACTCCAAACACTCTAAAATTTCTGGTGTGTGCTCTCCTACTCTAGACGAAGCTTCGGTGTAAATTTCATGGCCTGAGGTGCTCTCTACGCCTCTCGGCATGAAGCTATGCCCTAAGGACGCCTCCTTCGATTACTCTCTCAATTCCTGATAAAAATTCGTTCTTTCACTTCTTGCATCTTCTCCTCTTTAAGATGAGTCCACAACAACTTTCGGATCTAAATTTGGAGGTCTGGTTCAAAAGATATGGTCCACGCAAGATTCGGACCCATAAAAATTGTGTTTTTGAATGCAATTACGGCAGACGGCGCCGTAATTTTATGGTACTGTAATGAATATTATGGCAGTGCCGTAATTTTGGCTTTGTGAAGTATTTGTCAATATTACGGCCCATAAAAATATTTACGGCCGTGCCATATTTGCTTTTGTATGTTTCTGGACCAAAATACGGCCCGTAAAGATCATTACGGCAGTGCTGTAATCCTGGAAATCTCTCGGGTGGAAAATCATCTGCAATTACAGTACCGTGAACTTATTTACGGCAGTGCCGTAATCGCCATGAAAACTCTGGTGAAAATCTTCCCAAATTATGGCACCTCTCAGGGATTACTGCTGTACCGTAATTATGTGGTGTAATTACGGTACCATAAAATCCATTACGAGGGTGCCGTAATTTGCTCTGAAGCTTTGATTCTTTTGAAATTTGACCTGTGATCTCTTCTTGATGTTGTGAATTCAATTATGTATCTGGTTTGCTCACAATCGATTGAAAAGCATGCCTTTTTGCCTGAAAATCATCAAAAACAGAAAAGAGTGTGGATTCCGCAAATATTGATAAAAAAGGCTTAAAAATAAGCAAAGACTATGAATATGACACAAAAATACCAATGAAATGCACAGAATTTACTATAAATTTTGGTGTCATCAAACACATAAGGCTCAAACTTTGCTTGTCCTCAAGCAAAAACCAAGAAAATTCAAAAATTGATCATAGGCATAGACTTTCTCATGAAGAATAAATTTCTAAAATACAATCACGAATGAAAAATCTCACCAATTGCTTCATAAAATTTCAAATAAACACATCACTCTTTGAATTCAATTCTCGAGATCTACAACTTAATCAAATAAAATTTCGCAATGTGTACAATAAGTAGAATATCAATCTCAAGATTTCATCCAGTTTCAATTCATAACTATAAACTTTTGTTTACGGGAATATGATTTCCAAGATCTTTTTCCACTCATAAATTTTTTTTTCTCTTTTTTGTTTCTATTTTTGTATCGTCCACATTCTGTAATTCGATTACCACCTTTTTTCTGGTGACAAAGTTAGAGTACACTGATCACATAATCAATGTAATAGAACTCTTATCTTTTTAGTAGGAAGATTTTTACCGAAAAGTGTAGATAATTATATCAAATCAAATAATCACAAGAAAGTGCAACCAATACTCACAAAACTATATGGCAAGCTCTAACCGAAAATACATAAGGCTCAGACCAAAAATATTGTCGGGGGCAGATGCTGCAAAGTCCAAAGGTGTGCCTTTTGAAAATTTTACCTGCACAATTTAAGATACATAAGGCTCAGTCTAAAAATAGTCTCTACCAACAATAATGATAAAAATAATTTTCTCAAAGAAGAATTAGAGATATCATCGAGGGTCCAGAAGAGCGTCGGTGGAAAGAGTCGAGCAGGTGAGTAGCAGAGGTGGAACAGATGCTAGCTGAAGAGCTGCTTGCGATGATGGTGGTGCTGACAGTAGAGTGAGTAATCTCTAGTGGCCTGCTAGAGAATATAGTCCTGGAGGTGAGATTGTCAGCTGGTGGGTGCGAGAGATAATGCTGCATAGAAAATCAGTCACTAATGAAGAGTCTGCTACATAAATAAAATCAATAGAATAAAAGGCAGCAAAAGAAGCAAGAAGCCACTGGTGATGCTCCGCAAGAGGTGGAGGATGATTGCTCTTGAAGATTTCTGAATCTGGAGTCAAAAGAAGCAATAACAAGTAGAAAGCAAACCAAGCAGTTTTTGAATTTTTTATGAAAAGTAGCCATACCCTAGAATAAAATTTAATGATCCAAATAGAAAATGGACAGAACCAAGTTGTAGAATAAGATATGTTTTTTTCAGACGTATGAAAATTAAAGGATCAAAATCTGTCAGGAATTTAGGGTATCAACAGAAAGAAGGCTACTCAGATTACAAAACTGCAAAAACTGCACAAAAATTAATCAGATTCAAAAAGTTGTCATGTGTCCTAAAATGATCATAAAATATTTTCATGAAAACAATTAATCCACAAGATAGAACAACACATGTTCTTTATATTCCAAGTAAAAAATCAGGGTTTCAAGTCACTGAAGCATCTCAAATACTTGCAGCAAAAGTGCTAATCAGATTAGTCCAGAAAAAACTACTGCAGAAATTAATCAGAATCGAAAAGATGCTATGTGTTTTAGAATGATCCATGGACTTTAAAATTCAGCAAAAATATCCAGATAATAGACAAAGATGAGTACTTTGTGATGGTGCCAAAGATCAAAACTTTTCGTGACCCAAATTCTTAAAATCGCAGGGAGAAAACACCTACTCGGATAAGCAGAAAACAGTTCAAAAATTATGGGCGTAATGTTCTTTACGACAGTGCCGTAATGTACACAAAAAATCTCGGGTAAAAAATATCCGGAAATACAGTACCGTCAAAACCAATACGGTACTGCCGTAATAGACTAAAACTCTCGTGATGAACTCAGATCATGATTACGACACTGTAAAGAAGATTACGACAGTGCCGTATTATTCACAAAATTTTATTTTCCCTGCAAAACGAAAAGAAAAATTAATTCTAAAAATAAACTAAAATAAAAAATCTTGGGTTGCCTCCCAATAAGCGCTAATTTTAGGTCCATAGCTTGACCAAAGATCAAAAATCATGGTGAAGCAAGTGAATCAGTTCCAAAGTAAATAGCATGTAATTTCTTTCTTTTCCGCTATCCAAAAAGTTTAGCCACTAATCCAAATATCCAGAATTGCATATAAATCACAATCAAATTGGCTTTCTTAAATATGCAGAAATCTAAATCAAAATTTTCAATGATCTTCCTATGTTTGTCAGTGAGCAAAATCTCAAGTCCTTTCTTCAAATTTATATTTTCAATTGCAATAGGACTTTGATCAAAAGATTTAAGCATTGGATCATCAAAATAATGTCTATGTCTTGAATTAAGTTCCTCAATAAAGCATAAATTCTCAAATACATCAGAAGAGTGAATATCAGATATGGGCAAAACATTAGAGTAAGGTTCATTCAAATCCTTTTCAAGTTCCTCAATCCCTTTATCAACTAACTTATCAATTTCAAAATTATCATCAAAATCAAAGTGAGACTGTTCAATTTTCCTATGTCTTTTCACAAATAATTCATCATCAGAAGAATCAAAATCAAAATCATACAAAAAGTCATAATGAGATTTATCAGAATCAATAAAATCAGAGTCAACCACAAAAGACTTATCAATAATTTCAACAATATCACCAAAATCAAAGTAGGGCTCATCAATGTCTGTAATTTTCAACCCTTTATCAAACTCATCAGATTTAACCATAAATGATACAACATCAAAAGAATCAATTTCATCAAAAGAGGGTTTTTCAAAATCAATTTTCTCAAACTTTTTCACAAACAAATTATCAGATGAATCAATTTTACAATCATAAAAATCAAAGTGAGATTCATTAATATTCACATAAGGCTCAATCTCAAAACAGTCATAATCAGAGGGAGAATTTTCTAAATCAAGTTTTTCTGTTTCCAAATCAAACTCAAATAAACATGATTGTTCTGCCAACTGGGTTTCTAACATTTTAGTATCAGCACATATATCATCAAGCCTAGAATTTATTTGCCTAAGATTCTCTATCATTTCTTCATTTTGTTTTGCTTGGGCACTCATGAACTTTTCAAATATTATCTCTAAGTTAGATGTTTCAGTATCCTCAAAGCATGGTTCTGAAGTATAGTTTGAGCAATCATCATAAAAATATCTAGAATCATATTGATCATCTTGATGCCATGGTGAATTGGAATATGGAGAAATTAAAATTGGGCAGTTAGATGCAACGTGATCAAAACATCCACAAATATCACATCTAACAGGAGAATAAGATGTCCTAGAATGATGCATATAAGAGTTAAATTGATCTACAAGAGAATTACCTTGTGGCATGTATATCTCACCTCTTTCTGTTGCCCACGAGCTGTGATTAAAAGACATATTTTCAAATCTATCAAGAACAAAAAGATAATCCAACACCAATGAATTAGAAATTTTTTTTTCAGAATATAAAAAAATAGAAAATATAAAACACAAGAAAATTCACAAATTTTAGAAATCACAGCTCTGTCACAACTGTAAAAATCCAAAACTAGCAAAAATAGAAAACAAAGTTAAATCTAAAACAAATAAAAAGAACTTAGTCTAGCAATACTAACAACTGTTTTGATATTAACAAAACTAAGGTCCCCGGCTACGGCGCCAAAAACTTGTTGTGTCCGCAAGTGCACGGATACTTCGAAGTAATAAAAATATCGAACCACAGAGACCTACGTGTTAAGTACCAAATAATCATTTTCTCACTAGTTAAGAAAACTGAAGATGATGTAGCAAATGATCGAAAAGTGCACGGGAAAATATCAGAGAAGAAAACTGGGACTAGGGGTTCATCCACCTTGATTCTAATGACTAGAAAGAAATAAAGGCTATCAATCAAATTTCATTATAATAAAGATGTAATTTATTTCATAAAAGGATCAACTCACTCTCGCGCAATCAATCTACAAAGGACCAATCCTCACTCTCGTGCAAGATCTATCCAATGCTGAAAATAAGTAAATCATTGAACAAAGAACTCAAGGATCACTCTCGTGCATCCGAATTCTAAGTCAAAAATCTCAAGTGGAAACTCAAGGATCACTCTCGTGCATCCAAATCTCAACACAGGTTCTACTTATGGTTCTCTAACGTTCTGATCCTCACTCTCACACAAGATCTTCACGTTTAATACATTAACTCGATCGAAAGAATCATAAAATCAACAAGGCATTAAAATCACTAAAAATCAAAATTCAAGAACAAACCTAATCTCTTATGATAAGTTCCAAACTCGATGATTTCTAGGGTTCCGATTTTCACAATCAACCTCTCAGTCTATTTCGCAAAATTCTAAAATATGCTGATATTTATAAAACTAAAGAGAATTAAAGATAATCATCACATAAGTAAAATTGTCATAACAAAGTTATCATGACAAAATAATCAATGTCTAGTCATAAAAAAATCAAGGGGATTACACCCCATGTCCCATAAAAAGATTAAGATATCATGGTGAAAGGATTACAATAAACCATAATTTTAGAGGATTAGAAATCAAAAAGGGAAAGAAAAGTTACAAAATAGGTGCTGCAACAAAATTACAGCACCGTAATTGCCTTTGAACAGTGCTGTCACCGATGTTTTGTTGATTTCTCCCTCGATTGGACCCCAAAAGCTCTAAAACTTCTGGTGTGTGCTCTCCTACTCCAGATGAAGCTTCGGTGCTTCGGTGTGTGCTCTCCTACTCCAGATGAAGCTTCAGTGTAAATTTCAAGGTCTGAGGTGCTCTCTACGGCTCACGACGCGAAGCTATGCCCTAAGGATGCCTTGTTCGATTACTCTCTCAATTCCTGATAAACATTCATTCTTTCACTTCGTGCATCTTCTCCTCTTTAAGATGAGTCCACAACAACTTTTGGATCTAAATTTGGAGGTCTGGATCAAAAGATATGGTCCGCGCAAGATTCGGACCCGTAAAAATCGCATTTTTGAATGAAATTACGGTACCATAATGAATATTACGGAAGTGCCGTAATTTTGGCTCTGTGAAGTATTTGTCAAGATTATGGCCCGTAAAAATATTTACAGCCGTGCCATATTTGCTTTTGTATGTTTCTGGACCAAAATACGGCCCGTAAAGATCATTACAGCAGTGCCGTAATTCTGGAAATCTCTCGGGTGGAAAATCATCTGCAATTACGGTACCGTGATCTTATTTATGGCACTGCCGTAATCGCCATGAAAACTTTGGTCAAAATCTTCCCAAATTACGGCACCTCTCAGGGATTACGGCTGTACCGTAATTCTGTGGTGTAATTACGGTACCGTAAAATCTATTACGGGGGTGCCGTAATTTGCTCTGAAGCTCTGATTCTTCAAAAATTTGACGTGTGATCTCCTCTTGATGTTGTGAATTCAATTATGCATCTGGTTTGCTCAAAATCGACTGAAAAGCATGCCTTTTTGCCTGGAAATCATCAAAAACAGAAAAGAGTGTGGATTCCGCAAATATTGATAAAAAAAGACATAAAAATAAGCAAAGTCTATGAATATGACACAAAAATACCAATGAAATGGCACAGAATTTACTATAAATTTTGATGTCATCAATGGCAACATAGTTACCTATAAGGGTAGAATTGTGGCAAAAGGATTCAGACAGGTCCACGGGGTGGGCTATGATGAAACTTTCTTGCCAGTTGCCATGATCAAATCCATTCAGATTCTGCTTGCTATAGCTGTATATCATGACTATGAGATATGGCAGATGGATGTTAAGATAGCATTTCTTAACGGGAAGCTGATAGAGGATATGTATATGACACAACCTGATGGCTTCATCCATCCTGCAGAAGTCAACAAGATCTGTAGGCTAAAGAGATCCATTTATGGATTAAAGTAAGCATTTCGAAGTTGGAATCTTCAGTTTGATGAAGCAGTAAGAGATTACTCATTAGAAATGGCATCCCTATTCTTCAATCTGTGAAGATATGGTTGGGAAAGTGTTTCAAGATGAAGGACTTAGGGGAGGCCGCCAATATTCTAGGCGTGAGGGTGTACCGGGATAGATCCAAGAGGCTTCTGGCCCTTAGTCAAAGTACTTACATTGATAAGGTCCTGGAGAGGTTCAACGTGGAGCAATCCCAGAAGGGATACCTTCCAGTGAAACATGGTCTTATTCTCTCAAAGAGCTAATTTCCCACCACAAAGGCTGAGAGGGATGACATGAGTTGAATACCCTATGCTTTAGCAGTAGGTTTAATCATGTATACGATGTTGTGTACTAGACCAGATGTGGCTTATGCTATGAGCATAACCAGCCGATACCAATCCAATCCAGGTCTGCAGCACTGGGTGGTTGTAAAGAACATCCTTTTTTTGTAAGAAGAACTAAGGATTTGTTCTTGGTCTGTAGGGGATAGGACAAGTTCAGTGTTCAGGGCTATACTGATGAGTCATTCCAGTCTGACCCTGACGACTTCAGATCGCAGGCAGGCTATGTGTTCAAGATGAATGGAAACATTGTATGCTGGTAGAGCTTCAAGCAATCCACCATAGTTGATTCTACAACCGAGGCCAAGTATGTCGCCGCTTCCGAGGCAGCTAAAGAAGCCATTTGGATAAGGAAGTTCATTTCTGATCTTCAGGGGGTTTCAACTACAGTGGATCCCATTGAACTCTATTGTGACAACAATGGGGCAATTGCATAGGCAAAGGAACCACGGTCTCATCAAAAGTCCAAACACATACTCAAGAGATTTCACTTGATTAGAGAGATCATCGACAGAGGTAATGTCATGATTTGCAGAGTTGACACCGACAACAATCTAGTAGACCCACTGACCAAGGCTTTGGTGCAGCAGAAGTATGATGGTCACGCCAGGGATATGGGGTTGAGATTTCTCAACAACTTGGTCTAAGTGCAAGTGGCAGATTGTTGGTGTATATGCCCTTAGGACCAGTTATTAGTCTTACTTATGTATTATTTGACATTTATTGCTTATATATATCATTCTGGCATTGTCATTATTATGCTTTGTTTACATATACGATTATGTACTTACATAATAATATCCCTGGAGACAGATTATATTTGTGCTCAAACTCTATACCTAGTCAAGTACCTGAGTGGATATGGGATAGCTCTAGTACATGTGAGACTAGTATATGGGCTGGTTAGGGACAAGGTGCTAACGCAGGTATATTGGTATATTAGTGATAGATATACTGGATCGACCCGTTGTGAGGCTCTAACTTGGTGTCATGAGTTAGCCTCACAAGTGACAGGAGATACATTGATCCTTTGACTTGAGGTCATTGGCTCTTCCATATGGTTAGGGACATACTTTGATACAACCTAACACCTCACCATAGTTGGGAAGTCATAACGGTTGTCATTGAGTATGTCATGACCCATATGAGAAGGTCAATGGACAGACAGAAGATTTGCCTCTTCTTGAGAGAAAGCTTGATATCCATGGGACCCCCCTATGGTTCTATGACTGAAAGTGTATGTCCGTACCCAGGTGAGAACCTGATTTAGTCATGACCATAAGATTTGGTAAAAATAAGTGGTGACACACTTGTCCAATCGGCTATTAGTTTGGCAAAGAGACTGTATTGCATTGGTACCTTGTTGCGATGATGGGGATATCGATGTTGATATCCATTCTGAAGACTTGGGTAGCAGTGATGCACTGCTAGGTGTCACTCATTACTTGTGATGACCTAAGTTCATCACTACCAACATTAGAGAAAACTACAACGTCACACACCTTGATGCTTGAGATTTCGTATTGACCGGGTAGCCTTCGGATCAAATTATTTCATAACTCGGATCCACTTGGGAGATTTCATCAGTGTCAATAGGCCTGATGAGATGGAAGAGACTGATTAGAGCCAAACTTCATTTTTGGCATATTGAATAAAATTAACCATGGTTAACCTCATTTGACCTTGGGTTACATTGGATTGGATCCAATGGCTTGGTTAACATGCATAATGAAATTTGGGCTAGGCCCATTACCCAATGGGGCTTGCTAATAAGTTGTAATGAAGAGATAAGAGGACAAAAGGGTATAATGGGGAGGATTTTATGGCATAGGCGCATGAAGAGTCCTAGTTGGACTAGGATTGGCACATATGGCTTGATTGGTATCTTCCAAATGATTGATTGAGATTGGATTTTAATTTAATCACTTGAGATACTAATTTGGATTGTGATAGGTGCATGTGGACTAATTATTAACATAATTAGAGTACTAATTTGATTAGGACTTGCGCCTATGACATATTAGGCAAACTATCTTCATGCTTTGACTAGGTCTTGATGCATGGATGGAATTATTGCCTCAATAGGAATGATATGGTATGATTTGGGAATCCTATTGTGATTGAAAATCAATCAAATCAGCTTTGATTTGATTTAATCACATAAGACTTCTCTTGGAAAGCTTTGGGCGCAAGTGGAGATAATTATTAACATAATTAGAGTCCTAATTGAATTAGGACTTGCGCCCAAGCCTCATTAGGAAAACTTCCATCATGCCTTGACTTGGTTTTGGCGCATGGATGGGAAGTTTGCTTCATTAAAATAGTGTTGGGTGCATATGGCATAGGCTTGCTTAGGCAAGGCCTCGACGCATATAGAATTGAGGAATCAATCAAGATAATTAATTGATTAAATTCCTTAATTAATGCCCTAATGGCCAACACTTACCATACACCCTAAACCGCGTATAACTCTTATAAAAGAGACCCTAGCCGACCCCTCCTCTTACACTAATCCATGGTGGCGTGGACAATAAAGGGGGCACAAGCTAGGTGATCTTTGGAGCTCTTCTTCCATCAAGCCATCGGCATCTTGCTTCTTCCTCCTCTTAGCGCAAGTAAGCACTTTGGCTTGGCGGTTTCTTCCTTCCTTCTTCTTCCTTGGTGCATCCTCTCTTGGTGGTGGCGCAAGTGATCTTGAAGGACTCTCCCTTGGCGTGGATATTCTTCCTGTTGTATTCCGCAAGTGCACGGATACTCGAAGTAATAAAGAAAGATATCGAACCACAAATACCTTATTGTTAAGTATCAAATAGTTGTATTCTTACTAGCTAAGCAATCGATTATAATGCAAATAAATGATAGGAAGAGTATAAAGATAAATAGAGAGAGAAACTGGGACTAGGGTTTCGTCCGCTTTAATTTCTATGACTAGATATGAATAAAAGGTCGTCAGTCTAATTTCATCATAATAAATACATAATTTACGTCATGAAAGGATTATCTCACTTTTGTGCAGACAATCATGCATGGACCAATCCTCGCTTTCACGCAAGATCTATTCCAACGCTGAAAATAAGTAAATCATCAAACAAAGAACTCAAGTTCTAAAATCAGGAAATAAAAACTAACCTATTTTCTTACAGTGAGTTCCTATTATTCAATTTTAGGGTTCCAAGTTCTCAAGCAAGTCACTTTTCAGTCTATTGCGAAAACTCTAGAATCATGCATGATAATAAGAAAACTATGGAGAATCATAGAGCAATCTAACACATAAGTAGAATCATCATAATAAAACTATTCTGACGAAAATAAAAGTTATCTAGTCATAAGAAATCAAAGTGAATTACTCTCTCATGTCCCAAAATATGATTAAGCTAGCATGGAAGAGAAAATACAATCAATCATAGTGTCAAAGTGTTAGAAATCAAAGAAGAAGGAGAAATAACGTTACAACATGGCTGTAATGAAAATTATAGCAGTAATTTTGGTTGAAAACTCGCTGTGAACAGTGCCCGCGACCCTTCTATCGTTGATTTCTCCTCCAATTGAGATCCTTTCACTCTGAAACTTCTGTGATGTCCTCCCCTCCTCCAGCCGAAACTTCAGTGTAAACTTCACGGCCTGATTTGACCTCCACGCCTCTTGGCGCGCGGCCGAACCCTAGAGACACCTCTGTTGATTGCCCCCTGAATCGTTCAAAAAAATTATGGTTTTTGCTCTCTTTATCTTCTCCGCGTTGAGATGAGTCCATAGCTTCTTTCGGATCTCAATTTGGAGGTCTGGATCTCAAGAAATCGTCCGCGCAAGAATCGGGCCCGGAAAAATCACGTGTCCAGGTAGTAATTACGGCCGTAAAAAGCATTACGGCAGTGCCATAATTTGGTTCTGTGAATTCTGGGTCAAAATTATGGTATCCTAATATTCATTATGGCACTGCCATAATTTCTGGATAGAAAATGAAGGTACCATAATTTTCATTACACCCGGGGGTGTAATTTTTCAAACTTGCTCCGAATTACATGAAAATTGGCGGCCGGCTTCGTTTCGACGTCTAAAATCCATTCGTGCGTTCAAATCCTTCAAAATCCATCAATAATATAACACTTTTTACCTGAAAATCATGAAAAATAAGAAATGGTGTAGATTCTGCAATATTTGACAAAAAAGACTTAAAAACAAGCAAAAGATCATAAATATGACACAAAAAGATATATAAAATGGCATGAAATTTACTATAAAATTTGGTGTCATCAAACACATAAGGCTCAAACTTTTCTTATCCTCAATCAAATACATAGAATAAAGAACATTGCTATGGAAAATATGCCTTTTTACGAAAAGTAAATTTCTAAAATATAATCACTCATGAAATATTCCATCAACTTTTTGCACAAAATTTCAGATAAATACATCATCCTCTGAATTTAATCTTTAAGATTCACAGCTTTGATCAAATAAAACTTCGCAACTCGCATAAGAAAAAGAATTTTAGTTTTATGAATTCACCTAATTTTCAGTTTAAATCTATCACACTTTTGTTTACAGGAATAGGATATCCAAAATCTTTTTCCACACAAAATTTTTCTTTTCTATTTCCTTTTATTTTTTATTTTTTTATTTTTTTGGATGGCATGTACCCACATAGGTACATACTTTTTATTTGGACTTCAACTCTTATCTTCGGTACCACTGTGAATTTTACACAGTGTCAAGTAGAGGAGTCTTTTTCTTTTTCTCTCTCTATTTTTTTTATAGAATTCAACCCATGTCTTAGGTACCACTATCAATTTTGCATAGTGCCAAGTAGGGGAGTTTCTCACTCTTTTTGGAAGTTGGATTCTTTCTTCCCAACAAATAATAAAATAGACTAAACATCAACTAGGTTAATCAATTGACATCAATTCAAAAATTACACTCATATGCTCATTTTATTCAAGAAAGATGCTTCACTCTTAGA
Source organism: Costus lasius (assembly GCA_027563935.2). NCBI lineage: Eukaryota > Viridiplantae > Streptophyta > Magnoliopsida > Zingiberales > Costaceae > Costus > Costus lasius. Next base: position 103,690,747 of record CM050450.1, on the reverse strand, counting down.
TTGCATCAATCAATGAAAGATTTCAATAAGTAGATATATATTGAAGAAATAAATTTAACATAATAAGTATATCTCCATTCATAGGCATGCATGCATGAACATTTGTCATCATAGAAAAATCTACCCATCTTTCATCACATGGATTCAAGCCATCAAAAAATTTTAAGCATAAATAATATTAAAATCAATGCAAAAGGTGTGAAGCATCAAACTCAAACAATCATGGTCAGAAGTGTAACATGATAGAATCAAGCAAACACATCGAATAGAAATCTCAATGAGCAAAACAAGGATGCAACCATATAAAATAATCATGAATACAAGAGAGTGCAAATAATACTCACAAGACTATATAGCAAGCTCTGAGCAAAAATACATAAGGCTCAGACCAAAAATAGTGTCAGGGCAGATGCTGCTAGGTTCAAAGATGTGCCTTTTGAAAATTTTACCTACACAATTTAAGGTACATAAGGCTCAGTTTAAAAATAGTCTCTAAAAATTAATAATGATAAAAAATAATTTTCTCAAAGAAGAATCAAAGATATCATTGGTGGTCCAAGAGAGTGCTGGTGGAAAGAGCTGAGGCAGCTGAGAAGTAGAGGGTGAACAGAGGCTAGCTGAAAAGCTACTAGCAATGATGATGGTGCCGACAGTAGAATGAGTAATCTCTAGTGGCCTACTAGAGACTACAGTCCTGGAGGTGAGATCGTCGGTTGGTGGGTGTTAGAGATAATGCTGCATAGATAAAAAAAATCAGTCACTAATAAAGAGTCTGCTGCATAAATAAATAAATAAATCGAAACAGAGGCAGTAGAAGAAGTAAGAGGCTGCTGTGGTGATAATCCAGTGTCGACGATTGGAAATAGTGATGTCAGAGGCAGATGCAGTGGTGGCTAGAGGTAAAAGACAATTGCTCTTGAGGATTTCTGGATCTGAAGGCAAAAGAAGCAATAACATGTAGAAAGAAAACAGAGTAGCAACTAATTTTTTTTTTTTTAAGAAAAGTAGCCATACCCAAGAATAAAATTTAATGATCCAAAAAGAAAATGAATGGAACTACGTGATAGAATGAAGCTTGTTCTTTCCAGATGTATGAAAATTAAAGGATCAAAATATGTCAGGAATTTAGGGTATCAACAGAAATAAGACTACTCAGATTACAAAATGAAAAACTGCACAGAATTTAATCAGAATCAAAAAGTTGCTATGTGTTATAAATTTGTCAGAAAATATTTTCATGAAAACAACAAATCCTCAAGATAGAATGAAACATGAACTTCATATTCCACGCGAAAAATCAGGGTTTCAAGTCATTAAAGCATCTTAAAAACATGTAGCAAAAACGCTAATCAGATTAATCAAAAGAAAACTGCTGTAGAAATGAATCAGAATCGAAAAGATGCGAGGTGTTTTACGACGATCCATGGACTTTAAAATTCAGCAAAAATATCCAAATAATAGACAAAGATGAGTACTTCATATTTGTGCTAAAGATCAAAAATTTTCCCAACCCAATTTCTTAAAATCACTGCGAGAAAATACCTAATCGGATAAGCAGATTGCAGAAAAACATTACGGGCATGAAATTCCTTACGGTAGTGCCGTCATATGTATTAAATTCTTGGGGTAAAAAATATGCAGGAAATATGGTACCGTAAAAATCCTTACGGTACTATTGTAAAAGCCATAAAACTTTCGGATAAAAAATCACTCAAAAATACAGCACGTGAAGTCGAAAACGGCCAGAAATTACGGTACCGTAAAATTGCTTACGGTAGTGCCGTAAAAGATGAAAAACTGTCGGGTCAAAAATTAGCCGAAATTACGGCACCGTGAAAAAGATTACAACAGTGCCGTATTTTGCTCAAATTCGATTTTCCCTACAAAAAGAAAAGAAAAATTAATTCTAAAAATAAACTAAAATACCAGAAACTAAACTAAGGTAAGAGTGCTTGGGTTGCCTCCCAAGAAGCACTAATTTTAGGTCCATAGCTTGACCAAAGATCAAATATCATGGTGAAGCAGGTGGATCAGTACCATAGTAAATAGCATGTAGTTTTCTGCATTTTCTTTGTCCTAAAAGTTTAGCCACTAATCCAAACATCCAAAATTTCATATAAATCACAATCAACGTGGCTTTCTTAAATATGCAGAAATCAAAATCAAAATTTTCAAATCCACTCAAAGGATATTCAATAATCTTCCTAAATTTATCAGAAAGCAAAATGATTAGTCCTTTATTCAAAATTATATCTTCGATTGCAATGGAATTAGGACTTAGATCAAAAGATTCAAGTATTGGATCATGAAAATAGTCTTTCTGTCTCAAATTAGGTTCTTCAACAAAGCATAATTTTTTAAATAAATTAGAAGATTGAACAACAGATATGGGCAAAACATCAAAGTGAGGTTCATCAATGTTTGTAATTTTCAAATCTTTTTCAAGTTCCTCATGCACATCATCAAATAATTTATCAATTTGAAAATTATCAACAAAATCGGAGTAAGATTTTTCTAAATCAGTCCCCTCATTTGTTTCATCAGATTTAACCATAAACAATATATTATCAAAAGAATCAATTTCATCTAAAGGAGGTTTTTCAATTTCAATTTCCTCAAATTTTTCCACAAACAAATTATCAGATTAATCAATTTTACAATTATCAAAATCAGAATGAGATTCATTAATGTTCACATAAGGCTCAATCTCAAAACAATTATAATCAGAGGAGGAATTTTCTAAATCAAGTTCTTCAGTTTCCAAATCAAACTCAAATAAACAAGCTTGTTGTGCTATTTTGGTTTCTAAAATTTTCTTATGAGCAGTTAAAGATTCTACTTGAGATGCAAGTTGACTAACTGTTCCCTTAAGATCTTCAATTTCTTTACTTCTATTTGTCATGAATTTTTCAAGCATAGAATTTAACCTAGATTTTTTTGTATTCTCAAAGTATGGTTCAGAAACATGATTTGGAGGAATTAAAAATTGGCAATCAGAAGTATAATGATCAGAACATCTACAAATATTACATCTAATAGAAGAAATAGAGTGTAATTTCAATTTATCTAAAAGAGTGCACAATGAATCATCTTCATACTTACCTTGTGGCATGTATACCTCACCTCTTTCAGTTGCCCATGAGTAGTGATTAAAAGACATATCTTCAAATCTATCAAGAACAAAAAGATTATCCAACACCAATCAATCAAATTTTTTTTTTCAAAATACAAAAAAATAGAAAATATAAAACACAAGCAAATTCAAAAATTTCAGAAATCACAGTTATGTCACAACTTGTGAAAATCCAAAACCTGCAAAAACAGAAAACAATGTTAAATCTAAAACAAATAAAACTTAGTCTAGGAATACTAACAACAATTTTGATATTAACAAAACTAAGGTCCCCGACAATAGCGCCAAAAACTTGTTGTGGTCCGCAAGTGCACGGATACTCGAAGTAATAAAGAAAGATATCAAACCACAGAGACCTTATTGTTAAGTACCAAATAGTTGTATTCTTACTAGCTAAGCAATTGATTATAATGCAAGTAAATGATGGAAAGAACAGAAATCGGAGAGAAACTAGGACTAGGGTTTCATCCGCTTTAATTTCTATGATTAGATATGAATAAAAGGTCGTCAGTCAAATTTCATTATAAGAAAGACATAATTTGCTTCATAAAAGGATTATCTCACTTTCGTGCAGACAATCATGCCAGGACCAATCCTCACTTTCGCACAAGATCTATCCCAATGCTGAAAATAAGTAAATCATCAAATAAAAAACACAAGGATCACTTTCGTGCATCCGAATTCTAAGTTGATTATCTTAAGTAGAATCTCAAGGATCGCTTTCGTGCATCCGAGTCTCAACACTGGTTCTACTTATGGTTTTCCAACGTTCTGATCCTTGCTTTCGCACAAGATCTTCCTGTTTGACAAAATAACTCAATCCTAGATTCTTTTTATCAAACATGGCAATTATTATTCTAAAATCAAGAAATAAGAACTAACCTAATTTCTTACAGTGAGTTCCTATTATTCAATTTTAGGGTTCCAAGTTCTCAAGCAAGTCACTTTTCAGTCTATTGCGAAAACTCTAGAATCATGCATGATAATAAGAAAACTATGGAGAATCATAGAGCAATCTATCACATAAGTAGAATCATCATAATAAAACTATTCTGACGAAAATAAAAGTTATCTAGTCATAAGAAATCAAAGTGAATTACTCTCCCATGTCCCAAAATATGATTAAATTAGCATGGAAGAGAAAATACAATCAACCATAGTATCAAAGTGTCAGAAATCAAAGAAGAAGGAGAAATAATGTTACAACACGGCCATAATTTTGGTTGAAAACTCGCTGTGAACAATGCCTGCGACCCTTCTTTCGTTAATTTCTCCTCCAATCGAGATCCTTTCGCCCTAAAACTTTTGTGATGTCCTCCCCTCCTCTAGGCGAAACTTCAGTGTAATTCACGGCCTAAGGTGACCTCCATGCCTCTCGGCGTGCGGCCAAACCCTAGAAATGCCTCTGTTGATTGCTCCCTAAATCGTTCATAAAAATTAGGGCTTTTGCTCTCTTTGTCTTCTCCTTGTTGAGACAAGTCCGCAGCTTCTTTTGGATCTCAATTTGGAGGTCTGGATGTCCATAAATCGTCCGCGATAGAATCGGGCTCGGAAAAATCGCGTGTCCAGGTAGTAATTACGGCCGTGAAAAGCATTATGGCAGTGCTGTAATTTGGTTCTGTGAATTCTGGGTCAAAATTACGGTACCCTAATATTCATTACGGCACTACCATAATTTTTGGGCAGAAAATTAAGGTACCATAATTTTCATTACACCCGGGGGTGTAATATTTCAAACTTGCTCCGAATTGTATGAAAATTGGCAGGCGGCTTCGTTTCGATGTCTGGAATTCATTCGTGCGCTCAAATCCTTCAAAATCTATCAAAATATAGCACTTTTTACCTAAAAATTATGAAAAATAAGAAATGGTGTAGATTCTGGAATATTTGACAAATAAGGCTTAAAAAAAAGCAAAAGATAATAAATATGACACAAAAAGATATATAAAATGACATGAAATTTGCTATAAATTTCGATGTCATCACTTCCTTAGGCTAGCACCGGGCGTGGAAGAAGAAAACTCAAGCATCGGTTGTGCGTGAGATTGCAGAGGGCGAACACTTAGGTGCCTACATCATCTTCTCCATCAATTGCTTTGAGATATTATCTCTTACTCACCGTGTCGACCCCCTCGCTTGAATCGATCCATTGTTTTTTTGGGACTGACCTATTTCGGGGATTTACTTCCGCTGCATGTATCTATGTATGTATGTAAAAATTTTAAAATCCCTGGGGTTTCCCAACAGATTGAACCTTATAGAAAATAAAAATATTTTGTATAGGTTGGTTGTATGTAATTGAATGCCGAATGTGAAGGTTCCCCTAAGGGGGCGAAACCCTAAACATGCGTATATAATAAAACTTGCATGGGCGGAATCATAGGATTTCTAGGATCGCATGTATGAACATAGATTAACTTAAAGATTTGACACAAGGATCATACCATTGCCAATTCTTGGATGGCGACTTGGAAGCAAAGAACGATGCGGCTCTCCTCCAAAGCGTGCGCACACAAGATGGGTGATCGCCTACTCCTTGTCGATCCTTGTGCTAGCAAGGCTCCAAGGTCTCCTGATCGCGTGAAGGGAGATGAGATGATCTCTTTTGCTTGGTCGAATCCTTCTCTTGTCGTCAACCTTCACACACGAGAGAGTGAGTCGTCGTGAGCAAAAGGGGGCGAGAGGCGAGAATAGGAGAGAGCTCTTCGAACGTGAGGCATGGTCTCATTTTGAGATCATGGCTTCTCAAAATAGCAAGCCACCACATGCGATCATGTGTTCACACCAAGTGAACGATCGCAACTTCCTCTACCCTTGAACCATGCGCTCACTTGATGAGCCGGTTCATTTCATTTGGTTCAAGGACCAAATTAAGCCAAGCCTTGATCCAGATCACATTAAACCAAAAGGCTTAAGATCTGACCATTCATCTCTTGATGCTCTTGATCTCACCGATCTAGCATCCAATCTCTCGATCGAAGCTTACCGATCTCAAGCCCTAATCAATCAAACATGATCAGACCAGATCTCACTTACAATCAGAGTTTAAATCCCATCAAACTGAACTAAAACAATTCAGTCCACACGATCTGACATAAGTAAGCCATATCATCAAATTGTGCGACCCTAAGGGTTTCCTTTAAATGTCGGTAACGATAACTCACGTTATCACGATCAGTGAGGGGTATCTAGCAACACATCATTGTCTCCCGATATAAAGGAAAGAGTCTTCCAAGACTACACCCAAACCACAGCACAAGTGTGAACCCAAGTCACTTGACATATGTGTTTCCTTTGCCACTGGATGTTCTTATTGGACAAGCGTGTCAAGCCTGTAATTCCAATATGATGAGAATGATTAGATCAGATGAAACATAGTCATCTGGGTATGGCCATACACTTTCTCAATCATCTCATCCAGGGGGCCCCTATAGAACATCACACTCCAATCAAGGAGACGGCAATCCTATATCTATCACTAGTGCCCTAACATGACTCATGTTCATTATCCAAGATAGTCTATAACCATTATGTTTCAAATGATATTGAACTACCTCAAAACAATGCCAATCATCATTTAGAAACAGAAGTGATCTCAAGTCAGAGGAAATATGCCACTTGTTTGCATATAAGGATTATTCACATTGTGACAAGCAATTGAATATCCTAAGTAGGGTCTGTCCAGTACATCCAATGTACCCATGAGTCTACATCTTATTCCATGCTCGAAGCATCCTATAAGATTAGAACACATATTAGTCTCAATCATATCAAGGCTGTCTCATGTTCACCAAGATATCTCGACTAAGGACAAAACTGCATGTCAGCCAAGCTGAACAGCATTGAGACATTATTCAGAAGTATACATATTGCAGCAGATACTGTAACAACCTGAATAACAACCATTGCCTTTATAAACATAAAGTTTATACATGATACTGAAATAATCGCAAGGCCTCAAACATTAGCCTTAAGGGCATACCCCAACAATCTCCCACTTGCACTTAATCTAATGGTTGAGAAATCTCAAACCCATATTATTACAGTGCTTCTCATGCTTCTGCTGCGCCAGAGGCTTTGTAAGCGGGTCAGCCAGATTGTCATCTGTATGAACCTTGCAGACTTTGATCTCGCCACGATCAATGATATCCCGGATCAAGTGAAACCTTCTCTGTATGTGCTTGGACTTCTGGTGCGACCGTGGTTCCTTTGCTTGTGCTATTGCTCCAGTGTTATCACAGAAGATAACCAAAGGATCTGCACTCGAAGGAACAACACCAAGTTCCTGAACGAACTTACGAATCCACACTGCCTCCTTAGATGCTTCTGAGGCTGCAACATACTCGGCTTCTGTTGTGGAATCAGCAACAATTGACTGTTTGAAACTTTTCCACACCACTGCTACTCCATTCAAGCTAAAAACATAGCCTGATTGCGATCGGAAATCATCCTGGTCAGATTGGAACGAAGCGTCAGTATATCCTTCAATACAGAGTTCTTCCTGACCTCCATATATCAAGAACATATCTTTGGTCCTCCGAAGATATTTCAAAATGTTCTTGACCGCAATCCAGTGTGCCTTCCCTGGATTACTTTGGAATCGACTGGTCACGCTTAACCCATAAGCGACGTCTGGGCGAGTACACAACATCGCATACATAATGGACCCAATAGCCGAAGCATAAGGCGTATTGTCCATTTCATCTTTCTCAGTCTGTGTTTGTGGACACTGACTCTTTGAAAGATTCAGACCATGTCTGACTGGAAGATATCCTCTTTTAGAATTTTCTAAATGGAATCTCTCCAGGACTTTATCGATGTAAGTACTCTGGCACAGCCCGAGAAGCCTCTTAGATCTATCTCTGTAGATCTTCACACCTAATACATAGGCTGCTTCTCCTAAATCTTTCATCTGGAAACATTTTCTTAACCATGCCTTAACCGCATGTAGTTCAGGAATATCGTTTCCAATGATTAAGATATCATCGACGTAGAGGACTAGGAAAGTAATCACGCTCCCACTAAACCTCTTATATACACACGGATCATCTTCATTCTTGATGAAACCAAATTCACAGATTGATTCATCAAAATGAATATTCCAGCTTCTTGATGCTTGCTTAAGTCCATAAATGGACTTCTTTAATTTGCATATTTTATGACGATCCGATGGATTAGTGAAACCTTCAGGTTGTGTCATATACACATCCTCTTCTAATTTTCCATTAAGGAAAGCGGTCTTCACATCCATCTGCCAGATCTCATAATCATAATATGCCGCTATCACGAGAATAATCCGAATAGACTTGAACATGGCTACAGGAGAGAAAGTTTCATCATAATCTATCCTGTAGATTTGTTTGAAACCTTTCGCAACTAGCCTGCCTTTATAGGTAACCACGTTACCATCCATGTCAATCTTCTTCTTGAAGATCCACTTACAGCCTATAGGGATTACTCCCGGAGGCGGATCAACCAAATCCCATACTTGGTTATCTGACATGGAGTCCATCTCGTCTCGCATAGCTTCAAGCCATCTCGCTGATTCCGGTCCACTGACCGCATCCGCATAAGTGAGGGGTTCATCATCAATGATGTAGACTCCGTCATAGCGCTCAGGCTGTCGACGGATCCTTCCCGATCTTCGCGGTTCCCGTGATATCTGAGCCTCAGGTTGTTCAGTAACCTGATCTACTGGCTCAGGCTCATCCAACTGTGCTTGACTACTTTGTCCTTCTTCTGGATTCTCATCCAGCTTTATTTCTCTCCCACTGGCTTCTTGCAGAAGAAATTCCTTCTCAAGAAATATAGCCGTCCGAGCAACAAATACTTTGTTCTCTTTGGGATCGTAGAAATAATAACCCTTAGTTTCCTTAGGGTAACTGACAAAGATACATTTCTCAGATCTGCTCTCTAGTTTCCCAGAGGCGAGCTTTTTGACATAAGCCTCGCAACCCCAGATCTTAATAAATGTCAAGCTCGGCTGTTTCCCATACCATAACTAATATGGAGACTTTGAAATGGCCTTGGATGGCACTCGGTTTAGTACCTTTGCAGCTGTTTCCAGTGCAAATCCCCAAAAGGAGTAAGGTAGAGTAGCCTGACTCATCATAGAACGAACCATATCCAGTAATGTTCTATTTCTCCTCTCGGACACACCATTCCATTGCGGTGTTCCTGGCGGAGTGAGCTGTGAGATAATCCCACACTCCTTTAGATAGTCAGTAAACTCATGACTCAAGTATTCTCCACCTCGATCTGAGCGAAGTGCCTTGATATTTCGGCCTAGCTGATTTTGTACTTCATTTTTGAACTCTTTGAACTTGTCAAAAGATTCACTCTTATGTCTCATTAGATAGACATAACCATACCTACTGAAATCATCAGTAAAGGTAATGAAGTATGAATAGCCACCTCTGGCATGTTTACTAAATGGCCCACACACATCACTGTGAATGAGGTCAAGTAAACCTGAAGCCCTTTGACCTTTGTTGGAAAAAGGAGACTTCGTCATTTTACCCATTAAACAAGCTTTGCATGTATCAAGCTCCTCATAGGAGAATGATCCCAGCAGTCCATGATCATGCAACTACTTAATGCGCTTCTTGTTAAAATGGCCTAAACGACTATGCCATAGCAAGGTGCTGTCATCAGCATACTTGGCTTTCTTAATATCAATCTGTTGTATTGAACATTCCATGTCCAACATGAATAACCCATTGTTAATTGACCCAGTAGCATAAACAATATTATCAAAAGAAATGTAACACTTTGAAATCTTGCATTCAAAGGAAAACCCTTTCCTGACAAGAGCAGGAATAGAGATAATATTCTTAGTTATGCTTGGTACAAAATAACAATTGTCCAGTTCTAATACAAGACCAGATGGTAAAGAGATGTGATAAACTCCTACAGCAACAGCAGCAACCCGTGCCCCGTTTCCTACTCGTAGGTCCACCTCATGCTGTCCCACCTGTCTTCTTCTCTTGAGTTCCTGTACATTTGAACAAATGTGAACTCCACATGCAGTGTCTAACACCCATGAAATAGAAGAAGAAACCATGACTTCAGTCACGAAAATACCTGAGCCAGAAGCGAAAGAGTTGCTTCCCTTCTTATCTCCTTGGAGCGCTTTACAGTCCTTTTTCCAGTGACCCAGCTGGCCACAATGGAAACATCTGTATTCCTTCGACCGCTTTACTTTTTGCTTCAGAGCCTTGTTGTAGCTCTTGACAGGGGCTTTGCCCTTCTTCCCCTTCTTCTTGTTCCTAGAAGGAACCATGAGGACAGAGGATGAAGGCGTTCCCTTCTCACGTGACTGAGTCTGCTCAGTTGTCAAGAGCATATTCAGTAACTCTGCTGGCGTACAGTCGATCTTGTTCATATTAAAATTAATAATGAATGGATCGAAAGAGGCCGGGAGAGACTGCAGGATGATATCTACAACAAGCTCCTGATTGATGGTGTGTCCCAGTTTCTCTAGAGCCTCCTTGTACCCAATCATCTTGAGCACGTGAGCTCCAACTGGACTCCCTTCAGTCAGTTTACTCTGAAAGAAAAGTTTAGTCAAATTATAGCGTTCAGTCCTTGCCTGTGCTGCATACAGCATCTTGAGGTTTGCTATAATTTCTATAGCAGATAAATCCTCATGCTAGCGTTGCAGCTGTGGCGTCATAGACGCTAGCATAAGGCAAGCGACGTCAATGCCATCATTGACATGCTTTTCATAAGCTTCCCGAACCGCCCTTGCGGCGTTCGCAGCGGGTTGAGGCGGTATAGCCGTCTCGAGGACATACAGTTTCCTCTCAGCCTTAAGAACAATCTTAAGGTGTCCGTACCAGTCTGAGAAGTTTGGCCCAGCAAACTTCTCCCTTTTTAGTAGGGATCGCACATTGAAGGCTGTGGTGTTCGTTGCTGCAGTAATCTACAACAATGCAAGAACAGCAAGGTCAGTATCAATGTTAGAATCAATTCAGGACTTAAGAATGATTCTTTTCTCACTATTTTATCTGACTGAAAAATCCAGTAAAACAGTCCGAAAGAGTGAAACTCTTTTAGTGAGATGGGATCCAGATTTCATACTTGGTCTCCGCGTCCCGCTCAGGCGAGATAAGATGCACAGAGAGTACAAGCACTAATCTCTGGTAGGCAATCCCTGCCAATCGCCAACCCGTGCGATTCCCCTTCATCTGGGCAATCCAGTAGACTGTGCCAACTGAGTTGGTACAACACAGTCTCTGATCCCACAGATGGCTGCCTCCATATAGCTACCATATGCTCAATATGTAGCCTACATGGTCAAGCTGACCCGACCTACTCCCTGGACCACCACGTGCTATGCTGAGCAACGAGAAGTGATAAATCCCTTCTCTGTAACACGCAGGTGTAATCTCACACCGTCTGAAGATAGATGGGCGTGCCCACTGAGTGGGTACAACACGGCCCCAACGATAGTCAGAACAGTGAGGTTTCGCGTCAGAAGGCTTACGTGCTTGATATTTAATGTTGGATTTTAACGGTCCTTTTATCTTCTTACTATCATTCAAATCCTATGGTGATAGCAGAAGAATAAATCATGCAGTTACTACATTACTGAAACAGTAAATTAAAAGCATGATGATCTTATGTGGTAAAAGCCCATTAAGCCTAAGTAAGACCTTAATTAACTTAAGTCTTCACTTGAGCTCTTCTTGGGTCTTTTGCATTTCCTCTGGCCTAACCCGGGCCCAAGCGCCCACTGCAGCTCAGGTGCGCCCACCAGGTAAAATGCGCCTGTCCTAGAGTCGAACCCTAGACCTCCCACTGGTGAAGCCACTTGCTGCATGCGCCTCTGCCAAGTGTGCTCTGTGCTCATGTCTGATTAAAATACAATTTAATCTATCTAGACATGATTGACACGCAGGTCAATTACACTTTATAAATTAATTAAAATGTGATGCGCAGATCACAATAATAATTTACAAATAATAATCCAGGCACGCAGGCCCCAGCACAGCACACATTAAATAGGGCAGCCCACATAAGATTAAATAAACAATCATTCCTCATGTTATACAAACATCATGTGATCCATCCAAGAAAATAAAATTTTTGAAAAACCCATTAGCTTCATTTTATTTCCTTATGTGCCCTACTACCTTACAACGGTCCATTAATAGGGATCCACTCATCAGACCTAGTCAGGCCCACTGCCCTTGCATGCACCAAGTCATAACCGACTTGAGTCGACCTCATGGTCAACAATGCATGCGTGAAGAGCTGAACATCCCTCATGAGTTTAGGCAAGCGGGTGTGACCCCGGGCCTTAATCATGGGCATTCATCTGGTTGTCTCAAACAGACATCGCTACACGCCTTTCAGCAGTCGACCTATAGCCACCTCATGCCTGCGCATAGGTGCCATCTGGTCGACCCAGCTAGGCTGTTAGATGGTCTGATCAGACTGTCGGGTCTAGACTGGACGATGACTTCAACCCTAATAACCCGTCTAAGTTTTTACAGCAGGCGCTTAGATCTAGTGAGGGGCGCGCAAGTCATGTTTTGAGAAAACTACAACAAGCGCCAACTTGCATGCAAGCGCCAATGTAAAACATACATGAAATTTTTGCATGCTCTTTAGATCTAAACAAGGATCACTAAAACAAGCAATCGTATGCATCATACAAGGAAACCATGGCTCTGATACCAATTGAAGGTTCCCCTAAGGGGGCGAAACCCTAAACATGCGTATATAATAAAACTTGCATGGGCGGAATCATAGGATTTCTAGGATCGCATGTATGAACATAGATTAACTTAAAGATTTGACACAAGGATCATACCATTGCCATTTCTTGGATGGCGACTTGGAAGCAGAGAACGATGCGGCTCTCCTCCAAAGCGTGCGCACACAAGATGGGTGATCGCCTACTCCTTGTCGATCCTTGTGCTAGCAAGGCTCCAAGGTCTCCTGATCGCGTGAAGGGAGAAGAGATGATCTCTTTTTCTTGGTCGAATCCTTCTCTTGTCGTCAACCTTCACACACGAGAGAGTGAGTCATCGTGAGCAAAAGGGGGCGAGAGGCGAGAATAGGAGAGAGCTCTTCGAACGTGAGGCGTGGTCTCATTTTGAGATCATGGCTTCTCAAAATAGCAAGCCACCACATGCGATCATGTATTCACACCAAGTGAACGATCGCAACTTCCTCTACCCTTGAACCATGCGCTCACTTGATGAGCCGGTTCATTTCATTTGGTTCAAGGACCAAATTAAGCCAAGCCTTGATCCAGATCACATTAAACCAAAAGGCTTAAGATCTGACCATTCATCTCTTGATGCTCTTGATCTCACCGATCTAGCATCCAATCTCTCGATCGAAGCTTACCGATCTCAAGCCCTAATCAATCAAACATGATCAGACCAGATCTCACTTACAATCAGAGTTTAAATCCCATCAAACTGAACTAAAACAATTCAGTCCACACGATCTGACATAAGTAAGCCATATCATCAAATTGTGCGACCCTAAGGGTTTCCTTTAAATGTCGGTAACGATAACTCACGTTATCACGATCAGTGAGGGGTATCTAGCAACACATCACTGTCTCCCGATATAAAGGAAAGAGTCTTCCAAGACTACACCCAAACCACAGCACAAGTGTGAACCCAAGTCACTTGACATATGTGTTTCCTTTGCCACTGGATGTTCTTATTGGACAAGCGTGTCAAGCCTGTAATTCCAATATGATGAGAATGATTAGATTAGATGAAACATAGTCATCTGGGTATGGCCATACACTTTCTCAATCATCTCATCCAGGGGGCCCCTATAGAACATCACACTCTAATCAAGGAGACGGCAATCCTATATCTATCACTAGTGCCCTAACATGACTCATGTTCATTATCCAAGATAGTCTATAACCATTATGTTTCAAATGATATTGAACTACCTCAAAACAATGCCAATCATCATTTAGAAATAGAAGTGATTTCAAGTCAGAGGAAATATGCCACTTGTTTGCATATAAGGATTATTCACATTGTGACAAGCAATTGAATATCCTAAGTAGGGTCTGTCCAGTACATCCAATGTACCCATGAGTCTACATCTTATTCCATGCTCGAAGCATCCTATAAGATTAGAACACATATTAGTCTCAATCATATCAAGGCTGTCTCATGTTCACCAAGATATCTCGACTAAGGACAAAACTGCATGTCAGCCAAGCTGAACAGCATTGAGACATTATTCAGAAGTATACATATTGCAGCAGATACTGTAACAACCTGAATAACAACCATTGCCTTTATAAACATAAAGTTTATACATGATACTGAAATAATCCCAAGGCCTCAAACATTAGCCTTAAGGGCATACCCCAACAGAATGTTCCTCATAATTTATTTTAATTTGCTTAAGGATAAGCAAAAGTTTAAGTTTTATGTATTTGATCAATCAAAATTTATATATGATTTTGATATTATTGTACTAACAAATTGAGTCATATTTTAGTTATTTTTTATTAAATTTTAATTTAATGTGATATTTATTTAGAATCTATAGTTTTGCTTGTAATTGTGAAATTTTAAGGAAAAAGGCCAAAGACATGACTCTAGTGAGACCACACATCAATTTTCAAGCAAATCATAACCTTCATGCAATCAAAACCCACATGGTGAAACTAGTCACCAACAATAATCTCAAGGAATCTGGAATTGACATCACCAAAAATAAAATTTAAATTTGCACAAAATCCCAATCGTTGAGCTATAGATGTTGAACACTATTTGGAGATGCTTGGTGCATTGCATTATGGTATAATCTCTCAACCTCTTCACTAATTGATTAGTTTTGGCCTAGACCAAACATTTACGTAACTCATTCCTCAGTGCTCCATACAACTAAAGATTCTTCCTATCACATAGAGTTCCAAAGCAAGAAAAGTCACTAGTCGTGACCAACATTACAAACAATGATTCTATCTGTAGCATAAAAAAGGGGCTAAAACCCAGCCCACGCTCTTTTGACTTTGTCTTTGGCAAATCTTGTAATAGAAACATTGGCATAAATATAAACTTCCTAACCCTAAGGAGGGGGAACAAGCATCCACAAGGTCCAAAAACATCATAGGCAATGCACAACAAGCAATGATAGCATTCTAGTGTCGATTCTAAGAGGAATATGTCACTAAATATTGCTAAAGCAAAAAAAGGGAGAAGTTGAAACTAGAGGAGGAGAAGATTAACGATCGATTTTACTTGAAATCTGAGAAGAATCCCCAGCAAAATCGAGTTGAAAACTCTCTTCCCTATCATTTGCGATATTAGGAGCAGTCATTGCAATCATATCAGACACCAACATAGTCACAAGCAGTGATAGTAATCACTAGTAGACTTTTTAAGGGATTTGAGCAGCAATATTTCACAGAGAAAATGTTAATTACTTTCCCTTCCTTAAACTACCTTATCTATTGTAGCCACATGAGAAATTTTTGTATTCTAATAACAAATCTCATAGCATAAATTTATTTTCAAAACATACGACATAGCCCATTGTATTTCTTATGACTTAAACATGTGAATTACTTTCTATCACATTATTTAATCTATGCTAATTTAATTACAATTGAGATTGATTACATGTATTATTCTTTCCAAATAATTGCATTCCTTAAATGTCGTGAGATGCACTAAAAGATGAATCATAACATTGGATCACTTATAGCTAAACATGTGTATTTGGGTCACGAGAGTAGTTATAAATCCCTTAAGGGGTCAAAAAATTTGTCGTAGAAGTTAATGAGTTTGTTTAGATTAATAAGCAATGAGAATAGGATATTAGTTTAATCAAACATTCAGTTGGACTACTCAGAGGTGACAATATGTAAATTAGGTGAAATTCCCTTTATACTATTTGAATTAATTGGTAGAAAATTTCATATTACTTGCCATTTGAAATCAACATAGTGAAGCCCTAGCTCCAAATTATTATCACATTGCCTTCTCATTGACATTTGATTATTACTTTATGAGTTCACTTAAGATTTGCTTTAGGATAAATTTATTCATTCTATTCGATTCGATTTATCTAGCTAGTGAGATCATACTTCATTGGTACTTAGTGTTAGGCCCAGAATTAAGGCCCAAATTGGACCAGTCAACAAGCGGGTTGACTTAGTCAAAATCGGGCAACAGCCCTTTTGCTCATACCTGATTTAGGGCTATATGGTTTGGGCGACGACAGCGTGGCTTTGAAGCGGACGGCGGCATCCATTACCTGCGTCCGTTCATCTTCGAGCTCCGCGGCGGCCGGCGACAGGTGGCTGGGTTCCGGCAGCGAGCTCGATGCATGGAGCACACGGAGAGGGTTGAGATCCGGGAGATCTCGCGTGCGTCTGAATCGAGCGGCGGGCGGCTCGGCTTTGGCAATGCGCACGTTCAGCAAAGGGAATGAGGTCGGCGGCGACCTCGAGCGGCATGCCGACGACGCGTGGAGTCTAGACGGTGGTTGAGGGCTTCGTGTGACGTGGGCGCGGCAGACAACGGCTCGAGCAGCGAACCATAGTCCTCGGGTGCAAACATGCGTGCTGCGCGAGGGATACGTCCAGAGGGTCAACGGTCGCATGGTAAGACGTGGCTGGAGATGTCGATGTTTCCTGAGCACGCGTACGAGCAGGAGTCAACAGGGGACGCAGGGACGGCGGCCGTGTGGCAAATCGCGTCTGGCGAAAGGGGCGGTGGTGGTCGACACGGCTGCCAACCTCGCTCCACGTCTGAACCACTCACCCGCTTAGATCCAGAGGGCGGATAGGGATTCGTCCACCTGGCGTCCAGCCTGGCAGCGGGAGATGAAGCGACGCCATATAGGCGATGCTCGTGAGGGCTTGGGACATTCACGCTCTCTCGGCTTCCCTACTCCCGGCCGACTATGCTCTCGGTGATTCTGACTGCTCCCGTTTCCTTCCCATCCCCTCTCGATCCGGCGTTTGGCGGTGAACTCCGGGCAACCTTCCGGCATCCAGTGGTTGGTTGCGAGGTGGTGCGACGTCGAAGGTGCTCCAGTTCTGGCTTCTTCCTCTTCGGATTGGTGTGGTTGTGACGGAGCCAACGACTTGACTCCGGTGAGGTTTTCTCTCCCTCATTTGGTTAGGTTGGCCTCCTCGTGCCTTTCCGTTGCTTCTTTGTTCCTATCGACGCCCCGGAGCAAAGATCTTCGTCGACGTTGGTTCAACGCGCTTCTTCGCCGTTCCCCTGTTTTCGTCCGTTGAGTTCTCGGTTCGGGTTTTCATCAGCGCGTGTCTTCCGACGCTCTTCTTCTTTTTGTTCTGTCGTCCATCTGCGCGTGGACTCATCCGGTCATTTTTCGTTGCTTTCCACCTGCGTGTGGACATGCTCGGTTCTGTTAGGCTGCCTGCGTGTAGCTTCCTTCGTCCTCCTGCGAGGGGACATCTTTGGTTGTGTTCGAGGTGTATTCGGCTACCTGTGCATAGTCCACTTTGCTCTCGTCATTCTCCACGTTACCTACGTGAGGCGTATTTTCTGGTCATCCACTTCCGGCTTTCTTCGGTTCTGGTGGTGAGGCTGAGGTGAAGCTGTTTCATCTGCCGGTCACGCTCGCTGTTCAGTTTCTACTGCCTCGTCTGCTCTTTGCTTCCGTTCCTTTGTGTTGTTTTGTCCCCTACGTGGGAAAATTTGGTGTAGGGAGCCGTGTGAGACTCGTTTCGTAGGCATCAGGCGGTTAGATTTCAAAAAAAAATTTATTATGTTAGTTGTGGGCGTGACAAACTGGTATCAGAGCCCAGTTCACGTTCCAACTTGTAGTTTGGGGGTTTTTGTTCTGTTCTGTTGTGCTGTAAAGGACAGACCAGTGTGTTGTAACCTACAGGAGGACAGCTGCGAAAATGCTGCTCAACAACAGCGAACGCATCAGCATCCTTGAAGATGTCGTGGGAGATGCTGCTGGTCTGGGAGACCAAAACTTGGTGGATCTAGTGAAGGGATTGGTAACCTCTAACAATGCTTTGGCTGCTACTAATGCAGACCTACATAACTGCATGGATCGTCAAGCTGCTGAGCTTGAACAGTTCAAAATGGAGGTGATCCTGCTAATGCGTGCTGTCCCTGAAGAAGAGCAGGCCCACACCTGCATTGCGTATCTCTCCGGAGACGCAAAATTGTGGTGGCGGACTCAGGCCGCACCCAGCTTATTCGGTCCGGATCCAACCCGGAAGCTCTCATGGGAAGAGCTAAAAAATGAGATAAAAAATCAGTTCCTGCCCAGGAACTCTTATTGTGCGGCGGGTGATGCACTAAAGCGACTCAAGCACACTGGCGCAATATGGGACTATGTCCAGTGGTTTGCGCAAGTTATGCTTGAGATTGACGATCTGTCGGAGAAGGCCCGACTTTACCATTTTATGGATGGTCTCCAAGGGTGGGCCCTGGATGAACTGCGCTGCCAAGAGTTCCTAACTCTTAAGGCGGTAATGATAGCTGCTGAAGGCCTTACGAATCGTAAGGAGTCGAGGGACTCGCCCTCTCATCATCACACTAGCGCATCCTCCTCGAGGTCGAGGACCCCCTATGCAGCTAAGGGCAAGAATCCCTTTATGAGGAAAAGCCGCTTGGCACCAAAGGAGTACAAGTCGGTGAAGGGCCAACCAGCTACCCCGGGACCAATGAAGACAACAAGCACCAGCATGGCCTGCTATATATGTGGAGGTCCACACATGATGAAGAACTACCCAAAGAGGGATTGCTTGGCTGCCTTGGTGGCAGAGGAAGAAAATGTAAAGGAGCCCGAGGGACTCCTTAACCCTCTTGTACTTGCAACATCTTCATCTATTAATGAAAGACCTACTTTGCTTTATGTTGACTGTCTTCTAAATGTGCAACATGTGAATGCTATGATCGATACAGGTGCTTCGCAGTTGTTTATAGGGCAAGCGACAGCAGCTAGAATTGGCCTTAAGATATCTCCCGCACGGGACCAAGTTAGGTCGGTCGGTGAGGTAGACCCTCAAATCTTGGGGATATCTTATGATGTCAATATTGCGGTGGGCAATTAGCGGGGCCGTTGCCACGCAAAGATCCTAAAGTTAGCTGATTATGAAGCTATCTTTGGACTTGAGCTTTTGAGAAAAGCCAAGATTGGTGTGATGCCACATCTATATGGAATACAGATTTATCATGAGCAAGTCCCTGGTTTCGTGCCGTGCATTGGGAGCACATCAACGATGAAGGGAAAGAAGAGGGATTTAAGAGGGGTCCCCCCTATCAGCCAATGCCTTAGCGGCAGGGTTGCGTCAAGGTGACACAACCTTAATGGCTGTTTGGACTGACGACTGTCCTTGCGAAGGAGAAGTCCCCTCGATAGTGAAGGGTTTGTTAGAAGAATACTCTGATGTGATGCCTTTGGGGCTTCCTAAACACCTTCCCCCTAGGAGAGGGATCAACCACAAGATAGAGCTTGTGGCAGGATCTACTCCTCCCTCTAAGGCTCCATATCGTATGGCTATGATGGAGTTAGCCGAGCTTCGTAAGCAATTGGACGAATTGCTAGAAGTAGGGTTTGTCCGGCCTACGGTTTCGCCATATGGGGCCCCAGTCCTCTTCCAAAAGAAGAAGGATGACTCACTTAGGTTCTGTGTTGATTACAGAGCCTTGAATAAGATAACAGTGAGGGACTGTTATCCCATTCCACTTATCCCCGATCTGATAGATCGACTTGGGAAAGCTAAGGTTTTCACATAGCTAAACCTGAGGTCAGGTTATTGGCAAGTTCGTATCGCTAAGGGCGACGAAAAGAAAACCGCATGTGTGACATGATACGAGTCATTTGAGTTCTTAGCGATGCCCTTTGGACTCACAAATGCACCCGCCACGTTCTGCCATCTAATGAATCAAGTTTTAGCCCCATTCTTAGATGAGTTTTGTTGGGAAACCCCGGGGATTTAAAAATTTTAAAACGAGTACAGCGGAAGTAATCCCCGAAATAGGCCAGTCCCAAAAACCCAGAAGATCAAGTCATGCAAAGGAATCGACACGGTGAGTAGGAGATGATACCTTGCAGCGAAGAAGGAGGATGTGATGTAGGCACCCAAATGTTCGCCCTCTGCAATCTCGCACACAGTCGACGCTCGAGTTCTCTTCTTCCACGCCCGGTGCTAGCCTCGGGAAGAAGATCCACGCCTCAGTGAGTCCTCAAGAACTTGTGCCACCCTCTAAGAGAAGACGCCAAGGAGAGGTGATGGAAATTTCACCAAGGTCCAACCTTGAGAATGCCAAGAGGAGAGGGGAGAAGGGAGTAGGCGCCAAGGAGAAAAATCTCTTCCAAAAGACCAAGTCCTTGCCAACTCCTCTCCCCCTCTTCTTTTATAGAAAACATGGTGACCCTTGGAATTCCGCTGAGACCTTTGGAATTCCGCAATAAATTCTATGAATTAATTCATCATTAATAATAGAATTAAATTCAGAATTAATTATAGAATTAAACTCTGAATTAAAGTCTCATAATGACTCATTAAAACTTTGAATTAAAGTCCCATAATGATCATTAATGATGTGACTCTTCAAATTCAGAATTAAATTCATCATTAAACTTAGAATTAATTACATAATTAAATAAATAATTAATTCCTAGAATTAAATGCAGTATTTAATTCACCATGATGTCTATTGGGCCAGGCAACTTATTGTCATGGCCCATTAGGCCTGACGGCCCATTGGGCTTCAAGGCCTATTAAGCCTCACGCCCAAACTGGGCTTCACGCCCATTGGGTTTAGAGGCCCATTTGTCCATGCATCAAGCTTAGACTTCATTTGGCCCATTTGGCGCAAATGGCCTATTGGGCCCATTTGGACCTACTGGCCCAAAAATGAAGTTAGCTCCAATAAGTCCCTTCCATCTCATCAGGCACAATGGCGCTGATAGATTCTCTCAAAAAGATCTGAGTTATCCAATAACTCGATCATTAGGCTACCCGATCAATACAAGAACCCGAGATTCAAGTTGTGCGACCCTGTAGGTTCCTCTGACGTTGGCAGTGATGAACTCAGGTCATCAGAAGTAGTGAGTGGCACCTAGCAGTACATCGCTGCTACCAAAATCTTTGGAATGGATATCAGCATCGACATCCCCATCATCGCAACAAGATACCGATGCATTACAGTCCCTTTGCCAGACTGATATCCGATTGGACAAAATGTGTCACCACTTTGTTTTCACCCAATCTCATGGTCATGACTAAATTAGTCTTTCACCTGGGTATGGCCATCCACTTTCAGTCATGCAACCATAGGGGGGCCTCGTGGATATCAAGTTTCCCGCAGGAAGGGGCAAATCCTATGTCTGTCCATTAATCTTCTCATATGGGTCGTGACATACCCAATGACAATCGTTATTACCTCCCTGCTACGGCGAGGTGTTATGTTGTATCAAAGCATGTCCCTAACCATATAGAAGAGTCAATGACCTCAATTTAAAGGATCAATGCATCTCCTGTCACTTGTGAGCTTAACTCATGACACCAAGTTAGAGCCTCACTACGGGTCGGTCCTGTATATCCACCACTGATATACCCATATGCCTGCATTAGCACCCCGTGCCTAACCAGCCCATATACCAGTCTCACATGTACTAGAGCTGTCCCTTATCCACTCAGGTACTCGACTGGGGACACACCATTTGAGCACAGATACAATCTGTCTCCAGGGACATTATTATCCATGTACATAATCGCAGATGTAAACATAGCATAATAACGACAATGCCAGAATGATATATTTAAATATCAATATAAAGTAGTACAAACAAGGCCAACAACGGGTCTAAGGGCATATACACCAATAATCTCCCACTTGCACCTAGACTTAGTTGTTGAGAAATCTCAACCCCATGTCCCTCGTATGACCATCATGCTTCTGCTGCGCCAAAGGTTTGGTCAGTGGGTCTTCCAGATTGTTATCTGTGTCAACTCTACTTATCTTGACATCACCTCGGTCAATGATCTTTCTAATCAGGTGAAATCTTCTAAGTATGTGTTTGGATTTCTGATGAGACCTTGGTTCCTTTGCCTGTGCAATCGCTCAATTGTTGTCACAATAGAGCTTGATCGGATCCACAACAGCTGGAACCACCTGAAGTTCAGATATGAACTTCCGAATCCAAACGGCTTCTTTTGCTGCCTCAGAAGCGGCGACATACTCAGCCTCGGTCGTAGATGAAGGGTTCCCCTAAGGGGGCGAAACCCTAATATGCGCATGTAGAATATTTTTGCATAGCGGAAGCTAGGGTTTCTTAAGGAATCGCATGCATGAATATATGATCAACTTCATGAACTTGTATAGATCAAACGAAAAACATACCAATGCCATTTCTTGGATGGCGACTTGGAACCAAGAGGGCGATGTGGCTCTCCTCCAAAGCGTGCGCACACAAGATGTATGATCGCCTACTCCTTGTCGATCTTTGTGCTAGCAAAATTCTCCAAGTCTCCTAACCGTGTGAAGGAGATGAGATGCTTTTCTTGGCTTTCGAACTCCCTCTCTTTGCGTGAAGAAGATCACCGAAAGAGGAGCGTCGTCAAGAGGAAGAGGCGAGTGAGCGAAGAGTAATGCCCTCGAACGTGAGGCGTTATGCCCAAACGTGGAAGCGTTACTCTATTTTGGAAAACCAACTTCCAAAAATAGCAAACCCCTTAACGCTCATGCGTTTACACAATTAAACCGATCGCCACGTTATCTCCCATTGAACCATGCACTCACATGATGAGCCGGTTCAATTAGATTTGGTTCAAAGACCAAATTAAGCCAAGCATTGGTCTAGATCAAATTAAACCATAAGGTTCAAGATCTAACCATTCATCTCTTGATGCTCTTGATCTCACCGATCTAGCATCAATTCTCTCGATCGAAGCTTACCGATCTCAAGCCCTAATCAATCAAACATGATCAGACCAGATCTCACTTACAATCAGAGTTTAAACTCCTTTAAACTGAACCAGAACAATTCAGTCCACACGATCTGACTTAAGTAAGCCATATCATCAAATTGTGCGACCCTAAGGGTTTCCTTTAAATGTCGGTAATGATAACTCACGTTATCACGATCAGTGAGGGGTATCTAGCAACACATCACTGTCTCCCGATATAAAGGAAAGAGTCTTCCAAGACTACACCCAAACCATAGCACAAGTGTGAACCCAACTCACTAGGCATATGTGTTTCCTTTGCCACTGGACGTTCTTATTGGACAAGCGTGTCAAGCCTGTAATTCCAATATGATGAGAATGATTAGATCAGATGAACATAGTCATCTGGGTATGGCCATACACTTTCTCAATCATCTCATCCAGGGGGCCCCTATAGAACATCACACTCCAAACAAGGAGACGGCAATCCTATATCTATCACTAGCGCCCTAACATGACTCATGCTCATTATCCAAGATAGTCTATAACCATTATGTTTCAAATGATATTGAACTACCTCAAAACAATGCCAATCATCATTTAGAAACACAAGTGATCTCAAGTAAGAGGAAGTATGCCACTTGTTTGCATATAAGGATTATTCACATTGTGACAAGCAATTGAATATCCCAAGTAGGGTCTGTCCAGTACATCCAATGTACCCATGAGTCTACATCTTATTCCATGCTCGAAGCATCCTATAAGATTAGAACACATATTAGTCTTAATCATATCAAGGCTGTCTCATGTTCACCAAGATATCTCGACTAAGGACAAAACTGCATGTCAGCCAAGCTGAACAGCATTGAGACATTATTCAGAAGTATACATATTGCAGCAGATGATGTAACAACCTGAATAACAACCATTGCCTTTATAAACGTAGAGTTTATACATGATACTGAAATAATCCCAAGGCCTCAAACATTAGCCTTAAGGGCATACCCCAACAATCTCCCACTTGCACTTAATCTAATGGTTGAGAAATCTCAAACCCATATTATTACAGTGCTTCTCATGCTTCTGCTGCGCCAGAGGCTTAGTAAGCGGGTCAGCTAGATTGTCATCTGTATGAACCTTGCAGATTTTGATCTCGCCACGATCAATGATCTCCCGGATCAAGTGAAACCTTCTCTGTATGTGCTTGGACTTCTGGTGTGACCGTGGTTCCTTTGCTTGAGCTATAGCTCCAGTGTTATCACAGAAGATAACCAATGGATCTGCACTCGAAGGAACAACACCAAGTTCCTGAACGAACTTACGAATCCAGACTGCCTCCTTGGATGCTTCCGAGGCTGCAACATACTCGGCTTCTGTTGTGGAATCAGCAACAATTGGCTGTTTGAAACTTTTCCACACCACTGCTCCTCCATTCAAGCTAAAAACATAGCCTGATTGCGATCGGAAATCATCCTGGTCAGATTGGAACGAAGCGTCAGTATATCCTTCAATACTGAGTTCTTCCTAACCTCCATATATCAAGAACATATCTTTGGTCCTCCGAAGATATTTCAAAATATTCTTGACTGCAATCCAGTGTGCCTTACCTGGATTACTTTGGAATCGACTGGTCACGCTTAACCCGTAAGCAACGTCTGGGCGAGTACACAACATCGCATACATAATGGATCCAATAGCCGAAGCATAAGGCATATTGTCCATTTCATCTTTCTCAGTCTGTGTTTGTGGACACTGACTATTTGAAAGATTCAGACCATGTCTGACTGGAAGATATCCTCTTTTAGAATTTTCTAAATGAAATCTCTCCAGGACTTTATCGATGTAAGTACTCTGGCACAGCCCGAGAAGCCTCTTAGATCAATCTCTGTAGATCTTCACACCTAATACATAGGCTGCTTCTCCTAAATCTTTCATCTGGAAACATTTTCTTAACCATGCTTTGACAGCATGCAGTTCAGGAATATCGTTTCCAATGATCAAGATATCATCGACGTAGAGGACTAGGAAAGTAATCACGCTCCCACTAAACCTCTTATATACACATGGGTCATCTTCATTCTTGATGAAACCAAACTTACAGATTGATTCATCAAAACGAATATTCCAGCTTCGCGATGCTTGTTTAAGTCCATAAATGGACTTCTTTAATTTGCATATTTTATGACGATCTGATGGATTAGTGAAACCTTCAGGTTGTGTCATATACACATCCTCTTCTAATTTTCCATTAAGGAAAGCGGTCTTCACATCCATCTGCCAGATCTCATAATCATAATATGCCGCTATCGCAAGAATAATCCGAATAGACTTGAACATGGCTACAGGAGAGAAAGTTTCATCATAATCTATCCCGTAGATTTGTTTGAAACCTTTCGCAACTAGCCTGCCTTTATAGGTAACCACGTTACCATCCATGACTATCTTCTTCTTGAAGATCCATTTACAGCCTATAGGGATTACTCCCGGAGGCGGATCAACCAAATCCCAAACTTGGTTATCTGACATGGAGTCCATCTCGGCTCGCATAGCTTCAAGCCATCTCGCTGATTCCGGTCCACTGACCGCATCCGCATAAGTGAGGGGTTCATCATCAATGATGTAGACTCCGTCATAGCGCTCAGGCTGTCGACGGATCCTTCCCGATCTTCGCGGTTCCCGTGATATCTGAGCCTCAGGTTGTTCAGTAACCTGATCTACTGGCTCAGGCTCATCCAACTGTGCTTGACTACTTTGTCCTGCATCTGGATTCTCATCCAGCTTTATTTCTCTCCCACTGGCTTCTTGCAGAAGAAATTCCTTCTCAAGAAAAATAGCCGTCCGAGCAACAAATACTTTGTTCTCTTTGGGATCGTAGAAATAATAACCCTTAGTTTCTTTAGGGTAACCGACAAAGATACATTTCTCAGATCTGCTCTCTAGTTTCCCAGAGGCGAGCTTTTTGACATAAGCCTCGCAACCCCAGATCTTGATAAATGTCAAGCTCGGCTGTTTCCCATACCATAACTCATATGGAGTCTTTGAAACGGCCTTGGATGGCACTCGGTTTAGTACCTTTGCAGCTGTTTCTAGTGCAAATCCCCAAAAGGAGTAAGGTAGAGTAGCCTGACTCATCATAGAACGAACCATATCCAGTAATGTTCTATTTCTCCTCTCGGACACACCATTCCATTGCGGTGTTCCTGGCGGAGTGAGCTGTGAGATAATCCCACACTCCTTCAGATAGTCAGTAAACTCATGACTCAAGTATTCACCACCTCGATCTGAACGAAGTGCCTTGATATTTCGGCCTAGCTGATTTTGTACTTCATTTTTGAACTCTTTGAACTTGTCAAAAGATTCACTCTTATGTCTCATAAGATAGACATAACCATACCTACTGAAATCATCAGTAAAGGTAATGAAGTATGAATAGCCACCTCTGGCATGTTTACTAAATGGCCCACACACATCACTGTGAATGAGGTCAAGTAAACCTGAAGCCCTTTGACCTTTGTTAGAAAAAGGAGACTTCATCATTTTACCCAATAAACAAGCTTTGCATGTATCAAGCTCCTCATAGGAGAATGATCCCAGCAGTCCATGATCATGCAACCGCTTAATGCGCTTCTTGTTAATATGGCCTAAACGACTATGCCATAGCAAGGTGCTGTCATCAGCATACTTGGCTTTCTTAATATCAATCTGTTGTATTGAACATTCCATGTCCAACATGAATAACCCATTGTTAATTGACCCAGTAGCATAAACAATATTATCAAAAGAAATGTAACACTTTGAAATCTTGCATTCAAAGGAAAACCCTTTCCTGACAAGAGCAGGAATAGAGATAATATTCTTAGTTATGCTCGGTACAAAATAACAATTGTCCAGTTCTAATACAAGACCAGATGGTAAAGAGATGTGATATTCTCCTACAGCAACAGCATCAACCCATGCCCCGTTTCCAACTCGTAGGTCCACCTCATGCTGTCCCACCTGTCTTCTTCTCTTGAGTTCCTGTACATTTGAACAAATGTGAACTCCACATGCAGTGTCCAACACCCATGAAATAGAAGAAGAAGATACCATGACTTCAGTCACGTAAATACCTGAGCTAGAAGCGAAAGGCTTACTTCCCTTCTTATCTCCTTGGAGCGCTTTACAGTCCTTTTTCCAGTGACCCAGCTGGCCACAATGGAAACATCTGTATTCCTTCGACCGCTTTACTTTTTGCTTCAGAGCCTTGTTGTAGCTCTTGACAGGGGCTTTGCCCTTCTTCCCCTTCTTCTTGTTCCTAGAAGGAACCATGAGGACAGAGGATGAAGGCGTTCCCTTCTCTCGAGACTGAGTCTGCTCAGTAGTCAAGAGCATGTTCAGCAACTCTGCCGGCGTACAGTCGATCTTGTTCATATTAAAATTAATAATGAATGGATCGAAAGAGGCCGGGAGAGACTGCAGAATAATGTCTACAACAAGCTCCTGATTGATGGTGTGTCCCAGTTTCTCTAGAGCCTCCTTGTACCCAATCATCTTGAGTACGTGAGCTCCCACTGGACTCCCTTCAGCCAGTTTGCTCTGAAAGAAAAGTTTAGTCAAATTGTAGCGTTCAGTCCTTGCCTGTGCAGCATACAACAACTTGAGATTTGCTATTATTTCAATAGCAGATAAATCTTCATGTTGATGCTGCAGCTGTGGCGTCATAGACGCTAGCATCAGGCAAGCGACATCAATGCTATCATTGACGTGCTTTTCATAAGCTTCCCGAACCGCCCTTGCGGCGTTCGCAGCGGGTTGAGGCGGTATAGCCATCTCGAGGACATACAGTTTCCTCTCAGCCTTAAGAATAATCTTAAGGTGTCCGTACCAGTCTGAGAAGTTTGGCCCAGCAAACTTCTCCCTTTCCAGTAGGGATCGCACATTGAAGGCTGTGGTGTTCGTTGCTGCAGTAATCTACAACAATGCAAGAACAGCAAGGTCAGTATCAATGTTAGAATCAATTCAGGACTTAAGAATGATTCTTTTCTCACTATTTTATCTGACTGAAAAATCCAATAAAACAGTCCGAAAGAGTAAAACTCTTTTAGTGAGATGGGATCCAGATTTCATACTTGGTCTCCGCGTCCCGCTCAGGCGAGATAAGATGCACAGAGAGTACAAGCACTAATTTCTGGTAGGCAATCCCTGCCAATCGCCAACCCGTGCGATTCCCCTTCATCTGGGCAATCCAGCAGACTGTGCCAACTGAGTTGGTACAACACAGTCTCTGATCCCACAGATGGCTGCCTCCATATGGCTACCATATGCTCAATATGTAGCCTACATGGTCAAGCTGACCCGACCTACTCCCTGGACCACCACGTGCTATGCTGAGCAACGAGAAGCGATAAATCCCTTCTCTGTAACACGCAGGTGTAATCACACACCGTCTGAAGATAGATGGGCGCGCCCACTGAGTGGGTACAACACGGCCCCAACGATAGTCAAAACAGTGAGGTTTCGCGTCAGAAGGCTATCGTGCTTGATATTTGGCGTTGGATTTTAACGGTCCTTTTATCTTCTTACTATCATTCAAATCCTATGGTGATAGCAGAAGAATAAATCATGCAGTTACTACATTACTGAAACAGTAAATTAAAAGCATGATGATCTTATGTGGTAAAAGCCCATTAAGCCTAAGTAAGACCTTAATTAACTTAAGTCTTCACTTGAGCTCTTCTTGGGTCTTTTGCATTTCCTCTGGCCCAACCCAGGCCCAAGCGCCCACTGCAGCTCAGGTGCGCCCACCAGGTTAAATGCGCCTGTCCTAGAGTCGAACCCTAGACCTCCCACTGGTGAAGCCACTTGCTGCATGCGCCTCTGCCAAGTGTGCTCTGTGCTCATGTCTGATTAAAATACAATTTAATCTATCTAGACATGATTGACACGCAGGTCAATTACACTTTATAAATTAATTGAAATGTGATGCGCAGATAACAAAAATAATTTACAATAATACATCCAGGCACGCAGGCCCCAGCACAGCACACATTAATTGGGCAGCCCACATAAGATGAAATAAACATTCATTCATGTGATACAAACAACATGTGATCCAGATAAGAAAATAAAATTTTTGAAAATCCCCATGGGCTCAATTTTATTTCCTTAGGTGCCCTACTACCTTACAACGGTCCATTAATAGGGATCCACTCATCAGACCAAGTCAGACCCACTGCCCTAGCATGCACCAAGTCATAACCGACTTGAGTCGACCCAGTGGCCAAACATGCATGCGTTAAGGGCTGAACGACACTCATGAGTTCTGGCAAGCGGGCGTGACCCCGGGCCTAACTCATGTGCGTTCACTGGTTGTCTCAATCAGACATCGCTACACGCCCAGTATGCAGTCGACCTATAGCCACCTCATGCTTGCGCATAGGTGCCATCTGGTCGACCCATCTAGGCTGTCAGATGGTCTGATCAAACTGTTGGGTCTATACTGGACGATGACTTCAACCCTAATAACCCGTCTAAGTCTTTCAAGTAGGCGCTTAGATCTAAATGGAGTCGCGCAAGATAAGTTGTTTTGACAAAAACATCATGTAATATGAAGAGTCCCTACCAAGAAAGGGGGAAACCCTAAGGGGGCGCATATCAAGAATCTCATAGCGGAAGCTAGGGTTTCCTTAGGATCATTTGAATAAACATATGATCAACTTGCTGAAAGATTGCAAAGATGAATGAAAGATCATACCATCGCCATCCTTTGGATGGTGCCTTGGAAGCAAAGATCGAAAGGGATCTTCTCCAAAGATGACGCACACAAGATGAGGAATGGCTTCTCCTTGTCGTCTTTGTGCTAGCAAAGCTTCAAGAGGTCCTTTGTGTGGAGGAAGATTGAGATGCGAGAGCAATTCTCTCCTTGGCCGAAATCTTCTCTTCTCTTCTCGTCAACACACATCCACGAGAGTGCAAAACGGCCACACGAGAAGAGGGGAACGTTTTTGGCGTTTTGGCGTTGAGAGGAAGTGGCATTGATGACATTCCAAAAATAGAATATCATGAAGCCATGCGCCCATGATCTTAAAACCAACCAAAAATGCTTACAAACATTGAACCAAGCGTTCACCTATGTGAACCGGTTCAAGCCAAACCGTCCCAATTGAATTTGGTTCATAAACCAAATCAAAACAGCCCAAGCCATGGTCTAGATCTTATTGAACCAAATGGTTCAAGATCTAACCGTTCATCTCTTGATGCTCTTGATCTCACCGATCTAGCATCAACTCTCTCGATCGAAGCTTACCGATCTCAAGCCCTAATCAATCAAACATGATCAGACCAGATCTCACTTACAATCAGAGTTTAAACTCCTTTAAACTGAACCCAAACAATTCAGTCCACACGATCTGACTTAAGTAAGCCATATCATCAAATTGTGCGACCCTGAGGGTTTCCTTTAAATGTCGGTAACGATAACTTACGTTATCACGATCAGTGAGGGGTATCTTGCAACACATCACTGTCTCCCGATATAAAGGAAAGAGTCTTCCAAGACTACACCCAAACCATAGCACAAGTGTGAATCCACTTCACTAGGCATACATGTTTCCTTTGCCACTGGATGTTCTTATTGGACAAGCATGTCAAGCTTGTAACTCCAATATGATGAGCATGATTAGATCAGATGAACATAGTCACCTGGGTATGGCCATACACTTTCTCAATCATCTCATCCAGGGGGGCCCCTTTAGAACATCACACTCCTTAAACAAGGAGACGGCAATCCTATATCTATCACTAGTGTCCTAACCTGACTCATGATCATTATCCAAGATAGTCTATAACCACTATGTTTCAAATGATCTTGAACTACCTCAAAACAATGACAATCATCATTTAGAAACACAAGTGATCTCAAGTCAGAGGAAGTATGCCACTTGTTTGCATATAAGGATTATTCACATTGTGACAAGCAATTGAATATCCTAGTAGGGTCTGTCCAGTACATCCAATGTACCCATGAGTCTACATCTTATTCCATGCTCGAAGCATCCTATAAGATTAGAACACATATTAGTCTCAATCATATCAAGGCTGTCTCATGTTCACCAAGATATCACGACTAAGGACAAAACAGCATGTCAGCCAAGCTGAACAGCTTTGAGACATTATTCAGAAGCACACTTATTGCAGCAGACAATGTAACAAACTGAATAACAACCATTGCCTTTATAAACATAAGAGTTTATACATGATACTGATAGAATCCCAAGGCCTCAAACATTAGCCTTAAGGGCATACCCCAACAATCTCCCACTTGCACTTAATCTAATGGTTGAGAAATCTCAAACCCATATTATTACAGTGCTTCTCATGCTTCTGCTGCGCCAGAGGCTTGGTAAGCGGGTCAGCCAGATTGTCATCTGTATGAACCTTGCATATTTTGATCTCACCACGATCAATGATCTCCCGGATCAAGTGAAACCTTCCCTGTATGTGCTTGGACTTCTGGTGCGACCGTGGTTCCTTTGCCTGTGCGATTGCTCCAGTGTTATCACAGAAGATAACCAAAGGATCTGCACTCAAAGGAACAACACCAAGTTCCTGAATGAACTTACGAATCCACACTGCCTCCTTGGATGCTTCCGAGGCTGCAACATACTCGGCTTCTGTTGTGGAATCAGCAACAATAGATTGTTTGAAACTTTTCCACACCACTGCTCCTCCATTCAAGCTAAAAACATAGCCTGATTGCGATCGGAAATCATCCTGGTCCGATTGGAACGAAGCGTCAGTATATCCTTCTATACTGAGTTCTTCCTTACCACCATATATCAAGAACATATCTTTGGTCCTCCGCAGATATTTTAAAATGTTCTTGACTGCAATCCAGTGCGCCTGACCTGGATTACTTTGGAATCGACTGGTCACGCTTAACCCGTAAGCGACGTCTGGGCGAGTACAAAACATCGCATACATAATGGACCCAATAGCCGAAGCATAAGGCGTATTGTCCATTTCATCTTTCTCAGTCTGTGTTTGTGGACACTGACTCTTTGAAAGATTCAGACCATGTCTGACTGGAAGATATCCTCTTTTAGAATTCTCTAAATGGAATCTCTCCAGGACTTTATCGATGTAAGTACTCTGGCACAGCCCGAGAAGCCTCTTAGATCTATCCCTGTAGATCTTCACACCTAATACATAGGCTGCTTCTCCTAAATCTTTCATCTGGAAACATTTTCTTAACCATGCTTTGACAGCATGCAGTTCAGGAATATCGTTTCCAATGATCAAGATATCATCGACGTAGAGGACTAGGAAAGTAATCACGCTCCCACTAAACCTCTTATATACACATGGGTCATCTTCATTCTTGATGAAACCAAACTTACAGATTGATTCATCAAAACGAATATTCCAGCTTCGCGATGCTTGTTTAAGTCCATAAATGGACTTCTTTAATTTGCATATTTTATGACGATCTGATGGATTAGTGAAACCTTCAGGTTGTGTCATATACACATCCTCTTCTAATTTTCCATTAAGGAAAGCGGTCTTCACATCCATCTGCCAGATCTCATAATCATAATATGCCGCTATCGCAAGAATAATCCGAATAGACTTGAACATGGCTACAGGAGAGAAAGTTTCATCATAATCTATCCCGTAGATTTGTTTGAAACCTTTCGCAACTAGCCTGCCTTTATAGGTAACCACGTTACCATCCATGTCTATCTTCTTCTTGAAGATCCATTTACAGCCTATAGGGATTACTCCCGGAGGCGGATCAACCAAATCCCAAACTTGGTTATCTGACATGGAGTCCATCTCGGCTCGCA
This sequence comes from Costus lasius, assembly GCA_027563935.2. Lineage (NCBI taxonomy): Eukaryota > Viridiplantae > Streptophyta > Magnoliopsida > Zingiberales > Costaceae > Costus > Costus lasius. The sequence goes on along the minus strand of CM050450.1, from coordinate 103,657,899 downwards.
TAGCTTCAAGCCATCTCGCTGATTCCGGTCCACTGACCGCATCCGCATAAGTGAGGGGTTCATCATCAATGATGTAGACTCCGTCATAGCGCTCAGGCTGTCGACGGATCCTTCCCGATCTTCGCGGTTCCCGTGATATCTGAGCCTCAGGTTGTTCAGTAACCTGATCTACTGGCTCAGGCTCATCCAACTGTGCTTGACTACTTTGTCCTGCATCTGGATTCTCATCCAGCTTTATTTCTCTCCCACTGGCTTCTTGCAGAAGAAATTCCTTCTCAAGAAAAATAGCCGTCCGAGCAACAAATACTTTGTTCTCTTTGGGATCGTAGAAATAATAACCCTTAGTTTCTTTAGGGTAACCGACAAAGATACATTTCTCAGATCTGCTCTCTAGTTTCCCAGAGGCGAGCTTTTTGACATAAGCCTCGCAACCCCAGATCTTGATAAATGTCAAGCTCGGCTGTTTCCCATACCATAACTCATATGGAGTCTTTGAAACGGCCTTGGATGGCACTCGGTTTAGTACCTTTGCAGCTGTTTCTAGTGCAAATCCCCAAAAGGAGTAAGGTAGAGTAGCCTGACTCATCATAGAACGAACCATATCCAGTAATGTTCTATTTCTCCTCTCGGACACACCATTCCATTGCGGTGTTCCTGGCGGAGTGAGCTGTGAGATAATCCTGTTGGGGTATGCCCTTAAGGCTAATGTTTGAGGCCTATGGGAATGTATCAGTATCATGTAATAAACTGTTATGTTTATAAAGGCATGGTTGTTATTCAGTTAGCTACATTGTCTGCTGCAATATATGTTCTTCTGAATAATGTCTCAAAGCTATTCAGCTAGGCTGACATGCAGTTAAGTCCTTAGTCGATATATCTTGGTGAACATGAGACAGCCTTGATATGGTCAAGACTAATATGTGTTCTAATCTTATAGGATGCTTTGAGCATGGAATAAGATGTAGACTCATGGGTACATTGGATGTACTGGACAGACCCTACTAGGATGTTCAATTGTTTGTCACAATGTGAATATTCCTTGAATATGACAAGTGGCACATTTCCTCTGACTTGAGATCGCTTGTGTTTTCTAAATGATGATTGTCATTGTTTTGAGGTAGTTCAATATCATTTGAAACATAATGATTATAGACTATCTTGGATGGTGAGCTTGAATCAGGTTAGGGCACTAGTGATAGACATAGGATTGCCGTCTCCTTGTTTAAGGAGTGTGATGTTCTAAAGGGGCCCCCTGGATGAGATGATTGAGAAAGTGTATGGCCATACCCAGGTGACTGTGTTCATCTGATCTAATCATGCTCATCATATTGGAGTTACAAGCTTGACAGGCTTGTCCAATAAGAACATCCAGTGGCAAAGGAAATATGCATGCCTTGTGACTTGATTCACACTTGTGCTATGGTTTGGGTGTAGTCTTGGAAGACTTTTTCCTTTATATCGGGAGACAGTGATGTGTTGCTAGATACCCCTCACTGATCGTGATAATGAGAATTATCGTTACCGACATTTAGAGGAAACCCTCAGGGTCGCACAATTTGATGATATGGCTTACTTAAGTCAGATCGTGTGGACTGAATTGTTCGGGTTCAGTTTAAAGGGATTTAATCTCTGATTGTAAGTGAGATCTGGTCTAATCATGTTTGATTGATTAGGGCTTGAGATCGGTAAGCTTTGATCGAGAGATTGGATGCTAGATCGGTCAGATCAACAGCATCAAGAGATCGACGGTCAGATCAAGAGCCTTAGGGTTTATTGTGGTCTGGACTGATTGCTTGGTTTATTTGGTTATTGAACCAAATGGATTTGAACCAGCTCATTTGGTTGAGCGCATGGTTCAAACTTAGAGGGATTTGCGCATGGGGTAAACCCATGATCGCAAGTGAGTGAGTGGCTTTCTATTTTTAGAAAGCATGATCACATACGTGACCATGACTCACGCTCACGCCTAAGGCGCCCTCATCTCTCGTTTTCTCCTTCTCTCGTCGCCAACTTGAGCATTCGTCTCTTGCTCTCTCGTGGATGAAAGAGTGGACGACAAGAGAGAACATTTGAACAAGCAAAGATCTCTCCTTTCCTTTCCATTCGGCAAGACATCCTTGAAGCCTTGCTAGCACAAGGAGCATCAAGGGAGTAGGCGCATTGATCATCTTGTGTGCGCCACCTAAGGAGGAGATCCATTTCGCTCTCTATTCTTCCAAATCGCCATCCAACGCAAATGGCCATGGTATGAATTCAAGTTTACTTAAAGTTGATCATATGAACATGTGATAGATCCTTTGAAACCCTTAATACCGCTGCCAAAAATTTATGCGCCACCTGATCAGGGTTTTCGCTCCCCCTAGAAGGGGACCCCCCTTATCTTAAGGGGTACTTTCAATTGGTATCAGAGCCAGCGTTATAGCATGCTTATATGATTGCTTTATGTTTTCGTGATCCATGTTTTAAATCGTTAGATCTAGAGTTAACAACATGCGACTTTACATGTTATCTTGTTTCATGCCGAAACTTGTTTTTGTTATTTTGCTTGTTGGCGCATCTTGGATTTATTACAAATCTTCACTACATGCGCGCTCACTATAGATCTAAGGCCCTGCTATAAACCCTTAGACGGGTTATTAGGGTTGAAGTCACCCCCTAGGTTAGATCCAAACAGTCTGATCAGATTATCTGACAGCCTGAATGGGTCGACCAGATAGCACCTTGGCGCAAGCCTGGGGTGGCTATAGGTCGACTGCAGACAGGTGTGTAGCGATGTCTGATTGAGACAACCTATGAACACACATGAGTTAGGCCCGGGGTCACACCCGCTTGCCAGACCTCATTGTGGTTGTTCAGCCCTGGCGCATGCATGGTTGACCTTATGGTCGACTCAAGTCAGTTAGGACTTGGTGCATGCAAGGGCAGTGGATCTGACTAGGTTGGATGAGTGGATCCCTAGTAATGGACCGTTGTAAGGTAGTAAGGGCGAATAAGGAAATTAAAATTGATACCTATGGGGTTTTCGAAATTTAATTTTCTTGGTTGGATCACATGTTTGAATGTTGCATATGCTTGTTTATTTTTCTTATGTGGGCTGCCCGTTATTAATGTGTGCTGTGCTGGGGCCTGCGTGCCTGGGAGTTAATTGTAAATTAATTTTTATTTTTGTGATCTGCGAATCACAGTTTAATTAATTTATAATGTGAAATTGACCTGCGTGTCAATCTTGTCTAGATAGTTAAATTTGTAATTTAATTAGACAAGAGCACAGAGCACACTTGGCAGAGGCGCATGCAGCAGTGGCTGGACCAGGTGGGAGGTCTAGGGTTCGACCCTAGGACCAGGCGCATATTCCTGGTGGGCGCACCTATGCTGCAGATGGCGCTTGGGCCCTGGTTTGGGCCAGATGAGCAGCTAAAGACCCATGAAGAGCAAGTGAAGACTTAATTTAGGTTAAGGTCTCACTAGGGCTATGGGCTTTTACCACATAAGATTCATGCTTTCTTTTATTGTTTAAATATTAGAATTGCATGATTAGTTTATCTTCTGCTATCACCATAGGAATTGCATGATAGTGAAGAAGATAAAAGACCGTTAAAATCCAACGATCAAATATCAAGCTCGTAAGCCTTCTGACGCGAAACCTCACTGTTCTGATTATCGTTGGAGCCGTGTTGTACCCACTCAGTGGGCACGTCCATCTATCTTCAGACGGTGCGGGATTACACCTGTGTGTTACAGAGTAGGGATTTATCCCTTCTCGTTGCTCAGCATAGCACATGGTGGTCCAGGGAGTAGGTCGGGTCAGCTTGACCGTGTAGGCTACATATGTGGCGCATATGGTAGCACATGGAGGCAGCCATCTGTGGGATCAGAGACTGTGTTGTACCAACTCAGTTGGCACAGTCTGCTGGATTGCCCAGATGAAGGGGAATCGCACGGGTTGGCGATTGGCTGGGACAGCCTACCAGAGATTAGTGCTTGTACTCTCTGTGCATCTTATCTCACCTGAGCGGGACGCGGAGACCAAGTATGAAATCTGGATCCCATCTCACTAAAAGAGTTCTACTCTTTCGGGCTGTTTTGCTGGATTTTTCAGCCAGATAAAATAGTGAGAAAAAGAATCTTTCTTAAGTCCTGATTGATTCTTATACATTGATACTGACCTTGCTGTTCTTGCATTGTTGTAGATACCTGCAGCAACGAACACCATGAACTTCAATGTGCGATCCCTACTGGAAAGGGAGAAGTTTGCTGGGCCGAACTTCTCTGACTGGTTTGGACACCTTAAGATCGTTCTTAAGGCAGAGAGGAAACTGTATGTCCTCGAGACGGCGATACCGCCGCAGCCCGCTCCGAACGCCGCAAGGGCGGTTCGGGAAGCCTATGAAAAGCACGTCAATGATAGCATTGATGTCGCTTGCCTGATGCTAGCGTCTATGACGCCACCGCTGCAGCGTCAGCATGAGGACATGTCGGCTATAGAGATTATAACGAACCTCAAGATGCTGTATGCTGCACAGGCGAGGACAGAGCGCTACAATTTGACGAAGCTCTTCTTTCAGAGCAAACTGGCTGAAGGGAGCCCAGTGGGAGCTCACGTGCTCAAGATGATTGGACACAAGGAGGCTCTAGAGAAACTGGGGCATACCATCAACCAGGAGCTTGCTGTGGACATTATTCTGCAGTCTCTCCCGCCTTCATTCGACACGTTCATTATTAATTTTAATATGAACAAAATCGATTGTACTCCGGCTGAGCTGCTGAATATGCTCTTGACCACTGAGGAGACTCTGAAGGGTAAGCCTTCGACCTCTGTCTTAATGGTTCCTTCCAGGAACAAGAAGAAGGGGAGGAAGGGCAAGGCCACTGTCAAGAGCTACAGCAAGGCTCTGAAGCAGAAGGTGAAGCGGTCCAAGGAATACAGGTGTTTCCACTGTGGCCAGCTGGGTCACTGGAAAAAGGACTGTAAAGCGCTCCAAGGAGATAAGAGGGGAAGCATCGCTTCTGGCTCAGGTATATTCGTGACTGAGGTCATGTTTTCTTCTTCTATATCATGGGTGTTGGACACTGCATGTGGAGTTCACATTTGTTCAAATGTACAGGAACTCAAGAGAAGAAGACAGGTGGGACAGCATGAGGTGGACCTACGCGTTGGAAACGGAGCACGGGTTGCTGCTGTTGCTGTAGGAGACTACTTCATTTCTTTACCATCTGGAATTGTATTGGAACTAAACAATTGTTACTTTGTTCCCAGTATTACTAAAAATATTATCTCCATTCCTGCTCTTGTCAGGAAGGGATTTTCCTTTGAATGCAATATTTCTAAGTGTGTTTTATCTTTAGATAATATTGTTTATGCAACTGGTTCAATTAGCAATGGGTTATTCATGTTGGACATGGAATGTTCAATACAGCAAATTGATATTAAGAAAGCTAAGTATGCTGATGATAGCACCTTGCTATGGCATAGTCGTTTAGGCCATATAAACGAGAAGCGCATTAAGCGGTTGCATGATCATGGACTGCTGGGATCATTCTCCTATGAGGAGATTGATACATGCAAAGCTTGTTTGTTGGGTAAAATGACGAAGTCACCTTTTCCTCACAAAGGTCAAAGGGCTTCAGGTTTACTTGACCTTATACACAGTGATGTGTGTGGGCCATTTAGTAAACATGCCAGAGGTGGCTATCAGTACTTCATTACCTTTACTGATGATTTCAGTAGATATGGGTATGTCTATTTGATGAGACATAAGAGTGAATCTTTTGACAAGTTCAAAGAGTTCAAGAATGAAGTACAGAATCAGCTAGGCCGAAATATCAAGGCAGTTCGCTCAGATCGAGGTGGAGAATACCTAAGTCATGCGTTTACTGACTATCTAAAGGAGTGTGGGATTATCTCACAGCTCACTCCGCCAGGAACACCGCAATGGAATGGTGTGTCCGAAAGGAGAAATAGAACGTTACTTGATATGATTCGTTCTATGATGAGTCAGGCTTCTTTACCCAACTCCTTTTGGGGTTTTGCACTGGAAACAGCTGCAAAAGTACTAAACCGAGTGCCATCCAAGGCCGTTTCAAACACCCCATATGAATTATGGTATGGGAAACAGCCAAGCTTGACATTTATCAGGATCTGGGGTTGCGAGGCTTATGTCAAAAAGCTCGCCTCTGGGAAACTAGAGAGCAGATCTGACAAATGTATCTTTGTCGGTTACCCTAAGGAAACTAAGGGTTATTATTTCTACGATCCCAAAGAGAACAAGGTTTTTGTTGCTCGGACGGCCATATTTCTTGAGAAGGAGTTTCTTCTGCAAGAGGCCAGTGGGAGAGAAATAAAGCTGGATGAGAATCCAGAAGAAGGACAAAGTGACCAAGTAGAGTTGGATGAGCCTGAGCCGGTAGAACGGGTTATTGAACAACCTGAGGCTCAGATATCACGGGAACCGCGAAGATCGGGTAGGATCCGTCGACAGCCTGAGCGCTATGACGGAGTCTACATCATTGATAATGATGAACCCCTCACTTATGCGGATGCGGTCAGTGGACCGGAGTCAGCGAGATGGCTTGAAGCTATGCGCGCCGAGATGGACTCCATGTCAGATAACCAAGTTTGGGATTTGGTTGATCCGCCTCCGGGAGTTATCCCTATAGGCTGTAAATGGATCTTCAAGAAGAAGATTGACATGGATGGTAACGTGGTTACCTATAAAGGCAGGCTAGTTGCGAAAGGTTTCAAACAAATCTACGGGATAGATTATGATGAAACTTTCTCACCTGTAGCCATGTTTAAGTCTATTCGGATTCTTTTCGCGATAGCTGCATACTATGATTATGAGATCTGGCAGATGGATGTGAAAACAGCTTTCCTTAATGGAAATCTGGATGAGGATGTGTACATGACACAACCAGAAGGTTTCACTAATCCAGCAGATCGTCATAAGATATGCAAGTTAAAGAAGTCTATTTATGGACTTAAGCAAGCATCAAGAAGCTGGAATATTCGTTTTGATGAATCAGTCACCGAATTTGGTTTCATCAAGAACGAGGATGACCCGTGTGTATATAAGAGGTTTAGTGGGAGCGTAATTACTTTTCTAGTCCTCTACGTCGATGACATCTTGATCATTGGAAATGATATTCCTGAAATGCATGCTGTTAAAGCATGGCTGAGGAAATGTTTCCAGATGAAAGATTTAGGAGAAGCAGCCTATGTGTTAGGTGTGAAGATCTACAGGGATAGATCTAAGAGGCTTCTCGGGCTGTGCCAGAGTACTTACATCGATAAGGTCCTGGAGAGATTTCATTTAGAGAATTCTAAACGAGGATATCTTCCAGTCAGACATGGTCTGAATCTTTCAAAGAGTCAGTGTCCACAAACACAGACTGAGAAAGATGAAATGGACAATACGCCTTATGCTTCGGCTATTGGATCCATTATGTATGCGATGTTGTGTACTCGCCCAGACGTTGCTTACGGGTTAAGCGTAACCAGTCGTTTCCAAGGTAATCCAGGTATGGCGCACTGGATTGCAGTCAAGAACATTTTAAAATATCTGCGGAGGACCAAAGATATGTTCTTGATATATGGTGGTCAGGAAGAACTCAGTATTGAAGGATATACTGACGCTTCATTCCAGTCTGACCAGGATGATTTCCGATCGCAATCAGGCTATGTTTTTAGCTTGAATGGACGTGCAGTGGTGTGGAAGAGTTTCAAACAGTCAACTGTTGCTGATTCCACAACAGAAGCCGAGTATGTTGCAGCCTCGGAAGCATCCAAGGAGGCAGTGTGGATTCGTAAGTTCGTGAGAGAACTTGGTGTCATTCCTTCGAGTGCAGATCCTTTGGTTATCTTCTGTGATAACACTGGAGCAATTGCACAAGCAAAGGAACCACGGTCGCACCAGAAGTCCAAGCACATACAGAGACGGTTTCATTTGATCAGGGAGATCATAGATCGTGGCGAGATCAAAATCTGCAAGGTACATACAGATGACAATCTGGCAGACCCGCTTACCAAGCCTCTGGCGCAGCAGAAGCATGAGAAGCACTGTAATAATATGGGTTTGAGATTTCTCAACCATTAGATTAAGTGCAAGTGGGAGATTGTTGGGGTATGCCCTTAAGGCTAATGTTTGAGGCCTATGGGAATGTATCAGTATCATGTAATAAACTGTTATGTTTATAAAGGCATGGTTGTTATTCAGTTAGCTACATTGTCTGCTGCAATATATGTTCTTCTGAATAATGTCTCAAAGCTGTTCAGCTAGGCTGACATGCAGTTAAGTCCTTAGTCGATATATCTTGGTGAACATGAGACAGCCTTGATATGGTCAAGACTAATATGTGTTCTAATCTTATAGGATGCTTTGAGCATGGAATAAGATGTAGACTCATGGGTACATTGGATGTACTGGACAGACCCTACTAGGATGTTCAATTGTTTGTCACAATGTGAATATTCCTTGAATATGACAAGTGGCACATTTCCTCTGACTTGAGATCGCTTGTGTTTTCTAAATGATGATTGTCATTGTTTTGAGGTAGTTCAATATCATTTGAAACATAATGATTATAGACTATCTTGGATGGTGAGCTTGAATCAGGTTAGGGCACTAGTGATAGACATAGGATTGCCGTCTCCTTGTTTAAGGAGTGTGATGTTCTAAAGGGGCCCCCTGGATGAGATGATTGAGAAAGTGTATGGCCATACCCAGGTGACTGTGTTCATCTGATCTAATCATGCTCATCATATTGGAGTTACAAGCTTGACAGGCTTGTCCAATAAGAACATCCAGTGGCAAAGGAAATATGCATGCCTTGTGACTTGATTCACACTTGTGCTATGGTTTGGGTGTAGTCTTGGAAGACTTTTTCCTTTATATCGGGAGACAGTGATGTGTTGCTAGATACCCCTCACTGATCGTGATAATGAGAATTATCGTTACCGACATTTAGAGGAAACCCTCAGGGTCGCACAATTTGATGATATGGCTTACTTAAGTCAGATCGTGTGGACTGAATTGTTCGGGTTCAGTTTAAAGGGATTTAATCTCTGATTGTAAGTGAGATCTGGTCTAATCATGTTTGATTGATTAGGGCTTGAGATCGGTAAGCTTTGATCGAGAGATTGGATGCTAGATCGGTCAGATCAACAGCATCAAGAGATCGACGGTCAGATCAAGAGCCTTAGGGTTTATTGTGGTCTGGACTGATTGCTTGGTTTATTTGGTTATTGAACCAAATGGATTTGAACCAGCTCATTTGGTTGAGCGCATGGTTCAAACTTAGAGGGATTTGCGCATGGGGTAAACCCATGATCGCAAGTGAGTGAGTGGCTTTCTATTTTTAGAAAGCATGATCACATACGTGACCATGACTCACGCTCACGCCTAAGGCGCCCTCATCTCTCGTTTTCTCCTTCTCTCGTCGCCAACTTGAGCATTCGTCTCTTGCTCTCTCGTGGATGAAAGAGTGGACGACAAGAGAGAACATTTGAACAAGCAAAGATCTCTCCTTTCCTTTCCATTCGGCAAGACATCCTTGAAGCCTTGCTAGCACAAGGAGCATCAAGGGAGTAGGCGCATTGATCATCTTGTGTGCGCCACCTAAGGAGGAGATCCATTTCGCTCTCTATTCTTCCAAATCGCCATCCAACGCAAATGGCCATGGTATGAATTCAAGTTTACTTAAAGTTGATCATATGAACATGTGATAGATCCTTTGAAACCCTTAATACCGCTGCCAAAAATTTATGCGCCACCTGATCAGGGTTTTCGCTCCCCCTAGAAGGGGACCCCCCTTATCTTAAGGGGTACTGGACTCCCTTCAGCCAGTTTGCTCTGAAAGAAAAGTTTAGTCAAATTGTAGCGTTCAGTCCTTGCCTGTGCAGCATACAACAACTTGAGATTTGCTATTATTTCAATAGCAGATAAATCTTCATGTTGACGCTGCAGCTGTGGCGTCATAGACGCTAGCATCAGGCAAGCGACATCAATGCTATCATTGACGTGCTTTTCATAAGCTTCCCGAACCGCCCTTGCGGCGTTCGCAGCGGGTTGAGGCGGTATAGCCGTCTCGAGGACATACAGTTTCCTCTCAGCCTTAAGAATAATCTTAAGGTGTCCGTACCAGTCTGAGAAGTTTGGCCCAGCAAACTTCTCCCTTTCCAGTAGGGATCGCACATTGAAGGCTGTGGTGTTCGTTGCTGCAGTAATCTACAACAATGCAAGAACAGCAAGGTCAGTATCAATGTTAGAATCAATTCAGGACTTAAGAATGATTCTTTTCTCACTATTTTATCTGACTGAAAAATCCAATAAAACAGTCCGAAAGAGTAAAACTCTTTTAGTGAGATGGGATCCAGATTTCATACTTGGTCTCCGCGTCCCGCTCAGGCGAGATAAGATGCACAGAGAGTACAAGCACTAATTTCTGGTAGGCAATCCCTGCCAATCGCCAACCCGTGCGATTCCCCTTCATCTGGGCAATCCAGCAGACTGTGCCAACTGAGTTGGTACAACACAGTCTCTGATCCCACAGATGGCTGCCTCCATATGGCTACCATATGCTCAATATGTAGCCTACATGGTCAAGCTGACCCGACCTACTCCCTGGACCACCACGTGCTATGCTGAGCAACGAGAAGCGATAAATCCCTTCTCTGTAACACGCAGGTGTAATCACACACCGTCTGAAGATAGATGGGCGCGCCCACTGAGTGGGTACAACACGGCCCCAACGATAGTCAAAACAGTGAGGTTTCGCGTCAGAAGGCTATCGTGCTTGATATTTGGCGTTGGATTTTAACGGTCCTTTTATCTTCTTACTATCATTCAAATCCTATGGTGATAGCAGAAGAATAAATCATGCAGTTACTACATTACTGAAACAGTAAATTAAAAGCATGATGATCTTATGTGGTAAAAGCCCATTAAGCCTAAGTAAGACCTTAATTAACTTAAGTCTTCACTTGAGCTCTTCTTGGGTCTTTTGCATTTCCTCTGGCCCAACCCAGGCCCAAGCGCCCACTGCAGCTCAGGTGCGCCCACCAGGTTAAATGCGCCTGTCCTAGAGTCGAACCCTAGACCTCCCACTGGTGAAGCCACTTGCTGCATGCGCCTCTGCCAAGTGTGCTCTGTGCTCATGTCTGATTAAAATACAATTTAATCTATCTAGACATGATTGACACGCAGGTCAATTACACTTTATAAATTAATTGAAATGTGATGCGCAGATAACAAAAATAATTTACAATAATACATCCAGGCACGCAGGCCCCAGCACAGCACACATTAATTGGGCAGCCCACATAAGATGAAATAAACATTCATTCATGTGATACAAACAACATGTGATCCAGATAAGAAAATAAAATTTTTGAAAATCCCCATGGGCTCAATTTTATTTCCTTAGGTGCCCTACTACCTTACAACGGTCCATTAATAGGGATCCACTCATCAGACCAAGTCAGACCCACTGCCCTAGCATGCACCAAGTCATAACCGACTTGAGTCGACCCAGTGGCCAAACATGCATGCGTTAAGGGCTGAACGACACTCATGAGTTCTGGCAAGCGGGCGTGACCCCGGGCCTAACTCATGTGCGTTCACTGGTTGTCTCAATCAGACATCGCTACACGCCCAGTATGCAGTCGACCTATAGCCACCTCATGCTTGCGCATAGGTGCCATCTGGTCGACCCATCTAGGCTGTCAGATGGTCTGATCAAACTGTTGGGTCTATACTGGACGATGACTTCAACCCTAATAACCCGTCTAAGTCTTTCAAGTAGGCGCTTAGATCTAAATGGAGTCGCGCAAGATAAGTTGTTTTGACAAAAACATCATGTAATATGAAGAGTCCCTACCAAGAAAGGGGGAAACCCTAAGGGGGCGCATATCAAGAATCTCATAGCGGAAGCTAGGGTTTCCTTAGGATCATTTGAATAAACATATGATCAACTTGCTGAAAGATTGCAAAGATGAATGAAAGATCATACCATCGCCATCCTTTGGATGGTGCCTTGGAAGCAAAGATCGAAAGGGATCTTCTCCAAAGATGACGCACACAAGATGAGGAATGGCTTCTCCTTGTCGTCTTTGTGCTAGCAAAGCTTCAAGAGGTCCTTTGTGTGGAGGAAGATTGAGATGCGAGAGCAATTCTCTCCTTGGCCGAAATCTTCTCTTCTCTTCTCGTCAACACACATCCACGAGAGTGCAAAACGGCCACACGAGAAGAGGGGAACGTTTTTGGCGTTTTGGCGTTGAGAGGAAGTGGCATTGATGACATTCCAAAAATAGAATATCATGAAGCCATGCGCCCATGATCTTAAAACCAACCAAAAATGCTTACAAACATTGAACCAAGCGTTCACCTATGTGAACCGGTTCAAGCCAAACCGTCCCAATTGAATTTGGTTCATAAACCAAATCAAAACAGCCCAAGCCATGGTCTAGATCTTATTGAACCAAATGGTTCAAGATCTAACCGTTCATCTCTTGATGCTCTTGATCTCACCGATCTAGCATCAACTCTCTCGATCGAAGCTTACCGATCTCAAGCCCTAATCAATCAAACATGATCAGACCAGATCTCACTTACAATCAGAGTTTAAACTCCTTTAAACTGAACCCAAACAATTCAGTCCACACGATCTGACTTAAGTAAGCCATATCATCAAATTGTGCGACCCTGAGGGTTTCCTTTAAATGTCGGTAACGATAACTTACGTTATCACGATCAGTGAGGGGTATCTTGCAACACATCACTGTCTCCCGATATAAAGGAAAGAGTCTTCCAAGACTACACCCAAACCATAGCACAAGTGTGAATCCACTTCACTAGGCATACATGTTTCCTTTGCCACTGGATGTTCTTATTGGACAAGCATGTCAAGCTTGTAACTCCAATATGATGAGCATGATTAGATCAGATGAACATAGTCACCTGGGTATGGCCATACACTTTCTCAATCATCTCATCCAGGGGGGCCCCTTTAGAACATCACACTCCTTAAACAAGGAGACGGCAATCCTATATCTATCACTAGTGTCCTAACCTGACTCATGATCATTATCCAAGATAGTCTATAACCACTATGTTTCAAATGATCTTGAACTACCTCAAAACAATGACAATCATCATTTAGAAACACAAGTGATCTCAAGTCAGAGGAAGTATGCCACTTGTTTGCATATAAGGATTATTCACATTGTGACAAGCAATTGAATATCCTAGTAGGGTCTGTCCAGTACATCCAATGTACCCATGAGTCTACATCTTATTCCATGCTCGAAGCATCCTATAAGATTAGAACACATATTAGTCTCAATCATATCAAGGCTGTCTCATGTTCACCAAGATATCACGACTAAGGACAAAACAGCATGTCAGCCAAGCTGAACAGCTTTGAGACATTATTCAGAAGCACACTTATTGCAGCAGACAATGTAACAAACTGAATAACAACCATTGCCTTTATAAACATAAGAGTTTATACATGATACTGATAGAATCCCAAGGCCTCAAACATTAGCCTTAAGGGCATACCCCAACATAATATGCGCCAACACTCATCATGCGCAAACATAAGATAAAGCTACAAACATGTAGGTTTCGGCATGATCATAGATCTACTCATAAACACAAGCATGGATCACAAAAAGCAATCATATAATTCATAGCAACATGCCTCTGATACCAATTGAAGGGTTCCCCTAAGGGGGCGAAACCCTAATATGCGCATGTAGAATATTTTTGCATAGCGGAAGCTAGGGTTTCTTAAGGAATCGCATGCATGAATATATGATCAACTTCATGAACTTGTATAGATCAAACGAAAAACATACCAATGCCATTTCTTGGATGGCGACTTGGAAGCAAGAGGGCGATGTGGCTCTCCTCCAAAGCGTGTGCACACAAGATCTATGATCGCCTACTCCTTGTCGATCTTTGTGCTAGCAAAGTTCTCCAAGTCTCCTAACCGTGTGAAGGAGATGAGATGCTTTTCTTGGCTTTCGAACTCCCTCTCTTTGCGTGAAGAAGATCACCGAAAGAGGAGTGTCGTCAAGAGGAAGAGGCGAGTGAGCGAAGAGTAATGCCCTCGAACGTGAGGCGTTATGCCCAAACGTGGAAGCGTTACTCTATTTTGGAAAACCAACTTCCAAAAATAGCAAACCCCTTAACGCTCATGCGTTTACACAATTAAACCGATCGCCACGTTATCTCCCATTGAACCATGCGCTCACATGATGAGCCGGTTCAATTAGATTTGGTTCAAAGACCAAATTAAGCCAAGCATTGGTCTAGATCAAATTAAACCATAAGGTTCAAGATCTAACCATTCATCTCTTGATGCTCTTGATCTCACCGATCTAGCATCAATTCTCTCGATCGAAGCTTACCGATCTCAAGCCCTAATCAATCAAACATGATCAGACCAGATCTCACTTACAATCAGAGTTTAAACTCCTTTAAACTGAACCAGAATAATTCAGTCCACACGATCTGACTTAAGTAAGCCATATCATCAAATTGTGCGACCCTAAGGGTTTCCTTTAAATGTCGGTAACGATAACTCACGTTATCACGATCAGTGAGGGGTATCTAGCAACACATCACTGTCTCCCGATATAAAGGAAAGAGTCTTCCAAGACTACACCCAAACCATAGCACAAGTGTGAACCCAACTCACTAGGCATATGTGTTTCCTTTGCCACTGGACGTTCTTATTGGACAAGCGTGTCAAGCCTGTAATTCCAATATGATGAGAATGATTAGATCAGATGAACATAGTCATCTGGGTATGGCCATACACTTTCTCAATCATCTCATCCAGGGGGCCCCTATAGAACATCACACTCCAAACAAGGAGACGGCAATCCTATATCTATCACTAGCGCCCTAACATGACTCATGCTCATTATCCAAGATAGTCTATAACCATTATGTTTCAAATGATATTGAACTACCTCAAAACAATGCCAATCATCATTTAGAAACACAAGTGATCTCAAGTCAGAGGAAGTATGCCACTTGTTTGCATATAAGGATTATTTACATTGTGACAAGCAATTGAATATCCCAAGTAGGGTCTGTCCAGTACATCCAATGTACCCATGAGTCTACATCTTATTCCATGCTCGAAGCATCCTATAAGATTAGAACACATATTAGTCTTAATCATATGAAGGCTGTCTCATGTTCACCAAGATATCTCGACTAAGGACAAAACTGCATGTCAGCCAAGCTGAACAGCATTGAGACATTATTCAGAAGTATACATATTGCAGCAGATGATGTAACAACCTGAATAACAACCATTGCCTTTATAAACGTAGAGTTTATACATGATACTGAAATAATCCCAAGGCCTCAAACATTAGCCTTAAGGGCATACCCCAACAGTAGAATCAGCTATAGTGGACTGGTTGAAGGATTTCCAGCATACAGCGCCACCATTCAAATTGAACACATAGCCGGCCTGCGATTTGAAGTCATCAGGGTCAGACTAGAACGATGCGTCAGTGTAGCCCTGAACACTGAGCTCTTCCTATCCCCCATTGTAACGCCCCCTCAGAAATAACCCCAAACACAGACAGAATCCGCGGAAGATAGGGAACGTCACACACAATCAACAAGACAGATGCTAGGGAATAATAGCTTACAAAAAAACCGATACGAAAAATTTCGGCAGCATGTCCCCAAAAAAACTAAGGAAAATTCCTGTACATATTCCATAATACTACCAATTGGGTCAACATGCTGACCACAAACAGAAACACACCATTTCTAAATCAACATGCTCAATCCTTATCACAAAATCAAATTAATAAACCACGATAATCAATAATTCTAGATAAAACAGAATTCACCGAAAATAGGCTTAAGCCCTCGGTTTAACAGTCGTACCAAAACCAAATGCCAACCCGGCAACAATATCACAGTAATCGAGAAAGAAACAGCCACATCCGGCCAACATGTCCATGAACCAAAAATCATAAAACCTTGGCCACATCCGGCCCTCAAAATAGCACAGGCTCGCAGGCCCCAAAATATCAAGTCAGTAAACTAACATCCGCTCAGGCTGTAGGCTCCTGCCCTGTATTTGAAAATATTGGTGGGATGAGCTACACGGCTCAGTGAGTAGATAGTCTCATTCGACCATCCACGCATATACAATCAAAAATAGATGCAGATATCTTTTCAAAACTTTAACGGAAGATATCAAGTATGATGCACAATAAAACCAAAATCATAAATCACAATCATTCTCAGAAAACAATACGCCCACAATCCCGGGCAACAAGATCACAAATTGGCCTATCCGGCTAAACAGACTACGACTCACACAACTATTGTCTAGTGATTACAGAATTGACCCCGTGGGTCCAACCCGGCCCTCGTCAAGGCACTGAGAGTAACCTGCAGCAACGAATATCGGTGAGGTGTAGATTCAAGAGGTGGCCCCCGCCAGGTCACGACGTGGCACTTTACTCTACGACACTCAACCACCCCCTTACCGGGAACACAAACAGAACAGAACGGAAGGTGAATGAATTCAAGAGGTGGCCCCCGTCTGACCAAGACGTGGCACTTTGCTTCAAACACCCAACTCTCAAAAGGTTTCTCACTTGGACAAAATACCCTTAACACAAACCGGAAACCTGAACCTCTAACCTGGTCACTAGACTCTAGAACAGTCCCTCCATTACCGGAAACATATCAGAATAGGATGGGTGGATTCTCCAACCCCAAATCAGAATGACTGTTCACTGAGTGCTCTAGTTAACCCTTAGGTTCAGTCCACACAAGTCTAGGACTCTTATCCTCAATCATACAACACGAACATTATCTTAGACATTACATCAATCGAGTTTAGGAAAGGTCCTTAGATTTCATGCAAGTATGGTTTAACCTTTTCTAAGTTATCATCAAAGGTTATCAATCAATATTTCATGTCATTACTTTCTACATACACCATTCAACTAAAAATACATATTAATGCAGAAAATACACCAAATTTCATCCACAGATAACATACATACAGAATATTACAGATTCATAGTTTTCTCCTAGTTCTTATAACAAAAGAAAGAAATGCCCCTAGTTCAAAGTTTAAGTCATGCAGGAAAAGTTATCCAAAAATTTCGTAAAAATAGTCATTACGTCCCTCATGATCCCTAGATTCGTAATTTCAAGTTTTTCCCCAATTTAACTAGAAAATTTACCCAATTACCCCTCGGTCAATGTCAGTCAACAGAAATTTTTATTTCCAAAATTTCCCAAAAAAAAACTCTAGAATCCTCATATACCCAATATCATGAAAATTAGGTTTGCCCCAATTTTTACCCATACGTTTAGGCGTAATTTCATGATGAAGGGGCGAAATTCTCATTCAAGCCCTAATCTTCATGCAATTGAAAAATCCAAAGTTACATACATGTTCAATCAAGGTCTAATTGATGATTAGAAGTCTCAAAAATGAAAAGCCCTAATTTTCATGCAACTAGGGTTTCAAAATTTTTGGGGGAAAGCAAGAAAACGTGTACAATTTTGCAAGCATGAGTTCATATCATATTTCTAGACATTAATCCTCTCTAAATCATGCAACACCTTCAATATGCGTGAACTAGGTGGAGAGAAAATCCACTCACCTTCAATTTCGTTTCTTCCAAGCCAACACCCTCACGCCTCCCCTCACACCACTCACGTCGCCGGAGCACCCAAGGACCGCCGGAATTCGCCTCCACCACCAATCGCCGCCGGCCACAAGAAGAGGAGAAGGAGAAGAAGAAGCCGCCACCTTCACCACCACTCGCCCAAGGGAGAAAATCGTGAGCAAAGAGGGAATTGAGGGGAAAACGTGAGTAAACCCTCACACTTTCGTTTTCTACCTCCAAAGAATCCAAACCCAATAGCAAACATAAGTGGAAGATCCAATAACCCTTTAGTATAAGTTAATCTCCACCTCACCCTTATCAAGAGCTCTTACCCTTTTCTAATAGAAAGACACCACTAGCCTAGTGGTACACAGCACACATTCTACGCCTTAAGTCGCAGGTTCGAATCCTCTCCGCGACACATATTTTTACATAGCAGGAAAATACACAAATCGATACATTATCTCATTGAAAAACTTCTACAAAAATGCTAAATAATCAAAACTTTATTTTTCTTACCTGCTAATAAATTTCCGGATCTTACATTCCTCCCCCCTTAAAAAGCTTTAGTCCTCTAAAGCTCATCACCCAAATCATCGAACAGCTGAGGGAACTCTCTTCTCATATCTGACTCTGTCTCCCAAGTAGCTTCTTCGACTGACTGGTTTCCCCAGATAACTTTTACAAGCGGTATTATCTTGTTCCTTAGGACTTTGTCTTTCCTATCCACAATCCTTAGTGGTCTCTCTACAAAAGTCAGATCACTCTGGATCTGCAGCGGAGCAGAATCAAGCACATGTGATGGATCTGCACAGTATTTCCTCAAAATTGACACATGAAATACGTTATGAAGATGCTCCAGAGATGGTGGCAGAGCCAATCTGTAAGCTACAGGACCAACCCTCTCTACAATATCGTAAGGTCCAACAAACCTCGGGCTCAGCTTTCCATTCTTGCCAAACCGCATGACACCCTTGGTTGGTGAAACCTTCAGAAACACATGATCCCCCACCATAAACTCTAAGGGACGACGGCGATCATCAGCATAACTCTTCTGCTTGTCCCAAGCAACCTTCAGTTTTTCCTGGATAACTCTGACTCTATCTGTAGCCTCCTGTACAGCCTCTGATCTCAAAATCATCCGGTCCCCCGATTCCTCCCAACTCAGAGGTGACCTGCACTTCCTGCCATACAGAGCCTCGTACGGAGCCATCTGAATACTGGAGTGAAAGCTGTTATTATAGGTGAACTCTATCAGGGATAAATCACTGTCCCACTCAGAACTCCAATCTACAACATAAGCCCTCAACAAATCCTCCAAAGTCTGTATAGTACGCTCTGTCTGACCATCTGACTGCGGATGGTAGGCGGTACTAAAACTCAACTTAGTGCCAAGACCCTCATGTAAACTCTTCCAGAATCTGGAAAGGAATCTGGAATCGCGATCTGATACAATATCCACAGGCACTCCGTGTAATCTGACGATCTCATCGATATACAGCTTAGCCAGCCGATCGAGTGGATAAGTCATCCGAATAGGCAAAAAGTGTGCAGCCTTCGTGAGCCTGTCTACGATGACCCAAACCGCATCATGCCCTCTCCTAGTCCGAGGCAACCCACAAACAAAATCCATACTAATGCACTCCCACTTCCACTGCGGAATAGGGAGCTGCTGCAATAATCCCCCAGGTCTCTGGTGTTCGGCCTTCACAGTCTGACAGGTCAAACACCGAGATACGAACACCGCGACCTCCTTCTTCATGCCCGGCCACCAGAAATCTTTCTTTAAATCCTGATACATTTTTGTGACTCCGGGATGCAAGGAATACTTGGAGTTATGACCCTCCTCCAAGATCTCTCTCCTCAGACTAGGTTCCTCAGGGACACACACCCTTCCACGGAACCGCAGAATACTATCACCAGATAAGCTGAAATCCTCCACTGGCCCGGCAGCCAACCTCTCTCTGATCTGAACTAGACTCGGATCTACCAGCTGCTGATCCCTGATCCTCTGTAGTAAAGCAGACTGAACCCGGAGAAAAGCCACATATCCAGACTGAACTATGGGAGACACCTCAACCCTGAGCTCTTGGAATTCCTGTAGTAACTGCCACTCACTGACTCTCAATGCTGCTACAGAAGTAACTGGGTGTCTGCTCAATGCATCAGCTACCACATTGGCTTTCCCGGCCTGATACTGAATAGAGAAATCATAATCCTTTATCAGTTCCATCCACCTTCTCTGCCTCATATTCAACTCCTTTTGAGTGAAAATGTACTTGAGACTCTGATGATCAGTAAATAAGTCAAACTCCTGTCCCAATAGATAGTGGCGCCATATCTTCAGTGCAAAAACCACTGCCGCCAACTCCAAATCGTGTGTGGGATAGTTTAACTCATACTCCTTCAGTTGCCGCGAAGCATAAGCTACAACGGCCCCTTTCTGCATCAGGACGCAGCCAAGTCCTTTGCCTAAGGCATCAGTATAAACAGTAAACCTCTCCCCATCAGTAGGAATGATAAGGATGGGTGTACTAGTCAATCTCCTTTTTAGCTCCTGGAAGCTTTCCTCACACTTCTCGTCCCAAACAAACTTAGCCTCTTTCCTGGTCAGCTTGGTTAAGGGACCCGCCAACTTGGAGAACCCCTCCACAAACCTCCTGTAATAACCTGCTAAACCCAGAAAGCTCCGGATCTCTGTGGCACTAGTTGGTCTTCCCCAGTTCAGGATAGCCTGTACCTTCACTGGATCCACAGACACGCCCTTACCAGATATCACATGCCCCAAAAAGCTGATCTGATCCAACCAAAACTCGCACTTGCTGGCCTTAGCATACAACTGGTGTTTCCTCAGAATTGCTAGTACCCTGCGCAAGTCCCTAGCGTGATCCTGAGAAGTACGGGAGTATACCAGTATATCATCTATGAACACCACCACACAAGTGTCTAACAGCTCATGAAACACCCTGTTCATCAGATCCATAAAAACAGCAGGTGCATTGGTCAGTCCAAAAGGCATAACTACAAACTCGTAGTGCCCATACCTGGTCCTGAAAGCAGTCTTCAGGATATCTTCATCCTTGACCCTGAGCTGATGGTATCCTGACCTCAGATCGATCTTGCAGAACACAGTGGCACCCTGCAACTGATCGAACAGATCATCTATCCTCGGAAGAGGATACTTATTCTTTACCGTCACCTGATTCAACTGGCGGTAATCTATGCACATCCTCAGTGTTCCGTCCTTCTTCTTTACAAACAAGACTGGCGCTCCCCAGGGTGAAGCACTCGGTCTGATATACCCCTTTTCAAGCAGTTCCTCTAACTGCTTCTTCAACTCAGCTAACTCTGAGGTGGCCATACGATAAGGAGCCTTTGATATTGGAGATGTACCAGGCACCAGCTCAATACCAAACTCCACATCCCTGTGGGGAGGCAAACCTAAAAACTCATCTGAGAAAACATCAGGAAACTCGCAGACTACCTCCACCTGAGCTAAGTCTGGAGCTGAGTCTTCTTGCACCTTAACATGTGCAAGGTATCCTTTGCACCCACTGGCTAGCAACTTGCTGGCGTGCACAAATGATATCACATGTGGCCCTTGATCAGACACCAGGCCCCTTACCAGCAGCTGACTCCCATCAAGCAGGTGCAGAGTAACAATCTTCTCAAAGCAATCCACTGTAGCGTGGTGAGAAGATAACCAATCCATGCCTAGGATCAAATCATAATCCTGCATGCCTAGCAGTATCAAATCAACTATAAACTGGTACTGCTCTACGTGAATAACACAGTCAGGGTAGACTATGTCAGTGGATAAACTATCCCCCAGGGGTGTACATACTGAAACTGTGTAATCTAGTACTCTAGGTGAGACAGGTAGTCTAGAAGCAAATTTAGCAGACACAAAGGACAAATTGGACCCCGGATCAAACAAAATACGAGCTAACTGATCAAATACATATAAAGTACCTTCCACGACGGATCGGGAAGCTCGAGTGTCCTTCTCTGCTATAGCGTAGACTCTGGCCTGGACAGCTGGTCTATCGGTACCCCCGGATCTGTGGCCCAGGCGCCGTGCAATCTTTCATCCTGTGCCCCACTTTCCCGCACTTGAAGCACGCCCCGGACTTCTTGTGGCAGTCCGCCCTCAGGTGACCCTTGGCCCCACAATGGTAGCAGACTCTGTCCTCTACCCGGCCATCAGTACCCTGCTGCTGTGGCTGAGATGTCTGCTGCGGTCTCTGCTGTGGCTGAGATGTCTGCTGCGGTCTCTGAGGTCCCTTCCCTTGGTAAGGTCTGTATCGGCCTCTCTTCTGATCCTTCCCCTTATGGTATTTCCTACTGCCTCCACCAGTCTGCTGGGAAACCGGTACCTCAGCTATAGGGGCTACAACTAGGGCCGTCTCGGCCTGCTCCTCCAGGATGTACTTCTCTGCGGTACGGGCACGGTCCAGCATCTCAGCATAAGTCTCCAAGTGCTGCAGTCCTACCTTCTGTCTGATATCCCTTCTGAGACCCCTGAGAAATTTCTTAGCTCGTCTCTCCTCAGTATTTATTAAGTGTGGAGCATACTTCCCAAGCTTTGAGAACATCAAATCATATTGATCCACTGTCATGTCTCCTTGTTTCAAGTGGATGAACTCCACCTCCCTATCCTCAACCAGGCTGGTGGGAAAGAATTTCTCATTGAACCGGGATAAGAAGTATTGCCACGTCACCGGTTCAGATCTGTCCACCACGAGTCTCAGCTCACTCTTCCACCACACATCTGCGTCACCACGCATCATATAAGCGGCCAAACATAGTCTGTCCTCATCTGAACATCGCATCACTTGGAAGATCTTCTCCAAGCCGGAAAGCCAGTCCTCTGCCGTCCTGTAGTCTGGACTTCCATAAAAAGAGCTAGGGCCCAATCGCTGGAATTCACCCACAAGCAAGGCATAGCGCCTATGGGTGTCCTCCGGCAAGCTAGACCCCGGGCCCGAGTCAGACTCAGACCCCCGCCCCTGCGTCGGTATCTGTGTCTGAGACAGAAGCTGCAACTGCTCTCTGAACTCGCGTTGCTGTTCGCGATTCTGCTGTAACAGTTGCTGCTGCACCTCCTGGTGCTGGGTCTGCTGCTACTGCAGCATCTGAGCCTGTTGCTGGATTAGTGCGTTCTGCTGCTGCACCATACCAGTCAAAGACTCCATAGCCCGCAGGAATTCAGCAGTCTGCTCACTGCTGCCAGCACTAGCACTCGACCTTGGGCGCACCATACTGGCTCCTTAAACACACACAAACAAATACACACAAATCAAATTTACAATCAAGTTAGTTCTCAAACAAGCTTCCTAGCTGTCTAGCAATACACAAGCAAGGTTTTCCACCCCCGAAACAGCTATTATTAGCTAGCTCATTCCCTCTGATACCACTCTGTAACGCCCCCTCAGAAATAACCCCAAACACAGACAGAATCCGCGGAAGATAGGGAACGTCACACACAATCAACAAGACAGATGCTAGGGAATAATAGCTTACAAAAAAACCGATACGAAAAATTTCGGCAGCATGTCCCCAGAAAAACTAAGGAAAATTCCTGTACATATTTCATAATACTACCAATTGGGTCAACATGCTGACCACAAACAGAAACACACCATTTCTAAATCAACATGCTCAATCCTTATCACAAAATCAAATTAATAAACCACGATAATCAATAATTCTAGATAAAACAGAATTCACCGAAAACAGGCTTAAGCCCTCGGTTTAACAGTCGTACCAAAACCAAATGCCAACCCGGCAACAATATCACAGTAATCGAGAAAGAAACAGCCACATCCGGCCAACATGTCCATGAACCAAAAATCATAAAACCTTGGCCACATCCGGCCCTCAAAATAGAACAGGCTCGCAGGCCCCAAAATATCAAGTCAGTAAACTAACATCCGCTCAGGCTGTAGGCTCCTGCCCTGTATTTGAAAATATTGGTGGGATGAGCTACACGGCTCAGTGAGTAGATAGTCTCATTCGACCATCCACGCATATACAATCAAAAATAGATGCAGATATCTTTTCAAAACTTTAACGGAAGATATCAAGTATGATACACAATAAAACCAAAATCATAAATCACAATCATTATCAGAAAACAATACGCCCACAATCCCGGGCAACAAGATCACAAATTGGCCTATCCGGCTAAACAGACTACGACTCACACAACTATTGTCCAGTGATTACAGAATTGACCCCGTGGGTCCAACCCGGCCCTCGTCAAGGCACTGAGAGTAACCTGCAGCAACGAATATCGGTGAGGTGTAGATTCAAGAGGTGGCCCCCGCCAGGTCACGACGTGACACTTTGCTCTACGACACTCAACCACCCCCTTACCGGGAACACAAACAGAACAGAACGGAAGGTGAATGAATTCAAGAGGTGGCCCCCGTCTGACCAAGACGTGGCACTTTGCTTCAAACACCCAACTCTCAAAAGGTTTATCACTTGGACAAAATACCCTTAACACAAACCGGAAACCTGAACCTCTAACCTGGTCACTAGACTCTAGAACAGTCCCTCCATTACCGGAAACATATCAGAATAGGATGGGTGGATTCTCCAACCCCAAATCAGAATGACTGTTCACTGAGTGCTCTAGTTAACCCTTAGGTTCAGTCCACACAAGTCTAGGACTCTTATCCTCAATCATACAACACGAACATTATCTTAGACATTACATCAATCGAGTTTAGGAAAGGTCCTTAGATTTCATGCAAGTATGGTTTAACCTTTTCTAAGTTATCATCAAAGGTTATCAATCAATATTTCATGTCATTACTTTCTACATACACCATTCAACTAAAAATACATATTAATGCAGAAAATACACCAAATTTCATCCACAGATAACATACATACAGAATATTACAGATTCATAGTTTTCTCCTAGTTCTTATAACAAAAGACAGAAATGCCCCTAGTTCAAAGTTTAAGTCATGCAGGAAAAGTTATCCAAAAATTTCGTAAAAATAGTCATTACGTCCCTCATGATCCCTAGATTCGTAATTTCAAGTTTTTCCCCAATTTAACTAGAAAATTTACCGAATTACCCCTCGGTCAATGTCAGTCAACAGAAATTTTTATTTCCAAAATTTCCCAAAAAAAAACTCTAGAATCCTCATATACCCAATATCATGAAAATCAGGTTTGCCCCAATTTTTACCCATACGTTTAGGCGTAATTTCATGATGAAGGGGCGAAATTCTCATTCAAGCCCTAATCTTCATGCAATTGAAAAATCCAAAGTTACATACATGTTCAATCAAGGTCTAATTGATGATTAGAAGTCTCAAAAATGAAAAGCCCTAATTTTCATGCAACTAGGGTTTCGAAATTTTTGGGGGAAAGCAAGAAAACGTGTACAATTTTGCAAGCATGAGTTCATATCATATTTCTAGACATTAATCCTCTCTAAATCATGCAACACCTTCAATATGCGTGAACTAGGTGGAGAGAAAATCCACTCACCTTCAATTTCGTTTCTTCCAAGCCAACACCCTCACGCCTCCCCTCACACCACTCACGTCGCCGGAGCACCCAAGGACCGCCGGAATTCGCCTCCACCACCAATCGCCGCCGGCCACAAGAAGAGGAGAAGGAGAAGAAGAAGCGGTGGCTCGTCAGACCAAGAACAAGTCTTTAGTTCTTCTCGGATACTTTAGAATGTTCTTTACAGCCATCCTGTAACATCCCGTTATCTTAACCCCAAACAAGCAACACAAATCACAAAAGAAACAGGATGTGTCATACAAGATCGATTCACATGCTAGGTAAAACCGAGTTCAAGAAACACAATCTGAAAATTTTCAAAATTCATACATACAATCTCCAAGAAACACAAATTTCATAAATGTACCTGCCACCATGCAATCCTTGCACTAGACATATGCAAGGCAACAGTTATATCAAATCCGATGGCATAAATACAATTCGATTCGAAATTCAAAGCAAAGCCACAAAAATCGATTTTTATAAACTCATACCAAACACCGAAACCAGGCCAAAGCCCGCGGTGACACAAAAATCAAACTCTTAAAACTGCCACAACCGGCAACATAATATCACATAGTTTAGCCACACTGGCAACACAAGTTCTCATAATTCACATAGTTCACATAGTTCATATAGTTCATATAATTCATATGGTTCGGCCACAACCGGCCCCAGATAATTAAGCACAAAAATTCTTAAACAGCAAACTAGCATAATATCCACGCCAATGCTAACTCAAGAATTGCGCCCCTGCTCTATGCCTGAAAATAGTGAGGGGTGAGCTACACAGCCCAGTGAGTGGATAGTCTAAATCGACCATCCATAACATACACTCAAAAATATATGCAGGTTATTTTAAAAACATGTAACAGCATATCATGTCAACATATATCAATAATTAAAGCACTGAACTCATATAAAACAGTCAGATGTACACTGCTAAGACATCACACCAGTGTCACCATAGAGTAACCAAGGTTCTAGAGCTATACTCTAAACCAACTAAACATACTAACCGCTTAGTTAACCTAGTTGTCCAGCATATTCAGTAGTGACCATTATGGTCTAACCCGGCTTTGGCCTAAGCACTGGGAGAAGCCTGCAAATCACATGCAACATATAGATGGACGGTGTGTAGATTCAAGAGGTGGCCCCCGCCAGGTCACGACGTGGCACTTTGCTCTACGATCACCCCATAACACAAAAATCTAAGCGTCTAAGAGTGATGACATCAAGAGGTGGCCCCTGTCTGACCAAGACATGGCACTTTGCGTCTTATATCACCCGTTCTCCCAAAGGGTTCCTACTGGACAACACAGACACATCTTATATCTTATTTCACAACAGTGGACTCCTAAGTGTCAACTAGACTCTAGGATAGTCATCACAATAATCACAACAGGCAGGCTGAACAACAACCCCCCTCACATATCACAATAATCACATTAGGCAGGCTGAACAACAACCCCCTCACATATCACAATACAGGGCTGAAATTCAAACCCTTAACATATCACATATAGACTATCCCCTTGAGTTTAAGGTAACACTTAGCCTTAGCCCTATCCATTCCATGACCATAATACATAATATTCGAAAATCCCATAATCACATGATATTCATAAATCACATAATATTCAAAAATCACATAATATTCAAAAATCACATAATATTCAAAAATCACAGAATATTCAAAAATCACATAATGTTGTGTAGTCCTTAGGTTTCATGCTGATCAGTTCAGTGTAGCCTTGCTAAGTTATCACCCAAATTTCTCAAACAAGGATACATATAAATATATAACCATAAACATATAACATGCTACACTCATGAAGAAACATTCATAAATTGCATTTAACAAGCATCTATAATATCAACATAAAATTAAAACGTGTATTCTTATAAACTACTTTACAATTTGCCACAAGTAAACATGTTAACTACCAATATCAAGATTTCGGTTCTCATAAACAATTATCAAGATTTCGGTTCTCATACATATTATCAAGATTTCGGTTTTTAGGTTTTCATGGAAAATACTCTAAATTCGGTTTTCATGAAGAACATCTTAATTTCTATTTTCATGGAAAAATACCCTAAATTCGGTTTTCATGAAGAACATCTTAATTTCGGTTTTCATACCCTAAATTCGGTTTTCACGATAAATACACTTTGCATAA
This sequence comes from Costus lasius, assembly GCA_027563935.2. Classification (NCBI taxonomy): domain Eukaryota; kingdom Viridiplantae; phylum Streptophyta; class Magnoliopsida; order Zingiberales; family Costaceae; genus Costus; species Costus lasius. The sequence continues at coordinate 103,630,515 of CM050450.1, read as the reverse complement.
TTCGGTTTTAACATGGTAAATTTTCCAAGAATTCAAGTGTATCATTTGATAGATCAAATAAGACATTCCACTCACCTCTTAACCGTGAACACTAAGGTGAAAATCCTCCACAAAAAAAATCGTCTAAAGCCTTTAAACCGCCCAAAGAATCTCCAAGAACTCGTCAAGGAAGTTTCTTCACCTCAAGGAAAATTCGCCAAGGGGGAAGAAGATGGAGAAAATCGCCTCAAGAACTCTTCAAGAATCGCCACTTCTTCTCAAGCCGTCGCCCAAAATTTCTCCCAAGCCAAAAACACCAATTTCCTACCCTAACCGAGATTACCCATCTAAAATTTCGGTTTATCCAATTTTAAACCCGTTAATCATAATTCAAATAGGGTTTAACCCATTTAACTAACTAATTCGAATTTTAAATCTAATATCCATCTAATTCATTGCAAACCCAATAACCCATAATTTTAGCCATTAACTAACCATTCACTTAACCGAAATCCAATAAGAATTTAAGTCTAATTAATTAACCAATAAGCTCTAATTAATTTGACAACCAATAAACTCTAATTAATTAACAATTAACTAACTCAAATTAACAAGCAATAAACTCTAATTAATTAACTGAAAATTAACATCCAATAAGCTAGTTAATTAGTTAACATTAACATCCACAGTCAATGATTTTATTTAAATCAAAAATAATACTTACTAGGACTTAAGATCCTTGGATCTTACATCCCTCCCTCCTTATAAAGCTTTAGTCCTCTAAAGCTCAGCATTCACATCATCGAAAAGATAAGCATAAAACTTCTTCATATCAGCTTCAGTCTCCCATGTCGCCTCCTCAACTGACTGATTTCCCCAAATAACCTTTACCAAAGGTATAGTCTTGTTCCTCAGAACTTTATCCTTTCTATCTACAATCCGGAGAGGTCTTTCTTCAAAGGTCAAATCACTCTGAATCTGAAGAGGTTCCAACTCCAATACATGAGATGGATCAGGATGATATTTCCTCAAAACAGAAACATGGAACACATTATGCACATGATCCATAGCAGGAGGTAAAGCTAACCGGTAAGCCACTGGACCAATTCTCTCAATAATGTCAAAAGGGCCTACAAACCTAGGGCTCAACTTGCCCTTTTTGCCAAATCTCATAACACCCTTAGTAGGTGACACTTTTAAGAAAGCATGATCCCCTACCGTAAACTCCAGGGAACGACGACGGTCATCAGCATAACTCTTCTGTCTGTCCCGAGCAATCTTCAATTTATCCTGAATCTCTCTGACCTTATCAGTAGTCTCCTGAACTGCATCAGATTTCAAAATCATTCTGTCACCAGTTTCCTCCCAACACAAGGGAGTCCTACACCTTCTTCCATACAAAGCCTCATAAGGAGCCATCTGAATACTGGAGTGGAAGCTATTATTATAAGTGAACTCTATCAAAGATAGATCCCGGTTCCACTCAGAACTCCAATCAACTACATAAGCTCTCAACAGGTCTTCTAGAGTTTGTATAGTACGCTCCGTCTGGCCATCAGACTGAGGATGGTATGCTGTACTAAAACTCAACTTAGTACCCAAACCCTCCTGTAAGCTCTTCCAAAATCTGGACAAAAATCGAGAGTCCCTATCAGACACAATATCAACAGGCACTCCATGCAGTCTGACTATCTCATCAATATACAATCTAGCCAGTCTCTCTAAAGGATAAGTCATCTTAATCGGAAGAAAATGGGCTGATTTAGTGAGTCTATCCACAATCACCCAAATAGCATCATGACCCAATCTGGTTCTGGGCAAACCACACACAAAATCCATACTGATGCATTCCCACTTCCACGCAGGAATAGGAAGAGGCTGCAACAAACCACCAGGTTTCTGATGTTCAGCCTTTACAGTCTGACAGGTTAAACACCTAGAGACAAAATCAAGCACTTCTTTCTTCATACCCGGCCACCAAAAGCTCTTCTTGAGATCCTGATACATCTTAGTCACGCCAGGATGTAGAGAATATTTGGAGTTATTTCTTTCCTCAAGCTCGGTTCCTTAGGGACACACACCCTTCCACGAAACCGAGGAATACCATCATCAGACAAGCTAAAATCCTGAACTGTACCCGCAACCAAACTATCCCTGATCTGAACTAATCTCGGATCCACAGACTGCTGATCTCTGATCTTCTGCAACAAAGCAGACTGTACTCTGAGGAAAGCCACATATCCAGACTGAACTCTAGGAGTAACACTGATCCTGAGATCTCTGAACTCCTGCAGTAACTGCCACTCACTGACCCGTAAAGCAACTACTGAAGTAATTGGATGTCTGCTCAGTGCATCCGCCACTACATTGGCCTTTCCAGCCTGATACTGAATAGAGAAGTCATAATCTTTGATCAACTCCATCCATCTTCTCTGTCTCATGTTCAACTCCTTCTGAGTGAAGATGTACTTGAGACTCTGGTGGTCAGTGAACAGATCAAACTCTTGACCCAACAAATAGTGACGCCATATCTTCAGAGCAAAGACTATGGCCGCCAACTCTAAGTCATGAGTAGGGTAGTTCAACTCATACTCCTTCAGTTGTCTCGAAGCATAGGCTACCACAGAACCCTTCTGCATCAAGACACAACCCAACCCTTTGCCTGAAGCATCCGTATAAACAGTAAACCTTTCCCCATCACTAGGAATAATGAGGATCGGTGTACTAGTCAACCTTCTCTTCAGCTCTTGAAAGCTTTCTTCACACTTGTCATCCCAAATAAATTTGGCCTCCTTTCTAGTCAATTTAGTTAAAGGACCCGCCAGCTTGGAGAATCCCTCAACAAACCTCCGGTAGTAACCTGCTAAACCCAGGAAACTTCTGATCTCAGTAGCACTAGTCGGTCTTCCCCAATTGAGGATGGCTTGCACTTTAACTGGATCCACAGACACCCCCTGACCAGAAATCATATGTCCAAGGAAGCTGATCTTTTCTAGCCAAAACTCACACTTACTAGCCTTGGCATATAATCGGTTTTTCCTCAGAATCTCTAGCACTCTGCGCAAGTCACTGACATGATCTGAAGTAGTCCGAGAGTACACCAAGATATCATCTATAAAGACTACCACACAAGAGTCAAGTAATTCGTGAAACACCCTGTTCATCAAATCCATGAAGACAGCAGGTGCATTCGTCAGTCCAAAAGGCATAACTAGGAATTCAAAATGCCCATACCTGGTCCTGAAAGCAGTCTTAAATATATCCTCATCCTTGACCCTAAGCTGGTAATACCCTGATCTCAGGTCAATCTTAGAGAACACTGTCGCTCCCTGTAATTGATCAAATAGATCATCAATTCTGGGAAGAGGATACTTATTCTTGATAGTCACTTGATTCAGTTGCCTGTAGTCTATACACATCCTCAGGGTTCCATCTTTCTTCTTTACGAACAGCACTGGCGCTCCCCAGGGAGAAGCACTAGGCCGGATATACCCTTTCTCTAGCAATTCCTCCAGTTGTTTCTTAAGCTCGGCCAACTCTGAAGTAGCCATACGGTAAGGAGCTCTGGAGATAGGTGCCGTTCCTGGCGCCAACTCAATGCCAAACTCTACCTCTCGTATTGGTGGCAAGCCTGAAAATTCCTCAGAGAACACGTCAGGAAACTCTTTCACCACCGCCATCTGAGTCAAATCAGAAGTAGAATCATCCTGCACCTTAACATGCGCAAGATAACCCTTGCACCCACTAGCAAGTAACTTCCTGGCCTGCAGGAAAGATATCACATGCGGTCCTTGGTCTGACACTAGACCTCTCACAAAAATCCGATTCCCATCAAGCAGATTCAAGGTGATTACTTTCTCAAAACAATCCACAGTGGCATGATGTGAGGATAACCAATCCATACCTAGGATAACATCATAATCTTGCATGTCTAAAAGGATTAGATCTACCAGAAACTCATAATCCTCTACATGCACTACACAATCAGCACAAACAGTATCTGTAGATAATGATTTTCCTAAGGGAGTACTTACAGCCACAACATAATTCAGCACCTTAGGTAACACAGGTAAACATGCAGCAAATTTAACAGATACAAAAGATAAATTTGCACCAGGATCAAATAAGATGCGAGCTAACTGATCAAATACAAATAAGGTACCTTCCACGACGGATCGGGAAGCTCGTGTATCCTTTTCAGCCACGGCATAAACTCGGGTCTGGACTGTAGGCTTATCTGCGCCTCTATGCTGCATCTCAGGCTCTTTGCAGTCCTTGACCATATGCCCAGGTTTCTTACACCTGAAGCAAACACCATTCTTCTTATAACAGTCCTTCATTAGATGTCCCTTGAGTCCACAATAATGACAAGTCCAGTTCTCAGTGTTGCTGTTCTTTACATCCCTGGCATCCCTGAACTGCTGTGGTACATCCCTGGATTGCTGCGGTGCCTTGTAAGAGTAAGGCTTATACCTGCTCTTCTTGTAGTCCTTATGCCTAGGGTACTTCTTACCCTTGCCGCCATTACCATACTGAGGAACTGTCGCCTCAATTGCAGGAATCACAGTCGCGGCAGCATTAGAACTCCTCTCAGATATGTATCTCTCTATGGTGCGTGCTCGCCCAACAGTCTCAACATAAGTCTCCAAGTGCTGAGCGCCAACCTGCTCCCTGATGTCCCATCTGAGACCTCTGAGAAACTTAGTAGCCCTCCTCTTTTCAGTGTTTATTAGGTGAGGGGCATACTTTCCCAACTTAGTGAACCGTAACTCATACTGGTCCACAGTCATATCACCCTGCTCCAGGTGAATAAATTCCACCTCTCGGTCCTCCACCAAGCTATCAGGGAAGTACTTCTCATTAAATTGAGACAAGAAATAGGGCCAATCTACTGTTTCATGTTTTTCTGCAGCAAGCCTCACCACGCCCTTCCACCACTCATCTGCGTCACCACGCATCATATAGGTGGCCAAGCACAGTTTGTCCTCATCCGAGCAACGCATGACTTGAAAAATCTTGTCCAAAACCAACTGCCAGTTCTCTGCAGTACTTGATTCTGAGCCCCCATAAAAAGAGCTAGGACCCAGTTTCTGGAATTCACTCACAAGTGAGGCATAGCGCCTGTGAGTGTCCTCCTGAGAGTCAGTCCCCACTCCTCGAGTAGTAGTCTGGGATCTCTCCTGAGTCAACTGCTGCAAGAGCTGCTGTTGCGCTTCTTGATGCTGAGTCTGTTGCTGCTGTAGCATCTGAGCTTGCCTCTCTATCATGGCACCTTGTTGCTGTACCATGCCTGTCAGAGCCTCAATAGCGCTCGAGAAATTCGAGGGCTGCTCATCCTCGCCGCTAGCATTTCCTCTAGTTCGCACCATTTTAAATTCCTACACACACACACTAAAGTCAGGAAAGCAAACATAAACCTATCTGGTGTCTAGCAATACACAAACATGTTTTCCCCAGAACTATGTTTTAGCTAGCCAACTCCTCTGATACCATTCTGTAACATCCCGTTATCTTAACCCCAAACAAGCAACACAAATCACAAAAGAAACAGGATGTGTCATACAAGATCGATTCACATGCTAGGTAAAACCGAGTTCAAGAAACACAATCTGAAAATTTTTAAAATTCATACATACAATCTCCAAGAAACACAAATTTCATAAATGTACCTGCCACCACGCAATCCTTGCACTAGACATATGCAAGGCAACAGTTATATCAAATCCGATGGCATAAATACAATTCGATTCGAAATTCAAAGCAAAGCCACAAAAATCGATTTTTATAAACTCATACCAAACACCGAAACCAGGCCAAAGCCCGCGGTGACACAAAAATCAAACTCTTAAAACTGCCACAACCGGCAACATAATATCACATAGTTTAGCCACACTGGCAACACAAGTTCTCATAATTCACATAGTTCACATAGTTCATATAGTTCATATAATTCATATGGTTCGGCCACAACCGGCCCCAGATAATTAAGCACAAAAATTCTTAAACAGCAAACTAGCATAATATCCACGCCAATGCTAACTCAAGAATTGCGCCCCTGCTCTATGCCTGAAAATAGTGAGGGGTGAGCTACACAGCCCAGTGAGTGGATAGTCTAAATCGACCATCCATAACATACACTCAAAAATATATGCAGGTTATTTTAAAAACATGTAACAGCATATCATGTCAACATATATCAATAATTAAAGCACTGAACTCATATAAAACAGTCAGATGTACACTGCTAAGACATCACACCAGTGTCACCATAGAGTAACCAAGGTTCTAGAGCTATACTCTAAACCAACTAAACATACTAACCGCTTAGTTAACCTAGTTGTCCAGCATATTCAGTAGTGACCATTATGGTCTAACCCGGCTTTGGCCTAAGCACTGGGAGAAGCCTGCAAATCACATGCAACATATAGATGGACGGTGTGTAGATTCAAGAGGTGGCCCCCGCCAGGTCACGACGTGGCACTTTGCTCTACGATCACCCCATAACACAAAAATCTAAGCGTCTAAGAGTGATGACATCAAGAGGTGGCCCCTGTCTGACCAAGACATGGCACTTTGCGTCTTATATCACCCGTTCTCCCAAAGGGTTCCTACTGGACAACACAGACACATCTTATATCTTATTTCACAACAGTGGACTCCTAAGTGTCAACTAGACTCTAGGATAGTCATCACAATAATCACAACAGGCAGGCTGAACAACAACCCCCCTCACATATCACAATAATCACATTAGGCAGGCTGAACAACAACCCCCTCACATATCACAATACAGGGCTGAAATTCAAACCCTTAACATATCACATATAGACTATCCCCTTGAGTTTAAGGTAACACTTAGCCTTAGCCCTATCCATTCCATGACCATAATACATAATATTCGAAAATCCCATAATCACATGATATTCATAAATCACATAATATTCAAAAATCACATAATATTCAAAAATCACAGAATATTCAAAAATCACATAATGTTGTGTAGTCCTTAGGTTTCATGCTGATCAGTTCAGTGTAGCCTTGCTAAGTTATCACCCAAATTTCTCAAACAAGGATACATATAAATATATAACCATAAACATATAACATGCTACACTCATGAAGAAACATTCATAAATTGCATTTAACAAGCATCTATAATATCAACATAAAATTAAAACGTGTATTCTTATAAACTACTTTACAATTTGCCACAAGTAAACATGTTAACTACCAATATCAAGATTTCGGTTCTCATAAACAATTATCAAGATTTCGGTTCTCATACATATTATCAAGATTTCGGTTTTTAGGTTTTCATGGAAAATACTCTAAATTCGGTTTTCATGAAGAACATCTTAATTTCTATTTTCATGGAAAAATACCCTAAATTCGGTTTTCATGAAGAACATCTTAATTTCGGTTTTCATACCCTAAATTCGGTTTTCACGATAAATACACTTTGCATAATTCGGTTTTAACATGGTAAACTTTCCAAGAATTCAAGTGTATCATTTGATAGATCAAATAAGACATTCCACTCACCTCTTAACCGTGAACACTAAGGTGAAAATCCTCCACAAAAAAAATCGTCTAAAGCCTTTAAACCGCCCAAAGAATCTCCAAGAACTCGTCAAGGAAGTTTCTTCACCTCAAGGAAAATTCGCCAAGGGGGAAGAAGATGGAGAAAATCGCCTCAAGAACTCTTCAAGAATCGCCACTTCTTCTCAAGCCGTCGCCCAAAATTTCTCCCAAGCCAAAAACACCAATTTCCTACCCTAACCGAGATTACCCATCTAAAATTTCGGTTTATCCAATTTTAAACCCGTTAATCATAATTCAAATAGGGTTTAACCCATTTAACTAACTAATTCGAATTTTAAATCTAATATCCATCTAATTCATTGCAAACCCAATAACCCATAATTTTAGCCATTAACTAACCATTCACTTAACCGAAATCCAATAAGAATTTAAGTCTAATTAATTAACCAATAAGCTCTAATTAATTTGACAACCAATAAACTCTAATTAATTAATAATTAACTAACTCAAATTAACAAGCAATAAACTCTAATTAATTAACTGAAAATTAACATCCAATAAGCTAGTTAATTAGTTAACATTAACATCCACAGTCAATGATTTTATTTAAATCAAAAATAATACTTACTAGGACTTAAGATCCTTGGATCTTACACATCCAGTGTTGTAGACCTGGATTGGATTGGTATTGGCTAGTTATGCTCACAGCATAAGCCACGTCTGGTCTAGTACATAACATCGCATACATGATCGAACCTACTGCCGAAGCATAGGGTACTCGACTCATGTCGTCCCTCTCAGCCTGTGTGGTGGGACACTGGCTCTTGGAGAGAATAAGGCCATGTTTCACTGGAAGGTATTCTTTCTTAGATTGCTCCAAGCTGAACCTCTCTAGGACCTTATCAATGTGAGTACTCTGACTAAGGGCCAAGAGCTTCTTGGATCTATCCCGGTAGATCCTCACACCTAGGATATAGGTAGCCTCCCCTAAGTCTTTCATCTCGAAACACTTCCCCAACCATGCCTTCACATCTTGAAGACTAGGGATGTCGTTTCCGATGAGTAGTATCTCGTCGACATACAAGACCAGAAATGTCACCAAGCTCCCACTGAATTTTCTGTACACACAGGCGTCATCTTCGCTTTTGATAAAGTCATAATCTCTTATTGCCTCATCAAATAGAAGATTCCAACTTCGAGATGCTTGCTTTAATTGATAAATGGATCTCTTTAGCCTACAGACCTTATTGGCCTCTGCAGGATGGATGAAACCATTAGGTTGTGTCATAACATCCTCTGTCAGCTTCCCGTTAAGGAACGCTGTCTTTACATCCATCTGCCATATCTTATAATCGTGATATGCAGCTATAGCAAGCAGGATTCGAATGGATTTGAACATGGCAACTGGCGAGAAAGTTTCGTCATAATCCATCCCGTGGACTTGTCTGAATCCTTTAGCCACTAGTCTACCCTTATAGGTAACTATGTTGCCATCCATGTCAGTCTTCATCTTGAAGACCCATTTACACCCTATGGGTTTTACCCCATCAGGTAGCTCAACCAAATCCCAGACTTGGTTAGCCGACATGGAATCCATCTCGGATCTCATGGCCTCAAGCCATTTCTCGGAGTTCGGTCTAGCGACCGCTTCATCATAGGTCCTAGGTTCATCCTCAATGATGAAGATCCCGTCGTGTTGAGTCGACAACAATCAATACCTCTCAGGTGCATGACAAATCCTCCTAGACCTACGCGGGGCCTGTGTCTGAGCCTCTAGTTGCCCAGCAACCGGTGCAGGTGGCTCAGGTTCCATCTCACCTGCTGTGTCTTGTGGTTGACCTTGAACCTCATCCAAGTCAAAGCTTCTCCCACTGGTGCCTTTCAAGAGAAAATCTTTCTCAAGAAATACAGCAGTCCAAGCAACAAAAACTTTGTTCTTGGTGGGATTAAAGAAGTAGTATCCTTTGGTTTCCCTAGGATACCCCACAAATACACATTTATCATATCTGGGTTCTAGCTTGCTAGAATCTTGACATTTGACATAAGCCTCACATCCCCAGATCCACATAAATGATAGCATTGAGCATCTCCCAGTCCACAACTCGTGTGGGGTCTTAGGAACACACTTTGACGGAACGTTATTCAGTGTCTTGATCGCTGTAAGTAATGCAAAACCCCAGAAATACGGAGGTAGAGTTGCGTGACTCATCATAGATCGAACCATGTCCAACAAAGTTTGATTTCTCCTCTCAGACACACCATTCCATTGAGGTGTTCCAGGAGGAGTGAGTTGGGAAAGAATCCCACACTCTCTAAGATAGTCAACAAACTCATGGCTCAAGTACTCTCCGCCTCGATCAGACCGAAGAGCCTTAATGGATCGTCCAAGTTGGTTTTCCACTTCAGTCTTGAACTCCTTGAATTTCTCCAAGGATTCAGACTTATGTCTCATCAAATAGACATAACCATATCTAATGAAGTCATCAGTAAATGTGATGAAGTAGACATACCCACCTCTAGCTTGTTTGTTGAATGGCCCACATACATCACTGTGTATCAGATCCTACAAACCTGTGGCCCTCTCACCATGCTTGGTGAATGGCGCCTTTGTCATTTTGCCCAACAAACAAGGCTTGCATGTGTCAAATTCCTCAAAGGAATCTGAATCCAGGAATCCATTTGCATGGAGATTTTGGGTGCGATTCTTGTTGATGTGCCCTAAACGACAATGCCAAAGATAAGTATTATTGAAACCGCTTAACTTGATCCTCTTAGCATTTACGTTGCACACAGAACTTTGCATGTCCAAAACATACAACCCATTGCATAGTGTACCAGATCCATAGAATAGGTTTGCCAATGAAAAGGAACATGTGTTCTCTTTTATCGCGAAACAAAATCCTTTCGTTGCCAGGGCAGGAATGGATATAATATTCTTAGTGATCGATGGTACATAAGCAATGTTCCAGTTCTAGTTGAAGTCCAGACGGCAACGAGAGAGTGTAGTCTCCTACAGTTACAGTAGCAACTTGTGCGTCGTTACCGACTCGAAGGTCAATCTCTCCTGGTCGCACTGTCCTACTTCAGTTGAGCCTTTGCATACTTGTACAAATATGCGCTCCACATGTGGTATCCAATACCCATGTATTTGAAGTAGACAGGTTGACTTCAACCATGCAAATGCTAGAGCCGGAAGACAAAGGTGTAACCCTTCTCTTCTCCTCTTTCTGGTTTTGCCTTTTACAGCTCTCGAGCTTGAGGTCACCCCTCAAGGTTCGACACTAGTCCATCTTGTCCTTCCAAAGGATAGATCGCAGTATTAATCTGCTATTGTTCGTAGCCTTTGATCTACAACAACCAAGAAAGCAGATGAGTACTATTTTGAATCATTTAATCTGGACTTATATTAAATGATTGATGTGGGGTGAAGACACGTGATAATGCAATTAAAAAAAATATTCAATTATTTAAATTCTTTTCTCTTTTTTTTTTAAATTTCAGATTAATGACCAAAATCACGAAACAATTAGAATTCTAGGACTATAGAAATAATAAGTTACGAAATGTAGCCATGTATGGGAGAATGATCCAATTATTCACAATGCAACCAGAGTAAACCAAATGGTAGAGTGAAAGTAGCTCTGTTCAGTCACATCAAATATAGCGAACCAAGGAAAATATAACATCTGCAATAAAACGGTTAAATCAGACTAGACAATAAAATTAGTGCAGAAGTTATCAAAGTTCAGATGTTGCCATGTCTGGTAGGGAGTTCTGTTGATGCTTCAGTGGACCCAACTGATCTAAAGGTTAGAACAAAAGATATTCTTCCTTTTTGTCTCGAAGATCAGGGGTTCTATCACCTCCAAATATTTTAAATACCTGCAAAAAGAAGACTAATCAAATTAGTTTTAAAACAGAGGTGCAGGAATGTATTAGATATCAAAATTGCTAGGGGGTTTAGGATGATCTGCTAATTATGGGCTCGACCCAACTAATCGAAATGGTAGAAGAGGATATGATCTTTCTATTAGCATCAAACATCAGAGGTGGAGGCTTGTCCAAGCGCGCTAAAATCCTGCATCAAGAAGGCTAATCAAGTTAAGTTGAAGAGCAGATAGAAGACAATAGCAGTATAGCATCTGGAGGTAAGCGAGGCTAGTGCTGAACAATGACGGCGAGCATGGAACGCTCGTGGGTGGCGTTGGAGTCAGGGGAAGGAGGAGATGACGTTGAAGTCGTCGGAGCACCGAGAGATGGTGGAAGAGGCGAGGACGGCGTCTGAGCACTGGCAGAGGCGGAGACGCGGGTTGTCGAACAGAGCAGGGGCGGCTAGCGAGCAGAGCAGGGGCAGTTGGCTTTCGGCCGGTAGGGCATGAAACCCGAACCTGCTACAACTGGTGGTTGCTATGGATGAGGTGAAGACGCAGCCGGAGTTTCTGGGCGGACGGTGGCCGGTCGGAGGAGAACGACGTCGGAAAGCGGATCTAGGGCGTAAGCATGGCGGAAATAGGGGATGGCGTCAGAGTTTCGATTCCGGCCATCGGTGAGGTGGATGGGCAGATCCCGGCGGCTGAAGCTTCGTCAGGGAAAGGAGGAGTGGTGGCCAAAGTCTCGTGGAGATCCGGCCGGTGGATCGTTGACGGTGAGCTTTCGAAGTTTCGAAACTGGGTGTGGTTGACGTGTGCGGGTGTTTGCAGTGAAGTAGAGAGTTTGAGGGAGAAGAGGAGATTAGAGGGAAAGGAGAAGAAGACTTGGTGACACAAGCACCTAGAGAAGGGGGGAGGAAGACATCCGATAGAGGAAGAAAACTATTTCCATCAATTCATTCAAAATTCTACTGATTACAGGTTTCATGCGAGATACAAATAGGGATCAGTCCTAGCTTTGCCGAACATTGTTGTTTCCATCTCTGATCAGCAGGGAGAGACGTTGACGCTTCCATTTTTAGCGATGAAGGGAGAGACGTTGAGCCTTCCTTCTTTGAAGTGATGAAGATTTGCGTTGATGTGTGCTTTGATGAAATCCCTACTTGGCTGGCTGCTGGCTGAGCATTATCGCAGAATTTGTTTCCTTTGCCGTGGATGCAGTCAACTTATTGACCTGAAATGTCTTGAATTCATTGGAGTAATTATTCCCATTATTTTGAGCTAGCTAGAAGTGACCATGCTAGCTTATTTGTGACCTCACGAGTCTTTGTCTAGGGCACCTTTAGGCTCCACTTGTATCTTCGTGGCTTGTGGTTCCTGCCCCCATCAATGATCATCGCTCCCACTATTTTAATCGAATTGACAACCCATAAAGTCAATCGGGAAATCCAAGATTTCCTAGTGAGATGGGATCCTTGTTCCTCACACGGTCTCGCGTCCCGCTAGGGCTGGATGTACTGCATGAGGTGACGCATGTATCCCAAGGTAGGCACGCCGGCCAATTGCAACTTGGCAATTCCCCTTCTCAAGACATTTCAAGCATTTTGTGCCCAGCTAGGGCTGGAACAACACAAAACCCTAACTTCTCGAGGCTGCCTCTAGAGTTCCATCATGTGGCCACCACATATGATAAACTAGTCAAGTCCATCCTGACCGTTATGCCCAGGGCCAACGAATTCCTTGCAAAGGCACGTCCAGGATTTTAACTGGACTGGGGAAAACATTGTCACCGCACGCCTCCTAAAGATAGATGGGTGTGTCCACTAGGGTGGAAACAATGCACAACACCATCGATCGATAGTTTGACGAGGGCTACGCGTCAGAAGGCTATTTCAGACTTGATATTATTTTGAGGTTTTTTGAGGTCTCATCCTCTTAGTTTTATCTTTTGTCTAACATTATAGGCATGCAATCCTATAGTGATAACAAAATGATAAAACACATCCAGGCATGCTTTAGCAGATATCGAAAGCAGTAAACAAGCGATGTGGTCATAGCCTAATCAACACATTGAACCATCACATGCCAAAGGATGTCCAATGCTTGACCTAGGTGACAAGCCCCAACAAGACCTAACCTAGCCGCCACTAAGCTCTATCTTCAAGTGCGGCTCCAAGGTCCACCACACCAAGGCATAGCACACAAACCCGAAGGTTCGGCCAAGACCTTGATGATTCCTCCATGCATGATGCGCCATCATGCTTGTGCCAAGAGAGATAGCTCACCAACCCTACGGTTCGGCCAAGCCCTTACTTGCGCCACCAAGCAAGATGCGCCATCATGGTTGATGTGCCAAGTTGCAAGCTCCATGAGGGATGCGCCCCTTAATCTTCTTTGTGTATTTACAAAACAAAAAGAAAAAGTGGCACGCAGGCCTCAAACATAATACATCACAGGCATACAAGGGGCTTGACTATGACCACAACACGATACACAATCATTTCATGCTTTTCTATATGCTCAAGAAAACATAAAACTCCAGTTTTAGTTTCTTAGAAAACATGTCTTTCAACCTTAACGTCCGTTCACAAATCTAGGATTTTTCGTTTCTCTCGGGAGTCTACAAGTGGCGCATGCATGCTCCAAGCACACTTGCCGCCTACCCTTGCAATCCTTAACCTGCCAAGATTAGGACAATCACCATGCCCCATAATCTTTGACAAGTCCCACATAGTAGGTCTATCCTACATGCATGGGGAGCAATTAATTCTCTCACATATGGGTCTATCCCACCATATGAAGAAAGTGAAAAACCAAAGAGATCAAATAGATGCTAGGAACGAGAAACTTACGATTTTTCCTACTTAGAAAAATCCAGGCGCATATGCAAATTTTTTAAAAAATTTCAAATGGCATGTGAGCATACAATCAAAGCATAAAACACCATTCGAGTTCGCAAGATGGCTCTGATACCACTGTTGGGAAACCCCTGGGGATTTTAAAATTTTAAAACAAGTACAGCGGAAGCAATCCCTGAAACAGGCCAGTCCCAAAAACCCAGAAGATCAAGTCATGCGAAGGAATCGACACGGTGAGTAGGAGATGATACCTTGCAGGGAAGAAGGAGGATGCGATGCAGGCGCCCAAATGTTTACCCTCTGCAGTCTCGCAGACAGCCGACACTTGAGTTCTCTTCTTCCACGCCCGGTGCTAGCCTCGGGAAGAAGATCCATGCCTCAGGGAGTACTCAAGAACTTGCACCACCCTCAAAGAGAAGACGCCAAGGAGAGGTGATGGAAATTTCGCCAAGGTCCAACCTTGCAAATGCCAAGAGGAGAGGGGAGAAGGGAGTAGGCGCCAAGGAGAAAAATCTCTTCCAAATGACCAAGTCCTTGCCAACTCCTCTCCCCCTCTTCTTTTATAGAAAACATGGTGACCCTTGGAATTCCGCTGAGACCTTTGGAATTCCGCAATAAATTCTCTAAATTAATTCATCATTAATAATAGAATTAAATTCAGAATTAATTATAGAATTAAAGTCTCATAATGACTCATTAAAACTTTGAATTAAAGTCTCATAATGATCATTAATGATGTGACTCTTCAAATTCAAAATTAAATTCATCATTAAACTTAGAATTAATTACAGAATTAAATATAGAATTAAATCCTAGAATTAAATGCAGTATTTAGTTCACCGTGATGTCTATTGGGCAAGGCAACTTATTGTCATGGCCCATTAGGCCTGACGGCCCATTGGGCCTCAAGGCCTATTACGCCTCACGCCCAAACTGGGCTTCACACCCATTGGGTTTAGAGGCCCATTGGTCCATGCATCAAGCTTAGACTTCATTTGGCCCATTTGGCGCAAATGGCCTATTGGGCCCATTTGGCCCAACTGGCCCAAAAATGAAGTTAGCTCCAATAAGTCCCTTCCATCTCATCAGGCACAATGGCACTGATAGATTCTCCCAAAAAGATCCGAGTTATCCAATAACTCGATCATTAGGCTACCCGATCAATACGAGAACCCGAGATTCAAGTTGTGCGACCCTGTAGGTTCCTCTGACGTTGGCAGTGATGAACTCAGGTCATCGCAAGCAGTGCATCGCTGCTACCCAAGTCTTTGGAATGGATATCAGCATCGACATCCCCATGATCGCAACAAGATACTGATGCATTACAGTCCCTTTGCCAGACTGATATCCGATTGGACAAAGTGTGTCACCACTTTGTTTTCACCCAATCTTATGGTCATGACTAAATCAGGCTTTCACCTGGGTATGGTCATACACTTTCAGTCATGCAACCCTAGGGGGGCCCCGTGGATATCAAGGTTCCCGCAGGAAGGGGCAAATCCTATGTTTGTCCATTGATCTTCTCATATGGGTCGTGACATACCCAATGACAACCATTATTACCTCCCTGCTATGGTGAAGTGTTAGGTTGTATCAATGCATGTCCCTAACCATATAGAAGAGTCAATGACCTCATGTCAAAGGATCAATGCATCTCCTGTCACTTGTGAGCTTAACTCATGACACCAAGTTAGAGCCTCACTATACCACTGATATACCCATATGTCTGCGTTAGCACCCCGTGCCTAACCAGACCATATACCAGTCTCACATGTACCAGAGCTGTCCCTTATCCACTTAGGTACTCGACTAGGGACACACTGTTTGAGCACAGATACAATCTGTCTCTAGGGACATTATTATCTATGTACATAATCGCAGATGCAAACATAGCATAATAACGACAATGCTAGAATGATATATTTAAATATCAATATCAAGTAGTACAAACAAGACCAACAATAGGTCTAAGGGCATATACTGATGTAGTGGGGAAGCATGCAATTTGGGCTAGCATGAAAAATAAATTTGAGATAAAAAGCTAGCATGCAAGATTAACTATGGGGTTTTCAAAAATATATTTTTGGTATTTTAATAATAAAAACTGAATCTAAACATGCATACTAAATCAACAAACTAAATATGAAACATGAAATTCACCACATTCTAAAACTAAATTACACTAAACATGTGATCTAATGATCTAAGGCTAAGCATGCAATCCTAAAACTCAACAATTTTAAACTAGAATTGGAAAACTAGGAGGGATACTTACAGAGCGATCCTTGAGAGTAGAAGGACCGTAACGTCCCGGTCTTCAACGGTCCTACTCTGATGGAAGGAGTTGCATCATTACAAACACTCCAACACATCAAACCCAAACATGCTTGGGTATAATGTTATTAAATGGCATTTACAATGAAATTTCAAGAGGGGAGGTTAAGCCTCCAAATTCCTCTTGCTAACAAGATCAAACAAACTACTTAACTAATCTAATTAAAGAGGATGTGTTGCTCATGTCTTGGGTGGAGAAGGCCTTGTAAGTCTCGGCCATAGATGAGTCCTTGAAGATGTCTCATCTTATGGATTCCCTTTTGATGCCAAGAGCTTCAAGAGACAAAGGAAATCTATTAGTGATGAGAGAAAATCAGATAAACATCAAATACAAACAAGGGACAAAGGAGAGTGTTCGGTTTGGGGGATGATGTTGTTGAAGCCTCTTGATATTAATGTAGAAGTTCCTTGCGCCACTTGTTGTTGAAGATAAAGAACTTGCGCCTCCAATTGTTGAGGAAGATGATGTTGCCGAGACCTTCAAACAAGAGAGAAAACAAGTGAATCAAAGGGAGACAACAAATCAAAACAACTTACTAGAGGGGGAATAGGGGATTTGATCTCAAGTGTTGAAGTCCTTTGAAAGTGAGATGCGCCATGATGATGGAGTTGGAAAGTGTTGCACCATTGGTTGATGAAGAGGATGTAGATGCATCAAGAGATGTTGTAGGGTATTGGGAAGGTTGCGCCACCAAGGTTGAAGAAGATGTTCTTGCGCCAAGTTGATGGAGAGATGATATGCACCACTTGAAGGTTGAGAGTGATGCTCTTTGCACAAATGGATGGTGAGAGCTTTGATAGAAGGGTTAGCGAAGGGAACCGTGGCCCTTGGGAGAAGAAGTGAAGATTGTGACACAAGCACCTCAGATGAGAAGAAGGGGGAGAGGGGCGACACAAGCACCCAAAGTTGCTAGGCAACTACTCGACAATTCCATATTCCAATCTTGCTACAAGTTCCATGCGATTACAAGGGTTTGTAGACATTTTCCTCAATGTTACAAAAGAGCAAATTAAGAAAGAAATTATAGTCTTCAATGCTTTGTCGAGGCAACGGCTCCTTTGATTGTGATTTGGCTTTAAAACTTCCCATATTTGAGTGTGAACGCCAATTTGCTTGCTTGCTTGTCAATGCTTGGTCGAATTCTTTTTGAAACATTCCCTTCTTTGGCTTGGACGAATATAGAATTCTCTTGGTGGCTTTGGGTGCACGCTTCCTTACTTGGGCGCCAAGAAAGGTGACAATACTTCCTTCTTTGGCCATGGATGATTTTCTCTTGATATGTGATCGGCTTGAATGTTGTGCTTGGACGAATTTCTTTTGAATTCTTCCCTTAAGTGGCTTCATGAGGTGGGCAAGGCTTCCATGCTTGTCTTGGGCGAATTTGGAGAGGATTGATAGAATGGTTGGCTTGTTTCCTTCCATGGTGTGAACAAAAATCCCATTAATTGCCTTCCTTGATTTTAGGGATTGGGATCTTGATTTTTCTTCTTTCATGGGCGCATATTACTTGAGGTGGCTGAAATAATCCATGATTGATGAGGCATACGAATTTGGAAAGGTGAGATGAACTCCTTTCATCTCAAGTCTTCACTTTGAGTGAGGCTTTGAAGTGACCTTCCATATTTGGAGCTAGCTTTGTTGAGTGAGCTTTGAGCAAGCCTTGAGCTTGTCCACATGACTTGTAAATGCTTATTACACTACTCCTACTAGGATGAAACATTATGACATGCACTAATTCTAGTATGATGCAACATAATTTCCATAAAAGAAAAAAAATACAAAACCTACCATATGTAGCTACATGATGCATGCAATGCAAGGGTGCCTTAGGGTACCCATAAACTAGGGTAGGCTTAAGCTCCACTTATATTTGCGAGGGTCATGGTCTCTACCCCCATCATATACACCAACAAGTTCATGGTCGCGTACCTAGATGATATCGTTATCTATTCCTCAAGTGTTGAGGAGCACCTGGGCCATTTGAAACAGGTGTTACAGACTTTGAGGGATAACCAACTTTATTTAAAGTTGGAGAAATGCTCATTTGTGACAAATGAGATAACATTTCTTGGACACATGGTGGGCCACGGACAAGTGTGCATGGATCAGGCGAAGATCCAAGCCATTGCAGAATGGCGCGCTGATGGAGGGGGCAAACACAATACAATGGTGCATTCAAACAACGCTTTCAGAAAATATTTTTTTATATTTTGTAATAAAACTCGGGAGTACTCTAATGAAGTTGGAAAATATTTTTGATATTTTGTAATAAGAAAACCGAAACTATATTACTTTAAACTACTTGCAAGAAGGAAATGACTTGAAATAAATGCTCACCTTGGACCTCTTGAGAATAGAAGGGGTCACCTTCCCGTTCTTCACCGGTCCAATGGTTGATGGCAACGAAGTAGGGCCCTATGAGCTTACACACATGCAAACCAAACAAGCCCACACAGGCATGGGTGAGTTTTAAAATTAAGCTAAGCGTCCAACAAAACTCAAGTGTCAAGAGGGGAGATAGTCTCCCAAGTTCTCTTGCTAAACAAGTTTTCAGACTATCTATTTTTAAGGGGGGGGGGTGTGGAAGAAGGGGAGATGTCTTGCGCCGAGAGGGCCTCCAAACCTTGCACCTACCTACAACAAACAATCCAAATCAGTGTAGGAAGATGCTCTTGAAGAAAGAAAAAAACATCACAAAGAGTTAGAGAACTTAGCTTGATTGATGTTTTCCTTCAATTATTGTTCTCGGCTTCAAGCTTGCATCCACGCCTTTGAGATGGAGAGAGTTTGCTTGCGCTTGGTGAGCTTTTGAGGGTGAAGGAAGGTTAAGACTCGACTAGACAAGGAGAAGAGTTGAAGGGGAAAAGGGCTCGGCCCTTTTAGAAAAGAGGGAGATAGAATGATCTTGGCGACACAAGCAGCATTGCAAACACCATTTTGTTTTCACTAGGCAACTAATCGACAATATGAGAAGAGGTTACAACTTATAGGCAAGTTAAGTTAAGGGCAAGGGTGACATTTTACACTTGGCGCAAATACAAGAATAAGGAAGAGAATTAATACTCCAATAAAGTCCTTCCTTCTTGAAGATTGAATTTGAATTTTTAATTCCATCTTTCGGTTTGCTCTTTGATGTGGCCGAATTCTTCTTGGGCTCTTTTCTTGTTTGCTTGGATGAGATGGCGTCTTCATGCATTAAATCCATTTGAATTTGAAAATCATTCCTTCAAGAGCATTGGTGGCTAGGAGATTTCCAAAGATGGTTCCACAAATTGGGGATCTAGATGGGAGTCCCTTGATTTGTGGATCTTGATTGATCCTTGAAGATTAGGCGCATTGAAGGCTCCTCAATTGGCAAGTTGTGGGCTGGTAATCTCTTGCAATCGAATTCCTCTTAATTGTTGGCCGAATCCTTCTTCATAGTGGCTTTGAATTTTGAATCCCTTCCTTTCATGGCTTCCCTAAATCGTGGATCTTGATTGGGACATTGATGGCTTGGCGTAATTGGAAGGATCTTGGGCTGAATTTGATTCCTCCACTTTATCTTTGGCGCCTAGGCTTGATTTGGAATGGTGGAGTTGCATTGATTGTAAGCATCTTCAAGTTGAGGTCTTTAGTTGAAGTAGTTGAAGTGCTTCCTTCCATAATTGGAACTCCACTTGATAAGTGGCTTGACTTGAGCTCCTTAGGGTTTATTTGAGCTAACCTTAACCTGCCATGCTAATTGCAAATGCAAATATACTATCCTAGCATGCAATGCATAATCTAAAGAGAACTTCATGGATACTAGAAGTAAAATTTATTCAACCAAAGCAAAGTGCAAATATGGAAAGTGCAAAAAGGAAATATGCAAGTAAAGGAAAATGCAACCAAATGGCCTAGGATGGGAAGCCATTTTGGGAGGGCTTCCTCCTAGTCTTATGTGACTTATGAGGGGTAGGGGCTGGTCCTCCATCACGCGCCCCCTCAAACCAGACCGAGTTACGGAGTTTCCTCATTGTGGTGAACTTCTATCGCAAGTTCATCACCGGCTGTTCAAGAATAGCCGCACCCCTCAGTAATCTGCTGAAAAAGAACTCGAAATGGGAGTGGCATGATCGGTGTCAGTCGGCCTTCCAGGAGTTGAAGGACCGCATTGCCTCTGAATCGATCCTGAAATTACCCGACTTCAGTTTGCCTTTCGAGGTTCACACCGATGCTTTGGACCAAGCTATTGGTGGTGTCTTAATGCAGGATGGACATCCTGTAGCTTTCAAGAGTCAAAAGCTAAATGAGACTGAGTAGCGATATTCGGCTCACGAGAAGGAAATGGTAGTAGTGGTACATTGCCTCCGGACCTGGAGAGTCTACCTTCTCGGGTGTGCCTTTGTGGTGAAGACTGACAATGTGGCGAATACCTATTTCACCACGCAAAAGAAATTGTCGGCAAAGCAGGCACGTTGGCAGGAATTCTTAGCTGAATTCCAGTTCTAGTGGGAACACAAATCGGGTAAGGCCAATGTTGTACCTGACGCACTTAATAGACTTAACGCTCTTGTGTGCTGCACCCTATCCAGAGTGGAAGGGGATCTGCTAGACAGAATCAAGGCAGCCTCCGCTTCTGATGGGAAGTATCAAAAGCTAGTTCAGCAGATTAGGTCAGGCACGATCTGACGTTACTATCTAGGTCTAGATAACATTGTTATGGCTAGAGGCGGTAGGCCAGTAGTCCCATCGACGGGCGGACTGTGCCGGGAGCTACTGAGGGAGCTCCATGATACATCTTGGGCTGGGCATCCAGGGCAACGCAGATACTGAGGGAGCTCCATGTTAGCACGATCGTGCTATTGGCCCAATATGCGCGCAGACATTGAGATGTATGTCCGCACTTGTCTTGTTTGCCAGCAAGACAAGATCGATCGGAGACTAGAGGCAGGGTTATTACAACTGTTGCCTGTTCCCGAGACGTCCTGGACAAGTGTGTCCATGGACTTTATTGGTGGGTTCCCAAAGGTTGACAGGAAGAGCTCAGTGCTAGTGGTGGTTGATAGGTTCTCCAAGTATGGAGTCTTTATCCCAGCCCCTGAGCCCTGTACAGCAAGAGTTGCTGCAGAGTTATTCTTCTAAAATGTGGTGAAGCATTTTGGCATCCCAGTGGATATCGTGAGCGATAGGGATGCCCGTTTTACTGGACGCTTTTGGACAACCTTATTCAACAAGTTGGGGTCCATGTTAAACTTCTCCACAGCCAATCATCCTCAGACGGATGGGCAAACCGAGCGGGTGAATGCTCTTGTGGAAGATTATCTCCATCACTTTGTGATCGCCAGTCAAAAGGAATGGGTGAAGTGGATGGATGTGGCACAGTATGCCTATAACTTGCAGAAGTCATCCGCCACTGGCCACATCCCTTTTGAGCTTGTGTTAGGAAGACAGCCCCTAACGCCCATTGACGTGGTGCAAAGGGATTCCGAGGGGAAGTGCCCTGCAGCTCAACGGGAAGCTCGGGAACGAATCGACTCACTTCGAGAGGCTAGAAATAGCTTGGAGTTGGCTGCGCAATGGATTCAAAGGTATGCCAATCGCCGACGTCGGGACGAAGAATTCGCGGTGGGCGACTTAGTTCTTCTCCGACTCACCCTGCAGATCTGGAGGAAGATCTCAGTGAAAGAGGCCCATCGAGGTCTAATCCATAGATACGATGGTCCGTTTGAGATACTGAGTCGAGTGGGCTCAGTAGCATACTGCTTGAAACTCCCTGAAAGAATGCAAATGCACCCTACATTCCATGTGGGCTTCTTGAGGAAGTTTCACTAGGATCTGGAGGATCCTTCTCGGTCAAAATCTTACCGAGCCCCACCGACGGTTAGGACGGAGTTCCACTAGAGGATCGACAGTATTCTAGATCACCGAGTTTTAGGGCAAAGTAAGAGGAACCGACGTACGGAGTTTCTCATCCAACGGGATGGTTCCCCCATAGAGGAAGCAACCTGGCATAAGGCTTTCGAACTATGACAGTTCGAGGGTGAGCTAAGGAGCTACCTCGAGTCGCTGAGGGCGGTGACCACCTCAGGCAGGGGAGGATGTTAGGCCCAGAATTAAGGCCCAAATTGGACCAGTCAACAAGTGGGTTGACTTAGTCAAAATCAGGCAACAGCCCTTTTGCTCATACCCGATTTAGGGCTGTATGGTTTGGGCGACGACGGCGTGGCTTCGAAGTGGACGGCGGCGTCCGTTTGTCTTTGAGCTCCGCGGCGGCCAGCGACAGGTGGCTGGGTTCCGGCGGCGGGCTCGACGCATGGAGCACGCGGAGAGGGTCGAGATCCGGGAGATCTCGCGTGCGTCTGAATCGAGTGGCGGGCGGCTCGGCTTTGGCAACGTGCAAGTTCAGCAAAGGGAACGAGGTCGGTGGTGACCTCGAGCGGCG
The DNA here is from genome assembly GCA_027563935.2 of Costus lasius. NCBI lineage: Eukaryota > Viridiplantae > Streptophyta > Magnoliopsida > Zingiberales > Costaceae > Costus > Costus lasius. The sequence continues at coordinate 103,607,526 of CM050450.1, read as the reverse complement.
TGGCGATGACGCGTGGAGTCTAGACGGTGGTCGAGGGCTTCGCGTGACGTGGGCGTGGCAGACGATGGCTCGAGCGGTGAACCGTCATCCTCGGGAGTAAACATGCGTGCTGTGCGAGGGATTCGTCCAGAGGATCGACGGCCGCATGGTAAGACGTGGCTGGTGACGTCGATGTTTCCCGAGTATGCATACGAGCAGGCGTCAATGGGCGACGCAGGGGTGGCGGCCGTGTGGCAAATTGCATCTGGCGAAAGGGGCGGTGGTGGTCGACGCAGCTGCCAACCTGACTCCATGTCTGACCCACTCACCCGCATAGATCCATAGGGTGGATAGGGATTCATCCACCTGGTGTCCAGCCTGGCAGCGGGAGACGAAGCGACGCCATATAGGCGACGCTCGTGAGGGCTTGGGACATTCACGCTCTCTCGGCTTCCCTGCTCCCGGATGACTCTGCTCTCGGCGATTCTGACTGCTCTCATTTCCTTCCCTTCCCCTCTCGGTCCGGCATTCGGCGGCGAACTCTGGCCAACCTTTCGGCGTCCAGTGGGTGGTTGCGAGGTGGTGCGACATCGAAGGTGCTCCAGTTATGGCTTCTTCCTCTTCGGATTGGTGTGGTTGTGACGGAGCCAACGACTTGACTTCGGTGAGGTATTCTCTCCCTCGTTCAGTTATGTTGGCTTGCTCGTGCCTTTCCATCACTTCTTTGTTCCTGTCGACGCCCCGGAGTAAAGCTCTTCGTCGACGTTGGTTCGACGCGCTTCTTCGTCGTTCCCCTGTTTTCGTCCGTTGAGTTCTTGGTTCGGGTTTTCGTCAGCGCATGTCTTCTGGCGCTCTTCTTCTTTCTGTTCTGTCATCCACCTATGCGTGGACTCGTCCGGTTGTTTGTTGCTTTCCACCTACGTGTGGACGTGCTCGGTTCTGTTCGGCTGCCTGCGTGTAGCTTCCTTTGTCCTCTTGCGAGGGGACATCTTTGGTTTTTTTGGGGTGTATTCGGCTACCTGCGCGTAGTCCTCTTTGCTCTCGTCGTTCTCTGCGTTACCTGCGTGTAGCGTGTTTTCTGGTCATCCGCTTCCGGCTTTCTTCGGTTCTGGTGGTGAGGCTGAGGTGAAGCTGTTTCTTCTGCCAGTCACACTCGCTGTTCAGTTTCTGCTGCCTCGTCTGCTCTTTGCTTCCGTTCCTCTATATTGTTTTGTCCCCTGCGTGGGAAAATTTGGTGTAGGGAGTCGTGCGAGACTCGTTTCGTAGGCATCAGGCGGTTAGATTTCATAAAAATTTTATTACATTAATTGTGGGCGTGACACTTAGCATCTAGGTTCTCATGGGAATGATATTAGTAAATTACTTTTATTTGTCATGCAATTGTGGCAAATCACCAGCCCGCATGCTAGTCTTATTTATACCAAAATTGTCCCTTATCCACTTAGGTAACTTGACTAGGGACTAAGTTATGAGATTAGATAAACCCAATCTTTAGGGACATTATTATACTATTTTGCACATCAATGAAAAAGTAATAATCAATATATTAATAATAATGCTTTTATTATATAAATGAATATGGTACAAATTAAAAAAAACTAGTAGTCTTTAGAGCATATGCACTAACAGGAACAAGGTAAGAATTGTTATTCACACTACAAAATATGGTGAAGCGCTATCCACACTACAAAATATGATACTTCACCCAGACCCAAATATAGAAATGGCTATTACAACAATTGGAGAAGGTTAGATGTTCAGAGAAGGAGAAATAACATTTGAAGATCCTGTTACTTTGGATTTATGCTATAAGATTGATCCAAGTGAGTAATGTGATTTATATTATAATTGCAACTATTTACAAGACATTATGAGCCAAATTATCTTATTATAATATATTTAGAATATGCTACTGAATAGTGGTTACAATTTGGAGTTAAAGGAAAACTTACAAAATATAGCAATTCACATCATCTCATAGGGCTTGTTTACTTGGGGGGAAGTTAGAAGAAAAGAAGAGAAAGTAGGAAGGAAACGAGTATAAACTTGTTTACTTGGGCGGATAGATAGTTTAGGAGGGAAAGTAAGAGGAAAAATTAGGCATTAATCCCTCCATTTATTTTCCACCCGAATTAAGCGTAAAGCTGAAACTATGCCTTAACTTTACTAATTTCACACCTCTATTTTCACCACACCGTTGCTTATCCTTGCTCACTATGAGCTTTCCTCGACTACTCGTCCTTGTCGTTGCTGCTCGAGCTCGCCGCCACTGCTCGTTCTTGTCACTGCTACTTGTCCTCGCCACTGTTGCTCATATTTAATATTTTATATTTAATAATTCTATGATATTTATAATATATATATAATATGAGTAAAAAAAATAAAAATTAGGGTGTATATATCAATCCTTCAAACTTTCTTTCTTTCTAAGCCATGTTTACTTGGATGGATGGACAGTACAAAGGAAAGGAAAGAATGAAAGAAAGGAAAAATAGATGGATGAAATGTGTTATAGATTTTCCTTCCTTGTGTTTACTTGGATGGAAAGAAAGTTTAAAGGATTGATATATACACCCCAATTTTTATTTTTTTATTCATATTATATATATATAAATATATAATATCATAAAAATATTAAATGTTAAATATATACGAGCAACGACGGCAAGGGCAAGCAGCAGCTACATGAACGAGCAATGGCGACGAGCTCGAGCAGCGACGACAAGGATGAGTAGTCGAGAAAAACTCATATTGAGTGAGAATAAGTAACGGTGCGGTGAAAAGTTAGGTGTGAAGTTAGTAAAGTTAAGTCATAGTTTCAGCTTTCCGTCTGATTTGGGTGGAAAGCAAATGGAGGGATTAATGACTAACTTTCCCTCTTACTTTCCCTTATAAACTATCCATCCGCCTAAGTAAACAAGCCTATACTCCTTTCCTTCCTACTTTCTTTTCTTTCCTTCTAACTTTCCCCCCAAGTAAACAAGGAGTGAACACAAGGAAGGAAAACCTATAACACATTTTATCCATCTAGTTTTCCTTTCTTTCCTTTACACTTTCCAACCGTCCAAGTAAACATAGTGATAATGTGTCATCAAGTGTTTACGAATGTAATTAGTTAACCCTCTCTTTTATTCATACAAAGGTGCAGAATAGACTATCATATTGCCAACTCAAGAAATAGTATATGTATACTATATTATGTGACTTTGACTTAGGATTCTACAAGAGAAAAAAGATTGAGAATCAAATGTTGTATTAGATCCTTTTGATAAAGAATTTGTTCAAGATGATCTTGGCCCAATGATGGATTGGTGGTCAGCTATAGAAGAATAAAATACAACTATGGATCAATTGATCCACCTTGCCCTTCTCAATATATTGTTGAACTCATTAAGAGAAATAGGTGGTGAAATTAGCTAAGGGACTTAAACACAATCACAAAGAGATGATGACATGAATGATTGATTTGAATGAGATATATTGCTATCATTGAGCCTAATCCAACCATCACACTTATAACAAGGAATGAAGAGAAAGAGTTTAGTAACTAAAAAGGGAAAAGCTCTAATGGAACCATTTTTTACAATTGATAAGAAAGAACATAAAGAGTCTAAAGAAAGATCTTCTCCTTCGAACACACCTCTATGTCAGGAGGTATGAAACAACTCAAGTGATAAAGAGAGTAGTGCAAGTACAGATGATGGGGGTGCTAGTGATGGTGGTCATATAGAGACATATGTGCCTATTACACAACAACTATGAACTAGTGAACAAAACTACACACATGCCACACTAGATCAAGACCATGGCATTCACTTAAGTAGACCTACAAGCAACACAACACTACAATATAAGAGGAGAGACAAGGGTTCAATTCCAACAAAGCATAGAACCCAAATTTTAGGAGACTATGAAGAAATAAGATCCACCCTACCATTAGAGTAAACGAGTTATTTATTGTGGTCGCAATTGACTTATGAAGGATATGATTTGGAAGGGGCTTATATGTATTCATATTCTGTTCTAATTTCTGTGTCAATCTTAGTCTCAATTGTGACATTATCTACCATATAAAAGATAGTGACCCATGCAAATTTAATTAGTATGTAGACTTCAACATACCAATACCGCATGTCTTAGAATAATTTCCAAATGTAAACATTACAAAACAATGGGATAGACTTAGTCTACTCCACATGAAACCACTATACTTCGTCAACTCCGTATCTCTTTATACTTAGTCTACTCCACATGAAACCACTAAGACTTAACACCTTTAATATAATTTTACAAAAAGAAGCTCATGTATATGCTTTGAAACTAGGTCTACTGTAATTGGCACATGTCTCCTCCTAGGACATGCATGTTGGTACATGTTATGACTATGGTGATTTTCTTTGTCATTATACTTTTGACGTCTATTTTTCATAAGAATGTCATCTATAATTTGATTCACAACCTTGTTATTGCTATAATAATCTCTTTATCACTATTAAATTATAGAATTTGCAATATTAGTTGTAACAATATAATCTAATAATAATGTCACAAATAATTAACATCAACCACCACATCACAGTCATATAAGTCATAAAAACGTTATAAGTCAACATAACCTAATTAGTGATAATGTTACCATATTGTTTAATCACTTTATTCTTGGTATCATGATTGAACACAAATAATAAAACTTGTCATATTTAAATAGTTTAATTATTATATTCTTGAAGTCTATGTAGATTCATTTAAAATTGCAATTAATATCTTATATCATCCATTTCAGTCTCACATGATCAAGAGGCCCAATATATAATTTCTATTATATAGGAAAAAAATTTTATCTTAATCATGCATATTCCCCTACATGATTCATAGTGTACCTGATTTATATCTTTTTATGGTCAACCTAATTACAAATGATGTTTAACAATATCAAAGCATACAATCCATGTTGACATCAAGCCAATACACTGCTTTCAAAATGAGAGTGCTTATGATACTCCTATAATAATCCATGTAGCATTCTTATGGCATGCCAATTCAACATAGTAGTTCTTCACTATGTACCCATGTATTGGTTTGATAAATCATGACACATGACAACTCTCTATCATCGATCACTATACATACTAACCTCAATGTATTATTACCTTAATTTATAGTAATATGAATGTGAAAATAATAGTAGGGATATTATCATAATTGTTTTGTTTTACGTAGATATCAAACAACTATAATACTTGAAATGCCTTCCATAAAATATGAATGTGAATATAATAGTAGATGCTTTTTGGAATTAGGTGAATTTTCTATGTATGATACTTAAGTCTACGTTATTGGATCTACTATAATGAACTATATTTTAATATAGGGTATCTAAGCAAGACGAGAATATGTCCATGCATATGATATCACATCATACATATCCTTGATAGATGGTGAAATGGAGTGGGACTAAGCATCTATGTGTAGTTGGGATGCTAGTTTGATTTACTTAGGCTAGATTGTAATTGCTATGATGGATCTCCATGGTATGACCAAACATTATGATAGTTATCCAAGATACCACAATTAGGGTACTTTCTATTACTTTCTCCATCTATAACTATCTTATGCATGTATGTTGTGCTTGGTGTAGGAATAACATATTCTTTTCAAATCCTCATATAGTTTTGGTTGATCTAAGAAATATCTCAAGACAACATGAGTTATATGTTGGTGTATATGCCTTGAGACCTAGTATTGGTCCATCTTTGTACTACTTGACTCTGATATTTATATATCATTCTAGCATTATCATTATCATTGTTTGTTTACATCTGCGATTGAGTACTTACATGATAATGTCCTTGGAGACAGATTGGATCTGTGCTCAAATAGTTGTCCCCAGTCAATGTACCTTAGTGGATATGAGACAGCTATGGTACATGAGAAACTGGTATATGGGCTGGTTAGGCACAATGTGCTAACGCAGACATATGGGTATATTAGTAGTAGATATACTGGATTGACCCGCTGTGAGGCTATGACTTGATGTCATGAGTTATCCTCACAAGTGACAGGAGATGCATTGATCCCTTGACTTGAGGTCATTGACTATTCTATATGGTTAGGGACATGCTTTGCTGCAACCTAACACCTCGCTGTGGTTGGGAGGTAATAACGGTTGTCATTGAGTATGTCACGACCCATATGAGAAGGTCAATGGACAAACAGAGGATTTGTCCCTTCCTGATGGAAGCTTGATATCCACAGGGCCCCCTTATGGTTCTATGACTGAAAGTGTATGGCCATACCCAGGTGAGAACCTGATTAAGTCATGACCATGTGATTGGGTGAAAACAAGTGGTGACACACTTGTCCAATTAGATATCAATTTGGCAAAGAGAGTGTAATGCATCTGTACCTAGTTACGATGATGGGGATATCGATGTCGCTATCCATTCCGATGACTTGGGTAGTAGCAATGCACTGCTAGGTGCCACTAACTGCTTATGGTGACCTTAGGTCAGCACTGCCAACATTAGAGGTACCTACAGGGTCGCACACCTTGATACCCGAGTTCTCATATTAATCGGGAAGCCTTATGATTGAGTTATTGGATAACTCAGATCTTTTTGGTAGATTTCATCAGCGCTAATGGGCTTGATGAGATGGAAGCGAGTTATTGGAGCCAAACTTTATTTTTGGTAGGTTGACCCAAATTTGACCATGGTTGGTCACATTTGAGTTGCATTGGATTTGATCCAATAGCTTAATCAACTCATGTAATGAAGTTTGGGCTAGCTCATTACCCAATGAGGCCCAATAACAAGTTGTCATGAAGAGATAATGAGCTAAAAGGGTATAATGGGGAGAAGCCCAACCCCATTGGCGCCTAAGGGCATAATGGGGTTTGGGTGGTGCAATTTGCTTCATTAGGAAGCTTTAGGTGCCTTGCCCTTCTTCCTTGGATGGAAAGCTTGCTTCTAAGGCAATGCTTGGGGTGCATATGGCTTGTAGGACTTATATGGAAAGTCTTGAGCGCATATAGAAGAGGGTTATGGGTTTATGGAAAGAACTTGGAGTCTTTCATTGCTCTAAACCCTAGTCGCTCACCTCCCTTTACCCTAGCCACCTTGATGTAGGGGGAAAGCGTGTGATAAATGCTACTAATTTAAAATTCAATTATTTATTTTTGGGATTTTTCACAAAAGTCAAAATTTAGAAATCAGTCATAATTCAGTGCTACAGAAAGATATTATTTAAGAAAAGTAGCTATGTCTTGTAGGAAAATCCATGCATCAAAAATTCGAACTAATTAAACAAGCATGTAGAACAAAGCTAGTTCTTTTGAATGGCATAAATAATAGACGGTGAAGATCTATCAGCAATTTATAATATGTGCAAGAAGTGAGCTAATTAGAATATTCGATCAAATAGTTGAAGGATTTGTATCATTCTTCAAAAGTTGGCAGGTCTCCTATGTTGATCTAATGAGTTTGGAATCAGCTCGACTAGTCCAAGTGATAGAACAGGATGTGTTCTTTCTAATCGTGCCAAAGTTCTGGACTTTTGCTCCACCGAATGCTTAAGGTACCTGCAACAAATAGCATAATCAGATTAATATTGGACCAAAGAGAAAACTTGAAGCAGGAAACAGAGTTATGGAAATGGGCAAGCAATGCTTGCGCCGATCAGTGATGCGAGAGCTGGGGTTCGTCGGCGACTCTGATACAGCAGGTGGTGGAGAAGGTGATGGTCTCGTCGGAGCACTGACGGCTGGTTGTGGGGCGAGGCGAGGATGGCAATACTGGCGGAGGCGGAGACGCGCTGTTCAGCAGAACAGGGGAGTAGTGATTTGAGCAGGGGTCGGCGGCGGTCGTCCAGTGATGCACCAAATCTGAACCTGCTATGATTGGAGGTACATGTGATGGAGGAGAAGGCGTGGCCAGAGTTTGAGGTCGAGTGGTGGGCTGTCGGAGGAGAACGACGTCGAGAGGCGGGATTAGGTCGCGTGTAGGGCGGAAACAGGGGATCAAAGTTGGTGTTTCGATTCCGACGATCGGTGAGGTGGATGGCTAGATGCTGGCGGCTGAAGCTTCTTTAGGGGAAGGAGGAGTGGTGACCGAAGTCTCGTGGAAATCCGGATAGTGGATCGTCGGCGGCGAGGGCTCAAAGTTTTGAAAATCTGGAACAAGTTGTAGGCGAATAGAGGTGTATTAGAGGGAGAGAAGGAGAATAGAGAAGGGAAGAGGGAGGGGCTCAGCCCTAGAAGGAGGAGAGGGGAAGGATAGGCGACACAAGCGCCTCAGAGGAGAAGAAGATAGGAGACATCCGATTGAGGACAAAAAACCATTTCCAATCAACAAATTCTGTCTCCGTTACAAAGATGCGAGCGATACATATATGAAGAAGCTTGGGAGTGACGTTGCAAGTGAACGTTGTCGTTTCCATCTTGAGCAGCAGAGATCCGTTGGAGATTTTCTTTGTAGTGTAGACGTTGAAGATTAAGATAAAGTGGAGACGTTGAGGGTTCCTTATTTGTAGCGATGAAGATGCGCTTGGCTGGCGCTTGATGGAATATGCAATTGGCTGGCTGAGAATAATCGCAAGGTGGCCTTGACGTTTCCTTATCTTCACATGAACGTTAGCTTCATAAGATCCCTTGATTGGCTTGATTTGAAGTGATTGGCCGATTTGTATAATTTGTTGAGTAGGCGTCATCTTCTTCTTTGGTAATTGAGCTTGAAGTTTCTTGAGCATCTCTTAAGGAGGTTGAAGTAGTTCTTCCCATTATTTTGAGCTAGCTTTATGAGTGTGCATGCTAGCTTATTCGTGAAGCCTCCATGTCTTTGGCTAGGGTACTTGTAGACTCCATTTGTATCTTCGTGGCCTGTGGTTCCTGCCCCCATCAATTGACTCTTGATATGCAGCTTGGACCGTGGACAAGGAACAACAAGATTGAATACTATGATGCTAACAACATTATGAAGCTTCGGTTCCTGGAGAAACAATTGACTCTTGCCTCTCCAAAACTTCTCCACCTACACAAGAACAATTCTTCGAGGAAGAATTTTTTTCACCCGGGGAGAAATGATGGGGGCAGAGACCACAAGCCACGAAGATACAAGTGGAGCCTAAGGTAACCGTAGGCGAAGGCTCGGAGTCTCGCGAATAAGCTAGCAAGCTCACTCCTAAAGCTAGCTCAATAAATGGGATAATAACTACCTCAAGCATTTTTCACTTACCAAAGAATAAGTTGTCATTCCACATTCGTGACAAGTAACCACGCCAAGCAATGAAGGAATGAAGCCATGCGATAGTGTACAGCTTCAAATCAGCCAATCAAGGACCTCATCCAACAATCATCCTCATGCCAACGTTCATCAAGGACGAAATCTTCTCCAGCCAAATATCGATCTCGTGATGCGCCAACCAACCTTCAGCGCCAGCCAATGTTCATCTTCACCAAATAAGGGAAACTCAACATCACCATGCGTTACACAAAGAAGGACCCTTGCAACGTTCACATGCAGGCAACAAAGGAAATATCAACATCTCCTTCGCTCAGCCAACAAGGAAGCTGCAACTTCTCTTTCGTCTGCAACTTCTCTTGAACATCTCGCCTGCAAATCTCCCTATATGTATTCTCGCATGCACTTTGTAACAGACAGATTTTGATAATTGAATGGAAATGGTTTTTCATCCTCAATCGGATGTCTCCTTTCTTCTACTCTTCTGAGGTGCTTGTGTCACCTACCTTTCCTCTCTCCTCCTTCTAGGGCCAAGCCCCTCCCTCTTCCCTTCTTCTCTACAAGCTTCTTCCTCCCGAAACCAAGTCAAACAACCACGTGTTCCCAGTTTCCAGAATTTCCAGAAACTTGTCACCTCGCCACCGACCATCCACTGGCCAGATCTCCACGAGACTTTGGCCATCGCTTATCCTTCCTCCGACGAACCTCCACCCACGAGACTTTGCCGAAATCGAAACCCCAATGACATCCCCTGTTCTCGCCCAGTTTGCGCCCTAGATCTGCCTTCCGACGTCATCCTCCTCCGACCGGCCACCGCCCGTCTCCAAACTCTAGCCATCTCTTCGCCATCACCATAAGTACCTCCAGTCGTAACAGGTCCGGCGATCGTGCACCACCAGACGACCGCCGACCAACACTGCTCCGGATGCGCCACCTCCCCTGTTCCAGATCTATTTTAGTTTCCTGTTTCAGCTTTTCTGCATTGCTAATCTGATTAAGCTATTCTTGTAGGGGTTTTAAGAATTTGACGCAACAACAATCTTGACATCCGGCACAGATATAAAGTATTTAATCCTTTGGTAGAGCACAAATTTCTAAACTCGGCACGGTCAAGAAGAATGCATCTTTTTCTCCCTCACGGAACAAATGGTTTCATTCTTGATGCAACGAGTGATCCTAGAAGGCATTGCAAGAATTGCTATCTGATAATTTTCTGCACTTCTTTTTATTGAATAATCTGATTAGCTATTATTGTTGCAAGCATTATAAATAGTTGACAGCTCTTCACCATCTATTTTTTATGTCATTCAAAAGAACTAGTTTTGTTCTAGAACTTGGTTTAATTGATTCAAATTTTGGATCACTGGATCCTCCTGAAACATATAGTTACTTTTCTTAAATGATATTTTCTGTAACACTGAAATCTGATTGCCGTTCTCTGGCTGTATTTGAATTTTGATTTTTTTAAAAAAATTGAAAAAAATAGATAATTGAGTTTTGCATCAATAGTTTTACTCCATGCTTCCCCCCTACATCACACCTCCCTCTTTGTGAGTTGCGACCATACCCTTTGTCTTGCCACCCCTCTTGCTTCTACATATTAGGAGACATGTGAGAGCAAAACGAATTGAATCCAATTCGCGTGAACCACCAAAGGGCAAGAGCAATTGGCGCATCCTCTTCCTTAAGGCCCGCAAGCTTCCTCTTTGCTTCCTCCTCTTGGCGCAACAAGTTGGAAGGCTTGGCGGCATCTTCTTCCTCTCCTTCTTCCATTGGCGCATCTTCCTTTGAAGGTAGTGCAAGCATAGAAGAAGGTGAACAAAGGCTTGGATCTTCTTCCCGAGGCTAGCACCGGGCGTGGAAGAAGAAGACTCGAGGTATCTGTGTGTGTGAGACTACAGAGGGCACAGACTTAGATGCCTACCTCGACATCAACCTTCACACTTACTCTAGGTACTTACTATCTCATCATGTTGACCCCCTCGCAAGATGATCTTCATTGGGTTTTTGGGACTGGCCTATTTCGAGGATATTATTTTGCTATGCAATTGTAATGTCTGATGAAAAAAATGTAAAATATTCCCGGGGTTTCCTAATAGTGGTATCAGAGCGACTTGCGAGCCTCGAACGATGTTTCTATGCTTTTCTCTATGCTGACATGCCATATTTCAATTTTCGTAAATTGCAAATGCATATGGCGCATGTTTTTCTAAGTAAGGAAAATTGTAGGTCTTTGCTTCCTATCTTCTATTCAATTTCTTTTAGATTGTTGAATGATTATTTTTCTTGATTGATTTAAGATCAAAGGCGCACATAGTTTTGTCAAGTAGGATGAGCATTGTGTCTTCGGACTGGCCGGGTCTCTTGATCTGACAAAATTGCTAGCTAATAGGATCTATAAAATCATCATGAAACATAATCTCAAATAATGAAAAGATCTGTGATAAGATGATGAGGAAGAAAGACATATTTTTATGAGAAACTAAAATTTCAGATTTTAGGTTTTTCATGAGCATATAGAATTGCATGTGTAAGTACCTTGTTTGTGCATGATGTTGTGCTCATTAGTCAAGCCCCTTTTGCATGCCTACGATATATCCTTGTGAGGCCTGTGTGCCGTTTTTCTTTTTGCTTCTGTTTTGTAATCATAAGAGGAAGATTAGGGGCGCATGCATGCAAACTTGGTGGCACATCAAACTCCTTGCATGGGGGCGCAAGATGCATTGGCCGAGCCCTAGGGCTTGAGAGCTATATATCTTGTGGCTTGCAAGGTGGTGGACCTTGCTTGGATGAAGACCCATAGCATTGGCTGAACCTAGGGGCATGCTTCTAGGGTTTCCCTAGAACTTCCTCTAGGGCTTGAGAGCAAAACCATGGTGTGGTGGACCTTGGAGCCAACCTTGAATACCAAGCTAGAGGTCAGCTAAGCTAGGTATAGTTTTAGGGGCTTGTGTCCTAGGTCAAGAGTTGAACCCCTTTTGGCAAGGGTTGGTTCAATGTCTTGAATGGGCTATGATCACACCATCCTTTTTACTGCTTTTATTATTTGCTAAAGCTAAAGCATGTCTGTGATGTTTTATCGTTATGTTATCACTATAGGATTACATGCCTATAATGTTAGACATAAGATAAAACTGAAATGATGAGACCTCAAAAATCCTCACTCAAAATATCAAGTCTAGTAGCCTTCTAACGTGTAGCCCTCATCAAGCAATCGATCAGTGGTGTTGTGCATTGTTTCCCACCCTCGTGGGACACATCCACTTATCTTTAGAAGGTGTGTGGTGATGATAATGGTTTCCCTAGTCCAGTTTTAACCTGGACGTGCCTTCTCAAGGAAACTCGTTGGCCCTGAGCATAACGGTTAGGAATGGACTTGACTAGATTTCCACATGTACTGGGCATATAATGGAACTCTGGAGGAATCGTTGAGAGGTTAGGGTTTCATGCTGTTTCCAGCCCTCGCTGGACATGAAATGCCTAGACTATCTCAAAAAGGGGAGTTGCCAAGTGCAATCGGCCGGCGTGCCCACCTTAAGAAGCATGGGTCACTTTGTGCATCTCATCCCACCCTCGTGGGATGCGAAGCCCCATGTGGAATAAGGATCCCATCTCACTAGGAAATCTCAGATTTTCCGATTAACTTTGTGGGTTGTCAATTCGATTAAAATAGTGGGAGCTATAATCATTTAAAACAAGTCTAGTTTAAATGATTTGAAGTAGTACTAATCTGTTGTTTCTTGGTTGTAGTAAAACAATGGCTATATACACTAGCGGATTAACACTGCGATCCCTTCTTGAGAAGAACAAGTTGGTTGGATCCAACTTAATGGATTGGTTTATGAACTTTAAATTGTGTTCAAGCTCAAGAGGAAGCTTTATGTCCTTGGGCAGCCTATTCCTGAGCCACTTCCATGCTCGGCCTCAGCGGCTGATAAGCATCCAGCAGATACTTTGGAGGTTGCTAATTTGATGCTAACCAACATGTCGCCTGAATTTTGAGGGCAATATGAATCTAAGAGTGCCCCTGAGATTATTTCTAATCTAAGGCAGCTCTTTGATGAATTGGTTGAGCTCAATCCTCCTAAAGTTGACATTCAGTGTGTTGAGCCAAAAGGTTTAACTGATGAACTGAAATTGAAGATGGAAAGGATCAAGAATAACAGGTGCTATTTATGTGGAGGGCCACCTCACATGTTGGAGGAGATGGTGCGACTTCAAAATGAGGAGAAGAAAGGCATGGCCTTAGCTTCTAGCTCAGGTATTTATGTTACTGAACTCAACCTTTCTACTTCTATGTCATGGGTATTGGATACCGCATGTGAAGCTCATATTTGTACAAATATGCAGGGGCTGAAGAAAAGTAGATAGGTGCGGCCTGGAGAGATTGATCGGGGCGCAAGTTGTTGCTGTTGCTATAGGAGTGTTGACTCTCTCCCTGCCTTCTGGACTTCAATTAGAACTAGATCATTGCTATTATGTGTTGGAGTATGCCCTTAAGGCTAATGTTTGAGGCCTTTGGGATTGTAATAGTATCATGTAATAAACTCTTATGTTTATAAAAGGCATGGTTATTATTCAGCTTGTTACCTTGTCTGCTGTAATAAGTGTACTTCTGAATAATGTCTCAAAGCTGTTCAGCTAGGCTGACAGGCTATAAGTCCTTAGTCGAGATATCTTGGAGAACATGAGACAGCCTTGATATGATAGAGACTAATATGAGTGCTAATCTTATAGGATGCTTCGAGCATGGAATAAGATGTAGACTCATGGGTACATTGGATGTACTGGACAGACCCTACTGGGATATTCCATTGCTTGTCACAATGTGAATGATCCTTGTAAGCAACAAGTGGCACATGTCCTCTGACTTGAGATCACTTGTGTTTCTAAATGAGGATTGTCATTGTCTTGAGCTAGTTCAATATCATTTGAGATATAATGATTATAGACTATCTTGGATGGTGAGCTTGAATCAGGTTAGGGCACTTGTGATAGATAAAGGATTGCCGTCTCCTTGTTTAAGGAGTGTGATGTTCTATAGGGCCACACTATATGAGATGATTGAGGAAGTGTATGGCCATACCCAGATGACTATGTTCATCTGATCTAATCATGCTCATCGTATTGGAGTTACAAGCTTGACATGCTTGTCCAATAAGAACATCCAGTGGCAAAGGACACATGTATGCCTTGTGAATTGAGTCACACTTGTGCTGTGTTTTGGGTGCAGTCTTGGAAGACTCTTTCCTTTATATCGGGAGACAGTGATGTGTTGCTAGATACCCCTCACTGATCGTGATAACGTAAGTTATCGTTACCGACATTTAAAGGAAACCCTCAGGGTCGCACAATTTGGTGATATGGCTTCCTTAAGTCAGATCGTGTGGACTGAATTGTTTTGGTTCAGTTTAAAGAGATTTAATCTCTGATTGTAAGTGAGATCTGGTCTGATCATGTTTGATTGATTAGAGCTTTAGATCGGTAAGCTTCGATCGAGAGAGATGATGCTAGATCGGTGCGATCAGAAGCGTCAGATGATGAAGGGTCAGATCTAGGACCTTGTGGTCTAATTTGGTCTAGACTTAATTCTGGGCTGATTTGGTTTCGAAATTGAACCAATGAAATTGAACCGGCTCATGGGTTGAGCGCTTGGTTCAAGAGGGAGAAGAGGTTGCGTTTGGTTCATGGAAACATGAACCATGAACGCCAACTCTTAATCGTTGCCATTTATGGAAAGTTCCATAAGCTAAACGCATATGCGTTCATGGCTTGATTACTCTCTAATGCTTTCGGTTTTGCTCTTTGGGCGTGGAGAAAACGGCTTGCTCTTGGTGAAGGCGTTGTTCTTGCGAAAAGAAGAAAGAGCTCTCGAAAAGAAGGCAGCCCTTTTCATCTAATCTCCTACACACGGTTGAAAGAGCTTGCCAATCTTGCTAGCACAAGACTTGCGCAAGGAGGAAGCTTTCATCCCTTGTGTGTGATTTCTTTGGAGAAGATCCCTTCGGTCTTTCTTCTTCCAAGCCGCACCATCTACATGGCTATGGTATGATCTTGTTCTTATCAATCTTTGATAGTTGAACAATTGGCATGCAAACGATTTTAAAACCCTTGCTTCCGCTTGCATCATTTTTCATTAGCGCCATGCTTAGGGTTTTTGCCCCCTTTATCTTTGGGGTTCCTTCAATTGGTATCAAAGCTTGGCTCTTTGCATGCTATTTTGTTTGCTAATGTGATCCATACTTGTTGCGCCTACTTTGTTTACATGTTGGATGCGCTTACCTTGGTTTGGTTTCATGAAAGTTGCGCTTGTATCATGGCTTCATGAAGGTTGCGCATGTATCATTTGATGACATGTAGTTTGCGCTCCCCCTTGAAGGGGACTCCCTGAAGTTTGCGCTCCCCCTTGAAGGGGACCCCCTTAGATCTAAGGGTTATCAAGCATGTTGTTTGTTTGTTTGCGCATGTACTAGATGTTTTTAAAAACAAACTTACATCTTGCGCGCATGATTAGATCTAAGGTGTCCCTACAATAAACCCTTAGATGGGTTGATGGGGTTGAAGTCACCACTAGGTTAGATCCAAGTCTGATCAGACCATCTGACAGCTCAGATGGGTTGACCCAATAGCACCTATGCGCAAGCACAAGGTGGCTATAGGTTGACTGCATCTAGGGCGTGTAGCGAGGTCTGGTTGAGACAACTACTGAACGCACTTGAGTTAGGCCCGGGGTCACACCCGCTTGCCAAAACTCATGGGGTGGTTCAGCCCTTGGGGCATGCATGGTTGACCATTAGGTCAACTCGGGTCAGTTAGGACTCGGTGCATGCAAGGGCAAAGGATCTAGCTAGATGGATGAGTGGATCCCCATCAATGGACCATTGTAAGGTTATAGGGATCATAAGGAAATTAAAATTGATGCCATGGGGTTTTTCAAAACTTTAATTTCAAAATGATTGGATCACATGTTGATTGAACCATTTGCTTGTTTATTTAGTCTTATGTGGGTTGCCCTATTGTGTGCTGTGCTGGGGCCTGCGTGCCTGGATTTAAAATTGTAAATTAATTTGTGATCTGCGAATCACATTGTACTTAATTTATAATATGTAGTTGACCTGCGAGTCAACCTTGTCTAGATAGATCAAATGTATTTGATTAGACAAGAGCAAAGGCACACATCCCAAAGGGGCATTCAGCTGGTAACGCACCTGAGGTGCTCTTGGCGCTAGGGCCCTAGGTTGGACCAGATGAGATGCCAAGGAGCTCAAGTGAAGACTTAAGTAAATTAAGGTCTTACTAGGGTTCATGGGCTTTTACCACATAAGATCATGCTTTCTTCTTATTGCTTATAATTAGAATTGCATGTTTAAGTTTATCTTCTGCTATCACCATAGGACTTGCATGATAGTTAAGAAGATAAAAGACCGATAAAATCCAACGCTAATATATCAAGCTCGTAAGCCTTCTGACGCGAAACCTCACCTTTCTGATTATCGTTGGAGCCGTGTTGAACCCACTCAGTGGGCACGTCCATCTATCTTCAGACGGTGCTGGATTTCACCTGCGTGTTACAGAGTTGGGATTTATCCCCTCTCGTTGCTCAGCATAGCACGTGGTGGTCCAGGGAGTAGGTCAGGTCAGCTTGACCATGTTGGCTACATATGTGGCGCATATGGTAGCACATGGAGGCAGCCATCTCTGGGATCAGAGACTGTGTTGTACCAACTCAGTTGGCACAGTCTGCTGGATTGCCAAGATGAAGGGGAATCGCACGGGTTGGCGATTGGCTGGGACAGCCTACCAGAAATTAGTGCTTGTTATCTCTGTGCATCTTATCTCGCCTGAGCGGGACGCGGAGACCAAGTATGAAATCTGGATCCCATCTCACTAAAAGAGTATTACTCTTTCGGACTGTTTACTGGATTTTTCAGTCAGACAAAATAGTGAGAAAAGAATCTTTCTTAAGTCCTGGATTGATTCTAAACATTGATACTGACCTTGCTGTTCTTGCTTGTTGTAGATTCCTGCAGCAACGAACACCATGAGCTTCAATGTGCGATCCCTACTGGAAAGGGAGAAGTTTGCTGGGCCGAACTTCTCTGACTGGTTCGGACACCTTAAGATTGTTCTTAAGGCAGAGAGGAAACTGTATGTCCTCGAGACGGCGATACCGCCGCAGCCCGCTCCGAACGCCGCAAGGGCGGTTCGGGAAGCCTACGAAAAGCACGTCAATGATAGCATTGATGTCGCTTGCCTGATGCTAGCGTCTATGACGCCACCGCTGCAGCGTCAGCATGAGGATATGTCAGCTATAGAGATTATAGCGAACCTCAAAATGCTGTATGCTGCACAGGCGAGGACTGAGCGCTATAATCTGACGAAGCTCTTCTTTCAGAGCAAACTGGCTGAGGGGAGCCCAGTGGGAGCTCACGTGCTCAAGATGATTGGGCACAAGGAGGCTCTAGATAAACTGGGGCATACCATCAACCAGGAGCTTGCTGTAGACATAATTCTACAGTCTCTTCCGCCTTCTTTCGATGCGTTCATCATTAACTATAATATGAACAAAATCGATTGTACGCCGGCAGAGCTGTTGAATATGCTCTTGACAACTGAGGAAACTCTGAAGGGTAAGCCTTCAACCTCTGTCTTAATAGTTCCTTCTAGGAACAAGAAGAAGGGGAAGAAGGGCAAGACCCCTGTCAAGAATTACAGCAAGGCCCTGAAACAGAAGGTGAAGCGGTCGAAGGACAACAGGTGTTTCCACTGTGGCCAGCTGGGTCACTGGAAAAAGGACTGTAAAGCGCTCCAAGGAGATAAGAGGGGAAGCATCGCTTCTGGCTCAGGTATATATGTGACTGAGGTCATGTTATCTTCTTCTACTATATCATGGGTGTTGGACACCGCATGTGGAGTTCACATTTGTTCAAATGTGCAGGAACTCAAGAGAAGAAGGCAGGTGGGACAGCATGAGGTAGACCTACGAGTTGGAAACGGGGCACGGGTTGCTGCTGTTGCTGTAGGAGACTATTTCATTACTTTACCATCTGGCATTGTATTAGAATTAAACAATTGTTACTTTGTACCCAGTATTACCAAGAATATTATCTCTATTCCTGCTCTTGTCAGGAAAGGATTTGCCTTTGAATGCAAGATTTCAAAGTGTGTTTTGACTTATGATAATATTGTGTATGCGACTGGTTCAATTAACAATGGGTTATACATGTTGGACATGGAAAATTCTATACAAAACATTGATAATAAGAAAGCCAAGTATGCTGATGACAGCACCTTGTTATGGCATAGTCGTTTAGGCCATATAAACGAGAAGCGCATTAAGCGGTTGCATAATCATGGACTGCTGGGATCTTTCTCCTATGAGGAGATTGATACATGCAAAGCTTGTTTGATGGGTAAAATGACGAAGTCACCTTTTCTTCACAAAGGTCAAAGGGCTTCAGGTTTACTGGACCTTATACACAGTGATGTGTGTGGGCCTTTTAGTAAACAAGCCAGAGGTGGCTATCAGTACTTCATTACCTTTACTGATGATTTCAGTAGGTATGGGTATGTCTATTTAATGAGACATAAAAATGAATCTTTTGACAAGTTCAAAGAGTTCAAAAATGAAGTACAAAATCAGTTAGGCCGAAATATCAAGACACTTCGTTCTGATCGAGGTGGTGAATACCTGAGTCATGCGTTTACTGACTATCTGAAAGAGTGTGGGATTATCTCACAGCTCACTCCGCCAGGAACACCGCAGTGGAATGGTGTGTCCGAGAGGAGAAATAGAACGTTACTTGATATGGTTCGTTCTATGATGAGTCAGGCTACTCTTCCATACTCCTTTTGGGGTTTTGCACTGGAAACAGCTGCAAAGGTACTAAACCGAGTGCCATCCAAGGCAGTTTCAAAGACGCCATATGAGTTATGGTATGGGAAACAGCCTAGCTTGACATTTATCAAGATCTGGGGTTGCGAGGCTTATGTCAAAAAGCTCGCCTCTGGGAAACTAGAGAGCAGATCTGACAAATGCATCTTTGTCGGTTACCCTAAGGAAACTAAGGGTTATTATTTCTTCGATCCCAAGGAGAACAAGGTTTTTGTTGCTCGGACGGCCATATTTCTTGAGAAGGAATTTCTTCTGCAAGAGGCCAGTGGGAGAGAAATAAAGCTGGATGAGAATCCAGAAGAAGGACAAAGTAGTCAAGCACAGTTGGATGAGCCTGAGCCGGTAGATCAGGTTATTGAACAACCTGAGGCTCAAATATCACGGGAACCGCGAAGATCGGGTAGGATCCGTCGACAGCCTGAGCGCTATGACGGAGTCTACATCATTGATAATGATGAACCCCTAACTTATGCGGATGCGGTCAGTGGACCGGAGTCAGCTAGATGGCTTGAAGCTATGCGAGCCGAGATGGACTCCATGTCAGATAACCAAGTCTGGGATTTGGTTGATCCGCCTCCGGGAGTAATCCCTATAGGCTGTAAATGGATCTTCAAGAAGAAGATTGACATGGATGGTAACGTGGTTACCTATAAAGGCAGGCTAGTTGCGAAAGGTTTCAAACAAATCTACGGGTTAGATTATGATGAAACTTTCTCACCAGTAGCCATGTTTAAGTCTATTCGGATTCTTTTCGCGATAGCTGCATATTACGATTATGAGATCTGGCAGATGGATGTGAAGACAGCTTTCCTCAATGGAAATCTGGATGAGGATGTGTATATGACACAACCGGAAGGTTTCACTAGTCCATCAGATCGTCATAAAATATGCAAGTTAAAGAAGTCCATTTATGGACTGAAACAAGCATCAAGAAGCTGGAACATTCGTTTTGATGAATCAATCTCTGAGTTTGGTTTCATCAAGAACGAAGATGACCCGTGTGTATATAAGAGGTTTAGTGGGAGCGTGATTACATTCCTAATCCTCTACGTCGATGATATCTTGATCATTGGAAACGATATTCCTGAACTGCATGCTGTTAAGGCATGGTTAGGAAAATGTTTCCAGATGAAAGATCTAGGAGAAGCAGCCTATGTATTAGGTGTGAAGATCTACCGGGATAGATCTAAGAGGCTTCTCGGGCTGTGCCAGAGTACCTACATCGATAAGGTCCTGGAGAGATTCCATTTAGAGAATTCTAAACGTGGATATCTTCCAGTCAGACATGGTCTGAATCTTTCGAAGAGTCAGTGTCCACAAACACAGACTGAGAAAGATGAAATGGACAATACGCCTTATGCTTCGGCTATTGGGTCCATAATGTATGCGATGTTGTGTACTCGCCCAGACGTCGCTTACGGGTTAAGCGTGACCAGTCGATTCCAAAGTAATCCAGGTTTGGCGCACTGGATTGCGGTCAAGAACATTTTAAAATATCTGCGGAGGACCAAAGATATGTTCTTGATATATGGTGGTCAGGAAGAACTCAGTATAGAGGGATATACTGACGCTTCGTTCCAGTCAGACCAGGATGATTTCCGATCGCAATCAGGCTATGTTTTTAGCTTGAATGGTGGAGCAGTGGTGTGGAAAAGCTTCAAACAGTCTACTGTTGCTGATTCCACAACAGAAGCCGAGTATGTTGCAGCCTCGGAAGCATCCAAGGAGGCAGTGTGGATTCGTAAGTTCGTGAGAGAACTTGGTGTCGTTCCTTCGAGTGCAGATCCTTTGGTTATCTTCTGTGATAACACTGGAGCTATAGCACAAGCAAAGGAACCTCGGTCGCACCAGAAGTCCAAGCACATACAGAGACGGTTTCACTTGATCCGGGAGATCATTGATCGTGGCGAGATCAAGATTTGCAAGGTTCATACAGATGACAATCTGGCAGACCCGCTTACCAAGCCTCTGGCGCAGCAGAAGCATGAGAAGCACTGTAATAATATGGGTTTAAGATTTCTCAACCATTAGATTAAGTGCAAGTGGGAGATTGTTGGAGTATGCCCTTAAGGCTAATGTTTGAGGCCTTTGGGATTGTAATAGTATCATGTAATAAACTCTTATGTTTATAAAAGGCATGGTTATTATTCAGCTTGTTACCTTGTCTGCTGTAATAAGTGTACTTCTGAATAATGTCTCAAAGCTGTTCAGCTAGGCTGACAGGCTATAAGTCCTTAGTCGAGATATCTTGGAGAACATGAGACAGCCTTGATATGATAGAGACTAATATGAGTGCTAATCTTATAGGATGCTTCGAGCATGGAATAAGATGTAGACTCATGGGTACATTGGATGTACTGGACAGACCCTACTGGGATATTCCATTGCTTGTCACAATGTGAATGATCCTTGTAAGCAACAAGTGGCACATGTCCTCTGACTTGAGATCACTTGTGTTTCTAAATGAGGATTGTCATTGTCTTGAGCTAGTTCAATATCATTTGAGATATAATGATTATAGACTATCTTGGATGGTGAGCTTGAATCAGGTTAGGGCACTTGTGATAGATAAAGGATTGCCGTCTCCTTGTTTAAGGAGTGTGATGTTCTATAGGGCCACACTATATGAGATGATTGAGGAAGTGTATGGCCATACCCAGATGACTATGTTCATCTGATCTAATCATGCTCATCGTATTGGAGTTACAAGCTTGACATGCTTGTCCAATAAGAACATCCAGTGGCAAAGGACACATGTATGCCTTGTGAATTGAGTCACACTTGTGCTGTGTTTTGGGTGCAGTCTTGGAAGACTCTTTCCTTTATATCGGGAGACAGTGATGTGTTGCTAGATACCCCTCACTGATCGTGATAACGTAAGTTATCGTTACCGACATTTAAAGGAAACCCTCAGGGTCGCACAATTTGGTGATATGGCTTCCTTAAGTCAGATCGTGTGGACTGAATTGTTTTGGTTCAGTTTAAAGAGATTTAATCTCTGATTGTAAGTGAGATCTGGTCTGATCATGTTTGATTGATTAGAGCTTTAGATCGGTAAGCTTCGATCGAGAGAGATGATGCTAGATCGGTGCGATCAGAAGCGTCAGATGATGAAGGGTCAGATCTAGGACCTTGTGGTCTAATTTGGTCTAGACTTAATTCTGGGCTGATTTGGTTTCGAAATTGAACCAATGAAATTGAACCGGCTCATGGGTTGAGCGCTTGGTTCAAGAGGGAGAAGAGGTTGCGTTTGGTTCATGGAAACATGAACCATGAACGCCAACTCTTAATCGTTGCCATTTATGGAAAGTTCCATAAGCTAAACGCATATGCGTTCATGGCTTGATTACTCTCTAATGCTTTCGGTTTTGCTCTTTGGGCGTGGAGAAAACGGCTTGCTCTTGGTGAAGGCGTTGTTCTTGCGAAAAGAAGAAAGAGCTCTCGAAAAGAAGGCAGCCCTTTTCATCTAATCTCCTACACACGGTTGAAAGAGCTTGCCAATCTTGCTAGCACAAGACTTGCGCAAGGAGGAAGCTTTCATCCCTTGTGTGTGATTTCTTTGGAGAAGATCCCTTCGGTCTTTCTTCTTCCAAGCCGCACCATCTACATGGCTATGGTATGATCTTGTTCTTATCAATCTTTGATAGTTGAACAATTGGCATGCAAACGATTTTAAAACCCTTGCTTCCGCTTGCATCATTTTTCATTAGCGCCATGCTTAGGGTTTTTGCCCCCTTTATCTTTGGGGTTCCTTCATTATGTACCTTCACTTACTAAAAACATTGTATCCATTCCTTGCTTGGCAAAGAAAGGATTTAAGTTTGAAATAAAGGAGAACTCTTGTTCTTTTTCATTTGCAAACATGTTTTATGGGAAGGGTACTTTATGCAATGGTTTATATGTCTTGGACAAATAGTAAGAGGACCAAACTGAGTGGTTCAGTTGGTGCTTTCCAATGGCATTGTCGATTAGCCCATATAAACAAGAATCGCATTCCACAACTCCATGCAAATGGGTTGTTAGATTCAAGTTCCTTGGAGGAATTAGACACTTGTGAGCCTTGTTTATTAGGGATGATGACAAAGGTCCCCTTCACCAAGACTGGTGAGAGGGCAGGGGAGTTTATTGGATCTTATACATAGTGATGTGTGTGGGCTATTCAGTAAACAAACCAGAGGAGGGTACAACTACTTTATCACATTTACTAATGACTTTAGTAGATATAGTTATGTCTACTTGATGAGACATAAGTCTGAATCCTTTGAGAAATTTAAGGAGTTCAGATATGAAGTAGAAAACCAGCTTGGTAGATCTATCAAAAATCTTCGATCAGATCGTGGTGGAGAGTACTTAAGCGGTGAGTTCTTTGACTATCTTAGGGAGTGTGGGATCCTATCCCAACTCACTCCTCCTGGAGCACCTCAATGGAATGGTGTGTCTGAGAGGATAAATCAAACTTTGTTAGACATGGTTCAATCTATGATGAGTCATGCAACTCTACCTCCCTCATTCTGGGGTCATGCACTTGAGACAGCTTCTCTTATACTGAATAATGTTCCATATAAGAGTGTCTCCAAGATTCCATACAAAGTATGGAGTGGGAGACGCCCTAACCTCTCATTTATTAGGATCTGGGGATGTGAGGCTTATGTCAAACGTCAAGATTCTAGCAAGCTAGAACCTAGATCTAATAAATGTGTGTTTATGGGGTACCCTAAGGAAACTAAGAGTTACTACTTCTATGTTCCCACCGAGAACAAAGTTTTTATTACTCGGGGTTCTATCTTTCTAAAGAAAGAATTTCTCATAAAAGAGGTTAGTGGGAGAAAGTTTGACTTGGACGAGGTCCAAGTGCAACCACAAGCCAAAGAGATGGAACCCAAGCCGCTTGCACCAGTTGCTAGGCAACCTGAGGCTTAGACACAGGTCCCACGTAGGTCTGGGAGGATTCGTCGTGCACTTGAGAGGTATGGGTTGCTGCCGACCCAACACGATGGGATCTTCATCATTGAGGATGAGCCCAAGGACCTATGATCAGGCGGTCAGTGAACTAGACCCCGAGAGATGGCTTGAGGCCATGAAATCTGAGATGGATTCCATGTCAGCTAACCAAGTCTGGGATTTGGTTGAGCTGCCTGATGGGGTAAAACCTATAGGGTGTAAATGGGTCTGCAAGAGGAAGACTAACATGGATGGCAACATAGTTACCTATAAGGGTAGACTAGCGGCTAAAGGATTCAAACAAGTTCATGGGGTGGACTATGATGAAACCTTCTCGCTAGTTTCCATGATCAAATCCATTCGGATTCTGCTTGCTATAGCTGCATATCATGACTATGAGATATGACAGATGGAAGTGAAGACAATGTTCCTTAATGGGAAGCTGATAGAGGATGTGCATATGACACAACTGATGGCTTCATCCATCCTGCAGAAGCCAACAAGGTCTGCAGGCTAAAGAAATCCATTTATGGATTAAAGCAACCATCTCGAAGTTGGAATCTTCAGTTTGATGAAGCTGTGAGAGATTATGGCTTTATCAAAAGCGAAGATGACGCCTGTGTATATAGAATATTCAGTGGGAGCTTGGTGACTTTTCTAGTCTTGTATGTTGATGACATACTACTCATCGGAAATGATATCCCTAGTCTTCAGTCTGTGAAGACATGGTTATAGAAGTGTTTTGAGATGAAGGACTTAGTGGAGGCCGCCTATATTCTGGGCATGAGGATCTACCGGGAAAGATCCTAGAGGCTCCTAGCCCTAAGTCAAAGTACGTATATTGATAAAGTCCTGGAGAGGTTCAACTTGGAGCAATTCAAGAAGGGATACCTTCCAGTGAGACATGGCCTTACTCTCTCAAAGAGCTAGTGTCCCACCACACAGGCTGAGAGGGATGACATGAGTCAAATGCCCTATGCTTCGGCAGTGGGATCGATCATGTATGCAATGTTGTGTACTAGACCAGATGTGGCTTATGCTGTGAGCATAACCAGCCAATACCAATCCAATCCAGGTCTGCAGGACTGGGTGGCTATAAAGAACATCCTAAAGTATCTAAGAAGAACTAAGGATCTGTTCTTGGTCTACGGGGGACAGGAAGAGCTCAGTATTCAGGGCTACACTGATGCATCATTCCAGTTTGACCCTGACGACTTTAGATCGCAGGCCGGCTATGTGTTCAAGATGAATGGAGGGGCTGTATTCAGGAAGAGCTTCAAGCAATCCACCATAGCTGATTCTACAACCGAGGCTGAGTATGTGGTTGCTTCTGAGGTAGCCAAAGAAGCCGTTTGGATTTGGAAGTTCATTTCTGAACTTCAGGTGGTTCCTAGGATAGTGGATCCCATTAAGCTCTATTGTGATAACAATGGGGCAATTGCACATGCTAAGGAACCACAGTCTCATCAAAGATCCAAACACATACTCAAGAGATTTCACCTGATCAGAGAGATCATTGACCGAGGTAATGTCAAGATTAGCATAGTTGACACAGAGAACAATCTAGCAGACCCACTGACCAAGGCATTGGCGCAGCAGAAGCATGATGTCATGCCAGGGATATGGGGTTGAGGTTGCTCAACCTCTAGGTCTTAGTGCAAGTGGGAGATTGTTGGTGTATATGCCCTGAGACCTAGTATTGGTCCATCTTTGCACTATTTGACTCTGTTATTTATATTTCATTCTGGCATTGTTGTTATCATTGTTTGTTTACATCTGTGATTGTGTACTTTCATGATAATATCCCTGGAGACAGATTAGATCTATGCTCAAATGGTTGTCCCCAATCAATGTATCTTAGTGGATATGGGACAGCTATGGTACGTGAGAGATTGGTATATGGGTTGGTTAGGCACAACGTGCTAACGCAGACAAATGAGTATATCAATGGAAGATATACTAGATCGACCCGCTGTGTGGTCATTGACTATTCTATACGGTTAGAGACATGCTTTGATACAACCTAACACCTCGCCGTAGTTGAGAGGTAATAACAGTTGTCATTGAGTATGTCACGACCTAATGAGAAGGTCAATGGACAGACAGAGGATTTGTCCCTTCCTGAGGGAAGCTTGATATCCATAGGGCCCCCTATTTGGTTCTATGACTGAAAGTGTATTTGCCATACCCAAGTGAGAACCTGATAAAGTCAAGACTATGTGATTGGGTGAAAACAAGTGGTGACACACTTGTCCAATCGAATATCAGTTTGGCAAAGATACTATAATGCATCTGTTCCTAGTTACGATGATGGGGATTTCGATGTTGATATCCATTCTAATGACTTGGGTAGCAGTGATGCACTGCTAGGTGCCACTCACTGCTTGTGGTGACCTTAGCTCAGCACTGCCAACGTCAGAGGAACCTACAGGGTCACACACCTTGATACTCGAGTTCTCGTATTGATCGGAAAGCCTTATGATCAGTTATTGGATAACTCAGATCTATTTGGGAGATTTCATCAGCGCCAACGGGCCTGATGAGATGGAAGCGAGTTATTGGAGTCAAAATTCATTTTTTGCAGGTTGACCGAATTTGACCATGGTTGGTCACATTTGAGTTATTGGAGTCAACCCATGTAATGAAGTTTGGGATAGCTCATTACCCAATGAGGCTCACTGTAGCGGCACTGTAGCAACCCAAAAATTTGCAAAATCACGAGCTATGAAATTTTTCCAGCCCCGTGATTATAGTAAACCCTTGTTCTCTCTTTTTATCTGAATTCTGAATATTTTTATTATTTATCGTGCTCCTAAGACTTTGGCAGTGTAATTCTTTCCTTGGGACATGAGGTGTAATCCCCTTAATTTCATAATGACTAGATGATCTATCTTTCGTTAATTTACTCTTGTTATGCTAATTCTACTTATGTGATGATTTTCTTTAATCTCTTATAGTTTCATATTGTCAACATGTATTGGAATTTTTGTGATATGAACCGAAAGGTGACTTGCAAAACTTGAAACCCTAGAATCGTGATTTAGGAACTAATCGTAAGAAATTAGGTTTGTTCTTATTTCTAGATTTTAGAAGCTTAATAACTTGTTGATAATTTGACCAAGGAGACATTAATGAGTTAAACATGAAGATATTGTAAGAAATTAAGAATCGAATCGTTAGAGAACCTTAAGTCTAAAGTATGAAAGTATTTAGTTTTCATTTGAGATGATTGACATAAAGATTGGATGCATGAAAGTGATCTTAAATCTTCTTGTCAATGATTTACTTATCTTTAGCATTGAATAAATCCTGAACGAAAGTGAGGATTGTTCTTTGTAAATTGTTTGCCCAAAAGCGAGATAATTTCTTTATGAAGTAAATTACATCTTTATCATAATAAGAATAAACTGACAAACATTTAATTATATCTAGTCATTGAAATTAAGGTAGATGAAACCCTAGTCCCTGTTTTCCTCTCTAATTATCTGTACGCTTTTCGATCGTTCGCTTATGTCATATTCGATTGCTTAGCTAATGAGAAAATTACTATTCGGTACTTAACACGTAGGTCTCTGTGGTTCGATATCTTTTTATTACTTCAAAGTATCCGTGCACTTGCGGACACAACAAGTTTTTGGCAACACTTGGTGGTGGCGGTTCTAGGGGTTTGATACCTTCTTCTCTGGCGAGAAGGATGGCTTGGAGGCATGGCTTCTTTGAGGAGAGGGGCTGTGCTCTTTTGTTCATACGTGTATATTGGTATAACTCTCTCATAGATTAGGGTTTACTATTGTATGAACATTTCATATTGATTATAGTGAGTTTTTGTGTTGCTCACCCACATCGGGGAGAACACCATTCTCATACCTGAGCATATTGCTTGGAGGAGATTGTGTATTGATTGGCGTGATTAGCTTGTGACTTGTGCAAGCACTATGCTTAGCGCGGAGCTCGCTCGCTGTGTAGTGGTAGACACTTGTTGGGTTTAGGCATATGTCTAGTGCCCATTTATTGTGACTGCCTGCATGTGTCTACGACATTGTGTGTGTGCACAGGGCGCTTGTCCAAGGTGTGCAAAGTGGTTGGGGGTGTTGAAGTCCCAATCCGCCACCTAGGACCTCAATCTAGCCATCATAGAGCATTCGGCCAGAGCAGAGATTAGGTTCAGAGGCTCAGTGAGTTTAGGCAGAGTTAGGGGAATACGCTGAGACCTGAAAGATGATCTGGGA
This sequence comes from Costus lasius, assembly GCA_027563935.2. NCBI lineage: Eukaryota > Viridiplantae > Streptophyta > Magnoliopsida > Zingiberales > Costaceae > Costus > Costus lasius. The sequence continues at coordinate 103,579,246 of CM050450.1, read as the reverse complement.
GCACGCTAGTTCTCTTTATTCCACATAGGCGCGCAGTAGAGTGTTAGCTGACAGTTTACACAGAGGTATGTAAATTGTGCCATCACATCCCAGTATTTCGAGTTGAAAAATTGGGTTGTGACAACTGGTATTAGAGGCAAGTAGCCGAAGACATCAAGAGAACTTCCCCCTAGAGGCGACAACACTTGGTGGTGGCGGTTCTAGGGGTTTGATACCTTCTTCTCCGTCGAGAAGGAGGGCTTGGAGGCACGGCTTCTTTGAGGAGAGGGGCAGTGCTCTTTTAAAATTGTAACGCCCCAGCGGAAAGCCAGCTATTCCTAGCCGAGGGTTCCCCTGGGAGATGATAATATTAATAGGAACCAAAGAACACAAATGCTATAAAAATTTTATTATTCAAATAATCTCAAATCCAATATCATGACTGTATAACACAATCTTTTAAGATCAACTAAATCCACTTACAAAATTTATAAACCACAACCTATATAGACACACTAACCAGGATGCAATTAATTCAGTTGAAAGAATTTAGAAAAAGAACACTTGATGATATTCTAACTCCGGTGGGTATTTAGCTATCTACTCTATCCCTCCCAAACGCTAACTCGTTACCTGAAGGAGAAACAAGGTGAGTTAGTGAAAAATGCTAAGTAGGAATCAAGAGATGATGCATGTTCAATTAATATGAAATTGCAAACACAAGAACTACACTACATGTTAGAAACAGATAATACAATAAATTAACTGAACATAAGATTGTCGTGTAAATCATCAAGCTTAGCCAACAGATCTCAATTAAGAGCCACACTCATTTTCAGAGTGTTTCAACCGTCATCTCACACGATGGAACGACTGTCTTAAACAGCCCGGGGTGTTGCGTCCAATACTGACATCCGTAGTATTGTCCGAGGATAACTGGTGGTGCCCTAACCGGCAACTCAGATAGTCTGATATAATCAGAAACTATAACTCAGATAAATAGGCCACTGGTGATAAATCACTAGGTCAGAGGTCATATGCATGTCACGACATGATGATAGTATAACATCTGAATTTATTTTCATGGTCCGTAAATATTCATAACTTTTCAACAAAAATATCAGAAAAACTTGGTCAACATATTCACAATGCGTCCATGATAAATATGAAGCCAAATATGCACAAATAATAGGGTAACGAGGACAACAGGAATTAGAAACAAATCAATCAGGAGAGATACAAAGATAAGATGTCAATCTCTATTCTAATGCATGAATTTGACACTGTGACAAAGGCAGGGGAAGGATTCCTGCCTCAAGTGCTAATATTCTGAATTAACTCTGAAAGCTCAAATATCTCCTTCTCCCAACTAGAATTAAAATAAATAACATCTATGTTATTACCTATGAACTTACAACATCCTTAACTTCTATTAGGTATCTGTTGGGGTATGCCCTTAAGGCTAATGTTTGAGGCCTTGGGATTGTAAAAGTATCATGTAATAAACTCTTGTGTTTATAAAGGCAATGGTTATTATTCAGGTTGTTACATCATCTGCTGCAATGTGTGTTCTTCTGAATAATGTCTCAATGCTGTTCAGCTAGGCTGACATGCTATATTGTCCTTAGTCGAGATATCTTGGTGAATATGAGACAGCCTTGATATGATTGAGACTAATATGCATTCTAATCTTATAGGATGCTTCGAGCATGGAATAAGATGTAGACTCATGGGTACATTGGATGTACTGGACAGACCCTACTAGGATATTCAATTGCTTGTCACAATGTGAATAATCCTTGTTTGCACTAAGTGGCACATGTCCTCTGACTTGAGATCACTTGTGTTTCTAAATGATGATTGTCATTGTTTTGAGGTAGTTTAATATCATTTGAAACATAATGGTTATAGACTATCTTGGATAATGATCATGAGTCAGGTTGGGACACTAGTGATAGATATAGGATTGCCGTCTCCTTGTTGAAGGAGTGTGATGTTCTATAGGGGCCCCCTAGATGAGATGATTGAGAAAGTGTATGGCCATACCCAGGTGACTATGTTCATCTGATCTAATCATGCTCATCATATTGGAGTTACAAGCTTGACCCGCTTGTCCAATAAGAACATCCAGTGGCAAAGGATACATGCATGCCTTGTGAAGTTGATTCGCACTTGTGCCGTGGTTTGGGTGTGGTCTTGGACGACTCTTTCCTTTATATCGGGAGACAGTGATGTGTTGCTAGATACCCCTCACTGATAGTGATAACGTGAGCTATCGTTACCGACATTTAAAGGAAACCCTTAGGGTCGCACAATTTGATGATATGGCTTACTTAAGTCAGATCGTGTGGACTGAATTGTTTCGGTTCAGTTTAAAGGGATTTAATCTCTGATTGTAAGTGAGATCTGGTCTGATCATGTTTGATTGGTTAGGGCTCAAGATCGGTAAGCTTCGATCGAGAGAGATGATGCTAGATCGGTGAGATCAGTAGCATCAAAAGATGAACGGTCAGATCTTGAACCTTAAGGTTTAATTTGATCTGGACCAATTCTTGGGCTGATTTGGTTTGGTCGTTGGACCAACTACATTGAACCGGCTCATATGTGAGCGCTTGGTTCATATGAGAGAAGAGATATGCGTTTGGTTCACTTCATGTGAACGCATAACGCATGTATTGAAGTCTTGCTAATTTTGGCATTTTCGGTTTACCAAAGTGATGAACGTCTCAACGTTCGATCACAAGGCTTCTCTAACGCTCGTCTCCCTTTTGCTCTCGACGAGAGAAAAACACACACTCTTGCGTGGTGTAAGTCGACGAGAAGAAGGATCGGCCAAGAGAGACTTCATCATCCCCTTCCATTCGACAAGGAAGCTTGGGTGCCTTGCTAGCACAAGGGACGCCAAGGAAGTAAGCGATCTTCATCTTGTGTGTGAACTTTTGGAGGAGATCAAAGTTGCTCTCTTCTTCCAACGCACCATCCAAGCGATGGCCATGGTATGGATCTTATCCAATCTTTGCAAGTTGATCATTGAAACATACATGCGATCATAAGAGAACCTAGATTCCGCAAGAAAAGGTTTACATGCGCCTATTAAGGTTTGCGCCCCCCTCTTGAAAGGGGTACTCACAATAGGTTTGCGCCCCCCCCCCTCATGAAAGGGGAACTTACAATTGGTATCAGAGCCGGTTCTATGTATGTTCCTTTGATTGCTGCTTTGTGATCCTTGTTTGATAAGTAGATCTAATCTTGCGCATCTACATGTTTAGTAGTGAATATACATGATGTATGTTTTACTCCCTTGCGCATATGTTGTGGATGATGGCGCATGTTGGCTGTTGTTGTTTTTCTTATAAAACTTGATCACTTGCGCGCCCCATATTAGATCTAAGCGCCTACTATAAACCCTTAGACGGGTTGATGGGGTTGAAGTCACCCTCTAGGTTAGATCCAATAGTCTGATCAGACCATCTGACAGCCTAGATGGATCGACCAGATGGCACCTGTGCGCAAGCACGAGGTGGCTATAGGTCGATTGCATCACAGGCGTGTAGCGAGGTCTGGTTGAGACAACCAGTGAACACACATGAGTTAGGCCCGGGGTCACACCCGCTTGCCAGAACTCATGTTGGTTGTTCAGCCCTTGGCGCATGCATGGTTGACCATTAGGTCAACTCGAGTCAGTTAGGACTTGGTGCATATAAGGGCATGGATCTAACTAGATTGATGAGTGGATCCCTATCAATGGACCGTTGTAAGGTTGTAGGGCACATAAGAAAATTAAAATTGATGCCAATAGGTTTTCAAAAACTTTATTTTCTTAGTAATGGATCACATGTTGATTGAATGATGCCATGATGCTTGTTTATTTAATCTTATGTGGGTTGCCCTTTATTGTGTGCTGTGCTGGGGCCTGCGAGCCTGGTAAATGGTAAATTATTATTTTTGTGATCTGCGAATCACATTTTTAATTAATTTATTGTATAATTGACCTGCGAGTCAAACTTGTCTAGATAGATTAAAATGTATTAGACAAGAGCACAAAAGCACACATCGCAGAGGCGCATTCAGCTGGTGGGTGCACCTGAGCTGCATTGAGCGCTAGGGCACTGGGTTGGACCAGATGGGATGCAGACCCAAGAAGAGCAAGTGAAGACTTAAGTTGATTTAAGGTCTTACTTAGGCTCTATGGGCTTTTACCACATAAGATCCATGCTTTCTTTTATTTGCTAAATAAGTAGAATTGCATGAGTTATTTATCTTCTGCTATAGCCATAGAATTTGCCTGATAGTAAGAAGATAAAAGACCGTTAAAATCCAACGCTAAAATATCAAGCTCGTAAGCCTTCTGACGCGAAACCTCACTGTTCTGACTATCGTTGGAGCCGTGTTGTACCCACTCAGTGGGCACGTCCATCTATCTTCAGACGGTGCGGGATTTCACCTGCGTGTTACAGAGAAGAGATTTATCGCTTCTCGTTGCTCAGCATAGCACGTGGTGGTCCAGGGAGTAGGTCAGGTCAGCTTGACCATGTAGGCTACATATGTGGCGCATATGGTAGCACATGGAGGCAGCCATCTGTGCGATCAAAGACTGTGTTGTACCAACTCAGTTGGCACAGTCTGCTGGATTGCCCAGATGAAGGGGAATCGCATGGGTTGGCGATTGGCAGGGACTGCCTACCAGAAATTAGTGCTTGTACTCTCTGTGCATCTTATCTCGCCTGAGCGGGACGCGGAGACCAAGTATGAAATCTGGATCCCATCTCACTAAAAGAGTGTTACTCTTTCGGACTGTTTTAATGGATTTTTCAGTCAGATAAAATAGTGAGAAAAAGAATCATTCTTAAGTCCTGATTGATTCTTAACATTGATACTGACCTTGCTGTTCTTGCATTGTTGTAGATTCCTGCAGCAACGAACACCATGAGCTTCAATGTGCGATCCCTACTGGAAAGGGAGAAGTTTGCTGGGCCAAACTTCTCAGACTGGTTCGGACACCTTAAGATCGTTCTTAAGGCAGAGAGGAAACTGTATGTCCTCGAGACGGCTGTGCCGCCTCAACCCGCTGCGAACGCCGCAAGGGCGGTTCGTGATGCCTATGAAAAGCACGTCAATGATAGCATTGATGTCGCTTGCCTGATGCTAGCGTCTATGACGCCACCGCTGCAGCGTCAGCATGAGGATATGTCGGCTATAGAGATTATAGCGAACCTCAAGATGTTGTATGCTGCACAGGCGAGGACAGAACGCTATAATCTGACAAAGCTTTTCTTTCAGAGCAAACTGGCTGAAGGGAGCCCAGTGGGAGCTCACGTGCTCAAGATGATTGGGCACAAGGAGGCTCTGGAGAAACTGGGGCATACCATCAACCAGGAGCTTGCTGTAGACATTATTCTGCAGTCTCTCCCGCCCTCTTTCGATGCGTTCATTATTAACTTTAATATGAACAAAATCGATTGTACTCCGGCAGAGCTGCTGAATATGCTCTTGACTACTGAGGAGACTCTGAAGGGAAAGCCTTCAACCTCTGTCTTAATGGTTCCTTCCAGGAACAAGAAGAAGGGGAAGAAGGGCAAAGCCCCTGTCAAGAGTTACAGCAAGGCTCTGAAACAGAAGGTAAAGCGGTCGAAGGACAACAGGTGTTTCCACTGTGGCCAGCTGGGTCACTGGAAAAAGGACTGTAAAGCGCTCCAAGGAGATAAGAGGGGAAGCATTGCTTCTGGCTCAGGTATATATGTGACTGAGGTCATGTTATCTTCTTCTTCCATTTCATGGGTGTTGGACACTGCATGTGGAGTTCACATTTGTTCAAATGTGCAGGAACTCAAGAGAAGAAGGCAGGTGGGACAGCATGAGGTAGACCTACGCGTTGGAAACGGGGCACGGGTTGCTGCTGTTGCTGTAGGAGACTATTTCATTTCTTTACCATCTGGCATTGTATTAGAATTAAACAATTGTTACTTTGTACCCAGTATACCAAAAATATTATCTCTATTCCTGCTCTTGTCAGGAAAGGGTTTTCCTTTGAATGCAAGACTTCAAAGTGTTATCTTACTCTTGATAATATTGTTTATGCGACTGGTTCAATTAACAATGGGTTATTCATGTTGGACATGGAATATTCTATACAAAATATTGATAATAAGAAAGCCAAGCATGCTGATGACAGCACCTTGTTATGGCATAGTCGTTTAGGCCATATTAACAAGAAGCGCATTAAGCGGTTGTATGATCATGGACTGCTGGGATCATTCTCCTATGAGGAGATTGATACATGCAAAGCTTGTTTATTGGGTAAAATGACGAAGTCTCCTTTTCCTAACAAAGGTCAAAGGGCTTCAGGTTTACTTGACCTTATGCACAGTGATGTGTGTGGGCCATTTAGTAAACATGCCAGAGGTGGCAATCAGTACTTCATTACCTTTACTGATGATTTCAGTAGGTATGGTTATGTCTATTTGATGAGACATAAGAGTGAATCTTTTGACAAGTTCAAAGAGTTCAAAAATGAAGTACAGAATCAGCTAGGCCGAAATATCAAGGCACTTCGTTCTGATCGAGGTGGAGAATACCTGAGTCATGCGTTTACTGACTATCTAAAGGAGTGTGGGATTATCTCACAACTCACTCCGCCAGGAACACCGCAATGGAATGGTGTGTCCGAGAGGAGAAATAGAACATTACTTGATATGGTTCGTTCTATGATGAGTCAGGCTACTCTACCTTACTCCTTTTGGGGATTTGCACTGGAAACAGCTGCAAAGGTACTAAACCGAGTGCCATCCAAGGCAGTTTCAAAGACGCCATATGAGTTATGGTATGGGAAACAGCCTAGCTTGACATTTATCAGGATCTGGGGCTGCGAGGCCTATGTTAAAAAGCTCGCCTCTGGGAAACTAGAGAGCAGATCTGAGAAATGTGTCTTTGTTGGTTACCCTAAGGAAACTAAGGGTTATTATTTCTACGATCCCAAAGAGAACAAGGTATTTGTTGCTCGAACGGCCATATTTCTTGAGAAGGAGTTTCTTCTGCAAGAGGCCAGTGGGAGAGAAATAAAGCTGGATGAGAATCCAGAGGAAGGACAAAGTAGTCAAGCACAGTTGGATGAGCCTGAGCCGGTAGAACAGGTCACTGAACAACCTGAGGCTCAGATATCACGGGAACCGCGTAGATCGGGAAGGATCCGTCGACAGCCTGAGCGCTATGACGGAGTCTACATCATTGATAATGATGAACCCCTTACTTATGCGGATGCGGTCAGTGGACCGGAGTCAACTAGATGGCTTGAAGCTATGCGCGCCGAGATGGACTCCATGTCAGATAACCAAGTCTGGGATTTGGTTGATCCGCCTCCGGGAGTAATCCCTATAGGCTGTAAATGGATCTTCAAGAAGAAGATTGACATGGATGGTAACGTGGTTACCTATAAAGGCAGGCTAGTTGTGAAAGGTTTCAAACAAATCTACGGGATAGATTATGATGAAACTTTCTCTCCTGTAGCCATGTTCAAGTCTATTCGGATTCTTTTCGCGATAGCAGCATATTACGATTATGAGATCTGGCAGATGGATGTGAAGACCGCTTTCCTTAATGGAAATCTGGATGAGGATGTGTATATGACACAACCTGAAGGTTTCACTAATCCATCAGATCGTCATAAAATATGCAAGTTAAAGAAGTCCATTTATGGACTTAAACAAGCATCTAGAAGCTGGAATATTCGTTTTGATGAATCAATCTCTGAGTTTGGCTTCATCAAGAACGAGGATGACCCGTGTGTATATAAGAGGTTTAGTGGGAGCGTGATTACTTTCCTAGTCCTCTACGTCGATGATATCTTGATCATTGGAAACGATATTCCTGAACTGCATGCTGTTAAAGCATGGTTAGGAAAATGTTTTCAGATGAAAGATCTAGGAGAAGCAGCCTATGTACTAGGTGTGAAGATCTACAGGGATAGATCTAAGAGGCTTCCCGGGCTGTGCCAGAGTACTTACATCGATAAAGTCCTGGAAAGATTTCATTTAGAAAATTCTAAAAGAGGATATCTTCCAGTCAGACATGGTCTGAATCTTTCGAAGAGTCAGTGTCCACAAACACAGACTGAGAAAGATGAAATGGACAATACGCCTTATGCTTCGGCTATTGGGTCCATAATGTATGCGATGTTGTGTACTCGCCCTGACGTCGCTTACGGGTTAAGCGTGACCAGTCGATTCCAAAGTAATCCAGGTATGGCGCACTGGATTGCAGTCAAGAACATTTTAAAATATCTGCGGAGGACCAAAGATATGTTCTTGATATATGGTGGTCAGGAAGAACTCAGTATAGAAGGATATACTGACGCTTCGTTCCAGTCGGACCAGGATGATTTCCGATCGCAATCAGGCTATGTTTTTAGCTTGAATGGTGGAGCAGTGGTGTGGAAGAGTTTCAAACAGTCAACTGTTGCTGATTCCACAACAGAAGCCGAGTATGTTGCAGCCTCGGAAGCATCCAAGGAGGCAGTGTGGATTCATAAGTTCGTTCAGGAACTTGGTGTCGTTCCTTCGAGTGCAGATCCTTTGGTTATCTTCTGTGATAACACTGGAGCAATCGCACAAGCAAAGGAACCACGGTCGCACCAGAAGTCCAAGCACATACAGAGACGGTTTCACTTGATCCGGGAGATCATTGAGAAGCACTGTAATAATATGGGTTTGAGATTTCTCAACCATCTGGCTGGATCAAAATTTGCAAGGTTCATACAGACGACAATCTGGCTGACCCGCTTACCAAGCCTCTGGCGCAGCAGAAGCATGAGAAGCACTGTAATAATATGGGTTTGAGATTTCTCAACCATTAGATTAAGTGCAAGTGGGAGATTGTTGGGGTATGCCCTTAAGGCTAATGTTTGAGGCCTTGGGATTGTAAAAGTATCATGTAATAAACTCTTGTGTTTATAAAGGCAATGGTTATTATTTAGGTTGTTACATCATCTGCTGCAATGTGTGTTCTTCTGAATAATGTCTCAATGCTGTTCAGCTAGGCTGACATGCTATATTGTCCTTAGTCGAGATATCTTGGTGAACATGAGACAGCCTTGATATGATTGAGACTAATATGCGTTCTAATCTTATAGGATGCTTCGAGCATGGAATAAGATGTAGACTCATGGGTACATTGGATGTACTGGACAGACCCTACTAGGATATTCAATTGCTTGTCACAATGTGAATAATCCTTGTTTGCACTAAGTGGCACATGTCCTCTGACTTGAGATCACTTGTGTTTCTAAATGATGATTGTCATTGTTTTGAGGTAGTTTAATATCATTTGAAACATAATGGTTATAGACTATCTTGGATAATGATCATGAGTCAGGTTGGGACACTAGTGATAGATATAGGATTGCCGTCTCCTTGTTGAAGGAGTGTGATGTTCTATAGGGGCCCCCTAGATGAGATGATTGAGAAAGTGTATGGCCATACCCAGGTGACTATGTTCATCTGATCTAATCATGCTCATCATATTAGAGTTACAAGCTTGACCCGCTTGTCCAATAAGAACATCCAGTGGCAAAGGATACATGCATGCCTTGTGAAGTTGATTCGCACTTGTGCCGTGGTTTGGGTGTGGTCTTGGAAGACTCTTTCCTTTATATCAGGAGACAGTGATGTGTTGCTAGATACCCCTCATTGATCGTGATAACGTGAGTTATCGTTACCGACATTTAAAGGAAACCCTTAGGGTCGCACAATTTGATGATATGGCTTACTTAAGTCAGATCGTGTGGACTGAATTGTTTCGGTTCAGTTTAAAGGGATTTAATCTCTGATTGTAAGTGAGATCTGGTCTGATCATGTTTGATTGGTTAGGGCTCAAGATCGGTAAGCTTCGATCGAGAGAGATGATGCTAGATCGGTGAGATCAGTAGCATCAAAAGATGAACGGTCAGATCTTGAACCTGAAGGTTTAATTTGATCTGGACCAATTCTTGGGCTGATTTGGTTTGGTCGTTGGACCAACTACATTGAACCGGCTCATATGTGAGCTCTTGGTTCATATGAGAGAAGAGATATGCGTTTGGTTCACTTCATGTGAACGCATAACGCATGTATTGAAGTCTTGCTAATTTTGGCATTTTCGGTTTACCAAAGTGATGAACGTCTCAACGTTCGATCACAAGGCTTCTCTAACGCTCGTCTCCCTTTTGCTCTCGACGAGAGAAAAACACACACTCTTGCGTGGTGTAAGTCGACGAGAAGAAGGATCGGCCAAGAGAGACTTCATCATCCCCTTCCATTCGACAAGGAAGCTTGGGTGCCTTGCTAGCACAAGGGACGCCAAGGAAGTAAGCGATCTTCATCTTGTGTGTGAACTTTTGGAGGAGATCAAAGTTGCTCTCTTCTTCCAACGCACCATCCAAGCGATGGCCATGGTATGGATCTTATCCAATCTTTGCAAGTTGATCATTGAAACATACATGCGATCATAAGAGAACCTAGATTCCGCAAGAAAAGGTTTTACATGCGCCTATTAAGGTTTGCGCCCCCCTCTTGAAAGGGGTACTCACAATAGGTTTGCGCCCCCCCTCATGAAAGGGGAACTTACAGTATCAACTCCTAATCACAATTTCAACTCTTAATTACAATAATTTAATATATTCAAATAGATCCTTACCAGAATAAGCTCCACCGATAGATGTTGATCACCACTAAGTTCTAGAATACCAAAACCCCCAAATCTACCCTAAACACATAATAAAATATAATTAGGGTTCACATGGTTTCCTGCTTAAGGTATAAAATATAAGAGAGAAAGAAAGTAAGTTAATTAATAGGAAAAATAAAATAAAACCGAGTACCTTACCCTAACCGAAACCTCGCTGCACGCCGCACACGCGAACTCTGCGTTCGCCCGTTGCAAGAAGAGTCGCCGGAAGGGAAAGCGGATTGCCGGTGCTGTCACCGCCGACGCCGAAAAAAGGAGCTACCGAGATTCTAACTATTGGAAGGAGCAACCGTTGAGAGGAGCGGATTTTCTGGTCAATGTGGTCAAACACGTATGTGTTCGACCGACCATAGTGGGTCACACCCCTATCGTAGAGCCAACGACGTCCTAAGAGGACGTGGGCGACATCCATAGCTGCCACGTCACACCACACCTTCTCACGATAGGCCCCAAAAGTGATGGGAACTTGACACCAGTGGGTGACCGGAAGACTCGACGTGTCCACCCACGCTATGGAATAGGGCTTGGGGTGGGGTTCAAGGAGAACACCAAAGCGCGCAATCGCGGTCCGCGAGACCACGTTCAGGCTACTACCCCCATTGATGATGATCTTACACGAGTGCCCATTACACTTGATGTAAGTCGGGAAGATACTAGAGCGCCTCCAATCCTCGGAGGGTGGGGTTTGGACAAGGGTACACCGCACGACCACAAGCATGGGGTGACCTGACTCATCGCCACTCGTGTAGCACTCGGCCTCGACATCATGCTCCGTAGGCTCACGGGTGATAGTGGCGACACGGGCAGGGGTTTTGTCCGCGGTGGTGCACTTCTTAGGGCAGTCGCAGGATAGATGGCCAGGCTGTAGGCAGTTGTAACAGTTGACTCGACTAGTCGGGCCGAGAAGTGGGGCCTTCCCCTTCTCCTCCCAAGTGGGGCGAGAAGATGGGGCATCGGGGGCTGAATGCCTAGGGGAGTATGGGCCACAGGCGCGGGCCGTGGGTTGGAACGAGGCCTGTGGCGCACGGGATGAGAGTGGGCATGAGGAGGCCCGCCCAAATGCGGGCGCCTAGGGGGTCCGGACTCGCTGTGCCAATTCGTAGCCCAAACGTCATGCTCGATATCACGAGCGGCAGGAAGGTCTAGTCGAACGTCTCTGAGCCATACGTGGGTAGGGCGTGATAGATATATGCGTGGAAACCATTCCGAAACTTCGACAAAACTAACTCGGGGTCCTCCTGTGAGTTACACCAGAGTTGACGGTACCCGACCCTTGGTGTAGGCTACTATACTGATCAAAGAGTCGCTGCCTATAGGAGGGGGGTACGTATTGCTCATGGAGGCGATACCTCATTTCTTCCCAAGTGGTGATGGGAGGAAGGGCTTGCTGCACATTTTGGGGCTCCACGTTTGCCCAATGCAAACGCGCAGGGCCCTCGAGTTAGGTGCGCACATACCTAACGCACGAGAGGGGAGGCCAGTCACTATGGTCAAAGTAAGAGTCGACAGACGCGACCCATTCAAGGAATTGTGACGGGTCGAGACCACCCGCAAAAAGCACGGAGGTGTTCCGAATGTAGCGACGGAAATCGTCCTCCAAGCAAAGACGCTCTACATGTTGGCGGGTTGGGGCCCTTTGCCCGGCCCAAGCATGCCCAAAGCAACCATTAGGTTGGGGCCCTTGTGCGGCCCACACGTCATCCTCATTCAGGGGTTCATCCCCATAACCTAGGCCCCCTTGGACCTCGTGAGGTCACAGTTGACCGGACTTGTCCTCAAAGACTCGCGACCGCAGGGGTGCGGTCATCGGAGGTAACTCTCGAGTAGGTGGGGCTGGATTTCCGGACATAAGTGGGTGACTCGGGTTGGAGCGCCTATGCTCCGATAGCTCAGGGCGACTTGCGAGGATATGGATCCCAGCCATAATTTGCTGAAACATCGCGCTTGTATTCCCTTCGTGGGATTCCAAGCGCATGGACAGCGCATCCAACTTGGCATCTACATGCGCTTCAAGCGCAGCCAAAGATTCTAAATGGGTTCTACTCCCTTCCGAGGGTGGGACCGACACTTGGGTTTCAGGGATGGTTTTCAAAAATTGGGATGACATATCTTGCGACCTTGTGGTCACCATGCACAAACAAGGGGAAATGCAGGATGCAGAGAAATGCTGAAAACGTGCAGAAATATGACTAAGTATGGATCGCACGAACAATGAAGATTGGTCGCACAACTTGGCTCTAATACCAAAACGATGTAGAGACTATAGGAGGGTTGGTCCTTAGTGCCGTACTCTATTGTGTTTACACAATGCACAGAAATCGTGAGAGGGTCTTGAGATGAGGGAAGTCAAATCTCTTGGAAAGTATCGCAAGAAACACGGGAAATCGGCGTGAATTCGTTTCGAGGCAATACTAATGCGGAAGAAATCCAATGGCACCCAAAGTTACTGTAATTCACTCACTAACCTCTAGAGCAATTTTAAGCATAGCAAGAATGGGGTTTGCGGATCGCGAGATCAACTCGCGCGCCTATGCACCTGCGAACAAACCAACGAATAGGGAAATCGTCCATGACTCTGACGCTCGGATGCTCGTGGGTGAGAGGGCGAAAGAAACTCAACATAGAAAGATCGTCTAGAAACAGGTGAACCTGACCCACTCGGAACGGTGGGATTTACTTCTCGAAAAGCAGGAAACACTTCGAGTCGAGACACCGGTCGCCGACTCTTACAAATCCTGAAGACGAAGCTACCTCATCTTCAACACAAGCTGGAGGCACTCTTGCTCACCAGGAGAACTCAACTTCTAAGAGAACTAAGGAACACAACACCCCAGCCTCCTCTTTTATAGAACAAGAGGGGAGAGAATAAGACAAAGCAGAAAAAGACAAACTACTTTAACAACTAACTACTCCTGCAGGCCACAAAGGTGGTCAAGCTGCTACTACAAGACAAAGCAAAACAAACTTCTACCTAATATTCTATGAAGCTGGCGCATGGTCTTCTGGTCTTCGTACGGAGGCGGTTGGGTGGTCAGATGCGTTCGGAGCATACCACGACAAAGCAGCAGAATTTGGACATCGTGGGCTGGGTTACGACGGATGTGGTGCGCTCTTGGGCTGTGTTGCTAAGATGATTGTGCGGCCCCTCTGGTGTTGGGCCTTCAGGTGGACATCCGCCCATGCCCTTGGGCAGAAGGGCTTCGGTGTGGATCGACAATGGGCTGATAACTCCTACAAAACAGTCCGGCGGTCGAGAAGTGCGTTGAGATCACTGTACCTCTACCTTGTTGGGCTCCTTCGGGTCCTCCATAGATGGTTCAACATGGTACGGAGGGTTGTGGACATCAAAACGGGGTCGACGGCGCAGATCTGCAGCTTCAGGGGATGTCATGGTCTGCCCGTGGCATTTTACTTGGGGTGTGGCTTCCGTCGTTGGGTGCCCCGAGGAACTTTCTATGCAAAATCTCACTTGTGTATGTGGAGCTGCCCCTGAATCGGGTAGTGGTCTACAGGACTTACGGGGCATGGCTTTCATCGCTGGGTACCCCAAGGAACTTTCTTGGAAAATCTGACTTGTAAGTGTGAAGCCACCTCTGATTCCAGAATTTCTCCGGGTAGCTGTCCGCAGGAGTCACGGGACGTGGCTTTCGTTGCTGGGTGCCCCGAGGAACTTTCTGTCGGAGATCTAACTGACGCTGCCCTTGATTCCAGAATCCACGGGCCGAGGTTCTCGTTGTTGGACACCCCAAGGAACTTTCTGTGCCGAATTCAACTTTTTTTTGCGCCTGGGACTTCAGTGCTGGATGCTCCTGCATCAACTTTCCCCCGTTCGGAAGAGTTCTCCTCCGGAGAACTAGGGGGAAGAGGCTCGTCGGTGTCCGAGGGCCCCTCCAAAGGGCCATAGAAGGGGAGGAGGTCCACCACGTTGAAGACTGGATGGATGCCCATGTCCTTGGGTAGGTCCAAGACATAGGCGTTGGAGCCGATCCTTCACACCACCACATAAGGGCCCATGTATCATGGCTGAAGCTTAAAATGTGCTCGGTTGGGAACATGCTTGGGTGGATGCACACCCTTACCAGCTCACCTATGGAAAAGTGTTGTGGCCTACGATGCTCGTTGGCCCTCGGAGCATTACGAGTATTGCCCAAAAAGATTTGATGCCGAACTTCCTCATGCAAGCTAGCTATATGTTAAGCGAAAGAGTATGCATGCTCGGAAAGATGGGACTCCATGGGCAGGGGTGTGTAGAGACCCGTGTTCAGAGGACGGGGCTTGGCCGGTTGACACATGAAACAATGGTGCACAATGCGCTCTACATCCCTGCGAAGGGATGGCCAAAAGAGGCGTTCCTCGGCCATCTCGAAGGTCTTGTTGCGGCCATGGTGGCCGGCGATGCCACCCGCTTGTAGCTCGAGGAGCAGGTGGTCGTGAAGGGAGGACTGGGGAATGCACAGGCGATTCCCTTTGACGAGATAGCCTTCACAGAGCTGATATGATGACTCGGGGTCAGGTGACACGGTCAAGGTGGCATACGTGGTGCTGAAATCAGGACAGGTGGCGTACTCATCCTTAACGTGGTCAAAAGTATTGACCCGGGCACGCATAACACACAGAAGGTTCCGGACTCGACTCAAAGCATCCGCAATAATGTTTTCTTTACCCGCCTTGTGATTGATCATGAAGGAGTACTGTTGTAAGCGCTCAACCCACTTGGCATGGCGGGCGCTCAACTTCTTTTGAGCAGTTAGAAAAGACAAGGCCTAGTGGTTGCTATACAGGACGAGCTCTCGGGGGAGGAGATAGTGCCTCTACTGCCGAAGAGACTGAACTATGGTGTAAAACTCCTTGTCGTAGGTCGAATAACGCTGGCGAGCAGCATTCAGTTTCTCACTGAAGAAGGCAACCGGGTGACCTTCTTGACTAAGGCAACCCCTGATACCAGTACCGGAGGCGTCACACGCGACCTCGAAAGACTTTGGCGAAGTCAGGGAGACGCAGGACAGGGGCAGTGGCGATGGCATCCTTAAGGGACTCAAAGACGTGTTGAATGGCCGTAGTCCAATCAAAGTCATCCTTAGATAGCCGTTGGGTCAACGGGGTAGCAAGTGTGCTGAACCAGCGAATGAAGCGGCGATAAAAGCCCGCAAGACCCAGGAAGCTATGGATATCAGAGACAGTGCGAGGCTCGGGCCAGTGCCGGATGGCCTGGACCTTAGCGGGGTCAACAGAAAGGCCCTCGTTGAAGACGATGTAGCCCAAGAAGTGGACTTGGTTGGTCATGAAGGAACACTTCTTCGCGTTAAGGAAGAGGCGCTCCTTGCGCAGGAGGTCAAACTTAGCGCGAAGGTGGTCCAAATGGTCCTCTTGGGTTGGCTAAAAATCAGGATGTCGTCAAAGTAGACGACCAAGAATTTGCCCATGTAGGGCTTGAGGACTTGGCTCATAAGCCTCATGAAGGTGGACGGGGCGTTAGACAGCCAAAACGGCATTACGAGCGACTCAAAGAGACCTCCTTGGTCTTGAGCGCGGTTTTCCATTCGTCGCCCTCACGAATGCGGACTTGGTGATATCCGCTTAGGAGGTCCAGTTTGGAAAACCAGGACGCACCGGAGACTTGGGGAGGGGTGCTCCCGAGAGAAGGTCAATCGCATGTTGGATCTCCCTACCTGGGGGAAGACCATGGGGCAAGTCCTCAGGGCTAATGTTGGAGAATTCGGAGAGGAGGGCGAACACCTCAGCTGGAGAAGTCGTGTCCGCGGATGCAATGGGATCCTGTGCTTCACGAATCATGAGCGCATACATGACCTGGGACTCATGGGCCTCACACACAAGTGCAGGAGCACTCATGAGGGACACTCTAGCAGGGGTCGGAGGGGTAGGGACCGATGGAGTAATCAGTCCCTTAGACATGGACGCGCGAAGCTCCATGGGCGGAGCCGGGATCAAGCGGATTTTCTGGTTATTGTGGTCAAACACGTAAGTGTTCGACCGGCCATAGTGGGTCATGCCCCTATCGTAGAGCCAAGGATGTCCTAAGAGGACGTGGGCGACATCCATAGCCACCACGTCACACCACACCTTCTCACGATAGGCCCCAAAAGTGAAGAGAACTTGACACCGATGGGTGACCGGAAGACTCGATGTGTCCACCCACGCGATGGAATAGGGCTTGGGGTGGGGTTCAAGGAGAAGACCAAAGCATGCAATCGCAGTCCGCGAGACCACATTCAGGCTACTACCCCCATCGTTGACGATCTTACATGAGTGCCCATTACACTTGATGTAAGTCATGAAGATACTAGAGCGCCTCCAATCCATGGAGGGTAGGGTTTGGACAAGGGTACACCACACGACCACAAGCGTGGGGTGACCCAACTCATCGCCACTCATGTAGCACTTGGCCTCGACATCATGCTCCGCAGGCTCACGGGTGATAGTGGCGACACGGGCAGGGGTTTTGTCCACGGTGGTGGACTTCTTAGGTAAGTCGCGGGACAGATGGCCCGGCTACAGGCAGTTGTAACAGTTGACTCGACTAGTCAGGCCGAGAAGTGGGGCTTCCCCTTCTCCTCCCAAGTGGGGTGAGAAGACGGGGCATCAGGGGCTAAACGTCTAGGGGAGTGATGGGCCACAGGCGTGGGCCATGGGTCAGAACGAGGCTCGTGGCGCTCGGGTCGAGAGTGGGCATGAGGAGGCCCGCCCAAATGAGGGCACCTAGAGGGTCTGAACTCGCTGCGCCTATTTTGAAAGTCCCCAGATAAAGGGGCCGAAACCCTAGTAGGAGGCGCATATAAAACTTTCATAGCGGAAGCAAGGGTTTCTAAACATCTTTTGCAAGAATATATGATCAACTTCATATAGTTTGGATTCATACCATAGCCATTTCTCTTGGATGGCGATTTGGAAGAGAAAGATGCAAACGCTTCTTCTCCAAAGGCACCGCACACAAGATGTGATCGCCTACTCCTTGTTGCTTCTTGTGCTAGCAAGGCTCCAAGTATCCTTGTCGTGTGAAGGAAGATGAGATGCGAGAGTAGTTCTCTCCTTTGGCCGAATGCTTCTCCACACCTCGTGTAGACGTGTAGACGAGCCACACAAGTGCAAGACCAAAAGAGGGGTGAGCGTTTTGGAACGTGGAGGCGTGCATTCATTTTTTGGAACTTCCAAAAAATAGCAAACGCTTAACGCATCCACTCATGCGTTCACGAACCAACCAAAACGCATCCTCACTTTGAAACATGCGTTCACTCATGTGAACGGGTTCCTTTTGGTTTGGTTCAAAGACCAATTAAGCCAAGCCTTTGGTCTAGATCATAATTAAACCCTAAGGCTCCAGATCTAACCGTTCATCTCTTGATGCTCTTGATCTCACAGATCTAGCATCAATACTCTCGATCGAAGCTTACCGATCTCAAGCCCTAATCAATCAAACATGATCAGACCAGATCTCACTTACAATCAGAGTTTAAACTCCTTTAAACTGAACCAAAACAATTCAGTCCACACGATCTGACTTAAGTAAGCCATATCATCAAATTGTGCGACCCTAAGGGTTTCCTTTAAATGTTGGTAACGATAACTTACGTTATCACGATCAGCGAGGGGTATCTAGCAACACATCACTGTCTCCCAATATAAAGGAAAGAGTCTTCCAAGACTACACCCAAACCACAGAACAAGTGTGAATCCACTTCACTAGGCATACATGTTTCCTTTGCGACTGGATGTTCTTATTGGACAAGCGTGTCAAGCCTGTAACTCCAATATGATGAGAATGATTAGATCAGATGAACATAGTCATCTGGGTATGGCCATACACTTTCTCAATCATCTCATCCAAAGGGGGGGCCCCATTAGAACATCACACTCCTTAAACAAGGAGACCGCAATCCTATATCTATCACTAGTGTCCTAACCTGACTCATGATCATTATCCAAGATAGTCTATAACCATTATGTTTCAAATGATATTGAACTACCTCAAAACAATGACAATCATCATTTAGAAACACAAGTGATCTCAAGTCAGAGGACATATGCCACTTGTTTGCATACAAGGATTATTCACATTGTGACAAGCAATTGAATATCCTAGTAGGGTCTGTCCAGTACATCCAATGTACCCATGAGTCTACATCTTATTCCATGCTCGAAGCATCCTATAAGATTAGAACACATATTAGTCTCAATCATATCTAGGCTGTCTCATGTTCACCAAGATATCTCGACTAAGGACAATACTGCATGTCAGCCAAGCTGAATAGCATTGAGACATTATTCAGAAGTATACATATTGCAGCAGATGATGTAACAACCTGAATAACAACCATTGCCTTTATAAACATTAAGTTTATACATGATACTGATATAATCCCAAGGCCTCAAACATTAGCCTTAAGGGCATACCCCAACATATTCGTAGCCCTAAGGTCATGCTCGATATCGCGAGCATGCTGGAAGGTCTAGTCGAACATCTCTAAGCTATACGTGGGTAGGGCACGACGGATATCCGCACGGAGACCATTCCAAAACTTTGACAAAACTAACTCGGGGTCCTCCTGTAAGTTACACCGGAGTTGTAGCATCTCAAAGGTGAGGCGATATTCCTCGACGGTACCCGACCCTTGGTGTAGGCTACTATACTGATCAAGGAGTCGCTGCCTATAGGAGGGGGGTACGTATCGCTCGTGGAGGCGATACCTCATTTCTTCCCAAGTGGTGATGGGAGGAAGGGCTTGCTGCGCATTTTGGCGCTCCACATTTGCCCAATGCAAACACGCAGGGCCCTCAAGTAAGGTGCGCACATACCTAATGCGCGAGTGGGGAGGCCAGTCACTAAGGTCAAAGTAAGAGTCGACAAACGCGACCCAATCAAGGAATTGTGACGGGTCGAGACCACCCGCAAAAGGCACGGGGGTGTTCCGAATGTAGCGACGAAAATCGTCCTCCAAGCGAGGACGCTCTACATGGTGGCGGGTTGGGGCCCTTTGCCCGGTCCAAGCGTGCCCAAAGCGACCATTAGGTTGGGGCCCTTGTGCGGCCCACACGTCATCCTCATCCAGGGTTCGTCCCCATAACCTAGGCCCCCTTGGACCTCGTGAGGTCATAGTTGACCGGACTCGTCCTCAAAGACTCGTGACCGCAGGGGTCCAGTCATCGGAGGTAACTCTCGAGTAGGTGGGGCTGGGTTTGCGGACGGAGGTGGGTGACCCGGGTTGGAGCGCCTATGCACCGATTGCTCAGGGCAACTTGCGAGGCTATGGATCCCAGCCATAATTTGCTGAAACATCACGCTATATTCCCTTCGTGGGATTCCAAGCGCGCAGACAATGCATCCAACTTGGCGTCTACACGCGCTTCAAGCACAGCCAAAGATTCTAAATGGGTTCTACTCCCTTCCGAGGGTGGGATTGACACTTGGGTTTCAGGGATGGTTTCTGGAAATTAGCATGACAGAACTTGCGACCTTGTTGTCACCATGCACAAACAAGGGGAAATGCAGGATGTAAAGAAATGCTAAAAACGTGTAGAAATATGACTAAGTATGGATCGCGCGAACAATGAAGATTGGTCGCACAACTTGGCTCTGATACCAAAATGATGTAGAGACTGTAGGAGGGTTGGTCCTTGATGACACTGAAATTTATAGTAAATTTTATGCCATTTCATATATCTTTTTGTGTCAAATTCATGAACCTTTGCTTATTTTTATGCCTTTTTTATCAATTACTGCAGAATCTACACTCTTTTTGGTTTTTCAAGATTTTCAGGCAAAAAGGCATGATTTGCAGGCGTCTTCAAGCAATCCAGATGCATGAATGAATTCCCACCATCAAGAGAAGATAACATGTCAAATTTCATGAAGATTAGAGCTTCAGACCAAATTATGGCAGGGCCGTAATCTATATTACGGCAGCTTATTTTCATCGGCTACCGTAATATCAGAGCACTGCCGTAATTTGGGAATTTTTCATCTAGAAAGATTTTCGGAAATTACGGCACTACTGTAAAGATTTTCACGGGCCGTAATTTGGAGAGATTTCCCACCAGAAATTTTGGCTGAAATTACGGCACTACCGTAAAGGATTTCATGGTACTGTAATTGCCAGATAGTTTCCACCTGAGAACTCGACTGATTACGGTAGTGCCATAACCAAAAATACGGCCGTAATTAAGACCTGGATACGCGATTTTCACGGTCAAATTTGAGTCCGATTTTTGCGGGATTGATTGCGGATGATCCAGGCCATAAAATTCAAAGCTATAAGAAGCAAAAAAGAGCTTTCGACGAGACGAAGGAGGAGACAGCAAAAGCCCTAATTTTCATCCACTAACAAAGGAGAAATCGAGTTTCACGCCGCCGACCTAGGTTTCATTGTCGGGACACATACAGAGCATCTCTAGTCATGAAATTTAAAGGGAAGCTTCGCCTGGAGCAAGAGAATATACCCCAGAAGTTTCAACGCAAAAGGGTCTCGATCGGAGGAGAAATCGACGAAAAACCCAGCGCCGACACTATTCATACACATATTACGGCTGTAATTTTCATTACAGCCATGTGGTTATTCGTTCTTCCCATTTCTTTTTGATTTCTGATCGCTAGAAACTATGCTTTATTGTAATCTTTTCTCCATGCTAGCTTAAACCTTTTGTGGGACATGGGGGAGTAATTCCCTTTGATTTCTTAATGACTAGATAAACTTTTCCTTACTTCATCACGTATAATTTTAGCATGATAATCCTACTTATGTGATAATTGCTCTTTGATTCTCCATAGATTTATGTTATTAATCATGTTTTAGAGTTTTCGCAATAAGGACCGAAAGGTGAGTTGCTTGAGAACTTGGAACCCTAGAATCGCATGATAGGAACTTATTCTAAAAAATTAGGTTAGTTCTTGTTTCTCGATTTTAGAAGAATAATTGTCATGTTTAATAATATAAATCTAGGATTGAGTCAACTTATCAATCGTGAAGATCTTGTGCGAAAGTAAGGATCGGAACGTTGGAGAACCATAAGTAGTGTTGGGAAACCCCGGGGATATTTTTAAAAAATATTCATAGAAAGCACAGCAGAAGAACAACCCCGAAACAGGCCAGTCCCAAAAACCTAGTCAAGATCGTCATGCGAGGGAGTCGACACGATGAGATGAGAAGGTACCTTGAAGCAATTTGAGACGATGTCGATGTAGGCGCCCAAGTGTGCGCCCTCAGCAATCTCACACACACGGATGCTTCGAGTCTTCTTCTTCCATGCCCGGTGCTAGCCTTGGGAAGAAGATCCATGCCAAGGGAGTTCCTCTTGAACACTTGCGCCAATCACCAAAGTAGGGAAGCACCAAGGGAAGAACAGGAAGAAGATCTCTTTAGTCTTGATGGAAGAAGAGGAGAAAATCTCTAAGAACCCCAAGCTTTCGCCCCTCCACTTATCTCCACGCCTCCAAGAGGAATTAGTGCCATGAGAGGGGCGGGCTAGAGTCTCTTTTATAGAGATCATGTGTGGCTTGGAGAAGAATTAGGAGAGCATGATTTTAGGAATTAATTAATTAAATCCTAATCCAATTAGGACTCTAATTAA
Organism: Costus lasius; assembly: GCA_027563935.2. NCBI lineage: Eukaryota > Viridiplantae > Streptophyta > Magnoliopsida > Zingiberales > Costaceae > Costus > Costus lasius. Next base: position 103,556,971 of record CM050450.1, on the reverse strand, counting down.
TTTTAATAAAATCAGCCCTATTAAATCTCCACAAAAATAGGACTCTAATTAATTAATTAATTAGCCCCTATTTTATCTCAAATGATTAATTCAAAATCAACTTTAATTAAACACATGATATTAATTAAGGCATAGGCGCTAACCCTAGTCTAACTAGGGTTAAATATGCGCTTACCTTTTCTTCTCCTTAAGCCCAATTAACTTATCAGTAAGCCAACTATATAATGGGCCTATCCCAAGGTCCATTATGCATGTTAATCAACCCATTGAATCCAATCCAATTTAACCCAAGGTCAAACGAGGTTAACCATGGTTAATTTGGTCAATATGCCAAAAATGGAAGTTGACCTTAATAAGTTTCTTCCATCTCATTAGGCCCATTGGCGCTGATGAATCTCCCAAATAGATCTGAATTAGCCAATAACTCAATCCAAAGGCTATCCGATCAATATGAAAACTCGAGCATCAAGGTAAGCGACCCTATAGGTTCCTTTGACATTGGTAGTGCTGACCTAAGGTCACCACAAGCAGTGAGTGGCACCTAGCAGTGCATCGCTGCTACCCAAGTCATCGGAATGGATATTGACATCAACATCCCCATCATCGCAACTAGGCACTGATGCATTATTGTCCTTTTGCCAAACTAATATCCGATTGGACATGTGTGTCACCACTTGTTTTAACCCAATCACATGGTTATGACTAAATCAGGTTCTCACCTGGGTATGGCGATACACTTTTAGTCATAGAACCATAAGGGGCCCTATGGATATCAAGCTTCCCTCAGGAAGGGGCAAATCCTCTATCTATCAATTGATCTTCTCATATGGGTCGTGACATACTCAATAACAACCGTTATGACCTCCCAACTATGGCGAGATGTTAGGTTGTATCAAAGCATGTCCCTAACCACATAGAAGAGTCAATGACCTCAAGTCTAGGGATCAATACATCTCCTGTCACTTGTGAGGATAACTCATGACACTAAGTCATTGCCTCACAGTGGGTCGATCCAGTATATCTACCATTAATATACCCATATGTCTACGTTAGTGTTTCGTGCCTAACCAGCCCATATACCAGTCTCTCATGTACCATAGCTATCCCATATCTACTAAGGTACTTGACTGGGGACAAAAAGTTTGAGAACAGATCCAATCTGTCTCCAGGGACATTATCACATAAGTACACATTCGCAAATGTAAACAAATGATAATAACGACAATGCCAGAATGATATATAAATATCAATGTTAAGTAGTACAATAATGGACCAATATTAAGTCCTAGGGCATATACACCAACAAGTAGAACTTGTGTTGAGACTCGGATGCATGAAAGTGATCCTTGAGATTCCACTCGAGATGATCCACTTAGAATTCAAATGCACAAAAGTGATCCTTGAGTTCTTTGATGGATGATTTATTTATTTTCAGCTTGGGATAGATCTTACGCGAAAGCGAGGATCGGTCCCTACATGATTGTCTGCACGAAAGTGAGATAATCCTTTTATGAAGTAAATTGTATCTTTATCATGATAAAATTAAACTGACAGATTTCTATTCATATCTAGTCATAGAAATCAAAGTGGATGAAACCCTAGTCCCAGTTTCACTCTTTGGTATTTTCGTTAGCTTTTGATAATTCACTTGCATAATTTTGACTGCCTAGATAGTAAGAAATCGATTATTTGGTACTTGACAAACAAGGTCTCTATGGGATCGATATTTTTTATTACTTCGAGTATCTGTGCACTTGCGGACACAACAAGTTTTTGGCGACAACATCAGAAATAAGTTTCTATCTAGCTACTTGTTGGGAAACAACAAGTTTTTGCCGTAGTTGCCGGGGACCTTGGTTTTTGTCAATATTGAAGATATTGAGAGTATTGCTAGACTAGGTTTTATTTTCTATTCTTTGTTCTATTTTTCTGTTTATTTTCTTTTCTCTTGAAATCATTTGATCTATCTACTTTGCATGCGCAGAAATCTTAGATCAGGACCTCTTGTACCTTTTGATCCTGAGATAAATAAAACTCTTAGACTGTGCAGGAAGTTGAGATTTGAGGAAAGTCAACAAGAAGAGGAAGAAGTGACCATGGCAGAACAAAGATCACTTAGGGACTATGCAGCCCCTAATCCACGAGAGATTCATTCTAGCATTGCTAGACCGGTCATACAGGCTAACAATTTTGAAATTAAGCCTACTTTCTTATCCATGATTCAATAGAACCAGTTTGGAGGATCTCCTCTTGAAGATCCTAACCAACGCCTTTCTTTATTTCTTGAACTTCGTGATACAATTAAGATTAGTGGAGTTTCTAACGATGCACTAAAATTAAGATTGTTTCCTTTTTCTCTTAGGGACCGAGCACGATCTTGGCTTCAAGCACAACCTACCGGTACTTTCACCACATGGGAACAACTATCAAATGCCTTCTTGATGAAATATTTCCCACCAAGCAAGACCATCCAAATGAGAAATCAGATTTCAAGCTTTGCACAGAGGGATGGTGAATCTTTTAGTGTGGCATGGGAGCGATTCAATGATTTACAACGGAAGTGTCCTCACCATGGCATTGAAAACTGGGTTTTAATTCATACTTTTTACAATGGTTTGCTTTATAATACCAGACTAACTGTTGATGTTGCTGCAGGAGGAGCTCTGATGAGCAAAAACATTGATGATGCTTTCAAATTGCTTGGAGAGATGTCTTTGAATCATAACTAGTGGACTTCAGAGAGAGGAGTGCTTTATAAACCTTCCCAAGGTAAGAATGAAAGTGATGGATGGCACACCTTGATAGAGAAGGTAGACTCTTTATGCAACAGATTTGATTCATTTAAGATGCAAACTGCTGTTATTTCTTCATCTCTTGTTTGTGATATATGTGGTAACAATGGTCATGTCTCTGAAGATTGTAAAGTCATTGCTAGTCAGGATAGTGAACATGTTAATGCATTAGGGAACTATAATCAAAGTAGAAACAATGATCCCTATTCTGGTACCTACAACCCTGGATGGAGAAATCACCCCAACCTGTCTTGGAAAAACAACAACAATGTAGGGGGACAAACTGAAAATAGAGGATACCAATAAAAGCCAAATCAGAATCAAAACTCATATTAGAATTCAAATATTGAGTCCATGCTAGAAAACTTCATGCAAAATCAAAGCAAAGAAATTGAAGATCTTAAGGGAATGGTTAGTCAACTTGCATCTCAAGTAGGATCTTTAGCAGCCCACAACAAAATCTTGAAAAATCAAATAGCACAACAAGCTAGTAGTTCTTACAGACCTCCTGGAAAATTACCTGCTAAACCTGAGTTGAACCCTAGGGAGCACTGTAATGCTATTATCACTAGAAGTGGGAGACAATTAGAGAAACCAAAAGGGAAAGTTGTAAACAATGAAAAAGAGCGTAATGATGATCATGATGATGAATTAGAGTTAGAAAAATCTTCTGAGCATGAGCAAACCCAAGCCAGTTTGCCACCGCAAAAAGGTGATGAACCAAAAGGGGATGTGCCATGTGAGAAAGATGATTCTAAACCTAATTTACCTCCACCTTATAGGCCACCTATACCCTTTCCACAAAGGTTAGTGCAAGCAAAACTTGATAAACAATTTGGCAAATTTCTTGAAGTGTTGAAAAAGCTTTACATTAATATTCCTTTTACTGAAGCTATATCTCAAATGCCATCATATGAAAAATTTTTGAAAGAAATATTATCTAACAAAAGAAAAATTGAGGACTATGGTACTTGTACTGTGGCTTTAACTGAGGATTGCAGTGCTATCATTCAAAATAAATTGCCACCAAAACTGAAGGATCCAGGTAGTTTCTCTATACCTTGTTCTATTGGAAGCATGGCTTTTGTCCAAGCCTTAAGTGATTTAGGAGCCAATGTAAGCCTAATGTCTTTATCTATTTGCAGGAAGCTGGACATTGGAGAGCTTAAACCCACATCCATATCTTTATAGCTCGTTGATAGCTCGGTAAAGTATCCTATAGGTATTCTAGAGAATGTTCCAATCAAGGTAGGTGAATTTTTCATACCTGCTGATTTTGTAGTGCTTGACATGGAATAAAATCATAAAAATCCCATAATTCTTGGTAGACCCTTTTTGGCTACTGCTGGAGCACACATAGATGTTAAAAAAGGAAAAATCACTTATGATATTTGTGAAAAAATAATTGAATTTGATCTTGCTGATTCTTTGAATAAACTTTCATATTCTGGATCATGTTGTAGCGTTGACATAGTTGATGATGTTGTTTATGATGTTTGTAATTTATTTGATGAATCCTCTAATTTTGGAACTGACAATTTTTCTGGGGATATTAATAGAGAATTGCAGGAGAAAAGACATCAAAATTCCAAGAAGAAGAAGAAAAAGAGAAGAAGAAGAAGAGGCTCTAGATTGTTTGATAAAGGAAAGAAGATCTTGAGTAAATTTTGACACTGTTTCAAGGCCGAGCCTTATGTGATTGAAAGAGATGCTCAAATCAAAGAAAAATCAGAGTGGAAATTGAGGAATTCAAGATCAAATCTAAGTGCAAAAGGGTCAAGCTAAAGAACACTAAATTAGTGCTTCTCGGGAGGCAACCCAAGCTTTCTAACTTTAGTTTGCTTTATTTTATTTACTTTTTCCTTAGTTTGCCCTTAGAACTAATTTTTTCTTTTATTTTTGTAGGTAAACAAGTTTTGGCGCAAATTACAGCACTACCGTAATGCACATAACGGTACCATAATTCCTGTCAATTTCGGACAGAATGTTTTGACGAGATAACGGTACTGTCGTAAGTATTTTCACGGTACCATATTTTGAGTACAAAATCTTCCCGAGAGTTTCATTGCTTTTATGGCACTGCCATAACGAATTCCACGGTACCGTATTTTTGAGTTGATTTTTTATTTTATTTTTCTACAAAAAAATTTTTTAATTTTTACGGCACTACCATTTTCAATTTCACGGCATCGTAATTTTGACCGTTTTATCATCAGAGAATATCGAGAAAAATATGGCACTGCCGTAATGATAGGATTCCGCAAGTGCACGGAATTATCGAAGTAATAAAAATATCGATCCACAGAGACCTTATTGTTAATTACCAAATAATTTTTTTCTCGCTAGCTAAGTAAACCAAATATGATGCAAAGCAATAATGGAAATAACACAAAAGATAATCAGAGAGATGAATTGGGACTAGGGTTTCATCCACCTTGATTTCAATGACTAGATATGAATAAAAGATCGTCGGTCAAATCTCGTTAAGATAAAGACCTAATTTACTTGATAAAGGTATTGTCTCACTTTCGTGCAAACAATCATGCAGAAAACCGATGCTCACTTTTGTGCAAGATCTATTTTCAATGTTGTAGATAAGTAAATCATCAATCAAAGATCACAATGATCACTTTCGTGCATCCAGATTCTAATTTGATTGATAGTCTCAAGTGGAATCTCAAGGATCACTTTCGTGCATCTGAAACTCAACACAAGTTCTACTTAAGGCTTTCCAATGGATCGTTACTCACTTTCGCGCAATAACTATCAATGTTTATAACATTAATTAAATCCTAAATCGATATTATCAAACATGGCAATAAATCTACTAGAACAGATCAAATTGGATCCAACCTAAGGAAGGGATCTCAACATGCAATTCTCGGGTTCCAAGTTCTCAAGCAAATCACCTTTTAGTCTCATTGAGAAAACTCTAAAGCATGGATAATAACATAGATCTATGGAAAATTAAAGACAATGCATCACAAAAGTAGAATTATCACAACAAAGATTATTATGACGAAAGAGAAGAATTATCTAATCATTAAAATTCAAGGGGATTACACCCCATGTCCCAAAAGAGTATTAAGCTTGCATGGAGAAAGAGATACAATAAATCATGGTTTTAGAATGATCAGAAAATGAAAGGAAAGGAGAAACAACGTTCCAACACGGCTGTAAAATCCTTTACAGCCGTAATTTGCTTCGATGAACAGCACTGTCACTGCTGTTTCGTTGATTCCTCCTCTGATTGGACTCCAAATATTCTAAAACTTATGTGGTGTCTTCCTCTCCTCCAGGAAAAGCTTCTGCGTGAAAATCAAGGCCTGAGGTGCCCTCTATGACTCCCGGCGTGAGGCCAAACCCTAGCCGCCTCTCTATTGATTGCTCTCTCGATACTTGATAAAAATTTTGTGCTTTTACATCGTGCATCTTCCCCTCTTAAAGACGAGTCCGTAACATCTTTTGGATCTCGATTTGGAGTTATAGATCCAAAGTTATGGCCCTTCGCAAGTTTCGGAGCGGAAAAATCGTGTTTTTGACTGCAATTACGGTACCGTAAAATACATTACGGTAGTGCTGTAATTTCTTCACATGTTTCTGATCAAAAATTACCCAAAATATGGTACCCTAAAATAGTTTATGGCCGTGCCATAAAATTGGCTGAGTTCTCTGGTCTGAATCGCCTGGGAAATACGGTACTGTAGAATCGTTTACGACCGTGCCGTAAAATCAGCAAAGGTTTCTGTTCTGAAAGCGCTGAAAAATACGGCCATGTAATTCTTTACAGCAGTGCCATAAAATCACAAAAACTTTATGTTCAGAAAATTCTCTAAATTACGGCAGTGTTCTGATTTTACGGTACTGTCTGAAATTACGGTACCGTAAAATAGATTACGGCACTGCCGTATTTTGCTGAGTTGCTTCGTTTTGCGTAAAATTTCTTGGGTGACTCCCTCTTGATGATGGTAACTCTTTTATGTGTTTGATTTTACTTAAAAACGCCTTGAAATAGTGTCTTTTTACCTGAAAACCATGAAAAACCAAAATAGAAGTAGACTTTGCAATATTTGATGAATTCAGCATAAAAATAAGCAAAAAGATCCTCAATTTAGCATGAAAAGATACATAGAATGATACAAAATATACTATATATTTTGGTGTCATCAAAATACATAAGGCTCAAACTTTGCTTGTCCTCAAGCAAAAATCAAAACTTGATTAAGAGATAAACCTTTTCATACTCAATAAATTTCTAAAATACAACCTATCAATGAAAAATTCCACCAATTGATTTACAAAACTTCAAATAAACATATCATCCTTAGAACTCAACCCTCCAGATCCACAATTCAATCAAATAAAACTTTGCAACTTGTATAATAAATAGAATTTTCAATCTCATGATTTCACCCAGTTTTCAGTTCAAATCTATCATGCTTTTGTTTACAGGAATTAGGTTTCCAAGATCTTTTTCCACACATGATTTTTTTTTCCTTTTTTTTATGTATTTTGTTTGTTTTTGTGAAGATGGTATGTACCCACTTAGATACATACTTTTTATTTTTGACTTCAACTCTTATCTTCGGTACCACTATCAATTTTGCATAGTGCCAAGTAGAGGAGTCTTATTCTTTTTATCTCTCATTATTTTTTTACAGACTTCAACCCATGTCTTAGGTACCACTATCAATTTTACATAGTGCCAAGTAGGGGAGTCTCTCACTATTTTTATGGATCTTGGATTCTTATTTCCCAACAAATAGCAAAATAGACTAAACATCTACTAGGTTGATCAATTGATATCAATTCACAAATCATATTCATATGCTCATTTTATTTAAAGGAATAGTTTCACCTTTAGATCTTATTCTTCAAATAACACATCTACCCAAAATTTCATGCATCAACCAATGTCAAATTTCAAAAATATATATGCATTGAAGAAATAAATCTAACATGATAGGGTTTTTCTCTAATCACAAGTATAAATACTCGCATCATCAAGGAAGATATTTTATCAATAGAAATTTTATCAATAAATCATGCCCTCATATAGTAGAAAGTGGATTATATGCTTTCATCAATTTTATCAACACATTTGAATAATATCATCTTCAAAACAATGAGTTCCATATATCCATAAAATCATTTTTCAAGAGAAAACCAATAAGTAGTATAAATATGATAAAGTCAAAGATGCACTATATGAAATAGTCATTAATAAGAGAGTGCAAGTGATACTTACAAAACTATATGGATCATGTTCAATCATTGTCAGGCCAATGCAGCTAGGTCCAAAGATATGCCTTTTGAAAATTTTTTGCAAAATTTAAGGTACATTAGGCTCACATAAGGCTCAGATCAAAAATAGTCTTAAAATAATAATGATAAAAATAAATTTCTCAAGGAAGAGTCAGAGATGTCGCCGGAGGTCTGAAAGATGCTGATGCAGGCGGGCAGAGGTGGAATAGATGTTAGCTGAAAAGCTACTAGCAATGATGGTGCCGACAATGGAGTGAGTAATCTCTAGTGGCCTGCTAGAGAATACAGTCCTGTAGGTGAGATCGTCGGCCGGTGGTGCGAGAGATAACACTGCATAGAAAAAAAAAATCAGTCATTAATGAAGAGTCTACTGCATAAATAATTCAAATCAATGGAAATAGAGGCAGTAGAAGAAGCATGAAGCTGCTGGTGATGCTCCGCAAGAGGTGGAAGACAGTTTCCCTTGAAAATTTTTGAATCTGGAGGCAAAAGAAGCAATAACAAGTTGCAAGCAAACAGTGCAGTTTTTGAATTTTTTATGAAAAGTAGCCCTACCCAAAAATAAGATTTAATGATCCAAATAGAAAATGGATAGAACCACGTAATAGAATAAGAGATATTCTTTTCAGACGTGTGAAAATCAAAGGATCAAAATATATCAGAAATTTAGGGCATCAGCAGAAAGAAGGCTACTCAGATTAAAAACTGCACAAACTGCACAAAAGTTAATAAAATTCAAAAAGTTGCTATGTGTCCTAGAATGATCAGAAAATATTTTCATAAAAATAATTTATCCACAAGATAGAATGGCACACGTTCTTTCAATTACAAGTGGAAATTCTGGGTTTCAAGTCACCGAAACATCTCAAAAAGTGGCAGCAAAAGTGCTAGTCAGAAAAAACTGCTGCAGAAATTAATTATAATCAAAAAGTTGCTGTGTTTTAGAATGATCCATGAACTTTAAAATTCAGAAAAAATATCCAGATGATAGATAAAGATAAGTACTTCGATGTTGTGCCAAAGCTCAAAATAATTCTTAACCCAGTTTCTAAAAATCGCAGCGAGAAGACACCTACTCAATAAGCAAACTGCAGAGAGGAGTGCAGATTTTTTTTTTCAAAAATAACAGAAAAATTAATTCTAAAAAAAACTAGGATAAAAGAAATTAAGCTAAGATAGAGTACTTGGGTTGCCTCCCAAGAAGCGCTAATTTTAAGTCATTAGCTTGACCAAAAATCAATATCATGGTGAAGTAGGTGAATCAGTACCAACATAGATTGCAAACAATTTTCTGCATTTTCTTTATCCATAAAGCTTAGCCACAAATCCAAAAATCCATAATTGCATATAAATCACAATTAAAGTGGCTTTCTTAAATATGCAGAAATCAAAATCAAAATCTTCACATGAAGGATATTCAATGATCTTCCTAAATTTATCAGAGAGTAAAATCATCAGTCCTTTCTTCAACTTTATCTTTTCAATCACAAAAGGAGTTTTATCAAAATATTCAAGCATTGGATCATCATAATAATAGTTATGTCTTTCATTAGATTCCTCAATAAAGCACAAATTTTCAATTAAATCAAAAGGTTGGGCAATAGATATGGGCAAAGCATCAACATGGTGAGATACATCAATTTTTGCAACATTCAAATCATCTACAGGTTCCTCATGTTCATCATCAAACAATTTATCAATATCAAAATTATCAACAAATTCAAGATGAGACTCTTCACAATTAATTTCCTCATGCTTCCCCACAAATAATTCATCATCAGAAGAGTCAAAATCAGAATCATATGAAAAATAAGATTTATTAATATTTACAATAGGATCAGAGTTAACCTCAAAAGACTTATCATTAATTTCAACAATATCACCAAAATCACAGTGGGGTTCATCAATGTCTACAATTTTCAAACCTTCATCATGTTCATCAGATTCAACCATATATAAATTTACATCAAAATCAGAATTATCATCAAAAGAAGGGTTTTCAATTTCAATTTTCTCAACCTTTTCCTCAAATAAATTATCAGGTAAATCAATATCAAAATTATCAAGATCAGAATGAGATTTATTAATATTCACATAAGGCTCAATCTCAAAACAATCATGATCACAGGGGGAGTTTTCTAAATCAAATTTTTCAGTATCAAACTCAAATAAACAATCATGCTATGCAATCTGGGTTTCTAGCAATTCAGTATTAACAATCAAAGATTGATGATTTTCCCATCTAGAATACAATTCATAAGATTCTTTAATTGATAAATTGGGATTTAAAAATGGACAATCAGAGGTATAATGATGTGGGACCAAAGCAGGACCTTCGGAGGTCCACCCGGGTCCGAAAGAAGCCCTCTCGGTATGGCTATCCTAGCCATTAGATATGGCTTCCTTAGGACCCCTTTTGTTGCTTATTTTGTCTTAGATTAGGGTGCATCATATGGTAGGTTAGATCCACCCTCCAATTACACCATGTAGTTACATGCCTAGGATCCGCCACTTATGTATAGTAGGTTAGTGCATGAAATTGATGTAATAGTATAGGTCAACTCCATTCTTGGGATGCAAGTCAAAATCAGGTCAAGACAACTCCAAGAGATGCCATGGGCCATCAGCCCAACTCAAGAGAGAATCAGCCCACCCCAACCTAATGAAGCAACACCACAAGTACCTCAAATTCCACCATCCTAGTTGGCAGCCATGTGGAGTTTGCCTTCATCTCCAACCAAGACAAGAAGCAGCCTGCACAAAGTCCTACTTCAGCCCATCATGCGCCAGCCATTAAAGTCAAGGAGCAGCTTGAGCAATGTCCACTTCAGTCCATCATGCGCCAGCCATTGAAGTCAAGGAGCAGCTTGCCAATGTCAGCCTTTGCAACAACTTCAGTCCCTTCAAGCGTCAGCCACCCATGCCAATCTGCAGCCTGCACAATGTCAGCCATCAGCAGCCTCTTCAGTCCATCCTCAACTCAGTTTCCGAACTTACCAACCTGCTGAAGACTCCAAAGCTCAACCTCCAAGCAACCGCCCATTTGACAAGAAATCAGCCATTGAGTTGTCTACATCATGTTTGCTTGTATGACTTGTTTTTGTGCTTAGGAAGGGAGATAACCGTTGGAGACTCTCCTATATGATGTATCTTCTTGTAAAGCCACCAGCTAGAGTTGAATGAATTTTCAAATTTCAGAAGTGTGTCTTCTAATGGTGTGTGTCACCTAACCCCTCCCTTTCTTCCAACCATTGCCGAGAGTTCCATTCCACCCCCCCCCCCTCTTGCTCTTCAACCTTCCACCTCCACTTGCGCTTGTCATGAAGATGGGAGCTCACGCCACTTCCTCCCTATAGCCTTGAAGAGTCCTCAGCCATGATGAGAAGCTGGACACATCCGAGACTCAAGAAGGTGTCAACAACCCCATGCCAAGATCAAGCCACCACCCTAAGTTAGCTAAGTCTCTCTTCTCCCTTGGCTGATGTTTTCTTGACGTTTCTGAACATTCATCTGCACTCACTAAGGTTTCTTCTCAGGTTGTGCAAGGCCAAGGAGGGCATACAAGTTCATCCCCCCCCCCTTTCCCCCTTAACTAGTTAGTCTCAAAAGTGTTAGCAAGGGAATTTGGAGGCTATCCTCCCCCTTGAATGTTCTTATGTGAATGGTCTCTTAATATTTTTGTCAAACTCACCCACGCATGTGTGGGATGCTGCAATGCTATGTGTGTAAGCTCATAGGGCCCTACTTCGTGAGATTCAACCATTGGACCGGTGAAGAACGGGAAGGTCACCCTTTCTATTCTCAAAGGGTGCAAGGTGAGTTCCTCCCTTAGAGTAGCTCTAATGCTTATGATAGAATCGCATGCCTAGATCTATTTGAAGTTGTAGAACCGCATGCTCAAGCTTTATTCAAAGTTTCATCTTATCTAGAAGCGCATGTTAGGATTCTCTTGATAAGTAGTTTCGGTTTTCACTACTATATACCAAAGAAACAAACTACTTTCAAACTACGTTAGTTCAAGGGGTTTGTTAACCTATACTTAATTAGCCAAAATGTTTTCGAAGCGCGTTGTTTGAATGTTGCATGCTTGGTGACCCCCCCATCATCTTGGTATCAGAGCTTAGGCTCTTAGAGTAGGATTTTATAAGACCAAAACTTTATTTTCCTACTACTAAGACGATTTTTGGACCTAGGTGCTTGAAAGAATTTGATTAACTATATTGTATCACCTTAGGGTCTATTTTCAAAACCTTACTCATTTCGGAAATGGCTACTAGATCCGGTGCCCCCTATGGTCTTAATCAAGCTATTGACCATGAGGTGAGTGCCCTTTCAATAGAGATGGCTTCCCTTAAAGAAACCCTAGCAACCCTTCAACACTCCATAGGTGTTATAGACAATAGGCTTAACACCCTAGAATCTAACTCTAAGATGGATCCCCAAACTACTAGCCGACCTAATAGTGGATCCCACACAAGGGAACCAAATGTTCAAGGATTTCCTTCACACACCCCTAGAGTCAATCATGCTCAAACCGAATGGGAAGGGCCTCATGCCCCTCAACCCCCCTATCATAGACCTAGAGAGTATGATGTGCAACGTGCCATCAAGATCAATCCCCCTACTTTTGGTGGGTCTCTTAACCCCAAGGAATTCCTAGATTGGGCCACAAAGCTAGATCAATACTTTGACTATAGCCTTATGCACCATGAAAGTAAAGTTAGGTTCACCAAGTGCTTACTAGAAGGACCCGCTAGACTCTATTGGACCCATATCGAGAGAACCATAGAAAGGGATGGTAAGCCACCCGTTGAGTCTTGGGATGAAATGAAATTCCTACTTAGGCAAAAGTATGTCCCACCTGGTTTCATGCAAAAGCTTAAGGATGAACTTGGTAGTCTCACTCAAGGCCCCTCTACTGTAGAAGCCTATCAAACCAAGCTAGAAGAACTCCTCATTAGGTGTGAAGTCAAGGAAGACCAAGGTATGATCCTAAGTCGGTTCAAGAATGGACTTAGACCTGACATTAAGAGGGCCTTGACCTACTTCCAATTAGATACCCCGGAGATAGCCTATCAAAGAGCCATGGAAGTTGAACAAGAACTTAAGAATAGGAAGGAGACTCTCCCTCCCCGACCCATCTATAGGCCAGCTCCTATGCACTTGCCTTCTAGCTCAAACCCAAAACCAAAAACTGCTCAAACTACTGACAACTCCATCCCCATTTGTTATAACTGTAGGCAGAAGGGACACTTTGCAAAAGAATGCCCTAAGAAGGTCATGGTTTTATCTGAGGAAAACATAGACCCTGAGCCCACCTTTGAGGAAGACCCTGATCAAGAGATTGAGGTCAACGACTATGACAGTAGTGATGATATCTTCAACACCTTAGGGGTAGTTAGGTGTACCCTTGTCAAACCTACCCCCACTGAGGACTGGCGCCGGACCAGTATCTTCCACACCTACACCAAATGCCATGGTCACATGTGCAAGGTGGTCATTGATGGTGGAAGCAGCCTCAATGCTGTCTCCCACATAGCTGCTACAAAACTGAACCTCAAGATGGAACCCCGACCTAGCCCTTACAATATTTCTTGGGTTAACCAAACCAGTGTCCCTGTGACCCATAGGTGCCTCGTACCTATCCAGTTTGGTACATATGAGGACAAGATTTGGTGTGACGTCCTTACTATGGATGTAGCCCAAATCCTCTTAGGACGCCCTTGGTTATATGACATGGATGTTGTCCACTACGGTCGGACCAATACCTATGTTTTTACCCATAAAGATCAAAAGATTAGGTTGAAACCCTCTCTTCCCAAAGAACTTAGAGCCACAACCAGTAAGGGTAAGATAGAGGAACCCAAGAAAAGCCAACCTACCATTCAACTTATAAGGCCTCAAACTTTCACTAAGGAAATTATAGCAGATCAAACCCTTTATACCTTAGTCATCAAAGAAGTCAACCCTGAAGTAGAAGAGAAGCCTTCCCCAGAAGTAGAATCCATACTCCAAGAATTTAGTGAGCTCACTCCAGAGGACCTCCCTGAAGGACTGCCACCTCTTAGGGATATACAACATGCCATAGACCTTGTCCCTGGATCCTCTCTTCCCAACCTACCCCACTATAGGATGAACCCTACCGAGCATGAGGAGCTCAAAAGACAAGTAGATGATTTATTGTGTAAGGGTTACATCAGGGAAAGCCTAAGTCCCTGCGCCGTCCCAGCCCTTCTTACCCCAAAGAAGGATGGCAGTTGGCGCATGTGTATAGATTGCAGAGCTATCAACAAGATTACTATCAAATATAGGTTTCCCATACCTAGACTTGATGACTTGCTAGATATGTTAGTAGGATCCAAATGGTTTTCCAAGCTTGACCTCAGGAGTGGATATCATCAGGTTAGGATTAGAGAAGGGGATGAATGGAAGACCGCCTTCAAAACTAAAGACGGCTTATATGAATGGTTAGTCATGCCTTTCGGGCTAACCAATGCCCCTTCCACATTTATGAGGCTTATGACCCAAGTGCTTAGACCCTACATAGGGAAGTTCCTAGTTGTATACTTTGATGACATACTTATCTATAGTAAGTCACAAAAGGAGCACCTAGGGCACTTAAGGCAGACTCTAACCCTTCTTAGAGATGAAAAGCTGTATGTTAACCTGAAGAAATGTTCTTTTCTATCTCCCAAAGTTGTCTTTCTAGGGTTTATTGTTTCTGACCTAGGGCTTCAAGCTGATCCATCTAAAGTCCAAGCCATCTTAGACTGGCCAGAGCCCAAGACCCTTACTGAAGTTAGGAGTTTTCATGGCCTTGCTACCTTCTACCGTAGGTTCATACGGAATTTTAGCACCATAGTAGCTCCTATCACCAACTGCATGAAACAAGGGGACTTTACTTGGACTAAGTCTGCCAATAGGGCTTTCACTGAGCTAAAGAGTAGGATGACCTCCGCCCCTGTTTTAAGGTTGCCTGACTTTGGCAAGGTCTTTGAGGTTGATTGTGATGCTTCGGGCATTGGCATAGGTGGGACCCTCAGTCAAGAAGGTCACCCTATTGCCTTCTTCAGTGAAAAGCTGAATGAGGCCAAGCAGAAATACTCAACCTACGACAAAGAGTTCTATGCCGTGGTTCAATCTTTGAGGCATTGGCGGCACTACCTTCTCCACCATGAGTTTACCTTAAATAGTGATCACCAAGCCCTGTCTTACCTTAGTGCCCAAAGAAAACTCAATGCTAGACATGCCAAGTGGGTAGAGTATTTACAACAGTACACTTTTGTCTTAAAGCACAAGTCTGGAGTTAACAACAAAGTTGCTGATGCTCTAAGTAGGGTAGTCTTCATTTTGCAAACTATGCATGCTGAACTTGTAGGATTTGAACATATGAAAACTGCTTACCTAGATTGCCCTAACTTTTCTGCTACTTATGCTGATATGACTAGAGATGTTATGAGTCACCCCTTGTACACCCTTCGGGATGGGTATCTCTTCCTTGGGCCAACACTCTGTGTGCCTAAGTCCTCAATCCGGGATTTCCTAGTTTGGGAACTCCATGGAGGAGGGTCTGCTGGGCACCATGGTCGAGAGAAGACCCGTGCCTTGGTCGAGGAACGATTCTTTTGGCCTCAACTCTACCGAGATGTGGCCAAGGTAGTTAGGCATTGTGGAACCTGTCAAGCCACTAAAGTCCAGAAGCATAATTTTGGACTGTACACCCCTCTGCCTATTCCCCAGGCACCGTGGCAGGACATTAGTATGGACTTTGTTCTAGGATTGCCTAGGACTGCTGCTAGGCATGACTCTATTTATGTTGTGGTAGACCGGTTCACAAAAATGGCTCATTTCATACCTTGCACTAAAACTACCGATGCCTCCCACATGGCTAGGATCTTCTTTAGAGACATTGTTAGGTTGCATGGTACCCCTCTCACTATAGTTTCGGATAGAGACACTAGATTTGTTAGTCATTTCTGGAGGACGCTATGGGCTCTATTGGGCACAAAACTGAAGTTCTCGACGGCCTACCATCCCCAAACGGATGGGCAGACCGAAGTGGTCAACAGATCACTTGGGAGCATCCTTAGGAGTCTTGTAGGAGAGCACCCCAGTGATTGGGACAAGCTGTTACCTACAGCTGAGTTTTCCTACAATAGTGTTCCTAACAGGACTACTGGTCTGTCTCCTTTCCAGGCAAACTTAGGATACCAGCCTAACAAGCCCATTGATCTATTTTCAGCCCCTAAACATTGCAAGACTTCTATTTCGGCCCGAGATTATGCTTTCCACATTTCGCAATTACATCATGAGCTATTCAGTAAGATTCAAGACTCTGTTAATCAATATCGTGACGATACTAATAAACATCGCCGAGAGAAGGTATTTTCTGTAGGGGATCAGGTTATGTTGCGGGTCCGCGAGGAACGCATCCAAGGACCAGGCCGCAAGTTGGACGCCAAGGGCATCGGGCCCTTCACTATTCTGAAGAAGGTCAACAATAACGCCTATCTCCTGGACCTACCGCCAGAACTGGGGATATCCTCCACCATCAATGTGGAGGATCTGGCACTGTATCATCCGCCTCTCCCTATACAAGAACCAGACACTTGCCACGACTCAGAGATTGAGGCCATACTCGAGGACCAGACCCGACTCACCCCTGATGAGGTACAGCTTTATTACCGCATCAAATTTACTGATGGTGAGGAAGCCTGGCTCCCCGAGGCTGAGCTTGCTAGGTCCGCACCCGAGCTTCTCCAAGGGTACAAAGATAATTCTCCAGAGGAGAATTTCTCCCACCCCGGGAGAGCTGATGTGGGACCAAAGTAGGACCTTCGGAGGTCCACCCGGGTCCGAAAGAAGCCCTCTCGGTATGGCTATCCTAGCCATTAGATATGGCTTCCTTAGGACCCCTTTTGTTGCTTATTTTGTCTTAGATTAGAGTGCATCATATGGTAGGTTAGATCCACCCTCCAATTACACCATGTAGTTACATGCCTAGGATCCGCCACTTATGTATAGTAGGTTAGTGCATGAAATTGATGTAATAGTATAGGTCAACTCCATTCTTGGGATGCAAGTCAAAATCAGGTCAAGACAACTCCAAGAGATGCCATGGGCCATCAGCCCAACTCAAGAGAGAATCAGCCCACCCCAACCTAATGAAGCAACACCACAAGTACCTCAAATTCCACCATCCTAGTTGGCAGCCATGTGGAGTTTGCCTTCATCTCCAACCAAGACAAGAAGCAGCCTGCACAAAGTCCTACTTCAGCCCATCATGCTCCAGCCATTAAAGTCAAGGAGCAGCTTGAGCAATGTCCACTTCAGTCCATCATGCGCCAGCCATTGAAGTCAAGGAGCAGCTTGCCAATGTCAGCCTTTGCAACAACTTCAGTCCCTTCAAGCGTCAGCCACCCATGCCAATCTGCAGCCTGCACAATGTCAGCCATCAGCAGCCTCTTCAGTCCATCCTCAACTCAGTTTCCGAACTTACCAACCTGCTGAAGACTCCAAAGCTCAACCTCCAAGCAACCGCCCATTTGACAAGAAATCAGCCATTGAGTTGTCTACATCATGTTTGCTTGTATGACTTGTTTTTGTGCTTAGGAAGGGAGATAACCGTTGGAGACTCTCCTATATGATGTATCTTCTTGTAAAGCCACCAGCTAGAGTTGAATGAATTTTCAAATTTCAGAAGTGTGTCTTCTAATGGTGTGTGTCACCTAACCCCTCCCTTTCTTCCAACCATTGCCGAGAGTTCCATTCCACCCCCCCCCCCCCCCCTCTTGCTCTTCAACCTTCCACCTCCACTTGCGCTTGTCATGAAGATGGGAGCTCACGCCACTTCCTCCCTATAGCCTTGAAGAGTCCTCAGCCATGATGAGAAGCTGGACACATCCGAGACTCAAGAAGGTGTCAACAACCCCATGCCAAGATCAAGCCACCACCCTAAGTTAGCTAAGTCTCTCTTCTCCCTTGGCTGATGTTTTCTTGACGTTTCTGAACATTCATCTGCACTCACTAAGGTTTCTTCTCAGGTTGCGCAAGGCCAAGGAGGGCATACAAGTTCATCCCCCCCCCCCCCCTTTCCCCCTTAACTAGTTAGTCTCAAAAGTGTTAGCAAGGGAATTTGGAGGCTATCCTCCCCCTTGAATGTTCTTATGTGAATGGTCTCTTAATATTTTTGTCAAACTCACCCACGCATGTGTGGGATGCTGCAATGCTATGTGTGTAAGCTCATAGGGCCCTACTTCGTGAGATTCAACCATTGGACCGGTGAAGAACGGGAAGGTCACCCTTTCTATTCTCAAAGGGTGCAAGGTGAGTTCCTCCCTTAGAGTAGCTCTAATGCTTATGATAGAATCGCATGCCTAGATCTATTTGAAGTTGTAGAACCGCATGCTCAAGCTTTATTCAAAGTTTCATCTTATCTAGAAGCGCATGTTAGGATTCTCTTGATAAGTAGTTTCGGTTTTCACTACTATATACCAAAGAAACAAACTACTTTCAAACTACGTTAGTTCAAGGGGTTTGTTAACCTATACTTAATTAGCCAAAATGTTTTCGAAGCGCGTTGTTTGAATGTTGCATGCTTGGTGACCCCCCCATCATATAATGATCAAAATATCCACACATATCACATCCCGAGTGCACATAAGAATTTAGCTCTTGAGTATTAGCAGTCAAAGATTCTTGTTGATAAGAAATTTGATTAACTGAACCCATAAAATCCTCAATTTGCTTACTTTGATTGCTCAGCATTCGGTTTTGTTTAGCCATAATTTTTTCAAACATGGATTTTAGCTCAGACATTTTAGTATCCTTAAAGCATGACACAGAAAGATGATCAAAGCAATCATCATAAGAAGAAGTTTGATTTTCCCAACTAGAATAATAATGGTCATTTTGAAAACTTGGTGAATCATAATTTGGAGAATCTAAAATATGGCAATCAGGAGTATAATGATCAAAACTTCCACAAAGATTGCATTTATCTGAAAAGATCTTAATAGGATACAAATTTAAGGTGCTTACATGGCGAGAGAGATAATCTTGAAGAGTGTATGACGGATCATCTTCAGGCTTTCTACAAGAATCTAAAAACTGATTTACCTTATCTTGAATAGTGTATGAAGAATCATCATTGCATACCTTATCTCTTTGAGTTGCCCAAGAATTATGATAAAAAGACATATTTTCAAAATCTATCAAACCCCTTTTTTTTCAGAATATATATAAAAAAAACAGAAAATATAAAACACAAGCGAACTCAAAATTTCCATATATCACAGTTCTGCCACAACTATGAAAATATCCAAAACCTGCAAAAACAAAAAAAAAACACAAAGTTAAATCTAAAAACAAATAAAACTTAGTCTAGCAATACTAACAACTATTTTGATATTAACAAAACTAAGGTCCCTGGCAACGGCGCTAAAAACTTGATAGGATTCCGCAAGTGCACGGAATTATCGAAGTAATAAAAATATCGATCCACAGAGACCTTATTGTTAATTACCAAATAATTATTTTCTCGCTAGCTAAGTAAACCAAATATGATGCAAAGCAATAATGGAAATAACACAAAAGATAATCAGAGAGATGAATTGGGACTAGGGTTTCATCCACCTTGATTTCAATGACTAGATATGAATAAAAGGTCGTCAGTCAAATCTCGTTAAGATAAAGACCTAATTTACTTGATAATGGTATTGTCTCACTTTCATGCAAACAATCATACAGAAAACTGATCCTCACTTTCGTGCAAGATCTATTTTCAATGCTGTAGATAAGTAAATCATCAATCAAAGATCACAATCATCACTTTCGTGCATCTAGATTCTAATTTGATTGATAGTCTCAAGTGGAATCTCAAGGATCACTTTCGTGCATCCGAAACTCAACACAAGTTCTACTTAAGGCTTTCCAACGGATCGTTACTCACTTTCGCGCAATAACTATCAACGTTTATAACATTAATTAAATCCTAAATCGATATTATCAAACATGGCAATAAATCTACTAGAACAGATCAAATTGGATCTAACCTAAGGAAGGGATCTCAACATGCAATTCTAGGGTTCCAAGTTCTCAAGCAAATCACCTTTCAGTCTCATTGCGAAAACTCTAAAGCATGGATAATAACATAGATCTATGGAAAATTAAAGACAATTCATCACAAAAGTAGAATTATCACAACGAAGATTATTATGACGAAAGAGAAGAATTATCTAATCATTAAAATTCAAGGGGATTACACCCCATGTCCCAAAAGAGTATTAAGCTTGCATGGAGAAAGAGATACAATAAATTATGATCTTAGAATGATCAGAAATGAAAGAAAAGGAGAAACAACGTTACAACACGACAGTAAAATCCTTTACAGCCGTAATTTGCTTTGATGAACAGCGCTGTCACCGCTGTTTCATTGATTCCTCCTCCGATCGGATTCCAAACGCTCTGAATGTGGTGTCTTCCTCTCCTCCAGGCAAAGCTTCTACATGAAAATCAAGGCCTGAGGTGCCCTCTATGCCTCCCGGCATGAGGCCAAACCCTAGCCGCCTCTCTGTTGATTGCTCTCTTGATACTTGATAAAAATTTTGTGCTTTTACTTTGTGCGTCTTCCCCTCTTAAAGATGAGTCCGGAACATCTTTTGGATCTCGATTTGGAGTTCTAGATCCAAAGTTATGGCCTTTGCAAGTTTCGGAGCGGAAAAATCGCATTTTTGACTGCAATTACGGTACCGTAAAATACATTACGATAGTGCCATAATTTCTTCACAAGTTTCTGATCAAAAATTGCCCAAAATATGGTATCCTAAAATAGTTTACGGCCGTTCCATAAAATTGGCTGAGTTCTCTGGTCTGAATCGCCTGGGAAATATGGTACTGTAGAATCGTTTACGGCCGTGCCGTAAAATCAGCAAAGGTTTCTGTTCTGGAAGCGCTGAAAAATACAGCCGTGTAATTCTTTGCGGCAGTGCCATAAAATCACAAAAACTTTTTGTTCAAAAAATCCTCTAAATTACGGCAGTGTTCTGATTTTACGGTACTGTCTGAAATTACGGTACCGTAAAATAGATTACGGCACTGCCGTATTTTGCTGAGTTGCTCCGTTTTGCATGAAATTTCTTGGGTGACTTCCTCTTGATGATGGTAACTCTTTTATGTGTTTGATTTTGCTTGAAAACGCCTTGAAATAGTGTCTTTTTACCTGAAATATCAAAATAGAAGTAGACTTTGCAATATTTGATGAATTCAGCATAAAAATAACCAAAAAGATCCTCAATTTAGCATGAAAAGATACATAGAATGATACAAAATATACTATATATTTTGGTGTCATCACGTAACCATTTTTGTGGTACCGTATTTGCTACAAATTTTTGACCCGAGAGTTTTCTGAATATTACGGCGGTATCGTAAGCTTTTTCACGGTACCGTAATTAGGAATGTTTTTTGACCCGAGAGTTGGGACCAAATTACGGTGCTACCGTATTAGTTTTACAGCCCATGTTTTTCAATTTCGCCAGATTACGGCACTGCCATAATGGATTTTACAGCCGTAATTCTATTTTTAAATGCGATTCCTGTGCCGTTTTTTAGTGTTTTCTAGGCCGTGTTTTAGGTTTTCTCACTTGTTCTCACTCGTTCGACCATCTCCGACCTAAAAGCTCTGACCATCTCCAACCTTCAGAGCACGCCGGCGATCCTTCCTTTCTAGCTTTCACTGCCGATTTGGTACTCTTTTACCCAATTTCTCAATTTTGGCGAGTTTTTGCGCATATTTCACCCCTTTTATCTTTTGTCTTTGATTCTTGGTCATTTTTAGAGATTCTTGCTGTCATTTACTTCTTAGATGATAGGCGACCAATTCTTGTCGGTTTCTAGAGTTTTTGACCAATTTCTGTGAAGAGATTTAATCTTAAACGAGCTAGATTGCTGAATTTTCACTGTTCACATTTCGCCTCTTTTTCTCCCACTGAAATCTTTGAGTTCAAATAGACATATTAGTTGATTCTAGCTTCTATAATGCTTAATGAGTATTGTTTTTCATGTTGGAAGTATTATTTGAGTTCAATGTTTTCTATACTTTGCTATATTGTCTTGAAATTCAAGTTGCAGCTTTAGTTCACTCATAGCACCCAAGATCAAACAAGTAGTTTCAAAGAAGAGAGGAAAAGGACCAGCCACATCTTCTACACCACCAACTCCCTATGGCATTGTTTTTAGGGATGAAATTCAAAAGTCGAGGTACAATCAATTGGTGGAAAGAAGGGTTGTCAATACCAAATATGCTGATAGAAGGACTTTAGAGGCACTTGGGCTTTATGAGGATGTATCTTGGATGTTTGAGCATATCAAAGCCAGAAAATTTTTTGAGATGATGCCCTATACCTATTTGCCACTAGCTTTGGAGTTTTTGAGTAGCTTGAATGTAGATCTAAGAGAGTTTTATGATGGACCTACTGAAGGACAGATCACATTCAGATTGGCTAATGTTGAGGGGAAGATAACTGTTGGTGTATATGCCCTAGGACCTAGTTTTGGTCAACTTATGTACTACTTGACATTGATATTTATATATCATTCTGGCATTGTCGTTATCATTGTTTGACTACACCTGCGATTGTGTACTTACATGATAATGTCCCTGGAGACAGATTGGATCTGTGCTCGAATTATAATCCCCAGTCGATGTACCTTAGTGGATATGGGACAGCTATGATACTTGTGAGACTGGTATGTGGGCTGGTTAGGCACGCGGTGCTAACGCAGACACATGGGTATATCATTGGGGATATACTGGATAGACCCGCTATGAGGCTATGACTTGGTGTCATGAGTTATCCTCATAAGTGACAGGAGATGCATTGATCCCTTGACTTGAGGTCATTGATCATTCTATATGATTAGGGACTTGCTTTGATACAACCTAACACCTTGCCGTAGCTGGGAGGTCATAACGGTTGTTATTGAGCATGTCACGACCCATATGAGAAGATCAATGGACAGACATAGGATTTGCCCACTTCCCTAAGGAAGTATGATATCCATGGAGCTCCTTTATGGTTCTATGACTGAGAGTGTATGGCCATACCCAGGTGAGAACCTGTTTTAGTCATAGCCATGTGATAGGATGAAAACAAGTGGTGACACACTTGTCCAATCGGATATCAGTTTGGCAAAGAGACTGTAATGCATCTGTACCTAGTTGCGATGATGGGGATGTCGATGTCAATATCCATTCCAATGACCTGGGTAGTAGCGATGCACTGCTAGGTGCCACTCACTGCTTGTGATGACCTCTGGTCAGCACTGCCAGCGTCAGAGGAACCTACAGGGTCGCACACCTTGATACTTGAGTTCTCGTATTGATCGGGAAGCCTTATGATCGAGTTATTGGATAACTCGGATCTAATTGGGAGATTTCATCGGCGCCAATGGGCCTGATGAGATGGAAGAATGTTATTGGAGCCAAACTTCATTTTTGGCAGGTTGACCCGTATTTGACCATGGTTGGTCACATTTGGATTAGGGTTGCATTGGATTGGATCCAAGTGCTTAATCAACCTATGCAATGATGTTTGGGCTAGCTCATTATCCAATGAGGCCCAATAACAAGTTCTCATGAAGAGATGAGAGGCTAAAAGGGTATAATAGGGAGAAACATGAACCATTAGGCGCCTAGGGGCATAATGGGGTCATGTTGGCGCCTTTGCTTCATTATGGAAGTAAAGGGCGCCTCCCCCTCTCTTCCTAGGATGGAATGCATGCCTTTATGGCATTGCTTGAGGCGCAAGGCAAGGCCTTGGCGCACAAGGAAAGGCGTGGGAACAAAAGGTAAGGTTGAATAAGAATTATGGAAATGTCTTGGAGACTTTCCTTATCTCAAACCTCCTCATCCTAGCCCTACACTTGTCATGATCCTAGCCATTACCCTAACCGCCTCTTGCCCTATAAATATGACCCTAGTCACCCCCTCTTGTGAGTAATCAATCCTTGAAGGCGTGAACACAAGAAGAGGGGCGAAAGGCTTGGGGCAAGGGCGCATCTTCTTCCATAACCGCGAGCTTCTTCCCTTCTTCCTCCTTGGCACAAGAGAAGGAAAGGCTTGGCGGCATTCTCCCTTCTCCTCTCTTCTTCTTCAATTGGCGCTTCTACCTTGGAGGTGGCGCAAGCATTCAAGAAGAGAACTAAGGCTTGGATCTTCTTCACGAGGCTAGCACCGGGCGTGGGAGAAGAGAACTCAAGAGATCCATGTGTGTGAGACTGCAGAGGGCGCACACTTGGGCGCCTACATCGGCATCGCTCTACATTGCTCTTAAGGTATTTCCTAACTCATCGTGTCGACTCCCTTGCTTGCGATCTTCACTGGGTTTTTGGGACCGGCCTGTTTCGGGGACATTCTTCCGCTGCGAAAAATGTATGTCCATAACTCTGAAAATTGTAAAATGTCCCCGGGGTTTCCCAACAATAACCATAAGAGAAGTCAGATCTATCTTTCACTTGGGTTCAGGAAGGTATACCCAAATACTAATTGGGTTCATTAAGAATGTGTTCTGGAACCAGATTACCCATGAGACTCACTTTTCTGCTGTTTCTGCTAGAGCTTCAAAGATTGAAAATCCTTGTATAAAGTATGTTCATAGAGTTCTTTCCCACACTGTCTTTGGCAGAGGAGACAGTGATGGCATGGTAAGACAATCTGAGCTTTATTTTCTTTGGGGGATGCTAAATGGAGTAGTAGTAGATGTTGCTTTCTTTTTGATGAAACACATGGATAAAGTGGCTAGGGTGGAAAAGGGAGCAATTGTAATAGGAGGGCTGATTACACCTATAGCCCTCCATCTGAATGTTGAGCCATATGGAATAGAAGTGGCAAGGGGGAATGCAAGGCTTGATCTTGAGTCTTGCATGGCAATGAAAATGATAGTTAGAGAAGGGGATGTCTTTTGTTTGGTCCTTGGACCAAATGCCCTACTCTACCATTACCCCATGTAGAGAAGACCACTGTAAAAGAAAGAGCGAATTGGAAGATTTCACCGAGTACTGCCGAGGCCGCCTTTACACCACCGTTGAGTGTAGTTCCACCACCACCCACTTGGGGTGGAAGAGATGATCCTTATGGTATGGAGTCACCATCTCACCGGCCTGCTGATCCTACTCCCCCAGCTACTGATTATTCCCACAGACCTACTAGAGGATGGTATAGTGCTTTTGACCCCAGATTCCAGGCACTCTCCTCTGAGATATATCGTTAGGGACATCATATGGAGAGGATGATGGATACCATAGGCCAGATGAAGGACTCGATGCATCACCTTCACAATGATGTGGAACATCTCAGCAACTATATGAAGAGATGGGCAACTTCTTATATGAGCACTTTGACTTCCAGGATTCGAGGAGAGGTGGAGACTATGGAGGGCACCAAGGAGAGCCACATATTGATCTGATGGACACAGCGGCTCAGGACACCGAGGAGACAGGATCCGACGGCGAGGATTGATAGAGTTTTGGGAGTATCTCTTTCCCTTTATTTTTTTTTTTTGCATATTCTTTTACTTATCTATTTGATATTTCATGTTTTATAGGGAAGGATGATCCCTCCATAAATGTTGTGTCCACCGTGCTACTTCACTCTGCTTTACATGCCTATATTCTTATTTTCGATATGGTTGTATAATGATGATGGTATTGATTTTTGATCTTCAATGGGGTTGTATTATCACATCTTGGTATTGATGATTAATTTCGATACGGTTGTATGATGATATTTTGATATTTTGAGCACCTTATGGAGGTACATGCTTGTTGATGTAACATTGTGTTACTTTCATGACTGATGAATATATTTTTATGATGATATGATTGATTTATGGCCTAGTCTATATTTTTAAGGAATTTATTGTTGATGACTTGTATGATTCTATTGATGGTGAATGAACTCATGCTTGTGATTAGGGCTAGGTATATCATGTCGAATTTATTTCTTTAATATATATCTACTTTCGAAATTTTTCATTGATTGATGAATGAGATTTTAGGTGGATATATTATTTGAAGAATTTAATTTAAAAGTGAAGCTACTTTTTGAATAAAATTAGCATATGACTATAATTTTTTAATTGATGTCAATTGATTAGTCTAGTTGATGTTTAGTCTATTTGCTATTTGTTGGGAAGAAAGAATCCAAGATCAAAAAATAGTGAGAGACTCCCCTACTTGGCACTATGTAAAATTGACAGTAGTACCGAAGATATGGGTTGAAGTTTGAAAAGAAAAAAAAATAGAGAGAAAGAAAAAAAAAGAAAATGAGTCCTCTACTTGGCACTATGTAAAATTGATAGTGGTACCGAAGTTAAGAGTTGAAGTCCAAATAAAAATTGTGTATCTATGTGGGTACATGCCATCAAAAACACAAAAAGGAATAAAAAGAAAAATGAAGAAAAGAAAATTTTGAGTGGAAAAAGATTTTTGGATATCCTATTTCTGTAAACAAAAGCATGACAGATTTGAACTGAAGATTAGATGAATTCATAAGATTGAAATTCTACTTTTTATACGAGTTGCGAAGTTTTATTTCATTAAGTTATAGATCTTGAGGATTGAATTCGAAGGATGATATGTCTATTTAAAATTTTATGAGTCAATTAATGAAAATTTTTCATTAGTGATTGTTTTCTAGAAATTTATTCTTCATGAGAAAATCTATGCCTATGATCATTTTTTTATTTTTGCTTGAAGACAAGCAAAGTTTGAGCCTTATGTGTTTGATGACACTGAAATTTATAGTAAATTTCATACCATTTTGTATAACTTTTTGTGTCAAATTTATGAACCTTTGCTTATTTTTATGCCTTTTTTATCAATTACTGCGGAATCTACACTCTTTTTGGTTTTTGATGACTTTCAAGCAAAAAGGCACGATTTTCAAGCGTCTTCAAGCAATCCAGATGCATGAATGAATTCCCACCATCAAGAGGAGATAACATGTCAAATTTCATGAAGATTGGAGCTTCAAACCAAATTACTACAGGGTCGTAATCTATATTATGGTACCATATTTTCATCGGCTACCGTAATATCAGAGCACTGCCGTAATTTGAGAATTTTTCATCCAAAAAGATTTTCAGAAATTACGGCACTATCATAACGATTTTCACGGGCCGTAATTTGGAGTGCGTTCCAACCAGAAATTTTGGTTGAAATTACGGCACTGCCGTAAAGGATTTCACGGTACCGTAATTGCCAAACAGTTTCCACCCGAGAACTCAACTGAAAGTACGGCAATGTCGTAACCAAAAATACGGCCGTAATTACGACCAGGAGACGCGATTTTCACGGTCAAATTTGAGTTTGATTTTTGTGGGATTGATTGCGGACGATCCAAGCCATAAAATTCAAAGCTGTAAGAAGCAAAAAAGAGCTTTCGACGAGACGAAAGAGGAGACACCAAAAGCCCTAATTTTCATCCACTAACAAATTAGAAATCGAGTTTCACGCTGCCGACCTAGGTTTCATTGCCGGGACGCATACAGAGCATCTCCGGCCATGAAATTTAAAGGGAAGCTTTGCCTGGAGCAAGAGAACATACCCCAGAAGTTTCAACGCGAAAGGGTCTCGATCGGAGGAGAAATCGACGAAAAACCCAGCGCCGGCACTGTTCTGTTCATATGCATATTACGGCTGTAATTTTCATTATAGCCGTGTGGTTATTCGTTCTTCCCCTTTCTTTTTGATTTCTGATCGCTAGAAACTATGGTTTATTATAATCTTTTCTCCATGCTAGCTTAAACCTTTTGTGGGACATGAGGGAGTAATTCCCTTTGATTTCTTAATGACTAGATAAACTTTTCCTTACTTCGTCACGTATAATTTTAGCATGATAATCCTACTTATGTGATAATTGCTCTTTGATTCTCCATAGATTTATGTTATTAATCATGTTTTAGAGTTTTCGAAATAAGGACCGAAAGGTGACTTGCTTGAGAACTTGGAACCCTAGAATTGCATGATAGGAACTCACCGTAAGAAATTAGGTTAGTCCTTGTTTCTCGATTTTAGAAGAATAATTACCTTGATTAATAATATAAATCTAGGATTGAGTCAATTTATCAAACGTGAAGATCTTGTGCGAAAGTAAGGATCGGAACGTTGGAGAACCATAAGTAGAACTTGTGTTAAGACTCGGATGCATGAAAGTGATCCTTGAGATTCTACTCGAGATGATCCACCTAGAATTCGAATGCACGAAAGTGATCCTTGAGTTCTTTGATAGATGATTTACTTATTTTCAGCTTGGGATAAATCTTGCGCCAAAGCGAGGATCGGTCCCTGCATGATTGTGTGGATGAAAGTGAGATAATCCTTTTATGAAGTAAATTGTATCTTTATCATGATAAAATTAAACTGACAAATTTCTATTCATATCTAGTCATAGAAATCAAAGTGGATGAAACCCTAGTACCAGTTTCACTCTCTGGTATTTTTGTTAGCTTTTGATAATTCACTTGCATAGTTTCGACTGCCTAGATAGTAAGAAATTGATTATTTGGTACTTAACAAACAAGGTCTCTGTGGGATCGATATTTTTTATTACTTCGAGTATCCGTGCACTTGCGGACACAATAGGTTTTTGGACATAACAAGTTTTTGGCGGCAATGTCAGAAATAAGTTTCTGTCTAGCTACTTGTTGGGATACAACAGTCCTTAGTGTCGTACTCTACGGTGTTTACACAATACACAGAAATTGTGAGAGGGTCTTGAGACGAGGGAAGTCAAATCGCTCAGAAAGTATAGCAAGAAACACGAGAAATCGGCGCAAATTCGTTTTGAGGCAATACTAATGCGAGAGAAATCCAACGACACCCAAAATTACTGTAATTCACTCACTAACCTCTAGAGCAATTTTAAGCACAGCACGAATGCGGGTTTGCGAATCGCGAGATCAGCTCACGCGCCTATGCACCTATGAACAAACCAACGAACAGGGAAACCGTCCATGACTCTAACGCTCAGATGCTCGTGGGTGAGAGGGCGAAATAAACTCAACATGGAAAGAACATCTAGAAACAGGTGAACCTGACCCACACGGAACGGTGGGATTTACTTCTCGAAAAGTAGAAAACACGAGCAGTCGAGACACCGGTCGCCGACTCTTACAAATCCTGAAGACGAAGCTACCTTGTCTTCCACACAAGCTGGAGGCACTCTTGCTCACCAGGAGAACTTTACTTCTAAGAGAACTAAGGAACACAACACCCCAGCCTCCTCTTTTATAGAACAAGAGGGGAGGAAACAAGACAAAGTAGAAAAAGACAAGCTACTTTAACAACTAACTACTACTACAGGCCACAAAGGTGGTCAAGCTGGTACTACAAGACAAAGCAAAACAAACTTCTACCTAATATTCTATGAAGCAGGCGCATGGTCTTCTAGTCTTCGTACGGAGGCGGTTGGGTGGTCAGACGCGTTCAGAGCATACCGCGACAAAGCAGTAGAATTTGGACGTCGTGGGCTGGGTTACGATGGATGTGGCACGCTCTTGGGCTGTGTTGCTAAGATGATTGCACGGCCCCTCTAGTGTTGGGCCTTCAGGTGGACATCCGCCCATGCTCTTGGGCGGAAGGGCTTCGGTGTGGATCGACAATGGGCTGATAACTCCTACAAAATGGTCCGACGGTCGAGAAGTGCGTTGAGATTGCCGTACCTCTACCTTGTTGGGCTCCTTCGGGTCCTCCATAGATGGTTCAACATTGTACGGAGGGTTGTGGATGTCGAAACGGGGTCGACGGGGCAGATCTGTAGCTTCAGGGGAAGTCACGGTCTGCACGTGGCATTTTACTCGGGGCGTGGCTTCCGTCGCTGGGTGCCCCGAGGAACTTTCTGTGGAAAATCTCACTTGTGTCTGTGGAGCCGCCCCCGAATCGGGTAGTGGTCTGCAGGACTCATGGGGCGTGGCTTTTGTTGCTAGGTGCCCTGAGGAACTTTCTGTGGAAAATCTGACTTGTGTGTGTGAAGCCGCCCCTGAATCGGGTAGTGGTCTGTAGAACTCACGGGGCATGACTTTCGTTGCTAGGTACCTTGAGGAACTTTCTATGGAAAATCTGACTTGTGCATGTGAAACTGCCTCCGATTCCAAAATTTCTCTAGGTAGTTGTCCGCAGGAGTCACGGGATGTGGTTTTCGTCGCTGGGTGCCCCGAGGAACTTTCTGTGGGAGATCTAACTAACGCTGCCCCTGATTCCAGAATCCACGGGCCGAGGTTCTCATCGCTGGGCACCCCGAGGAACTTTCTATGCCGAATTGAACTTTCTTTTGTGCCTGGGTCTTCAGTGCTGGATGCTCCTGCATCACTTAGCATATAGCTTTTCTTGTCTCAACTTTTCCATGACTAATATGAGATGTTTCTCATGTTCAACCACACTGCAAGATATATCAAAATATCATCTATGAAGACAACCACAGATTTATCTAGGTAATCGATAAAAATTCTGTTCATCATGTCCATAAATACTGCAGGTGCATTAGTACGTCTAAAAGGCATCACTAAAAATTCATAATATCCTTATCTTATTTTGAATAAGATTGCATCACACCTCCTGAAGGTGTGCAGACATACAGTTCAGTACTAGCTACAATAGGCTTTTTCTTTATTTTCATCACAAATTCATAAGAGATAAAGGAATGAGTGCTACCAGTATCAATAAGCAGACATGCAGGATAATCATATATGAAAATAATACCTCTCATCTCTGTGTCTGGAGCTTCCTGAGCTTCTTGTTGGGTTACTGCATATACTCTGGCTGGGCCTGTAGGTCGTTCCTGAGGTCGTCTCTGCTGTGACCCTGCCTGACTAGCCTGACCTGGTATCCCATTGTATATCTTAGATCTAGAGCTCTGTTGGTAACTTTGTTGATGGCTCTGCTGATAACTTTGTTGTGGGGGTTGAAATCCTCTCCGTGGGCAATTTATCTTATACTGACCCCAACCTTTATAATAGTTGCACTGAATCTCATTGAAAGGGCATGCATTAGCCATGTGTCCTTCTTGATTACATTTGAAGCATTTTCTTGCAGACCTTACTAAATTAAAGTTTAGTGCATAGGAAGAATGTATTGGTCTTTGATGGATATTGAATACTACTTTAGATCTCTTCCTATCATAGGCTCTTGTTTCCATTGGTCTAACCAACTGACTAACCTTAAAGTAATACAACCATGATAAAATCCATAAGTAACTTATCCGGAGAAAACCATAAAGTAACTTATCTAGAGAAAACCATAAAGTAATACAACCATGATAAAATCAAAGATCCAATCATATGAAATAATCTTGAATACAAGAGAGTGCCAACGATATTCACAAAACTATATAGCAAGCTCAATCGTTGTTCGGGGTGTAGCATCGGGGCAGGTGCTACTGAATTATCTTCAAAGACGCACCTTTTGAAAATTTTACCTGCACAAATTTTATATACATAAGACTCAACCCAAAAATAGTATCTTACTTTAGTGAAAAATAATATTTTTCTCAAAGGATAATAAGAGATGTCGCTGGAGGTCTGAGAAGGGTGCCGGTGGAAAGAGCTAATGCAAGCGAGAAGTAGAGGTGGAACAGATGCTAGATGAAGAGCAGCTAACAATGAAGATGATGGTGCCGACAGTAGAGTGATGATGAGTAGTCTCTAGTGGCCTACCGGAGACTACAGTCTTGGACGCGAAATTGTCAGCTGGATTTGGAGAAAAGGACGGTGACTAGTCTAGACGCGAACGTTGATGGCAGTGGAAGCAGAATTGTTGTCGGCTAAAGAGATCTGAAGAATGCTGAAGAAGCGGTTGTGGCTGGCAAAGAGCCACGATGGCTGAGAGTGATCTGCATGTTTCTCTAGCTGGATCGAAGTTGAGGAAGCTTTGGTAAGCAACAGATGAACTTCGGCGGTGCTGTAGACAAAAGGAAGGCGTCGACTGCTGGTTTGCTGGAGATCACGTTGTCACCGTGAACAGGGATGCTGTGTTGAGTGACAAAACTGGCAGAAAAAAAAAAATTGGCTTCTGCCTAGAACAAAAGTGCCAGGTGAACTGCTGCTGATGGTGGCAGAAATAGGAGATGCTGTCATCAATGAGTCAAAGGTCGGCGCGTGGTGTTGCACGGCGGCTGGAAGCAAATCTATATCGGCGACTGCAAATCAGAGGAGATCTAGTTGGGAAGCATCACCGGTTAGTGCTGGCTGACTTGGAGATGGAGCAGGGTTGCCGTCGGCTAGAAATCAAGGTAAGGCGTTGCTAGAAGGTCAGCCGGGAAGGTCGCTGCCGGCTAGAGATCAGATGCCGCCGGCTGAAAGTGCTGGTCGTGTACCTTGCTGAAGATAGAAGCGGCTGGCAAGGAAAACAAAGGCGACAGCTTGGAGGCGACGATGGCTGCTGCCGCAAATCAGTTTGCTGATGGCGGAAGATGATGCTGCCTGAAGCTGACGCTGCCAAAGGCGTTGGAAGGAGTTACTGGAAAAACTTGCTAGTAGCTGGAAGAGCTGGAATCAGATTGCTAGCTGGAAGAGATCTGTTGCAGGAAAAATAGATGTGGTCGCTGAAGATTCCTCGAGCTAGAAGAAAGCACGCCTGAGAAGAAATTGGCAGTAGTAGATTTGAAGATGAAAGCTGCAGGCTGGTCGGCTAGAGAAGATGGCGGCTGAAATCACCAGGAAGATTGCTGCTTGCTGGAGAAGGAGACGCGGCGCCAGCAGATCTGCGGATTATGGCGAAATAGAGCAGCGAGAGAGACTGAAAGCAGAGGTTGCTGATATCAGAGGTGGCGGCGGCTGACTGAGGAAGATCTCTACAGCTGAAGATGAATAGATGCCGGCAGCAAATCTGGAATGATCGGAGAAGAAGACTCCAATCTGCAGGATAGTGATGCGTTGATGGTTGCTGATGGAGAAGGGCTTCCGACGAGAGATCGGAGGGTGGTTGCTGAAGACGCGGCAACAACTGGAGAGAAGGTCGGCCGCTGATCTGGTCGTGGAAGGAATCAAGCTCCGGTGGATCTGAAAAACGAGTAGAGAAGATCTTCTGGAAGAGTTGCTGGTGAGCATAAATCAGAGGAGAGTTCGGGGTGTTGGCAGCAAACACGGCGGAAGCACGGTGACGAGAGAGGGAGCACACAAAGAGGAAAGACAGAGAAATAACATAACTCTTGTATTAGAAAAATGCTACTACCTAATAAAACAAATAAATACACATATTTATAGAAAATAAAATGTCTAGTCTATACTAAAAATAAAAACACTAACCCTCGATAGATGACACCACTAAATCTCAACTCAGGACACCTCAACCTCAAGCCTCACGTAACACACACACGACACATAGTGGTGTTTATACATTTACTATTTTTAATACTCCCCCTTAAACACGACTCTTACACTTTAACTTAGACACTAACTAACTTTAAGCATATGTCACAGAAATATTAACTAATGCCTTTACATTGCTGGTATCTCCTTCCCACGAGCTTTGCTTTATGCCTTTTCTTCTTTCTTTTACTATATACCCATTTACCCTTTGCATTAGCATACTCTTCTATTTCTTCATTGATGATCCTTCTGAATTGATCATCTTCATTAACTTCAACAAAGTTAATAGGCTCTGCATCTACAAAGTGACATATAAAGATACCATTTTCAATATATGAGTCTTCTACTTTTGTTATGTGGGGATGTCTTGAGCTCTCTCTCATCTCCTAAGATACTTCATTTGATAGTCCTCTGTCAGTAGCCTTTGCCTGCGGCACTGTATCAACCATAAAACCATCATCATCCTCAGTATCTCTTTGTAGAGTCTGTCTTGAACTCTCTCTAATCTCCCAACATGTAGCTTGAGGCATAATGCTAGTTTTTTTATCTTCCTTTTCTTGTTCTTCATCTTTGCTTTGCGCATGCTCATTCTCCACATTTATCTTATCACAAACTTTTTCTTGTTTTTCATAGTCATCTAGGCATGCTCCTAAACATGTAATTATGACTTCCTCTTGTACATCCATCTTCAGAGAGTCTTCAGAAGTGACAATGTCATTATCATTCTCATCATCAAAGTCTATAAAAAAGAATTTTTCTCCATCCATGTCAATGTAATAAGGATCTACTTCCAATGTTGAGCTCTTATATGCCATTAAAAGCTTACAATCTAGCTCCTCATCACTCTCTTTTTGATCCTCATTGCTCTCCTTTTGAGACAGATAAGCTCTTTCATTACGAGCATAATAGCATTCTCTAGCATAATGTCCAAACTTGTTACAGTTGTAACATCTCACTTGTGATTTGTTAAGCCTCTCAGTTTGATATGTTCTGCCACTATCTCTTCCTTTTGTCGAGGTAAATTGAAAAGTATATTCATGGGTCTGTGTATCTCTACCTCTTGTAGGACCTTGACTTTGTCCTCGTCCACGACCTCGGCCTCTATAATTTTTAGGTTTTTTTCTTGTTGTCTCTTTCAGATTCAATTGAGACTATAGAACCTGCTCCAAAGGTTCTCTCTTCCTTCTGTTTAATTTCTCCTCATGGGCTTCTAAGGAACCTGATAATTCTTCTAAAAACATTTCTTCCAAGTCCTTTGATTCTTCAATAGCTGTGACTATATAGTCAAATTTCTCAATCAGAGATCTGAGAATCTTCTGAATTATCTTGATATCAGGTACTTCTTCACCAAGTCTTCTCATTTGATTTGCAATCGTTGCAACTCTGGAGATATAATCTGATATCTTCTCAGCTTCATTCATAAAAAGAGCTTCAAACTCTCCTCTCAAGCTTTGAAGGCAAACTCTTTTGGCCTTTGAGCTTCCTTTGCAAATACTTTGCAACATCTCCCATAATTGCTTGGCTGTTGTTGCGTTGGATATTTTCTCAAATGTTGTCTCATCCAATGCCTGAGGAATCAAAGAAACAGCCTTCTGATCCTTCTTTCTTGAACTTTGGAGAAGATCTTTTTGTGCTTGAGTTAAAGTAGCTGAGTCACCGGAGTTACATATCTATTTTCTACTATATCCCACACATGATGTGCGCCTAATATTGCTTTCATCCGGATGCACCAGTTATCAAACTTTTCAATGGAGAATTTTGGCACTTGAAATAACATTATGCCGTTGTTCATTATTGTGAAAATACACTGATGTTGGCCCACTTAATTAAACTCAAGTTGAATCTAATAAGGTCTAGTTTGAAATTTGAGTACACCAATCAAGTTGAACCAAAACTGGTTCAAAGATTGAACCTCAATTGATCTTAATGAAGTAAACCGGTTCAATGTAATTGACCAAAATTAGGTCAAAAATCGTTGGTTCACGGGCGCCGAACCAAAAACTTTCGTCTGCGAGCGTTGCTCGCTTCGGCGCGTTGATGACGCGGCATGCACAAGTGGCGGCAGGCCGGCGGATCGTCGTCCGGCAGCAAGCAGCGAAGCAAAGCTTCGGTGGAGGCGGACACGGCGTTCGGCTTTTGGAATCTGCGAGCGGTGCTGGATTTCAGGTGCGAGCGTCGCGTCCGGCGATAGCAAAAGAACCGGTGACGAAGCTGGAGAAGGCGACGTCATGGGAGCGAGGGAGGCTACGGCGGAGCTTCGTGAACGACGAATCAGTTCATCGAACAGGTTTTCAGGACGAGACTCTTCTCGTCTTCAGAGACAGAAATCGGCGAAGCGGCTGGCAGAGTCTTCAGATCTGCGCGGCGACTTCTCGTCTTCTTCTAACGAAGCAGCGGTTGGCAGCAATTAAACGGGCGTCGCCGGATCTAAGCGGCGAACGCTGAATCACAATTTTTCTTTCTGCGAGCGTTGCTCGTGTTCGGCGTCAGCGGCACTGGATCTCAGCCGCAAGCTTCAATCAACAGCGGCGCTTGATTCGGCGAATGTTGGGAACGAGCAGATTTTGCGTCGACGGCAAAATTCTGCAGACTAACGGCGGTAGATCTGAATAGAGAGTCTGAGCGGCGGTGTTTCAGCCGCTCACGGAAGCAACAGTACAACGGCGAAGTCTATCTTCGAAATCAGCAGATCTCACAATCACGGTGAGATTTTATCTTCTCAAAATCTTCCCTCGTCAACAGATCTGTCTCTCGACGACACAATCTTCAGCGATCTTCAGATCTTACAGTGAGATTTTCTTCTCGTCAATGGATCCTCCTTTCTCAGCGAAAATATTTACAATCACGAATCTTTATATCTCAATCTTCGGATCTCACAATATGAGATTTTCTTGCCCAGCGAGTAACACGCCCTTAGTTGTACAGTTAGGTACAATGTCGTCGGGCAAAAATTGAGATTTTTTAACCTTCGCTTTGATACCACTGTTGGTAGCAAACACGGCGGAAGCACGGTGACAAGAGAGGGAACACACAAAAAGAAGAGACAGAGAAATAGCATAACTCTTGTATTAGAAAAATGCTGCTATCTAATAAAACAAATAGATACACATATTTATAGAAAATAAAATGTTTAGCTACGCTAAAAATAAAAACACTAACACTCGATAGATGACACCACTAAATCTCAACTCACGACACCTCAACCTCAACCCTCACGTAACACACACACGACACATAGTCGTGTTTACACATTTACTATTTTTAACACGGGGACGATTTAGCCAGCTGGAAACTCAGTAGCTGTAGAGGGCAAGCGGTGTTATCAAAAACATAAGAGACACCGACTGAGAGCACAGGGCGTCGGCGGTCAAAAGTGGAAGAGGTGTGCTGCAGCCTGGGAAATAAAGCGTGGACAAAATCGGCAAATCCGGAAGAAACAGAGTTACGCTGAAGCTGATGCGGAAGAAAGTTGGCTGCAGGCAAATCTGAAAGACAAACGGCGCCGGCGGAAACTACATGCTGGCAAGGCCTAGCTGAAGAATTCTTTTACTGTGGTGTGAAATAAATTACGGTGCCGTAAAATGTTTTTTTTTCATAAAGAAAATCAACACAATCTTACAGCCCATAACTTTCATTACGGTAGTACCGTAAAAAAAAACTCTCTAGATGAAAACAAACCAAAATTACAGCCTCTAATTTGCATTACGACACTACCGTATTTTGCGCCTAAATCAATTTTTCCTACAAAAAGAAAAGAAAAATTAGTTCCAAAAATAAACTAAAATAAAAGAAACTAAACTTAAGTAAGAGTGCTTGGGTTACCTCCCAAGAAGCGCTAATTTTAAGGTCTATAGTTTGACCGAAACTAAAATATCATGGCAAAGCAGGTGGATTAGTACCATAGTAAATAACATACAATTTTCTGCATCTCCGTTGTCCTAAAAGTTTAGCCACTAATCTAAACATCCAAAAATTCATATGAAATACGATCGACGTGGCTTTCTCAAATATACAGAAATGAAAATCAAAATTTTCAATTCCACACAAAGGGTATTCAATAATCTTCCTAAATTTATCAGAAAGTAAAATCGTTAGTCCTTTCTTAAAATTTATATCTTTAATTGCAATAGGACATTGATAAAAAGATTCAAGTCTTAGATCATCAAAATAGTCTTTCTATCTCACATTAGGTTCCTCAATAAAGCATAATTTTTTAAATAAATTAGAAAGTTGAACAGTAGATATGGGCAAAACATTAGAGTGAGATTCATCAATGTTTGTAATATTCAAATTCTTTTCAGGTTCCTCATGCACTTCATCAAATAATTTATCAATTTCAAAATTACAATCAAATTCAGAGTGAGACTTTTCTAAATCAGTTCTCTCATATCCTACATCAGATTTAACTACAAATAATACATCATCAAAAGAATCAATTTCATTACTATCACTAGAATCAAAAGGGGATTTTTCAAAATCAATTTCCTCAAACCTTTCCACAAATAGTTTATCAAATGAATCAATTTCAAAATTATCAAAATCAAAGTGAGATTCATTAATGTTTACAAAGGAATCAATTTCAAAATTACCAAAATCAGAGGGGGACTTTTCTAAATCAATTTCCTCAGTTTCCAAATCAAACTCAAATAAACAACCTTGTTCTGCTATCTGTGTTCTAAAATCTTATTGTGTGCTTTTAAAGCTTCTACCTCAGAAGTAAGCTGTTTAATCTCCCCTCTAAAATCTTCAAATTCCCCCATAAAATTTTTTAACATGGATTCTAGCCTTGATTCTTCAGTATCCTCAAAGTATGGTTCAAAAATATGGTTTTAGTAATCCTTATAAAAAAAACTTAGTGAATTTTCCCATCTAGAATAAAATTGATCATCTTGATACCATGGTGAATTGGGATTTGGAGGAATTAAAATTTGGCAATCAGAAATATAATGATCAAAATATCCACAAATATCACATCTAATAGGAGAATAAGATGTCCTAATAGGGTGCATAAAAGAGTCTAATTTATAAGACAAATAATCTAACTTATCTACAAGGGTGCACAATGAATCATCTTCATACTTACCTTGTGGCATGTATACCTCACCTCTTTCAGTTGCCCACGAGTGATGATTAAAAGACATATCTTCATACCACTGTTTTTCTACAAAACTAAAAAAAATTTGTGATCTCAGAGTTCACAAGAAATAAAATCTATCAAGATCTAAGAGTGCTGTGTATAAACAAATAGAAGAATCATGTAAACTCAAAATTTTTAGAATAGAAACAGAAAGATTATCCAACACCAATCAATTAGAATTTTTTTTAAAAAAAATTGTTAAAATATAAAAAAAACACAAAACATAAAACACAAGCGAATTCAAAAATTTCAGAAATCACAGTTTTGTCACAACTTGTGAAAATCCAAAATCTGCAAAAATAGAAAACAAAGTTAAATCTAAAACAAATAAAACTTAGTCTAGCAATACTAACAACTATTTTGATATTAACAAAACTAAGTTCCCCGGCAAGCTACAACCCGGACGACGATTGAGTTTGCTAAAGTATTAATGGGTGAGTATTGTTTGCACTTTCTAGTGATCTTATTTGATATGATTGTATGGTATTGCTACTTGATTTGTTTACTATTTGCTATGATTGTATCACTTACTGAGATTTCTATTCGATGTGGTTGCTTGAATCTATCATTTTACATTTTTGACTACGATTGTTTGAGTTCGATGCTTCACACCTTTTGCATTGATATTGACATTTTTGATGTTTAAAACTTTTTATGACTCGAATCCATGTGATGAGAGGTGTGTGGATTAAATATTAATGATGAATGTTTATACATGTCAATGCCTATGAATGGAGATATACCTATTATGCTGAATTTATTTCTTCAATATATATCTACTTGTTGAAATCCTTCATTGAATGATGCATAAGGTTTTTGGGTAGGTATGTTGTTTGATGAATGTAATCTAAGAGTGAAAAATCTTTCTTGAATAAAATGAGCATATGAGTTTAATTTTTGAATTGATGTCAATTGATTAACCTAGTTGATGTTTAGTCTATTTTACTATTTGTTGGGAAGAAAGAATCCAAGATCCAAAAAGAGAGAATGACTCCCTGATGCAGCTACTATATGAGGGTTGGTCCTTAATGTCGTCCTCTACGGTGTTTACACAATGCACAAAAATCGTGAGAGGGTCTTGAGGCGAGGGAAGTCAAATTGCTCGGAAAGTATAGCAAGAAACACGAGAAATCAGCGCAAATTCGTTTCGAGACAATACTAATGCGAGAGAAATCCAACGGCACCCAAAATTACTGAAATTCACTAAATTGATGCAGCTACTATAGGAGGGTTGGTCCTTAATGCTGTCATCTACGGTGTTTACACAATCCACAGAAATCGTGAGAGGGTCTTGAGGTGAGGGAAGTCAAATCGCTCGGAAAGTATACCAAGAAACACGAGAAATCGGCGCAAATTCGTTTCGAGGCAATACTAATGCGAGAGAAATCCAACGGCACCCAAAATTACTAAAATTCACTCACTAACCTCTAGAGCAATTTTAAGCAAAGCACGAACAGGGGTTGCGGATCGCGGGGTCAGCTCGCGCGCCTATGCACATGCGATCAAACCAACGAACGAGGAAACCGTCCATGACTCTGACGCTCGGATGCTCGTGGGTGAGAGGGCGAACGAAAACGCAACTCGGAAAGAACGTGTAAAAACAGGCGAACCTGACCCACCCGGATCGGTGGGATTTACTTCTCAAAAGCAGGAGATACAAGCAGGAAATTGAGTCGAGACGCCGGTCGCCGACTCTTACAAACGTCGAAGACGATGCTACTTCGTCTTCCACACACACGCTGGAGGCACACTCGCTCACCAGGAGAACTCTACTTCTAAGAGAACTAAGGGAGAATGCTGGCTAGCCCCTCTCTTTTATAAGATAAGGAGGGGTAAACAAGACAAAAGGACAACATCTCAACAACTAACAACTAAAAAGTGGTCAAGCTGCCACAAAAAGACAAAACAGAATAAAATCCTACCAACTACCATCTACTCCTGCAGGGGCGCAGGTCCATGATTCTTCAGCGTACGAGGTGGCTGCTACGACGGTTAGACGCGCTCAGAGCACATTGCGACAAAGCAGCAGAATTTCGAAGTACTAGGCTGCGTAACGATCGTCGCGGCCTTCTCTTGGGCCGTGTTGCTGATGTGGTTGTGAGGCCCATCTGGAATTTGGCTCTTCGGGGATTGGCTGGTAGCGTCCTTGGGCTGGATTACTTCGGTGTGGATGGAGAGTGGGCTGATAACACCCACGAAGCGGTCCGGTGGGTGAGATGGGCGTTGGGATCGCTGAATAACCACCTTGTTGGGCTCCTTTGTGTCTTCATGGGGTGGAGCAACATGGTAGGGTGGGTTGTATACGTCAAAGTGGGGTCATTGGGGCAGTTCTGCAGCTTCGGGTGGCTGTCCGCAGGAGTCACGGGGTGTGACTTTCGTCGCAGGGTGACCCGAGGAACTGACACCAAGCATTTTAGTAGTAATTTTTACTATTATTCCATGATGAATTTAGGCCTATTTTAATGATTTCACACTCCTTTAAGACTTAATTAGTTAAAAACTTCAGAATCTTCACTTTTCGTCTGTCTTATTGAATTTCAGGTAAAATCACCCAATTTTGAGGTCTTTTTGAAGAATCTAAAAGTATGGGGTGATTCCTTATGAGAAGACGAAGCTGCCCGTAAATTTGGGCTCAATCGGAGCCTTCTCTGGACTTCACGGCCACGGGGTTCACCCGTGATCTTGCCGAAGGAAGGATTTCAGCGCGCGTGTCACTGCCTGGTGAACCCGACGGGGTTCACCGATGATGTCAAAGTTTTTGAAAGCTGCTGCACACTTCACTGGTAGGTGAACCCCATGGGGTTCACCCATGACCTCATCTGGAGATATCTGCACAGAACTACGTCGAGACTTTCACAGGTAGGTGAACCCCACGAGGTTCACCTGTGATTATTTCGCAACAAAACAGCTCCGAGCACTTCACCACCTGGTGAACCCCATGGGGTTCACCCGTGATCTTGCCGAAGGAAGGATTTCAGCGCGCGCGCCACTGCCTGGTGAACCCGACGGGGTTCACCGATGATGTCAAAGTTTTTGAAAGCTGCCGCACACTTCACTGGTAGGTGAACCCCATGGGGTTCACCCGTGACCTCATATAGAGATATCTGCACAGAACTACGTCGAGGCTTTCACCGGTAGGTGAACCCCATGGGGTACACCTGTGATTATTTTACAACAAAATAGCTCCGAGCACTTCACCACCTGGTGAACCCCACGAGGTTCACCCGTGAAGCGGACGGATCAACTCGGCACCCTCTCAGTTTTCCCTCGATTTTGAACCCGATTCAAGTCCAAATTTAGCAAGTGAGGACTTTTTGTAAAGCTAACTCGAAGACGAACAAAAAGGATATAAAAGCCACAAATTTTGTGACCTAAAGAAAAAACAATCGGGTGATGAAGCGGCTAAGGCGGAAGAACACGGCGATTCGGCGACTTCGAGCGGATTTTTGAAGAATTGATCATCGAAACCTTGCAATCCTGGGTTATTTTGTTCAGTTTATGTTCTCCTCCCTCCTAGAAACTTTTTCCTGTAATTTTCCTATGTTTACAGAGAGGATTTTTAGCGATTCAACGATGGTTGTAGCGTAAAATTTGTATCGGGGCTAGGTTGAAGCCCTCTGACGATTTCTGTTTGCAACTCTTGTTTTAATCTTGTTATTTGGATCATATTCTAAGCATATTTCACTAGATGTATTTATTTCTTGATCTTTACTTTGGCCAAGTATCGTCATGTCATAGTTGTTACGGTCCATAACGAAAGTTCGACCGTAACGACCGAACCTCTATGTGAATCTTGTGAAGACGCGATGCGAAAGTGCGTGTTCTTTGCTCAAGGGTTCATAATCTACCACGGAACCCAGTGGGTTTGTCTAGAACGGTCCACCGCGAAAGTAGGAGACGTTCTAGGCAAATACCGGGGTGTACACTCGAAAGAGGGCACCTTGTACCATAGGGTAGATTCCTTATGCATATCTGTAAATCCAAGTAATTAACATTTATTTCTAGCGCAAGTGAAATCGTCAGAGTGGTGGAAACCTTTGCCCTGATATTCTCTCTCATATATTTTCTCTGTCACAGTTGTTTGATTTCTTGTTTACTGTCCTGCTTAATTTTAGTTTTCAAGCTCTAAAAAACCACGATTTGATTAGCTTAGATTCCAAGAATTAGATTTTCTAGTACTCACCTTGTTCCCTGTGGGAGACGATATCTTTTATATTACTGCGACATTTCCGTGCACTTGCGGACAATGTCAAGTTTTTGGCGCCGTTGCCGGGGAACAACGGTTGATATTAGTATACTTCTAAGGATTGGGAGACTAAGCTTTAGTTATTTTTTCTTTTCTTTCTTTATTCTGCTTTATATTGCTTTTTGTTTGTTTCGACTGCTTTGAACTTCTTAATTAGATCTGACAAATTTTTATGCAAAGAAGTTCCAGGGTAGGACGACTATTCGAAATCAACCTTGAGATAGAACGGACCTTCAGACAAAGAAGGAAGCTTGCGCAAATCCAGAAAAAGGAAGGTCAAGAACAGATGGAACATCTTCACAACAACATGGAGAACGAACCAGCACCTCAACCCGTGGACAACAACCATGCCAGAACACTGCGAGACTATGCAGCACCTTTTACACATGGGTTTCAATCAGGAATAGTTAGGCCTAATGTCGAGGCCAATAATTTTAAAATTAAACTTGCATTACTTTCCATGATACAACAGAATCAATTCAGTGGTTCTCCTCTTGAGGACCCAAATATGCACTTATCTATATTTTTGGAATATTGCGATATGCTTAAGATTAATGGAGCTACTTCTGATGCTATCAGGTTACGCTTGTTTCCCTTCTCTCTGCGGGATAGAGCAAGGGCATGGCTCCACATGATCCCCCCAGCTTCAATACGGACATGGGATGAACTGTCTCAAGCTTTCCTCTCGAAGTATTTACCTCCTTCGAAGATGATCCACCTCAGAAACAAGCTAACGAGCTTCATGCAGAAGGATGGAGAGTCTTTGTATGAAGCCTGGGAAAGATTTAAAGAGCTTCAAAGACTGTGTCCCCATCATGGGATCGAGACTTGGGTCCTAGTACACACATTCTACATGGGATTGCAATACAATACTAGACTCACAGTCGATGCAGCTGCTGGAGGATCAGGATTGATGAGCAAAGTATCTGAAGATGCAATAAGCCTCCTGGAAGACATGGCACTAAACTACCATCAATGGAATCCAGAGCGAGGTACACTTCCAAGAAAATCAGGTAAATTCGATCTTGATTCATTAACTGCTTTGACTGCGAAGGTAGACAATCTGACTCAGAAATTTGATTCATGGTCTGTTAATTCTTTGGGCACTAATTCAGTATCTTGTGAGCTTTGTGGCATTGCAGGTCATGCAGGTGCTGAATGCCAAGTGGGAGATGGACTAGTGGTCCAAAGTCAGCTTGAACACCTTAATGCAGTTGGAAACCTCATGAACAACCCCTATTCCAACTACTACAACCCTGGCTGGCGCAACCACCCGAACTTTTCCTACCGTACCACGCAGCCACTTCAACCAGAGCAAGTGCCACCACAAGCACAACCTCAACAAGGGAACTTCAGGCCGCCACAACAAGAAAATTATTGGCAGCCACCTGGGTTCCAACAGAGAAATTACAACCCTCCCCCTCAACAAGCGAATTACAATCCTCCTCAAAGACCGGCCCAAGACTCTCAGCTGAGTAAGCAATTAGAAGGGCTAACTGACATGATGAAATTAA
This sequence comes from Costus lasius, assembly GCA_027563935.2. Classification (NCBI taxonomy): domain Eukaryota; kingdom Viridiplantae; phylum Streptophyta; class Magnoliopsida; order Zingiberales; family Costaceae; genus Costus; species Costus lasius. Next base: position 103,512,653 of record CM050450.1, on the reverse strand, counting down.
TGATGACCAGGATGGATTCCTTGGAGACGCACAACAAGATGTTGGAGAGCCAGCTTGCACAACAGGCCAGCTCGTCAGCACGAGCGCCAGGGAAGCTTCCATCACAGCCAGAAGTTAACCCGAGGGAGCAGTGCAATGCAATCTCCACTCGGAGCAGCAAGCAACTCGAAGACCCACCAATGCCAACCAATGAAACAAGGGATGATGAGACACTGAACCTTGAGGAGCCACACGCGAATTCAACACTGGCGGAGCCTGAACGAACAGAGGAAGAGCAACCCTATGTTGGGCCGCCGGCCTACAAGCCGCCGATACCTTTCCCTCAGAGGCTTGTCAAAGCCAAGCTAGACAAGCAATTCAGTAAATTTCTGGAAATTTTGAAAAAATTATATATTAACATTCCCTTTGTTGATGCCCTTTCGCAGATGCAGACCTATGCGAAGTTCCTGAAGGATATTCTCTCAAATAAGAGGAAGCTAGAAGACCAAGGCATTGTGGCTCTTACTGAAGAGTGCAGTGCGGTTTTGCAGAACAAGCTTCCACAAAAACTCAAAGACCCTGGCAGCTTTTCCATACCATGCCAGATAGGAGAGATGACCTTTCGAAGAGCACTGTGCGATTTAGGGGCAAGTGTCAGCATCATGCCGTTATCCTTGTGTAGAAAGCTGGATCTGGGTGAATTGAAGTCAACGAATATTTCTCTATAGTTGGCTGATAGATCAGTTAGGAGTCCCGTTGGCATTTTAGAGGATGTACCCATTAAAGTGGGAGATTATTTTATTCTTGCAGACTTTGTTGTATTAGACATCGATGAGGATGATAGGCTTCCTATTATTTTAGGAAGGCCTTTTTTTGCTACAGCTGGTGTCGTCATCGATGTTAAAAACGAAAAACTGGCTTTAAACATTGGTGACAATATTATTCAATTTGATATGTCTAACTCTCTCAAGAAACCTTCTCTTGCAGGTGCATGTCACAGCGTTGATTTGCTTGAATACTCTGAAAATTCTGTAGTAAATGGACGTCGCATCGAACACCGGTTTGAAGGAGATAAGCTTGTTAAAGAAAGGGGAGTTCTCGACCCCTTTGATCCTCCCTGATATTGGTTTCCTGATGACTCTATGGTCGAGCTATTAACCAAAAACTAGCGCTCTTGGGAGGCAACCCAAGTTTTTCTTATTGTTTTCATTTGCTTAGTTGTTATTAGTTTCCTTTTATTTTACCATCGTTGCAGGCACTCTCTCTCTCTCTCTCTCTCTCTCTCTTATTTATCTAGTACTATAGGAGATTTTGCTGTTGAAATACACTGATAGAGCCTTATTTCTGGGACGCAGGTGTGCAACGTGAACCGGGGATTTTTGCAGGATTATTACTGCAGCTTCGTGCACTTCACGGCCAGGTGAACCCGGGGGGGGGGGGGGGGGGGGGGGGTTCACCCGTGAAGACATCCGAACCAGAGGGGCGCATTTCCGCCGTGTGTTTCATGGGTAGGTGAACCCGATTGAGTTCACCAGTGTTTCTAATAGAACACTGCCCGTGTTTACCCTAGACCTCAGCCAGGGTTCGCGCGACTTCACGCCGCCACCGACCTCTCTGCTCTAGATCTCCATTCCCCCGAAGATCTCTCACCTCCGAATCTTCAACGGATCTCCCCTCTTCAAGATCTGCAACTCCGGAGAGGTTCGCACAACTCTGTTCAGATTCTTGCTGTTAGTGTTCCAGCTTTTCCTCTCCGCCAACCCTCCTGTTTCCGCCTCTGTGAGTGGTTGATATTTCTATGCTCGATCGAATTTTTTTTTGGCTTCCTTGACTGTCTTCATCGTCCCCGACATTCAAACCTGATGGCACCAAGGCGAAAGGTTCTTGCCTTATGTCGCCACGACCCACAACCTATATCTGATTCCTCCACTGAGGACGATGATGACTTTGTTCTGCACAAACAGCCTTCGCTTCCACAGACTACACCCGTCAACCAGCCGGCACAGCTGTCTTCTTCCAGAGGCCCGAAACGATCATCTTCCCGGCAGTCCCAGGCCTACGTTTCTCCGCCGAATGATTTCGGCATTATTTTCAGGAACGCAGAACACCAGCAAAACTTCGAACAGCTCCTTCACCGCCAGATACTCAATACCCGCTACCTGGATAGAAACACGATTATCATTCTAGGACTCATGGACGACGTGGAGTTGATGTACTCTAACATTGGGTGGGAGCAGTTTCTCCGGCTTGCCTCACCCACATACATCGGAGTCACGCTAGAGTTCCTCAGCTCTTTAGACGTTAAAGCTGCCGCAACGGTCGACGAAGATCCTGGGCGCTTGACCTTCTGGATGGGAAACATCGAGCATTGTCTATCTCTTGCTGATCTCCGCCATATCTACGGCTTTCCGGAACCTTGCACGTGCAATGTCCCGGTGGAATTCAATGAGCAAGCTTTTTGGGCGTCGATCACAAATGAGCACTTTTATTCTACCAGAGTGGCCAGGGCCTCGATCATTTGCAACCCGACTATCAGATACGTCCATAGAGTGCTCGCCCATACCATCTTCGGACGTGGGGAGAGCGATGGCATGGTAAGACAGTCTGAGCTATTTTACTTATGGTGCATGCTGCATGCTTTCAGAGTCGATTCAGGATTCTATTTAGCAAAGCAGTTCAGCCGTATCGCGCACTGCCGCAAGGACGCGATCGTCATCGGAGGCCTTATCACGCCGCTGGCTGTTGCCTTGGGAGTCATTCCCTACGGTACACCCGAAGCTCATGGAAACAACCGGCTCGAGATTGAGTCGTGTGTCTTCATGAAACTAATTGTCCGCCGAGGTGACTCTTATTGTATGACGTTCAAGGATAGCCAGTTCTGTTTACCATTGCCAAATCCTGAGCGCACAATTGTGTGCGTTCGAGCGAACTGGCGCATCAAGCCAACCGAAGATCCTCAACCCGACCCTGTTGATACTGCACCGCCAGCACCCGGCTCGTTTTTCTTTGGTGGTGGCTCTTCCTCAGATTCCATGATGCGTGTTCTTCAAGAGATAAGGGAGGAGCAGCTTCAACAGCGCGAGCTCATCGATCAGATGGATACCTCCATCTCTTCTATACGCCAGGAGCAAGCCTCCCGATGGGAAGCTAATGAGGCTGGGATGCAGCGGCAACACAAGATGCTGGGCTCAATCTAGGAGAAATTATGTATCATGGATGACCGGTTCGCCCTGCTTAATGAAGAAAACATAAGGAACATACCAGTCTCTTCAGATGAGGAGGAAGCGCCAGGTCATACTTCTCACGGTAAGGGCAAGAGCTCTCAAGCGTCCGGCTCTCACTCGCGCAGGAGGCGCTAGCTCCATCCAGACTCGACACCGCCACCTTCTCGTCTCGCATATATGACATTGCATAGAGGACTATGCAATATTCTAGAGCAGGTGAGCTGTCTTGACTCCAGCTTCTTCTTGGTTGTTTGGTTGTAGTTGTTGTGACTTTATGGCTTTGTTCTGCTACTCTATGCTGGATATTTTGATATTGGCATTGTATCATATATGCCACTATTCGTGGGCCTGGTCCACTTCTTCAGGCCCCACTCTCTGCAGTGTATAAGATATATTTGAGCCACTTGCTTTCCATTCTGATATTATGCTTTTCATGCTAAATGATGTGTGAATTTATAAGCTTGCATGTAACTGTTCTGAAGGATATATTGCATAACTTGTAATAAAAAATTTTATTGACTTGTCATGATTGTCTTGTCTGATGATAGCCATGCAAATTTTTATCTAAAAAATCGAATGCATGATTGGTTGGAATTTATCAAGACATGTTGAATGTAGTACTTGTTAGAAATTTACTTAATAGTCATGTCCATATATTCTTTGAATTAGAAATTTTCTAAACGGATTGATTTTATGATGTTCATATAGTGGGTCAAACATTTTCATGATTCTTTAATTGATTTTGGTTTGCAATTTACATTCGATTCATATTATGATGCATAATCTCTTTTCAAACTTTGAATTCCTTTCTAGTATTGGGGAAACACTGCATCTGTTAAAATGCAAGGATATGTTGATCTTTGATATTTAGCATTAAAAAAAAAATTTCTCACACTTAGATTCCTCTACTTGGCACTGCGAAAAATTGGCAGTGGTACCGAAGGATATGAGTTGAAATCTAAGAAATGTGAATTGAAAATTCAATAAAAAGACTCCTCTACTTGGCATTGCGAAAAATTGACAATGGTACCTAAGGATATGAGTTGAAGTCTAGTGCAATAATCAGTATCTTATATCCTGAATGAGACATTTGAGTTAACCCCAATATTATGAATTGGAAGGATAAGAATGAAATGAGTGTTGTGTTTGCTTGATTGAATCTCATGTTTACTACTTTCTGAATCGTTTGATATCTAGAAACTGTGGGACCAAACTGGTGAATGCTTAAGACACTCCTTTTAGTTGATTTCTTGTGATTAGATCTTGGATTGCTAAAAAGTATTTTTCCAAACTCGGGTGCGAACTTTAACACAAAAGATTATTCTTATACCAAGCATGCATTTCAACTTATTTTATTACTTGAGGACAAGCAAAGATTTAAGTCGAGGAGTATTTGACACCATGCATTTTAGTAGTGATTTTTACTATTATTCCATGATGAATTTAGGCCTATTTTAATGATTTCACACTCCTTTAAGACTTAATTAGTTAAAAACTTCAGAATCTTCACTTTTCATCTGTCTTATTGAATTTCCAGTAAAATTACCCAATTTTGAGGTCTTTTTGAAGAATCTAAAAGTATGGGGTGATTCCTTATGAGAAGACAAAGCTGCCCGTAAAATTTGGGCTCAATCGGAGCCTTCTCTGGACTTCACGGCCAAGTTAACCCCACGGGGTTCACCCGTGATCTTGCCGAAGGAAGGATTTCAGCGCGCACGTCACTGCCTGGTGAACCCGACGGAGTTCACCGATGATGTCAAAGTTTTTGAAAGCTACCACACACTTCACTGGTAGGTGAACCCCATGGGGTTCACCCGTGATCTCATCTGGAGATATCTGCACAGAATTACGTCAAGGCTTTCACCGGTAGGTGAACCCCACGGGGTTCACCTGTGATTATTTCGCAACAAAACAGCTCCGAGCACTTCACCACCAGGTGAACCCCGCGGGGTTCACCCGTGAAGCGGACGGATCAACTCGGCACCCTCTTGGTTTTCCCTAGATTTTGAACCCGATTTAAGTCCAAATTTAGCAAGTGAGGACTTTTTGGAAAGCTAAATCGAAGACAAACAAAAAGGATATAAAAGCCCCAAACTTTGTGACCTAAAGAGGAGGCAATCGGGCGACGAAGCGGCTAGGGCGGAAGAACACGGCGATTCGGCAACTTCGAGCGGATTTTTTAAGAATTGATCATCGGAACCTTGCAATCCTGGGTTATTTCATTCGGTTTATCTTCTCCTCCCACCTAGAAACCTTTTTCTGTAATTTTCCTATGTTTACAGAGAGGATTTTTAGCGATTCAACGATGGTTGTAGCGTAAACTTTGTATCGGGGCTAGGTTGAAGCCCTTTGACGATTTCTATTTGCCACTCTTATTTTAATCTTGTTATTTAGATCATATTCTGAGCATATTTCACTAGATGTATTTATTTCTTGATCTTTACTTTGGCCAAGTATCGTCATGTCATAGTTGTTACGGTCCATAATGAAAGTTTGACCGTAACGACCGAACTTCTATGTGAATCTTGTGAAGACGCGACGCGAAAGTGCGTGTTCTTTGCTCGAGGGTTCATAATCTACCACAGAACCCAGTGGGTTTATCTAGAACGGTCCACCGCGAAAGTAGGAGACGTTCTAGGCAAATACCGGGGTGTACACTCGAAAGAGGGCACCTTGTACCATAGGGTAGATTCCTTATGCATATCTGTAAATCCAAGTAATTAACATTTATTTCTAGCGCAAGTGAAATCGTCAGAGTGGTGGAAACCTTTTCCCTGATATTCTCTCTCATATATTTTCCCTGTCGCAGTTGTTTGATTTCTTGTTTACTGTCCTACTTAATTTTAGTTTTCAAGCTCTAAAAAACCACGATTTGATTAGCTTAGATTCCAAGAATTAGATTTTCTAGTAATTACCTTGTTCCCTGTGGGAGACAATATCATTTATATTACTGCGACATTTCCGTGCACTTGCAGACAGTGTCAGGAACATTTTATGGAAAACTGTCCACAGGAGTCACGGGGCATGACTTTCGTCGCTGGGTGACCCGAGGAACATTCTGTGGAAAATCGGACTTGAGCACCCGGTAGTTGCCTGCAGGATCCACGAGGCGAGGTTATCGTCGCTGGGTGTCCTGAGGAACTTTCTGTAGAAAATCGGACTTGTTCATGTGAAGTCGCTGCTGATTCGGATCGCTGTCTGCAGGAGTCACGGGGCATGACTTTCGTCGCTGGGTACCCCGAGGAACTTTCTGTGGAAAATTTTTGGGGCACCATTGGGGCCAGATCTTCCCCTTCTTTCATGTCGCATGCTCCTACATCACTCCCCTACTTGGCATTGCGTAAAATTGGCAGTGGTACCGAAGATATAGGTTGAAGTCTGTAAAAAAAAGAGAGAAAAAAAGAAAATGACTCCTCTACTTGGCACTGCGTAAAATTGGCAGTGGTACCGAAGATAAGAGTTGAAGTCCAAATAAAAAGTGTGTATCTATGTAGGTACATGTCATCAATAAAAAAAAAAGAGAAGAGAAAGATTTTGAGTGGAAAAAGATTTGGGGTATCATATTCTTATAAACAAAGGTATGATAGATTTAAATTGAAACTTCAGTGAATTCATGAGACTGAGATTCTGTTTATTATGCGAGTTGCAAAATTTTATTTAATCAAAGTTGTGAATCTTAAAAATTAAATTCGGAGGATAGTATATTTATCTAAATTTTTGTGTAATAGTTGGTGGAATATTTCATGAGTGATTATATTTTAGAAATTTATTTTTCATAAAAGACCATATTTTCCATACTTAGCATTGTTCTTTATTCTATTCATTTGCTTGAGGACAAGCAAAGTTTGAGCCTTATGTATTTGATGACACAAAAATTTATAGTATATTTCGTGTCATTTGATTGGTCTTTTTGTGTTATATTCATGCAATTTTGCTTGTTTTTAAGCCTTATTTATCAAATATTGCAGAATCTACAGCTTTTCTCATTTTTGATCATTTTTAGGTAAAAAGTGCTTAATTTTGATGGATTTTGAAAGATCTGAGCGCACGAATGAATTCTAGACGTCGAGACGAAGCTGCTCGTCAATTTTCATGCAAATAGGAGATAGTCAGAAAATTACACCCCTGCCATAAATATTTTTACGGGTGTAATTTTCTGCCCAGATTACACCACTGCTGTGATAATTTTTATGGGCCATAATTTCTTGAAGATTCTACACAGAAGAAATTACGGCACTGCCGTAAGTATTTTTACAGGCCGTAATTACTACCCAGAAATACACAGAAGAAATTATGGCACTGCCGTAATTATTTTTATAGGCTGTAATTTTTAACCCAAAATTCAGTAATCAAAATTACGGCCATAATTATAAAGATGCCGAGTCTTCCGCAGCTGTTACAAAGCCTGATTTTTGCGACACAAAATCAGAAGATCCAGGGCACCAATTCAAAAACTGTAAAAAGGGGAGTGTTCTATAAATCGAGGAGAAGATTTGAGGACATGAGGGATCGAATTTCATTAAGAATTGAGGGAGAAATCAACAAGGGCGTCCCTAGGGCTAGCCCTCTCATTGAGAGGCATAGAGGCCACCTTAGGCGATAAAATTTATAGGAAAGCTTCGCCCATAAGAGGAGAGGATACACCGAAAATTTCAGATCAAAAGGAGTTCGATCGAGGGAGAAATCAATGAAATAAATTTCAGGTGGAAGCAAAAATCATGATTTACTGTAGCAGGCCACTGGTACTGTAGCAGCACTATAGCAACTCAAAAATTTGCAAAATCATGGGCTGTAAAATTTTTCACACCCCTGTGATTACAGTAAACCCTTGTTCTCTCTTTTTATCTGAATTTTGATTTTTTATGAATTTTTATTGTATTTTTAACTCCATGGTAGTGTAACTTTCCTTGGGACATGGGGATGCAATCCCCTTAATTTCATAATGACTAGATGATCCTTATTTCATCATGATATTCTTGTTATGATAATTCTACTTATATGACGATTGTCTTTAATCTCTTCTAGTTTCATATTGCCAACATGTATTAGAGTTTTTGCGATATGGACCGAAAGGTGACTTGCAAAACTTGGAACCCTAGAATCGTCATTTAGGAACTCATCATAAGAAATTAGGTTTGTTCTTATTTCTAGATTTTAGAAGTTTATTGACTTGTTGATAATCTGATCTATGAGACATTAATGAGATAATGATGTAGGGACATCTTCAAGGTTTAATTATGCATGACATCATTTTGAAAACTTGTTTAAGACTTGTTATTTTGTTACATTGTAATATGCTATAAACTCTAGTTTATGTTATGTTGTAGCTAGGACTAGCCTAGGTTTATTTTGAAGCCTTTGTTTTATTTTGTAGTGGTTGTAGTAGGGTGTTCTAGCCTATGTATTTTGCACATATGTATTGCACATGCAAGCATCTAGCTCCTCCTTAACATCAATGTGACCATGGCATGATCAAGACCAATATTAGTCGATGAAGATCAATACCAGCCAGCATTTGAAGACCCACTCAATATCAGCCGAGGGAAGTCAAAACCGCACCCAAGTTCAACCATGTCTAAGATGGACCATCAATCAGCCCTAATTAATGCGCCATCAGAATCAAAGTCAATTCCGAATCCAGTCCAACTTCACATCAAGCAAGACAAGACCAGCTCAAGCCTATGCAAGCCGACCACCTTTGCCAAGTAGACAAATACAGCTAACGGTAACAAAAGCTTCTTTCAGCATGCGCAAATGGAGACATCATAGCAAACCAGCAAACAGCCAGTCATCACCGATGGACGCTCACACAAGGAATGCCAAGGGTCACCGAGAAATGTATTCGTTGGGAGAGATAGGTTTCAAGCCTGCGTTGTACACTTTGCACTCTTTAGCCTGAAAACTTTGAATCTGAAAACTTGTGTTTGCGTTTGAGAGATAGGTTTTAAGCTTGCTCCTCTTTGGGTTGAGCTTGCTCCCCTCAGGTTACCAGTTCCTCCATCCATCACCACCATCTCCACTGCCGATCATCCCCATTCACTCACTCCTAGCTGCGCTACTGTTCCATTGCCGATCACTCCAACCATCCCTTGCCGAGTACTGTTCATTGCTGAGCTCAAGCGCTAGGGTACTGATTCTGGATGTGAAGTTGAACCACGTTGGAACATCATCATCAACTTTGGAAGCTTGCTGCCACAAACCTTGCCTTGGAAGACAAAAGGAGTTCAGCCCCCATCCCTTAGGGGGCCTAGGTGCATCCATTCCTAACCTCCCTTTAATCTAGTGTTCATTTGTATGTTAGAGCTCCATACCTAAGGTGATTCTTGGGCTAGGAAAATCAGTTCTTCATCAGTGGTATCAGAGGAAACCTTAGGTGCTCTTGTGTTAAACTGAAATTTGGATTTCTGAACTGCCCGCATTTAGTTTTTTGAACTCGTTTGCTGAGAAGATTTTCTACTGTTTGTGCTCTCTGTCTCCTGAAATTTGTAGAAGTTTTTCTGAACTTTTTCTGCTGAAAGCACTGGAGTTCTGTCGTTCACGTTCTTTGCAGTTTCTGAGATTGCAGCGTGGCAACCCTGCACTCATTGTGTTTGTAGAAGTGCTGCTGAAATTTCTGAGTCTGCTATTCTTTGAAATTTTCCTACTAAACTGCAAATTGCTAGATTTGTTCTGCGCTACTGTCAGATTCCTCTGAGTTGTTGATATTTCCTGAGTTTTATTGTGCTTCCTCGCTGATCTCTGGTAGAAATTCTGCTTGAAAGATCTTGACAAAATTGCTGAATCTACTGATCTCTGGTTCTCCTGTCTTGAAACTGTTCTTTGTTTCTGCGCATTCAACTGACTTTACAAACCTGCAATACTTTCTGCACCTAATCTCTGTAGTGGTGATTTGCTTGTCTTTCTGAATCTGCACTAAACCTGTTTGTTGAAATTCTTTACTTCTGAAAATCTGAAAACCTGCTGCGTTTGGGTCTGAACTTGTTCTGCTGAATCTCGCTACATCCTGATTTTTGAGTTGCTGAGTTATATCGCATGACCTGCTTGTGAACACTGAACACCTTCCTATATCTGCTGCCACATTCTGTCACATACCTTCTTAGATTAGTCTGCTGAGGCTAGAGATCTACCTGATTGATAGGCTGCAATTTTTGCCTCAATTTCTCTACATTCCAGTCTGCATTTCTGGTTAAACTATTGTTACTGGTACTGTAGCTTACCAGATTTCTGACTTAAGGTGGCAACGTTCCCTGTCGAGCTTGTGACTCCTAATCTGATAGGAGTCCATAAGTTCCAGGGGCAACGCGTGTAAGGTTTTATCTCAGCATTAGGTAAAACACAACCTGTTGTTGTCAAATTCGCATAAGTTCTGCATTCAGCTGATACACTGTTGCTTACCAGTTTGAAATTGCTGATCTTGGTTGTGTCTTGTCTACTGATTTATTGCTGTTACGGTATTCTAGTATTAGGTCTTTATTAACATCTCTGTTGCTACAGCTGGTTTCCTGAAACTCTGAATTTCTTTACTACCATTGCTTACTTACGGATGAACCTGCACCTGTTAATTTGCCTGCTATTGAATGAACTTAGTCATCTGCTGTCGTATATTGCTGCACTTTAATGTTTAACTGCACACACTGATCTACATTGCTGCAAAAAAGAAACTGATTTAAGCATCTACTGAATTCTAGCTCGTTATTGCTTGATAGTATCATGTTCAGATATTGCTGCAGTTCCAGTTAAATCTGTACTGCGGCTGAACTTCTCATTATACTTATTCATAGCCCTTGTGGCATTCTATACTTGCAACTGCTGCTGCCTTTACACATACCATTGAAATTAAATCTGATATTGAATGTGTAGAATTGCCGAGACTTGGATCTGCTATTGGCTGCAATTTAACTCCATGTTGAAAGCTGTGTTTCACTTATGCTGAAACTCTTCATGCTAAGCTGAAAAAAACCTGCATAACTCGCTGTCACATTGTATACATGTACTGCATTGCTGACTATTGCTATAAATTGGTTTATATGCTGAAAATTGATTTCACACCTACTGCTACATTGACGCATGTTATTAAGCTGAACTTGCTGTTGCTGCATCTATGCGTCTTCACTGCTGCTTTAGATTAAATTCATATGCTGCACCTTGCTGAACATTTGCTAAACCTGACATCTACATACTCCACACTTGTGTTATATATATACATTGTTGTGACATTGAGTTAACAACATGTCTAAAGGAACAAATGACTATCATGCTCAAAACTATACCCACTCATATGCACAACACCATTGGGACCAAGGTTATAAAAGTCAAGACACACATCATATAGTTACCCCTTCAACTAGAGACACCAATGGTAGATACTTTAGAAGTCTACCTTACTTTGACGGAAACTTAGACTCCCATCAGTTCCTAGATTGGCTACAACGTGTCGAACAATATTTTGAAAGGAGTGTTACACCCGAAGATAGGAAGGTACCTTGTGCTGAACTCCTCTTATGTGGCTCGGCTAGAATATCTTGGCATTGTTTGAAAGGGATATTAGCAAATCAGGGATGTCACAAGATAACATGGAGGCATATGAGATGGAGATTGAGAGAACAATATGTAACCTCACACTATAGGAAATACATAAATGACCAATTTTCCACATTGGCCCAAGGAGAAGACTCTATAACTGAATACAAAGAACGGTTTGCTGACTTACTTTTTAGAAGTGGCATAGAGGAAGATCCAGGGATAACCCTTGACCGGTTTGAGAGGGGACTTAGGAACGATATAAGGAACGTTATCATGCTTTACCCTATTAAGACCTTAGAAGAATCCTAACAACATGCCCTCAAAATTGAGTATAAGATCAAGTTAGCTAAGAAGAGGCAAGCTGTGCATGTGAGGACTTTACCAAAAGTTAAGGATAAGTCATCTGCCTTCCTAAGTCCAAAGGTTCAAGCCAATAACTCAGCCACTATGAATACCATGATTACCATGCTCATTGATCTGCAAGCCTCCATGGATTCCATAAACCAACGGCTTGATGAGTTCGAAAATTCTAGTCACCATACCAACACCAAACCTGCATACCCACCTAAGCCATCTCTAGGAGAACCAACTCAGCCCATTATACTGACATCAATCTTGGAACCGAAGTCTAAACCCAAACCTGAAATAATTGAAAATCTTGAAAAGGTGCAGGAAGGTACCACACCATTAGCTTTGGTGGTTATTAATGAGAAACCTCATACTTTGGTTAAAGGTGCGATCATGGAAGTTCATGAAGAGGTGTCTAATCCTTTAATAGTCATAGCACCATGTCTTAGCCCATTCTTATGTAGACCATTTTTTATGATAGGTCCCTTCTTAGGTGACTTTCCTACTAGTTCTAGTGACCACCCACTAGTCCTTACCCGACCCTACCAACATGGAAGTTTGGCTTGGCATTATCTCCTGGGAAAATTCCTGTCCATCAACTATACTTGCCAGTATTTTTCAGCCATTCCCTCAATAAAAAAAGAAATTAAGAAGGAAAACATACCATTCACTCTTGAGCTATCAAAACCTTTAGGGACTGAAACTAATAGACAATTACTTAACACCTCCAAGGAATCAATCAACTGCCATGATGATTTTAATGTCGACTCTTGCTTTGATAAAACCATGACCATACATATGCTCCACATGGAGTCTTTTTTTGCTTTAAATGAAGAGCTGCATGGTAAAGTTTATCATGAACCTGATATTGGCTTGATTTTCCCTGATTACACTTTACAAAAAAAAAAATTAGGACTCCATGGCCGCTCTTTTCATGTTCCCCTAAAATAGATAGCAATTATCGAATAATTTTGTGGCAGCTATTGGAGATTACTCTTGATACTCCTCTTGGACATCCACCACGAAAAGAGACATGCTTATTGTGTTTGCCATTGTCTTTTGAAGCTCTTGAATGTATGCTCACATTTTCTTACCATGCTTACAAGTTACCTTCCCACAACAAAACTATGGTCCCACACTCTCTTGGGAATTCTTATGACACTAGCATTGTTTACTTTATTATCTTGCAACATATTTACATTGATTCATCATAAACATGGACTCCTCTCATGCGTGCAATGCCTATCTATCTAGCTCCACATTTACTTATCATGTTTTCAAGTTGTATATTGATAAGACACATAAGAAAATATGTACTTTCAAATATTTGCCATTTATTTGCAGGCATGAGGATGCTACAAGCGCTGAGAACAATTTGCATACATTGGGAAGGCCACCTGAACCACAATGCAGCCTCAACTTTAATTCTCTGGAGGAGAATTCTGCAACCCCCGGAAAAGCCGATGTAGGGGCAGTGAACCGAGATGATCTCTACACCCTTGGCTTACCACCGGAATCTCTACAAGGTTCAATTTTAATTCTCCGGAGGAGAATTCTTCGCCCCCAGAGATAGCTGATGTAGGGACATCTTCAAGGTTTAATTATCCGTGACATCATTTTGAAAACTTGTTTAAGACTTGTTATTTTGTTACATTGTAATATGCTATAAACTCTAGTTTATGTTATGTTGTAGCTAGGACTAGCCTAGGTTTATTTTGAAGCCTTTGTTTTATTTTGTAGTGGTTGTAGTAGGGTGTTCTAGCCTATGTATTTTGCACATATGTATTGCACATGCAAGCATCTAGCTCCTCCTTAACATCAATGTGACCATGGCATGATCAAGACCAATATTAGTCGATGAAGATCAATACCAGCCAGCATTTGAAGACCCACTCAATATCAGCCGAGGGAAGTCAAAACCGCACCCAAGTTCAACCATGTCTAAGATGGACCATCAATCAGCCCTAATTAATGCGCCATCAGAATCAAAGTCAATTCCGAATCCAGTCCAACTTCACATCAAGCAAGACAAGACCAGCTCAAGCCTATGCAAGCCGACCACCTTTGCCAAGTAGACAAATACAGCTAACGGTAACAAAAGCTTCTTTCAGCATGCGCAAATGGAGACATCATAGCAAACCAGCAAACAGCCAGTCATCACCGATGGACGCTCACACAAGGAATGCCAAGGGTCACCGAGAAATGTATTCGTTGGGAGAGATAGGTTTCAAGCCTGCGTTGTACACTTTGCACTCTTTAGCCTGAAAACTTTGAATCTGAAAACTTGTGTTTGCGTTTGAGAGATAGGTTTTAAGCTTGCTCCTCTTTGGGTTGAGCTTGCTCCCCTCCGGTTACCAGTTCCTCCATCCATCACCACCATCTCCACTGCCGATCATCCCCATTCACTCACTCCTAGCTGCGCTACTGTTCCATTGCCGATCACTCCAACCATCCCTTGCCAAGTACTGTTCATTGCTGAGCTCAAGCGCTAGGGTACTGATTCTGGATGTGAAGTTGAACCACGTTGGAACATCATCATCAACTTTGGAAGCTTGCTGCCACAAACCTTGCCTTGGAAGACAAAAGGAGATCGGCCCCCTTCCCTTAGGGGGCCTAGGTGCATCCATTCCTAACCTCCCTTTAATCTAGTGTTCATTTGTATGTTAGAGCCCCATACCTAAGTTGATTCTTGGGCTAGGAAAATAAGTTCTTCATCAGTTAAACATGAAAATATTGTGAGAAATTAAGTATCGGATTGTTGGAGAACCTTAAGTAGAACCTGTGAATCTAAAGCATGAAAGTATTTAGTTTTCACTTAAGATGGTTGACATAAAGATTGGATGCATGAAAGTGATCTTAAATCTTCTTGTCAATGATTTACTTATCTTTAGCATTGAATAAATCTTGTGCGAAAGTGAGGATTGGTTCTTTGTAAATTGTCTGCGCGAAAGTGAGATGATTTCTTTATTAAGTAAATTATATCTTTATCATATTAAGAGTCAACTAATGAACACTTAATTATATCTAGTCATTGAAATTAAGGTGGTTGAAACCCTAGTCCCAGCTTTTCTCTCTGATTATCTTGTACGCTTTCCGGTCGTTCGCTTACGTCATATTCGATTGCTTAGCTAGTGAGAAAATAACTATTCGGTATTTAACACGTAGGTCTCTATGGTTCGATATCTTTTTATTACTTCGAAGTATCTGTGCACTTGCAGACACAACAATCCCTAACCATATAGAATGGTCAATAACCTCAAGGCAAGGGATCAATGCATCTCCTGTCACTTGTGAGGATAACTCATGACACCAAGTCATAGCCTCACAGTAGGTTGGTCCAGTATATCCACCACTATATACCCATATATCGGCGTTAACACCTCGTGCCTAACCAGTCCACATACTAGTCGCTCACATACCATACCTGTCCCATATCCACTAAGGTACATTTATTGGGGATAATAGTTTGAGCACAGATCCAATCTGTCTCTAGGGACATTATCATGTAAGTACATGATCGCAGATATAAACAAACAATGATAATGACAATGCCATAATGATATAAATATCAGAGTCAAGTAGTACAAATATGGACCAATACTAGGTCTTAGGGCATATACACCAACAATCTCCCACTTGCACTAAGACCTAGAAGTTGAGCAACCTCAACCCCATATCTCTAGTATGACCATCATGCTTCTACTGCGCCAAAGCCTTGGTCAGTGGGTCTGCTAGATTGTTCTTTATGTTAACTTTGCTAATCTTGACATCACCTCGGTCAATGATCTCTCTGATCAGGTGAAATCTTCTAAGTATGTGTTTGGACCTTTGATGAGACCTTGGTTCCTTGGCTTGTGCAATTGCCCCATTGTTGTCATAATAGAGCTCAATGGGATCCACTGCACTTGGAACCACTTAGAGTTCAGAAATGAACTTCCTCATCCAAAAGGCTTCTTTGGCTGCCTCAGAAGCGGCCACATACTCAGCCTCGGTTGTAGAATCAGCTATGGTGGATTGCTTGAAGCTCTTCTAGCATACATCGCCTCCATTCATCTTGAACACTTAGCCAGCCTGCGATCTGAAGTCATTAGGATCAGACTAGAACGATGCATCAGTGTAGCCCTGAACACTTAGCTCTTCCTGTCCCTGTAGACCAAAAACAGATCCATAGTTCCTCTCAAATACTTAAGGATATTATTTACAGCCACCCAGTGCTGCAGACCTAGATTGGATTGGTATCGGCTAGTTATGCTCACAGCATAAGCCACATCTAGTCTAGTACACAACATTGCATACATAATCGATCCCACTACCGAAGCATAGGGCACTCAACTCATGTGATCCCTCTCAGCCTGTGTGGTGGGACACTGGCTCTTTGAGAGAGTAAGGCCACGTCTCACTAGAAGGTACCCCTTCTTGGATTGCTCCAACTTAAACCTCTCCAAGACCTTATCATTGTAGGTACTTTGACTAAGGGCCAGGATCCTCTTGGATCTATCCTGGTAGATCCTCACGCCTAGGATATAGGCGGCTCCCCTAAGTCCTTCATCTCGAAACACTTCCCCAACCATGTCTTCACAGACTGAAGACTAGGGATGTCATTTTCGATGAACATTATGTCATCGACATACAAGACTAGAAAAGTCACGAAGCTCCCACTGAATTTTCAGTACACACAGGTGTCATCTTCGCTTTTGATATAGCCATAATCTCTCACAGCTTCATCAAACCGAAGATTCCAAATTCGAGATGCTTACTTTAATCCATAAATGAATTTCTTTTGCCTATAGACTTTATTGGCATCTGCAGGATGGATGAAACAATCAGGTTGTGTCATATACACATCCTCTATCAGCCTCCTGTTAAGGAACGCTATCTTAACATCCATCTGCCATATCACATAGTCATGATATGCAGCTATAGCAAACAGAATCCGAATGGATTTGATCATGGCAACTGGCGAGAAGGTTTCATCATAGTCCACCCCGTGGACTATTTTGAAATCTTTTGCCACTAGTCTACCCTTATAGGTAACTATGTTGCCATCCATGTCAGTCTTCCTTTTCAAGACCCATTTGCACCCTATGGGTTTTACCCCATCAGGCAGCTCAACCAAATCCCAGACTTGGTTAGCTGACATGGAATCCATCTCAGATCGCATGGCCTCAAACCATCTCTCGGAGTCCAGTCCACTGACCGCCTCATCATAAGTCCTGGGCTTGTCCTCAATGATGAAGATCACGTCGTGTTGGGTCGGCAGTGACCCATACCTCTCAGGTGCATGACGAACCCTCCCAGACCTACGTGGGACCTGTGTCTAAGCCTCAGGCTGCCTAGTAACCAGTGTAGGTGGCTCAGGTTCCATCTCTGTGTCTTGTGGTTGCACTTGGACCTCGTCCAAGTCAAATTTCCTCCCACTGACTTCTTTCATGAGAAATTCATTCTCTAGAAAGACAGCACCCCGAGCAACAAAAACTTTGTTCTCGGTGAGAACATAGAAGTAGTAACCTTTAGTTTCCTTAGGATACCCCACAAACACACATTTATCATATCTAGGTTCTAGCTTGCTAGAATCTTGACGTTTGATATAAGCCTCACATCCCCATATCCTGATAAACAAGAGGTTAGGGCGTCTCCCACTCCATACTACGTATGGTATCTTGGAGACGCTCTTAGATGGAACATTATTCAGTATAAGAAAAGCTGCCACAAGTGCAAAACCCTAGAATGAGGGTGGTAGAGTTGCATGACTCATCATAGATCAAATCATGTCCAACAAAGTTCGATTTCTCCTCTCAGACACACCATTCCATTGTGGCATTCCAAGAGGAGTGAGTTGGGATAGAATCTCACACTCTCTCAGATAGTCAAAGAACTCACCGCTTAGGTACTCTCCACCACGATCTGATCGAAGAGTTTTAATGGATCTTCCAAGCTGGTTCTCTACTTCATTTTTGAACTCTTTGAATTTCTCAAAGGATTCAGACTTATGTCTCATCAAGTAGACATAATCATATCTACTGAAGTCATCAGTGAATGTAATGGCATATAGGATACAATGCCACATAATATCCATCTCAAAGTAAAAGTATCCATCCAAACATAGTAAAGTCAAGGTGTCAAAAGAGAATAGAAACTGGAATGTAGAAAGCTCACCCACTCAAAAAGTGTGCATAGTCCTCTATGCAATACCGTGCGGTGAGAGGAGTGGATGACGATGCCGGTGCTGATGGGAGGATACTTCCGCTTGCGCGAGTGAGAGCTAGAAGCCCTGGAGCTCTTGCTCTTCCTGCGTCCGGTGTAATCTGGCTCGGCCTCGTCATCAGAAGAAATGTTCATGCGAGCCATTTTGTCTTCAGAGAGGGCGGATAGCCAGTCATCCATGATTGATATCTTCTCCCAAACAGAACTCATCATTTTATGTTGTCAGAATTTTCAGTGTCCTCGAAGCATGGTTCTGGAACATGATCAGAACAATCATCATATAAAGAAGTTTGGTTTTCCCAACTAGAATACAATTGATCTCTTTCTTGCCATGATAAATTGGGATTTAAAAATGGGCAATCAGAGGAACAATGATCAGGATATCCATAAATAACACAGCTATTAGAAGAACAAGATTTCATAACAGGGTGCTTATTAGGAATGTTTAATTTATGAACCGAATAATCTATCTCATCTTCAGCAGTGCACCATGAATCATCTTGATAACATGAAGAATTAAAATTTTGAGGAATGTTAAATTTGCAATCACAAGTATAATGATAAGAAGACTTACAAATATTACATGTAGCAAAATAAGAGTGTAATTTTGCAATTTCTGCAATAGACATTTGTGAATAATCTTTATGCTCACCTTGAGGCATGTATCCCTTACCCCTTTCAGTTGCCCATGAATCGTGATGAAAAGACATATTTTCAAATCTATCAAAAAGATAATCCAACACCAATCAATCAAAGAATATTTTTTTTATAATATATAAAAAAAATAGAAAATCTAAAACACAAGTAAATTCACAAATTTTAGAAATTCTCAGTTTTGTCACAACTGTCAAAATCCAAAACCTGCAAAAAGAAAAAAAAACAAAGTTAAATCTAAAACAAATAAAACTTAGTCTAGCAATACTAACAACTATTTTGATAATAACAAAACTAAGGTCCCCAGCAACGGCGCCAAAAACTTAATAGGTTTCCACAAGTGCACGGAATTATCGAAGTAATAAAAATATCGATCCACAGAGACTTTATTGTTAAGTACCAAATAATTGGTTTCTCACTAGCTAAGCAAACCGAATATAAGGGAAGTAAACTATGCAAGAAAAGTACGCTAAAAGATAATCAGAGAGAGAACTGGGACTAGGGTTTCATCCACCTTGATTCTAATGATTAGACATAAATAAAGGGTCGTTAGTCTAATTCTATCATGATAAAGACATAATTTACTTGATAAGGGTATTGTCTCACTTTCGTGCAGACAATCATGTAGATAACCGATCCTCACTTTCGTGCAAGATCTATTTTTAATGCTGTAGATAAGTAAATCATCAATCAAAGAACTCAAGGATCACTTTCGTGCATCCGAATCTAATTTGATTGATAGTCTCAAGTGGAATCTCAAGGATCACTTTCGTGCATCCGAGCCTCAACACTAGTTTTACTCATGGATCTCCAACGTTCCGATCCTCACTTTCATGCAAGATCTCCACGTTTGATAAATAGACTCAATCCATAGATTCATGTTACTATCATGGCAATTAATCTACTAGAACAGATCAAATTAGATCTAACCTAATGAAGGGATCCTAACATGCAATTCTAGGGTTCCAAGTTCTCAAGCAATTACCTTTCAGTCAATAGTGAAAACTCTAAAAACATGATTAGTAACATGGATCTATAGAGAGTCTAAGCACAAATATCACATGAGCAAAATTATCATGGCAAAATTATCATGACGAGAAAGAAGATTTATCTAATCATTAAAAATCAAGGGGATTACACCCCATGTCCCAAAAAAAAGTATTAAGCTTGCATGAAGGAGGAGATATAATAAATCTAGTTTTAGAGTGATCAGAAAACAAAAATAAAGGAGAAACAACATTACAACACGGCTATAAAATCCTTTACAGCCGTAATTTGCTTCGATGAATAGCGCTGTCACCGCTGTTTTGTTGATTCCTCCTCCTATCGGACTCCAAACACTCTGAAACTTCTGTGGTGTCTTCCTCTCCACTAGGAGAATCTTCTGCATGAAAATCACAGCCTAAGATGCCCTCTACTCCTCTCGGCATGAGAACAAACCCTAACCACCTCTCTAGCGATTGCTCTCTGGATACGTGATAAAAGTCCTCTCTTTTGGTGCCTGTGTCTTCCCCTCTTAAATACAAAGCGGCAGCAACTTCCGGATCTCATTTTGGAGCTCTGGATCAAAAGTTATGGCCTTCGCAAGCTTCGGAGCGGAAGAATCGCGAGATTTGACTGGAAATTACGGCCATGTAATATCTTATGGCGGTACCGTAAAATCGGTCGAGGTTTCTGATCTGATGTCATCTTGTCATTATGGTACCGTAATGTGGTTTACGGTCGGTGCCTTAAAATCTGCTGAACTCTCTGTTCGGAAGTGACTAGAAAATACAGCCCGTGAAATCCCTTACGGTAGTGCGGTAAAATCGGGTGAAGTTTTTGTTCTGAAGCACTCCGAAATATGGTACCGTAATATTGTTTACGGCGGGTGCCATAAAATCCGAAGATCTTTCTGTTTGCAAACTCCTCAAAATACGACAATGCTCGGATTTTACGGTACTGTCCGAAATTACGGTACCGTAAAATGGATTACGGCACTGCCGTAATTTGTAGACTTGCTCCGTTTTGCGTGAAATTTCTTGGGTGATCTCCTCTTGATGATGGGAACTCTTCTATGTGTTTGATTTTACTTGAAAACTCCTTGAAATAGTGCCTTTTTACCTGAAAATCATGAAAAACCAAAACAGGAGTAGACTTTGCAATATTCGATGAATTTAGCATGAAAACAAGTAAAAGATCCTCAATTTTAGCATGAAAAGATATCCAAAATGATGCAAAATATACTATATATTTTGGTGACATCAGTTAGGTCTTGTCTTTGGGACTTGAATCCTAGGTCAAGAGTTGAACCTCCTTTTGTCATGGGTTGGTCTAATGTCTTGAATGGGCTATGATCACATCATCCTTTTACTGCTTTCATTATCTACTAAAGCATGCCTGTGATGTTTTATCATTATGTTATCACTATAGGATTGCATGCCTATAATGTTAGACATAAGATAAAACAGAGTTAATGAGACCTCAAAAACCCTCAAATAAAAATATTAAGTCTAGTAGCCTTCTAATGCGTAGCCCTCATCAAACTATCGATCAATGGTGTTGTGAACTATTTGCCACCCTCGTGGGACACACCCACTTATCTTTAGTAGGTGTGTGGTGGCAATGGTTTCCCAGTCCATTTTAACCAGGCGCACCTTCGCAAGGAAGCTCGTTGGCCCTGGGCATAACGATTAGGAATGGACTTGACTAGATTTTCATATGTGTTGGGCACATGATGAAACTCTAGAGGCATCATTGAGAGGTTAGGGTTTTCATTCCAGCCCTCGCTTGGAGCAATTAGCTGGTGTGCCCACCTTAGGAAGCATGGGTCACTTTGTGCATCTCATCCCACCCTCGTGGGACGCGAAGCCCTATGTGAAATAAGGATCCCATCTCACTAGAAAATCTTAAATTTCCCGATTGACTTTGTAGGTTGTCAATTCGATTAAAATAGTGGGTGCCACAGTCATTTAAAACAAGTCCAGTTTAAATGAATTCAAGTAGTACTAATCTGTTGTTTCTTGGTTGTTGTAGAATAATGGCTACGAACACTGGCGGATTGACACTGCGATCCCTTTTAGATAAGGATAAGTTGGTTGGATCCAACTTTACGGACTGGCATCGAAACTTGATGATAGCCCTCAAGCTCGAGAAGAAGTTGTATGTCCTTGAGCAGCCTCTTCTTGCGACTCCTGTGCCAAATGCCCGAGCGGCAGATATAGATGCTTTTAGAAAGCATCAGGATGACTCCTTGGAGGTAGAATGTCTCATGCTAGCAACTATGGCACCTGAGCTTCAGGTGCAATATAAAGAGCAGAACGCCTTTCAAATGATCACTCATTTGAAACAGATATTCGAGGCTCAGGCTAGAACTGAGAGATATGATACTGCCAAAGTAGTCTTTCGGTGCAAGTTGTCTGAAAGTGCACCAGTGAGACCCCATGTTCTCAAGTTGATTGGGAATGTGGATCATCTTAGAAGACTGGGACATACAATAGACAACGAGCTGGTTGTGGATCTTATTTTGCAATCCCTGCCCCCTAGCTTCAGTCCATTTATTATAAACTTCAACATGAACCGGATTGAATGCACGAGGGAGGAACTACTAAATATGCTCCAAACAGCCGAGCGTGAGATGGGTAAGACCAAACCAAATTATGTTCTTTTGGTTCCTGCGACCAAGAAGATAAAGAAAAAGGGAAAGGCACATGCTAAGGGCAGTGCCAAAGGTCCTACCAAGGCACTGAAGAAAAGGGCAAAGAAGTCAAAGGACCAAAGGTGCTTCCACTGTGGCGAGCAGGGCCACTGGAGAAGGGACTGCAAGCAGCTTTAGAATGAAGAGAAGAAAGGCTTGGCCTTAACTTCTAGCTCAGGTATTTATGTTATTGAAGTCAACATTTATACTTCTATATCATGGGTATTGGATACCGCATGCGGAGCTCATATTTGTATAAATATGCAGGGGCTTAAGAAGAGTAGATCGGTACGGGCTGGAGAGATTGACCTACGAGTTAGAAATGGAGCACAAGTTGCTGCTGTTGCTGTAGGAATTTTGACATTCTTCCTACCTTTTGGACTTCAATTAGAACTAGACAATTGCTATTATGTACCTTCATTGACCAAAAACATTATATCTATTCCTTGCTTAGCAAGGAAAAGTTTTATATTTGAAATAAAGGAGAACTCATGTTCTTTTTCATTTGCAAATATGTTTTTTGGGAAGGGTACGTTGTGCAATGGTTTATATGTCTTGGACATGAATAGTTCTATTTGTAACGTAAATAGTAAAAGGACCAAACTGAGTGGTTCAGTTGGTGCCTTCCTATGGCATTATCGATTAGCCCATATAAACAAGAATCGCATCCAATAACTCTATGCAAATGGGTTGTTAGATTCAAGTTCCTTGGAAGAATTTGACACATGTGAGCCTTGTTTATTAGGAAAAATGACAAAGGCGCCCTTCACCAAGACAGGTGAGAGGGCAGGAGGTTTATTGGATCTCATACATACTGATGTGTGTGGGCCATTTAATAAACAAGCCAGAGGAGGACACAGCCACTTCATTACCTTTACTGATGATTTCAATAGGTATGGTTATGTCTACTTAATGAGACATAAATCTGAATCCTTTGAGAAATTTAAGGAGTTCAAGAATGAAGTAGAGAACCAGCTTGGAAGATCCATTAAAGCTCTTCGATCTAATCGAGGTGGAGAGTACTTGAGCAGCGAGTTCTTTGACTATCTTAGGGAGTGTGGGATCATATCCCAACTCACTCCTCCTGGAACACCTCAATGGAATGGTGTGTCTGAGAGGAGAAATCAAACCCTATTGGACATGGTTCGGTCCATGATGAGTCATGTAACTCTACCAGCCTCATTCTGGGGTTTTGCACTTGAGACAGCTTCTCTCATACTGAATAACGTTCCATCCAAGAGTGTCTCAAAAATTCCATACGAGGTATAGAGTGGGAGACGCCCTAACCTCTCTTTTATCAAGATCTGGGGATGTGAGGCTTATGTAAAACGTCAAGATTCTAGAAAGCTATAACCTAGATCTGATAAATGTATCTTTGTAGGGTATCCTAAGGAAACTAAAGGATACTACTTCTATGTTCTCACGGAGAACAAAATTTTTGTTGCTCGGGGTGCTGTCTTTCTAGAGAAAGAATTTCTCATGAAAGAAGTCAGTAGGAGCAAGTTTGACTTGGACAATGTCCAAGTGTAACCACAAGACAGAGAGATGGAACCTAAGCCACCTGCACCGATTGTCGGGCAACCTGAGGCTCAGACACAGGTCCCACGTAGATCTGGGAGGATTCGTCGTGCACCTGAGAGGTATGGGTCACTGCTGACCCAACACGACGGGATCTTCATCATTGAGGATGAACCCAAAACCTATGATGAGGTGGTCAGTGGACCGGACTCCAAGAGATGGCTTGAGGCCATGCGATCCGACATGGATTCCATGTCGTCTAACCAAGTCTGGGATTTGGTTGAGCTGCCTGATGGGGTAAAACCTATAGGGTGTAAATGGGTCTTCAAAAGGAAGACTGACATGGATGGGAACAGAGTTACCTACAAAGGCAGACTAGTGGCTAAGGAATTCAGATAGGTCCACGGGGTGGACTATGATGAAACCTTTTCGCCAGTTGCCATGATCTAATCCATTCGGATTCTGCTTGCTATAGCTGCATATCATGATTATGAGATATAGTAGATGGATGTTAAGACAGCGTTCCTTAACAGGAAGCTGATTGAGGATGTGTATATGACACAACCTGATGGATTCATCCATCCTGCAGATACAAGTAAGGTCTGCAAGCTAAAGAAATCCATTTATGGATTGAAGCAAGCATCTCAAAGTTGGAATCTTCGGTTTAATGAAGTTGTGAGAGATTATGGCTTTATCAAAAGTGAAGATGACGCCTGTGTATACAGAAAATTCAGTGGGAGCTTGGTGACTTTTCTGGTCTTGTATGTCGATGACATACTGCTTATTGGAAATGACATCCCTAGTCTTCAGTCGGTGAAGACATGGTTAGGGAAGTGTTTCGAAATGAAAGACTTAGGGGAGGTCGCCAATACTAGGCATGAAGATCTACCGAGATAGATCCAGGAGACTCCTCACCCTTAGTCAAAGTACCTACATTGATAAGGTCTTGGAGAGGTTCTATATGGAGCAATCCAAAAGAGGATACCTTCCAATAAGATATGACCTTACTCTCTCAAAGAGCTAGTGTCCTACCACATAGGCTGAGAGAGATGAAATGAGTCGAGTTCTCTATGCTTCGGCAGTGGGATCGATCATGTATGCAATGTTATGTACTAGACCAAATGTGGCTTATGCTGTGAGCATAACTAGTCGATACCAATCTAATCCAGGTCTGCAGCACTGGGTGGCTGTAAAGAACATCCTGAAGTATCTGAGAAGAACTAAGGATTTATTCTTTGTCTACGGGGGACAGGAAGAGCTCAGTGTTCAGGGCTGTTGGTGTATATGCCCTAGGACCTAGTTTTGGTCCATTATTGTACTACTTGACTTTGATATTTATATATATCATTCTGACATTGTCATTATCAATGTTTGTCTACATCTACGATTATGTACTTACATGATAATGTCCCTAGAGATAGATTGGATCTGTGCTCAAATGATCGTCCCCAGTCGATGTACCAGAGTGGATATGGGACAACTCTGGTACTTGTGAGACTGGTATATGGGCTGGTTAGGCACGAGGTGCTAACGCAAACATATGGGTATATCAGTGGTGGATATACTGGACCGACCCGCTGTGAGGCAATGACTTGGTGTCACGAGTTATCCTCACAAGTGATAGGAGATGCATTGATCCCTTGACTTGAGGTCATTGGCCATTCTATATGGTTAGGGACATGCTTTGATACAACCTAACACCTCGCCGTAGTTGGGGGGGTAATAACGGTTGTCATTGAGCATGTCACGACCCATTGGAGAAGGTCAATAGACAGACATAAGATTTGCCCTTCCTAAGGGAAGCATGATATCCATGGAGCTCCTCTATGGTTCTATGACTAAAAGTGTATGGCCATACCTAGGTGAGACCTGATTTAGTCATAACCATGAGATTGGATAAAAACAAGTGGTGACACACTTGTCCAATCGGATATCAGTTCGGCAAAGAGACTATAATGCATCTATACCTAATTGTGATGATGGGGATGTCGATGTCGATATCCATTCCGATGACTTGGGTAGTAGTGATGCACTGCTAGGTGCCACTCACTGCTTGTGGTGACCTTAGGTCAGCACTGCCAACGTCAGAGGAACCTACAAGGTCGCACACCTTGATACTCGAGTTCTCGTATTGATCGAGAAGCCTTATGATCGAGTTATTGGATGACTCGGATCTATTTTGGAGATTTCATCAGCGCCGATGGGCCTGATGAGATGGAAGAAACTTATTAGGGCCAACTTCCATTTTTGGCATATTGACCAAAGTAACCATGGTTAACCTAGTTTGACCTTGAGTTAAATTGGATTAGATCCAATGGGTTGATTGACATGCATAATGGACCTTGGGCTAGGCCCATTCTATAGTTGGGCTTATTAATAAGTTAAATGGGCTTAAGGAGAAGAATGTCTAGGCGCATGTTTAACCCTGGTTAGACTAGGGTTGGCACCTATGACACATATGGTTAATCTAAGTTGATTTAATCATTTGTGGGCTAATTAATTAATTAATTAATTAGAGTCCTATTTAATAGGGCTGATTATTTAAATAATTAATTAGAGTCCTAATTGGATTAGGACTTGATTATTTAAATAATTAATTAGACTCCTAATTGGATTAGGACTTGATTAATTATTAAAATAATTCTATTTCCTACTTCTTCTCCAAGACGCCCACTTAGCTTAATCATAGCCATCCCTAATCGCCTCTCCTTGCTATAAATATAACCCCTAGTCGCCGCTCTTGCATGAATGAATTACTTGAAGGCGTGAACAATAGAAGGGGCGAGAGCAAGGAGAACTTGGGCGAACATCTTCCATACCCTAGCCGCAAGCAACCTTCCTCCTTTCCTCTTGGCGTTTGGAGCATTGGAGCTTGGCGGCTTGTCTTCTTCCCTCCTCCTCCCTGGTGCAACTTCTCTAGAAGGTGGCGCAAGTGAAGTGGAGGTCTCCCTAAGGCTTGGATCTTCTTCCCGAGGCTAGCACCGGGAGTGGAAGAAGAGGACTCGAGGCATCCGTGTATGTGAGACAACAGAGGGCGCACGCTTGGGCGCCTACCTCGACATCGGCCTCATCTTGCTTTAAGGTATTTTCTATCTCATCGTGTCGACTCTCTCGCATGTGATCTTCATTGGGTTTTTGGGACCGGCCTGTTTCGGGGATATTTTTCCGCTGTGCATTGTATTTATTTCTGAAAAATTTGTAAAATATCCCCGGGGTTTCCCAAAAAAGGCTACACCGATGCGTCATTCCAGTCTGACCCTGATGACTTTAGATCGCAGGCCGGCTATGTGTTCAAATTAAATGGAGGCGCTGTTTGCTGGAAGAGCTTCAAGCAATCCACCATAGCTGATTCTACAATAGAGGCCGAGTATGTTGCAGCTTCTGAGGCAGCCAAAGAAGCTGTTTGGATAAGGAAGTTCATATCTGACCTTCAAGTGGTTCCAACTGCTGTGGATCCCATTGAGCTCTATTGTGACAACAATGGAGCCATTGCACAGGCAAAGGAACCACGGTCTCATCAAAGGTCCAAACACATGCTCAGGAGATTTCACCTTATTAGAGAGATTATTGATCGAGGTGATGTCAAGATTAGCAGAGTTGATATAGAGAACAATCTAGAGGATCCACTGACCAAGGCTTTGGCGCAGCAGAAGAATGATGGTCATGCCAAGGATATGGGGTTGAGAATCCTCGACCTCTAGGTCTAAGTGCAAGTGGGAGATTGTTGGTGTATATGCCCTGAGACTTATATTTGGTCAACCTATGTACGACTTGACTTTGATATTTCTTATATCATCCTGGCATTGTCATTATCAATGTTTGTCTACACCTGCGATTGTGTACTTACATGATAATGTCCCTGAAGACAGATTGGATCTGTGCTCAAACTATTGTCCCCAGTCGATGTACCTTAGTGGATATGGGACAGCCATGGTACTTGTTGTTGGGGTATGCCCTTAAGGCTAATGTTTGAGGCCTTAGGATTCTATCAGTATCATGTATAAACTCTTATGTTTATAAAGGCAATGGTTGTTATTCAGTATGTTACATTGTCTGCTGCAATAAGTGTACTTCTGAATAATGTCTCAATGCTGTTCAGCTAGGCTGACATGCTGTAATGTCCTTAGTCGAGATATCTTGGTGAACATGAGACAGCCTTGATATGATTGAGACTAATATGTGTTCTAATCTTATAGGATGCTTCGAGCATGGAATAAGATGTAGACTCATGGGTACATTGGATGTACTGGACAGACCCTACTAGGATATTCAATTGCTTGTCACAATGTGAATAATCCTTATATACAAGCAAGTGGCATACTTCCTCTGACTTGAGATCACTTGTGTTTCTAAATGATAATTGTCATTGTTTTGAGGTAGTTCAATATCATTTGAAACATAATGGTAATAGACTATCTTGGATAATGATCATGAGTCAGGTTAGGGCACTAGTGATAGATATAGGATTGCCGTCTCCTTGTTTAAGGAGTGTGATGTTCTACAGGGGGCCCCCCTGCATGAGATGATTGAGAAAGTGTATGGCCATACCCAGATGACTATGTTCATCTGATCTAGTCATGCTCATCATATTGGAATAACAAGCTTGACACACTTGTCCAATAAGAACATCCAATGGCAAAGGAAACATGTATGTTTAGTGAAGTGGATTCACACTTGAGCTGTGGTTTGGGTGAAGTCTTGGAAGACTCTTTCCTTTATATCGGGAGACAGTGATGTGTTGCTAGATACCCCTCACTGATTGTGATAATGTTAGTTATCGTTACCGACATTTAAAGGATACCCTTAGGGTCGCACAATTTGGTGATATGGCTTACTTGAGTCAGATCGTGTGGACTGGATTGTTTTGATTCAGTTTAAAGGAGTTTAAACTCTGATTGTAAGTGAGATCCGGTCTGATCATGTTTGATTGATTAGGGCTTGAGATCGGTAAGCTTCGATCGAGAGTATTGATGCTAGATCGGTGAGATCAAGAGCATCAAGAGATGTACGGTTAGATCTTGAACCTTCATGGTTCATATGAGATTTAGACCATGGCTTGGCTTGGTTCAATTTGGTCTATGGACCAAATGCAATTGGACCGAATTCAATTGAACCGGTTC
The DNA here is from genome assembly GCA_027563935.2 of Costus lasius. Taxonomy (NCBI): domain Eukaryota; kingdom Viridiplantae; phylum Streptophyta; class Magnoliopsida; order Zingiberales; family Costaceae; genus Costus; species Costus lasius. The sequence continues at coordinate 103,483,407 of CM050450.1, read as the reverse complement.
ACATTTGTAATCGCTTGGTTCAATTGAATTGGCGTTGTGGATTAGTTCACAAGACATGAACGCATGTCTTGATGACTTTCCATTATGGGAAGTCTTGTAACGCCTAACGCCAAAATGCCAATTGCCTCAATGCCTCTTGTTTTTCGAAGCTCTCTCATTTTTGGAGGATCGTCCAAGGGGATCGTCAAGATCGAAGAGGTAGAGCTCTCGGCTAGCAAGGAGGATCATCTCATCTCCTCAACACAAAAGGACACCTTGGCATTTTTGCTAGCACAAGAATTGCGCAAGGAGGAAGTCTTCATCACCTTTGTGTGTGTCTTCTTTGGAGGAGAGCCTTTTTCGCCCTCTTGCTTCCAAGGCGCCGTCCTAGTCATGGCCATGGTGAGATTTTCACTTGATCTATGAAAAGCAACCAAGTTGATTATATAGTCATACTACATGCGATCCTATAGAGACCCTAATTCCGCCCATGCAAGTATTTTAATTTGCGCATGCTTAGGGTTTCACCCCCTTACTTTAGGGACCTTCAATTGGTATCAGAGCATAGGGTTTTCGGTATGATCTATATGATTGCTTTGAAGTGTTTGTGATCCATACATGATGCTATGTTGCGCTTACTTGATGCTTTGTTTACATGCGTTTACATGATGCTATGTTGCGCTTACTTGATGCTTTGTTTACATGCGTTTACATGATGCTATGTTTACATTGTTTGTTTGCGCTTGTATCATTGTTACAAGAAGTTTGCGCTTATGCCTAGATCTAAGGGTTATCAACATGCTAGAGATTAGATGTATCTTGTTTTCTCAAGAACCGCATGTTGTTTGTTTGCGCATTGTTGTAGATGTTTTATCAAAACTTACATCTTGCGCGCTTATCACCATTAGATCTAAATGGCGCCTGCTATAAACCCTTAGACGGGTTAGTAGGGTTGAAGTCATCCTCTAAGTAAGATCCAACCAGTCTGATCAGACCATCTGACAGCCTAGATGGGTCGACCAGATGGCACCTGTGCGCAAGCACGAGGTGGCTATAGGTCGACTGCGGACAGGCGTGTAGCGAGGTCTGGTTGAGACAACCAATGAACACTCTTGAGTTAGGCCCGGGGTCACACCCGCTTGCCAGAACTCATGAGGTTGTTCAGCCCTTGGAGCATGCATGGTTGACCATTAGGTCAACTCAAGTCAGTTAGGACTTGGTGCATGCAAGGGCAGTGGATCTGACTAGATGGATGAGTGGATCCCTATTAATGGACCGTTGTAAGGTAGTAGGGCACATAAGACAAGTAAAATTGATTCCAATGGGATTTTGAAAATTTTATTTTGTCTATGGATCACATGTTCATTGGATGTATACCATGTTGCTAGTCTATTTCATCTTATGTGGGTTGCCCTTTTAATGTGTGCCGTGCTGGGGCCTGCGAGCCTGGTAAATTGTAAATTAATATTATTGTGATCTGCGCATCACATTTTTAATTAATTTATTGTATAATTGACCTGCGAGTCAATCTTGTCTAGATAGATTAAAATGTATTTTAATCAGACAAGAGTTCAAAGCACACATGGCAGAGGCGCATTCACCTAGTGGGCGCTTGGGCCCTGGGCTGGGCCAGATGAGAGGCAAAAACCCAAGAAGAGCTCAAGTGAAGACTTAAGTTAACTTAAGGTCTTACCTAGGCTTAATGGGCGTTTACCACATAAGATCATCATGCTTTCTTTTATTGCTTAAATAATTAGACTTGCATGATTTATTTATCTTCTGCTATCACCATAGGGTTTGTATGATAGTTAAGAAGATAAAAGACCGTTAAAATCCAACGCTAAAATATCAAGCTCGATAGCCTTCTGATGCGAAACCTCACTGTTCTGGCTATCGTTGGAGCCGTGTTGTACCCACTCAGTGGGCACGTCCATCTATCTTCAGACGGTGTGTGATTTCACCTGCGTGTTACAGAGAAGGGATTTATCGCTTCTCGTTGCTCAGCATAGCACGTGGTGGTCCAGGGAGTAGGTCAGGTCAGCTTGACCATGTAGGCTACATATGGGGCATATGGTAGCTATATGGAGGCAGCCATCTGTGGGATCAGAGACTGTGTTGTACCAACTCAGTTGGCACAGTCTGCTGGATTGCCCAGATGAAGGGGAATCGCACGGGTTGGCGATTGGCAGGGACTGCCTACCAGAAATTAGTACTTGTACTCTCTGTGCATCTTATCTCGCCTGAGCGGGACGCGGAGACCAAGTATGAAATCTGGATCCCATCTCACTAAAAGAGTGTTACTCTTTCGGACTGTTTAATGGATTTTTCAGTCAGACAAAATAGTGAGAAAAGAATCTTTCTTAAGTCCTGGATTGATTCTAAACATTGATACTGACCTTGCTGTTCTTGCATTGTTGTAGATTCCTGCAGCAACGAACACCATGAGCTTCAATGTGCGATCCCTACTGGAAAGGGAGAAGTTTGCTGGGCCAAACTTCTCGGACTGGTACGGACACCTTAAGATTGTTCTTAAGGCTGAGAGGAAACTGTATGTCCTCGAGACGGCTATATCGCCTCAACCCGCTGCGAACGCCGCAAGGGCGGTTCGCGATGCCTATGAAAAGCATGTCAATGATAGCATTGATGTTGCTTGCCTGATGCTAGCGTCTATGACGCCACCGCTGCAGCGTCAGCATGAGGATATGTCTGCTATAGAAATTATAGCAAACCTCAAGATGCTGTATGCTGCGCAGGCGAGGACTGAACGCTATAATTTGACCAAGCTTTTCTTTCAGAGCAAACTGGCTGAAGGGAGCCCAGTGGGAGCTAACGTGCTCAAGATGATTGGGCACAAGGAGGCTCTAGAGAAACTGGGGCATACCATCAATCAGGAGCTTGCTGTAGACATTATTCTGCAGTCTCTCCCGGCCTCCTTCGATGCGTTCATTATTAATTTTAATATGAACAAAATCGATTGTACTCCGGCAGAGTTGCTGAATATGCTCTTGACTACTGAGGAAACTCTGAAGGGAAAGCCTTCAACCTCTGTCTTGATGTTCCCTTCCAGGAACAAGAAGAAGGGGAAGAAGGGCAAAGCCCCTGTCAAGAGCTACAGCAAGGCTCTGAAACAAAAGGTGAAGCGGTCGAAGGACAACAGATGTTTCCACTGTGGCCAGCTGGGTCACTGGAAAAAGGACTATAAAGCGCTCCAAGGAGACAAGAAGGGAAGCATCGCTTCTGGCTCAGGTATATTTGTGACTGAGGTCATGTTTTCTTCTTCTATATCATGGGTGTTGGACACTGCATGTGGAGTTCACATTTGTTCAAATGTACAGGAACTCAAGAGAAGAAGACAGGTGGGACAGCATGAGGTGGACCTACGAGTTGGAAATGGGGCACGGGTTGCTGCTGTTGCTGTAGGAGTTTATTACATCTCATTACCATCTGGACTTGTATTGGAACTAGACAATTGTTACTTTGTACCAAGCATTACGAAAAATATTATCTCTATTCCTGCTCTTGTCAGGAAAGGATTTTCCTTTGAATGCAATATTTCAAAGTGTATTTTGTCTTATGATAATATTGTTTATGCTTCTGGATCAATTAACAATAGGTTATTCATGTTGGACATGGAATGTTCTATACAAAATATTGATAATAAGAAAGCCAAGTATGCTGATCACAGCACCTTGCTATGGCATAGTCGTTTAGGCCATATTAACAAGAAGCGCATTAAGCGGTTGCATGATCATGGACTGCTGGGATCATTCTCCTATGAGGAGATTGATACATGCAAAGCTTGTTTATTGGGTAAAATGACGAAGTCTCCTTTTCCTAACAAAGGTCAAAGGGCTTCAGGTTTACTTGACCTTATACACAGTGATGTGTGTGGGCCATTTAGTAAACATGCTAGAGGTGGCTATTCATACTTCATTACCTTTACTGATGATTTCAGTAGATATGGGTATGTCTATCTAATGAGACATAAGAGTGAATCTTTTGACAAGTTCAAACAGTTCAAAAATGAAGTACAGAATCAGCTAGGCCGAAATATCAAGGCACTTCGTTCTGATCGAGGTGGAGAATACCTAAGTCGAGAGTTTACTGACTATCTGAAGGAGTGTGGGATCATCTCACAGCTCACTCCGCCAGGAACACCGCAATGGAATGGTGTGTCCGAGAGGAGAAATAGAACATTACTTGATATGGTTCGTTCTATGATGAGTCAGGCTACTCTACCTTACTCCTTTTGGGGTTTTGCACTGGAAACAGTTGCAAAGGTACTAAACCGAGTGCCATCCAAGGCAGTTTCAAAGACTCCTTATGAGTTATGGTATGGGAAACAGCCGAGCTTGACATTTATTAAGATCTGGGGTTGCGAGGCTTATGTCAAAAAGCTCGCCTCTGGGAAACTAGAGAGCAGATCTGAGAAATGTATTTTTGTCGGATACCCTAAGGAAACTAAGGGTTATTATTTCTATGATCCCAAAGAGAACAAAGTATTTGTTGCTCGGACGGCAGTTTTCTTGAGAAGGAGTTTCTTCTGCAAGAAGCCAGTGGGAGAGAAATAAAGCTGGATGAGAATCCAGACGAAGGACAAAGTAGACAAGCACAGTTGGATGAGCCTGAGCCGGTAGAACAGGTTATTGAACAACCTGAGGCTCAGATATCACGGGAACCGCGAAGATCGGGAAGGATTCGTCGACAGCCTGAGTGCTATGACGGAGTCTACATCATTGATAATGATGAACCCCTCACTTATGCGGATGCGGTCAGTGGACCGGAGTCAGCTAGATGGCTTGAAGCTATGCGAGCCGAAATGGACTCCATGTCAGATAACCAGGTCTGGGATTTGGTTGATCCGCCTCCGGGAGTAATCCCTATAGGCTGTAAATGGATCTTCAAGAAGAAGATTGACATGGATGGTAACGTGGTTACCTATAAAGGCAGGCTAGTTGCGAAAGGTTTCAAACAAATCTACGGGATAGATTATGATGAAACTTTCTCTCCTGTAGCCATGTTCAAGTCTATTCGGATTCTTTTCGCGATAGCAGCATATTACGATTATGAGATCTGGCAGATGGATGTGAAGACCGCTTTCCTTAATGGAAAACTGGATGAGGATGTGTATATGACACAACCTGAAGGTTTCACTAATCCATCAGATCGTCATAAAATATGCAAGTTAAAGAAGTCCATTTATGGACTTAAACAAGCATCAAGAAGCTGGAATATTCGTTTTGATGAATCAATCTGTGAGTTTGGTTTCATCAAGAACGAAGATGACCCGTGTGTATATAAGAGGTTTAGTGGGAGCGTGATTACTTTCCTAGTCCTCTACGTCGATGATATCTTAATCATTGGAAACGATGTTCCTGAACTGCATGCTGTTAAAGCATGGTTAGGAAAATGTTTCCAGATGAAAGATTTAGGAGAAGCAGCCTATGTGTTAGGTATGAAGATCTACAGGGATAGATCTAAGAGGCTTCTCGGGCTGTGCCAGAGTACTTACATCGATAAGGTCCTGGAGAGACTCCATTTAGAGAATTCTAAAAGAGGATATCTTCCAGTCAGACATGGTCTGAATCTTTCGAAGAGTCAGTGTCCACAAACACAGACTGAGAAAGATGAAATGGACAATACGCCTTATGCTTCGGCTATTGGGTCCATTATGTATGCGATGTTGTGTACTCGCCCAGACGTCGCTTATGGGTTAAGCGTGACCAGTCGGTTCCAAAGTAATCCAGGTCAGGCACACTGGATTGCGGTCAAGAACATTTTAAAATATCTGCGGAGGACCAAAGATATGTTCTTGATATATGGTGGTCAGGAAGAACTCAGTATAGAAGGATATACTGACGCTTCGTTCCAGTTGGACCAGGATGATTTCCGATCACAATCAGGCTATGTTTTTAGCTTGAATAGAGGAGCAGTGGTGTGGAAAAGTTTCAAACAGTCTACTGTTGCTGATTCCACAACAGAAGCCAAGTATGTTGCAGCCTCGGAAGCATCCAAGGAGGCAGTGTGGATTCGTAAGTTCATTCAGGAACTTGGTGTCGTTCCTTCGAGTGCAGATCCTTTGGTTATCTTCTGTGATAACACTGGAGCAATAGCACAAGCAAAGGAACCACGGTCGCACCAGAAGTCCAAGCACATACAGAGACGGTTTCACTTGATCCGGGAGATCATTGATCGTGGCGAGATCAAAATCTGCAAGGTTCATACAGATGACAATCTGGCTGACCCGCTTACCAAGCCTCCGGCGCAGCAGAAGCATGAGAAGCACTGTAATAATATGGGTTTGAGATTTCTCAACCATTAGATTAAGTGCAAGTGGGAGATTGTTGGGGTATGCCCTTAAGGCTAATGTTTGAGGCCTTAGGATTCTATCAGTATCATGTATAAACTCTTATGTTTATAAAGGCAATGGTTGTTATTCAGTATGTTACATTGTCTGCTGCAATAAGTGTACTTCTGAATAATGTCTCAATGTTGTTCAGCTAGGCTGACATGCTGTAATGTCCTTAGTCGAGATATCTTGGTGAACATGAGACAGCCTTGATATGATTGAGACTAATATGTGTTCTAATCTTATAGGATGCTTCGAGCATGGAATAAGATGTAGACTCATGGGTACATTGGATGTACTGGACAGACCCTACTAGGATATTCAATTGCTTGTCACAATGTGAATAATCCTTATATACAAGCAAGTGGCATACTTCCTCTGACTTGAGATCACTTGTGTTTCTAAATGATAATTGTCATTGTTTTGAGGTAGTTCAATATCATTTGAAACATAATGGTAATAGACTATCTTGGATAATGATCATGAGTCTGGTTAGGGCACTAGTGATAGATATAGGATTGCCGTCTCCTTGTTTAAGGAGTGTGATGTTCTACAGGGGGCCCCCCTGCATGAGATGATTGAGAAAGTGTATGGCCATACCCAGATGACTATGTTCATCTGATCTAGTCATGCTCATCATATTGGAATAACAAGCTTGACACACTTGTCCAATAAGAACATCCAGTGGCAAAGGAAACATGTATGTTTAGTGAAGTGGATTCACACTTGAGCTGTGGTTTGGGTGAAGTCTTGGAAGACTCTTTCCTTTATATCGGGAGACAGTGATGTGTTGCTAGATACCCCTCACTGATTGTGATAACGTTAGTTATCGTTACCGACATTGAAAGGATACCCTTAGGGTCGCACAATTTGGTGATATGGCTTACTTGAGTCAGATCGTGTGGACTGGATTGTTTTGATTCAGTTTAAAGGAGTTTAAACTCTGATTGTAAGTGAGATCCGGTCTGATCATGTTTGATTGATTAGGGCTTGAGATCGGTAAGCTTCGATCGAGAGTATTGATGCTAGATCGGTGAGATCAAGAGCATCAAGAGATGTACGGTTAGATCTTGAACCTTCATGGTTCATATGAGATTTAGACCATGGCTTGGCTTGGTTCAATTTGGTCTAAGGACCAAATGCAATTGGACCGAATTCAATTGAACCGGTTCACATTTGTAATCGCTTGGTTCAATTGAATTGGCGTTGTGGATTAGTTCACAAGACATGAACGCATGTCTTGATGACTTTCCATTATGGGAAGTCTTGTAACGCCTAACGCCAAAACGCCAATTGCCTCAATGCCTCTTGTTTTTCGAAGCTCTCTCGTTTTTGGAGGATCGTCCAAGGGGATCGTCAAGATCGAAGAGGGAGAGCTCTCGGCTAGCAAGGAGGATCATCTCATCTCCTCAACACAAAAGGACACCTTGGCATTTTTGCTAGCACAAGAATTGCGCAAGGAGGAAGTCTTCATCACCTTTGTGTGTGTCTTCTTTGGAGGAGAGCCTTTTTCACCCTCTTGCTTCCAAGACGCCGTCCTAGTCATGGCCATGGTGAGATTTTCACTTGATCTATGAAAAGCAACCAAGTTGATTATATAGTCATACTACATGCGATCCTATAGAGACCCTAATTCCGCCCATGCAAGTATTTTAATTTGCGCATGCTTAGGGTTTCACCCCCTTACTTTAGGGACCTTCACTTGTGAGACTGATATATGGGCTGGTTAGGCACGAGGTGCTAACACAGACATATGGGTATATCAGTGGTAGATATGCTGGACAAGACCTGCTGTCAAGCAATGACTTAGTGTCATGAGTTATCCTCACAAGTGATAGGAGATGCATTGATCCTTAGACTTGACGTCATTGACTATTCTGTATGGTTAGGGACATACTTTGATGCAACCCAACACCTCGCCGTAATTGGAAAGTTATAAAGGTTGTCATTGAGTATGTCACAACCCATATTAGAAGATCAATGTACAGACAAAAGGATTTGCCCCTTCCTAAGGGAAGCATGATATCCATAGAGCTCCTCTATGGTTCTATGACTGAAAGTGTATGACCATACTCAGGTGAGAACCTGATTTAGTGATGACACCGAAATTTATAGTAAATTTCATGTCATTTTATGTATCTTTTTGTGTCATATTATTACAACTTTGCTTATTTTTTATATCTTTTTTTATCAAATATTGCAAAATCTACTTCTATTTTGGTTTTTCATGATTTTCAGGTAAAAAGGCACGATTTTAAGGCGTTTTCAAGCAAAATCAACTACATAGAAGAATTCCGATCATCAAGAAGAAGATGCACAACAAATTTCATGCAAATCTAAACAAAAACCCAAATTACGGTAGCACCGTAATATCCATTACGGTACCGTAATTTCCAGACAGTGCCGTAATTTCATAGCCCTGCCGTAATTTGGGAAGTTTTCATATAGATGATTTTACGGCACCGCCGTAACCATCTTTACAGTGTCATAATTTCAGATGATTTTCCACCCGAGAGATTTCATAGATTACGGCACTACCATAATGATCTTTACGAGCCATATTTTGGTCCAGAAACATACAGAAGAAAATACGGCACGGCCATAACCGTTTTATAGGCCATAATCTTGACAAATAATTCACAGAGCAAAAATTACAGCACTACCGTAAAGACCATTACGGCCGCAATTACAATTTAAAAACGCGAGTTTTATGGGCCCGAATCGTGCACAAACCATATCTTTTGATCCAGAAGTCCAAATGGAGATCAGTAGATGCTAAGGACTCATCTTAATGAGGAGAGGATGCACGAAGTGAAAGCAAGAATTTTTATCCGGAATCGAGGGAGCAATCAACAGAGAGGCGCTTAGGGTTTTGCCTCACGCCGAGAGGCGTAGAGGACACCTCAGACTGCAATTTTCACACAGAAGCTTCGTTTGGAGGAGTGGACGACACATCATAAGTTTCAAGGAGAAAGGAGCCCAGACGGAGGAGAAATCAATGAAACACCAGTCGCCGCCGCTGTTCATCGTAGATTACGGCCGTAAACATCTTTATGGCCGTACCGTAAATTGTTTTCTCTCTCTGTTTTGATTTACTTCACCATGAATTATTGTAATCTTCCTTCCATGCAAGCTTAAACATATTTGGGACATGGGGGAGTAATTCACTTGATTTTTAATGATTAGATAACTTTTTACCTTCGTCAGAATAGTTTTATGATGATAATTTTACTTATGTGAATAATTGTACTTTGATTCTCCATAGATTAATGTTATTATTCATGTTTTAGAGTTCTCGTAATAAGGACCGAAAGGTGAGTTGCTTGAGAACTTGGAACCCTAGAATTGCATGATAGGAATTTTCTTAGGTTAGTTCTTATTATTTGATTTTAGTGATATTATTGTCATGTTGATAATTTGAATCTAGGGTTGAGTTATTGTTTTAGACTTGATTTGATCTTGCACGAAAGTGAGGATTGAGTCGTCGGAAAGCCATAAGTAGAACTTGTGTGGAGACTCAGATGCCCGAAAGTGAACCTTGAGATTCCACTCGAGACAATCAACTTAGAATTCGGATGCACGAAAGTGATTTTTGAATTCTTTGATTGATGATTTACTTATCTTCAGCGTTGGGATAGATCTTGCATGAAAGCGAGGATCGATCCCTGCATGATTATCTGCACGAAAGTGAGATAATCCCTTTAATGAAGTAAATTAAGTCTTTATCATAATAAAATTAGTCAGACGACCTTTTATTTATATCTAATCATTGAAATTAAGATGGATGAAACCCTAGTCCTAGTTTATCTCTCTGTTTATCTTTACATTCTTTCTATTATTTACTTGCATCATATTCGATTTGCTTAGCTAGTAAGAAAATAATTATTTGGTACTTAACAATAAGGTCTCTGTGGGATCGATATTTTCTTTATTACTTCGAGTATCCGTGCACTTGCGGACACTACAAGTTTAGGGACAACAAGTTTTTGCAGCCGTGTCAGGGAGTGACAATAGCCCTGTGCGCCAATACTTAAGTTTTGGCCGCGACACTTGAAGCAAGTCTACCTACTTGTATTTAAAAGTGTGTCCTTTCGGATCACAATATTTAGTCATAACCATGAGATTGGGTGAAAACAAGTGATGACACACTTGTCCAATCGGATATCAGTTTGGCAAAGGGACTATAATGTATCTGTACCTAGTCACGATGATGGGGATGTCGATGTCGATATCCATTCCAATGACCTGGGTAGCAGCGATGCATTGCTATGTGCCACTCACTGCTTGTGGTGACCTTTGGTTAGCACTGCCAGCGTCAGAGGAACCTACAAGGTCGCACACCAAAATACTCGAGTTCTCGTATTGATCGGGAAGCCTTATGATCGAGTTATTAGATAACTCGAATCTATTTTGGAGATTTTATCAACGCCAATGGGTCTGATGAGATAGAAGAAACTTATTGGAGCCAACTTTCATTTTTGGCATATTGACCAATGTAACCATGGTTAGCCTCATTTGAGCTTGGGTTAAGTTGGATTAGATCCAATGACTTGGTTAACATGCATAATGGACCTTGGGCTAGGCCCATTGCTATGTTGGGCTTGCTAATAAATTGTCATGAAGAGATAGGAGGCTAAAAGGGTATAATGGGGAGAATTTATCCATGAAGGCGCCTAAGGGGCATAATGGGGTGATGCTTGGCGCCTTTGCTTCATTAGGAAGTAAAGGGCGCCTAGCCCTTCATCCTTTGATGGTATGAATGTCTTTAAGGCATGTCTTAGGCTGATATGGTGCTTGGACAATTATGGATAGGTTGAATGAGGTTTATGGTAAAGTCTTGGAGGCTTTCCTTGCCTCAAATCCCCACATCATAGCCACACACTTGTCATGATCCTAGCCCTTGCCCAAACCGCCTCTTGCTCTATAAAAGTAACCTCTAGCCGCCCTTCTCTTGTGTTTGATTCCTTGGAGGCGTGAAGACACATAGAAGGGCAAGGGTGCGAGAGCTTCAAGGTGGCGCAACCTCTTCCATCTTCCTAGCCGCAAGCAAGTCTTCTCTCCTTCTCCTCTCTTAGCACAAGTTGTAGGAGTGCTTGGCGGCTTCACTGTTGTGTCCGCAAGTGCACGGATACTTGAAGTAATAAAATAGATATCAAACCACAGAGACCTTATTGTTAAGTACCAAATAGTTGTACTCTCACTAGCTAAGCAAACCGAATATGATGAAAAGCAATGATGGAGAACACACGAAAAAGATAATCAGAGAGAAACTGGGACTAGGGTTTCATCCACCTTAATTCTAATGACTAGAAGGAAATAAAGGTTGTCAGTTTAATTCTATTATGATAAAGACCTAATTCACTTCATAAAGGTATTGTCTCACTCTCGTGCAGACAATCATGCAGACAACTGATCCTCACTCTCGTGCAAGATCTATTCCCAATGCTAAAGATAAGTGAATCATTGAACAAAGAACTCAAGGATCACTCTCGTGCATCTGAATTCTAAGTCAATCATCTCAAGTGGAATCTCAAGGATCACTCTCGTGCATCTTGAAACTCAACACAGGTTTTACTTATGGTTTTCCGACGACTCGATCCTCACTCTCGTGCAAGATCAAATCAAGTCTAACACAATAACTCAATCCAAAGTATCAGAAACTCAACATGACAATAAAATCACTAAAGATCAGAATTCGAAAAACTACCTAATCTCTCACGATAGTTCCAAACTCAACGATTCCTAGGGTTCCGAATTTCAAACGATCAACCTCTCGGTCTATTTCACAAAACTCTAAAACATGCTGATATTTATAAAACTAAGGAGAATTAAAGAATAATCAATCACAAAAGTAAAATTATCATATTAAAATTAAACTTGACAAAAATCAATGTTTTCTAGTCATTAACAAACTAAAGGGGATTACACCCCATGTCCCAAAAGAAGATCTAAGCTTTCATGGTGAAAGGATTACAACAAACCATAATTTCAGAGGATTAGAAAGCGAAAAAGGGGAAGAAAAGTTACAAAACAGGGTTGTAATTCAAATACAACCCGTAATTTCACTTGTGAATAGTGCTATCACCACTATTTTGATGATTTCTCCCTCGATCGGACTCCAAACGCTCTGAAACCTCTGGGGCGTGCTCTCCTACTCCAGACGAAGCTTCGATGTAAAAATCACGGTCTGAAATGTCCTCTACGCCTCTCGGCGCGAGTACAAACCCTAACCGCCTCTCTGACGATTGCTCTCTCAATTGGTGATAAACAATGGGGCTTTCTGTTCGTACGTCTTCTCCTCTTAAAGACGAGTCTGCAGCATCTTTCAGATCTCAATTTGGAGCTCTGGATCAAAAGTTATGGTCCGTGCAAGATTCGGACCTAAAAAACTCGTGAAAAACGGCCCACAATACGGTACCGTGAAAGTTTTACTGTAAAAAACGACAGTGCCGTATTGTTACCTAGAATTCCGAAATTTTCTTTATAAAAGCCTCCAAAAATATGGTACCGTGAGATTTTGTCCCAAAAATACGGTAGTGTCGTATTTTGCCCAAAATCTCTGATTTGAGTCGTCCAAAAATACGGTACCGTGGTAGTTTGTCCAAAAAATACGGTAGTGCCGTATTTTTGCAATTTGGCTCCAAATTTCATGAAAATTGATGGGTAGCTTTGTTTCGACGTCTGGAATCCATTGGTGTGCTCAAATCTTCCAAAATCCATCAAAATATGGCACTTTTAACCTAAAAATGATCAAAAACAAGAAATAGTGTAGATTCTGCAATATTTGATAAATAAGGCTTAAAAAAAGCAAAATAGTATAAATATGACACAAAAAGACACATGAAATGACACAAAATATACTATGAATTTTGGTGTCATCATTCACCTCCCTCCTTCTTCTCCTTGGCACATCTTCCCTTGAAGGTGGCGCAAGTATTGAAGAAAGGCATCTAAGGCTTGAATCTTCTTCCCGAGGCTAACACCAGGCGTGGAAGAAGAGGACTCGAGGAATCCGTGTGTGTGAGACTGCAGAGGGCGAACACTTGGGCGCCTACCTCGACATCGATCCTCAAGCTTGCTAAAGGTACTTTCTATCTCATCGTGTCAACACCCTCGCTTGACGATCTTCACTGGGTTTTTGGACTGGCCTATTTCGGGGATATTGCTTCCTGTTATGCCATTTATTTCAAGTAATGTTGATACATCAATCAGAAACAGAGAGCTAAGTCTGTTCCAACCATAAAATCAGGCGAAGCTATTAATAAACGACAATTGCTCTTGTTCTTTTTGCACAATCTAACTAAAAGAAGGCCATTCTGAACATAACCCTGATCACTAATCAAAGCTTGTTAAGTGATTTACAATTTCAGAATGCCCGATAATGGGCGTTTCAAGCGGCTACGGTGGACTGGTAGGCAAGCTTGAAGACCAATCAAGCAGGATAAAAGTCAAGTACCCAGCGTTGCCTTTTAAGCAACAACTCTCTTAGATCATCGCAATCTAAGAGAAAGAAAGTCATTATCACATCAATTACAACCAACTAGGAACAAAGAGTACAAAACATCCTAAAATGTTAAGAGTCCAAGCGCATAATACAGAAACAAACACATCAAAATTCTCTGATTATGTTTTGGAGGACGTGCCTTCGTTCTTTAATGACGGAAGTAAGTCTGCTGCGCTCAACTTCCTTCATCTCGCGCTGAGTCTCTAATGAAGCTTGGTGGACTTCAGTTGCATCAATTAATTCTGAGTTCTGTGCTTTGGCGGCTTCAATATTCTCCAAATTGTCGTCACAATTTTGCATGTCAGAAATTGTTGCACATCTTTCTGATAGGAGCCTCTCCCTTTCTTCGTCGATTTATTCCATGCGTGCGTCAATCCGCCTCACTTTGGCTCTGGCTAAATCACAAGACATCATCGTAGCGTTCTTCTCAATAATTAAACTGTTTTGAAGAGACCACAAGTCCTCCAAGACGACTGCCTCTTTGTCGATCTGGGAATCAAGAGCAGCGGTATCCAAACTGGTCAATGAGTCCTGCTCAACCTCAAGTTGCTTTAAGATTCCTACTATCTCCCGACTCAGCCCTTCCCAAGTAGCCTCCAGAGCTTTGAAACTGGTCAAAGTTTGCGAAATGCTATATGAAGAAGCCAGAAACTCTTCTACTGTGGGAAGTGAGTCCTCATCACAAAATACGCCAAGGTAGTCAGAAATGAGGAAGCGGGCTGCTCTCTCCTGCGATCGTCGGACTACATCCGAAACCCGAGAAGTAGACAGCCCGAAAGGTGGCGGCATAATAATCCCCCGAACTCCACTCACAACCCCTGAACGACAACATGAAATAGGCTATTAAAGAAAAGCAGTGGTACGTAGATGGCGTATGACAAATCGTGCGGGCATGGCGAGGTTACCTTGGTCGGAGGACCCGTCACGTTGGAATCCTCCATCTCCGAAAGAACGACCGCCCTCAACACTTGCCTCCCCTATACCTGCCACCAACAAAGCAGGAATGCTAAAGGTTTCACTACGTATGCTAAAAACAGTCATCTACACATAGCACAAATTTACACATAGCACAAATCTAATTACTATTGCGAAAGAAACGACCCGTAGTCAAGTACATCAGGATACATGCCGCCAGAAAGATCATGGAGGGCATACCTTCTTTGTGCACATTCACCACCCCTGCAGCAGCTCGTTTAGCGCAAGATATCAGACCGGTCGAAGACCCTCCTGCCGACCCTCCTGCCGCCATAACAGATTACGTACAGTCAAGAAGAGACAAAGATTATGCGCAACTAAAGAAACAACATTGGCAATGAAAACTGATTGGAAAGCAAAGCGATAATAAGTCACAAGCATAAGAAAGTGAAATTCTTCTCTCACTGTCATGGTAACATGATGCGGCTAAGAAATAAAGACGACGGGTGATGAAAATTACCGTCCTCCACGGCCCCCTCGTTCCCTGCGACGGTGTCCATATCTTCCGACACAGGCACTGAAAATGTCACAAAATGATAGCAATAATAAGAACAAAATCCTGCTAAGTGATACAGTCACTAGGACACATGGAAAGGGACTCATGTCCCTGCTATTTTCTTGAAACATTATGCCAGTATAAGGAGGAATAAGAAATTACCATTATGCAAGGAAGATACCCCTTCTGCCTCGATCCCCAACGTACTTGGCGCATGCTTTAGACCTACAAGCAAATCTGACGCTGATCAAACATGAAATCATCGTTAGAGGCACTATTCAAAAGGTTTATCATGTGTAACTTAAACTACAGTATCAAAATGGTAAAAATGATAAATAGAAGGATATAATTCGAGGACTTTAGGCCTTACTCGTCTCTGAGTCGATCAGGGAATTCCTCGCACTTGCGCCGGTATCAGCTTCCCTCGTCGGTTCCACCGGCACGTGAACAACTGCACCAAGATCAGATTGTAAGTCAAACGTAAGGAATTCTGTAGTCCATATAACCTGGACAGGCCATACTTCCTTTCAAGGCCCCAATCACATCATCAGACGAGTCGCTGGGATAATGTTTTAACAATTCGGCGGTATAAATATCATCCATGTCCACCGCATCATCGGGGGGGGGGGGGGGGGGGTGGGCATGTACCGGCTCAGCAACATTGGTTGCAATCCGAACCTCTAAGGAACATAGAACATGTCAGAAATAATCATACACGTCAGAAATAATCGCATATGTCGGAAATAATTGCTGTATCAACAAAACAAGTACATAAAAGGGAAATACACAGAATGTCCAATGAAGAAAATAGCACCTGTGATGGTCAACTCGTCCTTGCTCGCTCGCCGAGGAGTTGTATCCTCGCCCAGACACCCTTCAACGCTAAGAATGGAATCTTATCCTCGTACATGTCCTATGTCCTGCACCCCAAGTAAAAAATGTCAAACCGACGATACCGCATATCATAAAAAGAAGAGGGAAAAGATAGACGCTACCTCAGATAAGCTAGGTGATGCCGTCCCCAGGTCCAAGATCTTCAGCCGCTTGAGGGAAGAAGGCCGCGAGAGGTCAAACTCAAAGCCATATGACGATCGACTAGTTGCCCTCTTCAAGAATTTCCACGGATGGGACTTTTCGGTGAAACAAAATGTGTCCTTGATGTCATAGCTGAAAAGCGCCTTCAAATGCATGGAGTGCCATCTCAGGTATTCATAACTGCATCTAGGAACCCGGCCACGAGCCGAGATGGCATATGACGAATGGGTCCCACGCCGGAGCAGTAAACACCAATAAGAAGCCATTGTCGCTAGGTCGCCCGATAATCTTCCATAATCCATGACATTTTGGGGAATAGCCTGATCAAAACCAAATTGGCGAGTGCATCTATGAGGATTGTACATTTCTAAAGATGCAAGATTGCCACTCCTAAGGGGTAGCCAGCCCACCCGGATGCTCATGAGGAATTCGGTGGCAAGCCACCCATCCTCGGTCAATACGTCAACGGGGTTATTGTGAACATCAACTTGCTCGCCTAGGCATCCTGCTTTGTTGGGGAATATGACCCGACGATGCCCAAAGATCTTGTCCTTACGAAAGAGTAAGCGCGCCTCAAGGTCTTTAAAGTGGACTGGATGGGCCCCAGCAATGCACACCATGAGGGGTAACTTGCGCTTCACAGCCTCAGAAGCGACAGTGTTATATAGTCCTTGAAACTGCAAATTGAAGCATCCAAATAAATAATGAAGCGGAATCAGAGTGTCCCTTGAACCCGGGAAGTTAGCGGTACACGCCTCTCTCAAAGACCGAAATAAATTCGACAACGTCGCCGGGGCCAAGGAGAGACGAACTCCCCGCGCCAGTCTATCAGCCATAATAAAAACCTCCGGTCTAATACGATTCGGGTACTTGTAGGGGATGGCAAAATAACATAGCCAACAGGCTAAAAATGCTGTGAGAAATGTAACTCGATCCATTTCCTTTGCCGCGATAGAAGGCCGAAGGGGTGTATCATAGTCCTGCACTAGAGTGTTTTCGGAACCGGCACCAAAGGGATCGCGCGGCGAGGGGAAGTCGGTCTCGTATGCGGTGCCTAAGTCAACAAAATGTAAGATCCACTGAGTGATAGAGACAGCCCCAGAATACCGATGAAGTAGCTCATAGAAGTGGTGGAACACAGCCTTGAGAGAGGGGGAACATCGAAACTCGCCGTGTGCAGTCTCACCAAAGAGTGCCTTTTCATCCGGCACATGCTCATCATATCGGGCACCTAATATAGGAAGCCCGCAAACATATCGCATGTCCCAGAGACTCGGGACAATCTCCTCTTCAGAAAGATAACACGTATTGGTGGCCGGACTCCAATGTTCTAAGATGCTTTTTAGTAAAGTGACATCATACTCATAATTAAATAATGACAACATGATGGCCTCGTGAACCCCGGCTTTCTTAAGAATCTTCCTCTCACTACGCAAGATGTATCGCGCCCACTCCGTATAGCCGGGATGGTGCGCGACGCTACCACAAATGTTAAATCGTGAGGCCCATCTCGGTACACGCTTAGAAGCCATCTCCAAGCCTAAAAAGAAATTTGACTCTTGGTTGAATATTCTAGTATGGGGCTCAAGGCATAAGCATAAGTCAGGGCCTTGATCAAAGATGCGAGACTTGTTCATCATTCCAGTCACGCTACGCTCTAGAGGCGTCCAATTTCCACTCTCAAAATGGGGGTGAGGTTTGCACTCCGTTGGCAATAGAGGCATGGACAAGTGACGGGGTATCTTGTTATGGAATGCGTCCCTACCCTCCAACATCACATCGCGCCACTCGTGCCATATCCCCCGGAAGTGGCCGAGGGAATCATACTTCTTAATATATTCCATAATCGCTTCATCATTGGGTTCGTCCAATGGCATGGAATTGCGGCGGGACCACAGGAAACCCATGAACGACACAAAAAGGATAACGATAGAAGAGTCAGAATACTGGGACAACACCTGGAGCAACATTGAGAATAATAAGAACTCACATGAATATTCTGTCTTCCCAACGGTTTTGCGTACGCTGTTCACTTATGCAAACCCGTTGGGAGGGGCAATTTGTTATGCCATTTATTTCAAGTAATGTTGATACATCAATCAGAAACAGAGAGCTAAGTCTGTTCCAACCATAAAATCAGGCGAAGCTATTAATAAACGACAATTGCTCTTGTTCTTTTTGCACAATCTAACTAAAAGAAGGCCATTCTGAACATAACCCTGATCACTAATCGAAGCTTGTTAAGTGATTTACAATTTCAGAATGCCCGATAATGGGCGTTTCAAGCGGCTACGGTGGACTGGTAGGCAAGCTTGAAGACCAATCAAGCAGGATAAAAGTCAAGTACCCAGCGTTGCCTTTTAAGCAACAACTCACAGCTTGTGTTGAGAAGATCTATGGAATGGTACGAGACGGTTTAAAGAAAGAGATCATTCCACTCTTAACAATGTGCATGCAGACATCGAGATTTGGAAGAAGTAGATCAATTGAGGAATCACCGACGAACACTCTTTCCAATATTGCAACAAGGCAAGAATCAAATGTTCACTGGCAAAGTATTCTGAAAAGTTTGGATGGTTTATTGAATGCCTTAACTGAAAACTACGTACCTCCTATGATAACTAATAAGATGTTCAGCCAAGTCTTTGTATACATCAACGTACAGTTATTTAATAGTTTGCTACTTCGACGAGAGTGCTGCTCGTTCAGCGATGAAGAATTTGTGAAGTCCGGCTTGCAGGATTTAGAACAATGGTGCTCCAACACAGAACAGGAGTTGGTCGGGAGTTCATGGGAAGACAGTTTAATGTATACTCATAGTTCTTCCACCATATTATAAATTTTTATCACATCATCAAGTGTAAATTCATTCAAGACCAGATACCAATGTGATTAAGGAAAAAACTCTAAGGTATTTGTATCGCAATCGGCGTCATTACATTAGCATAATGAGTAACAGGTGGATCAAGATTAAGCCAAACCATTCTTACTCTTTCAAGCTATCTATCGGATAACGTGGACTGGGTTTTACAAGCAAAAGGGATACAGCAACTCGTTTTGGAAAGGTATGACCACAGGAAGCCACTGCCCAAAGAAGAAAATGGAAAGAACGTTAGCAGTGGCCAATAATAAAGGAAAAGACAAAAGAGGAGGTTCCAAGTAGGGGGTGTTGAGGGTCGACAACCAAAAAGGGGGAAAGAGCAGAAAGGGCAGCCCATAAAAATGTGGTAAAAATAAATAGATAAAAAGGGGAAGAAGGAAAGCCTGCGGTCTATAAAAAGAGGAAGAGAAGCTTGGAACGGGGGGCAGATCACAAGGAACAGGAGAGGAGAGAAGAACGCAGGAACGGAAGAAGGTAAAAAAAAAACGGGAAAAGAAATTTTTTTTTTCCTTTCTATCTGAGTTTCTTAGGCTTCATGGGCACACTAAGTGCCCTGGCATCACAAAGGACACACACACTATTTTTTTCTCTTTCTCTTCTCTTTCTTTTCTCTTGATCGTTCGGATTTCTTAGGCTTCATGGGCACACTAAGTGCTCTGGCATCATACGTACACACCATCTCTCGTTTCTTTTGCTTTTGAGGCCCAAGATGCATTGAGCATCATATGGCGTTATAGGAAGAGAGAAGATGATTACTAAAAGAAACTGAGATACCCCGGAGGCAGGAGAAGCCGGGTAAAATGGGATAGAATGGGGCAAAACCGAAAAGGGGGAAACAGAGTAAGAATGGGCTGAGAAAATACCAGGGAGATTCGCTAAAATATACACAATAAAAAGGAAGGAGAAGGAAAAGTAAAAGAAAAGAACAAGGGAAGAGGAGAAGAGAAAAGAAAGAAACAGGGATAGAACAAAAATACGGAAATAAAAACAAGTACCTGTTCAGTTCCTTTTAACTTCTTGAGCTTACAGAAAGGGAATAAAAGCTCTCATCAGTAATGATCGTCGCTGCTCGGAATCCTTCCAAGATATTTTCACTAAAGAAAAAATAATAACGAATAAGCTGCATATCTGGAATCCATTAAAGTGAAGAGAGAAGCGATTATTCAAACGAAATACAACAGACGAATGCTCACCAGCCAAATTTCCTAAAAGATTTGTTCAGCGAAAACGCTGCACCAAATCTTGGAGTCGATTTCGCTTCGGGGCACCACTGTAAAAAGGGGAGAGGAAGAATGATAGTAAGAGGGGTACGTCAGGGGAGGTAAGGAGAGAAACCGAAGGAAGATGAAATTGCTTGGTGATAGTTGGTGGCGGAAATAAGTCTTACCCAGGAGGTCGCCGATCGTCTCCACACGCCGGAAGTCTCACCGGCGCCCAAGCTCGAGCCCAAAGGACTTGCCAAAGTAGGAATAGAGCCGTTGTGAGGAAAGGCGAAAGGGACGAGGTGATCGATCAGACACATGGACCCTTGGCAAAAAGCTATGTTCACTTCGCTGCCAACGCCTCGAAACGGGTTTATCTTAGGATCCGACCCGAATGCAGCTGTTGTCGGACTCGGGTGTGAGGTAGGTCCAACCCTGCGGCTGCCGCCGGAAATCAGGAAAATAGCTAGCTCTAATGGTCGATGGAGAGCTCCCTCGATCCGCTGGAAGGAATCCTGAAAGCAATCAGTTCAAATCACACGAAGAGTATAATAAGGATATAAAAACGAGTGAAGGCATAATAGTTTATACACAGATCCAAACGTGCTGGGAACGCCGATCCCTGCTCTCTGCTCCACGGAGCTCAGATTCAGTGTGGAGTTGCCACCGCCGAGTCCTCTCCACCTTCGCCACCCTTTAAAGGACCAACGCTTCCCCCTCGTCCGAAAGCAGCTGTCCCCTAGACTAGTTGTTCCCGATCTGCTCGTCGCCTGAGCGACAGAAGAAACGCATCTGCTTTTTTGAATGGTCCACATTACCCTCCAATCGTGAATCGTGAGAATAAAGACCTGCATAACATAATTCCGCCCTCTCTCTGATTTCAACTTAAAGGAAAAGGCTTGAATGACGATAGCATTAAGCAGTAAGTTTGAAGGGACCTTAACACGCTGCACCAATTCCCAGACGCTTCACCCATACTTTCCTTGTTCATACCTTCGCATCAGTCCAAGCATCATTTAAATTCATTGATCTCCGTCAGCTAGATGGGGTTGCCAGACTTCGTCAAATGGTCAAAATGAGCCCCGCTCCACCCAAATTCCACTCGCTGACTGACTATCCCCACAACAGGAGAAGGGAAAGAAATTCTGCTTTTCGGTCGGAGCCACGAGGTCAAGCTACTCCTCAACCAAAAGTTACGAAGCTAGTATAGAGCTACATGGCATGACTAAGCTCTCCCTTCAAATTCTAACCCGGACAATGCGACTGGGAGTCAACGGCATTACGCGTTATTGCAATCTAAATAATACATTTAGATAGGATTTGAATGCCTTAAATTAACACGACGGAATATCGTTTGGGAGGTGCGTATGTCGACGTTCAGCGTCGGGGCGCAGCTCCTCGGTATAACGTTTCGTTCCACAAGGCCGGATAAATTCCGAATTAAATTATCCATCACCGGATAAATTCCGAATTAAATTATCCATCATGCCACAAGGCCGGATAAATTCCGAATTAAATTATCCATCACGCCACAAGGCCGGATAAATTCTGAATTAAATTATCCATCACGCCATTTATCCGGATTAAATTATCCATCACGCCACAAGGCCGGATAAATTCTGAATTAAATTATCCATCACGCCACGAGGCCGGATAAATTCCGAATTAAATTATCTATCACGCCATAAGACCGGATAAATTCTGAATTAAATTATCCATCACGCCATAAGGCCGGATAAATTCCGAATTAAATTATCCATCACGCCGCAAGGCCGGATAAATTTCCAAACTAAATTATCCATCATGCCACGAGGCCGGATAAATTTCAAAAATTAAATTGTCCATTACGCCGCGAGGTCGGGCGAATTTCCAAATCAAACTATCCAATACGTCGTAAGGTTGGGTGATCCCCCAAATCAAATATCCGATGCATCTAAGCGCAATTACGGTGGAATATTGTTTGGGAGGTGCGTACGTCGATGTTTACCATCGGGGCGTAGCTCCTCAATATAACATCGGGTTGCCTAGACCGGATACCACTCAGTAAGGTGCTTCAAAACCGAAAGTCCGATAAGCACATGTTATTCAAATCGATGAAAAAGCCCATTTTCTCGCCGTTTAATATCATGTCAAATTTTGTATTTCGTTACGTTCATAAATGATATTGTCCAATTTGTTTCTCTCATCTCGTTGCGTATTGTAGATCTCTTAATCAAAGGTTCCCTACTCCTAGGGGTAATTAACAATGAATGCTTGCGTTCATTGGGAGCTAGAACCCATTTAAATAAAAAACCTTATTAACTTAAGGTGAGTTTGGAACGGTCATAATATATTCTCAACGTAACAAAATGACCCTACAAAATCTGGCACGCCCGGTGGGACCTGGCTTCTCCTTTCATCTTTGAGATCTATATTACGCGACACAAAGACTTCACGTCCTTGTTCTTATACTTCTCTTGTTCTACACAGCAATGACAAAGAAGCTGAACATCTTCGTTGAGGACGCATCAATAATCATGCATGGCGTTCAATTTGGCTCTATTTCGGAGGAGGACGTTGAGTTCATCTATCTACCCTTTACAGACTCCGAGAACATTAAAGGCAAAGGAAAGAATACTCGGGTTATCAAGAGTAAGACCTCCCTGAAGAAGAAGGAGACTGCCACGAAAAAGGAAGAGCCGTCATTCACTGATAATGGGGGCATGTTCAACAAAGAAGAGGAGGAACCATCTTTCACTATTAACAGGGGCAAGATCCACCAGACTATATTCTCAAACCCTGAGAAGACAAAGAAGTGGGAACGACAAGCCTTAAGGAAGAAAGAGGCTAGGCTCTGCAAACAAGGTCGCCTAATCCCTGTGAGGCGTAACCATTCTGCTGCTAAAACTGAAACCGCCGTAACAAACAAATTTGCACCACTTCTGTCGGTTCTAAGAAACTCTAACCTGATAGAGGGACTGCGGCTGCGAACCCACGTACAGAACAGGCCTCACCAAAAACCTAAGAATATCACTGCTCAAAAGATGATATCTCGAAGGGTTCATAAGACCTACAAAAAGGCTCAAAAGAATATGAAGAGAAAAGAAAGGTGTTTCAAGACTGGCCATAAGGAGATGGAGGGTTATACAATCCATACGGTACGGATGGTGGAACATGCACGGGAGGCCGGCTCTAATTCTGAGGAGGATACCCTTCGGACCATGGCAAAGAAAGCCAAGGGTAAAAAGTTGGCCTCTATTGTAATCCAGGAGCCTGTTCAACGATATGAACCAGGAGCGACCCCTTTACACCAAGAAATTTTCGAAGAAGAAGAGGAAGAGGAAGAACCTGTCATGACTACTAATCATGATCATAGAGATGAAGCTATCGCCGACCTCAAGAGGCAACTCAAGAAGAGGGATAACGATATGAGCATCCTCATGGCAAAGTTTGAGGAGGTGACTAGTGCTCTTGCAAAGACGCAAGAGATGATGTTACGCCAAGAACAATCATCGCGGGAACAAAATAATGCTCCGGCAACATCTTCTTTGCCAGCTCAGTCAAATGACGAGGCCATCACCTTGACTAGGAGGGAAGTACAAAAATTGGTGATGGACCAGCTGAAGCAAATGGAGGGAACCAAAATTGCTCCGCGAAGGAGGCGAGGGAGACCTTACCCAGCTGTATACGATGATATCCCATACCCCAAAGGGTACATCGTACCGCACTTCCAGATGTTTAATGGAATAGGAAACCCTGACCAGCACTTGGCTCATTTCATCGCGACTTGTGGGAACACTGGTGGCAACGACGCTTTATTGCTTCGACAGTTTCCACAAAGTCTCTCAGGGGTCGCCTTTGAGTGGTATTACTCTCTGGAGAATGAAGTTATCGGAACTTGGGCTGACATGGAAGAAACCTTCAGGATGAAGTTTGCTTCGATAAGCGATAAGATTACGATCGCGGATCTGGCAGATACAAAAAGGAAAAAGGATGAGACCGTCCTCAATTACATTACAAAATGGAGAAATTTGAGTATTAAATGCGAAAAGCCACTAGAGCAAACTGAAGCCGTAGAATTGTTGGTCCGCAATATCGACAGCTGGATGGCCCCCTTCCTTTGCGGCAATAACATTTCTACATGTCAAGAATTGATCACCCAAGTGGCAAAGTTGGAACGAACGAATCATCAGCCCTATATAAATACACAGAATCCAAGATTCAAAAGGGAAGAACCAAGAAGGAATGAACCCAAGATCGCCTATACAAACACTGCCAGCAGAGGCAAAAGGGTGGAAGTTCATAATACAAACATACCTCGAATCGAGAAAGCGCCAACGCTTGGCGAAAATAGCCGGGGCAAGCCATTGACCCTTGAAGAGAGAAAGAATAAAATCTATTCGTTCAAAAGAGAAAAGACAATGAAAATTTTTAGAGACGCTCTGAAGAATGGTTTACAACTACCAGAGCCGAAACGCCCTGAAGAAAGCAATAAGACTGACGATCCAAACTTTTGCCCTTACCATCGCGTACTGGGGCACACAATAGAAGATTGCTATATTTTCAAAGATTGGGTAGAAAAACAATATAAGACAGGGAAGATAACTCTATCGAAACAGGTATTGAATGAAACCCAAACCGAGGAGGTTGATGTTATTCAAACAAGAATAGATCTGGCGTCTATAGAAGACCAGGAGTGGAACACCGTGGTGCCAAAAAGGACGTTGCAACTCCTCCAGAAATTACAACAGATACCAGGCATAGTGTGGAAAGACTTCTTGTCCCCACAATACATATCACCCAGACCTCGTCCACTAAAAAGGGAAAGTCAAAAGAAAAAGAAAAAGAACCCTCAATTGAAGAACAAAAGTAAGAAAGTAGCCTTTTCAACTAAAGCGCAAGAAAAGAGCGATCTCAAAAAATACATCGACTCGCTTGAAGAGTATGTGCAAGAAATGCCTGAGCCTATAAAACTTCACCACTACGTCACTAAAGAGGTGTGGGAAGGACTCCTGGAGGATGACTCGGAAGATGAAGGGTACGAGGTGGAATCCCGTAGGACGATATCGGTGGCCTCGGAGCCCCCGAAAGAAAACAAAGCTGACAATGTTGAAGCCGTCACTACCGCGAGGATGGGTGTTTGTAACGCGATTAACCTGGGAAGTGACTCCGAAGATGAGATCTTACCTGCCTACTTATATGAGGAAGCGCCTGCCGTTAAAAGCAGTAAACAAACAAACGAATCCTGCCAAATGAATCTTAGGAGCGGCAAGGTCGTAATAGGACGTACGATAGACAAAGAAAAGGAAAAACTCAAAGGAAAGCAAATTGAAACACAGGAACTGGGCGACGATGCGGTACTCCCACTGAAGCTGTCCTCCTCTGAATATAATATATTGTCACATTTGAGGAAGGTCCCCGCCCTCCTCAGCATATATGATGCCTTGATGATGTCACAAGAACTGAGGGATGTTCTTATTTACGCCCTGCAAAATCCTCAAAAATTCCAAGCATTCTTCGTGGAGGCCGATATAAAAGAAGCGTTGAGTACGTATGCTACATCGTCCATTACTTTCAACGACGATGACATGCTATTAGGAACGTCGCAGCATAATCGACCGCTGTATGTGACTGGGGACGTGGAAGGAATGAAGATAAGCAGAATCTTAGTTGATCCAGGGTCGTCGGTTAACCTCATAACCTTGCGGACTTTAAAAAGCCTTTCTTTAGGCGTCCATAATTTAACGGCCGAAAAAGTTGTCATCCAAGGGTTCAATAAAAATAGCCAGAAGGCTTTAGGCTCTATATGCTTACCATTGCAGCTCGATGATCTAAAGACCGAAGTTAAATTTCATGTTATTGACACCGATACATCATACAAGGCGTTACTCGGGAGACCTTGGCTGCATGAGAATCACATAGTCCCCTCTACCTTACACCAATGTTTGAAATACCTAAAGGAAGGTAGGGAAGAGCGTATCGATGGGGACATCCAGCCCTTCTCAGTGCATGAAGTTAAATACGAAGACGCACACTATTTCATTGGATCGGCAGCACAGCCTGCGAAATCAATACTACAGAACTCGATCATCTCTAAACTAAAGAAGACAACTCTGTCCGCATGTCCCCATTTCGGGAGCGACTCCGAGTCAGAAGCGAGTGACTGCTCAGCCTCTACATGCGACGTGGTTGAAACTCATGAGAAGGAAGGCTGGTCACAAAGACTGACGATGCGACAAAATATGGCGAGATACGAGGTAGGAATATTAAGAGTTCCTCAAGGCTATCTTAAGGGTTTCACTCCCCTGAACGCATCGCAAGTCGTAGAGATGAAGACTTTTATTGTCCCTAGCAAGAGGGAATGCACAAGAGGAAGGCTCTTTGTCCATAAACCAATACACTTCTATCAGTCAAACGAAATTCATCACGTCATGACAAACAAAGAGAATGACCCAGAGTCAACGCAACTCATCGAGGTCCCCTCATTTGCTTATTACCCTCCGAGCTTAAAAAATCTCGTGAAAAAGTATGGTTGTTTAGAGCCTCGTTTAAAAAGTGAGTTACGCCAATTTGAAAAGTTGTGGAACCCAGGTTCACGAAATATTACATTACTAAATGGGAAGATCTCCAATACCCGTGGTTTAGGGTATACAGAACCAAATGAAGAAGCTCTTATGTTTCGTCCATATACTTGCAACATGGTGACAATAGGCGAAGCACACGCAATAGAACAAGGAAATGAAGAATTCAAAAGGGCACCAAAAGAACTGGAGGATGGGGGGCAGACCACCTGCGATGAATTGATTGAGATCAATCTTGGGTCGGAAGAAGATGTTAAGCCCACCTATATAAGTGCACAGCTCTCTCAACATGAAAAGGACTAGCTGGAAGCACTCCTCCACGAGTTTAGTGACTGCTTCGCATGGACATATAAAGAGATGCCGGGCCTCAGCCCGGAGGTCGCCGTCCATAATTTATCGATCGGTCCTGACGCTACCCCGGTAAAGCAGGCACCAAGGAGAATGAGGATAGAACTTGAAGAGCAAATCACCTTTGAAATAAAGAAATTGATCGAGGCGGGTTTTATAAGAGAGGAGAAATACGCAGACTGGATAGCGAGTATCGTCCCTGTGAAGAAGAAAAATGGACAAATCCGAATCTGCGTGGACTTCAGAGACTTGAATAACGCATGTCCCAAGGATGATTTTCCACTCCCTGTGACGGAAGTAATGATCGACTCGGTGTCAAACTTTGAAGTGTTCTCATTTATGGATGGGTCATTTGGTTACAATCAAATTAAGATGGTGCCCGAAGACGAGAAGCACACCGCATTTCGTACGCCTATCGGCATCTTTTGCTATACCGTTATGCCGTTTGGGTTAAAGAACGCTGGGGCAACGTATCAACGCGCAATGACTAAGATCTTTGACGGTTTAATCCACAAACTCGTCTAGTGCTACGTGGACGACTTGGTGGTTAAATCGCGATCTAAAACAGAGCACTGTCAGGATTTGAGGACCGTGTTCACTCGCATCCGCAAGTACAACCTCAAGATGAACCCATTCAAATGCGCGTTTGGAGTATCATCTGGAAAATTCCTAGGTTTCGTGGTCAGACACCAAAAAATTGAAATTGATCCCGCGAAGATAAGTTCAATCAAAGACATGCCACCCCCAAAGAATCTTAAAGAGCTTAGATCCTTTCAAGGACGACTGGCTTATATTAGGAGGTTCATTTCCAACCTATCCGGGAGAATCCACCCCTTTTCGAAACTGACAAAGAAAAATGCTCCATTCATTTGGGACGGCATGTGTCAAAGCGCTTTCGAAAATATCAAAGAATATCTTTCATGCCCTCCAATCCTTGGGGCACCTATCACTGGAAAGCCACTCATCTTATATACCACGGCATTGGAAGCATCCTTGGGGGCACTATTGGCCCAGGATAACGACGATGGAAAGGAGACCGCCTTGTATTATCTTAGCCGAATGTTCGTAGGAGCAGAATATTCCTATTCCCCAATCGAAAAACAATGTCTGGCATTGATATTCGCCATTAAAAAGTTAAGGCATTATCTCCTTGAGCATGAAGTTTGTCTCATATCAAAAGTCGACCCTGTAGGACCCCTTTCAAGAGGGGGGCGAAACCCTATTGGTGGCGCATGTATAAATTTCGCATGGAAGCTTGGGTTTCAAGAGATCTTAATATCGCATATGATCAACTTTCACACATTAGAAATAACAAGAGAAGGATCCATACCATCGCCATCTCTTGGATGGTGTCTTGGAAGGAGAGAGCAAGAGAGATCTCCTCCAAAGGTGACGCACACAATTGATGTCGCCTACTTTTCTTTGGTGCTCCTTGTGCTAGCAAGGCTCCAAGAAGTGCTTGTCGAATGGAAGGGAAGGAGACCTTCTTTGCTTGGCGATTTCTTGCTTCTTCTTTCGTCCACCTTCACTACGCAAGATGAATGCTTGAGGCGATGAGAGAGCGAGATGCGAGCAAGAGTGTAACGCAATTCACGAACGTGGAGGCGTTTTACTATCTTGGAAACGCATCTTCCAAAAATAGCAAAACCATAAGTTCATGCGTTCATGCGATCATGAACAAACCGCATTTACCTCTTCTCTTTGAACCATGCGCTCAACCCATGAGCCGGTTCAATTTTATTTGGCTCAATGACCAAATAAACCAAGCGACTTAGCCTAGATCACAATTGAACCCTAAGGTTCATGATCTGACCGTTGATCTCTTGATGCTTCTGATCTCACCGATCTAGCATCTATTCTCTCAATCGAAGCTTACCGATCTGAAGCTCTAATCAATCAAACTTGATCAGACTAGATCTCACTTACAATCAGAGATTAAATCCCTTTAAACTGAACCCAAACAATTCAGTCCACACGATCTGACTTAAGTAAGCCATATCATCAAATTGTGCGACCCTGAGGGTTTCCTTCAATGTCGGTAACGATAACTTACGTCATCACGATCAGTGAGACGTATCTAGCAACACATCACTGTCTCCCGATAGAAAGAAAGGAGTCTTCCAAGATTACACCCAAACCACAGCACAAGTGTGAATCAACTCACAAGGCATGCATATTTCTTTTGCCACTGGATGTTCTTATTGGACAAGCGTGTCAAGCTTGTAACTCCAATATGATGAGCATGATTAGATCAGATGAACATAGTCATCTGGGTATGGCCATACACTTTCTCAATCATCTCATCCAGGGGGCCCCTTTAGAACATCACACTCTAATTAAAGAGACGGCAATCCTTTGTCTATCACTAGTGCCCTAACCTGATTCAAGCTCACCATCCAAGATAGTCTATAATCATTATGTTTCAAATGATATTGAACTACCTCAAAACAATGACAATCATCATTTAGAAAACACAAGTGATCTCAAGTCAGAGGAAATGTGCCACTTGTCGCATTCAAGGATTATTCACATTGTGACAACCAATTGAATATCCTAGTAGGGTCTGTCCAGTACATCCAATGCACCCATGAGTCTACATCTTATTCCATGCTCGAAGCATCCTATAAGATTAGAACACATATTAGTCTTAACCATATCAAGGCTGTCTCATGTTCACCGAGATATATCGACTAAGGACTTTACTGCATGTCAGCCTAGCTGAACAGCTGTGAGACATTAATCAGAAGTACACTTATTGCAGCAGACAATGCAACAACCTGAATAACAACCATGCCTTTATAAACATAAGAGTTTATTACATGATACTGATACAATCCCAAGGCCTCAAACATTAGCCTTAAGGGCATACCCCAACAATCTCCCACTTGCACTTAATCTAATGGTTGAGAAATCTCAAACCCATATTATTACAGTGCTTCTCATGCTTCTGCTGCGCCAGAGGCTTGGTAAGCGGGTCTGCCAGATTGTCATCTGTATGAACCTTGCAGACTTTGATCTCGCCACGATCAATGATCTCCCTGATCAAATGAAACCGTCTCTGTATGTGCTTGGACTTCTGGTGCGACCGTGGTTCCTTTGCTTGTGCGATTGCTCCAGTGTTATCACAGAAGATAACCAAAGGATCTGCACTCGAAGGAACAACACCAAGTTCTCTCACGAACTTACGAATCCACACTGCCTCCTTGGATGCTTCCGAGGCTGCAACATACTCGGCTTCTGTTGTGGAATCAGCAACAGTTGACTGTTTGAAACTCTTCCACACCACTGCTCCACCATTCAAGCTAAAGACATAGCCTGATTGCGATCGGAAATCATCCTGGTCAGACTGGAACGAAGCGTCAGTATATCCTTCTATACTGAGTTTTTCCTGACCACCATATATCAAGAACATATCTTTGGTCCTCCGCAGATATTTTAAAATGTTCTTGACTGCAATCCAGTGCACCATACCTGGATTACTTTGGAACCGACTGGTCACGCTTAACTCGTAAGCGACGTCAGGGCGAGTACACAACATCGCATACATTATGGACCCAATAGCCGAAGCATAAGGCGTATTGTCCATTTCATCTTTCTCAGTCTGTGTTTGTGGACACTGACTCTTTGAAAGATTCAGACCATGTCTGACTGGAAGATATCCTCTTTTAGAATTCTCTAAATGAAATCTTTCCAGGACTTTATCGATGTAAGTACTCTGGCACAGCCCGAGAAGCCTCTTAGATCTATCCCTGTAGATCTTCACACCTAATACATAGGCTGCTTCTCCTAAATCTTTCATCTGGAAACATTTCCTTAACCATGCCTTAACCGCATGCATTTCAGGAATGTCATTTCCAATGATCAAGATATCATCGACGTAGAGGACTAGGAAAGTAATCACGCTCCCACTAAACCTCTTATATACACACGGGTCATCCTCGTTCTTGATGAAACCAAACTCAGAGATTGATTCATCAAAACGAATATTCCAGCTTCTTGATGCTTGTTTAAGTCCATAAATAGACTTCTTTAACTTGTATATCTTATGACGATCTGATGGATTAGTGAAACATTCTGGTTGTGTCATATACACATCCTCATCCAGATTTCCATTAAGAAAAGCTGTCTTCACATCCATCTGCCAGATCTCATAATCATAATATGCAGCTATCGCGAAAAGAATCCGAATAGACTTGAACATGGCTACAGGAGAGAAAGTTTCATCATAATCTATCCCGTAGATTTGTTTGAAACCTTTCGCAACTAGCCTGCCTTTATAGGTAACCACGTTACCATCCATGTCAATCTTCTTCTTGAAGATCCATTTACAGCCTATAGGGATTACTCCCGGAGGCGGATCAACCAAATCCCAGACTTGGTTATCTGACATGGAGTCCATCTCGGCGCGCATAGCTTCAAGCCATCTCGCTGACTCCGGTCCACTGACCGCATCCGCATAAGTGAGGGGTTCATCATTATCAATGATGTAGACTCCGTCATAGCGCTCAGGCTGACGACGGATCCTTCCCGATCTTCGCGGTTCCCATGATATCTGAGCCTCAGGTTGTTCAATAACCTGATCTACCGGCTCAGGCTCATCCAACTGTGCTTGAGCACTTTGTCCTTCCTCTGGATTCTCATCCAGCTTTATTTAGTTTCCTTAGGGTAACCGACAAAGATACATTTGTCAGATCTGCTCTCTAGTTTCCCAGAGGCGAGCTTTTTGACATAAGCCTCGCAGCCCCAGATCCTGATAAATGTCAAGCTTGGCTGTTTCCCATACCATAACTCATATGGAGTCTTAGAAACTGCCTTGGATGGCACTCGGTTTAGTACCTTTGCAGCTGTCTCCAGTGCAAATCCCCAAAAGGAGTAAGGAAGAGTAGCCTGACTCATCATGGAATGAACCATATCAAGTAGGGTTCTGTTCCTCCTCTCGGACACACCATTCCATTGCGGTGTTCCTGGCGGAGTGAGCTGTGAGATAATCCCACACTCCTTTAGATAGTCATTAAACTCTCGACTTAGGTATTCTCCACCTCGATCAGAACGAAGTTCCTTGATATTTCGGCCTAGCTGATTTTGTACTTCATTCTTGAACTCTTTGAACTTGTCAAAAGATTCACTTTTATGTCTCATTAGATAGACATAACCATATCTACTGAAATCATCAGTAAATGTGATGAAGTATTGATAGCCACCTCTGGCATGTTTACTAAATGGCCCACACACATCACTGTGTATAAGGTCAAGCAAACCTGAAGCCCTTTGACCTTTGTGAGGAAAAGGTGACTTCGTCATTTTACCCATTAAACAAGCTTTGCATGTATCAATCTCCTCATAGGAGAATGATCCCAGCAGTCCATTATCATGCAACCGCTTAATGCGTTTCTCGTTAATATGGCCTAAACGACTATGCCATAGCAAGGTGCTGTCATCAGCATACTTGGCTTTCTTATTATCAATGTTTTGTATAGAACATTCCATGTCCAACATGAATAACCCATTGTTAATTGAACCAGTTGCATAAACAATATTATCAAGAGTAAGAACACACTTTGAAATATTGCATTCAAAGGAAAATCCCTTCCTGACAAGAGCAGGAATGGAGATAATATTTTTAGTAATGCTGGGAACAAAGTAACAACTGTTTAGTTCTAATACAAGTCCAGATGGCAAAGAGATGAAATAGTCTCCTACAGCAACAGCAGCAACCCGTGCCCCGTTTCCAACGCGTAGGTCCACCTCATGCTGTCCCACCTGTCTTCTTCTCTTGAGTTCATGTACATTTGAACAAATGTGAACTCCACATGCAGTGTCCAACACCCATGAAATAGAAGAAGATGAAAACATGACTTCCGTCACGTAAATACCTGAGCCAGAAGCAAAGCTTCCCCTCTTATCTCCTTGGAGCGCTTTACAGTCCTTTTTCCAGTGACCCAGCTGGCCACAGTGGAAACATCTGTATTCCTTTGACCGCTTAACTTTTTGCTTCAGAGCCTTGCTGTAACTCTTGACAGGGGCCTTGCCCTTCTTCCCCTTCTTCTTGTTCCTAGAAGGAACCATTAAGACAGAGGTTGAAGGCTTTCCCTTCAGAGTCTCCTCAGTAGTCAAGAGCATATTCAGCAGCTCTGCCGGAGTACAATCGATTTTGTTCATATTAAAGTTAATGATGAACGCATCGAAAGAGGGCGGGAGAGACTGCAGAATAATGTCTACAGCAAGCTCCTGGTTGATGGTATGCCCCAGTTTCTCTAGAGCCTCCTTGTGCCCAATCATCTTGAGCACGTGAGCTCCCACTGGGCTCCCTTCAGCCAGTTTGCTCTGAAAGAATAGCTTTGTCAGATTATAGCGTTCTGTCCTCGCCTGTGCAGCATACAGCATCTTGAGGTTTGCAATCATGTCTATTGCAGACATATCCTCATGCTGACGCTGCAGCGGTGGCGTCATAGACGCTAGCATCAGGTAAGCGACATCAATGCTATCATTGACGTGCTTTTCATAAGCTTCCCGAACCGCCCTTGCGGCGTTCAGAGCGGGCTGAGGCGGTATCGCCGTCTCGAGGACATACAGTTTCCTCTCAGCCTTAAGAACGATCTTAAGGTGTCCGAACCAGTCTGAGAAGTTTGGCCCAGCAAACTTCTCCCTTTCCAGTAGGGATCGCACATTGAAGCTCATGGTGTTCGTTGCTGCAGGTATCTACAACAATGCAAGAACAGCAAGGTCAGTATCAATGTAAAGAATCAATCAGGACTTAAGAAAGATTCTTTTTCTCACTATTTTATCTGGCTGAAAAATCCAGCAAAACAGCCCGAAAGAGTAGAACTCTTTTAGTGAGATGGGATCCAGATTTCATACTTGGTCTCCGCGTCCCGCTCAGGCGAGATAAGATGCACAGAGAGTACAAGCACTAATTTCTGGTAGGCAGTCCCTGCCAATCGCCAACCCGTGCGATTCCCCTTCATCTGGGCAATCCAGCAGACTGTGCCAACTGAGTTGGTACAACACAGTCTCTGACCCCACAGATGGCTGCCTCCATGTGCTACCATATGCGCCACATATGTAGCCTACATGGTCAAGCTGACCCGACCTACTCCCTGGACCACCACGTGCTATGCTGAACAACGAGAAGCGATAAATCCCTTCTCTGTAACACGCAGGTGTAATCGCGCACCGTCTGAAGATAGATGGACGTGCCCACTGAGTGGGTACAACACGGCTCCAACGATAATCAGAACAGTGAGGTTTCGCGTCAGAAGGCTTACGAGCTTGATATTTAGCGTTGGATTTTAACGGTCTTTTATCTTCTTCACTATCATGCAATTCCTATGGTGATAGCAGAAGATAAATAAATCATGCTGTTCTACTTATTTAAACAATAAAAGAAAGCATGGATCTTATGTGGTAAAAGCCCATAGCCTAAGTAAGACCTTAAGATACTTAAGTCTTCACTTGCTTTTCTTCATGGGTCTTTAGCTGCTCATGAGGCCCAAACCAGGGCTCAAGCGCCAACTGCAGCTCAGGTGCGCCCACCAGGTAAATGCGCCTGGTCCCAGAGTCGAACCCTGGACCACCCACCTGGTCAAGCCACTGCTGCATGCGCCTCTGCCATGTGTGCTCTGTGCTCTTGTCTGATTAATTTACAAATTAATCTATCTAGACAAGATTGACACGCAGGTCAATTACATTTTATAAATTAAATACAATGTGATGCGCAGATCACAATAAAAATTAATTTACAAATTTTATCCCAGGCACGCAGGCCCCAGCACAGCACACATTAAACATGGGCAGCCCACATAAGATTAAATAAACAAACATATGGCATCCAATCAGCATGTGATCCAATAAGAAAATAAATTTTTGAAAACCCCATTGGCCTCAATTTTAATTTTCTTATATGCCCTACAACCTTACAACGGTCCATCAATAGGGATCCACTCATCCAATCTAGTCAGATCCAGTGCCCTTGCATGCACCAAGTCTTAACTGACTTGTGTCGACCCAGTGGTCAACTATGCATGCGTTTAGGGCTGAACGACCACTATGAGGTCTGGCAAACGGGTGTGAGCCCGGGCCTAACTCATGTGCGTTCAACATTCGTCTCAACCAGACATCGCTACACGCCTGTGATGCAGTCGACCTATAGCCACCACTTGCTTGCGCAATGGTGCTATCTGGTCGACCCATCTAGGCTGTCAGATGGTCTGATCAGACTAGTTGGATCTAATCTCTAGGATGACTTCAACCCTACTAACCCGTCTAAGGGTTTATAGTAGGCGCTTAGTCTAATGATAGGCGCGCAAGTGATATACGTTTGGATAAAACATCAACAACAAAGATGCGCTAACATCATACATGCGCAAACATGAAAAACATATGTAATCATTTTCGCATGTAACCAATAGATCTAAGCATTTTGCGCAAACATGGATCACAAAATTATCATCAAGCAATCATATGCATATAGAGAAACCTATGCTCTGATACCAATTGTAGGACCCCTTTCAAGAGGGGGGCGAAACCCTATTGGTGGCGCATGTATAAATTTCGCATGGAAGCTTGGGTTTCAAGAGATCTTAATATCGCATATGATCAACTTTCACACATTAGAAATAACAAGAGAAGGATCCATACCATCGCCATCTCTTGGATGGTGTCTTGGAAGGAGAGAGCAAGAGAGATCTCCTCCAAAGGTGACGCACACAATTGATGTCGCCTACTTTTCTTTAGTGCTCCTTGTGCTAGCAAGGCTCCAAGAAGTGCTTGTCGAATGGAAGGGAAGGAGACCTTCTTTGCTTGGCGATTTCTTGCTTCTTCTTTCGTCCACCTTCACTACGCAAGATGAATGCTTGAGGCGACGAGAGAGCGAGATGCGAGCAAGAGTGTAACGCAACTCACGAACGTGGAGGCGTTTTACTATCTTGGAAACGCATCTTCCAAAAATAGCAAAACCATAAGTTCATGCGTTCATGCGATCATGAACAAACCGCATTTACCTCTTCTCTTTGAACCATGCGCTCAACCCATGAGCCGGTTCAATTTTATTTGGCTCAATGACCAAATAAACCAAGCGACTTAGCCTAGATCACAATTGAACCCTAAGGTTCATGATCTGACCGTTGATCTCTTGATGCTTCTGATCTCACCGATCTAGCATCTATTCTCTCAATCGAAGCTTACCGATCTGAAGCCCTAATCAATCAAACATGATCAGACTAGATCTCACTTACAATCAGAGATTAAATCCCTTTAAACTGAACCCAAACAATTCAGTCCACACGATCTGACTTAAGTAAGCCATATCATCAAATTGTGCGACCCTGAGGGTTTCCTTCAATGTCGGTAACGATAACTTACGTCATCACGATCAGTGAGAGGTATCTAGCAACACATCACTGTCTCCCGATAGAAAGAAAGGAGTCTTCCAAGACTACACCCAAACCACAGCACAAGTGTGAATCAACTCACAAGGCATGAATATTTCTTTTGCCACTGGATGTTCTTATTGAACAAGCGTGTCAAGCTTGTAACTCCAATATGATGAGCATGATTAGATCAGATGAACATAGTCATCTGGGTATGGCCATACACTTTCTCAATCATCTCATCCAGGGGGCCCCTTTAGAACATCACACTCTAATTAAAGAGACGGCAATCCTTTGTCTATCACTAGTGCCCTAACCTGATTCAAGCTCACCATCCAAGATAGTCTATAATCATTATGTTTCAAATGATATTGAACTACCTCAAAACAATGACAATCATCATTTAGAAAACACAAGTGATCTCAAGTCAGAGGAAATGTGCCACTTGTCGCATTCAAAGATTATTCACATTGTGACAACCAATTGAATATCCTAGTAGGGTCTGTCCAGTACATCCAATGCACCCATGAGTCTACATCTTATTCCATGCTCGAAGCATCCTATAAGATTAGAACACATATTAGTCTTAACCATATCAAGGCTGTCTCATGTTCACCGAGATATATCGACTAAGGACTTTACTGCATGTCAGCCTAGCTGAACAGCTGTGAGACATTAATCAGAAGTACACTTATTGCAGCAGACAATGCAACAACCTGAATAACAACCATGCCTTTATAAACATAAGAGTTTATTACATGATACTGATACAATCCCAAGGCCTCAAACATTAGCCTTAAGGGCATACCCCAACAGACCCCTTAAGATACCTGATGACGAGGCCAACTTTAACAGGACGGTTGGCTAAATGGGCCGTCCTACTCCAGGAATTCGACATCACATATGTGTCACGGAAAGCAGTAAAAGGGCAAATTCTCGCCGATTTCTTAGCAGCCCATCCTGTCCCCGATGACTCTCTTCTGAGCTATGACTTCCCAGACGAAGAAATATTAAGTACCGAAACCGACGATGGATATTGGGAACTTTACTTTGATGGGGCATCTTCAATTCAACCAGCTATCCCCCCAAATATCCCGAAAGTAAAGTCAGGGATCGGCCTGGTATTCATCACCCCGGAAAGGGGGATATTACATTACTCCTTAGCCCTCACTGGTCCCCGTACCAACAACGAAGCCGAATACGAAGCTTTAATCGCCGGGCTCGAGCTCGCGCTAGAGATGAAAATTAAAAAAAATGCATATATACGGCGACTCCCAACTCATCGTCAAACAAGTGACCGGTAAGTACCAAGTCAAGAAAATGGAATTGCACAAATATCATACGAAAGCTGTGGAACTCATGGAAAAAATACCGTACGTCACTTTGACCTGCGTCGCTAGGGCTGTTAATGGTAGAGCGGACGCACTGGCAAAGTTTGCCAAAGAGCTAGCTGGGCCATCCATCGACCAAGTCAATATCGTGATCAGAGACAGGAAGCTGATCGCACCGGCCGAAAATGATCACGTCGACAAGAAAGAAGTAACAGATGCTATGACAATCTCCCTCACGCAAGAACATGACTGGAGAGAGCCATTCGTCAACTATCTCAAAAGTGGCATCCTAC
Source organism: Costus lasius (assembly GCA_027563935.2). Classification (NCBI taxonomy): domain Eukaryota; kingdom Viridiplantae; phylum Streptophyta; class Magnoliopsida; order Zingiberales; family Costaceae; genus Costus; species Costus lasius. The sequence continues at coordinate 103,445,086 of CM050450.1, read as the reverse complement.
CCGAGGATAAGACTCAAAGAGTACAATTGAAAAAATGGGCCCTTCGGTATACATTTGTGAATGACACGCTGTATCGTCGATCGTATGAACAGCTTTGGCTCAGGTGTATCGCGATGGATGAGGTCGCCCACGTATTACATGAAGTCCATTCCGGTCTTTGTGGTGCCCACCAATCAGGACCCAAAATGTATCTCAAGATTAAGAGGCTAGGGTACTACTGGCCAAGCATGGTGTGAGACTGCATAAACTATGCAAAGACCTGCCATTTGTGCCAAGTGCACGGAGATTTAATTCATAAGCACCCTAACCCTCTTCATCCGACGGTTTCGTCGTGGCCGTTCGAAATATGGGGGACGGATATAGTGGGGCCCATAGAACCTCCTTCTCTGGGGCATCGATTCATACTCGCAGCGACAGACTATTTCTCCAAATGGGCGGAGGCCATCCCATTAAAAGAAGTCAAGGCCACCAACGTCGTCAATTTCTTTCGCAGGAATGTATTGAGTCGTTTTGGAACCCCTAGAAGGATCATATCCGACAACGGTTTGGCCTTCAAAAATGCCTTGATCTACAAATTTGCAGAGCGTCACAAAATTGATTGGCGGTACTCCTCGATATACAACCCAAGAGCGAATGGTTTAGCTGAAGCATTCAATAAAACTCTATGCAAGCTGCTCAAAAAGAGCGTTTCAAAGAACAAGAAAGAGTGGCATCAGAAGCTAGTGGAAGCATTGTGGGCTTATCGAACCACGTACCGCACACCCACACAATCAACGCCTTATTCTTTAGTCTTTGGCGTCGAAGCCGTGCTTCCACTCGAGGTCGAAATACCTTCACTAAGAATGGCAATGCAATGTGACATGACAATGAATGAAAATGTCCAGTTACGTCTCGACGAGCTGGACACAGTTGATGAGCAAAGGCTGATTGCACAGCAAAACCTAGAGTTATACCAAGCGCAAATGGCAAGGGCGTATGACAAGTTAGCCAGAGAACGCACTTTCAAGAAAGGAGATCTGGTCCTAGCAGTAAGGCGACCCATCATATCCAACAAGATAGCAAAAGGGAAGTTCAACCCTAATTGGGAAGGGCCCTACGTGATAGGAAAAGTCTACGAAGGAGGAGCCTACCAACTGACAGATCAAGATGGGGCGCACCCGATGCCGCCCATTAACGGCCGCTTCTTAAAGAAATACCATGCTTAAGACGCAAATCTAAGCCTGACTAAGCGACACAAGGATTAAGAATGTCAGGTTCGTTTCTGGTCGACCATTGGTCAAAACAGTGCAACCTCTTTGCGTGAATATTCACCCCAGCCGGTAAGTCCGTCTATGGTCAATTTTAAAAAAAAAAAAAAACCTTGATAAATCGAATACCAAATGCCATGGATTTTGTTGCAAGACGCTTGCGGTCGCTGTGTATAGGCGTAAAGGGAGGCTAGCTATTATAGACGGAAGTAAGGATATTATGTGGCTGAAAGCAAAATTCTGTACAACCAGACCAACCTACTAAGTCAACTTTGATCACTCGGGGCAGGGGGTGGCACCCCTAGCCTTTGGTATAGTCATCAAAGGAAATGTGAGCTTGCTCAAAAGGGGACAGAAGCATGTTATATCTAAGCTTTTTATATACAACTTATTGAGCCTGTAACATGATTTTGTCTTTGTCAAAAAGAACCCCTCTAATTCGAAGCATTGTGTCAATTCAAGAGGAAGGGCGTCAAATGATTCAGAAGGGTACTTCAAAGCTGACTTCGTACTGTGTGGAATAAAATTTTGCAGAAGATATGCCCCAATGCCACGCATGCAACCCTATTAAACGACAGGATGGCAACACAAATATGATATCAAAAGAAGGGAAATAGTGCAACCCCTCAACATCACATGCACAACCTAAATGGCACAAATACATCACATGCAAATCATCGCAATCTAAGAGAAAGAAAGTCATTATCACATCAATTACAACCAACTAGGAACAAAGAGTACAAAACATCCTAAAATGTTAAGAGTCCAAGCGCATAATACAGAAACAAACACATCAAAATTCTCTTATTATGTTCTGGAGGACGTGCCTTCGTTCTTTAATGACGGAAGTAAGTCTGCTGCGCTCAACTTCCTTCATCTCGCGCTGAGTCTCTAATGAAGCTTGGTGGACTTCAGTTGCATCAATTAATTCTGAGTTATGTGCTTTGGCGGCTTCAATATTCTCCAAATTGTCGTCACAATTTTGCATGTCAGAAATTGTTGCACATCTTTCTGATAGGAGCCTCTCCCTTTCTTCGTCGATTTATTCCATGCGTGCGTCAATCCGCCTCACTTTGGCTCTGGCTAAATCACAAGACATCATCGTAGCGTTCTTCTCAATAATTAAACTGTTTTGAAGAGACCACAAGTCCTCCAAGACGACTGCCTCTTTGTCGATCTGGGAATCAAGAGCAGCGGTATCCAAACTGGTCAATGAGTCCTGCTCAACCTCAAGTTGCTTTAAGATTCCTACTATCTCCCGACTCAGCCCTTCCCAAGTAGCCTCCAGAGCTTTGAAACTGGTCAAAGTTTGCGAAATGCTATATGAAGAAGCCAGAAACTCTTCTACTGTGGGAAGTGAGTCCTCATCACAAAATACGCCAAGGTAGTCAGAAATGAGGAAGCGGGCTGATCTCTCCTGCGATCGTCGGACTACATCCGAAACCCGAGAAGTAGACAACCCGAAAGGTGGCGGCATAATAATCCCCCGAACTCCACTCACAACCCCTGAACGACAACATGAAATAGGCTATTAAAGAAAAGCAGTGGTACGTAGATGGCATATGACAAACCGTGCGGGCATGGCGAGGTTACCTTGGTCAGAGGACCCGTCACGTTGGAATCCTCCATCTCCGAAAGAACGACCGCCCTCAACACTTGCCTCCCCTATACCTGCCACCAACAAAGCAGGAATGCTAAAGGTTTCACTACGTATGCTAAAAACAGTCATCTACACATAGCACAAATTTACACGTAGCACAAATCTAATTACTATTGCGAAAGAAACGACCCATAGTCAAGTACATCAGGATACATGCCGCCAGAAAGATCATGGAGGGCATACCTTCTTTGTGCACATTCACCACCCCTGCAGCAGCTCGTTTAGCGCAAGATATCAGACCGGTCGAAGACCCTCCTGCCGACCCTCCTGCCGCCATAACAGATTACGTACAGTCAAGAAGAGACAAAGATTATGCGCAACTAAAGAAACAACATTGGCAATGAAAACTGATTGGAAAGCAAAGCGATAATAAGTCACAAGCATAAGAAAGTGAAATTCTTCTCTCACTGTCATGGTAACATGATGCGGCTAAGAAATAAAGACGACGGGTGATGAAAATTACCGTCCTCCACGGCCCCCTCGTTCCCTGTGACGGTGTCCATATCTTCCGACACAGGCACTGAAAATGTCACAAAATGATAGCAATAATAAGAACAAAATCCTGCTAAGTGATACAGTCACTAGGACACATGGAAAGGGACTCATGTCCCTGCTATTTTCTTGAAACATTATGCCAGTATAAGGAGGAATAAGAAATTACCATTATGCAAGGAAGATACCCCTTCTGCCTCGATCCCCAACGTACTTGGCGCATGCTTTAGACCTACAAGCAAATCTGACGCTGATCAAACATGAAATCATCGTTAGAGGCACTATTCAAAAGGTTTATCATGTGTAACTTAAACTACAGTATCAAAATGGTAAAAATGATAAATAGAAGGATATAATTCGAGGACTTTAGGCCTTACTCGTCTCTGAGTCGATCAGGGAATTCCTCGCACTTGCGCCAGTATCAGTTTCCCTCGTCGGTTCCACCGGCACGTGAACAACTGCACCAAGATCAGATTGTAAGTCAAACGTAAGGAATTCTGTAGTCCATATAACCTGGACAGGCCATACTTCCTTTCAAGGCCCCAATCACATCATCAGACGAGTCGCTGGGATAATGTTTTAACAATTCGGCGGTATCAATATCATCCATGTCCACCGCATCATCGGGGGGGTGGGCATGTACCGGCTCAGCAACATTGGTTGCAATCCGAACCTCTAAGGAACATAGAACATGTCAGAAATAATCATACACGTCAGAAATAATCGCATATGTCAGAAATAATTGCTGTATCAACAAAACGAGTACATAAAAGGGAAATACACAGAATGTCCAATGAAGAAAATAGCACCTGTGATGGTCAACTCGTCCTTGCTCGCTCGCCGCGGAGTTGCATCCTCGCCCAGACACCCTTCAACGCTAAGAACGGAATCTTATCCTCGTACATGTCCTATGTCCTGCACCCCAAGTAAAAAATGTCAAACCGACGATACCGCATATCATAAAAAAAAGAGGGAAAAGATAGACGCTACCTCAGATAAGCTAGGTGATGCCGTCCCCAGGTCCAAGATCTTCAGCCGCTTGAGGGAAGAAGGCCGCGAGAGGTCAAACTCAAAGCCATATGACGATCGACTAGTTGCCCTCTTCAAGAATTTCCGCGGATGGGACTTTTCGGTGAAACAAAATGTGTCCTTGATGTCATAGCTGAAAAGCGCCTTCAAATGCATGGAGTGCCATCTCAGGTATTCATAACTGCATCTAGGAACCCGGCCACGAGCCGGGATGGCATATGACGAATGGGTCCCACGCCGGAGCAGTAAACACCAATAAGAAGCCATTGTCGCGAGGTCGCCCGATAATCTTCCATAATCCATGACATTTTGGGGAATAGCCTGATCAAAACCAAATTGGCGAGTGCATCTATGAGGATTGTACATTTCTAAAGATGCAAGATTGCCACTCCTAAAGGGTAGCCAGCCCACCCGGATGCTCATGAGGAATTCGGTGGCAAGCCACCCATCCTCGGTCAATACGTCAACGGGGTTATCCTGAACATCAACTCGCTCGCCTAGGCATCCTGCTTTGTTGGGGAATATGACCCGACGATGCCCAAAGATCTTGTCCTTACGAAAGAGTAAGCGCGCCTCAAGGTCTTTAAAGTGGACTGGATGGGCCCCAGCAATGCACACCATGAGGGGTAACTTGCGCTTCACAGCCTCAGAAGCGACAGTGTTATATAGTCCTTGAAACTGCAAATTGAACCATCCAAATAAATAATGAAGCGGAATCAGAGTGTCCCTTGAACCCGGGAAGTCAGCGGTACACGCCTCTCTCAAAGACCGAAATAAATTCGACAACGCCGCCGGGGCCAAGGAGAGACGAACTCCCCGCGCCAGTCTATCAGCCATAATAAAAACCTCCGGTCTAATACGATTCGGGTACTTGTAGGGGATGGCAAAATAACATAGCCAACAGGCTAAAAATGCTGTGAGAAATGTAACTCGATCCATTTCCTTTGCCGCGATAGAAGGCCGAAGGGGTGTATCATAGTCCTGCACTAGAGTGTTTTCGGAACCGGCACCAAAGGGATCGCGCGGCGAGGGGAAGTCGGTCTCGTATGCGGTGCCTAAGTCGACAAAATGTAAGATCCACTGAGTGATAGAGACAGCCCCAGAATACCGATGAAGTAGCTCATAGAAGTGGTGGAACACAGCCTTGAGAGAGGGGGAACATCGAAACTCGCCGTGTGCAGTCTCACCAAAGAGTGCCTTTTCATCCGGCACATGCTCATCATATCGGGCACCTAATATAGGAAGCCCGCAAACATATCGCATGTCCCAGAGACTCGGGACAATCTCCTCTTCAGAAAGATAACACGTATTGGTGGCCGGACTCCAATGTTCTAAGATGCTTTTTAGTAAAGTGACATCATACTCATAATTAAATAATGACAACATGATGGCCTCGTGAACCCCAGCTTTCTTAAGAATCTTCCTCTCACTACGCAAGATGTATCGCGCCCACTCCGTATAGCCGGGATGGTGCGCGACGCTACCACAAATGTTAAATCGTGAGGCCCATCTCGGTACACGCTTAGAAGCCATCTCCAAGCCTAAAAAGAAATTTGACTCTTGGTTGAATATTCTAGTATGGGGCTCAAGGCATAAGCATAAGTCAGGGCCTTGATCAAAGATGCGAGACTTGTTCATCATTCCAGTCACGCTACGCTCTAGGGGCGTCCAATTTCCACTCTCAAAATGGGGGTGAGGTTTGCACTCCGTTGGCAATAGAGGCATGGACAAGTGACGGGGTATCTTGTTATGGAATGCGTCCCTACCCTCCAACATCACATCGCGCCACTCGTGCCATATCCCCCGGAAGTGGCCGAGGGAATCATACTTCTTAATATATTCCATAATCGCTTCATCATTGGGTTCGTCCAATGGCATGGAATTGCGGCGGGACCACAGGAAACCCATGAACGACACAAAAAGGATAACGATAGAAGAGTCAGAATACTGGGACAACACCTGGAGCAACATTGAGAATAATAAGAACTCACATGAATATTCTGTCTTCCCAACGGTTTTGCGTACGCTGTTCACTTATGCAAACCCGTTGGGAGGGGCAATTTGTTATGCCATTTATTTCAAGTAATGTTGATACATCAATCAGAAACAGAGAGCTAAGTCTGTTCCAACCATAAAATCAGGCGAAGCTATTAATAAACGACAATTGCTCTTGTTCTTTTTGCACAATCTAACTAAAAGAAGGCCATTCTGAACATAACCCTGATCACTAATCGAAGCTTGTTAAGTGATTTACAATTTCAGAATGCCCGATAATGGGCGTTTCAAGCGGCTACGGTGGACTGGTAGGCAAGCTTGAAGACCAATCAAGCAGGATAAAAGTCAAGTACCCAGCGTTGCCTTTTAAGCAACAACTCACAGCTTGTGTTGAGAAGATCTATGGAATGGTACGAGACGGTTTAAAGAAAGAGATCATTCCACTCTTAACAATGTGCATGCAGACATCGAGATTTGGAAGAAGTAGATCAATTGAGGAATCACCGACGAACACTCTTTCCAATATTGCAACAAGGCAAGAATCAAATGTTCACTGGCAAAGTATTCTGAAAAGTTTGGATGGTTTATTGAATGCCTTAACTGAAAACTACGTACCTCCTATGATAACTAATAAGATGTTCAGCCAAGTCTTTGTATACATCAACGTACAGTTATTTAATAGTTTGCTACTTCGACGAGAGTGCTGCTCGTTCAGCGATGAAGAATTTGTGAAGTCCGGCTTGCAGGATTTAGAACAATGGTGCTCCAACACAGAACAGGAGTTGGTCGGGAGTTCATGGGAAGACAGTTTAATGTATACTCATAGTTCTTCCACCATATTATAAATTTTTATCACATCATCAAGTGTAAATTCATTCAAGACCAGATACCAATGTGATTAAGGAAAAAACTCTAAGGTATTTGTATCGCAATCGGCGTCATTACATTAGCATAATGAGTAACAGGTGGATCAAGATTAAGCCAAACCATTCTTACTCTTTCAAGCTATCTATCGGATAACGTGGACTGGGTTTTACAAGCAAAAGGGATACAGCAACTCGTTTTGGAAAGGTATGACCACAGGAAGCCACTGCCCAAAGAAGAAAATGGAAAGAACGTTAGCAGTGGCCAATAATAAAGGAAAAGACAAAAGAGGAGGTTCCAAGTAGGGGGTGTTGAGGGTCGACAACCAAAAAGGGGGAAAGAGCAGAAAGGGCAGCCCATAAAAATGTGGTAAAAATAAATAGATAAAAAGGGGAAGAAGGAAAGCCTGCGGTCTATAAAAAGAGGACGAGAAGCTTGGAACGGGGGGCAGATCACAAGGAACAGGAGAGGAGAGAAGAACGCAGGAACGGAAGAAGGTAAAAAAAAAACGGGAAAAGAAATTTTTTTTTTCCTTTCTATCTGAGTTTCTTAGGCTTCATGGGCACACTAAGTGCCCTGGCATCACAAAGGACACACACACTATTTTTTTCTCTTTCTCTTCTCTTTCTTTTCTCTTGATCGTTCGGATTTCTTAGGCTTCATGGGCACACTAAGTGCTCTGGCATCATACGTACACACCATCTCTCGTTTCTTTTGCTTTTGAGGCCCAAGATGCATTGAGCATCATATGGCGTTATAGGAAGAGAGAAGACGATTACTAAAAGAAACTGAGATACCCCGGAGGCAGGAGAAGCCGGGTAAAATGGGATAGAATGGGGCAAAACCGAAAAGGGGGAAACAGAGTAAGAATGGGCTGAGAAAATACCAGAGAGATTCGCTAAAATATACACAATAAAAAGGAAGGAGAAGGAAAAGAAAAAGAAAAGAACAAGGGAAGAGGAGAAGAGAAAAGAAAGAAACAGGGATAGAACAAAAATACGGAAATAAAAACAAGTACCTGTTCAGTTCCTTTTAACTTCTTGAGCTTACAGAAAGGGAATAAACGCTCTCATCAGTAATGATCGTCGCTGCTCGGAATCCTTCCAAGAGATTTTCACTAAAGAAAAAATAATAACGAATAAGCTGCATATCTGGAATCCATTAAAGTGAAGAGAGAAGCGATTATTCAAACGAAATACAACAGACGAATGCTCACCAGCCAAATTTCCTAAAAGATTTGTTCAGCGAAAACGCTGCACCAAATCTTGGAGTCGATTTCGCTTCGGGGCACCACTGTAAAAAGGGGAGAGGAAGAATGATAGTAAGAGGGGTACGTCAGGGGAGGTAAGGAGAGAAACCGAAGGAAGATGAAATCGCTTGGTGATAGTTGGTGGCGAAAATAAGTCTTACCCAGGAGGTCGCCGATCGTCTCCACACGCCGGAAGTCTCACCGGCGCCCAAGCTCGAGCCCAAAGGACTTGCCAAAGTAGGAATAGAGCCGTTGTGAGGAAAGGCGAAAGGGACGAGGTGATCGATCAGACACACGGACCCTTGGCAAAAAGCTATGTTCACTTCGCTGCCAACGCCTCGAAACGGGTTTATCGTAGGATCCGACCCGAATGCAGCTGTTGTCGGACTCGGGTGTGAGGTAGGTCCAACCCTGCGGCTGCCGCTGGAAATCAGGAAAATAGCTAGCTCTAATGGTCGATGGAGAGCTCCCTCGATCCGCTGGAAGGAATCCTGAAAGCAATCAGTTCAAATCACACGAAGAGTATAATAAGGATATAAAAACGAGTGAAGGCATAATAGTTTATACACAGATCCAAACGTGCTGGGAACGCCGATCCCTGCTCTCTGCTCCACGGAGCTCAGATTCAGTGTGGAGTTGCCACCGCCGAGTCCTCTCCACCTTCGCCACCCTTTAAAGGACCAACGCTTCCCCCTCGTCCGAAAGCAGCTGTCCCCTAGACGAGTTGTTCCCGATCTGCTCGTCGCCTGAGCGACGGAAGAAACACATCTGCTTTTTTGAATGGTCCACATTACCCTCCAATCGTGAATCGTGAGAATAAAGACCTGCATAACATAATTCCGCCCTCTCTCTGATTTCAACTTAAAGGAAAAGGCTTGAATGACGATAGCATTAAGCAGTAAGTTTGAAGGGACCTTAACACGCTGCACCAATTCCCAGACGCTTCACCCGTACTTTCCCTATTCATACCTTCGCATCAGTCCAAGCATCATTTAAATTCATTGATCTCCGTCAGCTAGATGGGGTTGCCAGACTTCGTCAAATGGTCAAAATGAGCCCCGCTCCACCCAAATTCCACTCGCTGACTGACTATCCCCACAACAGGAGAAGGGAAAGAAATTCTGCTTTTCGGTCGGAGCCACGAGGTCAAGCTACTCCTCAACCAAAAGTTACGAAGCTAGTATAGAGCTACATGGCATGACTAAGCTCTCCCTTCAAATTCTAACCCGGACAATGCGACTGGGAGTCAACGGCATTACGCGTTATTGCAATCTAAATAATACATTTAGATAGGATTTGAATGCCTTAAATTAACACGACGGAATATCGTTTGGGAGGTGCGTACGTCGACGTTCAGCGTCGGGGCGCAGCTCCTCAGTATAACGTTTCGTTCCACAAGGCCGGATAAATTCCGAATTAAATTATCCATCACCGGATAAATTCCGAATTAAATTATCCATCATGCCACAAGGCCGGATAAATTCTGAATTAAATTATCCATCACGCCACAAGGCCGGATAAATTCCGAATTAAATTATCCATCACGCCATTTATCCGGATTAAATTATCCATCACGCCACAAGGCCGAATAAATTCCGAATTAAATTATCCATCACGCCACGAGGCCGGATAAATTCTGAATTAAATTATCCATCACGCCACAAGGCCGGATAAATTCCGAATTAAATTATCCATCACGCCATAAGGCCGGATAAATTCCGAATTAAATTATCCATCACGCCGCAAGGCCGGATAAATTTCCAAACTAAATTATCCATCATGCCACGAGGCCGGATAAATTTCAAAAATTAAATTGTCCATTACGCCGCGAGGTCGGGCGAATTTCCAAATCAAACTATCCAATACGTCGTAAGGTTGGGTGATCCCCCAAATCAAATATCCGATGCATCTAAGCGCAATTACGGTGGAATATTGTTTGGGAGGTGCGTACGTCGATGTTTACCATCTGGGCGTAGCTCCTCAATATAACATCGGGTTGCCTAGACCGGATACCACTCAGTAAGGTGCTTCAAAACCGAAAGTCCGATAAGCACATGTTATTCAAATCGATGAAAAAGCCAATTTTCTCGCCGTTTAATATCATGTCAAATTTTGTATTTCGTTACGTTCATAAATGATATTGTCCAATTTGTTTCTCTCATCTCGTTGCGTATTGTAGATCTCTTAATCAAAGGTTCCCTACTCCTAGGGGTAATTAACAATGAATGCTTGCGTTCATTGGGAGCTAGAACCCATTTAAATAAAAAACCTTATTAACTTAAGGTGAGTTTGGAACGGTCATAATATATTCTCAACGTAACAAAATGACCCTACACTTCCGCTGTGCAATATGTTGTAATGACTCTGAAACATTGTAAAATATCCCTGGGGTTTCCCAACAGAGAACCACCAAATTGATGTTGTTGAACCATAGAGAGTAAAGCCGGTTTGATTTCAATGTTGTTGGCTTCAACATTTGGCCTAGCAATGCCTGATTGTAATCCTTGAATGGAGGGAACATCATAATCCCTCAGCGTTCGGTTATTATTATTCCCCATAGCCTGGGGTGCTTGACCATTGTCTAGATTCAGCGGAATATGCTCCATTTGAGTTTGATTCTCTTTTTCCTGAAGTTGCTTGAGTTTCTTTATCCTTCTGAATGTTCTCTCTATCTCAAGATCTATCTCGAAAAAGTCTCCTACCCTCAAGCTTCTTTGCATAAAAAGATGTCAAACATAGTGGTTAAGCTCAAGAAAAGTAAAAGAACAAATAAAATAGAAAGCAGTAAAGAAACAGAAATAAAATAAATTTAGTCTACTAAACTTCAGTAATGCACTAATATCAACTGTTGTTCCCCGGCAATGACGCCAAAAACTTGACATGTTCCGCAAGCGCATGGTTATGATAAAGTAATACAAAAGATTGTCAATCCCACAGGGAACAAGGTTGATTACTAGAAATTCTGAGTTTTAGAAGCTAAGCAGATCAAATCGTGGTTTCACAAGATAGTAAACTAACGCAAAAAATTAATAGCAACTAAATGGGAGATGTCGATGAGAGAAGCATTGGGAGTTCAGTATCCACCACAATGATGTATCTATCAAATCTTGAACTAAAATTGTTATTAGAGTTTGTAATATTGCACAAGGAATCCTTCCTGTGGTACAGGTTGCCCCCTTGTGGTTAGTACAACATGATACCCACCTAAAATGATATCTTACTTTCGTGGCGAATCGTTTTAGATGAATCCAATGAGTTATATGAAGGATTATGAAACCCTCGAGTGAACCCTAACTACCTTTGTGTTAGAAGTTCACAAGTCCTACTCAGGAGATCCGCCAACACGATCCTCCTTACAGTTAGGATCGTGTCGACTGACACAATATTACGTGGCCAAAGCAATATTATGAAATAAGTGCGACTAAATAAGATGTGCTCATACAATCATTCAAAATAACGAGATAGAATTTAATCATAAGATAAAATACTTCAAAGGGCTTCAACCCAAGTCCCAAATAGGGTTTATGATACAAGACTCATATCAATCAACGAAAATCTATCAAATAATCCAAGTAAATTACAAGCAATCGTCGAGGAGAGGAAGGAGAAGAAGAACCGAGCGTAATCTCTAAAAATTGCAAAGATCCGTCGCCTCAATCTCTCGAAATCGGCTCCGAAAGCTTTGTCACTTGTTCCGTTCGCCCTAGCTGCTTCGTCCCTCGATTTCTCTATGATTTGGCAACAATAAAAAGGGCTTTTATATTCCTTTTATTTGACTCCCTCTTAGCTTCCTAAAATATATTTTCTTGCCTTTTTGGATTTTTCTTGAGCCCGAAATCAAAGAAAAACCGAATGGGACTCAGACTCGTAATCACGATTGCGGGTGAACGCATTTCACCCGCCTGTGAAGTACACTATGAAGTTCCACCAAGTAAGAATCGCCGGTGAACACCTCCATGTTCACTCGGTCGTGAAGCGTTCTATTCGTTTTTGCATAAATTGTCTCCGAGAGAATCACGGCCGAACACCAAGATCATGGGCAGGCCATGAAGTGTTCTATGAATTTTCGGACTTTCAGGCGAATCACGGGTGAACCCCGTGGTGTTCACCTGGCCGTGATCTTCAAAGAAACTCTGTTTGAGCCCAAATTTGCTGTGTAGACTCGTCTTCTCCTAAGAAATCACTCCATGACTCTAGAATCTCCAAAAAAAAAATCCAAAATTGAGTAATTTTACTTGAAATTTCATAAAGACGAGAAAAAGTGAAGATTCTGAAGCAAACAAGTAAATAAGCCTAAATGGAGCATAAACACATAAAAATTAGCCTAGTTTTGAGACAAAATAATACTAGAAATTACTATCAAAATGCAAGGCATCACTTGCCCTCGCCACCATTGCTTGTATTTAATATTTAATATTTAATATTTCTATGATATTAATAGTATTTATATAATATAAGTGAAAAAAATAAAAATTGGGGTATATATCTCAATTCTTCAAACTTTCTTTCCTTCTAAGTAAACACAAGGAAGGAAAACCTATAACACATTCTATCTATCTATTTTTCTTTCTTTCCTTTTTCCTTTTCTTTGCACTTTCTATCCGTCCAAGTAAACAAAGTATTAGAGTTTGGAATAGGATCTTCTTCTATGGAAAATAAGCTCTCTTGGTGTCACGCCCCGGTTGGATCGGCCTAAAAACAGCGCTTAACCGCTGTCTTAGGACTATCCGGCGGAACACCGGAACGCGACGCTCTCTAGGGTTTCCGACCCAAAATTAAAACCCTAACTCTCCGAACAAGATTTATTCCCAAATTACAGTTCACACGGAAAATCCAGAAAACCCTAAGCAAAATTACCTCAAAAGTCTCAATTTTGACAATAGTCAAAATCCCTTCTCGCCGATCGAAAACTTTCGCCAGCTGACGTCAGCCACCGCTTTCTGTCGCGCGAGTGAAACTTCCGATTGCTGACGTTGTCTTACGTCAATGGTGCAATTTGATTTGGCGTATCGAATTTTCCCGTTGACTGCTTCTTCCCCTTTCGTGAATGGGCTCCGCACGACTCCCTTTGCGCTGAGTTTGGACTGGGATTTGGGCTTGGGCCGGACCGGCTGGACCAGGGCCTAACAATTCTCCCCCGCCCAATTTGGACATCACCCTCGATGTCTGTAACGGGCAGATCTTGAGCAACTATTGCTCCGATCCTCAAAGCACCAATCCTACACTGCTGCACTCTCGTGGCAGAGTGTGGAACTACCTGCAATGACCCAATCTGTAGTTGCTCGATTTCCTCAGTCTCCTCGGCTGGATCCTGTGCTGCCATTGCCATGAGCTTTTGCCTAGATGGGCAGTCCTTCACCCAGTGAGGACCACCGCACATGAAGCAACCCTGTGGTTTTTGCTCTCGTTGTCCCGGTGAACCCCTGTTCTGCCGGTGAAAGGGCCTACCCCTCTCTGGAACCCTAGCTCCTGGCGGTGTGCGTGGGAAGCCGCACTTTGGTGGTGTCCTGGTCTTTTTTGGTGGTGCTGGTCTGAACTTCTGGTTATCCACCAAGGATTCGGCCACCGCCACAGCCGCCCTCCAATCACTCGGTGCGTGCCGTCGGACCTCCGTCTCTGCCCATGGCTGAAGGTTCTGGAGGAAGAAATACCTCCTGTCATCCTCCTCCATGCGTGGAAGCTCCAACATCAGTGCGGAGAATGCCCTGACGTACTCTAGGATCGAGCCAGTATGCCTCAGCCGATCCAGTTTGCCACGCGCCTGATCCGCCGAGTTTCCGGGAAGAAACTGCCGCCGCAGTTCCTCACCGAAAGTCTCCCAAGAACAGCCAGTAGCCTCCGACGTCGAGCTGACTTTGGTTCGCCACCAAAGCTTTGCGTCGCCAGTGAGGTATGCGATGCACACCCGCACCCGATCTTCTTCTGGAACATAGTTAGCAGAAAACAATTGTTCCATATCCCAAATAAAATTTTCTACCTCTTTGGATGATCGAGCCCCCCCGAACATCTCTGGCTCAAGTACTTGTACCTTCGGCTTGGGAGCCTCCTGCTCCGCCGTCGTTGCCAACTGCGATGCTTGCGCTAGGGCTAAGCGCAACACCTTAATCTCTGCTTGCGTGTCCTCTTTCATGCGTGCCATCTCCCCCGGTAGATGGTTCAGACTGTCTATAGTCTGCTACATGCGTGTCATCCCTACTTGTTGTTCCTCACGCATCTTGACTATCTGCTCTAGCAGGTCGAGAAGACTCTCTAGGGCCTGTTGCAAATTCTCAATTTGCAACCTCTGTTGCTCCACAATCCTCTGAAGTCTCTCCATCTGGGGGAACACCGCCGTGTCCCTATCACCCGTCATACCGAGCGTTTGCTCGATCTTTGCTATGCGATCACCTTGGTTCACCATCTTCTCAGGTTTAGCCGTCTCCTTGGCTTTACCTTTGGGCCAGACGTCCTCTGACGCTCCTCTGGTGGTGTGGGTGATCTTTTAGAACTTCAAACCTTTCTTCACCTTCGAGGGTGAAGTAGCCGTGTTTGCTGTAACACGTTAACTTGGCTCTGATACCTATTGTTACGCCCCGGTCGGATCGGCCTAAAAACAGCGCTTAACCGCTGTCTCAGGACTATTCGGCGGAACACCGGAACGCAACGCTCTCTAGGGTTTCCGACCCAAAATTAAAACTCTAACTCTCCAAACAAGATTTATCCCCAAATTATAGTTCACACGGAAAATCAAGAAAACCCTAAGCAAAATTACCTCAAAAGTCTCAATTTTGACCACAGTCAAAATCCTTTCTCGCCACTCGAAATCTTCCGCCCGCTGACGTTAGCCCGACGTCAACCACCGCTTTCTGTCGCGCGAGTGAAACTTCCGGATTGCTGACATTGTCTTACGTCAGCGGTGCAATTCGATTTCGCGTATCGAATTTGCCCATTGACTGCTCCTTCCCCTTTCGCGAACGGGCTCCGCACAGCTCCCTTTGCGCTGAGTTTGGGCTGGGATTTGGGCTTGGGCCGGACTGGCTGGACCGGGGCCTGACACTTGGGGTAGTTTCTTTGCTAGGTGACCACTTTATTTGCACTTGAAATAAGTGGTGTTATTTCCTGCAAGAGTGATGGTAGATTTTCCTTTGTAATCATTTTGGAAAGGACTCAGATAGGTTGAGCATATTTTCGACACAAGCTAGGCATTAATATGTTGAAATATGCAACTTTAATCATATTCAACTTCCCCTGATCTTTCAAAGACATTATCCAAGGAGTCTACCATGTGTGACATGAGATCCTTTCAAATCAGGGCAAAGACCATTCTTAAGTTGTGCTAAGGTAAACTAAGGTTTCTCTTGTAGGCTACAATGGATGAGAAGCTTAAATTATTCCATACAATTGGTTATAGTGTTGGAATATTAACCAATACTATGGAGTTGTTCTAGCAAGCATTTTCCAAAATGTAGAGGAATATATTCTAATGATTTGTATCATTACTTAGTCAGTGCACGGTTCAACTATTCAAAATGACATACTACATTTACTAAAAGGATTTAAGTTGGGTCAGTGATCAAAAGTCATGCAAATTATACATGATGATTGTGAATCATATGGTTCAAAAACCATTTAGTCATGGTTGACTTATCTAAGAAGACTTGAGGACAAGACTTCTGTCTATAATAGGTGTGCCTATCTTGATGGTTTAGAGGATGTCCCCTTCCACATGAGTCTACATATGTTGGTGAGTTGGTTAGGTGTGACCATTTTTCCAATCTAGTTCATCTTTAGAGGAGGTCAATTTAGGGGCCACATTAGGGTTAGTCATAAGGGTGTTTGTGTCCTCTATGATGGTCATTACGGAAGTCCTCTAGGGGTTATCTGTAAGGGTTTCTTTCTCTAGATTAGTATGCATGTGTATTAGGACAACACAAATTTAAAATATTTGTTTTCAAGCACCAATTTGATATAGGGTGACTACATGAATCTTAGGAATGTTACATTCTAAATATAATTTAAATAGATCAAAACAATGTGCGGATCTGGATGTATGTATGGAATTTCACAATGTAATTCTTGTGTTCGGATGATGTGGTTAGCAGCTGTCGTTGATGGTGTTGCTAATATAGCATTAATTATTAATAGAATCCCTCTTTAATTCAAATCAAGAACAGGGCACCCCTTGTACAGTGCTAGCAAGGGTAGCATACAAGTGCCAAACATAGCACGCCAGTAAAAAGGACAATACAAATTCCTAGTCAAAGTGAAAAACTGGAAGAAGAAAGCAGAAACCTTCGTGAGTTCTGGAAACAAAAAACAGTGTTCTGGACGCATCAGTTAATCCTCACCACCAGTATAAATTTATTAGAATTATGAGCAAAAACTTCGAGCAACACCCTGCAAACCAACAAAACTGCAGCTAGCTACTTGAAGTCGCACAGGAAAATTTTGGTTCAGGCATCGTCAAGAGCAAGAACACCGGGAAGAGACTTGCCCTCCAACAGCTCCAAGCTGGCACCTCCTCCAGTTGAAATGTGACTCATCTTATCTGCGAGTCCCACCTTCTCCACAGCTGCCACAGAGTCGCCACCTCCGATGATGGTAGTCACCCCATGCCCACTCAAGTCAGCCAACTTCTTTGCAATTGCCTGCGCAAGAAAACAGGATTATGCACGCTGCAAATTGATATTATGGTGTTTAAGTGCTTGCCAGAGTTTAGATTTCTGCAAAGAATTACCTCTGTCCCAACTGCAAATTTATCAAACTCGAATACACCCATTGGTCCATTCCAGATGATGGTCTTGGTACTCTCCAACGTTTCGCTAAACTTCCTGATGGAATCAGGGCCAATGTCAAGGCCCATCCAGTTATCAGGGATACTAGATGCCGGCACAACCTGCAGAAAGAAGTTTGCTAATTCAGAATTCAGACTGAATATTCAATTCAGTGATGCAAAGTAGAAGGTTTGCCCAATTCACAGTACATATAAAAAAAGTTTTATGTGATATTACAAAAAAAAAATGATGCATAAGCCATAAGTTCAGCAAGTTTATACAATCCAGTTATAGGACAAACCTTGCTATCCGCATCAGCCTTAAACTTGTCACCTACAACTACATCGGTAGGCAACAAGAGAGAAACTCCTTTTGATTTTGCCTTTTCAAGAAGCGACGTGGCTAGGCCAAGTTTGTCTTCCTCGACCAAAGATGAACCAATAGAGTATCCTTGTGCCTTGTAAAATGTGAATATCATTCCTCCACCAAGGATAAGAATATCTACCTTCTCCAACAGTGATTCTATTACCCCAATCTTCGATGAAACTTTAGAACCACCAACAATGGCAGCAAAAGGCTTCTTGGGGTTTGCAACAGCACCAACAAGATAATCAAGCTCCTGAGAAAACAAAAATCAGAGATACGTCTTTGATGCAATTAAAAAAGACATTTCTTTTTCTTATTGCAATGATACTCACTAGCACAACTTTCGGACAAACAAGTTAAAAGAAGGCATCAACTGTTTGAAGAACGTTCAATGTAATGTAGCCATAAAAAATTATAATTTCAAGCCAAATCAAATAAACTTTGCACTGAAAAAATTACCATGCACTGGTTGGTATATTTGTTGTAATTTAATGATGGATGCCAATTCATGAATAGAAAAATATACATTACCTTCTGCATGAGAAAGCCAGCAACAGATGGCTTCAAAAATTTGGTTACTCCTTCGGTTGATGCGTGAGCTCTATGTGCAGTGCCAAAGGCATCATTGACATAGAGATCAGCAAGTGATGCTAGCTTCTTTGCAAACTCTGGATCATTCTTCTCTTCCTCTTTGTAGAATCTTACATTCTCAAGAAGCAGAACACCTCCATCAGGTAATGCAGCAACCAACTTTTCAACTTCCTCCCCAATGCAATCATTGGCCATCACAACCTATTTAGGTAATCGAAAACATCATATCTCAATTGTAAAGTTCACAATGTTTCAGCACAAAACAAACTAGTGGAAATAAACTATATACCTGAAAGCCAAGAAGCTCAGATAACCTAGGGACAAGAGGCTTCAAGCTGAACTCTGGAGTGACACCTTTCGGACGGCCCTATAAATAAAACCAAACTGTCAGTTCCATTCCACACAGATTACTTGAATATTATAAAAAGGAAACCAGAAAGGCAAAACATTGCCTAAATTTTATAAATTAAATACACTTAGGCTTGACCCGGTAAATTAAGTTTACACTGTGGGTTATATTTACTTTCTTATAGTAACTAGGCAATCAGAATTCGATAAGAGTTAATGCTAAATTATGTGAAGACTTTATTACTTGTACTACCAAGATATATGATTCTATGAAATTGAACTGTAGGATGCTGAAGTGAAAACAGTAAGCCAATGTATAAGCATAACTTGAAAAATATAATAGAATACTAAAGGGTTACTGTGTCCTAAAGCACTAAAAGAATGATTATTTTGACTACTGAAACCTCAGGTTTTCCATAATACAAAGGAAAAGGTTGGTTAATATGAGATACAGTATCAAGCTAGTAATGCAGGAACTCATGCTTGACGCTCAAAAGTTTTAGACAGCAAGGTATCAATTATCAATTATGTCTAACGATCTTAACAGGTCGTCCTACCAAAAAGATTGAAAAGAAACGAGAAACTAAAATTCATTAAAAAATGTGATTTTATATTCCCAACATAAAGAAGCAAAATTTATTTAGCACCATATAGACTACAATTCTGGTCAAATTTTCAAACAAAGAAATAAAGCAAGCTAATGAAGCATTTATTGCATTCAATCATGCCCTTACTTAATGTAGAGCAAATGTGATTATCAGTACTCTACTATCTAAATAAGTGACCTGTAGTAATAGGATAGCTAGTCATAGTAATTTTAGGATTTAATTGTTTAGCGGCCAAGTAAGATTAACCGCTTTTCCAAACCTTAATACTAATTCCCTTTCATCTTCTCCATCATTTCTTCGTTGATTCAGATTCTTCATCTATCAAGCGATGGACTTGTATACGTAGTTGGAATCATAATTCGCCGTGACAAGCCATTGAAGCACTTCTTTTTGTTACACTTGATAATGAAAGTTGGAAACTTTAATGATAAAATGAAGTTATGCTAAACGAAAGTACGGTATTCATGAGGATACACGACCGCCAGGAAAAGGAGGAGGAAGTAAGAAAAGCAATATCAACCTCCTAGAAGCACTTGAAACAGGAGAGATCGATCAATACATTGATTGCAATAACTAGGATACCAATTTGGCGACAAAGACGCCAAGAACAATTAAAAAAAAAAAAAGAATGGATGGATGGATGGAAGAAACAGGAAGCTCACTAAGTGGCTAGAAAGGATGATCCTCGCGCCGTGCTCCATCAAATACTTGATCGTGGGCACAGCAGCACGAATGCGAGTGTCATCGGTGATCTTCTTGTTATTGTCCAACGGGACGTTGAGATCGACTCTCACGAACACTTTCTTCCCCTTGAGATCGGCTTCCTTGAGGGCACCGACGCTCTTCTTCGTCGCCATTCTTCGAACTCGATCAGTAACAACAAAAAGGAAAAAAAAAAAATTGGAAACACGATGACAGCAGGCTGCAGATGCGAATTCTTCACGCTACTTTATGGAGAGAAAGCAAGGGCACACAGATTCTCGGGAAGCGGGGTGGTGGTCGGAGTGCGTGCGGAGACGCACGATTCGATGAACCGCCGGAGATTTTGGCTCTTGCCGTGGGCTGCAAATCAACTGTTAACAACTGTGCGAAGCGCATTCGGATCGTCAGGGATGCGTTCCCGCGTGCGGATAAGCCTCTTTTGTCTGCTTTATTTTTTTTTAATTTTAAAAATAAAAAAGTATTTAATTAAAATAAATGATAATAAGAAAATTATGATTAAATTATAATAAAAAATGATAAAATATATATTAAGACACGACACATTTAGATTCACTGCATATTTTAGAATTTTACTACTCGACTCTTACCTAAAGACTCGGGTTTTACCCATATTTGACCCAAAATTTACCCTAATTAGATTTTCTTTATCAAAGTCAAATCAAATTGGGTGGATTGGGTATAAATAATTTTTACCATTTACCTAAAAATTAGACTTCAATGTTATTAGTTTATATTTAATAATAATATTTTGGAAATAGACTTAATTTGTTAAGATAAGTTAGAAGGGTCAAACATGTAAAATGATAGGCCATGATCCATAATTCTATTGAGGATTGAACAAAATACGTATGATCAAGCTAATGGTAATTTTAATGTTGACTATAGTATATGGTTCAACAAAATTATGATATATTGTGACTAACAAGTACACTTTTGGCACACCCAAGTTTAATTCAAAATTGTTTTTCCCTTAAAAAGCTATTGGAAGTTAATAAGGAATACTATTGATTCATTGGAAAGTACATTTTAATAGTAATCTACTGTCACATCATTATCTAAGATTGTATTTTCTTAAAAAAAATTCACGATGAAAAGAAGAGAAAGATACTTTAATTATTATTTTATAATAATAATTAAAGCACCCTTTCAAAATAATATTTAAAGTATCTTCCCCTTCTTTTTACTTGGATTCCTTTAGGAACATAATCTTAGCTTTATACACAGAAAAAGTCAGGATGTGAGTTACGGCACTCATCATAGTAGATATCCTCGTTGTTTATACAAGATTCCAAAACAAAACTATTGCAACTCGTGATTTCAAAGCTATGATCCTATCTTCAGCAAATAGAACGAGCAATTACAGCCTGATCTCAATCACATATTGCGATTTTTACTCAATTATATATAATTCAGGCACTAAAAACGAGTAGAAGGTGCCCTAAAGGTGATTAGAGGCTAAGAAACAAGGGAGAACAAGGAGCAGCAGTAGTATGAGAGCAATTTAAGACTCTAGGTGTCAGGCCTGGGTCAGGCCGGTTCGGCCCAACCCAAGCCCAGACCCACAACAGGAAGAAGCCCGCCTGCGGAGAAGAAAAGCTCGGTCAACGGAAGATGTTGACCAGAGCCAATCACGCGGAGCAACGCTAAAATTGGAAGGCGGCGACGTCCTCGCCAAGCCTTTCGGAGACGCAGAGCGGGATCGGCGGACTCTGTGGAGTTCCGGACGCGGCGGCGTCCGAAACCAGGGGACATCCAGCAGGACGGCGTCCCCGTGAGACTCGAGCGGAAACTTCGGGCAACTGCGGAAGATGCGGAGGACGCAGCTGCCGGCTTAGACACGGACGCACGCGGCGTCGACGAAGCGCGAGAACCGGGACGCGCGAACCATCCGAAGGCGGATGCTGGGCGCGAAGAAGACGCGAACGAGCGGCGTCGTCGACCCCGTCTTCGGCAGAGAAAACGAACGATGCGGCGGGCGAAGATCTCGGGCGGTGACCGAGCCCGTCGGGACCGGATGGCGAGAGGAGGCAGATTCGGACAGCTTCAGCGGAGAAGAAGGCTTCGCACGCGGACGTCGTCAACGAGATCTTCGGACGACGCGGATGCATCCTCCGCGAGCGTTGCGCGGAGATGAAGAGCGGCGCCTTGCTGCTTTAAAAGGAGGCAGAGGGCGACATCACAGGCAGGGAGGAGAGTGCAACGAAGGGCGACTCCGCCAGGTGAGCTGGTACGCCACCACCGGCGACGGCGAGGCGGGCCGTCGCCCCGTCCGAACCCACAGACGGAACAAGGATAGTCTGTGAGTTTGAGGGAGCCGGCGACGACGAGCGTCGAGGCGAGAGAAAGGCGAACTAGAGACTGTAACCGGCAAGTGAGGGGAAGCGGGCACCACCGGACGGTGGTCGGCGGCGATGAGAGGGGAGGCTTGTAAGTATTCTTCAAGGAATAAACGAAGCTTTCTCCACTCCGATATCCTCTTCCCTTGGTTGTGATCCTTTCTGCGGTATTGGCGACGAGCTTCGACGGCAGACGGCTGCCGGACGGCGAGCAGGCGACGCGAGGAAGACGAAGCACAGTCGACGGCTTCGTTCGAACGTGTCGGGCGTTCGAAACGAGGTTCGGGTCAACGGTCAAAGGTTTCGGAACGAGATCGATTCAGAAATCGATTTAGAGGCTGACGTCGGCGTGACGTCAGCGAGGCAAAATCACGAGCGCGATTTCGATTTCGCGCGGCGACGAGGGTGACGTATGGTGACGTCAGCAACGGCAACAAATTCGGCAGCGGTGCGATGATGTTGATTTTGACTCTGGTCAAAATCAAATCGAGGTATTTTGAAATTTAGGGTTACCGATTGGATTTCTTTAATTAGGGTTAGGGTTTTCCAATTCCTTCCGTGCGAAGTGTAATTTGGGAAAAAGAAAGTGAGCGGGGAACTAGGGTTTTGAATTTGGGGACGAGATTCAGTTCGGAAACCCTAGCGCAGTTGCGTTCCGGTGTTCCGTCGGACGGCTCTGAGACAACAGATAAGCGTTGTTTTTAGGCCGATCCGACCGGGGCGTGACACTAGGGATGCTAGAAAGAGAGGGACAACGGCTATTAAAAGAGAAGAATTCGATTTCGCCCAATATATAAGAGAAATTTTGGGTGGAATCGAGTAGAAAAAAACTACCCTGCACCATTAACGATAGTAGGAAAGTAGCAATCATGGGTAGTGATTGTAGACACAATCACGAGCATATCATCACAGGAATTTAAGCAACAATATTTCATGAGGAAGTTGTTTATTATCTTTTCTTTTTTAATTCATTTTGATTTCTACCATTATATGAGAATATTTTGCACTATAACGTCAATCATTGTGTAAACCCTTTTTTTTTTTTTTTGAGACATGAGGCATAGCCTATTTCTCTTGATCTGAACATGTGAAGTATTTTCTATCTTATTAATTGAGTAAAGTTAATTTAATTATGATTGTACTTAATTACATATTTTTATTCTGGCCTAACAATTATATGCTTTTGATGTTGCAAGATATCTGAGAGTTGAATTACAATATTAGAACCCCTATAATTAAACCTATGTAATTAGCTTACAAGAGTAATTCTAATTCACTTAATAAATAAAATAAATTTGTCATACAACTTAATTAGTTAAATTATTAGGTCATGAGAGTAGATATTAGTTTAGCATTAGACTACTAAGAGGAGACAACCTATAAATTAGAATAAATTTTCTTTAACTTGTTTAAATTAATTGATAAAAAAATTTATGTTGTTTATCATTTGAAACCAATGTAGTGATGCTCTAGTCCCAAATTTTTATCATATTACCTTATCTCTACTGTTTGATTTCTATCCTTTGGATTGATTTTACTCTACTACTTTAATTTATTCAAATTAGTGAAATCATAGTACTTAGTGTCAAGCCCTAATTAAATGGCCCATCCACATCAGCTTTTTTTTTGGCATCGAAACTCGCCTCGCGCCCGAGCTGCTGCAGATGTCGTCGCTCTTCACCGCGGCCACACGCCTCGCCGGAGAAGAAGGGCTCGCAGCAGGGGAGAGTTCGCTCATGCCCTGGCCATTGGCGTCCCTCTAGACGTCGGAGAATCGCATAGCCGGAGGTGAAAGGGGGAAGCCGAAGATAGAAAATGCAGTCGAGACTCATCGAAGAAGATGACCGGAGTTATGGGGAAATTTTCACCTTCATTTCATAAAACCCCTCACACCCTGCAAGCTCTCTTCTTCACTCCTCGTCTGACCTCACAATCGTCGCAGACATTAGAAAATTCGCTGAGACTCATCGAAGGTCGCCGCCTGGAGGGAAGATAGACGCAACTTTACACTCGTCCGCCCGTCGTGGGAAAGGTGAACTCTATCGCATCCAATCGTCCCCGGCTCGTGAGGACGAGTCCACCGATGCAGTCGTGGAGCAGAGGAAGCTCATTGCTCGCTTGCTGGGAAGGTTCTCTCGGGGAGGATGATGCCGACCTCCCAATGCACCTCTAGACGTCGTCGGATTTGGATCTTAAAGAGGGAGCAGGCTTCCGCCTTTGGAAGGGGTTTGGCTTGCCAGCCGACCCTTCCATTTTCGGGATTTGCAAATCATGCCTCTGTGAGTGATTTCGCCACTCCACCGCATGCATCCGCTAGCTGATTTCCTCTTTTGACTGTATCCACTTGACGTTCCTGCAGAAGAAGAGGTCGTCAACGGCGCCGAAGACTTTGGCAGCGTTGACGCCTTCGATTGTTCTGCAGAAGTAGACAAAATTGCCGAGGATGCTGCTGTCGAAGCCTCCCGTTTCGCCCGTCCGAGTGCCAGTGGCAATTTTGGGCTTCCCACTTGCTTCAACTACATAGGCTTGGGCCTTCGCCCAACCCATTTCTCCTAGGCCCAATCCAGAGGGAACAGCACCTCACACTTAGCATCTAGGTTCTTGTGGGAACAATATTTATTGCATTATTTCGATTAGCCATGCACTTGCAACCACATCAATAATCACAATGATTATCATATGTGTTTTTAAGAAAAATGTTGGGTGTATGAGTTGAATATCACACACTAACTATATCTATTAGTTAGATAACCAAAGGTATAAGTTTTGATTCATATCCCTCTCCCCTAATATAGCTTAGGAACTCCACTTCAAAGGGTATTATAGCCTAGTCATTTCCAAGTCCAAAGTCCCCATCAATCAATTGGACTCTTTTTGTCATAAAATCCTTGGAATCTAAGGCTATATACACACCAATGTGAAGAAAATTTACAATGAGCTACTTTGAGACAATCCTATTTGATCTAGATGTTATTGCACCAATTTCTTGACCTATCCCCAAAAGAGCTCACTAATGAGCTATCTTCTATTCATGACATCCAATAATCATACATCTCATCTTAAGCTTGACTATGCCAAACCCACTAAATTACTAAATAAATCCGATTGAGACCAATTATGAAATCATAAAAATCCTATACTCCTTGCTAGACTAGTAGGAACGATTATTTCATATAAATTAGCTTGATGTATGTATGATCTTAATCATTATATGATAGCATTATGTGAATCATTTCGAAGTGTTAGTGATATTGTAGAAAACTTAATGGTTTTATGAATTTCTTGTTTGACTTACCTGTAATTATAAGGGGAAATAATTAAGAGTCCAATGAAACTTTGACAATGACATATCATGCTTCATAGGTGGAGGTGGGAATTAGTCAAGTCATTCCACCTTATCCATAAAATTTATAGGGAAAGACACTAATATGGATTTTATTATATGACTCCTAGACTCCTACTAAATATAACTCTAACTTTGTGGTTTGAACAGTTCTCCAAAATGGTTTATTTCCTCTCATACAGTAAAAACTAAGATGCTTTGCATGTTATGAAAATATTCTTTAAAGATAGTTTACTTAAATGGTACAAAACTCATTATGGTATTTGACTAAGATTCTCAACTTCTTGGCCATTTTTAGAAGACCATTAGAGGCTTCTTAGCATCAAGCTTAACGTCCACATTATATACAAACCCCAAGTAGATGATGAGATGGAAGTGATCAATCTCCCATTAGAAATCATATATATTTCATTACTTAAATGAAATATATATACAACACACTAGTGATCCATTACTAATGTATTTATTCCTTAGTCCAATAATTGGACTAGTGTGTTGTACATAGCAAGTATGCTACACTGCGATCTCAACCATTTAAGAAAAAGTACTTCAAAAGTATGCAATTTTATTGAGTAATATTTTCAAAATGAATATCTAGAATTTGTATCAACTATTAATTTCCCGTTATGTTTACTTAAATCTCACCACTCCTATAGTGAGACTTAGAAACAACTAGCATTTCCAAATAGGTCTAATTTCTCCCTTATGAAATCAAACACTAATGAACATTAGCGTAGCTTCAAAAGCTAAATAATTTTTACTAATTGAAATTCATATAAATCTTTAGATATTTTTAGCATTGATATGTGCCATCAAACTACAATAGTGGTTAACATACAAATAGTAATGCATAAAATGTAGTAAATAAATAATGCACCTTGGTATGCTATGTAATATCGCTTTTTGTATCTACTCATCTCATGTGAAATTAGGATATAGCTTAAGATGCATTTACACAACCTATTTTGTAGCTCACGTCCAAATATATGAGCTTCACAGCACCAATGGTTAAATTATATTCATTAAATAAAGTAAGAATCACATACATTATAAAAAATAAAGTGGGATATTTCCCTTAGTTCTTTCATATAATGTGTTAAATGCATGTGTATAATAATAGCACCTTATTGTAATTACTCTGATATAATTGATACTAAAGTATTATACTAAAATTTTTAGTATTTAGTATTTTAGTATCAATACTTTGGTACTTCGATATTGATACTTACGTATTGGTGCTAAAATTTTGTTTGTGATTGTAGTACCAATACTGGTGCCTAAATATCAGTTTGGAATTATTCTAAAATTCTAAAGTACCAAAGTTATTGCTTATTTAATTATATTTTTTAACTTTAGTTTTTAAAGTTATATACTTATTTAATTATGGTACGCACCCAAATACTAATTCAATACTAATTATATGAGTCATTTTCTATTAATAGTTCATAGAAATTCCTAACGACATATTTTCAAATTTGTATTCCTTATTTGAATTTTAGAGAACTATTTTCTTTCTTTTTTTTGTTTTGCCAAAGGCAAGTATGTGTTTTGTATTATGAGATATATAGTGCACATCAGTTAAGTTACATGACACCGGTAAAACAATGGCATTAAAAAGCCATTTTACCCTCCAAGACTAGTGCATGGAGCTATACAGACACGATTACACGCTAGCCACAAAATATAAGACATATAACTATCTACACAACCCAAACACCTCAAGAAAACATAAAGCAACTAAAGGAAACCAAGCATGCCAGGAATTGCTTTCAGCTGCATCCTGCTTCTTCAGCTCAAGAGAATTCCCAGTTCGGCATAATTGCACTAGCATAAAGCCATAAGAGGCACACTGAATTCAGCTTATTGTATGACAAGTATCAACATCTAGAAGAGACCACTCATGCATCCATGATGCACAAAAACCTAGGAAATCATTTACAGATTGATTGAGCATAGATGTTGCAATAAGAAAGAATATATTGTCACTTATGGAGGCAATAAGGTCAGAAATAAGCTACCATTGGTCCTTAGAATGTTGATTAAATATCTGATTGTTCCTTTCTCTCCATACCATATAAATAAATCCTGTGATTAGCAATTTATTAATTACCCGATATGGATGAGTAGTGTTCCAAAATTTGGATTTGATTTTAATATTTGTAACCATGGTGAGTCTCCATCATCTTGGATCCCACAAAACTCCTTGATTGTCATCCATGCTCTAGAAACACTTTCACATTGGAAAAATAAATAGGGCATAGTCTCTGTAGTTTTGTTTACAAGATGGGCATATGTTGTTGGAGATAACCTTCTATTTAGATAGTCTATCCATGGTTGGTAGCCTCCCTAGGCATAACATCCATGTAATAAAAGAGTATTTTGGATTCTACCTTTAAACCAAACCAAGTCATACGAGGGAACCAGACCACATTATGTTGGGCTTCATATGTTGAGGCAATAGTGAATTTCCCAGTAACATATGGTTTCCAAAAAGTCACATCCTTGTTTTGACACTAATTGATGGCAATAGTGTAGAGAGAGTTGTAGATCTCAAGAAGGCTAGACGATCGTGGGACTGATATTCTCCATTCACCATCCTGGATTATCTCATTGAGGCATGCCTCTTTATCAAGGGGAAACTCACACCAAATATCCTCCACCAAGTTGCTGAGTAGTAAAGAATTGTACCATGGGTCTAGCCACATCCTAATCGACTTCTCATTTACAATGCAATATCCAATCATATTTCTGCACATTCCCCCTATATTAAGAATGCTCCTTAGACACCATGAACATATTTTATGGCATGTTTCTTTGGAGGGGGAGAAAAAGGGAAAGAATATACAAGGGAAGAACGGAAGAACGGGGAGAATAGAATAGAGTTCACGTGCAACACACGTGTTTCTTCCCATACTTCCCCATGGCAATAGGGAGGCGGCGATGGCAGAAATCCACGACGGTGAGCTTGTCCACGATGGTGAGCTATGGACAAGCGTGGACAGTGTGTGAGCAACGGTAGATGAGTGTGTTGCAGTTGGGCGAGGGCGGACAAGGGAGGCAGCTACAGACGAGCATGGACGGTGGGCTAGCATGGAGGGCTGATGTCTCTTATTTTTATTAGATTTAAAGCTCTATTCTTATGCACTTTTCAAACTAAATTTCTTGCCTATCATTCCCCCTCCGTTGTACAGAATCTTTACTATTTTCAATTTTTGGTGAAACGCAGGATATTTTTCCCCTTTCTTGAAGATCTTTGGGATATTTAAGATCATGAGAAGATTCCTCACAATTCTAGGAGGCCATAGGTCAAATTTGAGGCGAATCAGAGATCTCTGCAGAGAACACGGCTTGTCCGTGTTCTTACACACGGCCATGTTCTTCTAGGAAGAACACCACAAACTTCACCAAAAAAGAACAGCGAGGCCGTGTTTACATGCACAGCCATAACCAACTCTTCATCAAATTTCACTAAGGAAAATACGGCATACCTGTGTTCTTATACATGGTCATGATCTTCTCGGTAAACATCTTCATCAAAACTCACTGAGCAGAACACTTTTTGTGAACGGCCATAAAGAGCTCCAGACGGCATCATCAAATCTACTCTGAGGGAAGCATGGCCAGCCCTTCTCTTCCTTCACGCCCATGTAAACTTTTGCCAGACTCGACCTTATGGCAGTTTCTTGCCATATTTGGATGATTTCAAAAGGGGGATCTGGGAAAACTGCCAGAGAACACTCCTAACGGACTGGAAAAGAGATTGAGATATAAAAGGAAGGTTTTTGGAAGGTTTTAGGGTTCAAACTTTTGATCGATGACTGCTAGGCCGAAAGTTGGGTGAACACTACGATCTTGGGCTCATTTAGATGGATTTCTTCATGGTTTTCGAGAGGAGACTAGAGATTCATCTTCTCCTATCAAGGATTTGTAACTTTCCCATCTTTTGAATGTATTTACTCAGGGTTTTCATGTTTTACACGATGAAATCTATAGCATAAACACTTTTTTGGGACTCGGGCGTAGCCCATTGAACATATTCTTATTTTAAACATTTTATACATCTCTGTGTCAAATATTTAAGATTGCTTATTCAAACTTTAGTATGCTTATTCTGTGTAATCAATAGTTGACCGCTAGATCCTTATGGGAACGATCTTATTTTATTACTTAGATAAAGTTGTGCACTTGCGGCCGTATCATGTATGCACTCTGAATTTGTTTTCAATTGAGTAACCGGGGGCATTCATCACAAATATTTGACCTTCGCATAAAAAGGTTGATAAATGATTTTGGGAAGTAGCTTGAGCCAACCAATAATAAAATCATGAATTTATGTTTGCACTTAGAAAGACTTTATCATGGTAGAGCCTGGTTTGTTTAGCTATTTAAAGAATGAATTCATGAAGATGAATAGTCATTGCATGATATGAGTGAACAATCCTCTTTCAGTTGAGATGTTTAACCTTGAGATTAGATTTCTATCCTCAGTTCTAATCACTTCTCAATTTTGCTCTTAAAACAAAGGTTGGGTATAACTGTTTTCATAGTAGACAAATCTTGGACTTTAGAACATTCTACTTTCAATTCACCATTTGTTTTTAAATAGTTTAATTGCTAGAGGATAAGCAAGATTGTAAGTCTATGATATTTTGATGTCTCACATTTACATTAGATTTTGAGCTTATTTCATATACAATTTTAGACTTAATTTCTTATTTTTGGCTATATTTTGTATCATATTTCTTATATTATTCAGAATCTTCACTATTTTTTATTTGTGTTAAAATGCAAAGAATATTGCTCTATTCTTAAGGATTTTTGGGAGATTCAAGATTATGAGATGATTCCTGGTATTATAATGAGGCCACACGTCAAATTTCGATAGAAACAGAGCTCTCTGCTGAAAACACGACCAGCATGTGCATCCATGCATGGTCATGCTCTTCGCTGCTGACATCCTAACTCTGTGCCAAGGCATGCATGGCTAGCCCGTGCATTTTTACACGAATGTGATGGCCTCGACTGATGAACTCATTCTTGTGCCGAAGAATGCATGGCCAGGCCATGCATTTATGCATGGTCATGTCTTTTTTTCCTAGACTCGACCTTCCTCCCGTTTCTTGCCCGTTTTAGATGATTCTGAAGGTGGAATTTGGGGAAACTTTATAGGAACCTTCCTAACTTGATGGAGAAGTGATCTAGGTATAAAAGAAGGATTTTTGGAAGGTTTTAGAGTTTGAATTTTGGCTTGGCGACTGCTAGGGCGAAAGACCAGCGAAAGTTGCATTCTTGGGCTGGAATAGATGGATTTCTTTAGAGTTTTCGTGAGGAAGTTTGGGATTTGTCCTCTCCTATCATAGATTTATAATTTCTCCACCTTTTGGATGTATTTTTGAAGAGATTTTGTGATCATTACTATGTATCTTCTAGCTTAAATGCATTTTCAAGACTCGGGCGTAGACCGCTACACTATTTTTGTGTTCTAAACATTTGATCTTCCTTGTTTAATAAATCTATTGTTGCTTATTCAATCTTAGGTATTTTTATTGCATATGATAGTTTTGGCCAGACTCTTTGCATGTTTTAGATGTCATGAGATGAACTAAAAGGTGAATCATGACATCCGATCTCCTAGGTTAAACTAGTTGATTTGACCATGAAAGTAGGTCAAATCTACTCAAGGATCTTACTGATTTATCACTGAGTTCATTGGATCTATTTTAAATTGATAAGCCACGAAAGTATGAGATTGGTTTAAAATAGGTGTCAGGTTGTGTTGCTGAAAGGAGGCAACCTGTACCATAATATAAATCACCTTTAGCAATTTTGGATTTGTGCTTGGTTTTTCTGTGTTTCAATCGCATTTCATCTGTGTGGTGAAACCCGACGTCTTGATCTCTCCAAATTGGTATTTAAGTCTTCATCTCCGATTTAGCTCTTGAATCAATTAGCATAGTTCTTTTGAAATTGTTTTTATTTAAAAAGAAAAATCAAATTTTAATCATCTAGCTACTAATCAAATGATTGCACGATACTTGACACTATCCGAGGATCAATAACTTTTATTATTTTGATAGAATCATGTACTTGTGGTCATGCTATCAGTATATTAAAAGAATCAAGTTTATTGACCAAAGAATCTACCTTTACCGCGAGGGTGCACAATGTATCACTTTCATACTTACCTTATGGTATATAAAGCACACCTCTTTCATTTACCCACTAGTTGTGATTAAGAGACATCTCTCCTATTAACATGTAAGTGTCATCAATGATCTTGTTCATTAGGGCTCCCTTTATAGTTGCATCAATAGTTAAGTGAATATTATAAAGAAGACCATTATAAAAAGTATGAATTAAAACCTATCGATACTTCCGTAGCAATTCATTGAAGCATTCCCAAAGCTCAATAAGTGACTCGCCATCTTTATGTGCAAAATTGGTGATCTGGTTCCATAGTTGAATGGTTTTACATGATGGAAAGTACTCGAACAGAATGCATGTGACAATTGATCCCAAGTAGTAAATGTTCTTGTAGATTGGGATTGAAGCCAAGAGTGTGTCTTGTCCTTGAGAGAAAATGGAAATAATCCTAGTTCAAGTACATCACCAAATACATCATTTAGTTTTATAGTATCACAATATTCAAGAAATAAAGATAGATAATGATTAGGATCCTCAAGTCGGGATCCTTTAAATTTGTTCTGCTAGATCATGGATAGTAGGGCTGGCTTAATTTCAAAATTGTTAGCCTCAATTGTCATGCTTGTTATGCTAGAGTGGACTCCTTACAAGTTTGGTATTATATAATCTCTAAGCGATTTTCATCCCTCTATTGTTGGTTCCCTTTCTTTTCTCTCTTCAAATATTAGTTTTCTACACAATTTGAAAGTTTTCTTGATTTTGAGATCGATAGAAAGTAGTTGTCCTAATCTACCCATCCTATGCATAAACAAAGAAAAAGTACTTAGGTAAACTCAAAGATCCAGAAGAAATTGAGAATCTATGAAAATCATGATCACAAGTCTATGATGGTGATCACAAGGGTATAATGATAGAGAAAATAGAAAAAAAAAAAGTAGAGTAAAATTAGTAAAAATTTTATGATTTTGAGAATCTTTTTGAAAAAAAAATAGAAAATTAAAAAAATAGAAATCAGAACAATTAGCCACGGTCATGGGGGTGTGATTGTGATCACAGCCTTGTGACTACAAAGAAAACAAAAACCCTAAAAATAAATCTATGAAAATTATTAATTAGAAAATTTAGATAACAGAAAATCTAGGTCCTCAGCAATGGCACCAAAAATTTGATATGTCAACAAGTGCACAAATATATCCAAGTAATAAAAGATATCGATCTCATAGGGACCTATGTATTAAGTACCAATAAATTGTTTTTATACTAGCTAAAAAAATCAAGTTTGAAAGTCTTTAAGAGAAATCAGAAATAAGTTATAATTTGAGAAAATTCAATAGTAAAATTTGGGACAAGGTTTTACCACTCTAAAGCTTGATAGCTAATTCATTATTTTGTGTTTACTATTTGACATTATATACAGAACAGAAAGATATGGATATACATAAATTAGAATAAAATTCTTTTTTTTTTCTCGAGCTCGAGCCGTATGAGGAGAAAACCTCCTATACGTTTCTAGGGGGGATTGTTTATGTACATTTATCCCAATGAGCTATCTATCAAATCGTTGCAATTGATGTTCGATCCCGAAGGGAAGGAAGAGATCTTCAAAAAGTGGGTTTTTATGATCCGATAAAGAATCAAACTTATTCAAACGTTCCTGCTATTCTATATTTCCTTGAAAAGGGTGCTCAACCAACAGGAACTGTTTATGACATTTTAAGGAAGGCAGAATTTTTTAAAGAAAGAAACTATAGCAAATTTCTAGTCAATTACTTAAATATGACTAAAGTGAAATTAACACAAAATTCGAGTTGTCTCCTCCCTAATGTGCAGCTTGATGCTAAGCCAACTTTCGCTCTCATGACTTATTATTTTAGTTTTAAGTTCTGTGGTAATTTATTTTTAAACTCTAATGAATTAAGAATCACTCTAGTAGCTTAACTCATAGGTTCTTCTCGCAAGTGATTTTTAAGATGCTCTCAACTTTAAATCACAAGTTCAATTAAAGGTTTTCTAATATTATAATTCACTTCATGATTTAACTACAATATCTAAAACAATGCAGTTATACAAACCAAAAGTATCACATGTAGAATTAGCTTCATGATGTGTACTTTACCATACTACTAACCGCAAGCGTGACGGCTTTGTCATAGTAGCACTTAAGATGTCGATCCCACAGGGACAGTGATCAAGTACCGAGTGATTATGAATCAATAGCTAGACGATCAGGTGAATGTTTTGGGTTTTTCATAAAATAAATTAAACTACAACTAAATACAAATGCTAGCCGAATCAAGCAAGTGAAAGTTTTGGATAGAAAATAAGGTTTAGAGACATCGGAACATCGAGCGCATCTCGTTGATGGATCTTAAACTCAAACAAGACAATCATCATAACAACGCAATTTTAAAAGTATTCAAGGAGATATCTAATGGCACAGATTACCCTCTTTCAATGGCGTAATCCGGTATCAATCTAAATCGGCGTCCTACTTTCGTGGCTAACCGAACCTAGATTGATCCATTGGGTTCAGAGATATTATAAAGTTTCTCACACAAATCTGACCCTAATTCTTGACCTCTCAAAACATGTTCGATAAGGTAGATCTAGCGTCGCAATTCACCTTTCGGTCCTTCTTGCGGCGCCCAAGAAAAGTAATTGCGTGATCAAGGCAAAACTAGTAGTAAAATAGCACAGATCGAATAAACATGAAATAAAATTACAATAGCTATGAGAAAACAAGTTTGAAAACAAGATCCAAACAATGCACATACACTCTTGTTCCGATAAAGAAGATTATGCTATCATAGCATCGATTCAGTACAAATCCCTAAAGGAACAGAAGAAACTAAAGAGAAGATAGAAGAAAGAGGAAGCAAACTCTCTGTAGAAGCTTTGCAACATTCCTTCAAGTCTTCTAGCATGATGTATCATTCCTTCCTCCTCCCTTGTAGTCACCAAAGCTTTCTCCCTTGTAAAACTCACTAGCCCCCCTTGAGCCCCAACTAGGCGCTGCATTCTTTAGCGATTTTAGCCCCTTTTATCATTTCAGAGGTGCCCTTTGATATGCCAAAATTAACGCTCTTTTAATTAGCTACGTTTTGACACCTCAAACGTTCAAAACGGAGCTATAATGACAAAGTTATGGCTCTTTTAATTTTAGGCTGCGTAAGGACGGTTATGGGTGTAATGAGGATTACGGCCATGGCTGTAATGTCGGCGTTGATTCTCTTTGGCTCCTGAAACGTCCATACACTTATGGGCCATTAAAAGTTCGTCGTAATGACACCAAAAACACCCAAATCGGAGTTGTAACGTAAAAGTTATGACCCATTTATTGCAGCCCATTAATGCCTTGATGCTCTTAACACCATTACGGGTGTAATGAGATTATGGGCATGCCGGTAATTTCGGTAGAGAACTCCGTTTCGTCTGAAATTTTGCGTGTGAATTGACCTTTGACTTGCCATGAATTTTGGCCATAGTACGATATCAAAGGTCGCCGATGTGAAGATTATGGGCAGGTGAAATTACGGCTATACCCGTAAAGTGTTCTGTCAAATTTTTTATCTTCCAAAAGGCATCTATTGAGAAAATTAAGAGCACGCCTTTGGAATATGATTATGCTTGAATGAAAACGGGCTTCTTGAGAATTCAAACTGGAAGTTACGGTCATAATGCAAATTATGGCCTCGGCCGTAATTCTGGAAATTAGCTCCGTTTGAAGCGAAACTTCTCGTCATGGTTCTTGATTCACTCGGGGATATAAATATACTTCCAAATAGCTCCAAAAATGAGTGAATTATCCTGTATTTATCAAACATGATAAGAAGTGAAGCTTCTAAAGAAAATCAATGAAATAAGCTGGAAAGAGATATAAAAATATGAAAATAGGTCTCGATTCACTAGTAAATATAAGTCTAAAAGACTATAAAAATACGAGACATCACTTTATTAATTAGTTATTATAATTTAGCTATTCTCATAGTCTAACTCTATATGTCTAATTAAAGGGTTCTAGCATTATAAGTCATCTCTTAATTTTTGGTGTTTTGCCCTAAGACCTATTTTGGGTCTATCTTTTGTACTACTTAACATTGATATTTCTTATATATCATTCTGGCATTATTGTTATTATGTTTTGTTTACATCTGCGATTGTGTACATGTATGATAATGTCCCTGGAGATAGATTAGATCTGTGCTCAAACTATTATCCCCAGTCAAGTACCTAAATGGATATGAGACTGCTTTGGTACATGTGAGACTAATATATGAGCTGGTTAAGCACAAGGTGCTAACACAGACATATGGGTATATCAGTGGTGGATATACTAGACCGACCCGCTGTGAGGCTATGACTTGGTGTCATGAGTTATCCTCACATGTGACAGAAAATGCATTGATCCCTTGACTTGAGGTCATTGACTCTTCTATATGGTTAGGGACATACTTTGATACAACCTAACACCTCACCATAGTTGGGAGGTTATAAAGGTTGTCATTGAGTATGTCACAACCCATATGAGAAGGTCAATGGACAGACAGAGGATTTGCCGCTTCCTGAGGGAAGCTTGATATCCATGGGGCTTCCCTATGGTTCTATGACTAAAAGTGTATAATCATACCTAGGTGAAAACATGATTTAGTCATGACCATGAAATTGGGTGAAAACAAGTGGTGACACACTTGTCCAATCGAATATCAGTTTGGTAAAGAAACTGTAATGCATCAATACCTTGTTGCGATGATGGGGATGTCGATGTCAATATCCATTCTGATGACTTGGATAGCAGTGATGCACTACTAGGTGTCACCCACTGCTTCTGATGACTTTTGTTAATTACTGCTAACGTCAGAGGAAACTACAAGGTCGCACACCTTGATATTCGAGTTCTCGTATTGATCGGGAAGCCTTATGATCAAGTTATTAGATAGCTCGGATCTATTTGGGAGATTTCATCAGCACCAATAGGCCTGATTAGATGGAAGAAACTTATTAGAGCCAAACTTCATTTTTGGCAGGTTGACCCAAAATTGACCATGGTTGGTCACATTTGAGTTAGGGTTGCATTGGATTGGATCCAATGGCTTAATCAACCTTTATAATGAAGTTTAGGCTAGCTCATTACCCAATGAGGCTCAATAATAAGTTGTCATAAAAATATTAGACGGCATAAGGGTATAATGGGGAGAAAATCATCCCCATTGGGACACAGGGGCATAATGGGGTGATGTTGGCGTATAGTGCTTCATTAGGAAGCTATTGGCACCTCCCCCCATGTTCCTTGGATGGAAAGCTTGCCTCTAAGGCAAGGCTTGAGGTGCATATGGCTGAATGGACTTGTATGGCACGTCCTAGGCACATATGGAAAAGGGGAAAAGGTTAATTGTAAAATCTTGGAGACTTTCCTTACCTCTAACCCTAATGGCTTCCTCTCTCAAACCCTAGCCGCTTATCCCTTCATGAGTTGTGCCTACACCATTGTCTTGCCACCCCCTCTTGTTGATATATTAACACTTCATATGCGAGAGCATCACTAAGTGTTGGCGTGAACATCCAAGGGGGCGAGAGCAAAAAGGAAACAATCTCAGTTTTAATGCATCATTAGAAACACCATTTATCTTGATAGTATCACATAATTCAAGAAACAAAGCAAGGTGTTGGTTAGGATCTTCAAGGGGAGATCCTACAAACTTGTTCTGTTGAATCATAGACAAGAAAGCAGACTTGATTTCAAAGTTATTAGCCTCTATGACCGGTCTAGCAATGCTAGAGTGAATCTCCTGTGGATTAGGGGCTGCATAGTCCCTAAGCGATCTCTGTTCTACCATGGTCACTTCCTCTACTTGTTGACTCTCTTCAAATCTAAGCTTCTTGCACAATCTAAGAGTTTTATTTATCTCAGGATCAAAAGGAACAAGAGGTCCTAATCTAAGATTCTTGCGCATGCAAAGTAGATAAATCAAATGATTTCAATAGAACAGAAAAATAGAAAATAAATAATAAACAAAACCTAGTCTAGCAATACTTTCAATATCTTCAATATTGACAAAAACCAAGGTCCCCGGCAACAACGCCAAAAACTTGTTGTGTCCGCAAGTGCACGGATACTCGAAGTAATAAAAAGATATCGAATCACAGAGACCTCGTTTGCCAAGTACTGAATAATTAATTTCTTACTAGCTAGGCAATCGGAAATATGAAAGTAAACAATCGAAGGCTACACGAAGATATCAGAAAGAGAAACTGGGACTAGGGTTTCATTCACTTTAATTTCCATGACTAGATATGAATAGAAGTTCGTGAGTCTAATTTCCCACTTAATAAAGAAATCATCTCGCTTTTGTGCAGACAATTTACAAGAACCAATCCTCACTTTCGTGCAGGATATATTCGATTGTTAAATAAAAGTGAATCATCAACAAAGAACTCAAGGATCACTTTCATGCATCCGAATTCTAAGTTAATAATCTCAAGTGAAAACTCAAGGATCACTTTCGTGCATCCGAATCTCAACACAGGTTCTGCTTAAGGTTCTCCAACAATCTAATATTCAATTTCTTGCAATATCGTCATGTTTGTTTCATTAACTCAATCCTAGATCAGATTATCAATCATGGCATTGAACTTCTAAAATTAAGAAATAAGAACAAACCTAATTTCTTACGGTGAGTTCCTAACATTCAATTTTAGGGTTCCAAGTTCTCAAGCAAATCACCTTTCGCTCCTTATTGTGAAAACTCTAAAACATGCTTGATAATATGAATCTATGGAGAATTAAAGAGCAATCATCACAGAAGCAGAATTATCATACTAAAATTATACTTGAGGAAATAATGAAAGATTTATCTAGTCATTAAGAAATCAAAGAGAATTACTTCCCCATATCCCAAAGGAAGTTTAAGCTAGCATGGTAGAAAGATTACAATAATCCATAGTATCAGAGGATCAAAAATCAAGGAGAAAAGGGAAAACAACTTTACAGCACGACTGTAATGGAAATTATAGCTGTGATTTCTGGCGTGAACAGTGTAGGCAGCGACTTCTTCGTTGATTTCTCTTTCGATTGATCTCCTTTTCTTCTAAAACTTCTGGGGTATCTTCTCCTCCTCTATGCGCAGCTTCCCTTCAAATTTCATAGCCGCAGATGCGTTGTATGCTTCTCAGTGGCGAAACCTATGGTGACGATGAAGAACTCAATTTCTCTCTAGAAAGTGGATGAAAATTAGGGCTTTTGGTCTCTATCGCCTCCTCCCGATCCGAACTCTCTTTCTCTTTCTTACAAATCTGAATTTAGTGGCCTGGATCGCTCGTAATCATCTCCGCAAAAATCGGGCTTCAAATTGATCGTGAAAGTCGCGAATCTGGGTTGTAATTATGGCCGTGAAAATAGTTACGGCAATGCCGTAATGTCAGTAGGAGGTCTTGTTACAGAAATTATCCAGAATTACGGTACCGTGAGATTCATTACGGCAGTGTCGTATTTTCAGCAAGTCTTTTGGGTGAAACATCGACTCGAAATATGGCCCGTTATTTTGATCACGGCAGTACCGAAATTATTCCGAAACTTTCTATTCAAAATCGTCCCAAAATACAGCAGCACTCGGAAATTACGGCAGTACCGTGGTTTCTTCTGTTTGTGCAGTGAAACCACAGTACTGTAATTTTGATTACGGAAGTGCCGTAATTTGGTCTGAAGCTTCAATTTGTGTGAAATTTGACATGTAATCTTCTCTTGATGGTGGGAATTCATTCATGTATCTGAATTTGCTTGAAAACGCTTAAAAATAGTGTCTTTTTACCTGAAAGTCATCAAAAACTAAGAAATATGTAGATTTTACAATAATTGATAAAAAAAGGCATAAAAATAAGCAATTGAACATGAATATGACACGAAAATACTCATGAAATGGCATAAAATATACTATAGATTTTCGTGTCATCAAACACATAAGGCTCAAACTTTGCTTGTCCTCGAGCAAAATCAAAAATTAATCAAAGGAATAGGCTTTCTCATGAAGAATAAAATTCTAAAATACAATCACTAATGAAAAATTCTCACCAATTGTTTCATAAGATTTTAAATAGACATATCATTCTTTGAATTCAATTCTCAAGATCCACAACTTAATCAAATAAAACTTTGCAACTTGTATAAAGGTAGAATGTCAGTCTCATGAATTCACCCAAGTTTCAGTTTAAATCTATAATACTTTTGTTTACAGGAATAGGATATCCAAAATCTTTTCCACTAAAAATTTCTTTTTCTTTTCCTTTTTTA
This sequence comes from Costus lasius, assembly GCA_027563935.2. Classification (NCBI taxonomy): domain Eukaryota; kingdom Viridiplantae; phylum Streptophyta; class Magnoliopsida; order Zingiberales; family Costaceae; genus Costus; species Costus lasius. Next base: position 103,405,054 of record CM050450.1, on the reverse strand, counting down.
TTTTCGTTCTGATGGCATGTACCCACATAGATACACACTTTATATTTGGACTTCAACTCTTATCTTCAGTACCACTGTCAATTTTACACAGTGCCAAGTAGTGGAGTCCTTTTCTTCTTCTCTCTCTTTATTTTTTTTATTTTTTTTCTTTATAAACTTCAACCTATATCTTCTGTACCACTGTCAATTTTTCACAGTGCCAAGTGGGGGAGTCTCTCACCCTTTTTGGATCTTGGATTCTTTCTTCCCAACAAATAGTAAGATAAACTAAACATTAACTAGGTTAATCAATTGACATTAATTCAAAAATCATACTCATATGCTAATTTTATTTAACAAGCTGTTTCACTTTTAAATCAAATTCTTCAAATAACATGTCCACCCAAAATCTCATTCATCAATTAATGAAAAATTCAAAAGCATATGTATATTAGAGAAATAAATTCAACACAATAGATCTAGTCCTAATCACAGGTATGAGTTCATTAATCATCAAGAGAATTATACTATCAACAAGAATTTCTTCAGAAATAAACTAGGTCACAAAGCCACATCAACAAAAATATACCCAATCATGATCAAAATTATACAAATCATCATGTCATCAATTATGCACCTCCACAAGGTGCTCAAAATCAAAAATATCATCATACAACCCAATCGAAATAATCATCAATATCAAAATGTGATACAACCATATCGAATCATGTAAAATAGAGCAAGGTAGCAATGGCGGACACAATGAGTTTGGAAGAATCATCCTTCCTTATAAAACATGAAACATCAATAAGATAAGGAAAATGAAATGCAAATAAGCAAAGGAAAGGGGTACTCACAAAACTCTACTCGTCATCATCAAATCGGATCTCCTTAGTGTCCTCTGCAGCTGCATCCAAGGGATCATCCTGCTGCTCCCCCTGGTAGTCTCCATATACTCCACCCCTCCTAGAGTCTTGGAATCCAAAGTGGTCATACAGAAAAATGCCCATCTCTTCCATTTGATTACTCAACTCCTTAACATCTTGGTGGATGTGGTGCATGGTATCAGTCATCCGCCCCATAGAACTAAGCATCTTCTCCATTCGATGTTCCTGATGGTACATCTGAGCGGAGAGGGCCTGGAAGCCTGGGTCGAAAGCACTGGACCATCCTCTGTCTGAAGCACGATGTGAGGATCCTGAAGGTCCCTGAGATAGGGGATCCATCCCCATACCAAATGGGTCATCATTACCACCCCAAGTGGGTGGTGGTGGTATGGTATCAAGAGGCAATGGCATGGCATAATCTGCATCGCTTGGAGTCAATTTCCAGTTGGCTTGGTTTTTCATAGAGGTCTTCTCAGAGTTGGGCAAGGGCAATGTGTGACCTGACCCAAGAACCAAAGAGAAGGTGTCACCCTCTCTAACTATCATCTTCATGGCCATGCATGACTCCATATCTAGTCTAGAGTTCCCTCTGGCCGCTTCAATCCCATAAGGTTCAACATTCAAAAACAAGGTTATAGGTGTGATGAAACCACCTATCACAATGGCACCTTTCTTGGCCCTCGCTACCTTATCTATATGCTTAACAAAGAAGAAAGCAACATCTAATGGATAACCATATAGCATACTCCACAAAAAGAAGAGCTCAGACTGTCTCACCATCCCATCACTGTCCCCTCTCCCAAAAACTGTGTGGGCAAGTACTCTGTGTGCATACTTAATACAAGGGTTGGAAATCTTTGATGCTCTGGCCGAGACTGCAGAAAAATGAACTTCTGAGGAGATCTGATTCCAAAACACACTCTCCACAAAGCCAAGTGACACACTAGTATGTCCTCCTGATGCCAACTGAAAGATAGATCTAATGTCCCTCATGGTAAGCTTCCTCTCAATGTTGGCTATGCGGAAGGTGATTTCACCTTCAGCATGCCTGTCAGTAAACTCCTGTAATTCCATATCAAAGCTGCTCAAAAACTCTAGTACCAAAGGAAAATATGTATGTGGAGTCATCTGAAAGAACTCCTTGGCCTTGATCTGGTCTAACATCTAAAATACATCATCATACAAGCCAAGTGCCTCCAAGGTTCTTCTATCAGCATACTTTGTATTTACCACCCTTCTCTCCACCAATTTTTTGTATCTTGATTCCTGAACTTCGTCCCTAAAGATGATTCCATAGGGATTTGGGGGAATTGAAGAGGTAGCTGGTCCATTACCCTTTTTCTTTGAAACTACAGTCTTCACTTTCGGAGCCATTTCAGATAAGCAAATAAACTGCAAGCTAACATTTCAACACATATAGCAAACACTAACTCAAAAACAAATCCCTATTTCAAACTTCTTAAAAACCAGAAATCTCTCCTTAGTAATCACTCTAGAATTAACTATCATCCAAATCAAAACTTAAATCCATATATTTTCGTCAAAACATTGCAGCTGAAAACTGAGCGGAAAAACTTGTTCTTCATTTCATTCAAGGCCCAAATCGCATCATAAATTAGTCAAAAATCTCTAGAATTAAACTAGGAAGGATCACCTATCATTTACAAAGCAAATGCAAGCAAGAATCTTTGAAATCGACCAAGAAACGAAACAAACGAAGAAAGGGGCGAAAATCGTGTAAACTCACCCAAATCGGAGAAATCGATGAAGAGATTACCCAATCGATGGCCGGCGCAGGTTAGGAACGGTCGCCGGTGTGCACTGACGGTTGGAGAAGGTCAGAGTTGAAGAACGGCACAAGAACGAGCGTGAATCATGAGAAAACCAAAGAATACGGCCGCAGAAACCCTAAAAAGGCACAGATATCATGTGCCAAAAACATAATTATGGCCGTAAAAACCATTATGGCAGTGTTGTATTTTGACGAATTCAAAAAACACCGGCCGTAATATCAAAACGGCAGTGCCGTAAAATCATCCAAACTCTCAGGTCAAAAACCAGTAGCAAATACGGTACCACAAAAATGGTTACGGCACCGCCGTAAAAGCGTGCAAACTCTGGGCTGAGAAAATGACCAAAAATACGATGCCATGAAAATCGTTACGGTGGTTCCATAAACATAATCACAGAAAAAAAATTTTAAGTAAAAATTAAATTCATAAAATATGGCCCGTAAAAAAATTACGGAGTAAAATAAAAGAGAGAAAACTAAAGTTAGAATGCTTGGGTTGCCTCCCAGGAAGTGCTAATTTAAAGGTCTTTAGCTTGATCCTTCTGCACTCGGATTTGATCTTGATTTCTTCAATTTCCACTCTGAATTTTCTTTGGATTGAGCATCACTTTGAATCACATAAGGCTCATTCATGAAACAAGTCCAAATTTACTCAAGATCTTCTTTCCTTTATCAAGCAACTTTGAGCCTCCTTTTCTTCTTCTTCTTTTCAGAATTTGAATCTCTTTTCTCCTAAATTCCTCTAACCACGTCCTCAGAAAAAGTGTTAGTTTCAATATTATAGAATTCATCAAATAAATTATGAACATCAATGACAACATCATCTACTATATCAACACTACAACACAATCCAGAATATGAAAGTTTGTTCAAAGAATCAGCAAGATCAAACTCAATTATTTTTTTCACAAATCTCAAAAGTGATTTTTCCTTTCTTAACATCCATATGTGCTCCTGCTGTAGCTAAAAAGGGTTTTCCAAGGATGATAGGATTTTTATGATTTTATTCCATGTCAAGGACTACAAAATCTGCTGGTATAAAAAATTCACCTACCTTGATTGGAACATTCTCTAAAATACCAATAGGATACTTTACCGAGCTATCAGTGAGCTGTAAAGATATGGATGTTGGTTTAAGCTCTCCAATGTCTAGTTTCCTAGAAATAGATAAAGGCATTAAGCTTACACTAGCACCTAGATCACATAAGGCTCGGTCAAAAGCCATGCTTCCAATAGAACAAGGTATAGAGAAACTACCTGGTTCCTTTAGTTTTGGTGGCAATTTATTCTGGATAATAGCACTACAATCCTCAGTTAAAGCTATAGTACTATAGTCCTCTATTTTTCTTTTGTTAGACAAGATCTCTTTCAAGAATTTTGCATATGATGGCATTTGAGATAAAGCTTCAGTAAAAGGAATATTAATGTAAAGCTTTTTCAATACTTCAAGAAATTTGCCAAATTGTTTGTCTAACTTTGCTTGTACTAACCTTTGGGGAAAGGGCATAGGTGGCCTATAAGGTGGAGGTAAATTAGGTTTATAAGCATCATTCTGACATGGCACATCACCTTTTGGTTCATCACCCTTTTGAGGTGGCAAACTAGCTTAGGCTTGCTCATGTACATAAGATTTTTCTAACTCTAATTCGTCATCATGAACATCATTAGGCTCTTTTTCATTGTTCACAACTCTCCATTTGGGTTCCTCTAATTGTCTCCCACTTCTAGTGATGATAGCATTACAGTGCTCCCTAGGGTTTGGTTCTAGTTTTGTAGGTAATTTTCTAGGGGGTCTATAAGAACTACTAGCTTGTTGGGCTATTTGATTTTTTAAGATTTTGTTGTGGGCTGCTAATGATCCTACTTGAGAAACTAATTGACTAACCATTCCCTTAAGATCTTCAATTTCTTTGTTTTGATTTTGCATGAATTGATTCTGATTAGTCATAAACTTTTCTAGCATGGACTCAATATTTGAATTCTGGTTTGAGTTTTGATTTTGATTTGGCTTATTTTGGTATCCTCTATTTTTAGTTTGTCCCCCTACATTGTTATTGTTTTTCCAAGATAAGTTGGGGTGACTTCTCCATCCAGGGTTGCAAGTACTAGAATAGGGATCATTGTTTCTACTTTGATTATAATTTCCAAATGCATTAGCTTGTTCACTACCCTGACTTGCTATGACCTAACAATCTTCAGAAACATGACCATTATTTCCACAGATATCACAAACAACAGATGAAGAAACTACAGCAGTTTGCATTTTAAAAGAATCAAATCTGTTGCATAAAGAATCTACCTTTTCTACCAAGGTGCGCCAACCATCACTTTCATTCTTACCTTGAGAAGGTCGATACAGCACTCCTCTCTCAGAAGTCCATTGATTGTGATTTAGAGTCATCTCTTCAAGCAACTTGAGGGCATCTTCAATAGTCTTGCTCATGATAGCTCCTCGTGCAGCAGCGTCAATAGTTAATCTGATATTATAAAGCAAACCATTGTAAAAAGTATGAATTAAAACCCAATTTTCAAGGCCATGGTGAGGACACTTCCATTGTAAATCTTTGAATCACTCCCATGCCTCACTGAATGATTCGCCATCCTTCTGTGTAAAGCTTGTTATCTGGTTCCTCAACTGGATGGTCTTGCTTGGTGGAAAGTATTTCATCAAGAAGGAATTGGACAATTGTTCCCATGTGGTGAAGGTACTGGTAGATTGAGCTTGAAGCCATGAACGTGCTCGGTCCCTAAGAGAAAAAGGAAACAATCTCAGTTTTAATGCATCGTTAGAAACACCATTTATCTTTATAGTATCACATAATTCAAGAAACAAAGCAAGGTGTTGGTTAGGATCTTCTAGGGGAGATCCTCCAAACTTGTTCTGTTGAATCATAGATAAGAAAGCAGGCTTGATTTCAAAGTTATTAGCCTCTATGACCGGTCTAGCAATGCTAGAGTGAATCTCCTGTGGATTAGGGGCTGCATAGTCCCTAAGCGATCTCTGTTCTGCCATGGTCACTTACTCTACTTGTTGACTCTCTTCAAATCTAAGCTTCCTACGCCATCTAAGAGTTTTATTTATCTTAGGATCAAAAGGAACAAGAGGTCCTGATCTAAGATTCTTGCGCATGCAAAGTAGATAAATCAAATGATTTCAATAGAATAGAAAAATAGAAAATAAACAATAAACAAAACCTAGTCTAGCAATACTTTCAATATCTTCAATATTGAGAAAAACCAAGGTCTCCGGCAACGGCGCCAAAAACTTGTTGTGTCCGCAAGTGCACGGATACTCGAAGTAATAAAAAGATATCGAATCACAGAAACCTCGTTTGCCAAGTACTGAATAATTAATTTCTTACTAGCTAGGCAATCAGAAATATGAAAGTAAACTATCGAAGGCTACACGAAGATATCAGAAAGAGAAACTGGGACTAGGGTTTCATTCACTTTAATTTCCTTGACTAGATATGAATAGAAGTTGGTCAGTCTAATTTCATTATGATAAAGATATTATTCACTTAATAAAAAAATCATCTCGCTTTCGCGCAAACAATTTACAAGAACCAATCCTCACTTTCGTGCAGGATCTATTCGATTGTTAAATAAAAGTGAATCATCAACAGAGAACTCAAGGATCACTTTCATGCATCCGAATTCTAAGTTAATAATCTCAAGTGGAAACTCAAGGATCACTTTTGCGCATCCGAATCTCAACACAGATTCTGCTTAAGGTTCTCCAACAATCTAATATTCAATTTCTTGCAAAATCGTTATGTTTGTTTCATTAACTCAATCCTAGAACAGATTATCAATCATGGCATTAAACTTCTAAAATTAAGAAATAAGAACAAACCTAATTTCTTACGGTGAGTTCCTAACATTCAATTTTAGGGTTCCAAGTTCTCAAGCCAATCACATTTCGGTCCTTATTGCAAAAACTCTAAAACATGCTTGATAATATGAATCTATGGAGAATTAAAGAGCAATCATCACAGAAGCAAAATTACCATACTAAAATTATACTTGATGAAATAATGAAGAACCTACAAGGTCGCACACCTTGACACTTGAGTTCTCATACTGATCGTTTAGCCTCTATCGAATCATTGTGTGATTCGGATCTTTTTGGGGAACTGATGCTTTGAGACTTTTATAGAGGAGATGATATTTTATTTTAGTTCATTGTTGACCACTAGTTGACTCTAGTGGACCACGTTTGACCTCTGTTGACCTGTGTTGTCAAAATGAGTCAAACAAGGGTCTAGGTGCAAGTTTGGGCTTGGCACTTTAGTCACATGAATAAAATAAAATTATTAATTGGCAAGAGAATTTTTCTCTTGGCTAATTAATAAGCTTGGGCGCAATTTACAATTAATTGCGTTTGCGGGGATTCGAACCCATGACACTTAATTGTGAGTAGGCGCCTATGCTCATTATCCCACATGGGAAAGATCTCCAGTATGCATCTGGCTCTGCTATTATAAATAGAGAGGCCCACCTGGGAGATGTTTTATACCAGACTCTTCTATTGTCTCTACTTGTCGCCTCCCCTCTGCTCCTTGGCGTGAGGGTCTAGGAGGTGACAACAAATAAAAGTTTTTCAATATCAAAGGTTGGGACAAGTGGCAGTGCTACCACTCCTTGTCGCCAACACCCATTCTTCTCCTCGGCGATTGGCGCAAGTTGAGAAGGCTAGAGGCGTGGATCTCATCTTTCGGGGCTAGCACCCAGCGCGGAGATTGGAGAGGACTCAAGGAGTCCGTGTGTGGGCGATTGCAGAGGACGAGCCCTTGCGCGTCTTCATCATCGGCCGCTCCTAAAAGTTGCTTGATAAGGTACTGCCCTCTTCACATCCTTTGTATTCTTCGTAAAACGGTCCTTATTGTTGAATTAGGAATCTCATTTCGGGCTCGCTTCAGCTGTTTTCGTTTTCATTTAGCCCGAGGATTCCCAACAGTGGTATCAGAGCCAACTTACGAGATACATTGGTGTATGGGTTTTTTCTAGCATGTGCATGTCATAGAAATTTTTTTAAAAATCTTTACGCCATGTTTTATGTGTATAAAAATAGTAGGTTTGTTATTTCTCGCTCTTATGACATTCATGATTTTCGGTTTCTACACATGGGGATAGACCCTATGTGTGAGAATTTATTTCTCCTCATATTCATGGGATAGATCCACGATGTGAGACTTGTATCTTGATTTCGAGGCATGGACTGGGTGATTACCCTAATCCGTACAAGTTAGGGATTGCAAGTGGCATCAATAATCGGGGTATATATGGCCACTTGTAGACTCCTGAGAGAAAACGAAAGATCTGAATTTTTGATAAGATGGCGGAGATTTAACGAACATGTTTTCTAATGAAAAACTAAAATCTGGTTCTGTAGTTTTTCATTGCATATAGAAGAGCATGTCTTAAGTGTTTTTCCTTATGCATTTGATATGATCAAAGTCAAGCCCTATTGCCATGCCTGTGATGTATCAATGTGAGGCCTGCGTGCCGCTTTCAATTTTGTATTTTCAATTCTACATTGTAAATCAAATCGAAGGCCTTGATGACATTTTGTGGTGTTTTCCTCTCTCTCTCTCCCTTGCGCATCTCTCCAGGTGGCGCAACTCTCACCTAGCCGAACCCTAGGGTGGCTTCTAGGGTTAAACCTAGGGGCTCATCTAAGGGGGTGGCGGCTAGGGTTAGGGTTGGCGCACCTCACCTCCTAAGGTGGCGCATCCCCTTATTTGACCTACCTTGAGTGGCTTCTAGGGTTACCTAGTTGGTTCACTTAAGGGATGATGGATGGATAAGGTGATAGTGCAACCTAGTCAAGTAAGGGGGCTGACCTTCATCCTCAACCGAACCCTCATGGCTTCTAGGTCTCCTAGTGGCGCATGCATGGGTTCAAGGGCTGATGATGAAGGAAAAGCAACCTAAGGGGGCTGATCTTATTCCTTGACTGAACCATGGCGCATCCTAGTTTTCCTAGGTGGCACATATTGGGTTCGTGGGTTGAGGAAGAGGATTGGCGCTCCAAGCTTGCAGAGGGGCTAATCTTCTATCATTAGCCAAGAACTTGAAGGTCTTTTAGATGCTTCTTAAGTTCATGGGCTGATGAAGGAAGATTGAGCACCAAGGATGCTTGATGGCGCATCCAAGCAAAGGGGGCACACCTCTAGGTGGCGCACCTTGCAAGGGATGATTCGTATCAAGCATTGAGGTGAGATACCTAGCATAGAGATGGCACATGGATGTTTGGTTGAACCTTAGGAGGAGCCTAGGGTTTGCGAGCTATCTTCTAGGAAGAGATATGAGCTGGCCGAATCCTAGGAGGAGCCTAGGGTCTGCGAGCTAGCTCACGGAGAAGACTCGGGCTGGCCGAACCTAAAGGGGATCTAGGGTTTTCCTGGATGGTGCCTTTAGGGTTCGCGAGCTGACCCATGCAGCGGAAGACCTAGGTGGCGCACCGTGGGGCCTTGGAGCAGAGCCCTTAGGGCACTCAGGGATGAGCTAAGGACTTGTTGGCATGGGCCCATGGCTCATAGCCCTTGGTAGTTCTAGGTGGCTAGGACTAGGTTTAGGGGCTTGTTACCCATGTTTTGGGCTTTGATCACATCATATTTACTGTTTCTGTTCCAGCATGCCTTTACTGTTTTGTTTTATTCCACCATAGGATTGCATGCCTGTATTGGTAGAATAAGATAAAAAGCCGTGGTGCCGAGACCACAAAAATCCTCGATAAATTATATCAAGTCCCGTTACTTAGCCTTCTGATGCGTAACCCTCATCTAACTGTCGATCGATGGTGCTGTGCACTGTTTCCCACCCTCGTGGGACACACCCATCTATCTTCAGGAGGCGTGTGGTGACAATAATTTCCCCAGTCCGGTTAAAAGTCCAGACGCGCCTTTCGCAAGGAAATTGTTGGCCCTGGGTATAACGGTTAGGTCGGACTTGACTAGGATTTTTCATATGTGGTGGTTCACATGATGAAATCTCAAGAGGTTAGGACTTTGTGTTGTATCCAGCCCTCGCTGGACACAAAGTGCCTGAACGGTCTTGAGAAGGGGAATTGCCAAGTAGCAATTGGCCGGTGAGCCTACCTCAGGAAGCATGTGTCACCTTGTGCAGTACATCCCACCCTCATGGGACGCAATGCCATGTACAAAATGAGGATCCCATCTCACTAAGGAAGTCGGGCGACTTCTCGATCGATTTTTGAGGATTATCGATTCGAATAAAATAGTGAGAAACAGTCATTTATAAAAGACCAGAATAAATGATTGAAATGTGATACTGATGTGCTCTTGTTTGTATTGTAGATGGCTTCTACAAGCAATAACAACAGCGGACTGTCATTCTGTTCCTTCCTTGGTAGCGAGAAGTTAACTGGAGTTAACTTCATGGACTGGTACTGGCACTTGAGGATAATCCTCAAGCAGGAGAAGAAGCTGTATGTCTTAGAGCAAGCGCTTCCTTCTCAACAGTCATCCTCAACCAGCACGGCTGAACGGGAAGCTTTTTCGCAAGCATCAGGATGACGCCTTGGATGTTGGCTGCCTTATGTTAGCCACGATGTCGTCCGAGTTGCAGATGCAGTATGAGGATCATAATGCATTTCAGATCATCATGCATCTAAAGCAACTATTCGAGTCGCAGGCTAGAATAGAAAGGTTTGAAACATCCAAGGCTGCTTTTCAGTGCAAGATGCCTGAAGGTGCTCCAGTGGGACCACATGTACTCAAGTTGCTTGGGTACTTGTCGCATCTCACTAGATTAGGACACCCGATGGATCAAGATGTGGCTACGGACCTTATCCTGCAGTCGCTGCCTCTGAGTTATAGCTCTTTTATCATTAACTTCAATATGAACAAAAAAGCCTGTACTCACGAGGAGCTGCTAAAACTGCTGGAAGCGACCGAGAAAGAAATGGTCAGGTCCAAACCCAAGTCTGTTCTTATAATCTCCAAGGACATTAAGAAGCGGAAAAGGGGTAAGGGCAAGTCCAAGGCCAAGGCACTGAAGAAAGGCAAGGTGAGGGAGAATAAGTGCTTCAACTGTGGCAAGGAGGGCCATTGGCGCAAAGACTGCAAGCATCCTCAGAAAGAGATGAAGAGAAGTAACCCTTCGTCTTCAGGCTCAGGTAATTTTGTTACCAAATCCTATATTATCTATTTCCGTACATAGGTATTTTATACCGCATGGTGAGACTGATATTTGCAAAAATATGCAGGAGCTCCAGAGAAATAGGACATGGATGACAGTAAGAAAATCTTGTTGGAGCATTGATGCTGCCGAGCTATTTTTCATTTGTCATTAATAGGATTGTTTTATTTTTGCAAACATGTAATTGACATTGTATCTATTCCTTTGGAGTAGAGTTTTTGGAATAAAAAGAATTTGACATTCTTTTCATTTGCAAATCTCTTGTCATTACATTGTGCAAAATAATGAGGTAATAAAAGAACTTGAATTTAATAAGTGGTTCAAATTGAATGCCAATCTTCTGACTCGAATATTTTATCATAAACAAGTGATGCATCCACTGACTTCATGCACATGAATTATTGGATTCGAACTCCTTCTAGGAGATTGACTATCTTAACCTCTTTCGAGATGTGATAGATAGGCAAAGACTTGTTTGCTGATAAATGTTTTTCACCAAGTGAGGTGAAGTGGAAAGGTCAAAAGATAGGAATTCGTGAAATTACCAAAATATTTATGGAACTAGCTTATCAAAATTCATAAGTGATCTTCAGTCTAGGTTGGATGAAGAGTACTTGAGCCACAGGTGACTATCATATTGAGTATGAGGTCTGCTCATAGCTCATAACTCCTGAAGAACACCTTGGAAGGTGGTTTTAGTGGTAGGAATTGTAAGTCAACCATATCTCTGCTAAGGTTATGCTAATAGTTTCTTCGACACTGAACTATTTCATCTTAAATGTATCTCCAGGAAAGGAGATGACATGACTAATTATCAGGATCTATAGATGTGAGACTTTGGGGGTCATACATTTGAATCTAGTGACATAGATTTAAGATCTGATAAGTGTAGGTGGAGTATCCTAAGATGACTTAGGGATACTAATTTCCATAGACCCACAGGAGAACAAGCGATTGTTGCTCTTGATGCTAGCTTTCTTGGAAATGTATTTCCTTGAAAATGGCAAGTGGGAGGAAATTGTGACTTGGATTCAGTCCAAAGTCAGCCACCTAGCACATATGGTCAAAGATGAAATCTGAGCCTCGTATATAGGTTGTGGGGCAACCTAGGTTCAGAAAGTGTGGGAAAAAGGCTGAATCGATTCATATTGTCAGTGTTATGGGTAACTCCTAACTAGGACAAAGAATCTTCACCATATAGTACCTAAGTTCAGTGGGAGCTTGATGACATCTCTGGTCTTGTATGTTGGGGACATACAGATCATGAAAGACGATATCCCGATCCTTCACTTGGTGAAGAGATGATTGGGAAATGTCTTGTGATGAATGACTTAATGGACATCACCTATGGGGTAGGTGTGTGAGTTTTTGGATAAGTCCAAGAAACTCCAAGTGCCAAGTCAGATAACATACATCGATGATGGTATGTTATAGACCACATGTGGTTTATGCCGAGAGCATAACCAATTGATACTAGGTCCAATCTAGGTGCATGGCACTGGATAAGGAATGAAGAACACACTTAGGTTCTATATAGAACTAAGGGGTGGTTCTTGGTCAGTAATGATAGGAAAAGCTCAGTGGATTCACTTGGCAGCATGTTCCAGTCAAACCAGTGACAGTCTAGCTATTCCTATAGTGGTGCTAAAAGCTTTGGGAGCTTCAGAGCAGACTACTTGAAAGCAGAGTATGTAAACGCTTTTGGGAAGCAGTGGGAGTTCTTTGATGAACTTCGTAGGCGTACTCAGAAGCTTATACCTTGTCTTGGGGATAGAGATACTTAAGATATAGTAGATATGAACACTAATACAATCATGGTAGGCCCATAGACCGATGCTCTGGCACAGCAGGAGCGTGGCAGGTCATGCTTAGGACATGATGTTGAGATTGCTCAATGCAGGGTCCTAGTGCAAGTGGTAGATTATTAGTGTTTATGCCCTAGGACCTCAGGATGGTCCATGGGATATGTGCATCACATCTAGTTGATAGATGAGTTATCCTGGCATTGTCGTTGTCATGCAAGTTTGTACATCTGCGCATATGTACATTTGCATATACAATGTCCCTAAGAGATAGATTTTATCTAGTCTCTGTGTTTATCCCTGGTCGAGAATCATGGTGGATATGGGGCAGTTATGATTCACTTGAGACTAGTATATGCGCTGGTTGAGCATGGGTTCCTAACGCAGGCATATGGGTATATCAAGGGAGTGTTGGTGTATATGCCCTGAAGACCAATGTATGGACATGGACAGGCATTGTTTGAATGTACTTTGATAGAACTATTACTCTTTATATAGGCATGGTCGTTATTATGCAGACTTCTCTACCTGCGTTGATGTATTGAGTTGCATGTATAATGTCCCAGGAGTTTGGATTGGATCCATTCTCATAAGAAATCCCCAAACAAGGTATCTTAGCAGATATGGGACAGCTTTGGTACATGTGAGACTGGTGTATGGGCTGGTTAAGTGCGGGGCACAGTAACGCAGACATACAGGTGCATTGGATGCACTGGAGTGATCCACCGTGAGGATTTACTTGTCTAGTCAACAAGTCAATCTCACATGCAAGAGGTTTGCATTGATCCTTACACTTGAGGTATTCATGTCTAGATTTGATGATGGGTATGCTTTGATATAGTCTTACGTCTCTCTGTAATTGGGGGACCAAAACGACTGTCATTGGGTATGTCATAAGTCACGTAGAGACATGGATGATCAATAGTAGGATTTGCCCCTTCCTTATTGGAAGCATGATATCCACTCGAGGCGCCCCACCTTATTGGTGCATGACAGGAATGTGTGGTCACACTTGTTGAGTCATGACCAAAGCATTGGATTGATAAACTTGAGACTAATCCAATGGCAGGATATCAGTTTAGGCAAAGGGATCTATAATGCAATGGGAATCCTCGTTGCTTGTTAGGAGTTGTTGCCATAATGACTTAAGTCCTATGACATGGGTAGTAGTGATGTGTTGCTAGATACCCCTCACTACTTATGATGTTTACATCATTGCCATCGTCATATGGATCCTGCGGGGTCACACGCAATAGACTCTTGACGTTGCTTTAATCAGAAGCCTTAGGATCAAGTTATTGGATAACTTGGATCCATTTGGAATATTTCATCAGCGCCAATGGGCCTGATGAGTTGGAAGAAAGTTATTGGAGCCAAACTTCATTTTTTGGCAGGTTGACCCGAAATTGACCTAGATTGGTCACATTTGGATTAGGGTTGCATTGGATTGGATCCAATGGCTTAATCAACCCATACCATGAAGTTTGGGCTAGCTCATTATCCAATGAGGCCCAATAATAAGTTGTCATGAAGAGATTAAAGGCTAAAAGGGCATAATGGGGAGAAATCTCACCCCATTGGCGCCTAAGGGCATAATGGGGTGAGGGAGGCGCCTTTGCTTCATTATGGAAGTAAAGGGCGCCTAGCCCTTCTTCCTAGGATGGAATGCATGCCTTTAAGGCATCTCTTGGGCTGATATGGCTATAGGGCAAATAAGGATAGGTTGAATGAGGTTTATGGAAAAGTCTTGGAGACTTTTCTTGCCACAAACCCCCTTCATCCTAGCCGCCCACTTGGCATGATCTTGGCCCTCCCTAAACCGCCTCTTGCCCTTATAAATAAGACCTTAGTCGCCCCTCTAAAAAGGTTAACTCCTTGGAGGCGTGAAGACACAAAGAGAGGCGTGAGCAAGGGCAAAGGGTGACAACTTAAAGGTGGCGCAACCCTTCTTCCTCCTTGAAGCCGCAAGCCTTCTTCTCCTTCTTCACCTCTTGACATAACTTGGAGAAGGGCTTGATGGCGACATCTCTTGGAGAGAATTGGAAGCTTAGGGTGGCGACAACTTGAGAGCTTGGAGCTCTCCTTCTTCATCAAGGAGCGCAATCTCCTTCTTCCTTGGAGCCGAAAGTTCTTCCTCTTCCTCTCTTCTTTGGTGCAAGGATTCTTTGTGCTTGGTGGCGTCTTCTTGCCACAAGCCCTCATCGTTCCTTGGCCATAGGCGCACCTTGGAGGTGGCGCAAGCAAAGAAGAAGAGGGAAGTCCTTGGCGGTGAAGGGGGGGGAAACCCTAATTCAGGCGCATATAAAATTTTTCATGGGCGAAAACAAGGGTTTCATCAAGATCGCATGGCATGAACATATGATCAACTATTAGTTCTTGCAATGAGAAGATAGGATGTTACCATGGCCATTATTTGGATGGTGACTTGGAAGAATATAGAGGGCGAGCGGCTCTCCTCCAAAGCAGTCGCACACAAGGTGACGATGGCTACTCCCTTTTCTTCTTTGTGCTAGCAAAGTTCCAAGGTGTCCTTCAGTGTGTAGGAGAAGATGAGATGTTCTTCTTCTTGGCTAAGTGAAAACTCTCTACCTCTTCTCTTTCGTGGAGCCTCGACACACACACGAGAGGAGAAGCATTCATTCGAGAGAGAGGGAGGCGTTGAGGCGTTATCCAACGTGGGAACGCTTATGGCTTCCAAAAATAGAAAGTCATCAAGCCATGCGCCCATGTTTTCGAACCAACCAAAACGTCTTCTCACTTTGAACCATGCGTTCACTTATGTGAACCGGTTCTATTGCATTTGGTTCAAAGACCAAATCAAACCAAGCCATGGTCTAGATCTCATATGAACCAGATGGCTCAAGATCTAACCACACATCTCTTGATGCTCTTGATCTCATCGATCAAGCATCAATTCTCCCGATCAAAGCTTACCGATCTCAAGCCCTAATCAATCAAACATGATCAGACCAGATCTCACTTCCAATCAGAGTTTAAACTCCTTTAAACTGAACCAAAACCATTCAGTCCACACGATCTGACAGAAGTAAGCCATATCATCAAATTGTGCGACCCTAAGGGTTTCCTTCAATGTCGGTAACGATAACTTACGTTATCACGATCAGAGAGGGGTATCTAGCAACACATCACTGTCTCCCGATATAAAGGAAAGAGTCTTCCAAGACTACACCCAAACCATAGCACAAGTGTGAATCCAATTCACTTGACATACATGTTTCCTTTTCCACTGGATGTTCTCATTGGACAAGCGTGTCAAGCCTGTAATTCCAATATGATGAAAATGATTAGATCAGATGAACATAGTCATCTGGGTATGGCCATACACTTTCTCAATCATCTCATCCAGGGGGCCCCTTTAGAACATCACACTCCAACAAGGAGAGGCAATCCTATATCTATCACTAGTGTCCTAACATGACTCATGCTCATTATCCAAGATAATCTATAACCATTATATTTCAAATGATATTGAATTACCTCAAGACAATGCCAATCATCATTTAGAAACACAAGCGATCTCAAGTCAGAGGAAATATGCCACTTGCTTGCATATAAGGATTATTCACATTGTGACAAACAATTGAATATCCTAAGTAGGGTCTGTCCAGTACATCCAATGCACCTATGTGTCTACATCTTATTCCATGCTCGAAGCACCCTATAAGATTAGAACACATATTAGTCTCAATCATATCAAGGCTGTCTCATGTTCACCAAGATATCTCGACTAAGGACAATGCTAATGTCAGCCAAGCTGAACACCATTGAGACATTATTCAGAAGTATACATAACAGCAGCAGATAATGTAACAACCTGAATAACAACCATTGCCTTTATAAACTTATACATAGTTTATACATGATACTGAAATCATCCCAAAGGCCTCAAACATTAGCCTTAAGGGCATACCCCAACAGGCGGCATCTTCCCTATCCCCTCCTTGGCGCAAGTTCTCTTGAAGGTGGCACAAGTGAGGTGAAGGCTTGATTCTCTTCCCGAGGCTAGCACCAAGCGTGGAAGGGAGCAACGATCAAGGAGTCGATGCGTGGATACTTGTAGAGGGCGAGCACTTGATCGTCTTCAACATGGCTTCGGCAACTAGACAAGCAAAAGAGGTACATCTCTAACACATCCTTGTGTCTTCTCTCTCGCATGGATCCTTGGGACCGGAATATGTTTCAGGTGTAATGATCCTTCCGCTGCGTCCTGGGACTGCAAAATTTTAAATTACACTCGGTATTCCCTAACAGTGGTATCAGAGGTACTTGCGAGAAACACAAGGTGTATGTTTGCTTGTATGAAAATTTTTTGAAAATTTTTCTTCTATCCATGCGCATTTCATGTAGAAAGCGTTTTCATCCAAACCTCTCTTCTCATCTTTGTGGCTGAAACTTGGATTTTGTTTGTGATTGATTTAAGACCAAAGGCGCACGTGGTTTTGTCAAGTAGGACGGGCATTGTGTCTTCGGACTGGCCGGGTCTCTTAATCTGACAAAATTGCCAGCCGATAGGGTCTATGAAATCATCATGGAACTTGATCTAAATTTGGCATAAATTTGGTTAAGAGAGTGCTTTGGATGATGTTGGCGCATAAGGTGCTAAAATTTGATTTTTCCGGATTTTCAAACTTTACATGCGCCACTTGATTGGGTTGATATGGTCATAGCGAGTGCCCTCCTGTGTTGTGATGTGGAAGCATGTTTCCACTTGTGATGAATGCTTGTAAAAACTCTTTCCACCTGCGTGTGGTTCTCTCCCTATCTTGTTGTAAAGAATTTTTCATCTTGTTTAGAATAGATGTAGAATTACATGATAGGTTAAGGCTTCATCTTGACAACAAGGAGTCTTCTTCAATCGGAGTCAGAAGTGGCGCCAGCTTTGGAAGCGTGGTGATGGACTTGCGGCTGAAGGAAGGACACTTGCTTTTGGCTTCTAGCATGGGCTGATCTGCTTTAGGGACTCGCAACCCTTGGATGCACGATAACATGTCACATGGCTCGTGACAAGTTATGTGCATGAAAAGGGCTATGACCATATCGACCAAACTAGCATGCCTGTGATGGTTTATTATTTTGTCCATAGCATGCCTGTGATGTTTTTCCTTTGCTGCCATAACCATAGGAAAACTGCATGCTAGAAAAGAATAAAATAAACATGAAAAAACTCTCATTGAAATATCAAGTCAATAGCCTTCTAACGCGTAGCCCTCATCAAACTATCGATCGGTGGTGTTGTGAACTGTTTCCCACCCTCGTGGGACACACCCACTTATCTTTAGAAGGTGTGAGGTGAAAGATTTCCCCAGTCCAGTTTTAACCTGGGCGTGCCTTCGCAAGGAATTCGTTGGCCCTGGCCATGACACTTAATTGTGAGTAGGCGCCTATGCTCATTATCCCACATGGGAAAGATCTCCAGTGTGCGTTTGGCTCTGCTATTATAAATAGAGAGGCCCACCTGGAAGAGGTTTTGTACCAGACTCTTCTCTTATCTCTAGTTGTCACCTCCCCTCTGCTCCTTGGCATGAGGGTCTAGGAGGTGACAACAAATAAAAGTTTTTCGGCATCAAAGGTTGGGACAAGTGGCAGTGCTACCCACTCCTTGTCGCCAACAACCATTCTTCTCCTTGGCGATTGGCACAAGTTGAGAAGGCTAGAGGTGTGGATCTCATCTTCTGGGCCTAGCACCCAACGCGGAGATTGGAGAGGACACGAGGAGTCCGTGTGTGCGCGATTGCAGAGGACGGGCCCTTGCGCGTCTTCATCATCGGCCACTCCTAAAATTTGCTTGATAAGGTATTGCCCTCTTCACATCCTTTATATTCTTCATAAGACGGTCCTTATTGTTGAATTAGGAATCTCATTTCGGGCTCGCTTCCGCTGTTTTCGTTTTCATTTACCCCGGGGATTCCCAACACCCATGTCCCAAAGGAAGTTTAAGCTAGCATGGTAGAAAGATTACAATAATCCATAGTATCAAAGGATCAAAAATTAAGGAGAAAAGGGAAAACAACTTTACAGCACAGCTGTAATGGAAATTACAGCCATAATTTCTGGCGTGAACAGTGTAAGCAGCGACTTCTTCATTGATTTCTCTTTCGATTGATCTCCTTTCCTTCTGAAACTTCTGAAGTATCTTCTCCTCCTCTATGCGTAGCTTCCCTTCAAATTTCACAGACGGAGATTGATGTATCCCAAGTTGTTTAGCGCGTACCTAGGACTAATCCCCGGCAACGGCGCCAAAAACTTGTTGTGATCCACAAGTGCACGGATACTCAAAGTAATAAAGAAAATTATCGATCCCACAGAAACCTTATTGTTAAATACCAAATAGTTGTGTTTTTACTAGCGAAGCAATCGATTATGATGCAAATCAATGATGGAAAACACATGTAATTAGATAATCATAGAGAAATATTGGGACTAGGGTTTTATTCACTTTAATTTTCATGACTAGATATATAAGGATGTTCATCAATCAAATTCTAATTTGATAAAGACTTAATTTACTTCATAAGGGGATTATCTCACTTTTGTGCAGACAACCATGCAGAGACAAATCCTCACTTTCACGCAAGATTTATCCCAAGCTAATGATAAGTAAATCATCAATCAAAGAACTCAAGATCACTTTCGTGCATCCGAATTCTAGGTTGATTGTCTCGAGCAGAATCTCGAGGATCACTTTCGTGCATCCGAGACTGAACACAAGTTATACCTATGGTTCTCCAACGTTCTGATCCTCACTTTCGTGCAAAATCTCCACGTTTGACACACTAAATTAATCCATAATTCCATAATTCCAGAAGATCAAAAATCAACTAGAAAATAGGTTTTAGAAAAATACACCACGGCTGTAATACAAATTACAGCCGTATTTTGCAAGGAAACTCGCTGTGAACAGTGCCCGACAGCTTCTTTCATTGATTCCTCCTCCGATTGAACTCCTTTTCCTATGAAACTTCTGGGATGTTGTCTTCTCCTCCAGGCAAAGCTTTTGAGTGAAAATCACGGCCTGAGGTGCCCTCTACGCCTCTCTGCGTGAGGCCAAATCCTAACCGCCTCTCTATTGATTTCTCCCTCGATACTGGATAAAAATTCTCCCTTTTGGTGCGTGTGTTTTCTGCTCTTAAATATGAGTCTGTAGCAACTTTCGGATCTCAATTTGGAGCACTGGATCAAAAGTTATGGTCCACGCAAGAATCAGACCCGCAAAACTAGCGAATTTGACTTGAAAATACTGCTGTGTTATATTTTACGGCAGTGCCGTATTTTTGCTCGCGTGTTACGTTCTGATATTGTCTCAAAAATACGGTACCGTGGAATGGTTTATGGCACTTCCATAAAATCGGCTGAACTCTTTGGTCGAAAACGTATGAAAAATATGACCCGTGTAATTCCTTACGGCAATACCGTAAAATCAGCAAAGGTCTCTGTTCTGAAAACGCTCAAAAATACGGCCCGTAAAATAGTTTACGGCAGTGCCGTATTTTTGGCAAAATCTTCTATTCGGGCTCTCTCCAAATTACGGCAGTGTTCTTGATTTTATGGTAGCGTATGAAAATACGGTACCGTAAAATAGAATACGGTACTACCGTATTTTTCTGAGTTGCTCCGTTTTGCGTGGAATTTTTTGGGTGATCTTCTCTTGATGACGGTAACTCTTTTATGTCTTTGATTTTGCTTGAAAATGCCTCAAAATAGTGCCTTTTTACCTGAAAAATATGAAAAACTAAAATAGAAGTAGACTTTGCAATATTTGACGTATTCAACATAAAAACTAGTAAAAGATCCTCAATTTAGCATGAAAAGATATCTAAAATGATACAAAATATACTAGATATTTTGGTGTCATCAAAATACATAAGGCTCAAACTTTGCTTGTCCTCAAGCAAATATCAAAAATTGATTAAAAGATAAACCTTTTCATGCTCAATAAATTTCTAAAATACAATCATCAATGAAAAATTCCATCGATTGTTTCACAAAACTTCAAGTAAACATATCATCCTTAGAACTCAACCCTCTAGATCCACAATTCAATCAAATAAAACTTTGCAACTTGTATAATAAATAGAATTTTCAATCTCAAGACTTCACCCAATTTCAGTTCAATCTATCATGCTTTTGTTTACAAGAATTAGGTTTCCAAGATCTTTTTCCACACATATATATTTTTTTTCTTTTTCATGCATTTTGTTTTGCCATGTATTTTGCTGTTTTTGCATGGACGGCATGTACCCACAGAGATACATGCTTTTTATTTTGACTTCAACTCTTTTCTTAGCTACCACTGTCAATTTTACACAGTGCCAAGTAGAGGAGTCTTATTCTTTTCCATTCTCGTTATTTTTTATAGACTTCAACCCATGTCTTAGGTACCACTATCAATTTTACATAGTGTCAAGTAGGGGAGTCTCTCACTATTTTTGTGGATCTTGGATTCTTATTTCCCAACAAATAGCAAAATAGACTAAACATCTACTAGGTTGATAAATTGATCTCAATTCTCAAATCATACTCATATACTCATTTTATTCAAAAGAATAGGTTCACCTTAGATCTTATTCTTCAAATAACACATCTACCTAAAATTTCATGCATCAACCAATGTCAAATTTCAAAAATAAATATGCATTGAAGAAATAAATCTAACATGATAGGGTTTTTCTAATCTTATGCATGAACACAGTCATCATCATAGAAAAATCTATAGACTTCTCATCACATGGATAAAAAAAAATTTAATCATCAAAATATGTCAAAATCAGTGCAAAAGGTGTGAAACATCAAACTCAACAAGTAAAAAGATGTAAAATAGTAGATCCGTATAATCACATAAGGCTCGAACAATGCAGAGGGTGTAAAGTGATAGAATCATATCAAATCAAATAATCACTAGAAAGTGCAAACAATACTCACAAAATCTATATAGCAAGCTCTGACAGAAAATACATAAGGCTCAGATCAAAAATAGTGTCGGGGTAGATGCTGCTAGGTCCAAGGATGTGCCTTTTGAAAATTTTACCTGCTCAATTTAAGATACATAAGGCTCAGTCTAAAAATAGTCTCTAAAAATAATAATGATAAAAATAATTTTCTCAAGGGAGAATCAGAGATGTCGCCGAAGGTCTGAAAAGGATGCCGGTGGAAAAAGCAGATGTAGCTGAGAAGCAGAGGTGGAACAGAGGCTAGCTGAAAAGCTACTAGCAGTGATGGTGGTGCCGATAGTAGAGTGAGTAATCTCTAGTTGCCTGCTAGAGAATACAGTCCTGGAGGTGAGATCGTCGGCCGGTGGGTGCGAGAGATAGCACTCCATAGAAAAAAAATCAATCACTGATGAAGAGTCTGCTGCATAAATAAAATAAATGGAATAAGAGGCAGCAAAAGAAGTAAGAATCTGCAGATGGTATAATGCAGTGTCGACGGCTGGATACAGTGATGTCAGATGCATATGCAGTGGTGGCTAGAGGAGGAAGACAGTTGCTCTTGATGATTTCTGAATCTGGAGGCAAAATAAGCAATAACTGGTAGAAAGCAAACTGTGCAGTTTTTGAATTTTTTATGAAAAGTAGCCATATCCTAGAATAAAATTTAATGATCCAAATATAAAATAGACAGAACCAAGTTATAGAATAAGATATGTTCTTTTTAGATGTATGAAAATTAAAGGATCAAAATTTTTCAGGAATTTAGGGTATCAACAGAAAGAAGGCTACTCATATTACAAAACTGCAAAAACTGCACAAAAGTTAATCAAATTCAAAAAGTTGCTATGTGTCCTAGAATGATCGGAAAATATTTTCATGAAAATAACTATTCCACGAGATAGAACGACACACGAACTTCATATTCCAAGTGAAAAATCAGGGTTTCAACTTATTTAAGCACCTTAAAAAGTTGCAGCAAAAGTGTAAATCAGATTAGTCAAAAGAAAACTGCTGAAGAAATTAATCATAATCAAAAAGTTGCTATGTGTTTTGGAATGATCCATGAACTTTAAAATTCAGAAAAAATATCCAGATGATAGACAAAGATGATTACTTCGATGTTGTGCCAAAGATCAAAATTTTTCTCAACCCAGTTTCTTAAAATCGCAGCGAGAAAACACCTACTCAATAAGCAGAAAGCAGCTTTAAAATACGGTACCTTGAAATGCTTTACGGCAGTGCCGTAATTTACAAAGAACTCTCGGGGAAGAAATCACTCAAAATTACGGCACATCAAAAATGTTACGGCAGTGCCGTAAAATACGAAAAAAACTCTCGGGTGGAAATCAGACCAAAAATACGGTGCCGTAAAATGGATTACGGCAGTGCCGTATTTTGCGCAAAAATTGTTTTCACCTACAAAAAGAGAAGAAAAATTAGTTCTAAAAATAAACTAAAATAAAAGAAACTAAACTAAGGTAAAAGTGCTTGGGTTGCCTCCCAAGAAGCGCTAATTTTAGGTCCATAGCTTGACCAAAACTCAAACATCATGGTGAAGCAGGTGAATCAGTTCCAAAGTAGATAGCATGTATTTTCCTCCTTTTCCATTGTCTAAAAAGTTTAGCCGCTAATCCAAAAATCCAGAATTTCATGTAAATCACAATCAAAGTGGCTTTCTCAAATATGTAGAAATCAAAATCAATATATTCAATAATCTTCCTATGTTTGTTATAGAGTAAAATCATTAGGCTTTTCTTCAAATTTATGTCTTTGGCAATAGGACTTTGATCACAAGATATGAGTATTGGATCATCAAAATAAGTTTTATATCTTTCATTAGATTCCTCAATAAAGCACAAATTTTCAAATATATCAGGAGATTTAACAAAAGATATGGGCAAAACATCAGAATGAGATCCATCAGTGTTTGTAACATTCAAATTTGTATCAATTTCCTCATGCACTTCATCAAACAATTTATCAATTTCAAAATCATCATTAAAGTCAAGATGAGACTCTTCAAAATTAATTTCCTCATGCTTCCCCACAAATAATTCATCATCAGAAGAGTCAAAATCAGAATCATATGAAAAAGAATTAATAGAATCAGAGTTAACCACAAGAGATTTATCATTAATTTCAAAAATATCACCAAAATCAGATTGAGGTACATGAATATCACAATTTTCAAATTCATCAGATTTAACCATAAATGATATATCATCAAAAGCATCAATTTCATCAAAAGAGGGTTTTTCAGATTCAATTTCCTCAAACTTTTCCATAATTAAATTGTTAGATAAATCAATTTCACAATCATCAAAATTAGAGTGAGATTCATGAATATTCACATAAGGCTCAATCTCAAAACAATCATAATCAGTGGGGGAATTTTCTAAATCAAGTTTTTCAGTTTCCAAATCAAACTCAAACAAACAATCTTGTTGTGCTCTCTGGGTTTCCAAAATTTTAGAATTAGCAGTTAAATATTCTACTTGAGAAGCAAGTTGACTAATTATCCCCTTAAGATTTTCAATTTCCTTACTTCTATTTATTATGATCTTCAATTTCTCAAGCATCGACTCTAAGCTAGAATTTCCAGTGTCCTCAAAGCATGGTTTAGAAACATGATCAGAGCAATCATCATAAAAAGATCTAGAATCATGTTGATCATCTTGATACCATGATGAATTGTGATTTGCATGATATCTAAATTGACATTCATAAGTATAATGATCATTGGATTTACAAATATTGCATCTAATAGAAGGAATAGAGTGTAATTTCAATATGTCCGCAAGAGTGTATTGTGAATAATCTTCATGCTTACCTTGTGGCATGTATACCTTACTTCTTTGAGATGCCCATGAATTGTGATGAAAAGACATAATTTCAAATCTATCAAAAACAGAGAGATAATCCAACACCAATCAATTAGGTTGATTTTTTTTATTTTTTTTAGAATATATAAAAAAATAGAAATCACTAATAAAATCACAGATTTTAGAAATCAAAGCTCTGTCACAGTTTGTGAAGATCCAAAACCTGCAAAAACAAAAAACAGAGTTAAATCTAAAACAAATAAAACCTAGTCTAGCAATACTAACAACTATTTTGATATTAACAAAACTAAGGTCCCGGCAACGGCACCAAAAACTTCTTGTACTCCGTAAGGAAACACTACAAGTATGGCACGCGGGGACACACTAAATATGAACACAATTTAATTCCCCGGCAACGGCGCCAAAAACTTGTTGTTATCCACAAGTGCACGGATACTCGAAGTAATAAAGAAAAGTATCGATCCCACAGAGACCTTATTGTTAAATACCAAATAGTTGTATTTTTACTAGCTAAGCAATCGATTATGATGCAAATCAATGATGGAAAACACACGTAATTAGATAATCAGAGAGAAGTATTGGGACTAGGGTTTTATTCACTTTAATTTTCATGACTAGATATATAAGGATGTTCATCAATCAAATTCTAATTTGATAAAGACTTAATTTACTTCATAAGGGGATTATCTCACTTTTGTGCAAACAACCATGCAGAGACAAATCCTCGCTTTCACGCAAGATTTATCCCAAGCTGATGATAAGTAAATCATCAATCAAAGAACTCAAGATCACTTTCGTGCATCCGAAGTCTAGGTTGATTGTCTCGAGCAGAATCTCGAGGATCACTTTCGTGCATCCGAGACTGAACACAAGTTATACCTATGGTTCTCCAACGTTCTGATCCTCACTTTCGTGCAAAATCTCCACGTTTGACACACTAAATTAATCCTAGGTTCATAATCATCATCAAGGCAATTAGTCATCTAAAATAAAGAAATAAGAACTTAACCTAATTTCTTACGGTGAGTTCCTATTAATCAATTTTAGGGTTCCAGTTCTCAAGCATGTCACCTTTCGGTCCTTAATGCAAGAACTCTATTCATGATGACAAAAAGTAAATTAAGGAGAAACTTAGAACAATAATCACATAGGTAAAATTATCAAAGTAGAATAATCATGATGAAAGCAAAAGATTATTTAGTCATTAAGAAAATCAAAGGGAATTACTCCCCCATGTCCCAAAGATATGTCTAAGCGTGCATGGATAAGAAAATACAATAATCCATAATTCCATAAGATCAAAAATCAACTAGAAAAGAGGTTTTAGAAAAATACACCACGGCTGTAATACAAATTACAGCCATATTTTGCAAGGAAACTCGCTGTGAACAGTGCCCGAGAGCTTCTTTCATTGATTCCTCCTCCGATTGAACTCCTTTTTCTTTGAAACTTTTGGGATGATGTCTTGTCCTCCAGGCGAAGCTTCTGCATGAAAATCACGGCCTGAGGTGCCCTCTATGCCTCTCGGCATGGGGCCAAACCCTAACCGCCTCTCTATTGATTTCTCCCTCGATACTGGATAAAAATTCTATATTTCAGTGCGTGTGTTTTCTCCTCTTAAAGACACGTCCGTAGCAACTTTCGGATCTCAATTTGGAGCTCTGGATCAAAAGTTATGGTCCACGCAAGAATCGGACCCGTAAAACTCGCGAATTTGACTTGAAAATACGGCTGTGTTATATTTTACGGCAGTACCGTATTTTTGCTCGCATGTTCTGTTCTGATGTTGTCTTGAAAATACGGTACCGTGGAATGGTTTATGGCACTGCCGTAAAATCGGCTGAACTCTCTGGTCGAAAACGTCTGGAAAATACGGCCCGTGTAATTCCTTACGGCAGTGCCGTAAAATCAGCAAAGGTCTCTGTTCTGAAAATGCTCAAAAATACGTCCCATAAAATGGTTTATGGCAGTGCTGTATTTTTGGCAAAATCTTCTATTCGGGCTCTCACCAAATTACGGCAGTGTTCTTGATTTTACGGTAGCGTACGAAAATACGGTACCGTAAAATAGAATACGGTACTATCGTATTTTTCTGAGTTACTCCGTTTTACGTGAAATTTTTCGGGTGATCTTCTCTTGACGACAGTAACTCTTTCATGTCTTTGATTTTGCTTGAAAATGCCTCAAAATAGTACCTTTTTACCTGAAAAACATGAAAAACCAAAATAGAAGTAGACTTTGCAATATTTGACGTATTCAACATAAAAACTAGTAAAGATCCTCAATTTAGCATGAAAAGATATCTAAAATGATACAAAAAATACTATATATTTTGGTGTCATCAGAGATGCGTTGTACGCTTCCCGGCGGCGAAACCTAGAGCAACGGTGAAGAACTCAATTTCTCTCTGGAAAGTGGATGAAAATTAGGGCTTTTGGTCTCTATCGCCTCCTCCCGATCCGAACTCTCTTTCTCTTTCTTACAGATCTGAATTTAGTGGCCTAGATCGCTCGCAATCATCTCTGCAAAAATTGGGCTTCAAATTAACAGTGAAAGTCGCGAATCTAGGTTGTAATTACGGCCGTGAAAACAGTTACGGCAGTGCCGTAATGTCAGCAGGAAGTCTCGGTACAGAAATCATCTGGAATTACAGTACCGTGAGATTCATTACAGCAGTGCCGTAATTTCAGCAAATCTTTTGGGTGAAAAATTGACTCGAAATATGGCTCGTTATTTTGATCACGGCAATACCATAATTATTCCAAAACTTTCTATTCAAAATCGTCCCAAAATACGGCAGCACTCAGAAATTATAGCAGTACCGTGGTTTCTTCTGTAAGTGCAGTGAAACCACGGTACCGTAATTTTTATAACGGTAGTGCCGTAATTTGGTCTGAAGCTCCAATTTACGTGAAATTTGACATGTAATCTTCTCTTGATGGTGGGAATTCATCCATGCATTTGAATTTGCTTGAAAACGCCAAAAAATAGTGTCTTTTTACCTAAAAATCATCAAAAACTAGTAAATATGTAGATTCCGAAATAATTGATAAAAAAAAGGCAAAAAAAATAAGCAATTAAACATGAATATGACACGAAAATACTCATGAAATGGCACAAAATATACTATAGATTTTCATGTTATCAATGGCACAAGCATAGAAGAGGGACCCCAAAGGCTTGAATCTTCTTCCCGAGGTTAGCACCGGGCGTGGAAGAAGAGGACTCGAGGATTCGTGTGTGTGAGACTACAAAGGGTGCACACTTGGGCGCCTACGTCGACATCACTACGCATCTTGCTCTTAGGTACTTTCTCCTCTAATCGTGTCGACCCTCTTGCAAGAATTGATCCATTGGGTTTTTGAGATCGGCCTATTTCGGGGATATGCTTCTGCTATGTTTATGTAATGTTTGTAAAATTTTAAAATATCACCGGGGTTTCCCAACAATGGTATCAGAGG
Source organism: Costus lasius (assembly GCA_027563935.2). Classification (NCBI taxonomy): domain Eukaryota; kingdom Viridiplantae; phylum Streptophyta; class Magnoliopsida; order Zingiberales; family Costaceae; genus Costus; species Costus lasius. The sequence goes on along the minus strand of CM050450.1, from coordinate 103,377,176 downwards.
AACTTGCAAGCCTCCAACGATGTTTTCTATGCTTTTTGTATGCTCACATGTCATGTAGATTTTCGAAAATTACATATACATGGCGCACATTTTTTCTAAGTAGGAAAAATTGTAGGTCTTTTGTTCCTTACCTCTATTCAACTTCCTTTGGTTCTTCGCTCTCTTCACATGACTAGGATAGACCCATATGTGAAAGAGATAATTTCTCCTCTCATTGGGATAAACTCATCATGAGAGACTTGTTGAGATTATGCAGTGCATGGACTGGATGATTGCCCTAATCTCAGCAAGTTAGGGATTACAAGGAGGGCAACAGGTATGCCTCCTGTAGACTCCTGAGAGAAACAAAGAACCAAGGATTTGTGATAAGGGGTGAAGGAAGAGAGACATGTTTTAATGAGAAACTAAAATTCAGATTTTGAGTTTTTCATGAGCATATAGAATTGCATGAGATAGTGTCTTTGTTGTGCATGATGTTGTGGTCATATGTCAAGCCTCTAGCATGCCTGTGATGTACTCTTGTGAGTCCTGCGTGCCGCCCTTTACTTTTGTTTTATAAATTACAAGAAGATTAGGGGGCGCATCCTTCCTTGGTGTACCTTGGTGCATGCATACATGAAGCTTGCGCACCTTGCTTGGTGGCGCAATATGCTTCATGCTTGGTGGCCCATCCACACTAGTTGCGCAAGTGGGGCTAGGCCGAGCCTCATGGCTTGAGAGCTATCCCTCTTGGCTCTTGTGTGATGGCACATCTTCCTTGGAGGAGGCACCCTAGCATTGCCCGAACCTATGGGGTTCCTTCTAGGGTTTCCCTAGAGGCACCTCTAGGGTCTGAGAGCTAAACATGGTAAGGAGGACCTTGGAGCTGACCTTGAAGTTCAAGACTAGAGGGCGGTTAGGTTAGGTCTTGTTGAGGCTTGTCTCCTAGGTCAAGAGTTGAACCCCTTTGGCATGTGTTGGTTCAATGTCTTGAATAGGCTATGACAATATCATCCTTTGCTGCTTTCCATATCTGCAAAAGTATGCCTGTGATGTATTATCTTCTTCTTATCACTATAGGATTGCATACCTGTAATGCTAGACAAAACATAAAACTAAGAGGATGAGACCTCAAAAACCCTCAAATCAAAATATCAAATCTAGTTGCCTTCTAACTCGTAGCCCTCATCAAGCTATCGATCAGTAGTGTTGTGCACTGTTTCCCACCCTCATGGCACACACTCACTTATCTATAGAAGGTGTGTGGTGACAATAGTTTCCCCAATCCAGTTTTAAACTGGATGTGCTTTCGCAAGGAAACTCATTGGCCTTGGGCATAACGGTTAAGAATGGACTTGACTAGTTTTTCACATGTGGTGGCCACATGATGGAACTCTAGAGTCATCGTTGAGACGTTAGGGTTTCATACTGTATCCAGCCCTAGCTACATATGAAATGCCTAGATTGTCTCAATAAGGGGAGATGCCAAGTGCAATTGGCCGACGTGCTCACCTTAAGAAGCATGGGTCACTTTGTGTATCTCATCTCACTCTCGTGGGACGCGAAGCCTCTTGTGGAATAAGGATCCCATCTCACTAGGAAATCTCGGATTTCCCGATTGACTTTGTGGCTTGTCAATTCGATTAAAATAGTGGGAGCCACAATCATTTAAAGCAAGTCCAATTTAAATGATTTGAAGTAGTACTAATCTGCTTTTCTTGGTTGTTGTAGAACAATGGCAACGAACAATAGCAGATGGTCACTGCGATCTATCCTTAAACGGGCAAGTTGGTTGGATCCAACTTACTGGATTGGTATATGAACTTGAGGATAGTCCTCAAGCTCGAGAGGAAGTTGTATGTCCTTGAGCAGCCTATTCCTGAGCCACTTCCATGCTCGGCCTCAACGGCTGAGAAGGATGCTTATGATAAGCATCAAGTTGATACTTTAGAGGTTACTAATTTGATGCTAACCAATATGTCGCCTGAATTTCGAGGGCAATATGAATAGAAGAGTGCTTCTGAGATTATTTCTAAACTAAAGCAGCTCTTCGATGAAATGGTTAGGCTCAACCCACCTAAAGTAGACATTCAATGTATTGAGCCGAAGGGATTAACTAAAACATTGAAGATAAAGATGGAATGGGTCAGGAATAATAAGTGTTATTCATGTGAAGGGCCACCTCACATGATAAAGGACATGGTGCGACTTCAGAACGAGAAGAAGAGAGGCAAGGCCTCATCTTCAAGCTCAGGTATTTGTGTTACCGAAGTCAACATTTCTACTTCTATGTCATGGGTATTGGATACTACATGCGGAGCTCATATTTGTACAAATATGCAGAGCTCAAGAAAAGTAGATCGGTGTGGCCTAGAGAGATTGACCTACGAGTTGGAAACAGGGCATAGGTTGCTGCTGTTACTATAGGAATTTTGACTCTCTCCCTGCCTTCTGGACTTCAGTTAGAGCTAGATTATTGCTATTATGTACCTTCGTTTACTAAGAACATTGTATCCATTCCTTGCTTGGCAAAGAAAGGATTTAAATTTGAAATAAAGGAGAACATTTATTCTTTTTCATATGCAAATATGTTTTATGGGAAGGGTACATTATGCAATGGATTATATATCTTGGACATGGATAGCACTATTTATAACATAAATAATAAGATGATCAAACTGAGTGGTTCAGTTGGTGCTTTCCTATGGCATTGTCATTTAGCCCATATAAACAAGAATCGCATTCAACAACTCTATGCAAATGGGTTGTTAGATTCAACCTCCTGGGAGGAGTTTGATACTTGTGAGCTTTGTTTATTAGGGAAGATGACAAAAGTGCTCTTCACCAAGACTAGTGAGAGGGCAGGAGGTTTATTAGATCTTATACATAGTGATGTGTGTGGGCCATTTAGTAAACAAGCCAGAGGAGGGTACAACTACTTCATCACATTTACTGATGACTTTAGTAGATATGGTTATGTATATTTGATGAGATATAAATCTGAATCCTTTGAGAAATTCAAGGAGTTCAAACATGAAGTAGAGAACCAGCTTGGTAGATCTATCAAAACTCTTTGATCAAATCGTGGTGGAGAGTACCTGAGCGGTGATTTCTTTGACTATCTTAGAGAGTATGGGATCCTATCCCAACTCACTCCTCCTGAAACACCTCAGTGGAATGGTGTGTCTGAGAGGAAAAATCAAACTTTGTTGGACATAGTTCGATCTATGATGAGTCATGCAACTTGAAACAGCTTCTCTCATACTGAATAACATTCCATCTAATAGTGTCTCCAAGATTCCATATGAGGTATGGAGTAGGAGATGCCCGAACCTATCTTTTATCAAAGTCTGGGGATGTGAGGCTTATGTCAAACGTCAAGATTCTAGCAAGTTAGAAACTAGATCTGATAAATGTGTGTTTGTGGGGTATCCTAAGGAAAGTAAAGGATACTACTTCTATATCCCCACCGAGAATAAAGTTTTTGTTGCTCGGGATGCTGTCTTTCTAGAGAAATAATTTCTTATGAAAGAAGTTAGTGGGAGGAAGTTTGACTTGGACGAGGTCCAAGTGCAACCACAAGACCCTGAGATGGAACCTGAGCCACCTGCACCGGTTACTGGGTAACTAGAGGCTCAAACACAGGTCCCACGTAGGTCTGGGAGAATTCGTCGTGCACCTGAGCGGTATGGCTCGCTGCCGACCAAACGCGATGGGATCTTCATCATTGAGGATGAACCCATGACCTATGATGAGGCGGTCATTGGACTAGACTCTGAGAGATGGCTTGAGGCCATGCGATCTGAGATGGATTCCATGTCAGCTAACCAAGTATGGGATTTGGTTAAGCTGCCTGATGGCGTAAAACCCATAGGCTATAAATGGGTCTTCAAAAGGAAGACTGGCATAGATGGCAACATAGTTACCTATAAGGGTAGACTTGTAGCAAAAGGATTCAGACAGGTCCACGAGGTGGACTATGATGAAACCTTCTCGTCAGTTGCCATGATCAAATCCATTCGGATTCTGCTTGCTATAGCTGTATATCATGATTATGAGATATGGCAGATGGTGTTATGACAGCGTTCCTTAACCAGAAGCTGATAGAGGATGTGTATATGACACAACTTGATGGCTTCATCCATCCTGCAGATGTCAATAAGGTCTGCAGGCTAAAGAAATCTAATTTATGGATTAAAGCAAGCATCTCGAAGTTGGAATCTTCAGTTTAATAAAACTGTAAGAGATTATGGCTTTATCAAAAGTGAAGATGATGCTTGTGTGTACAGAAAATTCAGTGGGAGCGTGGTGACTTTTCTAGTCTTGTATATCGATGACATACTGCTCATCGAAAATGACATCCCTAGTCTTCAGTCTATAAAGACATAGTTGGGGAAGTGTTTCGAGATGAAGGACTTAGGGGAGGCCGCCTATATACCTGGATAAATCCAAGAGGCTCCTGGCCCTTAGTCAAAGTACCTACATTAATAAGGTCCTGGAGCGGTTCAACTTGGAGCAATCCAAGAAGGGATACCTTCGAGTGAAACATGGTCTTATTCTCTCAAAGAGCTAGTGTCCCACCACATAAGCTGAGAGGGATGACATGAGTTGAGTGCCGTATGCTTCAGTAGTAGGATCGATCATATATACAATATTATGTATTAGACCAGATGTGGCTTATGCTGTGAGCAGAACCAGCCAATACCTATCCAATTCGGGTCTGCAGCACTGGGTGGCTGTAAAGAATATCCTGAAGTATCTGAGAAGAACTAAGGATTTGTTCTTGGTCTATGGGGGACAGGAAAAGCTTAGTGTTCAGGGCTACACTGATGTGTCATTCTAATCTGACCTTGATGACTTCAGATCATAGGCAGGCTATGTTTTTAAGATGAATGGAGGCGCTGTATGCTGGAAGAGCATTAAGCAATCCACCATAGCTGATTCTACAATCGAGTCTGAGAATGTCACCGCTTCTGAGGCAGCCAAAGAAGTCGTTTGGATAAGGAAGTTCATTTCTGATCTTCAGGTGGTTCCAACTGTTGTGGATCCCATTGACCTCTATTGTGACGACAATGGAGCAATTGCACAGGCTAAGGAACCACAGTCTCATCAAAGGTCCAAACACATACTCAGGAGATTTCACCTGATCAGAGAGATCATTGATCGAGGTGATGTCAAGATTAGTAGAGTTGACATAAAGAACAATATAGCAGACCCACTGACTAAGTCTTTGGCGCAGCGGAAGGATGATGGTCATACGAGGGACATAGGGGGTGAGATTCCTCAATCTTTAGGTCTAAGTGCAAGCGGGAGATTATTGGTATTTATGCCCTAAGACCTATTTTGGGTCTATCTTTTGTACTACTTGACATTGATATTTCTTATATATCATTTTGGCATTGTCGTTATTATGCTTGGTTTACATTTGCGATTGTGTACATGCATGATAATGTCCCTGGAGACAGATTGGATCTGTGCTCAAACTATTATCCCCAGTCAAGTACCTAAGTGGCTATGGGATAGTTTTGGTACATGTGAGACTGGTATATGGGTGGGTTGGTTAGACATGAGGTGCTAACACAGACATATGGGTATACCAGTGGTGGATATAATGGACCGACCAGCTGTGAGGCTATGACTTGGTGTCATGAGTTATCCTCACAAGTAACAGGAGATGCATTGATCCCTTGACTTGAGGTCATTGACTCTTTTATATGGTTAGGGACATGCTTTGATACAACCTAACACCTCACCATAGTTGGGAGGTTATAACGGTTGTCATTAAGTATGTCACGACCCATATAAGAAGGTCAATAGACAGATAGAGGATTTGCCTTTTCCTGAGGGAAGCTTGATATCCATGGGGCCTCCTATGGTTCTATGACTGAAAGTGTATGGCCATACCCAGGTAAAAACCTGATTTAGTCATGACCATGAGATTTGGTGAAAACAAGTAGTGACACACTTGTCTAATCGAATATCAGTTTGACAAAGAGACTGTAATGCATCAGTACCTTATTGCGATGATGGGGATATCGATGTCGATATCCATGCTGATGACTTGGGTAGTAGCGATGCACTGCTAGGTGCCACTCACTACTTGTGATGACCTTTATTCATCACTGCCAACATCAGAGGAACCTACAGGGTCGAACACCTTGATATTCGAGTTCTCACATTAATTGGGAAGCCTTATAATCGAGTTATTAGATAGCTCAGATCTATTTGGGAGATTTCATCAACACCAATGGGCCTGATGAGATGGAAGAAACTTATTATAGCCAAACTTTATTTTTGGCAGGTTGACCCGAAATTGACTATGGTTGGTCACATTTGAGTTAGGGTTGCATTGGATTAGATCCAATGGCTTAATCAACCTTTGTAATGAAGTTTGGACTAGCTCATTACCCAATGAGGCCAAATAATAAGTTGTCATGAAGAGATTACAAGGCATAAGGGTATAATGGAGAGAAAATCATCCTCATTGGCGCCTAGGGGCATAATGGGTGATGTTGGCACATAGTGCTTCATTAGGAAGCTATTGGCGCCTCCCCCCTTGTTCCTTGGATGGAAATCTTGCCTCTAAGGCAAGTCTTGGGGCACATATGGCTGAATGGACTTGTATGGCATGTCCTAGGCGCATATGGAAAAGGGGAAGAGGTTTATGGTAAAGTCTTGGAGACTTTCCTTACCTCTAACCCTAATTGCTCCCTCTCTCAAACCCTAGCCGCTTATCCCTTCATGAGTTGCACCTACACCATTGTCTTGCCACCCCCTCTTGTTGATATATTAACCCTTCATATGCGAGAGCATCACTAAGTGTTAGCGTGAACATCCAAAGGAGCGAGAGCAAAGAACAAGTGGCGCAAGACTTCTTCCTTCAAGCCACAAGCCCTCTTCTTCCTTTCCTCTTAGCGCAAGGAGGACTATAGCTTGGCGGCATCTTCTCTTACATCATCCTCTCCTTTGGCGCATCTTCCTTTGAAGGTGGCACAAGCATAGAAGAGGGACACAAAAGGATTGGATCTTCTTCCCGAGGCTAGCACTGGGCGTGGAAGAAGAGGACTCGAGGATCCGTGTGTATGAGACTGCAGAGGGTGAACACTTGGGCACCTACCTTGACATCGCTTCGCATCTTGCTCTTTGGTACTTTCTCCTCTCATCGTGTCGACCCCCTTGCAAGAATTGATCCATTGGGTTTTTGGGGCTGGCATGTTTCGGGGATATGCTTCCGCTGTGTCTATGTAATGTTTGTAAAATTTTTAAATATTTTTGGGTTTCCCAACATTAATAGTTTAAATTCAAATAATTGCAAGTGCAAAGACACTCTAGAATTGAATTAGCATAACTCCAGCAAAAAAAGAAAAGATAAATTTTATAGTTTAAACTATTAAGAAATCAGAGGGCTACACCTCGATCCCAAGAGAAATTGACGCTAAAAGAGTCATGATTACATAGAAAAAATTCATGAATTCAAGCGTTCACATATCAATTTTATTGCAAAAAAAAGAAATTTTAATTCAACTTTCCCATCATCACAGGGGTGTGATGATAATCACAACCCTATGACTATGAGATGGTTCACTACTCCAATAGTTTCGATTCTTGTCAAATTCTCCTCACCATCATTATTGATTGTCATCGATCCTGATCTCCTTTTGCTCCAAAATTTGTGTGAACCTTCTGTTAGTGTTATTCCCTGAGACCTATCTTTTGGTCTAGACATATGTACTACATACATTGATATTTATAGATATCCTAGCATTGTCGTTGTCATGGTTTACTATACATCTGCGCACATGTATGTTTACATGATGATGTCCCTCAAGATATTACTATCTCTATTTGCTTATGTCCCGAGTCAAGTACCGTAGTGGATAGGGGCCAGCTATGGTGCGAGTGAGACTCGTTTATGCGCTGGTTAGCACGGGTTGCTTAACGCAGGCATAAGGGTATATCAAGGGAGATATGCTGGACCGACCCGCCGTGAGAGTTCTTCTTGGTGTCTCAAGAAGAATCTCACAGTGATAGAGTTGTATCTGTCCTTTGACTTGAGGAAGATTGTATCTCTGTGTTGTTGATGCAGGGTGAAGACACGAAATATGATACTAATTAAAGTCCGATTATTATTATTATTATTTCTTTTTTGTATTTTTAAAATAGAGTGCAAAATTCAGAAAACAGTTAGGAAATAGCAAATAGATTTTAGTGCTACAAAATCTTATTTACGAGGAGTTGTCATGTCTTTCGGACTGATCCATTGTAGCTTCAGTTGGATCAACTCGTCCCTCTCGTAGAGCAAAGTGAGTTCTTCCTCGTGACACCAAAGATCAAGATTTTGGTGGCGTCGATTGCTAAAAATACCTGCGCAAACAAACATATTCAGATTAGCGAACAGAAAATTGAAGCAGGAAATTCATGGAGATCAGAAACAGGGAAAGCAAGGTTTGCGTCATTCATCGACGCTCGAGCGTGGATTGTTCGTCGGAGGATTTGGAACCAAGGAGGAGATGAGGCGGCGTCGGTATCGTCGGAACACTGACGGCTGATGGTGGGGCGAGGCGAGGGTGGCAACGCAGGCGGAGGCGGGGACGCGGAGGTGGAGACGCGCTGTTCAGCAGAACAGGGGAGACGCGAGTGTGGAGTAGAGGTGGCCGCCGTTCGTCGGGTGGTGGTCGTTCGCCGGACCTGCTACAACTGGAGGTTGGTATGGTTGTGGGGACGTCGTGGCCGGAGTTTGAGGTCGAATGGTGGCCGGTCGGAGGAGGGCGACGAGGAAAGGTGGAGCTGGGGCGGAGGACTGGCGGAAACAGGGGACGTTGCGCGATGGAGCAGAGTTCGTCGCCGGACAACCGGTGGTGCACGAACTCGGAACCTGCTACTACTGGAGGATGCTGTGGTTGACGAGAGGATGTGGCCAGAGTTTGGAGATGAAAGATGGCCGGACGGAGGAGATCGACGATGAAAGGCGGATCTGAGGGCGGAATCAGGGCGAGAACAGGGGATCGAAAGGAAGTTTTGATTCCGGTGATCGGAGAGTCGGATGGATGGATGCCGGTGGCTGTGGCTTCGTCTTGGGGAGAGGGAGTGGTGGCCAAAGTCTCGTGGAGATCCGGCCGGTGGATCGTCGGCGGCGAAGTCGCAAAGTTTCAAAATCTGGGCTGAAGTTGCGGATGATTACAGCGAACAGAGAAGGAGAATTAGAGGTAGAGGGGAAGAGAGGAGGAAGGGGCTCAGCCCTAGAAGGAGGTGAGGGGAAGGATAGGCGACACAAGCGCCTCAGAGGAGAAGAAGATCGGAGACATCCGATTGAGGAAGCAAAACCATTTCCATTCAACAAATCTATCTGCGTTTACAAGGTTTAAGCATTGATACATATAGGAGAAGGAGCGATGTTGCTGAAATGTTGTAGGCGACAGAGACGTTGAAGCTTCCATCTTGGCTGAGCGAAGGAGACGTTCCTACTTCCATGTTTGGTAGCATAGAGACGTTGAGAAGTTTTCCATTGTTGGTTTGTGACGTTGCAAGCTTTCCATCACAGGGTTGCTTCCATTGCTTGGCGTGAGCATGAGCGTTGGATGAGATGGTGCTGATTTGGAGTTGGCGCATCTTGATTTGTTGCAGGCTGATCGAATGGAATAATCTTGGGCTTCTTTGTGGCGAATTGTTGCTGATAAGTGGGCTTGTCTTGGGCCTCTTATGTATTATTGAGCTAGCTTTATTGATTGAGCTTGCTAGCTTATTCGCGAACCTCCTGACCTTTGACTAGGGTACTCGTAGACTCCACTTGTGCCTTCGTGGCCTGTGGTCTCTGTCCGCATCAGTTGTAAAGGATGTACTTTGATACAACCTAACACCTCGCCATAATAGGGAGGTTATAACGGTTGTCATTGGGTATATCTTAAGCAATACGAGAGGTTCATCTTGCCGATAGAGGATTTGCCCCTTCCCTACGGGGAAGCATGATGTCCATGGGCCCCAAGATGGTGCATGACTGAAAGCATGTGGCCACACCCAGGTTTAGCCTGATTTAGTCATGACCATCATCGTTGGAATATACAAGTGTGACACGCTTGTCCAACTTGGACGATCAGCCTGGCAAAGGGACATGGATACTCTTATTCCTTATCACAGTTTTGAGGTTGTCGATGGCGACATTTATCCCGATGACTTGGGTAGCGACGATGTACTGCTAGGTGCCACTCACCGCTTGTGATGATTGGGTCATCACTGCCAACATCAGAGGGACCTACAGGGTCGCACACCTAGACGCTAGAGACTCTATATTGATCGGTTAGCCTCTGATCGAATCATTGTATGATTCGGATCATTTTGGGAAGCTGATGCCATGGGATTTCTTATGAGGAGATGAGACTTTATTTTCTTCATGTTTAACCACTAGTTGACTCTAGTGGACCACGTTTAACCTCTGTTGACCTGAGATGTCAAAATGTGTCAAACAAGGGTCATAGTGCAAGGTTGGGCTTGGCACTTTAGTCACATGAATAAACTAAAGTCATTAATTGACAAGAGAAATTTTTCTCTTGGTTAATTAAAATGTATAGGCGCATTTCACTTGGTGAGTCTCGAACCTGAGACCCAGGGGTGTGAGGTGGCGCCTGCACATAGTCCCGCATGGGAAAAATCTCCAAAGAGGAGCTGGTGCTTCTATTATAAATAGAGAGGCTCTCTTGGGAGATTTTGCACTAGTCTCTTTTCTTCTCTCTTGTTGTCGCCTCCCCTCTGCTCCTGGCGTGAGGGTCTTGTAGGTGACGACAATAAGAAAAAGTTTTTGCATCAAGGTTGGGACAAGTTGTAGTGCTGCCCACTCCTTGTCGCCAACTCTTCCCCTTCTTCTTGGCGCGTGTTCCACCATCCGCACCATGTGGATTATATAATCCCCTGCCCTTTCGCAGTTGATCTTGAAGCGCCTCTCCTTCCTCTTCGTGATCTTCTGAGCCTTCTTATAGATCTCGTAGGTCTTTCGTGATATTGACTTTGAAGAAGCGGTATTCCTGGATTTTGGGCGTGGCTTGCTTTGCACGTCAGTCCACAATCGCAGTCCTTCCACCATATTGGAGTTTCTTTGGATTGACAAAAGTGGTGCAAATTTATTTATCATTGGAGTTTCTAACTCGGCAACAGCATGGCTATGCCTCGTAGGGATCAGGCGACCTTGCTTGAAAAGTCTAGCCTTCTTCTTCCTCAAGGCTTGTTGTCTCTGCTTCTTTGTCCTTTTAAGACTCGAAAACATATCTTGACAAATTTTGTCCCCATTGATAGTGAATGACGGTTCCTCTCCCTCCTCGCTGAACATGCCCCCATTAATGGTGACCGAGGGTTCTTCCTTTCTCGTACCAGTCTTTTCCTTCTTCAGGGAGGTCTTGCTCTTGACAACCGGAGCAATCTTTCCCTTATTCCTAATGTTCTCGGAGTCAGTAAAGGGTAGATAGATGAACTCAACGTCGTCCTCCGAAATAGAGGCAAACCGAACGCCATGCACGATGATTGATGCATCCTCAACAAAGATGTTCAGTTTCTGTGCCATTGCTCCGTAAAACAAGAGTATAAGAACACGGGTGTTAAACTTCGTGTTGCGTAATATAGATCTCAAAGATGAAAGGAGAAGCCAGGTCCCACCGGGCGTGCCAGAATTTGTGGGGTCAAAATTATTACCTTGAGAATGTATTATGACCGTTTCAAATCCACCTTAAATTAATAAGGCTTTTGTTTATGGGTTCTGGCTTCCAATGAGTGCAAGCGCTCATTGTTAATTACCCCTAAAATTAGGGAACCTTTGATTAAGAGATCTATATTACGCAACAAGATGAAAGAAAAGAGAGAAACGATATCATTTATAAATGTGATGAAAATACATAAATTTGACATAATATTTAAGCCGTAAACAAAATGAGCTTCCATCGACTTGGACATTTTGTGTGCATTGAGCGTTTGGCTTTGGAACGTCCCGCTGAGTGATATCCGGCCTAGGCAACCCGATGTTATATTGAGGAGCTACGCCCCGATGGTGAACATCAACGTACGCACCTCCCAAACAATATCCCACCGTAGTCGCATTTAGACGTGTTAGATATTTGACTCGGGGAATTGTCCGGCTTCACGGCACGTTGGATAATTTGATTTGAAATTCCCTTGGCCCTGCGGCATGAGGAGTAATTTAATCCGGCCTTGCGGCGTGTTGAGTAATTTAATTTGGAAAATTACTCAGCCTTGCGGCGTGTTGGATAATTTGATTTGGAAATTTATCCGGCCTTACGGCGTGATGGATAATTTTGATTTGGAAATTTATCCAGCCTTGCGGCGAGATGGATAATTTTGCTTTGAAATTTATCCGGCCTTGCGGCGTGATGGATAATTTAATTTGGAAAATCACCCGTCCTTGAGTAATTTAATTTGGAAAATTACCCGGCCTTGCGGCGTGTTGAGTAATTTAATTTGGAAATTTTATCTTCAGCCTTAGCGAACGCGACGTCGTATTGAGGAGTTACGCCCCGACGATAAACGTCGACGTACGCACCTCCTAAACAATACTTCGTCGCGGTGCGTTCGGGCTTCCAGCATTTTGTTGAATATTTAATTGAGAACGCTTTTGTAAATTTTCGTTTGAAGTCCATGTTTAAGTAGGTATAATTTGAGTTAAGTTTGAGTTATTAAACCAGCCACGTTGGGTCAACACTATCTTATTTCATCATGCATCTTTATTCATTCATTTATTCTTTTCCCTTCTTTTTTATTCATTTGTTTCCCAAATCAAAGAGTAAAATCCTCCTTTGACTTTCCACAACGAAACAGCCAAATCGTGAATGGTTTTCGGTGGCAAGGGAAAAGAGCGCTGGCAGCTGAAAGGTTTTATTTTGGGAGATGACTTCTTGGGAGATAGCAGTGAAAATCAGGCGAGGGGAGGGAGGCAATCGGCAGACCTCGTCACGGCGACTGCAGCTCCACGCTGGATCTGAACTTCTGGAGAGATTAAGAGTTGGGGTCGCCGATCCGTGTTGAAGATTACGCCATCCTGATGGTTCGTCCATGGAGGAGCGGTATGAGGTGATTTCTTCCCGCAGGTGACGGGATATATTAAAGTTGAGGGCCACCGGAAGGCTTTAATCGAGGGGTGAAGCCCGAAGGAACAAGAAGAGTTGGCTGGTCAAGCCAGGGATCCTCTCCGTCGCCGGTTCATTCTCCTGGGGTGGTTTCAGATTGCTCCATCAAATAGAGATCCAGTCAACTCATTCTGTCAGCAGAATAAGTGCGGGATGGAATTCGTCCAGCGTTAGCAAAAACAAACTTGGGCTAGAGTCTATCAGCAAGCTCGGGCTCGAGCTCGTCTAATATCCTTTTTGATTTACTTATCATCAGTACTGTTTTTATTATTATTCTTTTTATTTATTATTTGTCACATATATTTTTTTTAACGGCTCTTTTGCTTCAACTTTGACGAGGCTACCCAGGCTAGGTTTGGGTGCACACATGATTTTTTTCAGCATCCGGCGGCGATTAATGAGCTTTCCTCGGGTGAGAAAATCTATCCGAATGGCTTACCTCAATCCCCCTTCTTTACTACGTTTGATGTCTCCCTCCTGCCATTTCTTCATCGTAGAGGAGTTTTACTTTTTGGCTTAGCAAATGGTCCCCCTTTTTTGAGATTCATCGGTACCGCAAAAGCAATTTGTTCGTATGATTTTTATTCTCCTCTTAATAGGTTTTGACATGGATTTCCTTTTTGTTTCAGCAAGAATCTCCTTCAAAGGGGCGAGCTTCATTCGACAGGGTTTCCAGGTGAGGATTCTGTTGCCGTGACGATCCTTTAGGAACGAAACCAAAGAGTTAGGGAACTTTAGCAGGTATTCCCCATTACTTCCTCTTTGTTTCCCCTTTTTATTCACTCTTCCCTTTTGACGATGGAATGTCTTCGTAATAGGTATCGCAGTGGCCTCTCTTGAATCAAGAGGAGCTCAAGAAGGCAAATTTTTGCCGGTCACTTTCTGCTTCTGCAACTTCACCGCGTCTCTTCGAGATAAAAAGAGAACGAGGGGAAACTTTCAGGAGACAGGTATGTGCCCTCTTCTTGGTTCGGACGTAAGTTCCTCCTTTTCACGGGTTCTTTTGATTTTTTTTTTTTGCAACATCAGTCTCCTTTCCCCCTTCTTCTTTACGCGATATCATTCTTTTTTCATCTTTTCTTTCCTGCTTCTTTAGTTTCTTTTCTTGTAACATTCGGCGTAACGCATCTTCTCCCCAGTTCTGCACCTTAGGCGTACTGAAGTTCAAAAACAACAAACTGCTTCTTTTCTCGCAGCTTTCTCCAGCAGCGTCTTCCGCCGCTTCTTTGCGCCTTTCTCTCTTTTTTATCCTTTGGGCATTTTTCTTCAGCTTCCGCCTCACATCCTCGGTCACATATTTTTTATACACGGGCTTTTTTTCTTTTCTTCAGCCCCACCGAGTCATTTTTTTACTTCACCTTCTCTTCTTCACATCAACTGCCTTTACTGCCTTCTTCGCATACTCCACCTTACGTCCTCTCGTTCACACATTTTTTTTTTACGCATGGGCTTTTTTTCTTTTCTTCAGCCCGACTGATTCACTTTTTTCTTCTACTTCACCTTCTCTTCTTCACATCAGCTCTTAGAATCTCCCTTTACGACCACCATGTATAAAAGAAAGAAAGGACTTCTCTTTATTTGGACTTCTCTTTATTTCTTACCTTCGTCTTGCAGTCATGTTCTCCTTTGTGCTTTGCTTGCCCTTCGTGAATCTTCCGGTGTCCCTTTCTGTCTGTCTTCGTGTCCCCCTTTTTCTTGCCCATCATCCCCTTTTATAAGTGAGCAACCCCAGCAGCCTCGACTCTTCTTTCCCCATTTGATTTGGCCCACTGCCATGAGCACTCTCTTCTCAGACCTGGTCATTTCCCATCTGCAGACTGCTTCCCTCTCCATCTCCAACTGCTATGCTCACCTTCTCCATTATTTCTTTTAGGCTTGTCCTGTCTACGTATGGTCTGTGTTAGACTCTTGTGACTTGTCTTTTTCTGTGATCGTTTACCTGTGATTGCTTTGAGATTTTCTTCAGGCGTTTTTTTTTTTGCTGACGTTTGGTTTTCTCTGTGAGCTGCCGTGAGGGATTATCTTTTTCTTTTATCTTAGCTTTCTTTTGACGTTAATTCTTGACTCTATTCGCAGTCAAAATCAATTTTGACTACTCTCTGCGTTTACGGTTAATGGTACAACACTAATTTCACTTATGGTCAAGATAAATTATGACTTTATCCCTTATTTTGGATTTTTACTTTGGCTTACTCCAGCTCAACTCAAAGGATCCACGGGTCAGGAATGACCTGATCAGAATGACCTGATCTTGAGGAGGGAGTTCGCTTCAGATAGTTGCCTCGGGCACACCATACTATAGGGGTATCAGCGTGGGAACGGTCAGGTAGAATGACCCACATTTTTGAATGCATCTTTCTCCTTCAAAATTACTATGCCCTTTGAAGTGCTGCCCTTCGCTTGACGTTAGATATGCATCTTTTAGCTTGTTAATTTGATAATTTGTATTTGGACTCTTGAATTCTTGGCAATCATGTGACTATATTGATACATTGCATCATTTGATTTCTGATTTTTCCCATCATAAGACAATACTGAGGTTTATGAGTTGATATAGTAGATGGACAAATGCTTATACATGCGTCTAGAATTTAATGGTCAAATTTTCCATAGGTGGGCCACCCTTTTTCATTTGGGTCGATTTCATTAAGATGCTGCCCTTTCCGTCCTTTGAACTGTATCTTGATTCTTGAAAACTTCATAATTATTCAAGCCTCACAATTATGGCTAAGATTTAAAGCCAAATAGTAATCACATAATTCCTGGACATAATGACTTTCCGCCAGCTTTGCATTGGAGTATGTTGCACATAGAACTGAAATTTAATGGTTCAACAAATTGCCCCCCCCCCCCCAATGGATTTTGTATAAGCGACGAGCGCCTACAAATCCATTGGAAAACATATTTCTAGACTGCCCTTCTTGCTTTTGTCACCCTCTTAGATACATAAGGTGGTTGGATCAAACTCTAAGGTCGGCAGTGATTTTTGATGCGTTTCATTTAACATTTTTGCTTGCTTCTTTCCTCTTCTTACCGTTCCTTGCCTCTTAATAGATGTTTCATTTTGTTCTTTATTTTCACAGTGTATGGCCTTCTTGTGGTCTCGTTACGCTTCCATGCCATTAAATGAACCTGATGATGAGGCCATCCTGAAGTATATCAGGAAGTTCGACCCTCCAGGCCGTTTTCGGGGGAAGTGGCATGAATGGCGTGACATAATGTTGGAAGGGCGAGACGTATTTCATGGCAAAATACCCCGACATTTGCCACTTCCTTCACTGCTCACGGATTATAAACCCATCCCGCCTTTCGAAAGTAAAAATTGGACGCCTTTGAAGCGTAGCACTACCGGGGTGAGGGAGCGAAGGTTCCATATTCTCTACCAAGGCACAGACTCATGCTTGTGCCTTGGGCTAGTCAGTCGGTCATCCTACCAAGAATCGGCCTTTTTCTTAGGCCTAGAAATGGTTTCTAATCGCATTCCTAAGTGGACCTCCCAGTTTAATATCTGCGGCAGCGTTAAGTATTACCCTGGCTATGCAGAGTGGGCGCAGTATGCTTTGCGCTGTGAAAGGAGAGTGCTTAGGAAGACGGGGATTCACGAAACCATCTTATTATCACTATTTGATTACGAATGCGATGCCAACTTGTTAAGGGGCCTTTTGGAACACTGGAATCCGATTACGAACACCTGTTATCTTTTCGATGAAGAGATTTTCCCTAGTCTTTGGGACATAAGGAACGTCTGCAGACTTCCTATACTGGGCGCTCGATATGACGAACACGTGCCCGACGAAAAAAACACTTTTTGGTGAGACTGCACACGGTGAATTCCGATACTCTTCCTCTCTGAAAGCTATATTCCGCCATTTTTATGAGCTGCTCCATCGACATTCCGGAGCGGTCTCCATTACCCACTGGATTTTGCATTTTGTCGATCTTGCCACCTCATATGAAACCAGGTTTCCCTCGCCTCGTGATCCTTTTGGGGTCAGTTCTGAGGACATTTTGGTGCAGGATCATGATGCACCTCCCCGGCCCTCCATAGCTGCGAGGGAGATGGACCGAACCACCTTTCTCACTGCATTTTTGGTCTGTTGGTTATGCTATTTCGTTATGCCTTATAGACATTCCGACCGTATCAGGCCGGAAGTTTTTGTTATGGCCGAAAGGTTGGCGCATGGTGTTCGCCTCTCTTTAGCGCCGGTGGCGTTATCAAACTTATTTAGGTCTTTGAGGGAGGCCTGCACTGCCGACTTCCCGGGATCTAAAGACACACTGATCCCGCTCCACTATTTGTTCTGATGGTTTAACTTGCAGTTCCAGGGTTTATACAATACTGTCATTTCTGAAACTATGAAGCGCAAATTGCCATCCCTGCCGGGGCTTTCCCAGTTTACTTTGGAAATTTTGAGGCGCGCCTATTTTTTCGCAAGAACGAAATTTTTGGACACAGACGAGTGGTATTCCCCAACAAAATAGGATGTTTAAGTGAGCAAGTTGACTGTCAGGACAGTCCTATCGACGTTTTGACGGAAGGCAGGTGGGCTGCAACTGAATTTCTTGTGAGTATTCGTGTGAGCTGGTTTCCCTTCCGAAGTGGGAATTCTGCATCTTTGGAAGTGTACAACCCACACAGGTGCGTCCGCCAATTCGGTTTTGACCAGCTCATCCCTCAGAATGCTCTTGATATTGGGCGATTATCTGGTGATTATGCGACACTTGCTGCGTGTTGGCGTATGTTGCTTCGACGGGGGACTGGTTCGTCGTTCACCATCCCAACTCGCAACCGGGCCCCTAAGTATGGTTACGAATACTTGTGGTGGCATTCAATGCATCTGAAGGCGTTCTTCAGCTACAACATTGCAGATATATATAGTCCCACTGGAAAATCTCATCCCATGAGGTTTCTTAAAAGGGGAACTAACCGGCAGACATATGGCTTCGAGTTTGAACTCTCGCAATCTCTATCTACAAAGCGGTTAAAGGCCTCGAGTTCGAAGGCAATGGCGGTCGGCCCAAGCGAGGTAACGTCCTTTTCTCTCTTTTCGTTTCCTTCTTCTGTTATTGACTTGATGAACCCCTTTTTCCTTGAACTGGACGCAGGCCATGTGTGGTGTTGGGGTATGCCCTTAAGGCTAATGTTTGAGGCCTTGGGCTGTTATCAGTATCATGTATAAACTATGTATATGTTTATAAAGGCAATTGTTGTTATTCAGATTGTTGCATTATCTGCTGCTGTATGTATACTTCTGAATAATGTCTCATTGGTGTTTCAGCTTGGCTGACATGCAGTATTGTCCTTAGTCGAGATATCTTGGTGAACATGAGACAGCCTTGATATGATTGAGACTAATATGTGTTCTAATCTTATAGGATGCTTCGAGCATGGAATAAGATTTAGACGCATAGGTGCATTGGATGTACTGGACTGACCCTACTTAGGATATTCAATTGTTTGTCACAATGTGAATAAATCCTTATAAGCAAGCAAGTGGTATACTCCCTCTGACTTGAGATCACTTGTGTTTCTAAATGATGATTGGCATTGTTTTGAGGTAGTTCAATATCATTTGAAAGATAATGGTTAAGGATTATCTTGGATGGTGGGCATGACTCATGTTAGGACACTGGTGATAGATATAGGATTGCCTCTCCTAGTTGGAGTGTGATGTTCTAAAGGGCCCCCTGGATGAGATGGCTGAGAAAGTGTATGGCCATACCCAGATGACTATGATCATCTGATCTAACCATTCTCATCATGTTGGAATTACAGGCTTGACAGGCTTGTCCAATAAGAACGTCCAGTGGCAAAGGGAACATGTATGCCGAGTGAATTGGATTCACACTTGTGCTATGGTTTGGGTGTAGTCTTGGAAGACTCTTTCCTTCATATCGGGAGACAGTGATGTGTTGCTAGATACCCCTCTCTGATCGTGATAACGTAAGTTATCGTTACCGACATTGAAGGAAACCCTTAGGGTCGCACAATTTGATGATATGGCTTACTTGTGTCAGATCGTGTGGACTGAATTGTTCTGGTTCAGTTTAAAGGAATTTAAACTCTGATTGGAAGTGAGATCTGGTCTGATCATGTTTGATTGATTAGGGCTTGAGATCGGTAAGCTTCGATCGAGAGAATTGATGCTTGATCATAGAGATCAAGAGGGTCGAGAGATGTGTGGTTAGATCTTGAACCATTTGGTTTAAAGAGATCAAGACCATGGTGGGTTCGATTTGGTCTTTGAACCAAAAAGAATTGAACCGGTTCACTTGGTGAACGCATGGTTCAATTGAGAGAGGAGTTATCGATGGCTTCAAGTGGAGTTAAACATGGGGTTATGGACTTACTATTTTTGGAAGCCGTTTTCTTTGAGAAAACGCCCCCACGTTCGAACGCCTATCTCTCTCTCGCCTCCTCTCCTCTCGTGTGGATGATCTTCACGACAAGAGGAAGTTCGGCCAGCAAAAGGGAGAAAGACATCTCCTCAAACACGATCTAGGACTCCTTGGATCTTTGCTAGCACAAGGAATACAAGGAAGAAGTCATCATCTTCTTGTGTGCGATTTCCTTTGGAGAAGAGCCGCTCACCCTTTCTTCTTCCAAGTCGCCACTCGATCAATGGCAATGGTAACGCATTTTTATGGTTGCTCATATTATCTTGCCTCTCGATCTTATCAAACCTAGTTTTTCGCCTATGCAAGATCTCCTAGATGCGCATGTGAACTAGGGTTTGACCTTCATGTGGGCACCCAGATTGGCTACTAGTGTCAGCGAACCACCTCATGCGGATACGGCCCCCTTGCAAATAGGGGAAGACCCCCTGATTATTTCAGGTCTTCCGTCTTCCTTCCCATGTATCTGTCGTTGTGATATGATGATTAGTTCTAACATACTTGCTTCTATATCCCTTAGGGGCTCAAGCCGCAGCGGTTACCGAGCAGGCGAATGTCCGCATTTCTGACGATATATTCGATGGAGATGGCACTTCAGATACCGCCGAATTATTGAAGCCTGACTCCAGCGACTCGGCGGACGATATGATAGGAGCCTTGAGAGGGAGTACGTCCACCATACATTACTTGAACGTTTTTTTTTTTTTTTTTTTTTGCTCATGACTTAAGTTCTACTGCAGTTATCCATGCGCCGGGGGAGCTTACAAAGGGACCTGATTCCTATGTTGGTTCAGCGAGTTCTCCGACCAGTTCGGAGGCAGGTGAGTCATGAGATTCACGAGCTACATGTCCCTTTTATTCACTGGCCTCTTGAATTGTTATTTTTATCAAGGCTAGGTTTCTTTGTTCCATTTTTTGTCAATGACTTATATGATTCATCATTTTGCCGTAGGAACAAATTTGAAACTCTCATTAGGTACTTTGGAAGCTAATAGAAAGGGCACACAGTCCCTAGGCAGCGATAACTCCCTTTCATTCTCCCTTTTGTATTGGTAAACGTTTTAGGGAGTTGACGGCAACACAAGCTTTTCCCCTTTTTCCTTCCTTCTCTTCTTTTTCTTTCTCCTTTTCATTCAATACATTTTGACGACAGTGATGATCTCCTATACTTGCATCTGACATGACATGATAATAACTTTTAGCATCTGCGTCTGGAGTCCACGATATCGCCATGCAGGATGAGAATGCCACAAAGGATGGTAATCTCACTATTATATATATATTATTATTATTTAACCGATTTTCCTCTCGACTTTACCCCTTAGTATGTGTTCTTTTAACAAAGGAGGGGTTTTTTTTATGTATAGGCTCGGTACTACCTACCGCACAACATACAGCAGCAGTGGAAAGTATGCACGGCGAGGGTATGTCCCTTCTATCCTTTTCTTTTGAGCAACTCATATCAGCCAGTCCTTTTTGAAATTTCTTCGCCTATTTCATACAACTCATGGTAACTGGTTCTGGAATTTTCTTGCTTAATGCTCGAGAGGCCACCAAAGATACGCCATTCCCACCTGTATTAAGAGGTTCCATTTATTCTGCTATACTGATGGCTAACCTTGGACTTGTAACAGGCACTGAGGAGACCATTATTGGGGATGACTGCCAGCCTGACAATGGTACGCTTTCCTGTGTCGCTTTTTCTAACCATGGTGATCTTGATTTATTGTAGTACATGGTATAGCCTCAAGTATTTTGTCATGTTAACAGTCTCTCCACGGTTCGTGACAAGTTCTGGAAAAGTGATCGCTGTGGATGTATGCTTCATTGACAATGGTAGTTTTTCATGTGCCGACCTTCCTCATAACGGTAACTTTTACTCTTCTTTTACATTGGCACATCTCTCGGGGTTTTTTTTTATGCAAGTGCAAGTCTTCCGGCGGTAGCAATTATTTTGATGTTCTCAATTTGATACATCCCAATGCTTTGCAGCGTTCATACCTGGAGTTCGGGGCGCCAATGCGTCGGATGAGAAATCACGCGAAAATGGTAAGCTTCTTCCTCTTTCGCCTTCCTGTGTTAGAGCGTGCTTCAAATTGTAAATTCCTTACATCGTATGCTTGTGGAGATTGAGTCATTCTTATATTTGAATCGCATCTTGTTCCTCACATATAATTTATTGAAGCAAAACTGATTTTTGTTTGTCTTCCTTTTTTTGACAGTCTGTGCCACATGTTAAGCAGAATTTCGTTGTAGGGAGTGCGTTCAGTAAAGGTATGTTCCCTTTACCTCTTGCTTTTGCATGCAACTTGATATATCTGACTGTACTCCTGTCTTACGTGTCTGTGTGTCGACGGCTTACTCTGGGTATGTAGCAGGAACCAAGAAGACGTCGATTGGAGATGACTGCTCACCCGGCCTTGGTAGTTCCCAACACGCTGACCTTCTTGGAGGTGGCTGCTCACTGGCTGATGGCAAATTACAACATGGCGATCCTCCTGATGATGGTAATGCTAACTCTCTTTTCTCCTTGTCGTGTGTATGCAATCTGATGTTTGCTATTGTTTCAGGAATTATAGACAAAGTCCAAGACGTCATTAGGCCACCGGTTTCCCAATCAACCACTTCTCGAATTTCAGAGGCGATCCGACGCTCCCAAGAGAGAACAGCCCTTTATTTAATCTATGACCATCTCAGCATATTTTATAGCGAGGACACATTCCCTACAGTGGAAGAGTTCCAGGCTCTCTCTAGCAGTATTTCACATACTTTGAATAGTCTTAAGGCCTTGGAAGCCGTGTGGGAGAAGTTGAGCCAAAAGATAGTAGCTATCTTAAAGCAAATAGAGGCCGAGCAGTGCGCCTTAGCGAATCTGGATGTTTCATATCTTGGTTCTCAAGTGGACAGAGAGACAGCTACATTAGAAGATTTGTGATCCCTACAAGACGCTTTAATCAACAAAAGGAGCCACTCCATAGCGTCTTACGATTCCGCTAGGGCCAGCCTAAAACGACTTGATACTCGGATAGAACAGATTGATGAGGAAAAGGCAAAACTTTTATCAGAAAGATGCTCAATGATCTCTAACATGCGAGAGTATGAAGATAGCTTGAAGATCATTGGAGACGCTCAAAGGGAAAACTCAGTGTTGATTGAGAAGTGTGAAGCTCAGCTAGCTTCCTTAGAGACCCAGCATGAGACCAAGGAGACCGAGCGTGGTGAATTTGCTTCCTCTATTCAAAAGCGAAGGCTTGCCCTCCAGGAGATTGCCAGGGAAATTTGATACATTCTCCTTTCAACTTTTGTGTTGACATTCCTGTTGGTTACTTGCTGTTCTTGGATTATGACTTGTATTGGGTTTTACATGGTATCGTTGGATTGTAACTTGTATTTTGCTGGGAATGTTATTTTTGTTAAGTGTAGTTCTATCAGCTCTTTGTAATCATGTGGTGATTGTATTTATACTGCCAAGATGTTGTTTGACAGGGTTGCACACCCGATATTGGGGGAAACTCTTGCAGTTTTTTTTTTTTCCTTCTTTTTTTTTATAAACTACCAATAATACCAATTCACGCTCACAACTGTTTCAATTTAGCATCCCTGTTACCAAGATTAATCTCAGGGTTTTTTGACGCCCAATTCTGCCAGGTCCAAATTGGCAAAATGGATATAAGCCTGTGTTCTTCCTTATAGCTTCAGTTTGCATGTCGCTTTATCGAGGGTGCAAGTCATTTTTAGAACTTTGGATCGTTTCTTTCTTTTCTCGCTGAATGAGTAACCGTGCTCAATGATTTTGCGATCTCTTCAAATCCCTTGGAGGTTCTTGCATATCTTCCACTTTGAACGATGTGTTTCCTTCTCCTTTCTTTAGTAGCAGCCTTGACCTTATGCAAGTTCGACCTTATAGACAGCAGCGGAATTAGAGGGAATCAAAGCAAAGTCTCTGAACATGGGGACTGAACTTCGTCTAAGGGGATGTGCTTATCCAGCGCGCAGCCCAAGTGACTTCACCTTCGAATATACAAGAAATTTATCTAGCATTGTCCAAAGTTAACATCCCGCAAGATAATAATCATTTTGTATCGTCGTGCATAACATGCATAACACATAATCAAGCTTGAAATTCTTGCTCGGGTTCATATTACTTCCTTTTTTTTTCTTTTTCTTCTTCTTTTTCTTTAGAGAAATAAGTGAACTTACGCCCTCGTCATCCAACTGGGACAAATGTCCGGATGAGGAACTTTACACAGTTTTAACAAAAGATTAGCTAGAGCTGACTTGATATTTTCGATCCTAATATTGCCTGATCGGGCTCAGATCTGCGGCCTAAGCATGGTATTTCTTTAAGAAACGGCCATTGACGGGCAGCATCGGGTGTGCCCCCTCCTGATCTGTCAACTGATAGGCTCCCCCTTCATAGACCTTTCCTATCACGTAGGGTCCTTCCCAGTTAGGATTGAATTTTCCTCTTGCCATCTTGTTTGATATGATAGGCCGCCTTAATGCTAGAATGAGATCTCCCTTTTTGAAGGTGCGTTCCCGAGCCAACTTGTCGTACGCTTTTGCCATTCGCACTCGATATAGCTCCAGGTTTTGTTGTGCGATCAGCCTTTGCTCATCAAGTGTGTCTAGTTCGTCTAGGCTCAATTGAACATTTTCATCCACTGTCATGTCGCATTGCATCGCCATTCTTAACGAAGGTATTTCCACCTCTAGCGGGAGCACCGCTTCAACGCCGAAGACCAAGGAGTAAGGCGTTGACTGTGTGGGCGTACGATATGTGGTTCGATAAGCCCACAATGCTTCTACTAGCTTTTGATGTCATTCCTTTTTATTTTTCGAAACACTTTTCTTGAGCAACTTGCATAGGGTTTTGTTAAAAGCTTCAGCTAACCCATTCGCTCTTGGATTGTATATGGAAGAGTACCGCCAATCAATTTTATGACGTTCTGCAAATCTATAAACCAAGGCACTTTTGAAGGCTAGGCCATTGTCAGATATGATTCTTCTGGGAGTCCCAAAATGACTCAGTATATTTTCGCGAAAGAAATTGACGACATTGGTGGCTTTGACTTCCCTTAGTGGGACGGCCTCTGCCCACTTGGAGAAATAGTCCGTTGCCGCGAGTATGAATCGGTGCCCCAGAGAAGAAGGAGGCTCTATTGGTCCCACTATATCCGTCCCCCACATTTCAAACGGCCACGATGAGACCGTCGGATGAAGAGGGTTAGGGTGTTTGTGAATTAGGTCTCCGTGTACTTGGCACAAGTGGCAAGTCTTCGCATAGTTCATACAGTCTCGCACCATGCTTGGCCAGTAGTACCCTAGCTTCTTGATCTTTAGATACATTTTGGGTCCTGACTGGTGGGCGCCACAAAGGCCAGAATGGACTTCATGCAACACATGAGCGACCTCGTCCATAGCAATGCATCTAAGCCAGAGTTGCTCATATGATCGGCGATATAGTGTGTCATTTATAAAGGTGTATCGGAGAGCTCGCTTCTTTAGTTGCACTCTCTGAGTCTTGTCTTCAGGTAAAATACCATTCTTGAAGTAACTTACGAACGGCTCCCTCCAATCATGTTCTTGCGTGAGGGTAATCGTCATGGCATCTGATACTTCTTTCTTGTCGGCGTCGTCATTTTCGGCCGGTGCGATTAGCTTTCTATCTTTAATCGTGATGTTGATTTGGTCAACAGATGGTCCAGCCAACTCTTTAGCAAACTTGGCCAGCGCGTCTGCTCTACCATTGGCAGCCCTAGTCACACAAGTCAAAGTGACGTGCGGTACTTTTTTCATGAGTTCCACGGCCTTCATATGGTACTTATGCAATTCCGTTTTCTTGACTTTATAGTTACCCATTACTTGCTTGATAACATGTTGTGAATCTCCGTATATACGCAATTTTTCAATCTTCATTTCTAACGCAAGCTCAAGCCCGGCGATCAAAGCTTCATACTCAGCTTCATTATTGGTACATGGGCTAGTGAGGGCTAAGGAATAATGTAATATTTCTTTCTCAGGGGTGATAAATACCAAACCAACTCCTGATTTTACTTTTGGAATATTTGGGGGAATAGCTGGTTGAATTGAGGATGCCCTGTCGAAATAAAGCTCCCAATATTGGTCACTGGCTTCAGTATTTAAAATCTCCTCATCTGGAAAGTCATAAATCAGGGGAGAATCATCGAGGATGGGATGGGCTGCTAAGAAATCGGCGAGAACTTGTCCCTTTATTGCCTTCTGAGACACATATGTGATGTCAAACTCTTGGAGCAGGACTGCCCATTTAGCCAGTCACCCTGTTAATGTTGGCCTTGTCATCAGGTATCTCAAAGGATCGACTCTCGATATGAGGTGGACTTCATGCTCGAGGAGATAGTGTATTAATTTTTTAATGACGAATATTAAAGCCAAACACTATTTTTCGATCGGAGAATAGGAATGCTCTACCCCCACGAACATCCGACTAAGATAATACAGGGCGGTCTCCTTTCCTTCGTCATTATTTTGGGCCAATAGTGCCCCCAAGGATGTCTCCAACGCCGTGGTATATAGGATCAACGGCCTTCCAGTGATAGGAGTTCCAAGGACCGGAGGACACGAGAGGTATTCTTTAATATTTTCAAAAGCGTTTTGACACATGTCATCCCAAACAAAAGGGGCATTTTTCTTTGTTAGTTTTGAGAAGGGATGGATTCGCCCGGATAAATTAGAAATGAACCTTCTGATATAAGCCAGTCGTCCCTGAAAAGATCTAAGCTCTTTAAGATTCTTCGGAGGCGGCATGTCTTTGATTGAACTTATCTTTGCGGGATCAATTTCGATTTTTCGGTGTTTCACCACGAAACCCAAGAATTTTCCAGATGATACTCCGAACGCGCATTTAAGTGGATTCATCTTGAGGTTGTACTTACGAATGCGAGTGAATACGGTCCTCAAGTCTTGACAGTGTTCCACTTTAGATCGCGACTTAACCATCAGGTCATCGACATAACACTCGACAAGCTTATGGATTAAGTCGTCAAAGATTTTAGTCATTGCGCGTTGGTATGTTGCCCCAGCATTCTTCAATCTGAATGGCATAACGGTATAGCAGAAGATGCCGATAGGTGTATGAAATGCAGTGTGTTTCTCATCCTCCGACGCCATCTTAATTTGATTATATCCGGACGACCCGTCCATGAACGAGAACACCTCAAAATTTGACACCGAGTCAATCATCACTTCAGTAACTGGCAGCGGAAAATCATCCTTAGGACACGCATTATTCAAGTCCCTGAAATCCACACAAATTCGGATTTGCCCATTTTTCTTTTTCACCGGGACGATACTTGCTATCCAGTCTGCGTATTTCTCTTCCCTTATAAAGCCCGCCTCGATTAATTTCTTTATTTCAAAGGTAATTTGCTCTTCAAGCTCTATTCTCATACTCCTCGGTGCTTGCTTCACTGGAGTGACGTCAAGATTAATTGATAGGTTGTGAACAGCAACCTCTGGGCTCAGGCCCGGCATTTCTTTGTACGCCCATGCAAAGCAGTCACTAAATTCACGGAGGAGTGCTTCTAGTTGGTCCTTCTCCCGTTGGGATAGTTGTGCGCTTATGTAGGTGGGTCTAACGTCCTCTGCCAATCCAAGGTTGATCTCGATCAACTCGTCGCACGTAGTCTGCCTTCCGTCTTCTAGCTCTTTCGGTGCCGTTTTGAATTCTTCCTTTTCTTGTTCCATCGTGTCTACTTCGTATACTGTCACCACGTTGCAGGTATGTGAATAAAATCCAAGAGCTTCTTCACCCGGCTCCGTATATCCCAAACCACGGGTATTTGCGATCTTTCTGTTTGGTAATGTTATATTTCGTGGACTTGGGTTCCACAACCTTTCAAATTGGCGTAGTTCACCCTTCGGCCGGGGCTTCAAGCAATCGTACTTTTTCATGAGTTTTTTCAAGTTTGGTGGGTAATAAGAGAATGGGGGAACTTTAGTAAGTTGCGTCGATTCCAGGTCATTCTCTTGACTTGTCTTGATGTGGCGAATTTCATCTGACTGATAAAAGTGTATGGGCTTATGGACGAAAAGCCTTCCTTTTGCGCATTCCCTCTTGGCAGGGACAATAAAAGTCTTCATTTCTAAGACTTGCGATGCGTTAAGGGGGGTGAAACCCTTAAGATAGCCTTGAGGAACTCTTAAAATTCCTACCTCGCATCCTATCATATTTTGTCGTGTCATTAACCTTTGTGACCAACCTCTCTTCTCATGAGTTTCAACCACGTCGCATGCAGAGGCTGAACAGTCACTTGCTTCTGACTCGGAGTCACTTCCAAAATGAGGACATGCAGACAAAGTCGTCTTCTTCAATTTAGAGATGATCGAGCTCTGTAGTGATGATTTCGAGGGCTGTGTTGTCGATCCAATGAAATAGTGCACATCTTCATATTTAACTTCATGCACTGAAAAGGGCTGGATGTCCCCATCGATACGCTCTTCTCTACCTTCCTTCAGGTATTTCAAGCATTGATGCAGGGTGGAGGGGACTACGTGATTCTCATGCAGCCAAGGTCTCCCAAGCAACGCCTTGTATGACGTATCAGTGTCGATGACATGGAATTTAACCTCAGTCTTTAAATCATCGAGTTGCAATGGTAAATATATAGAGCCTAAAGCCTTCTGACTATTTTTATTGAATCCTTGGATGACAACTTTTTTGGCCGTCAAATTACGGACGCCTAAAGAAAGACTTTTTAAGGTCCGCAAGGTTATGAGGTTAACCGACGACCCTGGATCAATCAAGATTCTGTTTATCTTCATCCCTTCCATGTCCCCGGTTACGTAAAGTAGCCGGTTATGTTGCGAAGTCCCTAGAAGCATGTCGTCACTGTCAAAAGTAATTGATGATGTAGCATATGCACTCAACGCCTCCTTTATGTCGGCCTCTACGAAGAATGCTTGGAATTTCTGGGGGTTTTGTAGGGCATAAATAAGAACATCCCTTAACTCTTGCGACATCATCAAAGCATCGTATATTCTAAGAAGGGCGGGGACCTTCCTCAAATGCGACAGTATATTATATTCAAAAGGGGACAACTTTACTGGGAGTACCGCATCATTGCCCACTTCTTGTGTTTCAATTTGTTTCCCCTTGAGTTTCTCCTTTTCTTTGTCTATCGTACGCCCCATTATGACTTTGCCACTTCTGAGATTCATTTGACATGACTCATTTACTTGCTTACTGCTTTCAGCGGTGGGTGCTTCCTCGTATAAATAGGCAGGTAAGACCTCGTCTTCGGAGTCACTCCCCAGGTTAATCGCATTACAGACACCCATCTTTGCGGTAGTGACGGCTTCAGCATTGTCAGTTTCGTTTTCCTTCGGGGGTTCCGGGATCACCGATATCATCCTACAGGATTCCGCCTCGCACTCCTCATCTTCTGAGTCGTCTTCCAAGAGTCCTTCCCACATCTCTTCGGTGATGTAGCGACGAAGTTTTATGGGCCCAGGCATTTCTTGCACATACTCTTCAAGCGAGTCGATATATTTTTCGAGATCGCTCCTTTCTTGCGCCTTAGTTGAAAAGGCTACTTTCTTATTTTTCTTCTTCTTCTATTGAGTGTTCTTCTTCTTTTTCTTTCGATCTACATTCGATGGCGGACGTGGCTTCGATGATGCGTATCGTGGAGACAAAGGGTTTTTCCATACAACGCCTGGCATTTGTTTTAATTTTCGTAGAAGTCGGAGCGTCTTTCTTGACACCACGGTGTCCCACTCTTCCCCTTCTTCGAGCACCGGGTCTATCCTTGTTTCAATAACATCAACTTCCTCGGTTTGGGTTTCATTCAGTACTTGCTTCGACAGAGCTATCTTTCCTGTCTTATATTGTTTCTCCACCCAGTCTTTGAAGATATAACAATCTTCTATTGTGTGCCCTAGTACGCGATGGTAAGGGCAAAAGTTGGGATCGTCAGTTTTGTTGGCTTCTTCAGGACGCTTCGGCTCTGGTAGCTGCAAACCATTCTTCAAAGCGTCCCTAAAAATCTTCGTTGTCTTTTCTCTTTTGAAAGAGTAAATTTTATTTTTTCTTTCTTCAAGGATCAAAGGTTTGCCCTGGCTATCTTCACCAAGCGTTGGCACTTTTTCAATTCGAGGTACATTCGCATCATGGACCTCCACCCTCTTGCCCCTGTTAGTAATGTTCGTATAGGCAATCTTGGGATCATTCCTCCTTGGCTCCTCCCTTTTGAACTTTGGATTCTGCATATTTACATAGGGCTGATGGTTCGTTCGCTCAAGGTTCGCTACATGGGTGATTAATTCCTGAAATGTAGAAATATTGTTAGTGCAAAGGAAAGGGGCCATCCAATTGTCAATATTGCGGACCAACAATTCGACGGCTTCGGTTTGCTCTAGCGATTTTTCACATTTAATACTCAAATTTCTCCATCTCGTGATGTAATTAAGGACAGTCTCGTCCTTTTTCCTCTTTGTATCTGCTAGATCCGCAATCGTAATCTTATCGCTTAACGAAGCGAACTTCATTCTGAAGGCCTCCTCCATGTCAACCCAAGTTCCGATAATTTCATTCTCCAGGGAGTAATACCACTCAAAGGCGACTCCTGAGAGACTTTGTGGAAACTGTCGGAGTAATAAGGCATTGTTGCCGCCAGTGTTCCCACAAGTCGCGATGAAATGGGCCAAGTGCTGGTCAGGGTTTCCTATTCCATTAAAAATCTTAAAGTGCGGTACGATGTACCCTTTGGGGTAAGGGATATCATCATATACAGCTGGATAGGGTCTCCCTCGCCTCCTTCGCGGAGCAATTTTTGTTCCCTCCATTTGCTTTAGTTGATCCATCACTAGTTCTTGTACTTCCCTCCTAGTCAAGGTGACGGCCTCGTCATTTGACTGAGCTGGTAAAGAAGACGCTGCTAGAGCGTTATTTTGTTCACGCGATGATTGTTCTTGTCGCAACATGATCTCCTGTGTTTTTGCGAGAGCGGTAGTCACCTCCTCAAACTTTTCCATGAGGGTGCTCATGTCGTTATCCCTCTTTTTGAGTTGCCTCTTGAGGTCGGCGATAGCCTCATCTCGATGATCGTGATTAGGGGTCATGACCGGTTCTTCTTCTTCCTCTTCCTCTTCGAAAATTTCTTGGTGTAGAGAGGTTGCCCCTGATTCATATCGTTGAACGAGCTCCTGGATTACAACAGAGGCTAGTTTTTTACCCCTATCTTTTTTTGTCATAGCACGAAGGGTTTCTTCTTTAGAATTAGAGCTAGTCTCCCGTGCGTATTCCACCATCCGCACCGTGTGGATTATATAATCCCCCGCCCTTTCGCGGTTGATCATGAAGCGCCTCTCCTTCCTCTTCGTGATCTTCTGAGCCTTCTTATAGATCTCGTAGATCTTTCGTGATATCAACTTTGAAGAAGCGGTATTCCTGGATTTTGAGCGTGGCTTGCTTGCACGTAAGTCCGCAATCGCAGTCGTTCCACCAGATTGGAGTTTCTTTGGATTGATAAAAGTGGTGCAAATTTATTTATCATTGGAGTTTCTAACTCGGCAACAGCATGGCTATGCCTCGTAGGGATCAGGCGACCCTGCTTGAAAAGTCTAGCCTTCTTCTTCCTCAAGGCTTGTTGTTCCTACTTCTTTGTCCTTTTAAGACTTGAAAACATATCTTGATGAATTTCATCCCCATTGATAGTGAATGACGGTTCCTCTCCCTCCTCGCTGAACATGCCCCCATTAATGGTGACCGAGGGTTCTTCCTTTCTCATACCAGTCTTTTCCTTCTTCAGGGAGGTCTTGCTCTTGACAGCCGGAGCAATCTTTCCCTTATTCCTAATGTTCTCAGAGTCAGTAAAGGGTAGATAGATGACCTCAACGTCGTCCTCCGAAATAGAGCCAAACCGAACGCCATGCACGATGATTGATGCGTCCTCAATAAAGATGTTCAGTTTCTGTGCCATTGCAGCGTAAAACAAGAGGAGTATAAGAACACGGGTGTTAAACTTCGTGTTGCGTAATATAGATCTCAAAGATGAAAGGAGAAGCCAGGTCCCACCGGGCGTGCCAGAATTTGTGGGGTCAAAATTGTTACATTGCGAATGTATTATGACCGTTTCAAATCCACCTTAAATTAATAAGGCTTTTGTTTATGGGTTCTAGCTTCCAATGAGCGCAAGCGCTCATTGTTAATTACCCCGAAAATTAGAGAACCTTTGATTAAGAGATCTATATTACGCAACAAGATGAAAGAAAAGAGTGAAACGATATCATTTATAAATGTGATGAAAATACATAAATTTGACATAATATTTAAGCCGTAAAAAAATGAGCTTCCATCGACTTGGACATTTTGTGTGCATTGAGCGTTTGGCTTTGGAACGTCCCGCTGAGTGATATCCGACCTAGGCAACCCGATGTTATATTGAGGAGCTATGCCCCGATGGTGAACATCGACGTACGCACCTCCCAAGCAATATCCCACCGTAGTCGCATTTAGACGTGTTAGATATTTGACTCGGGGAATTGTCCGGCTTCACGGCACGTTGGATAATTTGATTTGAAATTCCCTTGGCCCTGCGGCATGAGGAGTAATTTAATCCGGCCTTGCGGCGTGTTGAGTAATTTAATTTAGAAAATTACTCAGCCTTGCGGCGTGTTGGATAATTTGATTTGGAAATTTATCCGGCCTTGCGGCGTGATGGATAATTTTAATTTGGAAATTTATCCGGCCTTGCGGCGTGATGGATAATTTTAATTTGGAAATTTATCCGGCCTTGCGGCGTGATGGATAATTTTGCTTTGAAATTTATCCGGCCTTGCGGCATGATGGATAATTTAATTTAGAAAATCACCCGTCCTTGAGTAATTTAATTTGGAAAATTACCCAGCCTTGCGGCGTGTAGAGTAATTTAATTTGGAAATTTTATCTTTAGCCTTAGCGAACGCGACGTCGTATTCAGGAGTTACGCCCCGACGATAAATGTCGATGTACTCACCTCCCAAACAATACTTCGTCGCGGTGCGTTAGGGATTCCAGCATTTTGTTGAATATTTAATTGAGAACGCTTTTGTAAATTTTTGTTTGAAGTCCATGTTTAAGTAGGTATAATTTGAGTTAAGTTTGAGTTATTAAACCAGCCACGCTGGGTCAACACTATCTTATTTCATCATGCATCTTTATTCATTCGTTTATTCTTTTCCCTTCTTTTTTATTCATTTGTTTCCCAAATCAAAGAGTAAAATCCTCCTTTGACTTTCCACAACGAAACAGCCAAATCGTGAATGGTTTTCGGTGGCAAGGGAAAAGAGCGTTGGCGGCTGAAAGGTTTTATTTTGGGAGATGACTTCTTGGGAGATAGCAGTGAAAATCAGGCGAGGGGAGGGAAGCAATCAGCAGACCTCGTCACGGCGACTGCAGCTCCACGCTGGATCTGAACTTCTGGAGAGATTAAGAGACGGGGTCGCCGATCCGAGTTGAAGATTACGCCATCCTGATGGTTCGTCCATGGAGGAGCGGCATGAGGTGATTTCTTCCGCAAGTGACGGGATATATTGAAGTTGAGGGCCACCGGAAGGCTTTAATCGAGGGGTGAAGCCGGAAGGAACAAGAAGAGTTGGCCGGTCAAGCCAGGGATCCTCTCCTTCGCCAGTTCGTTCTCCTGGGGTGGTTTCAGATTGCTCCATCAAATAGAGATCCAGTCAACTCATTCTGTCAGCAGAATAAGTGCGGGATGGAATTCATCCAGCGTTAGCAAAAACAAACTTGGGCTAGAGTCTGTCAGCAAGCTCGAGCTCGAGCTCGTCTAATATCCTTTTTGATTTACTTATCATCAGTACTGTTTTTATTATTATTCTTTTTATTTATTATTTGTCACATATATTTTTTTTAACGGCTCTTTTGCTTCAACTTTGACTAGGGTACCCAGGCTAGGTTTGGGCGCTCACAGGATTTTTTTCAGCATCCGGCGGCGATTAATGAGCTTTCCTCGAGTGAGAAAATTTGTCCGAATGGCTTCCCTCAATCCCCCTTCTTTACTACGTTTGATGTCTCCCTCCTGCCATTTCTTCATTGTAGAGGAGTTTTACTTTTTGGCTTAGCAAATGGTCCCCCTTTTTTGAGATTCATCGGTACCGCAAAAGCAATTTGTTCGTATGATTTTTATTCTCCTCTTAATAGGTTTTGACATGGATTTCCTTTTTGTTTCAGCAAGAATCTCCTTCAAAGGGGCGAGCTTCTATCGACAGGGTTTCCAGGTGAGGATTCTGTTGCCGTGACGATCCTTTAGGAATGAAACCAAAGAGTTAGGGAACTTTAGCAGGTATTCCCCATTACTTCCTCTTTGTTTCCCCTTTTTATTCACTCTTCCCTTTTGACGATGGAATGTCTTCGTAATAGGTATCGCAGTGGCCTCTCTTGATTCAAGAGGAGCTCAAGGAGGCAAATTTTCGCCGGTCACTTTCTGCTTCTGCAACTTCACCGCGTCTCTTCGAGATAAAAAGAGAACGAGGGGAAACTTTCAGGAGACAGGTATGTGCCCTCTTCTTGGTTCGGACGTAAGTTCCTCCTTTTCACGGGTTCTTTTGATTTTTTTTTTTTTGCAACATCAGTCTCCTTTCCCCTTCTTCTTTACGCGATATCATTCTTTTTTTCATCTTTTCTTTCATGCTTCTTTAGTTTCTTTTCTTGTAACATTCGGCGTAACGCATCATCTCCCCAGTTCTGCACCTTAGGCGTACTGAAGATAAAAAAAAAACAAACTGCTTTTTTTCTCGCAGCTTTCTCCAGCAACGTTTTCCGCCGCTTCTTTGCGCCTTTCTCTCTTTTTTATCCTTTGGGTATTTTTCTTCAGCTTCCACCTCACATCCTCGGTCACATATTTTTTATACACGGGCTTTTTTTCTTTTCTTCAGCCCCACCGAGTCATTTTTTTACTTCACCTTCTCTTCTTCACATCAACTGCCTTTACTGCCTTCTTCGCATACTCCACCTTACGTCCTCTCGTTCACACATTTTTTTTTTACGCATGGGCTTTTTTTCTTTTCTTCAGCCCGACTGATTCACTTTTTTCTTCTACTTCACCTTCTCTTCTTCACATCAGCTCTTAGAATCTCCCTTTACGACCACCATGTATAAAAGAAAGAAAGGACTTCTCTTTATTTGGACTTCTCTTTATTTCTTACCTTCGTCTTGCAGTCCTGTTCTCCTTTGTGCTTTGCTTGCCCTTCGTGAATCTTCCGATGTCCCTTTCTGTCTGTCTTCGTGTCCCCCTTTTTCTTGCCCATCATCCCCTTTTATAAGTGAGCAACCCCAGCAGCCTCGACTCTTCTTTCCCCTTTTTTATTTGGCCCACTGCCATGAGCACTCTCTTCTTAGACCTGGTCATTTCCCATCTGTAGACTGCTTCCCTCTCCATCTCCAACTGCTACGCTCACCTTCTCCATTATTTCTTTTAGGCTTGTCCTGTCTACGTATGGTCTGTGTTAGACTCTTGTGACTTGTCTTTTTCTGTGATCGTTTACCTGTGATTGCTTTGAGATTTTCTTCAGGCGTTTTTTTTTTTGCTGACGTTTGGTTTCTCTGTGAGCTGCCGTGAGGGATTATCTTTTTCTTTTATCTTAGCTTTCTTTTGACGTTAATTCTTGACTCTATTCGCAGTCAAAATCAATTTTGACTACTCTCTGCGTTTACGGTTAATGGTACAACACTGATGTCACTTATGGTCAAGATAAATTATGACTTTATCCCTTATTTTGGCTTTTTACTTTGGCTTACTCCAGCTCAACTCAAAGAATCCACGGGTCAGGAATGACCTGATCAGAATGACCTGATCTTGAGGAGGGAGTTCGCTTCAAATAGTTGCCTCGGGCACACCATACTATAGGGGTATCAGCGTGGGAACGGTCAGGTAGAATGACCCACATTTTTGAATGTATCTTTCTCCTTCAAAATTACTATGCCCTTTGAAGTGCTGCCCTTCGCTTGACGTTAGATATGCATCTTTTAGCTTGTTAATTTGATAATTTGTATTTGGACTCTTGAATTCTTGGACTCTTGAATTCTTGGCAATCATGTGACTATATTGATACATTGCATCATTTGATTTCTGATTTTTCCCATCATAAGACAATACTGAGGTTTATCAGTTGATATAGTAGATGGACAAATGCTTATACATGCGGCTAGAATTTAATGGTCAAATTTTCCATAGGTGGGCCACCCTTTTTCATTTGGGTCGATTTCATTAAGATGCTGCCATTTCCGTCCTTTGAACCGTATCTTGATTCTTGAAAACTTCATAATTATTCAAGCCTCACAATTATGGCTAAGATTTAAAGCCAAATAGTAATCACATAATTCTTGGACATAATGACTTTCCGCCAGCTTTGCATTTGAGTATGTTGCACATAGAACTAAAATTTAATGGTTCAACAAATATTTTTTTAAAAAAAAGAACATGTAGATTTTGAATCAAACAACTAATTTAAACCAAATAACAAACAAAAGTGGGTAAAAATAACTCAAATGAATAATATAAGTATATAAAACTAACTATAACTTTTTAAGTCATCATTATACAATTCAAAAAAAAAGCATCATCCAACCATTGAAGCATGAAGGAGTTGATGACATATTTACAAACTTGAAGGGGCATTGTGCTAAAGTGTGTAAACATTGAGGGTGAGAAGATTTAAGGGCTTGTAGTTATCATTTGCATGATGATGCATAATTTTAAAGAATTTAAGAAATATTTGTCTTAATGGTGTAGTGAAACCATGTGCACCTTCTCTCCTTAGTTGTTTTCCTTCTTCTCTTCTTCCCCCTCTTCTTCATCTTCTCCTTCCAAGTGTGCCACCTCCTCATACTTCTTTCCCTTGGATGAATCTTGGAGCCAAAAGGAAGCTTGGAGCAACATCAAAGAGTGCCAATTTTATCTTGAAGGCTTGATCATGACCATTATAATAATACTTAGTTTAAGGGTGCTTAGGGTTTATATTCTCCCAACTCTTTGTTTTATTTTGATTGTATAAATTTCCCTCTTAGACTCAATGCTCAGATATGGGACAATTCAAGACAAAGGACGTCTTCGTTTTTATTTTGATTGTATAAATTTCTCTCTTTGCCTCAACGCTAAGATAATGGACAAATCAAGACAAAAGACCTAACCCCTTTATTAACACCATGTATACAAGGGAAGAAAAGGGAGAGAAAGAAAAAAAAAAAAAAAAAAACCAAATTTTTCTTGGTAATACCAGCAAAGAACGGAAAGTCTAAAAAGGAAAAATACCAACTTTTCCTTCGAATCGCATTCCGTCCGAATCGGGCCCGAATCGGACGGAAAACGAAATCGCATCGTGTTCACGCATCGCATCCTTCGCCTACCGCCTTTCCACTAACGTCACCTTCACCGTCCATCGTCAACATCATGCCGTCCGCCATGCATTTAGAAACTAATACATAGCAAACTAATACATAATCAAATAGCTTTAGAAACTCAACCAAATCTCAAAAGGACTTTCACCTTCCTGCGCATCCGTGCATTTAACCAAACATCCGGCCATAGACGATCTTATACGTGCTGCATAAGTAAAATGAAAAATATATTTGGGCACAGACTAATATTAATACATAATTAAGCGTAAATACCAAGCATGAGCAAACATCGTCCCCAAAACCAGCAAAACCAGAACGTTAAGATACAAGAACCATTACCGCAAACTCATAGAACATTCTCCACATTAAGCCTGCGGCGATTATTACTCGTTGCCGCTCAGAGTGCATGAAATCCCAACTGCTTTTTTTTTAACATTACGTGTCATAAGAGTGCGGCCACATACAATTAGAAATAAATTGATTGCCAAAGATAGTTATTACCCACAAGATATTTACGCAAAAATCGACCGCCTTCAAACTAGTTGACACTACAAGAGGATTCAGGGATTTTCTGTAGATTTAGCATCACTTTTTGCAACACACATCCAGGATCAATGTTCATTGTTGAGAAGACTTTGAACCGACAGCTAGCAATTTCAATTCTTGAATAACAAGCACAGCCAGAAGTCGGCCTGGCCGTCGGTGGAAGGACTTGAACTTCCCACGGGTGAAGATGACTTCTCAATTTGTAAATTGCCATATAGGTATGAATCAAGGATTAATTCCAGGAACCATGGGAAAGGCAGGCTTAGGTTTCTTTATTTTATCAACCACAACGGCTTGGGTCATTAAAACAACTCCAGCTATGGATGCTGCATTTTGAAGAGCACATCTTGAAACTCTGCATGGATCCACCACGCCAGATTTAATAAGATCTTCGAACTCATTGGTCATTGCATTGTAACCAGTTCTCCATTCACAATCCAGAAGCTTTTCCACAATGACTGAACCATCAAACCCTGCATTTCGAGCTATTGAAGAAGCCGGTACAAGAAGTGCCTAGAAGTTCATTGAATGAATTCAGACAAAGAGATTATTCTTCCTGCGAGATTACTTTCAGGAAAATAAAAATAGAGATCATTTGGCATACTCAAGCACCCCAAATCAGGATTTTCAGTAAGATATTTCTAGCAGCACACCCGTCAATTCAATAATGAAAATGACTATTTCTAGAATCAATCAACAAATACGTAATACTGCAATTTTTCCAAGTATTTCATCAGATTAGTGAAGCATTTAACAGCAAGTTGTTTAAAAGATATAACCTTATAACATGAATAATATTTTGCTAGCAATTATGCAAAATTTTCACTAAGAAAAAATTATGTTCTATTCATATAAACTAGACAAGTACGAGTATGGAAAGTTACTGGAGATATGAATGAGGAAGTGAATTAATTATAAAGAGGGACAGCTGCCTGTTTCAAATCGAGACACCAATCACAACGCTCTACGTTTGCCCTCATATGCAATATAGTATTTATAAGACTGCTTAAAACAGAAAAGTATGAAATTCAACGCATTTCATCCGAGGTTACAACGTTAACTTTTAACTACAGGATTATCTATGGTTTTAAAGTCCTACATATCCCCTTGAATCAACCCTTTAGATATGAAGTGTAAGGGCATGCATACCTTTGGTAGCTAATTGTTCATACTGACAAACTATATAGTAACTTCCCAGGCAGGTAGTCAACAATACATAAATATAAATAAAATTGATTTGTGTGTGTGTGTTATACACTTCTACAAACAGTTATTGCCGCCTGTCATTCTAAAACTAATAGTAAAGATATGGTGGAGCTTCAAATACAAGGTTACAGAGGAAAAACTAAACAAAAGCAATATATATATATATATATAGATCTGTCAACATATGTTTTATCTTCAAAATATATTTATTTCCTATAGCTTCCCTTAGCAGATGGAATATCCACTAATTTTTTCAACTACTTTGTTGCACTTGTAGTTCAAGATCATCATTATCTTCAACTTCATTAAAAGAATGATCTATATCAATGTCACTCATTTTTGGAAACATTTTCCAAAAATTGGCATCACAAGACTTGAATTCAATCAAACTACCATCTACTTGTTCGCCAATAAATACATACCATGTATTGTTAAACCATTCACAAGTAATAAATTCATATAGCTTATATCATCATCTTATAACAAATAACTATAGCAATCATATACTAAACAATCTAGTAAAATTTTTAAAAGATCTTGTAAACTTTATAATGAACTGTATAATTACAATATAGACAATACTTTTTATTTAGGAAAACAAGCATGTCAACATTATCCTTAGAACTAGTGGAGGAGGTTGTCAGCACTAAGACTCCTCATACCAGGAAGGAGAGAAGGACCATGTATTGTTAAACCATCCACTTAGAGCACTTGGTGTGAAGCCCTCAGTAGGTAATCACTTTGCTGCGTACAAGAAGAAAAATCTTGGAGATACGGATACACAAGGCTTATATATTTATGCCTCAATCTTTGCAACTTGGATTCTATCATATAAAGTTGAAAAAAAAATTGAATATTCTTACCATCTCAATTCTACATATTGAAACAAAAAGATCTCAACTTGCAATATATCAACATATATCATTAAGGTACACGTATCTGTAGCAAACCCCTCATGCCACAACAATATATACAAGTACAAAACATAAGTATATTTCTTTACATCATATCATGGTCTACAATATCCATAGAAGATTCTAGCTAAACGTGTTCTATCCACCCCTTGATCCACAGAAACTTTAAAAAAAAATGTAGCATCCAAAGCATGGGTATAAACTCAGTAAGTAGACAACTTATATTAGTCAATGGCATAAAAATAATTCATAGTTCAAAGGATTCTTCACATATTTAACTTAATTGATGTTCTTATAGGGTGCATAAAAAACTGTTTAATCAAATAATATAACAAGAATATGCGCTTAACCCTCAGCGGGTGGCATATTTGACTCCTGCACCAAGATCAAGTGAATTATGTTGTACAACGGTCAAGGTTTAAATGGCCCCTAAGTAGATATAGTAGCTACGGCTTAACTCCCTTGAGTGGTAGCTTAGGTTCAACTCCGAGTAATACAAAAGCTATATCGCTTGTCCTAATTGCCTGGAACCTACTAAAGCATCTCCCACTTTTCTTTGCAATAGCAAAGGAGGGCACTACTCCCTCTTCACCACTACCTACGAATGAGAGGAGGTCAACCCCTCTCCTATTCAATGCTAGCAAGAAATCAAGAGCAAGGGTCATGGCATCTCCTCACTACCTAGAATTTGCTAGAGCTCCTCCCTCTATTCTATTACAGATCATGAAGAGGGCACAAACCTTTTCTCTTCAACACCACCTAGAAAGGGGTCCCACTCCTCTTTAATGACACTTAGAAATGGTGAAGCAAGCCCCCTCCTATCCATCATCAGCTGGAAATAGAGGGGCCATCACCTTTCTTCTCATCAAAACTTAGAAATGGAGGAGCTAGTCCTCTTCCTACGGAAGCAGGCTTCACTACCTCGAAAGGAGGAGAAAGTAATTGTGAACCTAGAAAGTGCTCCTCACTTTCTTTCTCTCATGCTCGTTCCTCTTTTACTTTGTTTCTCTTGGAATTACCAAACTTCTCTTTCCCAGCTTGAAATTGATCACAATTGTTGAGATCAACAATTTCAATCCTAAATAAGGCAACACCAACCAAGTAGTTGTAAACAGAGTTTGTGGCAATCTACTGATTTCAAGTTGAGATCTATCTATTTACCATCCTAGAACATTTTTGTGAAGGATTTTTTTCTTAGCAATTTATGATAGGAAATCGTTTTTTGCTTGCAAATATCAGATTGCCGTATGCTGATATAATTCTAGATCAAACGATAGAATCAATGATATGAACTAACGTGCAAAGCATGCCCAAAAAAAAATAACAAGACACTAGACATGACTCAACCCTAACCCTAGGCCCTTATTTATAGACTCTTCCTACTTAGCGAACCGGGTATGACAACCCAACCCGGATCCACTTTATGAATAACCACTAATCATTAATACTGTTGGGCCCGTAACAATTGCCCCCCTCTCAAACTAACCTTGTCCTCAAGCCTAGAAAACTTCATCTTGAGCTGCCTCCAGGATCCCAAGTGGCTCGATAATTTGTTAAATCCGCAATGTCAAACATTTTTGCCTCCAGCTTGACAGCTTCATCTTGCTCTTCAGAAGATAATTCACCCCTCATGTGGCTGGAAAACATTACTAGTCAGCTGAGGGTGTCCATTTATATCATGGTGTGAAGGACTTGAGACAGTAAAGCTTAAGTATCCAGGATTGATAGTTTTTGCATTTAAGGGCTGCTCCTCCTGCATAGTTTCTGATTCTTCTAGGACAATAACTGTCACCACATCATTTGGTACCGGCAACCTTGGATGATCATGCGAGCCCTTTTCCTCATCTTCTCTCGCAGAAGCTTCAATAACAATACTATTCATTTCCGCTTCTACATCGGGGCTATACTCAGTCTCAACTGCAGGATAACTGCTTGATTCAGAATGGGGATCAAAAGTGATATCGGTGGATGCTCTAGAGCCCTGATCAACACAAGTCATATTGTCATCTTCAGAGGAGCTGTGTGCAGGAATTGTACTAAACCTTAGGACCATTTTTGACTTCATCCTTTCCCAAGAGAGATTAGGGATTTGTCGCATTAACCTTCGAACCCAATCATATGCTTGTCCCTTCATACGAACAAATGCCAAAGGAAATTTATAATCATCTTTCGTACCTCTAATGCTGAAAAAATATTCAGCCTGTGCAATCCAATCTTCTAGAGCAGTGCTATCAAATCCTTGTAAGTCCACACTAACGCGAAGAGACAGTCTATCTTCCATGGTGCTTTGTCTCGGTAATGTAGTCCTCATAATCTCACTTCCATCAACGGCCATATGCATCCCTCCTCGCCCTTGTGTCTCTCTAATCACCTCTCTTAACATCATTTTCATCTCCTCCAAAACAATAGAAACACGATCCATCGCCCCCTCACTTCTCATCGTCATCCTGCAAGTTTTTTTTAAATGCTACATTAACTTGCTACAGTAGCCAGTTTTTTTTCAACTCTCTATTTTTTTACTCTCTGTTCTTTTTATTTCCTAACCCTAGCTACAGTAACCCATCACCGCGCCTGCTACGCCGCCACTCGCCTGCGCCCGCTTCTCTCCCGAACCACCTCGGTCCACGCCCTCTGCGCCGGCCAACAGTTACAGCCGCCGGCTAGGGTTCCGGCCAAGCTGTCCGGCCACCTTTAGCTGTCGACATCCGTCGCCTGATGCCTAGGCACTCGGGCTCGTCCGCGCTGCCGCCAACGATGGCACAGCAACTCCCGTTTTCGGCGACGGATTTCGGAGAAGAAGACTTTGCCAACTCCGTGATCTCACCGGATCTGGTGGGAAGGTCGGATCCTGGTGGTGAGCTCCCTCGGTTAAGTTGGGACAATAGATCTGGCGAGTTCCCGACGCCCGCTATTCGCATAAGCGTCCTACTCGCGTAAGCGTCCTACCCTGCTGTCGACGCCACTGAACCTCTTCCCGATCCGCCCGCTGCACAGGCGGTTGACTTCAGCCGCCTTTGCTCGCACGCCTTCAGGACGCAGAAGGCTCCAGCCTTCACGCCCTTGCTGTACAAGCGGAAGATCGGGACGAGAAGAAGATGAACAATACTTGCGTCGCTGAACAGTGCTTGCGTCGATGAAGACTCCACTTTTTTTTGACTTGATGAACGATACTAGATCCGCCGATTAGATCTACCACCAACAATGGAAGCTCCTTCCGCCTTTATCCGTCACCAGACCACCAGTTCTCCAGCGATCGATCCGGCAGATCGGACCAATTGATACGAACTATCATGCAAAGGACACCCAAGAGGAAATAACAAGACACTAGACATGACTCAACCCTAACCCTAGGCCCTTATAGACTCTTCCTACTTAGCGGACCGAGTATGACAACCCAATCCGGATCCACTTTATGAATAACCACTAATACTGTTGGGCCTGTAATAATCAATCTCAGCCAATCATATGAACAATGACAACAAGAATATACCAAGTATTCCTTATTATCATAGGTATGCCTTAAGAATTATTCCAAGTATTTCCTACCCTCACAGGCATACTCCCATTAGTTGCCTAACTTTGCATCACAATACATACTTGCCCAGCATATAGGCCAATGCATGATAGTGCAAAAGAGAAAACAAGACAAAAGAGAGATTGCTAGGGCTCATGTATCAAAAGGTGCTGCTGCTGCTTATTCTTAAAAGGTGCTCATTGAAAAGGTAGTGTACTTATTACCTTTTTTGAATCAATATCAAAAACCATGGATTCAGGTGCAGGTTGTGTGATGCCCCCGTGGTTCCAGGGACCACGTTGTAAATGTTGAAACCTAGAGGACTAAATTGCAAAAGGAAAAGTTAATTAATTCTTTATTCTCTCTCTCCTCTCCGTTGCCGCCACCTTTCACGCCAATTTCGCTCGATTTTGCTGTCTTGCTACCGCCTCTTCCAATTTCTTCACCGCCTTTGCTAATTTCACCGCCCTTCGTTCGATTTTACCATTTCCGACCTACTTTCACCGCTGTCTTCTGTTGTGTTCCAATTTCAGCTCAAATTTCACTACCTTTTAGCTGTTCCAGCCGATTTCTCATCGCTGTTCAACTCCGGTACCTTCCAACCCTCCTCCTCAGTTGGTAGGAGTGGGTTGAGTGTTCCAGCAGAGTTTTGGCAGCGTGTTTGGTTAATTATAGGTGTAATTATGTAGTATGTACACGTATATGTACGTATATATGGGTATATGTACGCATACATGTATACTAGGTTAGATTTGTATAGAATTAGACGCGTGTATCAGTTGTTTGATAGTCATGTGATGTATTTTATATTTTGTGATATTATAGGTGTTACTCGGACCGAGGCAGAGAGCATTAGACGCACCAGGAGCTATGGTGATACAGGCAGGAATCCTATCCTACTCTTTGCAATCATGGTATTAGTTGTGTTATATTGTCCAGTTGATAAATACCATGATATCTTATAGTTCTATTGTTTGATTTTGATTCGGTATCCATTGCCCTCTGTGTGTTGTCCTTATTCATGCATATGGATACTTGTGTGATGTTATTACATGGGTCACCTGGTAGTTACATTATTGATGATGGCATTATTTATTATGGGCTATTGAGCCGTTACATAATGGTGATATTTGGCCCATCAGACAGTTGTATGCTATGTCGTGCTATATTGTGATCTTTTATGGCT
Organism: Costus lasius; assembly: GCA_027563935.2. Lineage (NCBI taxonomy): Eukaryota > Viridiplantae > Streptophyta > Magnoliopsida > Zingiberales > Costaceae > Costus > Costus lasius. Next base: position 103,332,940 of record CM050450.1, on the reverse strand, counting down.
GATATTAGCTAGGGCTGTGCCTTACAAGCCAACGGACCAGGGAGTATACCAGATGTCATTTCACGGCTATGGGACCGGCTGGTAGGTTTCCTAGATTGAGTCCTTCGGGATTTTCTAGAGTTACCTGGGTGTTAGACGCAACACCTCCGAGCTGTCATTGAGGCAGTTGTTCCATCGTGTGAGCAACGGTGGAAACACTGTATAAGAGTGCGGGCTCGTCATGGAGCATTATATGGTCATTGCTCTTGATTGCATGACTCATGTGTGGTTTTCATACTTTGTTGTTATTGCTTCTTATCTTGTTCAGTTACATCGTATATTTCATAGTTTGGTTAGTTATCACAGTTATTTGATGTAGTACCATATCTGGTGATATTCTTGCTTAGCCTTTTGGGCTAACTTCCTTTGCTTTGCCTCTAGGTAAAGAAGTTGCTCCTGAAGTTGATAGTTAAAGCTAGAGATAACCTGGACCTTGGAGTTGATATCAGCACCTCCTAGATAGTTAAAGTTATTTATGCTGATATGTTTTGATTCAGTTGGTGGATACAGTGTTGGTATTTTTTATTGATCGAGTGTATCGATCTTTTGGTTGGGTCTTTTGATCGATCAGAGTCATTTTGATTTCGTTTCTAATCGTCTGATTTTGTTTTCTATATAGTGACCAGAGATGTATATCTGATATCTTGATCGTGTCAATTGATTTTGTTTTATCGTTGTGATTGTGGATATACAGGTTATGGTGTTGTGTATTTTGATCAGTTTACAGAGGAGACTCTGTCCTGTGGGTTTTTATTTGTCGTGCTTCACGAGTAATTTCCTAACCTTCGTTAGGTTGGTGCTCGTTGGGGCGTGACAGGTTGCATGTCAGGTGTTGGTTGCATGTCATACAAAACACTTGTTATTATGAACTTTGGATTCAAGTGCAGGTTGCATGTCCTACAAAACACTTGTTATTATCAACTTGGCTTTCTTCAGGTATACAAGCTTCACTAATAACTTTATGATAAAGATGATGACAGCAAAGCAAGATGATGACAGCAAAGCAAGTAGTTAACTTATGTCTTATGCTTTGACAAATAAATAGCAGGAGCAACAACATATTAAGAAACAGGCACAGACCTTTCTGACTATTTCAGCACCTATCTTCTCTTCTGGGTCCTCGAATTGATCTATTATGTTTGATATTTGCTTGGATAACTGCACGTATGTGGCTCCTCCTCCTGGTGCTATACCCTCATCCATGGCAGCAAAAGTCGCATTTTTTGCATCCTCAATTCTTAGTTTCTTGTCCTCAAGTTCAGCTTCACTAGCAGCTCCTACCTAAAAATCATTCGCATGTCTTCAAAATATATACCACCACCCAAACGACTATGAAATATGCATACATTATATAAATAATAAATAAACTTTACCAGGAGTTTCAAATTGGGACATGAAATTATATATATATATATATATATATATAAGCGTTCAAATTGGCTTCAATCAAGTAATCCACAATATTTTTTTACAGTTTGCTGTGCGTGACTAAGAATTCTTTAACTGTAATGTCATGTCATGTGCCACATTGGTAAATAACCAATAGAAAATATTTAAGGAGAATTTTTTTAATAGTTTTCTGATGTAGCCAGATATTTTTTTTAACTTATTATACTATTAAGGCATCACAACAAAAAATGTTGTAAGCACTTCAGTATACTGCTAAAAGATTTAACAAATGTACTTGATTCAAACTGATTTGAAAGTTCATGTACAGAGATAAATTGAAAAAATGTATACCTAACTGAGACTAATGGTTGAGTTTATGTACAATTTATGCAATTTACCCTTGAAACATCTATCTAGGTCATTTATATGTTCTGAATAGATGATATCAAAATAAATTAAACATAGAGCTGTCAAATTCCATTTCAGCTCAGTGAAAATACTATTTAGACAGTGACAATGGGAAAAGAATGGAGTAGACCTTGATGACAGCAACACCACTTGATAGTTTCGCTATCCTCTCAGATAGCTTCTTTGATAAGTAGGAGCTATCTACTTCAGACAAATCTTTCTTTATCTGTGAAATTCTTGCCTGTATCTCCGCTTTCATAGATGGATCAGCAACAATATTAGTTGAATTACTGGTTATTGTAATCTTCCGTGCAATACCTAGCTGGTCTGATGTTACATCTCTAAGCATCAAACCTAGTTCACTAGCAAGAAAATCCGCACCTGTCTCTTGCAAAAAAAACACATGAGAGAGAGATAAAATCTGCATTTTTAACAAATCTTGTAGTCCATCGTGATAATCAAGTTCAAGAATCTTACAAAAGAAATGTAAAAGCCAAGTTGATAATATTTATGTAAAATGCACTGAAAAGAAGCAACAAAGCCACATTAAAAACAAAGTAGTAGCTTAAACTTGTAAAAAATAAACGATATCCAAACACTTCAATACTCCAATTGAATTTGCTAATAATTGATCCAATCAATAGATTCCACATTAGTTGGAGATAAAACTAGAAATAATGACAGCTCCTACCAAGTTATTAAAACAAAAAGTGTGACCAACAAATCCTAACCTGTCATGAGAGCAATATCTTGTAGAAGGGCCTTCTTTGCTTCACCAAATCCAGGACATTTGATGGCTGCAACATTTAGAACGCCTTGCAGTTTGTTCAGGACCAATGTTGCAAGAACTTCACTTGAGATGTCTTCAGCAATAATCAGTAAAGGAACACTAAGCTGAGTGGTTTTTTCTAAGAGAGGAACAATGTCTTTGATACTTGTAACCTTTTGATCAGTTACAAGAACTTTAGCATTCTCAAACTCAACTATTGACCTATCCTGGTTTGTTATGAAGTGTGGTGATATATAACCCTTGTCAATCTGCAAAGATCAAGCATAAATTTTGTAGGCATTCAAATCAAAAGAAAAGCTATGAGGCCTGCTCCAACTACCTTCATTCCCTCCTGAACTTCAATTGTTGTATCAAAAGATGATGACGATTCAATTGATATTACTCCATCAAGACCAATTTTTTCTATAGCAGTAGTCAAAAGATCCCCTATGAAGTCGTCATTTCCAGCAGATATTGCAGCTACAGCTGAAAACAGAGAAGACTAATTGAGGATTAATATTATCTGATTCCTCAAAAATAAGACAAAGTAAAACCTTTTAGATCCTCCTTTCCATTTATAGGAATGCATTTACTCTTCAATACTGGGATCAGTCCATGAACTGCTTTATCAATTCCTTTTTTTAAAGAAACCGGGTTAGCTCCAGAAGCCACTGCAGACAATCCCAACTTGATAATTTCTCGAGCTAAAATAACTGCTGTTGTGGTGCCATCACCTGCGGTATCATTTGTCTTGCTTGCCACCTGATTAAAATAGTTCAGAAGAGAAAATTGACACAGGAATTTCAGTGTTGTGGAAAGTAAAGACTGGATAGTCAAGCATGTACAGCAATTCACCTCTTGGATTAACATGGCACCAATGTTTTCAATTCCATCAGGCAGTTCAATGGCCCGAGCAATTGTTACACCATCATTGATTACTTTCGGTATTTCTGCCTCATCAAGAACAACATTGCGCCCTGCGTGTACAGTACTGACATTTTTAAATCTTTACATACAATCATTTTTTGTAGAAGAGACCAATTTGGAATTATATGCTTAAGATTAGTCTACTTTTGTTGGTATCCCGCTCCAGCAGCACTTAATTATTAGACGCCATGGTGGACACAATCTTAAGATTTTGCATGTTAAGCTACTCAAGAGGAGCTGCCTCAAAAAGAATTTGTAGTAACACCCAAGTGAAGAAAGCAGCAGCTTTTAACCTATAGATGAATGACTTGCTATTCAATTTACAAAAGTCACTACGTTGTGCACAGTGATTAATAAAAAATAATAGGTAACATATTTGGCAAAATTGAAGTTTGGAGTGCAAGAAAAATCGTTTAACAAGCACATCATGTATAAGTTCCATATTAGTTTAACTTCACAATACGAAAGTTCTATCAACAAGAGATTTAACAAAATCTTCGAACAAGACCTATGCTCAACGATGAGGACAGCATAACAAGAGTACAACGGAGTTCAAAATGAAACAGGAAAAAAAGGAAAGAAAAAATGTGCAAAAAATAATAATAAAATAAGCCAAACAAAATCCAGACCATAGATAACAGCCGTTACACAACAAATCAATAACTTAGTTTTAAATGATCCGGCAGCAATCGCCATGAACCGAATTCAATACCTTTAGGTCCTAAGGTGACTGATACAGCATCGGCGAGCTTATCTATCCCAGCTAGCAAAGCCCTTCTGCACTCGTTATCAAAGGATATTCTTTTAGGGGCGGCCCTTACTGAAAAATTCCTCCGAAACGTTGAATTTCGAGGCGCAAAATGCACCCTTGTCAAATCCCCAATCCCCTGAAAAGAGATGCATGAACTATTGCTCCAAGATACATAAATTGAAAGAAAACAATGGAGAAATTAAAATAAAGAAGATGGAGAGCAGAACCTACAGCAAAAAAGGAGGTTCTATGGGTGATGAGGGTGGAGGAGAGATGCATCGCGCCTAGCGTCGCGGGCGCGGGTTTGGGGAAGGAGATGACAAGGGTTTTTCTCCGAGGAAGACGCGGGGTTTTGATTTCGTGATTAGTAACTATCGAGCGTCCACGTCTTGACTCCTATGATCACGAATCTTGAGGAAATGTTGATTAAAATCGATTACAGATTCATGTGTGATTGCATCCAGCCTGATCGTGACCCAACTCCAACCAAACATGGGGCTACCTGAGCTTTGGTTCAACTCGATTCGATGTCGTAGGTTGGTTGAATTAGTATTCAGCTAAGGTCGGTAAGTAGTCGAATTAGCTATTTTAGGTTGACTAGATATGACAATGAATTGGATACCTTTTTTATTAAATATTTAAATTTAATCGAATTATAACAACTCAATATGTAAACCGACGCATCTTTTTACTTAACTCCAATCCTACTACTTATGTATTTAAATAAGTACCCAATTAAATAAATAATTTACTTTTATTTTTTTATTTTAAAGTATTTTAATAAAATATATTTGTTTATTAATTAAAATAATATTATGTTTTTATATAATAATTATTTTTATAATTAGATAAAAAATGTATTTTATTTAAGTTTTAATTAAGTATTAAATACTAAGTATCAATACCTTCAAAAGTCGAACCTATTAAATTTGAAATTGTCTTATTTAACTAATTAAAACCCCAATGGATTGAGATGTAACAGTTATTTGATTATCTTGAGTTTAATTGATATTCCAAGGCTAATCGAATAACCGAATAGTAGCGACAAAGATGTATCTTTTTAGTTAGATTTATATACATATATATGGTCTATTTGGCCTTGTTGTTAATAACTTTTATAACTGTGCTAAATTGTGCTGTGTTGCACTGTCAAAATATATGAAATGTTTGGTTAATAACTTTTTAATTACTGTCAAAATTTAAAATAATAAATAAATATTTATTTTAAATTATTTAAAATAATAAATATATTTTATTTTTCTTTAGTATTAAAATTTTAATTATTTAAAAAAAATAATATTTAAAATTTTAAATGAAATCATGCCAATTACCTTTTTTGAGAAGTAGAAACTGCAAAAGTATCAAATTATAGCTTTCCTAACTTCTGCTTTTTTATTTTTTTTTTCTTCTACTTTTTATTACTAAATAGTTTTTTAACTACTTTCTGCTTAAAATTAACTTAAAATCAGAGTCAAACAGGCTCACAGTAGGCACCTCTTATAAATCATATATTCTTTGTAAATTTGAGTGGGCCAATTGACCATACTCGAGGCCATATAGATTTGCCTCATAGCTTAAGCTAGTCAATTGAGTGATTTAATGAAGCAATTTAGGTCAAATAAATAACTTGTTTTGCTTGCGATTTATGCTAATCCAAGCGCTTTGTCCAAGCAAGAAATCTAACCAAGTGAGGCAGTCTGTGTAGAGCAAGTGATCATGTCTAATTAAGATTGATTGGGTGGTCAAAAGTCTTAGTAGGTTAGTCAATTTTGCCAATTGAATAGATAAGCTATTTTGACCCAACCAAGTGGTGTTAGATGATCAAACAATCTAGTGCACTGAATAGTTTTAGCTAAACTGTCCTCCTTAAGGTCTATACATTTATAGATGGCATTTGGATAACCTCAATTGATTACTATAATTAGATTGTGCAAGCCATTCAAATTGTCCACTAAGAACAAGATTGACTGTGATAGGCTAATTAGGTTATGTTTTTTCAAGGTGAATTGGGGCAATTGGGTGGTATGTTCTTGTCAAGCTATTTAGTTTGGTTGTTAGTTTTGGCTGATGGGTGGTTAGCCCCAATCATAATATTTCTTATCATTTAAGTTGATCAAATGATTTTCCCTAATTATTATTTGCTAGCCTATGATTTTATTTCTTTAACAATTTATTATATTATAATTATTTGAATAATAGTTAAATTATTTTTTACCTATATATTAAAGTATTTAAATGATTGTAATTTGTAATGCCCATTACCAAAATCTCAAGTCTCAAAATATTTTGGCTACCAATTGAAAATACATATGTTTGAAAAAAAAAGAAAAAAAAATATGTTACATTCCGAAGCTAGTCAAAAGCCTGTTTTCAATTTGTCCTCAACTTACTTGATGTTGACACTTGAAGAGTTAACATGAAAAAAATTGAATATTGTTGACGGATATGCATAAATATTTTCCAAAGAGACGCGAAGAGGATTACATAGTGGATATGATGCTCTAATGACTTAGGCATGCCAAACAGCAGCTTGACCCATTTCACACACAAGGTTTCTTTTGTAATTTTCATATAATTTTTTTTGTTGTTGAGGAAAAAAAATAACATGTAAGTAAATTTTTTAATAAATTTATGAATTTGCTGTGTTGTTAACAATCTTAATCAATCAATTGGATGATCAGTAAGGAGAACAATCATGTGAAATTTTCTCTTTAAAAGGAGTAGACGCATGTAATTAGGAGGTCTTTTTTTTAAAAAAAAATAAAATATATAAAAATAAAAATTTTCCTCCTAAAAACAACTATGTTATATCAAATGTGAGTCCCATTTTCCACTCCTATTTTAGCCTTTGACATCCTCGGGTGCAGTTAGATATGCGTCGACATTATTTTGCCATCTCAGGACTTTTTTTTTTTTTTTTGCTTCTTTTTAATATTTTTTCTCCCTTCTATTAAGGTGTATCTAACTATAAGGTAAAGACGAGGGTTGTTCATGAAACATAAATATATATATTTTTTAGTAAATAGGGAGATATTCAAGGGATTGGATTTATATTTATTTAGAAAATATTTTTGAAAAAAATGGTATGAGATTTAAGCAAAACTTTCAAGTAATTTTCGTTTGATTTTTTTTATGGCAACTAATGGCCATTTTAAGTTAAAAGTGGATCAATTATATTCTTAGCACTTACAAAAAACTTTCAAGTCATATAAGCTTTTTTTTAACCCATTTTGACCATTAAGCTCCATGGAAAATGAATCCTTCTCATATCTCTATTGGAAATGAGTCATACTCTTATTTTCCATTTTTTTTTAAAGATCTATTTCTTCTTTTTAGTCCCCGCAAGGATTGAAGTGTCAAATTAAGCCATTTGACATTATGTCTATCATCCACTTTCAGAAAATTTGTAAGCTTTACTCGATTTGATTACCCTCCATTTTGACGAGTCTTGACTCTTAGATCAACCGTAGCAATATTAATTACATTTGAATTTTTGTAGTACTATTTTTTACCATATTTTGTGAAAACGATATAAGCAATTTAAGTTGATCACTTTTGTTATTGTCAAATTTAAATTGACTAATTTGGTCAACATTGACCACAAATAGACCATGGTCGATATTTCAATTGTGAAGGAAACTAACAAGTCGCTGATACTCGAGATTGGTGGATATGAAGCTATAGATAAAAGAAAGTTAGCCACACTAGCTATTGCCTACGAGATCAATATTACGAAGATAACTCTGTTCAAGCCAGCATTGCACAAGTCTGGAAGACGACGACTATTTCAAGAATCAGCAAGAATTATTTGCAGTCTTGAGATAACTTGCAGCAAATTTACAGAGTCGGAAGATGAAAATCAGATGAATTGAATAATCAAATGCCCTTTATTCAAGCTAATACAATAGAAAATAAATAATGGCAAGAATACATCCAATCAGTTCACAATATTTAGATGATACAGGTGACGGTAATACTAAAAGGAAGGAAGCAGGGGAAATTTAACAGGTCTGGACGGACTCTGTTTCTTCTAATCAATCACTTCAGAAGCACATGTCCAGGACGCAGCAGCAACACAAAGCCGCACAGCTGCCAAGCACAAAAAGAGCACAACAACTCATCTAAGCACAAGACAAGAAATACGAAATTAATCAAAGCATAATGATGACGACAATAAAGCTGCTCACCATCCCTTCCAGAAGCCATCGCCGCGGCTCTTGGTCTCAACCGGAATCTGCTGCGAGTTCACGGCCTCGTCCCTGGTCGGGTAGCCTGCGGGGGGTGGCGGTGCGACGTAAGCCGGTGGATAGGATGCCGGTGGTGGCGGGTAAGCTACACATACAGCGTTGCAGGTTTCGTTAGGGCAATTCGTCAAACATATGGTGTGCGAAAATCTGAACGAAGTGATTTCTGCTGCAGATCGTACCTTGAGGAGGAGGAGCCTGCTGCTGCTGCGCGTAGTAACTCATCTTGGAGTTGGATGACAGAATCAAGTTTTCGAAGGAAATGGAGATTTAACTTGCGGCGATGGGGGAGACAGCGAGAGAGGGGCAACATTTATAGCGATTAGATTGCTTCGAGCATAGGGATTGATGGATTGATTCAACAACGGAAGGCCGGCGGGGACGCGTCGTGGAGGTTGTAAAGTGTTAGAAAGTAACGCGGATAGCGTGGAGGAAGATTCCAAGAAGCGGGTCGTAGACGCCAACCTGGATTCTGCCGCGTCGTTTATTAGGGTTTACAAATTGCGCGGACAGCGAAAGAGAGAAAGGCGATTTTATTTTTCTGGGATTTGGTGACCGCACTCAGCTTCTTGTGTTTGACCACATGGCAAAACGACACGCCTTTCACGGCCGATGCTGACATCAAATGCTGCTGAACATCCAATGAAGGTCTGACGAGTATTCATTAAATTATGTTTTAACATATTTTTGTACCTAAATTACTTCCAAATAAAAAAAAATACTTCCAAATAAATTTTGATGAATAAAAACTTATTATAGTTATAATTACACCCATATTACAATGTAATTAGTATTTTGATCTTTTTTTTTACTTTATAAATACTAATTTTTACTTTATAAAAGAAGTTATTTTCCAATACTTTTCAAACATTTTTTCTTTTTCTATAGTTTAAATTATTTACAAACTTATAGTTCAAAGAAAAAAAAATAAGGGATAGACGGAGGAGTATGAAAAGGAAGGGCTTACGATGTCAAAAAAGAATTAAAAAGTAGTTTAGGCATTTTTGAAATATAAGAGATTAAACATTTTTTTTCCACAATTCAAGCTAGTCAATCATAAACGAGTCGTATTTATATGACTCATGATTTATGTAAGTTTCACTCTAACCTGACTCATTTATTAATTGAGTTAGTCTAATCTAACTTTTCTAATATATTAATAGATATATAAATATATAAAATAAATAATATAATTTATATTAAAATAAATATTACATGTTTACTGTATTATAATATTAAAATGTAACATTAATAAACGAGTAACATAAGTCACCCTGTTTATAATCGACCCAAATAATTTTGGGTGGGTTGACCCAATTGTAACTTGCATAAGATTACTCCATTTGAACCCACCAAATTTCATGCTAAGTGAGATTAGGTCAGTTTTTATTGGCTCTAATTTTAGGGTGTTAAGTTAAAAACTGATTTATTTAATTTATAATTAAAAACTATAAGTCTAGCATTTATTTTTAATATAGAATAGATTTTTACCATTATATATTATAGTGAATTAATATAAAAATAATAATAATAATAATAAAAAAGTAGAGTAGTGTTAGCTTAGATAGTAGAGTGTGTGGTTTTTAACAATGTGGTTATGGGTTCAATACCCCGTATAGTGTTTACATTTTTGAAATATCTACTACGATAAATAAATATTTTTTATTCATTAAAATATAATAAATTATCATAATTTATGGCCGCAATTATTTAAATAAAATATTTCAAAAAATATTTAATTAGGTTGCATCTTGAGTCATAAATGGATTGATTTATCTAATTTAACTATATTTTATATAACTAATATTTATTCCAATTCCTCTTGCCACATTAGCCCGTAGGGATAGTCGCTATTTGCTAGCTTGCCAACCACCACTCACGAGTTGTTAGCATAGAGTGCCCTGAACCCTAACCCATAATTTCTATAAAAACAACAAGGATTTTAAAAATTCTATATATAAAAAAAATAAAAATATAATTTATATTAAAATAAATATTATATATTTTAAAAATATTTTTAGTGTATAATTAATATAAAATATAACATATGATACTATATATATTATGTATAAATATGGTATACATAATAGGTATAATATAAATAGTTAACATAAATCGATTTGTTTATGACTCAACCCAATTAATTTTAGGTTATAACATGTGGACTCAATTATAACCTACTTGAACGAGCCAAATTTCATATCAAGACAGGTCAAGGTTGTTTTTAGTAACTCTAATTTTAAAGACATTAAATTAGAAACTGATTATATAATTTTTCAATAACAGAACTGTAACTCCAGAATTTATTTTTAGATAAATTAGTTTTTTACTATTATATTATCACTGGATTAAGATTAAAGATAAAAATAAGTTAAGTCGTCAGGTTAGCTACTAGAGCATGTGGCTTTCAATCATGTAATCGTGGGTTCAAAGCATTATTTATGCCCATAATTTTTTCAACTAAAATATTTCAAAAGAACACAATGGACTTACAAATTGAAGAAAATTAGGTCTCATTTTCATTTCAATGTTTTAATAAAAATGACAGTTCCTTATTATCATTAAATGTAAAATTATTTTTAAAAACATAAACTATATTTTATATTTTAAAAAAGTACCTTACTAATTTATTTGTACTCAAATGACTTTATTTTCAAAGCATTTATTTTAGAACCTCTCATAGTTGCCACATTAGACAAACACATGCTAAAACTTTAAATTTTATTTTGTTTCATCAAACTCAAATTTCCTTTAATCTAGTTTGATTAAAAAACAATAAGTGTTGTTTATATTGTTTTAAAAAAATTAGTCAATTAATAATCCTTGATTTTTTTTTTGTACTTTAAGATTTCAATCTTCACAATGACTTAATTATATTATATGATATGATAAAATGAAAATAAAATAGTTAAACTGGTAAAAAAATTCCTAAAGTCCTTGGCTAGAAACTTAAGCATTATCACAATGTATATATTTTCGAAGTTGTAAATTTTAAAATTAGAGTCAGTGTCGTGTCCGTAAGTGCATGGATACTCGAAGTAATAATTAAGATATCGAACCATAGAGACTTCGTTGTTAAGTACTGGTTAATTTAGTTCTCACTAGCTAAACAGATTGAGAATTATTAAATTAGCAAATCGGACGATGTAGAAGAAAATCTGAATGAGAAAAGCGGGACTGAGGGTTTATTCAACTTGATAAATATGACTAGACAGGATTAAGAATTCATCAATATACCTTTGTTATGGTCAAGATATAATTCACTTAAGTAGGGAAGCTAACTCGCTCTCGCGCAATCAACTTGCAAAGAATTATCCCCACTCTCGTGCAAGATCGATTCGATGCTAAATAGAAGCGAACTTTGGTCAAAGAGATTAAGAATCACTCTTGTGCATTCCACCTCAGTACCAAGATCTCAGGCAAAACTAAGCACTCTCGCGCCTTACTTTCGCTAGTTTTACTCAAGGGTTTCGAACAATTCAACATCTATCTCTAGCATGTTATCATGTCTGAAGCAATAATAATTTCTAGTACAAAAACATCAACAAGAATTACGCAACTAAAATCTAAGGTTAGAAACGCAACCAATCTCTTGCGAAGGGATCTAATCCTAAATTCTAGGGTTCCAAGTTCTATGATATCATCTTCTCAGTCCATAGCATAGAACTCTAAGACATGATGGTGCATGATACTAATAACAATTAAAGGCATTAATCACTTGAGTAAAATAACCATAGCAAAGAATAAATTGATGAAAGAAAAGTTATATAGTCATTGAAGTATCAAGAGAATTACACCCCCATGTCCCAAGAGAAAATTAAGCTAGCATGGAAGAAGATTTACAACGACACATGGTTTTTGAACGATCAAAGAGAGTAAAGAGGGAGAAAGAGTTACAAAACAGGGCTGCAACTGAATTGCAGCTCGAAATTTGCTTCAGAAATCGCGATGAACAGTGTCGCGACCAAACTTTTGATGATTTCTCCCTCGATTGGTCTCCTCTTGTTCTGAAACTTCTGTGGCATCTTATTCTTCCCCAAGCGAAGCTTCCTTTCAAAAATCGTGGCCGGAGATGATCTGTGCAGCAAACGACGGCGAACCCTAGCGCGGTGACGATTCTCTCAAATTCTCCCCAAATCATGGATAAAAATTCTATATTTTGTTTTGCGTGTCTTCTCCTTTTAAAGACGAGTCCGCTGCCTCTTTTTTTTCTAAATTTGGACTCCAAAATCTCTAGAAATCGAGTTTCCAATTTTGCCGTGATAAACTCAGAAATCTTGGTTTGAAATTACGGTACCGTATGAGAAGTACAGCAGTGCCGTATTTTGCTCTGCGAAATCTGGGCAGAAAATACAGCACAGTGTATTCTCCCATAGTAGTGTCGTATTTGTGTCAAAAGTTCTCTGGTGAGAATTGAGGAAAAATACGGTACCGTGATAAAATCCGGGAGAAATACGGTAGTGCCGTATTTTCGCTGGAAATTTTCTGTTCTGGATGGCTGAAAATCACGGTACCGTGCGTTTCTACACGGCAGTGCCATATTCTCGCTTAAGTCTTCTGTTCGGAATCAGCTCAAAATACGGTACCGTGAGAGTTTAGGGGGAAAATACGGTAGTGCCGTATTCTCATCTGGTTGAAGCGCTGAAACACGGTACCGTGTAGATTTACACGGCAGTGCTGTATTTTGGCTAGGATTATCTTTTTGACTTGAAATTTGATGGGGAGACTCCTCTTCATGGTTAGAACTCGTTCATGCATTTTAATTGCTTGAAAACTGGTGATAGAATCTGCCTTTTTGCCTGAAATTGATCAAAAACCAAAGATGGTGAAGATTCTGAAGCTTTTGGCTAAAAGGGTATAAAACAAAGCAATGGGATGAAATTATGATTCAAAAGACCACTAAATAAGCATGAAAAACACGATGAAATTTGGAGTCATCAAACACATAAGGCTCAAACCTTGCTTGTCCTCAAGCAATAATCAAGAAATTGATCAAAGGACAAAACTTTCTTATGACGAATAAATTTCTAAAACACAATCTCCCATGAAAACTTTCATCGACTGTTTCATGTCATTTCAAATAAACATGTCACCCTTTGATTTAATTCTCGAGTTCCACTACTTAGTCAAATAAAACTTCACAAATCGTATAATAAGCAGAACATCAATCTCAAGCCTTCAACCAATATTCAGTTTATAACTATTAACTTTTGTTTACAGGATTAGGGTCTCCAATTTTCTATTTATTTTTTCTTGCATCACTCACATTCCATAATCAATGCAATAGAACTCATATCCTCTAATTTGGAAAGAATTTATTGAGGATAGCGGAGTTTATGTGAAAGGATTTCCTCTCATGGTATGCACCCACCTAGATACATATTTTTTTTTGAAATACTTCAACCCATGTCCTTCGGTACCACTGTCTATTTTTCACAGTGCCAAGTAGGGGAGTCCTCACTTTACTTGGATCATGGAACCTTTATTTTCCCAACAAATAGTAAATAGCAAAAAAAAAAAAAAACTGAACCGGATTAGCCTATCAATATCTATTCACAAATTACACTCATATGTTGATTTTATTCAAAGAAATAGCTTACCTCTAAAATCAAATTCATCAGACAATATGTTCATCCAAATCGTCATTCATCAGTTAATGAAAAATTCTCAATAGATAGATATGTATTAAAGAAATAAATTCATCATAATAGGTCTAATCCTAATTTCAATTCAGGAAAATTTTGGCATGATAACAGCAATATTTTCTCAAATAAACACACCACACACATGAATAGTTCAAATAGATCATGGCATACCGAATCTATAGGGTTAGCATCAATTCATAGTGTCAATTATCCTATATCTCATACAACTATATTGAATAGTGAGTGTAGAAAACCATCAGAATATGTCAGTACAACCAAATCGAAACAACAATAGTAATCAGTAAATGAGAATCCGTAGCAGTAGAAGGCAAGAAGGTCATCCTTCCCTACACAAGTTTGAGATCACCATAAATCAGTAAACCAAATAAGCACAAGTAATAGTTTGAAATACTCACAAGATCTCACTGGTCCGATTGCGTCTCCTCCTCGTCTTCGTCGTCCTGGGCTGCATCCATCGGATCATGAGAAGCTCCCTCTCCTGCACCTCCATAAATACCGTCTCTCCTGGAGTCCTCATAGCCAAATCGCTCATAGAGAAAATTCCCCATCTCCTCCATATGATTTCCAAGCGCCTCTATATCTAAGTGAACGTAAGTAATCTGCTCATGTATTCTCCCTATACCACCCATCACTCGCTCCATGCGCTGCTCCTACCTATATAACTGTGCAGAAATAGTCTGATACCCTGGATCTGCATGGTATGTGGATGAACTGGCGGCTCCACGTGGTGGTGGCTCAGTGGCTTCGGGTGGTGAAGAGTCCATGCCCATACCAAACGGGTCATCGCCCCATGTAGGAGGTGGCGGTGGAATTGAAGTCTCTGGTGCAGGGGTAGCAAAGGATACACAACTCGGTGACAGCTTCCAGTTCTCTAAATTCTGCACCGTGGTCCGCTCGGGGTTTGGCAAAGGTAATGTAGGAAGTCCAGGCTGAAAAACTAAACAATAGGTGTCTCCATCTCGTATAATCATCTTCATAGCAATACAGGATTCAATGTCTATTCTCGAGTTGCCTCTAGCAACTTCAATCCCGTAGGGTTCAATGCCTAGATGCAGTGCTATAAGAGTAAGGAATCCTCCTATCACTATGGTTCCTTTCTTGGCCTTTGCTATCTTACTTAGATGCCTCATGAAGAAAAAAGTTACATCCACTGTGAAACCATGCAGCATGCTCCAAAGCATAAATAATTCAGCGTGTGTGACAATGCCATCACTGTCCCCTCGCCCGAAGATGGTGTGCGCGAGAATGCGATGGGCATATCTGATGCAAGGATTTGAGATCCTTGAGGCTCTTGCTGTTGACGCCGCAAACCTGCTGTCCATAGTAATCTGGTTCCAAAACATGTGTTCCATAAACCCAATAGGTGGTTCAGTCTTCCCTTTCCATGGGAAGTGGAAAATGCGTCTAATTTCTTTAAATGTGAGCATCCTTTCCTCATTCATCATTCTAAATCTAATTTCCCCATTAGCCGTGTGGTCCATGTATTCATTCCAACTGACCTCCAGGCTGCTTAGAAATTCCAGTACAACGGGTAGATATGTATCTGGTTTCAATTCAAAAAACTCCCTCAACCCTACCTTATCATACATCCAATATACATCCTCCTTCAATCCAAGGAGCTCTAGAGCTCTGACATCAATGTATTTGGTTTTTACAATGCGGCGAGTGAGTAACGTATTATACCGCTGTTCCTGCTCTTCATCTTTAAACCGAATACCGAAAGGATGCGGTGGTGGCATTGGAGGTTCAGCGGGAGCTTTCCCTTTTCTCTTCGGTGCCATTTTCTTGGTTGGTGACATAAAGCTCACAAAGAAAGCAAGAAACAACTGAAGGGACTTGGAAGAATTTTTGTTACCCACAGTTGCGCTTGGCTGGAAATGGGCTGAGTTTTGAGCTTCAGATCTGGACTTCTGGGTTGAGATTGAGCTCCAAATCTTTGTGGGGAATGATCCTCAACCTTCCTTAAGCCCTTCTGAACTTGGAGACCGATCTATCGAAGCTTGGACGAAAGGAAATTGCAAAGGGCGGAACCTCAGCGAAACCAGAACAGCACGCTAGAAATGAGTTCGATCGCGCTTGAAATCGAGCGGATCTTCACACGGAAACGAACGAAATCTACAAGGGAAGGTCGTACGAAGGTTAGGGAAGCGAAAACTCAGCGAAGAACGGAAGATCAGCGCAACAACGGGTGAAGAAACCCTAAGAACAGTGCGCTGTGCCCTAAATACGGTACGTGAAGTCGTGGGGTCGGCAAAAATACAGTACCGTATTGTGAATACGGTAGTGCCGTATTTTGGTTACAGGTTCTGTGCAAGATCATCCGGTAATTACGGTACCGTGTATATGTACACAGCAGTGCCGTGAAACTCAAAAAAAAATCTCTGTTCAGAACAGGCAAGAAATACGGTACTGTGTAAAGACACACGGCGCGGCCGTGAAAGCTTAAAAACTCTCTGTTCAAAAATTGCCAAAACGACGGTACCGTGTAGAATGATACGGTAGTGCCGTATTTTGGTAAGAATCTTTCTGTGTAAAAACGGTAAATTTCACGGTACCGTGACAAATTCGGGACAAAATACGGCACTGTCATATTTGTCTCAATTACCTGCTGCGAAGAAACGCCGTGAAATACGGCACCGTGTAGATGTACACGGTACTACCGTATTTTGTAAATAAAATTCGAAAAATTCACTAAAAATCACTAAAAATCAGAAAAAAAAACAAAAACTAACCCTAATCTAAGTAAATTAAGTCTGAAATCAATTAAAAACGACGGTAACAAAACAAAACAAAGAAAAAGAAAGAAAAACAAAAATACGCTTGGGTTGCCTCCCAAGAAGCACTAATTTAATGGTCATTAGCTTGACCGTTCAACACTCGGATTTGCTCTTGGTTCATCAAGCAGAAAATGCTCTCCCTCCTCTGCTTTCTCTTTATGATAGTAATGTTTCAATCTCTGTCCATTGACTTTGAATATCCCCTTATCCTCACTCCATATGTCGACGGCTCCGTATGGATAAGTCTTCTTAACCTGAAAAGGTCCAGACCATCGAGATTTAAGTTTACCAGAAAAAAGCCTTAATCTAGAATTAAACAAAAGAACCACCCTGTTGGAATTCCTTTCTGAGTATGTGTCGATCATGCCATCTTTTAGTCCTTTCCTTGAACATCTTTGCATTCTCATAGGCT
This sequence comes from Costus lasius, assembly GCA_027563935.2. NCBI lineage: Eukaryota > Viridiplantae > Streptophyta > Magnoliopsida > Zingiberales > Costaceae > Costus > Costus lasius. The sequence continues at coordinate 103,315,558 of CM050450.1, read as the reverse complement.
GAGAGTCTAATCTCATCCAGTTCATTCAGTTGCAACTTCCTTTTTTCACTTGCACTCTTCAAATCAAAATTCAGTGCCCTAATTGCCCAGAACGCTCTATGCTCCAATTCTACAGGAAGGTGACACGATTTACTATAAATCAATTGAAAAGGTGACATACCTATTGGTGTCTTGAAAACAGTCCGGTATGCCCAAAGTGCATCATCAAGCTTGAAAGCCCAATCTTTCCTTGTTCTTGACATTGTTTTTTCCAATATCCCTTTTATCTCTCTATTAGAGATCTCCACCCGTCCACTTGTTTGGGGGTGATAGGGTGTTGCTACTCTGTGATTTACTCCATATTTTCTAAGTAGCGCTGAAAATTTGTGTTCAATAAAATGAGATCCTCCATCACTAATAACAACCCGTGGCACTCCAAAACGTGGAAAGATAATTCTATTGAATAGTTTTACCACTACCTTGGAATCATTAGTAGGGGAAGCAATGGCTTCCACCCACTTTGAAACATAGTCTACTGCCACAAGTATATACTTATTTCCTCTAGACGATGGGAACGGCCCCATGAAATCAATACCCCAAACATCAAAAATTTCAACCTCAAGTATAGAAGACAATGGCATTTCATTCCTTCTATTAATGTTCCCCATCCTTTGACAACTATCACAGGACATTATAAAATTTCTTGCATCTTTAAACAAAGTGGGCCAATAAAATTCAGATTGTAATACCTTAAAAACAGTTTTTTCTGTACTAGCATGCCCTCCATATGATGATCCATGGCACTGTAATAGTATGTCTTTCATCTCTTCTTCGGGGACACATCTCCTAAATATTCCATCTGCACATCTTCTAAACACATAAGGCTCATCCCAAAAATAATGTTTAACATCTACTAAAAACCTTTTCTTACCTTGGTAGTTCAAATCAATAGGAAATATATGAGCAACAAGATAATTAACAATATCTGCATACCAAGGAGCCTTAAATTGCTCTACCCTCATCAGTTGTTCCTCGAGGAAGGAATCATTGATATCACCTTTTTCTTCTTCTACAATCATCCTCGAGAGGTGATCTGCAACCAAATTCTCAGTTCCTTTCTTATCCTTAATTTCCAGGTCAAATTCTTGTAGGAGTAAAATCCATCTTAACAATCGTGGCTTGCTGTCCTTCTTCTGCATCAAATACTTAACTGCAGCATGATCAGTATAAACTACAACTTTTGAATTTATCAAATAAGATCTGAACTTATCAAATGCAAAAACTATAGCCAACAACTCCTTCTCAGTTGTAGTGTAGTTTCTTTGTGTTTCATCCAAAGCTTTACTAGCATAATAAATTACATAGGGTTTCTTGTCCTTCCTCTGCCCTAGAACTGCTCCAACAACAAAGTCACTAGCGTCACACATGATCTCAAAAGGTATCTCCCAGTCAGGTGGCTGCATGATTGGTGCTGATATCAAGGATTTCTTTAACTCCTGAAAAGCAAACAAGCATTTCTCATCAAAGCAGAATTTGGCATCTTTACAAAGCAAATCAGTAAGTGGTTTAGCGAGTTTAGAGAAGTCCCTAATAAACCTCCTGTAAAACCCTGCATGTCCCAAGAAACTCCTGATCTCTTTAACAATGGTAGGCGGCTCTAGTTTCTCAATCACCTCTATTTTGGCTTTGTCCACTTCAATCCCTCTTTCCGAAATAAGGTGTCCCAAAACTATTCCCTGTCTAACCATAAAGTGACACTTTTCCCAGTTCAGGACAAGGTTAGTTTCTTCACAACTTTGTAAGACTCGAGATAGATTAGCCAAACAGTCGTCAAAAGAGAATCCATAAACAGAAAATTCATCCATAAAATCTTCAATAAATTCAGAAAATATAGCCATCATACACCTTTGAAAAGTAGCAGGTGCATTACACAAACCAAAAGGCATTCTTCTATAAGCAAAAGTTCCATACGGATATGTAAAAGTGGTCTTATCTTGGTCATCTGGATGTATAGGAATTTGAAAAAAATCCAAAATATCCATCAAGGGAAACAAAAATATGAATGCTTGGCAAGTCTCTCAACCATCTGATCAATAAAAGGCAAGGGAAAATGATCTTTCCTAGTGGCAGTATTTAATTTTCTATAGTCAATGCACATACGCCAACTAGTAACTGTTCTAACAGGTATTAACTCATTATCTTTATTTTTCATAACTGTAACACCTCCCTTTTTAGGAACACAATGCATAGGACTTACCCACTTACTATCAGAAATAGGGTAGATAATACCTGCATCTAGCAATTTTAGCACTTCCTTCTTTACCACTTCCTTCATAGATGGATTGAGCCTTCTTTGAAAGTCTACATGTGGCTTATACTCATCCTCCATGTGTATCCTGTGCATACAAAATGAAGGATTAATTCCTCTCAGGTCATCAATAGTATACCCAATTACCTTTCTATGAATCCTTAATTCCTTTAGAAGCAATTCAATTTCCCTGGCATTTAATTGAGCATCAACAATCACAAGGTAAGTGGAGTTAGGACCAAGAAACTCATATCTAAGGTTATTAGGCAAAGTTTTCAACTCAACTTTAGGAATCTTTTCTTTTTCATCATCATATGCAGCACAATTTAAAATATCAACATGAATTACTTCATCATCATCAAAATCAGAATTTAAATCATACTCATCAATTTTCTCACAAGCATTTTCTAAGGAATCAGAAATAGAGTCAGAGATAGAAACATCAACAGAAGAATCATCAAACAAACAACTAAGATCATAAACTGTATCATCAACAGCATGAATGGTACAATAGGAACTAGCATATGCAGGTTTTTTCAATGAACTATTTAAATCAAACTCAATCTTTTCATTGTCAATTCTTAAAGTAAGTTTACCACTCCTTACATCAATAAGAGCTCTAGCAGTAGCTAGGAATGGTCTACCCAGAATAATAAGAATTTTGGCATCCTCTTCCATTTCAAGCACCACAAAATCAGCAGGTATAAAATACTTACCAACTTGGATAGGAACATCTTCTAAAATACCTACTGGATATTTTACTGAGCGGTCAGCGAGCTGTAAAGATATCGAGGTGGGTTTAGGATCTCCCATGTCCAGTTTCCTGCACACAGATAAAGGCATAAGGCTCACACTAGCTCCTAGATCACATAAGGCTCGCTCAAAAGCAACATTCCCAATTGAACATGGGATAGAGAAACTACTTGGATCCTTTAGCTTTGATGGCAATTTATTCTGAATAAGAGCGCTACATTCTTCAGTTAGTGCCACAGTACCATAGTCCTCTATTTTTCTTTTATTGCTTAAAATTTCTTTTAAAAATTTTGCATAAGTAGGCATTTGAGATAGTGCATCAGTAAAAGGAATATTAATGTACAACTTTTTCAACACTTCTAAAAATTTCCCAAACTGCCTATCTAGCTTAACTTGCATGATCCTCTGGGGAAAAGGAATAGGTGTCCTATAGGGTGGTGATGAACTAGGTCTAGGTACCTCAACTTCACAAGGTAAGTCATCAATATGTGATTGCTCATTCTCCTTAAGAGGAGAAGAGTCAGGATGGGACTGCACTTGTGTGGGCTGTGGTTCCAAGACTGGTTCATCACTAGGTATGACATTGGGCTCACCTTCTTCATAATCTAGAAGTCCCCTTGGATCTCTCAACTATTTCCCACTCCTAGTTGTAATGGCATTGCAATGTTCCTTGGGGTTAGGTTCAGGCTTGGCAGGTAATTTCCCTGGGAGTCTATAAGGTCCACTAGCCTGTTGTGCAATCTGAGTTTCTAACATCTTATTATGAGCAACAACACCATCCAACTTAGTCTTGATTTCCTTAAGGGTTTCTTCAAATTCATCATTCTTGTTCATCTGCTTACCCATGAATTTTTCAAACATCTCTTCTAAACTAGACTTTTGGGGTTGACTCTGGTTTGTCTGTCTCTGATTATACTCCATATTCTCATTTTGCCCACTAGTTTGAGTGTTACTTTTCCAGGATAGATTAGGATGGTTTCTCCAACCAGGGTTGTAAGTGTTAGAGTAGGGGTCATTAGGTCTACCTTGATTGTAGCCCCCTACGGCATTGACTTGCTCACTTCCCTGATCAACTATAACCTTGCATTCCTCAGCATAGTGCCCATGGTTCCCACAAACTTCACAAATAACAGATGAGACAGAAGCAGATTGCATTTGAAAAGAATCAAAACGGTTGCATAATGAATCTACCTTTTCTGAGAGAGAGCATCAACCATCACCATCGTTCTTACCATGAGGAGGCCGATAAAGCACTCCTCTCTCTGAAGCCCACTGGTTGTGGTTTAACGCCATCGCTACTTGCTAGCTTGCCAACCACCACTCACGAGTTGTTAGCATACAGTGCCCTGAACCCTAACCCATAATTTCTATAAAAACAACAAGGATTTTAAAAATTCTATATATAAAAAAAATAAAAATATAATTTATATTAAAATAAATATTATATATTTTAAAAATATTTTTAGTGTATAATTAATATAAAATATAACATATGATACTATATAGATTATGTATAAATATGGTATACATAATAGGTATAATATAAATAGTTAACATAAATCGATTTGTTTATGACTCGACCCAATTAATTTTAGGTTATAACATGTGGACTCAATTATAACCTACTTGAACGAGCCAAATTTCATATCAAGACAGGTCAAGGTTGTTTTTAGTAACTCTAATTTTAAAGACATTAAATTAGAAACTGATTATATAATTTTTCAATAACAGAACTGTAACTCCAGAATTTATTTTTAGATAAATTACTTTTTTACTATTATATTATCACTGAATTAAGATTAAAGATAAAAATAAGTTAAGTCGTCAGGTTAGCTACTAGAGCATGTGGCTTTCAATCATGTAATCGTGGGTTCAAAGCATTATTTATGCCCATAATTTTTTCAACTAAAATATTTCAAAAGAACACAATGGACTTACAAATTGAAGAAAATTAGGTCTCATTTTCATTTCAATGTTTTAAATAAAATGACAGTTCCTTATTATCATTAAATGTAAAATTATTTTTAAAAACATAAACTACATTTTATATTTTAAAAAAGTACCTTACTAATTTCTTTGTACTCAAATGACTTTATTTTCAAAGCATTTATTTTAGAACTTCTCATAGTTGCCACATTAGACAAACACATGCTAAAACTTTGAATTTTATTTTGTTTCATCAAACTCAAAATTCCTTTAATCTAGTTTGATTAAAAAACAATAAGTGTTGTTTATATTGTTTTAAAAAAATTAGTCAATTAATAATACTTGATTTTTTTTTGTACTTTAAGATTTCAATCATCACAACGACTTAATTATATTATATGATATGATAAAATGAAAATAAAATAGTTAAACTGGTAAAAAAAATTCCTAAAGTCCTTGGCTAGAAACTTAAGCATTATCACAATGTATATATTTTCCAAGTTGTAAATTTGAAAATTAGAGTCAGTGTCGTATCCGCAAGTGCACGGATACTCGAAGCAATAGTTAAGATATCGAACCACAGAGACTTCGTTGTTAAGTATTGGTTAATTTAGTTCTCACTAGCTAAACAGATCGAGAATTATTAAATTAGCAAATCGGACGATGTAGAAGAAAATCTGAATGAGAAAAGCGGGACTGGGGGTTTATTCAACTTGATAAATATGACTAGACAGGATTAAGAATTCATCAATATACCTTTGTTATGGTCAAGATATAGTTCACTTAAGTAGGGAAGCTAACTCGCTCTCGCGCAATCAACTTGCAAAGAATTATCCCCACTCTCGTGCAAGATCAATTCGATGCTAAATAGAAGCGAACTTTGGTCAAAGAGATTAAGAATCACTCTCGTGCATTCCACCTCAGTACCAAGATCTCAGGCAAAACTAAGCACTCTCGCGCCTTAGTTTCGCTAGTTTTACTCAAGGGTTTCGAACAATTCAACATCTATCTCTAGCATGTTATCATGTCTGAAGCAATAATAATTTCTAGTACAAAAACATCAACAAGAATTACGCAACTAAAATCTAAGGTTAGAAACGCAACCAATCTCTTGCGAAGGGATCTAATCCTAAATTCTAAGGTTCCAAGTTCTATGATATCATCTTCTCAGTCCATAGCATAGAACTCTAAGACATGATGGTGCATGATACTAATAACAATTAAAGGCATTAATCACTTGAGTAAAATAACCATAGCAAAGAATAAATTGATGAAAGAAAAGTTATATAGTCATTGAAGTATCAAGAGAATTACACCCCCATGTCCCAAGAGAAAATTAAGCTAGGATGGAAGAAGATTTACAACGACACATGGTTTTTGAATGATCAAAGAGAGTAAAGAGGGAGTAAGAGTTACAAAACAGGGCTGCAACTGAATTGCAGCCCGAAATTTGCTTTAGAAATTGCGATGAACAGTGTCGTGACCAAACTTTTGATGATTTCTCCCTCGATTGGTCTCCTCTTGTTCTGAAACTTCTGTGGCATCTTATTCTTCCCCAAGCGAAGCTTCCTTTCAAAAATCGTGGCCGGAGATGATCTGTGCAGCAAACGACGGCGAACCCTAGCGCGGTGACGATTCTCTCAAATTCTCCCCAAATCATGGATAAAAATTTTGTATTTTGTTTTGCGTGTCTTCTCCTTTTAAAGACGAGTCCGCCGCCTCTTTTTTTTTTCTAAATTTGGACTCCAAAATCTCCAGAAATCGAGTTTCCAATTTTGCCGTGATAAACTCGGAAATCTTGGTTTGAAATTACGGTACCGTATGAGAAATACGGCAGTGCCGTATTTTGCTCTGCGAAATCTGGGCAGAAAACACGGCACCGTGTATTCTCCCATAGTAGTGCCGTATTTGTGTCAAAAGTTCTCTGGTCAGAATTGAGGAAAAATATGGTACCGTGATAAAATCCGGGAGAAATACGATAGTGCCGTATTTTCGCTGGAAATTTTTTGTTCTGGATGGCTGAAAATCACGGTACCGTGCATTTCTACACGGCAGTGCCGTATTCTCGCTTAAGTCTTCTGTTCGGAATCAGCTCAAAATACGGTACCGTGAGAGTTTAGGGGGAAAATACGGTAGTGTCGTATTCTCATCTGGTTGAAGCGCTGAAACACGGTACCGTGTAGATTTACACGGCAGTGCCGTATTTTGGCTAAGATTATCTTTTTGACTTGAAATTTGATGGGGAGACTCCTCTTCATGGTTAGAACTCGTTCATGTATTTTAATTGCTTGAAAATTGGTGATAGAATCTTCGAAATTGATCAAAAACCAAAGATGGTGAAGATTCCGAAGCTTTTGGCTAAAAGGGTATAAAACAAAGCAATGGGATGAAATTATGATTCAAAAGATCACTAAATAAGCATGAAAAACACGATGAAATTTGGAGTCATCAGTCAGATTTGCATATTCTACAAAATTTGACCTAGCAACCCTTTAAGGGCCTGGTCCCACTTTTAAGCTGATTTAAAGTAACTTTTAAGTAAAAAATAGATATAAAACAGTTTAGTAATGAAAAACAGAAAAAAAAAAAGTAGTAAAAAAGTAGAAGTTAGGAAAACTACAATTTGATACTTTTGCAGTTTTTGATTCTTCAAAAAAAGTAATTTACATAATTTTATTTAAAATTTTAAGTATTATTATTTTAAATAATTTAAAATTTAATACTAAATAAATAAAATATATTATTATTTTAAATAGTTTAAAATAATATATTTATTTATTATTTTAAATTTTGACAACAGTTAAGAAGTAACCAAACATTTTATAAATTTTGACAGTGAAGCACAGTATAACATAACACAATTTAGCATAGTTATATAAGCTATTAAAAGTGGGGCCTAATAAACACTAAGATTCCTGGATAATAATTTGGCCTAAAAATTTTTAGTGTTAAATTGTGTTATCTTTTAAAAAATAAAATAGCTTAATTGTCACATTTAGATGTAAACAATTTTTTTATATTTAGCATATTTGTGTAGTCACTAATATACTTCTATAAAATATTGATGAATCAAAATTAGTAACAAAATTAATGTTAAAATCACAATTGTACCACATCTCACATAAAATTTATTTATTTTTATTATTTTGATTTTATACACTTTAATTTCAATTGTTTATTGATAATTTGTTGTATAAATTATGATATGAAATTATTTTTAATAAGTTTTAAAATATATTTTATAATTTGGATTTAGTCTTATATTTTATTGTGTTTGAATAAAATAGAATAGTAAATGAAATAATAGAAAAGCAGAAATAAAAAAAAGTAGTAAAAAATAGAAGTTAGGAAACTACAATTTGATACTTTTGCAACTTCTAATTCCTCAAAAAAGTAATATACATAATTTCATTTAAAATTTTAACTATTATTATTTTAAATAATTTAAAATTTTAATAATAAATAAAAATAAAATATATTATTATTTTAAATAATATATTTATTTATTACTTTAAATTTTAAAGGTATTTAAAAGTTATTAACTAAATATTTTATAAATTTTGACAATAAAGCACATTATATCGTAGCACAGTTTAGCATAGTTATAAAAACTATTAACAGCGGGACTTAACAAACCCTATACTTCGTGGACAATAATCTAGCCTAAAATTTTTTAGCGTTAAACTGTGTTATCTTTTTAAAAATAAAATAGCTTAATTGCCACATTTAGATGTAAATAATTTTTTTTATAATTAGCATATTTGTGTAGTCACTAATATACTTCTATAAAATCTTAATGAATCAAAATTAGTAACAAAATTAATGTTAAAATCACAATTATATCACATCTCACTAAAAATTTATTTATTTTTATTATTATAATTTTATACAATTTAATTTCAATTATTTATTGGTAGTTTATTATATAAATTATGATATGAAATTATTTTTAATAATTTTCAAAATATATTTGAAAATTTGTATTTAGTTCTTATATTTTAATTGTGTTTGAATAAAATGGAATAGTAAATGAAATAATAGAAAAGCAGAAATAGAAAAAAAAACAATAAAAAAGTTGAATATCGAAAAACTACAATTTGATGTTTTTGCAACTTCTAATTCTTCAAAAAATTAATTTATATAATTTCATTTAAAATATTAAGTATTATTATCTTAAATAATTTAAAATTTTAATACTAAAGAAAATATAATATATTATTATTTTAAATAATTTTAAATAATATATATATTTATTATTTTAGATTTTAATAATAGTTAAAAAGTTATTAATTAAAATATTTTATAAATTTGGACAGTGAAGCATAGTATAACATATCACAGTTATAAAAGTTATTAACAGTGGGGCCTAATAGACCCTAAGATTCCAGGACAATAATCTAGCCTAAAAGTTTTTAGTGTTAAACTCTCTTATCTTTTAAAAAATAAAATAGATTAATTGTCACATTTAGATGTAAATAATTTTTTTATATTATCATATTTGTGTAGTAACTAATATACTTCTATAAAATCTTAATGAATCAAAATTAGTAACAGAAATTAATGTTAAAATCACAATTATATCACATCTCACTAAAAATTTATTTATTTTTATTATTTTCATTTATACAATTTAATTTTAATTATTTATTGGTAGTTTATTGTACAAATTATGATATGAAATTATTTTTAATAATTTTCAAAATATATTTTATAATTTGTATTTAGTTCTTATATTTTTATTGTGTTTGAATAAAATGGAAGAGTAAATGAAATAATAGAAAAGCAGGATTAGAAAAAATAGTAAAAAAGTAGAAGTCGGGAAAACTACAATTTGATGCTTTTGGAGCTTTCGATTCTTCAAAAAAGTAATTTACATAATTTTGTTTAAAATTTAAGTATTATTATTTTAAATAATTTACATTTTAATACTATTGAAAAATAAAATATATTACTATTTTAAATAATTCAAAATAATATATTTATTTATTATTTTAAATTTTGATAATAGTTAAAAAGTTATTAACCAAACATTTTTATAAATTTTGATAGTGAACACAATATGACATAGCACAATTATAAAAGCTATTAATAGTGTGGCCTATTAGACCCTTCCTAGATAATAATTTGGCCTAATTATTTTAAATAATTTATATAATTTTGTTAAAAAGTATTAATTCTTCAAAAGCTATTAATAGTTAAAAAGTTAAAAAGTTCTAATTCTTCAAAAAAGCAATTTATATAATTTTGTTTAAAATTTAAAGTATTATTATTTTAAATAATTTAAAATTTTAATACTAAAGAAAAATAAAATAAATTATTATTTTAAACATTTTTATAAATTTTGATGGTGAACACAGTATGTCATAGCACGGTTTAGCATAGTTAAAAAAGCTATTAACAATGAGGCCTAATAGGCACTAAGATTCCTAGATAATAATTTGGCCTAAAAATTTTTAGCATTAAACTGTGTTTTCTTTTAATAAATAAAATACCTTAATTGTCACATTTAGATATAAATAATTTTTTTTATATTTAGCATATTTGTGTAGTCACTAATATACTTCAATAAAATCTTGATGAATCAAATTCAGTAACAAAAATTAATGTTAAAATCACAATTATATCACATATCACTAAAATTTTTTTATTTTTATTATTTTGATTTTATACAATTTAATTTCAATTATTTATTGGTAGTTTATTGTACAAATTATGATATGAAATTATTTTTAATAATTTTCAAAATATATTTTATAATTTGTATTTAGTTCTTATATTTTTATTGTGTTTGAATAAAATGGAACAGTAAATGAAATAATAGAAAAATAGAATCAGAAAAAAATAGTAAAAAACGTAGAAGTCCGGAAAACTATAATTTAATACTTCTCGAGCTTCCAATTCTTCAAAAAAGTAATTTACATAATTTTGTGTAAAATTTTAAGTATAATTATTTTAAATAATTTAAAATTTCAATACTACACAAAATAAAATATATTATTCTTTTAAATAATTTAAAAAATATTTTTATTTATCATATTAAATTTTGACAATAGTTAAAAAGTTATTAACTAAATATTTTATAAATTTTGATAGTAAAGCAAAGTATATAAATTTTGATAGTTAAATTGTGTTATCTTTTATAAAATAAAATAGCTTAATTTTTACATTTAGATGTAAATAATTTTTTTATATTTAGCATATTTGTGTAGTCACTAATATACTTCTATAAAATCTTAATGAATCAAAATTAGTAACAAAAATTAATGTTAAAATCACAATTATATCACATCTCAATAAAAATTTATTTATTTTTATTATTTTAATTTTATACAATTTAATTTCAATTATTTATTGATAGTTTATTGTACAAATTATAATATGAAATTATTTTTAATAATTTTCAAAATATATTTTATAATATGTATTTAATTCTTATATTTTTATTGTCTTTTAATAAAATGGAACAGTAAATGAAGTAAAAGAAAAGTAGAATTAGAAAACTACAATTTGATCCTTTTGGAGCTTCTAATTGTTTAAAAAAGTAATTTATATAATTTTGTTTAAAATTTATAGTATTAATATTTTAAATAATCTTAAATTTTAATTGTAAAGAAAAATAAATTATATGATTATTTTAAATAATTTAAAATAATATATTTATTTATTATTTTAAATTTTGACGGCAGTTAAAAAGTTAATAACTAAACATTTTTATAAATTTTGATAGTGAACACAATATGGCATAGCGTAGTTTAGCACAGTTATAAAAGTATTAATAGTGAGGCCTAATCCACACTAAGATTCCTAGATAATAATTTGGCCTAAAAATTTTTAGCATTAATTTGTGTTATCTTTTAATAAATAAAATAGCTTAATTGTCACATTTATATGTAAATAATTTTTTTATATTTAGCACATTTGTGTAGTCACTAATATACTTCTATAAAATCTTGATAAATCAAATTCAGTAACAAAAATTAATGTTAAAATCACAATTATATCACATCTCACTAAAAATTTATTTATTTTTATTATTTTGATTTTATACAATTTAATTTCAATTATTTATTAGTAGTTTATCGTACAAATTATGATATGAAATTATTTTCAAAATTTTAAAAATATATTTTATAAATTGTATTTAGTTCTTATATTTTTATTGTGTTTGAATAAAATGGAATAGTAAATGAAATAATAGAAAAATAGAATCGGGAAAAAACAGTAAAAAAGTAGAAGTTGGGAAAATTACAATTTAATGAATGGAGCTTCTAACCCTTCAAAAAAATAATTTACACAATTTTATTTAAAATTTAAAAATAATTATTTTAAATAATTTAAAATTTTAATACTATAAAAAATAAAATGTATTATTATTTTAATAATTTAAAATAATATATTGATTTATTATATTAAATTTTGATAATAGTTAAAAAGTTGTTAACTAAATATTTTATAAATTTTGACAGTAAAGCACAACATAACATAGCACAGTTATAAAAGCTATTAAAGCGAGGCCTAACAAACCCTAAGATTCATGGACAATAATCTAGCCTAAAAATTTTAGCGTTAAACTATGTTATCTTTTATAAAATAAAATAGCTTAATTGTTACATTTAGATGTAAATAATTTTTTTTTATATTTAGCATATTTGTGTAGTCACCAATATACTTATATAAAATCATGATGAATCAAAATTAGCAACAAAAATTAATGTTAAAATCACAATTATCGAACATCTCAATAAAAAATTATTTATTTTTATTATTTTGATTTTATACAATTTAATCTATTATTTATTGATAGTTTATTATACAAATTAAGATATGAAATTATTTTTAATAATTTTCAAAATATATTTTATAATTTGTATTTAGTTCTTATATTTTTATTATGTTTGAATAAAATGGAACAGTAAATGAAGTATTAGAAAAGTAGAATCAGAAAAAACAGTAAAAAAGTAGAAGACGAGAAAACTATAATTTGATGCTTTTGGAGCTATAATTCTTCAAAAAAGTAATTTACATAATTTTATTTAAAATTTAAAGTATTATTATTTTAAATAATTTAAAATTTTAATTGTAAAGAAAAATAAAATAAATTATTATTTTAAATAATTTAAAATTAATATATTTTTTATTATTTTAAATTTTGATAGTAGTTAAAAAGTTATTAAACAAATATTTTTATAAATTTTGATAGTAGTAAAAAAGTTATTAAACAAATATTTTTATAAATTTTGATATTGAACACAGTATGGCATAGCACAATTATAAAAGCTATTAACAGTGAGGCCTAATAGATCCTAAGATTATAGATAATAATTTGCCAAAAAAATTTTAGCATTAAACTGTGTTATCTTTTTTTTAATAAATAAAATAGCATAATTGTCTCATTTAGATGTAAATAATTTTTTTATATTTAGCATATTTGTGTAGTCACTAATATACTTCTATAAAATCTTGATAAATCAAATTTAGTAACAAAAATTAATGTTAAAATCACAATTATATCACATCTCACTAAAAATTTATTTATTTTTATTATTTTGATTTTATATAATTTAATTTCAATTATTTATTGGTAGTTTATTGTACAAATTATGATATGAAATTATTTTAAAAATTTTCAAAATATATTTTATAAATTGTATTTAGTTCTTATATTTTTATTGTGTTTGAATAAAATGGAATAGTAAATGAAATAATAGAAAAATAGAATCATGAAAAAACCGTAAAAAAAGTAGAAGTTGGAAAAATTACAATTTAATGCATAGAGCTTCTAATTTTTCAAAAAAGTAATTTACATAATTTTATTTAAAATTTGAAAAATAATTATTTTAAATAATTTAAAATTTTAATACTACAAAAAATAAAATATATTATTATTTTAAATAATTTAAAATAATATATTGATTTATTATATTAAATTTTGAAAGTAGTTAAAAAGTTGTTAACTAAATATTTTATAAATTTTGACAGTAAAGCATAGTATAACATAGCACACTTATAAAAGCTATTAAAGTGAGGCCTAACAAGCCCTAAGATTCATGGATAATAATCTAGCCTAAAAATTTTAGCGTTAAACTATGTTATCTTTTATAAAATAAAATTGCTTAATTGTTACATTTAGATGTAAATAATTTTTTTTATATTTAGCATATTTGTGTAGTCACCAATATACTTCTATAAAATCATGATGAATCAAAATTAGCAACAAAAATTAATGTTAAAATCACAATTATATCACATCTCAATAAAAATTTATTAATTTTTATTATTTTGATTTTATACAATTCAATTTATATTATTTATTGATAGTTTATTATACAAACTAAGATATGAAATTATTTTTAATAATTTTCAAAATATATTTTACAATTTATATTTAGTTCTTATATTTTTATTATGCTTGAATAAAATGGAAAAGTAAATGAAGTAATAGAAAAGTAGAATCAGAAAAAACAGTAAAAAAGTAGAAGTCGAGAAAACTACAATTTGATACTTTTGGAGCTTCTAATTCTTCAAAAAAAGTAATTTACATAATTTTGTTTAAAATATAAAGTATTATGATTTTAAATAATTTAAAATTTTAATAGTAAAGAAAAATAAAATAAATTATTATTTTAAATAATTTAAAATAATATATTTTATTATTTTAAAATTTGACGATAGTTAAAAAATATTAAATAAACATTTTTATAAATTTTGATAGTGAACAAAGTATGACATAGCATAGTTTAGCACAATTATAAAAGCTATTAACAGTGAGGCCTAATAGACCCTAAGATTCTAGATAATTATTTGCCAAAAAATTTTTAGCATTAAACTGTGTTATCTTTTTTTTAATAAATAAAATAGCTTAATTGTCACATTTAGATGTAAATAATTTTTTTTTATATTTAGCATATTTGTGTAGTCACTAATATACTTCAAAAAATTCTTGATGAATCAAATTTAGTATAAAAAAATAATGTTAAAATCACAATTATATCACATCTCACTAAAAATTTATTTATTTTTATTAATTTGATTTTATACAATTTAATTTCAATTATTTATTGTAAGTTTATTCTGCAAATTATGATATGAAATTATTTTTAATAATTTTCAAAATATATTTTATAATTTGTATTTAGTTCTTATATTTTTATTGTGTTTGAATAAAATGGAACACTAAATGAAATAGTAGAAAAACCGAATCAAGAAAAAATAGTAAAAAAGTAGAAGTTGGGAAAGCTATAATTTAGGGCCTGTTTGGCACCGCTTCGAAGTTGATTTTAAGCAGTTTTTAAGTAGAAAGTAGGTAGAAAACTGTTTGGTAATGAAAAGCATAAGCAGAAAAAAAGCAGTAAAAAAGCAGTAAAAAAGCAGAAGTTGGGAAAGCTACAATTTGATGCTTTTACAGTTTCTGCTTCTCCAAAAAAAGTAATTTACATAATTTTGTTTAAAATTTTAGGTATTATTATTTTAAATAATTTAAAATTTTAACACCAAAGAAAAATACAATATATTGTTATTTTAAATAATTTAAAATAATATATTTATTTATTATTTTAAATTTTGACAGCAGTTAAAAAGTTATTAACCAAACATCTTATAAATTTTAACAGTGTAGCACAGTACAGTACAGCACAGTTTAGCACAGTTATAAAGCTATTAACAGCGGGGCCAAATAGGCCCTTAATGCTTTTGGAGCTTCTAATTATTCAAAAAAGTAATTTATATAAGTTTGCTTAAAATTTTAAGTATAATTATTTTAGATAATTTAAAATTTTAATACTACAAAATATAAATATATTATTATTTTAAATAATTTAAAATAATATATTTATTTATTATATTAAATTTTGATAGTAGTTTAAAAGTTATTAACTAAATATTTTATAAATTTTGATACTAAAGGATAGTATAGCATAGCACAGTTATAAAAGCTATTAACAGCGGGGCCTAACAAACCCTAAGATTATTTTTTTAATGAATAAAATAGCTTAATTGTCACTAATATACTTCAATAAAATCTTGATGAATCAAACTTAGTATATAAAATTAAAGTTAAAATCGCAATTATATCACATCTCACTAAAAATTTATTTATTTTTATTATTTTGATTTTACACAATTTAATTTCAATTATTTATTGGTAATTTATTCTTCAAATTATGATATGAAATTATTTTTAATAATTTTCAAAATATATTTTATAATTTGTATTTAGTGCTTATATTATTATTGTGTTTGAATAGAATGGAAAAGTAAATGAAATAGTCGAAAAACCAAATCAAGAAAAAATAGTAAAAAAGTAGAAGTTGGGAGAGCTATAATTTATTAGTACTTTTGGAGCTTCTAATTCTTCAAAAAAGTAATTTATATAATTTTGCTTAAAACTTTAAGTATAATTATTTTAAATAATTTAAAATTTTAAAACTACAATAAATAAATATATTATTATTTTAAATAATTTAACATAATATATTTATTTATTATATTAAATTTTGACAGTAGTTAAAAACTTATTAACTAAATATTTTATAAATTTTGATAGTAGAGCATAGTATAACATAGTACAATTATAAAAGCTATTAACAACGAGGCCTAACAAACCCTAAGATTCATGTATGATAATCTGGCCTAAAAATTTTTAGTGTTAAATTGTGTTATCTTTTATAAAATAAAATAGCTTAATTATTACATTTAGATGTAAATAATTTTTTTTTTATATTTAGCATATTTGTGTAGTCACTAATATACTTCTATAAAATCTTGATGAATCAAATTTAGCAACAAAAATTAATGTTAAAATCACAATTATATCACATTTCAATAAAAATTTATTTATTTTTATTATTTCGATTTTATACAATTTAATTTTAATTATTTATTAATTGTTTATTGTACAAATTATGATATGAAATTATTTTTAATAATTTTAAAAATATATTTTATAATTTCTATTTAGTTCTTATATTTTTATTGTGTTTGAAAAAAAATGGAAAAGTAAATGAAGTAATAAAAATGTAGAATAAGAAAAAACAGTAAAAAAGTAGAAGTCGAGAAAACTATAATTTTATGCTTTTGGAGCTTCTGATTCTTCAAAAAAGTAATTTATAAAATTTTGTTTAAAATTTAAAGTATTATTATTTTATATAATTTAAAATTTTAATACTAAAGAAAAATAAAATATATTATTATTTTAAATAATTTAAAATAATATATTTATTTATTATTTTAAATTTTGACGGTAGTTAAAAAGTTATTAACCAAACATTTTTATAAATTTTGATAGTGAATACAGTATGACATAGCAGAGTTATAAAAGCTATTAATAGTAAGGCCTAATAGACCCTAAGATTCCTAGATAATAATTTGGCCTAAAAATTTTTAGCATTAAATTGTGTTATCTTTTAATAAATAAAATAGCTTAATTATCACATTTAGATGTAAATAATTTTTTTTATATTTAGCATATTTGTGTAGTCACTAATGTACTTCAATAAAATCTTGATGTATCAAATTCAGTAACAAAAATTATTGTTAAAATTACAATTATATCACATCTCACTAAAAATTTATTTATTTTTATTATTTTGATTTTATACAATTTAATTTCAATTATTTATTGGTAGTTTATTGTAAAATTATGATATGAAATTATTTTTAAAATATATTTTATAATTTCTATTTAGTTCTTATATTTTTATTGTGTTTGAATAAAATGGAACAGTAAATGAAATAGTAGAAGGAAAAAACAATAAAAAAGTAGAAGTCGGGAAAACTATAATTTAATGCTTTTGAAGCTTCTAGTTCTTCAAAAAAATAATTTACATAATATTTAGAATATTTGTGTAGTCACTAATATACTTCTATAAAATCTTGATGTATCAAATTCAGTAACAAAAATTAATGTAAAAATCACAATTATATCACATCTAATTAAAAATTTATTTATTTTTAATATTTTGATTTTATACAATTTAATTTCAATTATTTATTGGTAGTTTATTGTACAAATTATGATATGAAATTATTTTAGAAATTTTCAGAATATATTTTATAATTTGTATTTAGTTCTTATATTTTTATTGTGTTTGAATAAAATGAAACAGTAAATGAAATAATAGAAAAATAGATTCAGGAAAAAACAATAAAAAAGTAGAAGTCCGGAAAACTATAATTTAATGCTTTTGAAGCTTCTAATTCTTCAAAAAAATAATTTACATAATTTTGTTTAAAATTTTAAATATAATTATTTTTAATAATTTAAAATTTTAATACTACAAAAAATAAAATATATTATTATTTTAAATAATTTAAAATAATATATTTATTTTTTATATAAAATTTTGACCGTAGTTAAAAAGTTATTAACTAAATATTTTATAAATTTTGATAGTAAAGCATAGTATAGCATAGCATAGTTATAAAAGCTATTAACAGCGGGGCCTAACAAACCCTAAGATTCATGTATAATAATTTGGCCTAAAAAATTTTAGCTTGAAACTGTGTTATCTTTTATAAAATAAAATAGCTTAATTGTGAAGGTTCCCTTAGACAAGGGGGCGAAACCCTAGATAGGCGCATGTTATATATCTAGCAGCGGAAAGGGGGTTTCTTGGGATCTTTTCAATGCATGTAATATAATCAACTTAAATCGATTGTATATAAGAGATAGAACCATACCAATGCCATTTGTTGGATGGCGTCTAGGAAGAAGAAAGTGAAGTCGCTTTCCTCCAAACGGTTCGCACACAAGAAGATCTATGCGCTTACTCCCTTCGGTACACCTTGTGCTAGCAAAGTTCCTTGGTGTCTTTGTTCGTGTGAGAAGGGAAGAAGAACGTCTTGCTTGCTCAGTCCTCGACTCTCCAAAGCGTGAAGAGGAACTTCCACGAGAGGAGGCGACGGGAATAGGAGTGAGCCGACAAGAGATGCGCTCTACCCAAAACATGGAGGCGTGGTTGCTAAAAATAGCCAACCTTACTCTTTCATGCGATCATGTGTTCATGCGCTCATGAACCAATCGCATTTTCCTCTCCCCTCTTTGAACCAAGCGCTCATATCATGAGCCGGTTCAACTAGGTCTGGTTCATAGACCAATTAACCCAAGCAATTAGTCCAGATCACATTAAACCCTAAGGCTCTTGATCTGACCGTTGATCTGTTGATGCTCTTGATCTCACTGATCTAGCATCCATTCTCTCGATCGAAGCTTACCGATCTCAAGCCCTAATCAATCAAACATGATTAGACCAGATCTCACTCACAATCAGAGATTAAATCCCTTTAAACTGAACCCAAATAATTCAGTCCACACGATCTGACTTAAGTAAGCCATATCATCAAATTGTGCGACCCTAAGGGTTTCCTTTAAATGTCGGTAACGATAACTTACGTTATCACGATCAGTGAGGGGTATCTAGCAACACATCACTGTCTCCCGATATAAAGGAAAGAGTCTTCCAAGACTACACCCAAACCACAGCACAAGTGTGAATCCAACTCACAAGGCATGCATATTTCCTTTGCCACTGGATGTTCTTATTGGACAAGCGTGTCAAGCTTGTAGTTCCAATATGATGAGCATGATTAGAACAGATGAACACAGTCACCTGGGTATGGCCATACACTTTCTCAATCATCTCATCCAGGGGGCCCCTTTAGAACATCACACTCCAATTAAGGAGACGGCAATCCTATATCTATCACTAGTGCCCTAACCTGATTCAAGCTCACCATCCAAGATAGTCTATAATCATTATGTTTCAAATGATATTGAACTACCTCAAAACAATGACAATCATCATTTAGAAAACACAAGTGATCTCAAGTCAGAGGAAATGTGCCACTTGTTACATTCAAGGATTATTCATATTGTGACAACCAATTGAATATCCTAGTAGGGTCTGTCCAGTACATCCAATGTACCCATGAGTCTACATCTTATTCCATGCTCGAAGCATCCTATAAGATTAGAGCACATATTAGTCTCAATCATATCAAGGCTGTCTCATGTTCACCAAGATATCTCGACTAAGGACTTTACAGCATGTCAGCCCAGCTGAACAGCTTTGAGACATTATTCAGAAGTACACTTATTGCAGCAGATAATGTAACAAACTGAATAACAACCATGCCTTTATAAACATAAGAGTTTATTACATGATACTGATACAATCCCAAGGCCTCAAACATTAGCCTTAAGGGCATACCCCAACAAATTGTTACATTTAGATGTAAATAATTTTTTTATATTTAGCATATTTGTGTAGTCACTAATATACTTCTATAAAATCTTGAAGAATCCAAATTAGGAACAAAAATTAATGTTAAAATCACAATTATATCACATCTCACTAAAAATTTATTTATTTTTATTATTTTGATTTTATACAATTTAATTTCAATTATTTATTGATAGTATACTATACAAATTATGATATGAAATTATTTTTAATAATTTTCAAAATATATTTTACAATTTGTATTTGGTTCTTATATTTTTATTATGTTTGAAAAAATGGAAAAAGTAAATAAAGTAAAAGAAAAGTAGAATCAGAAAAAATAGTAAAAAAGTTGAAGTTGAGAAAACTACAATTTCATGCTTTTGGGGCTTATTCTTCAAAAAAGTAATTTACAAAATTTTGTTTAAAATTTAAAATATTATTATTTTAAATAATTGAAAATTTTAATACTGAAGAAAAATAAAATATATTATTATGATAAATAATTTAATATAACATATTTATTTATTATTTTAAATTTTGACAGTAGTTAAAAAGTTAATAACCAAATATTTTTATAAATTTTGATAGTGAACACAGTATAACATAGCTCAGTTTAGCACGGTTATAAAAGCTATTATCAGTAAGGCCTAATAGACCCTAAGATTCCTAGATAATAATTTGGCCTAAAAATATTTAGCATTAAACTGTGTTATCTTTTAATAAATAAAATAACTTAATTGTCACATTTAGATGTAAATAATTTTTTTATATTTAGCATATTTGTGTAGTCACTAATATACTTCTATAAAATCTTGATGAATCAAATTCAGTAACAAAAATTAATGTTAAAATCACAATTATATCACATCTCACTAAAATTTTTTTTATTTTTTATTTTGATTTTATACAATTTAATTTCAATTATTTATTGGTAGTTTATTTGTGCAAATTATGATATGAAACTATTTTTATAATTTTTCAAATATATTTTGTAATTTGTATTTAGTGCTTATATTTTTATTGTGTGTGAATAAAATGGAATAGTAAATGAAATAATAGAAAAACAGAATCAGGAAAAAATAGTAAGAAAGTAAAAGTCGAGAAAACTACAATTTAATGCTTTTGGAGCTTCTAATTCTTCAAAAAAGTAATTTACATAATTTTATTTAAAATTTTAGCTTTAATTATTTTAAATAATTTAAAATTTTAATACTAAAAAAATAAAATATATTATTATTTTAAATAATTTAAAATAAATATATTTATTTATTATATTAAATTTTGATAGTAGTTAAAAAGTTATTAACTAAATATTTTATAAATTTTGATAGTAAAGTACAGCATGGCCCTAACGCACAATAAGATTCATGTATAATGATCTGGCCTAAAAATTTTTAGCGTTAAATTGTCTTATCTTTTATAAAATAAAATAGCATAATTGTTACATTTAGATGCAAATAATTTTTTTTATACTTAGCATATTTGTGTTGTCACTAATATACTTCTATAAAATCTCGATGAATCAAAATTTGTAACAAAATATTTTTAAAGTCACAATTATATCACATCTCAATAAAATTTATTTATTTTTATTATTTTAATTTTATACAATTTAATTTCATTTATTTATTGATAGTTTATTGTACAAATTATAATATGAAATTATTTTTAATAATTTTCAAAATATATTTTGTAATTTGTATTTAGTTCTTTTATTTTTGTTTGAATAAAATGGAATAGTAAATGAAGTAATAAGAAAGTAGAATATGAAAAAACAGTAAAAAAGTAGAAGTCGAGAAAACTACAATTTGATACTTTTGGAGCTTTTGATTCTTCAAAAAAGTAATTTACATAATTTTGTTTAAAATTTAAAGTATTATTATTTGAAATAATTTAAAATTTTAATACTAAAAGAAAATAAAATGTATTATTATTTTAAGTTATTTAAAATAATATATTTATTTATCATTTTAAATTTTGAATGTAGTTAAAAAGTTATTAACTAAATATTTTTTTATAAATTTTGATAGTAAAGCACAGTATTGCAAGCACAGTTTAGCACAATTATAAAAACTATTAACAATGAGGACTAATAGACCCTAAGATTTGTAGATAATAATCTTGCCTAAATTTTTAGCTTTAAACTGTGTTATCTTTTAATAAATAAAATAGCTTAATTGTCACATTTAGATGTAAATAATTTTTTTATATTTAGCATATTTGTGTAGTCACTAATATATATCAATAAAATCTTGATGAATCGAAATTAGTGACAAAAATTAATGTTAAAATCATAATTATATCACATCTAACTAAAAATTTATTTATTTTTATTATTTTGATTTTATACAATTTAATTTCAATTATTTATTGGTACTTTATTGTACAAATTATGATATAAAATTATGTTTATTAAGTTTCAAAATATATTTTATAATTTGTATTTAGTTCTTATATTTTTATTGTGTTTGAATAAAATGGAACAGTAAATGAAATAATAGAAAAATAGAATCAAGAAAAAATAATAAAAAAGTAGAAGTTGGGAAAACTACAATTTATTGCCTTTGGAGCTTCTAATTCTTCAAAAAAGTAATTTACATAATTTTGTTTAAAATTTAAGTATAATTATTTTAAATAATTTAAAATTTTAATACTACAAAAAAAATAAAATATATTATTATTTGAAATAATTTAAAATAATATATATTTATTTTATTAAATTTTGATAGTAGTTAAAAAGTTATAAACCAAATATTTTATAAATTTTGACCGTAGTTGAAAAGTTATTAACCAAATATTCAAATATTTTATAAATTTTGACAGTATAGCACAGTATAGCATAACACAGTCATAAAAGCTATTAATAGCGGGGCCTAACAAGCCCTAAGATACATGAATAATAATTTTGCCTAAAAATTTTTAGTGTTAAACTGTGTTATCTTTTATAAAGTAAAATAGTTTAATTGTTACATTTAGATGTAAATAATTTTTTTATATTTAGCATATTTGTGTAGTCACTAATGTACTTCTATATAATCTTGATGAATCAAAATTACTAAAAAAAATTAATGTTAAAATCCCAATTATATCACATCTCAATAAAAATTTATTTATTTTTATTATTTTGTTTTATACAATTTAATTTCAATTACTTATTGATAGTTTATTGTACAAATTATGATATGAAATTATTTTTAATAATTTTTAAAATATATTTTACAATTTGTATTTAGTTCTTATTTTTATTGTGTTTGAAAAAAAATGGAATAGTAAATGAAATAATAGGAATTCTACTAATTTACATTTTAAATATATATAGGGATGGATCATGGACAAAATGGTGGAGTTGTATGGAATGGAAGAGAGATTGATAAAATCTGGAAATTATCCAAAGCCGTCTTAGCTCAGGTGGTAGAGCGCGTGGCTTTTAACCACGTGGTCGTGGGTTTGAATCCCATAGACTGCGATTATTTGTGATAAGTAAAACATAATTAAAATTAATTTATGTAACAATTTAAATTGTCAGCCTAATATATATTATTGGAGCATAAACAAATCTTAAGATATTAAGTATTGTACTATATTTAATTATCAAAATTTTTTGAATAATAATCTTGATGGGCATATGTTCAACTTGGGGTATTGCTAACTTTTCTTTCTTTTTTTTATTTTTAATGTCTAATTAAAATAATCTCGACGATATAAAAAATACCAATGATATATCTAATATAATAAATAAATATTTCTTGTCACCAAAAACAATATAAAAATTAGCATCATTTGGGGTCACAAAATTTTTTAACAACAAAGAAGACATGTTTACGCGCAAATTAAAAAAAAATTAGACCAAATTATTTTATTTTCCACATGATCGTTCCTTACAGCCCATTAGAACGACATGAGATCTTTCTTTTAAAAACATTGTCTACATTTTTATATAATTTTTAAATGTCTTACTAAATTTTTTTAGTCACATGTCTTAGTTCTTTTTTTAGATCTTTTAAGTAACTTTCTTAGTCGTGTCCTATTATCTAATTTGATTTTATTTTCTCCTCAAACTCAAAATACCTATAATCTATTTTGATTAAAAAAAGTTGTTGTGTAATTCTAAAACTTTATTTAGGGTTTTATTTAAACAAAATTTAAATATTTATCTAAGATATATTATGGTAAGTTTAATTTATTGTAATTTTTAGATTTTTAAATCAATAACATGGAACATAAAATAAGAATAAAATAAAAAAGGAGATCAGAGAAATAGATCTCATAGGTGTGTTGAAACTTGTCCTTAAATGAAATTTACGCTCATGTAATTTAAATATAGATTGAATACCAACCAGTATTAACCTCTAAGACATTTAATCATGGAGAGACTAATTGGTCATGCTTTTGCAATCAAATAGTAAAAACAGCAAAATAGAGAAAAAAAATTAAGACGTTGGGGGGGATATCTTTAGCTAAGGGTTGAACATCTTTTTATAAGCAAGGTCTAATGATAAAAAAATAATTTTGATAGATTGTAATAACTGAGTGATGACCTGTAATCGTTGACACTATATTAATACATGATAGCCTATACGATGCAGTGCAAGCCCCTACTTCCCAAAAGTTTCTAGCATATCAGGGGCCATGATAGGCATCACGATGTACCTATAATGATAGATCATGGTTGTAACGAAGATCATGGCCCAACCATGAGGCCCACTATGGAGTTCACAGAAAAACCTAAGAAATATAACGGCTTGCCCATAATACTAGATCACGATTGTAACGAAGATCATAGCCCGGTTGTGAAGCTCATTAAGGTTTACTTGTGACAGGTCCAGAAAAATAGTTTGTTTTGAAGACCATAAAATGATTAGAGCATCTGAATCAGGCACCACTAGTGTCACGCCCTGGCCTAAGGTTCTCCGGCAGAACTTTAGACCAGCGTGAAACCCTAATTCTCCGGGTGTGAAATCACCCCCAAATTAAAAACTCTAATCTTCCATCCAAAATTTATCCACAAATTAGAAAATTGATGACACAAAAATTCATAGTATATTTTGTGTCATTTGATTGGTCTTTTTGTGTCATATTCATGCTCTTTTGCTTGTTTTTAAACCTTATTTGTCAAATATTGCGGAATCTACACCATTTTTTATTTTTCATCATTTTTAGGTAAAAAGTGCCATATTTTGATGGATTTTGAAAGATCTGAGCACACGAATGGATTCCAGACGTCGAGACGAAGCCGCTCGTCAATTTTCATGCAAATCAGAGATAGTCAGAAAATTATACCACTGCCGTAATTAATTTTACGGGTGTAATTTTCTGCCCAGATTACACCACTGCCGCAATATTTTCCATAGGCCGTAATTTATGCCCAGAAATACACAGAAGAAAATACGACACTGCCGTAATTATTTTTACAGGCTGTAATTTTTTACCCAGAATTCACAGAACCAAATTACGATAGTGCCATAATTAAAATTACGGGCCGTAATTATATTTTTTAATGAGTCTTCCACCGCCTCCAAAATCTGATTTTTTTAGAAGCCAAATTAGAAAGATCCGGGGCACGATTTCAAAATCCGTAAAAAGGGGATCGTTCTATCAGAGGAGGAGAGGATTTGAGGATAAAGAGAATCGAATTTCATCACCAATCGAGGGAGAAACCGAGAAGGGCATCCCTAGGGCTTGGGCCCTCGCCGAGAGGCGTAGAGGCCACCTTAGGCGGAAAAATTTACAGGAGAGCTTCGCTCATAGGAGAAGACGATACACCATAAATTTCAGATCAAAAGGAGTCCGATCGGAGGAGAAATCGAAGGAAAAAAACTCAGCCGGGAGCAAAAATCGCAAAAATCACAGGGATGTGTAAATTTTTACACCCCCGTGAATTCTGTAACTTGTCTATTTTCTCTCTGTCGAATTCTGATTTTTTAATGAATTTCTATTGTATTTTTAACTCTATGGTAGCGTAACTTTCTTTTGGGACAGAGGATATAATCCCCTTAGTTTCATAATGACTAGATGATCCTTGATTCGTTATGGAACTTTTGTTATGATAATTCTACTTATGTGACGATTGTCTTTATTCTCTTCTAGTTTCTTATTGTCAACATGTATTGTAGTTTTTGAGATATGGACCGAAAGGTGACTTGCAAAAACTTGAAACCCTAGAATCATGATTTAGGAACTCATCGTAAGAAATTAGGTTTGTTCTTGTTTTTAGATTTTAGAGAAATCAAACCCTAAATCAGAATTTACCTCTCGGTCAACCTTTAATTTTGACCGCTGCTCGAATTAATTCTGTTTTTCTTGACGTTAGCCGTGCAATTCGCCCGCCGAACTAATTTTTGCACTTGCTGATATCACACTGACGTCAGCCCTTCAAAATCGAATTCGCCGCATTGAATTTGATTTCTGCCGTTTTCATTTTGCCAATTTTGACTAAGTCAAAATCGTCATCGCTGCCTTGATTGATCATGCGCGTCGTCTCCTTTGTGCGTCTGTGTTTGAACGCCGCCCGCGTTCGACTGTCGCCACCCCTCGCCGCCAACGAAGAAAGGGGCTGTCGTCAGGAAGGATGCCTCGTCCTCGCCTTATGTCTTTCACAGTCGACACAGGAAACGTCGTCGCTACTGGAGGTAGCGGAAATCACCGCCAGAAACCAAGAACAGGGGAAGGAATAGGATTGGTGGAAGAGAGGATTTATTCGATATTAGGAAACTCAAACCTTCTCCTCTCATTGTCGGCCCCCTGGCCGATACCCGCTCCCCTCCCTCGCCGGCGACTCGCTGGTTACAATCACTCTTATTCCCCTTTCGCAACTTTCGCCGGTCGTCTCCCTAGATGCCGGAATTGCTCGCCGAGAAGCTTCCCCAAGCTCTCGTTGTGGTGATGAAGTCAATGCCCTCTCTGGATTCTCTCGATACCTCCTTCCGTCTCCTCTTTGATTGGCTTTATAGAGGAGATATGCAGCCTCTTCTTCGCGTCTTCCTCCCAACTTAGGGCGTCCACTGCCCGATTCTTCTGCGAGCTTCGACACCGCATCCATCAACACCATTGTCCGAGTTTGCTACTGAAGACCTCGCCTCGTCACCGTCAGCGTCCGCGTCCGACAGATTCGGTGATGATGACGAGCTCCCACATTCTGATTTCGATGACGACGAGGTAACCTGTGTTCTGGGGTCAAAATCCCCTTTGGAATTTGGCGTTGACTAGTCGAATTTCCCTCGTTCGCCACGCAGGCTTGGGCCTGGCCCAAGTCGGTTCTTGCCTAGTCCGGCCTGGTGATCCATGGGCCTGACAATTCTCCCCCGCCCAATTTGGACATTGCCCTCGATGTCTGTCACGGGCGGATCTTTCACAACCATCGCCCTGATGTACCCGATCCAACACTGCTGCGCTCACGTGGTAGTGTTTGGAGCTACTTGAATCGCATCGACCCTCATCTCCTCGGTGATCTCTACAGCCTCCTCTACTGGTTCCTATACCACCAAAGCCATAATCTTTTGCTTGGCAGGGCAATCCTTCACCCAGTGAGGACCGCTGCACAAGAAGCAACCCTGTGGCTTTGATTCTGTATGTGTCCTTCCTGCAGGACGACGTGGCTTTCGTCATCCTGGTGAACCTCTGTCTTGCCGGGGAAAGGGTCTCCCCCTTTTTGGGACTCTAGCTCTCCGCGGGGAGCCGCGCTTCGGTAGTGATCTGGATTTCTTTGGTGGTGTTGATCTAAATTTCTGATTATCCACGAAGGACTTAGCCACCGCCGCAGCCGCCCTCCAGTCTGGTGGTGAGTGTCACCAGACCTTCGTCTCTACCCATGGTTAAAGATTTCGAAGGAAATAATACCTTTTGTCCACCTCTGTCATGTCTGGTAGCTCCAACATCAGTGCAGAGAATGCCCTGATGTACTCCTGGATTGACCCTGTGTTCCTCAGCCGATCCACTTTGCCACGAGCCTGATCTGCCGAGTTTTCGAGAAGAAACTGCCGCCGCAGTTCCTCATGGAAGGTCTCCCATGGCCAACTAGAAGTCCCCCGACGTCGAGCTAACTTTGGTCCGCCACCAAAGTTTCGTGTCAGCTATGAGATATGAAATGCATACCTGCACCCGTTCTCGCTTTGGAACATGGCTTGTGGAGAATAACTGTTCCATGTCCCAGATAAAGTTCTCTACTTCCCTGGACGATCGCCCCCCCCCCCCCCCCCGAACGACGCTGGCTCAGGAACACGTACCTTCGGCTTGGGAGCCTCCTATGTTGGTGTATATGCCCTAGGACCTAGTTTTGGTCAACTTTTGTACTACTTGACACTGATATTTATATATCATTCTGGCATTGTCATTATCATTGTTTGACTACACCTGCGATTGTGTACTTACATGATAATGTCCCTGGAGACAGATTGGATCTGTGCTCGAATTATAATCCCCAGTCGATGTACCTTAGTGGATATGGGACAGCTATGGTACTTGAGAGACTGGTATGTGGGCTGGTTAGGCACGTGGTGCTAACGCAGACACATGGGTATATCATTGGGGATATACTGGATAGACCCGCTATGAGGCTATGACTTGGTGTCATGAGTTATCCTCATAAGTGACAGGAGATGCATTGATCCCTTGACTTGAGGTCATTAATCATTCTATATGGTTAGGGACTTGCTTTAATACAACCTAACACCTTGCCGTAGCTGGGAGGTCATAACGGTTGTTATTGAGCATGTCACGACCCATATGAGAAGATCAATGGACAGACATAGGATTTGCCCCTTCCCTAAGGAAGTATGATATCCATGGAGCTCCTTTATGGTTCTATGACTGAGAGTGTATGGCCATACCCAGGTGAGAACCTGTTTTAGTCATAGCCATGTGATTGGATGAAAACAAGTGGTGACACACTTGTCCAATCGGATATCAGTACGGCAAAGAGACTGTAATGCATCTGTACCTAGTTGCGATGATGGGGATGTCGATGTCGATATCCATTCCAACGACCTGGGTAGCAGCGATGCACTGCTAGGTGCCACTCACTGCTTGTGATGACCTTTGGTCAGCACTGCCAGCGTCAGAGGAACCTACAGGGTCGCACACCTTGATACTTGAGTTCTCGTATTGATCGGGAAGCCTTATGATCGAGTTATTGGATAACTCGGATCTAATTGGGAGATTTCATCAGCGCCAATGGGCCTGATGAGATGGAAGAATGTTATTGGAGCCAAACTTCATTTTTGGCAGGTTGACCCGTATTTGACCATGGTTGGTCACATTTGGATTAGGGTTGCATTGGATTGGATCCAAGTGCTTAATCAACCTATGCAATGATGTTTGGGCTAGCTCATTATCCAATGAGGCCCAATAACAAGTTCTCATGAAGAGATGAGAGGCTAAAAGGGTATAATGGGGAGAAACATGAACCATTAGGCGCCTAGGGGCATAATGGGGTCATGTTGGCGCCTTTGCTTCATTATGGAAGTAAAGGGCGCCTCCCCCTCTCTTCCTAGGATGGAATGCATGCCTCTATGGCATTGCTTGAGGCGCAAGGCAAGGCCTTGGCGCACAAGGAAAGGCATGGGAACAAAAGGTAAGGTTGAATGAGAATTATGGAAATGTCTTGGAGACTTTCCTTATCTCAAACCTCCTCATCCTAGCCCTACACTTGTCATGATCCTAGCCATTACCCTAACCGCCTCTTGCCCTATAAATATGACCCTAGTCGCCCCCTCTTGTGAAAAATTAATCCTTGAAGGCGTGAACACAAGGAGAGGGGCGAGTGCTTGGAGCAAGGGCGCATCTTCCATAACCGTAACCCTCTTCCTCCTTTCCTCTTGGCGCAAGGAGATCTAGGGCTTGGCGGCTTGGGCGGTTTTCCCTCTTCACTTGGCGCATCTTTTCTCTGAGTGGCGCAAGAGAAGTAAAACATCTCCCTAAGGCCTGGATCTTCTTCCCGAGGCTAGCACCGGGCGTGGAAGAAGAGAACTCAAGAGATCCGTGTGTGCGAGACTGCAGAGGGCGCACACTTGGACGCCTACATCGGCATCGCTCCATATTGCTCTTAAGGTATTTCCTAACTCATCATGTCGACTCCCTTGCTTGCGATCTTCACTGGGTTTTTTTGGGACTGGCCTGTTTCGGGGACATTCTTCCGCTGCGAAAAATGTATGTCCATAACTCTGAAAATTGTAAAATGTCCCCGTGGTTTCCCAACATCCTACTCCGCCGTTGCTGTCGATCGTGATACTTGCTTTAGGGCCAAATGCAGTACAACGATCTCAGCCTGCATCTCCTCTCTAATACGTGCCATATGCTCTAGCAAGTCGATTAGACCCTCCAGAGTCTACTGTAGGGTCTCAATATGCAACCTCTGTTGCTTCACTATCCTCTGAAGATGTTCCACCTAGGGAATAACCACGTTGTCCCCATCACCAGTCAGACTGAGCACCTTCTTGATATGTGCTATGCGATCTCTCTGGTTCACCATGTCGTCAGGTAGTTTAGCCGTCACCTTGGCTTTACCACCCTGATCACGCTGGGGCCAAACGTCCTCTGACGATCCTCTGGTTATGTGAGTGATCTTCTGAAACTTTCGACTAATCTTCACCTTCGCGGGTGAAGTAGCCGTGTTGTCTCTTCCAAGATCTGTGGGTTATGGGCCCACAACCTGGCTCTGATACCAATTGTCACGCTTGGCCTAAGGTTCTCCGGCGGAACTCTAGACCAGCGTGAAACCCTAATTCTCCTGGTGTGAAATCACCCCCAAATTAAAAACCCTAACCTTCCATCCCAAATTTATCCCCAAATTAGGAAATCAAACCATAAATCAGAATTTACCTCTCGGTCAACCTTTAATTTTGATCGCCGTTCGAATTAATTCCGTTTTCGTTGATGTCAGCCGTGCAATTTGCCCGCCGAACTGATTTTTGCACTTGCTGATGTCACACTGACGTCAGCCCTTCAAAATCGAATTCGCCGTGTTGAATTAAATTTCTGCCATTTTCGTTTTGCTGATTTTGACTAAGTCAAAATCGTCGCTGCTGCCTCGATCGATCACTCGCGTTGTCTCCTTCGTGTGTCTGTCGCCACCCCTCGCCGCTGACGAAGAAAGGGGTTGTCGTCAGGAAGGATGCCTCGTCCTCGCCTTACATCTTTCGCCGCCGATGCAGGAAACGTCGCCGCTGCTGGAGATAGCGGAAATCACCATCGGAAACCAAGAACAGGGGAAGGAATAGGATTGGTGGAAGAGAGGCTTTATTCGATATTAGGAACTACAAACCTTCTCCTCTCGTCGTCGGCCCCTTGGCCGTCGATGCTCACTCCCCTCCCTCGCCGGCGACTCACCGGTTACAATCACTCTTATTCCCCTTTCGCAACTTTCGCCAATCATCTCCCTAGACACCGGAATCGCTCACCGAGAAGGTTCCCCAAGCTCTCGGTGTGGTGATGAAGTCGATTCGCTCTCTGGATTCTCTTGATACCTCCTTCCGTCTCATCTTTGATTGACTTTATAGAGGAGATACGCTGCCTCTTCTTCGCATCTTCCTCCCAACTTAGGGCGTCCGCCGCCCGATTCCTCCACGAGCTTCGACACCGCATCCATCAACGCCATCATCCGAGTTTGCTGCTGAAGACCTCACCTCATCACCGCCAGCGTCCGCGTCCGATGGATTCAGCGACGATGACGAGCTCTCGTGTTCCGATTTCGATGATGACGAGGCAACTTGTGTCTGGGTTCAAAATCCCCTTTGGAATTCGGAGTTGACTAGCCGAATTTCCCTCGTTCGCCATGCAGGCATGGGCCTGGCCCAAGTCAGTTCTTACCTAGTCCGTCCCGGTGATCCACAGGCTTGACAACTAGTGTGGTATATGGGAATAATCAGAGAGATTGAGAAAATATGGAACATACCCAAAGCCGTCTTAGCTCAATCGATAGAGCACCTGGCTTTTAACCACGTGGTCATGGGTTCGATTCCCATAGATGGCGTTTATTTGTGATAAATAAAAACTAAATGAAATTAATTTATGTAACAATTCAAATTCTCATGCCTAATATATATTTTGTGAGCATAAATAAATCTTATGATATTAAGTGTCATGCCCTAAATTAGGGTAATTTTTTTTTAAAAAATAAACAGGTCAGATACCCAAAACTGAGTCATGCAGGAGCCAAAATAAGCAACAGTAAGAATGATTGGTAGGTGAGACGAATCTCACCTCATCCCAACAGCAAGAATGGAACAACAAAAATGGCACTACACGCAGGCAGTGGTGCGCACGCACGAAAACAAAGCCGAGTGGAAGGAAGAGTGATGCTACGCATAGGCAGCCAAAAACAAGGGACGAATCCGAATAGCTCTCACACACAGTCCAAACACTCGCGTCCACACGTAGGTAGGAAAAAACACAATAAGGAGGGGAGAACAGGGGAAGCCCTGGACAACTAAAGACCAAACATTACCGAAAGCAAATAGAGATAGCTAGAATGCAAGGAAGGTCGCCAAAGGACTCGGCCTAGACGCTGCGTTGTCGGAGGGATAGAATGGACAAGAACATCGGAAAGAACGCAGCTTGCAATGTCACCAAAAAATCGAAAGCTAAGAAAAAAGACATTAGAAAAATGTCACAGACGGAGGGGGACGAAGCTGTTACCTCGGCTGGATGTGACCACCATCATCACGACATGCCGGGGAAGACGATGCCACGCTTCACCTTATCGAAGAACAAGGGATGCGGGAGGACCCCTTGATGTCTCGTATTTATATAGTATTTTTACTATACTTTTTATACATATGTTTTTACTTATTTTGACTTAAATTCTTTTGTTTGTTCGGAATCTTCACCCATTTTTATTTTTGATATATTTCAAGGAAAAACGACCATATTTTGATAGATTTTGAAGAATCTAACTACACAGATGAATTCTATATGTTAAAACAAAGTTGCCCATTAAATTTCATACAAATCGGAGCTTATTTGAAAATTATAGCTTGCCTGTGTTTTCCATCACGACCGTAATTTCTGGATGACACAGAAAGAATTACGGCCTGCCTATGATATTTATCACAGCCGTAATTTCCCTGGTACAAAATTGCAGATTCCACAGAAAGAATTATGGCTTGCCCGTGATTTTTATCACGGCCGTAATTCTTCCAGGTTCTTTTGACAAAATTCACAGAAAGAATTACAGCTTACCCCGTAATTTTTTTTACGGCCATAATTATTTCCACCTATTTTGAATTTGACTCGATTTCTTGCTCGATTTGGTTCGTTTTCGAGCCAAATTTTGGGGAAAACCTAATTTGAAGATGGATAACTATATAAGCTACCTAAGGAGCAATTATTGGGACTTTTTGACTAATTTTCTAGAGGAATTCAACGAAGAGGCGAAGCTAGGGCGACAGGCATCGATCTTCACTTTCTCACCAAAAAAGCTTCATTTTTCTAGCTAGCTGGCGTTGATCTTCATCAGGAAGTCTTAAACTTCATCTTCCTAGTTGATTCTATTTTTACTTTGCCAATTTTGTAATCAAGCATAGATTTTTATAACATTGACATGATCACTATATCAGCGTAAACTTCTTCTTCAGGACAAAAGGGTATAACCCTCTATGTTTTTATGACTTAATTATTATTTTCATCTTTTGAAGTAATTACTTGTGTTAGAATCAATTATTGTTGCGTTTATTTACAAGTTGATTACTGGCCACAATTTGCATGTCTAAGATGTCGTAAGAAGTACTGAAATGTGAATTACGACGTCGTATCTACAATATTTAGATAGGTTGATTCGATCACGAAAGTAGTTTGAATTGACTTAAGGGATTTTATAGATTTATCAAAAACTCAATGGGTTTATTTTGAGTTAGTAACCACGAAAGTAGGGGATTAACTCAGAGATATACCGGGTTGTACCACTGAAAGGGGGCAATCTGTATATTCGGACAAATCCACTTCAGTATAGTAAATCCCTTCTTAAGATATATTTTGTTAGAAAAGTCATTAGACATAGTGTGGTGAACCCAAAGTCCTAAATTTCCATCAATTGATGACAACAACCTATTTGTGTTTTCATTATCTCTACAACAAAATTAAATCCTTTTCTGAATTATCTAGCTAATAATCCTAAGATAAGTTGGTTCTTGGTCATTGGTCTTTGTGGGATCAATATTTTTATTACTTCAATAGGTCGTGCACTTGCGGCGCACCATCAAGTTTTTGGCGCTGTTGCCGGGGACTAATTTCACAAATATTGACTCAATTGAAGGATTGCTAGACTAGATTTTTATTTTCTATTTTTTAGTTTTATTTAATTCAATTTACTCTATTTTTTTTGGAATACATTTCCTATCTTCCATCTTAATTCTACATGCTAATTGTTTATGCTAGGTGTTTTAGGAAGCTATTTGAGGAAGATCCAGAAATAGAAAGAACATTCCGCTACCGTAGAAAGCAATTAGAAAAAGAAATT
The DNA here is from genome assembly GCA_027563935.2 of Costus lasius. NCBI lineage: Eukaryota > Viridiplantae > Streptophyta > Magnoliopsida > Zingiberales > Costaceae > Costus > Costus lasius. Next base: position 103,280,922 of record CM050450.1, on the reverse strand, counting down.
TTACAGAAATCTAAGATGGATGGACAAAGATTATTAAAAGATTTTGTAGCCCCAAACTTGCAAGGGGTTCACTCTAGTATTGCTCGCCCTAACATTGAAGCAAACAATTTTAAAATCAAGCCATTTCTATTTTCCATGGTTCAACAGAACCAGTTTGGAGGTACTTGAACTAGTTCTCACTTTAGTATTGCATTTGCCCTCATCTTGTCCCATACACCTATTAATTCAGTCTTCTGTGTTTGTGTTTGCATTCCCTTGTGTTAATTTGCATGAGGAAGTTCAACATCGGATCTTTTTGGGCAATATTCAGAATGCTCTGAAGGGCAATGAACACCATAGGCCACTCCAATTTAATGCAAGTGATCTTGTGAGGGTGCGCATCCACCCCGAGCGAGTGGCAAATTGAGCGCATTTTAAGCTACAAGCATGGTACATGGGGCCCTATGCGGTACTACAGCGGGTAGGCTCCAATGCCTATGTCCTCGATCTACTAGGAAGTATGGGGATCCACCCCGTATTCAATGTCGTAGACCTTCTTCCCTACCACGACCCGTTGGAGGAGCCCCTTGCCACCGATGAGCATCCCCTTAGTTCTCCGGAGGAGAACTCTTCAAACCAGGGGGATTGATATAGGAGGACCCTCCACGACAGCTCCAGAACCAGAGAAACATGGCCATTATGTGGACTTCCCTCCAGAAAAGGTTCCACCTCCCTTAAAAAGTTCAAAGGGGCCCAACACAACCACGATAAGACGATCTCTGATGTCTTGCATTTTAGTAGTAATTTTCATGGACATTTCATGCTAATTCTAGACTTATTTTAATACTTTCATGCCCTTTTTAGGCTAAATTACTTGATATCTTCGGAATCTTCACTTTTTGGCACTTTTATAGAATTTCAGGTAAAAATGCCTTTTTTCGACATATTTTGAAGAATCTAAGGCCATGTGAAGATTTCTTGTATGAAGACAAGGTCACACGTCCAATTTGGGCTTAAGCAGAGTTAGCTTGAAAAATATGGCCAGGTGAACCCCATGGGGTTCACCAGATCTTTCGCCAGGCTGCAGGAACTTCACAGTGAGAATCACGGCTAGGTGAACCCCACCGGGTTCACCGGATTTCCTGAAGGCCAAAACCAGTCCAGAGAGAAGCACGGCTGGGTGAACCCCACGGGGTGCACTGCGCTTCTATTCGCCCAAACTCACAGAAGGAATCATGGGCAGGTGAACCCGGCGGGGTTCACCTGTGATTCCAACCCAGTCACGCACGAGACCGAGTTCCACTCGGTTTTTCCTTGATTTGTCACTTGTTTGAAGTCCAAATTTGGCAAGTGAGGTGTCTATGGATAGCTCTTTCAGAGGCGAACAGACGGAATATAAAATCCCCAATTTTCTTGCCCTAAACATCGAGCATTCATGCGAAGAAGCGGCGCGGGAGGAAGAACATGGCGACAGAGGCGACTTTTGGAGATTTTCGGAGATTGAGACACACGATCATCACAATTTCTTCAGGATTCCTTCGGTTCATCGTATCCTTCCCCTTAGCTTCATTTTCTTATACTTTTCATTTCATTAAAAGAGAGATTTTGAGCGTTTCAATGACGATTGTAGCGTAAACCCTATTTCTGGGTTTGGTGGAAACCCTTTGATGATTTTAATTGCAAACTTTGTATCTATTTATGTTATTTGGTATGAATTATGAGCATATTTTACTTTGACATATTTATTTCATGGTTTTACCTTGACCGAGTGATTTCGTGTGTTAGCCGTTACGATTCATATCGAGAGAAGGATCGTAAGGGTCGAACCTTTGAGTAAAACTTATGAGACCTCAACACGAGAGTGATTGGTCTTCGCTCGAGGATTTCATAGTCTACCATAGAACTCATTGGGTTCGTCTTAGAACGATCCACCGCGAGAGTAGGAGGTCGGTCTAAAACGAACACCGGGGTGTATCACTCGAGAGAGGGCACCTTGTACCGTAGGGTTAGACTCCTTGTGTAAAACCAATAAACCAAATAACTAATATCTTTCTTGTGCGATTAAGATTATCATCGTGGTGGAAGCCGTAGCCCTGAATTCTCTCTTATATCTTTTCTCTACCGAAGTAGTTGCACTTGTTTGTTTTCGATTTCCGTCTTCAAAAACCCACGTTTCGATTCGCCTAGCTATTAGGACTTGGACTTTCTAGTACTCAACCTTGTTCCCTGTGGGATTTGACATCTTTTATATTACTTCGACATATCCGTGCACTTGCGGAGCGTGTCAATCTCAACGTTCAAGTCAACCACCAGATTGGTACATGGGCGTCATCAGTCCATTATTAGCATAGAGGGAGGTGTTGTGACCCATGTGCTTGGCACCCCGACCACCTGAAGACCCGGTCAATGATATCTACCACAACTAGTTGACCAACACGGCCCAAGAACAAGCTAGCACAGTGATGAATCAGCGCACCATAAGTAAATTCTGCTGTTTCATCGCCACATGCTTCGAGATAATTTGATGGCCTAATTATAGCCTAGAAGGCCCAGCCCATGCGCCCAGCTTCAAATTCCCTCATCTACTTTAGTTGGTAGTAGTTAGTGTGAGTTAGTTAATGCTCACATCTGCATGCTTGCATCAGCAGTATCTTGATTGCTTTTAGTTAGTTAGAGTAGGTAGTCATGCTTGTGGTGTGTTATTCCCTAGTCATGCTTGTAGTGTGATATTCTCTAGTCATGCTTGTGGTGTGATATTCCCTCCCTTATCTATAAAAGGGACCTGGAGTTTAGCTTGTTCCTTAGCTTTCTTGTGTGATAGGAGCTCACTTTGGAGAGGTTAGCGTATGGAGCAAGGTGTGTGATCCTTGGCTCAGTCTCGATTCCTCGCCTACCGGTTGTAATCGTCTTTCGTTTCAAAGAAGTAAATTGCACCGCTGGTGCAATAGGTTCGCCTGTTTTCGAATTTTCATTGTGTTGTTCTTGCTTGATTTCCTTACCCATGGGCATCCGTACACCGGAGACGTGGACGTTCCTTGGCTTTAGTGTGACCGCAGGTTCATAGGCGCACGAGCTGAGTCGCCGCTAAGTCCGCTGCCTTTGTTGATGTGCTGTGCTTAAATCGCTCGCTAAGAGAGGTTAGTGAGTTTCATTTGCGTAATTGGGTGTCGTTGGTTTCTTCATCGTCCATGTTGCCCCGAAACGTATTCATCACCGTCTTTCGCATTGTTTCTCGCTGGTTTTCTCGTTGCACATTTTCTGACACGCTTGTACTTCTCTCTTCTCAAGACCCTCTCACGTTTTCCAATCATCGTCTCATAAACCCCTAGAGTACAGAGCTAAGGACCAACCCACCTATAGTAGCTGCATCAAATTTGGTGTCAGAGGAGGTTCACCGACAATTCTTATTATTGACGTCCTGTTGGATTTTGTCGATTTCATCATTTTTTGAGAATGTCATATTCATCCCCATCTAGTGTTACGGTTGGTCCCCGAGCCATTGTAGAACTGTTCTGTGCATGTATATCTGTGCTCGAAGACATGGTGAATCAGTTGGCTATTGTAGAACCTGGTGGCCTGCAGTCCATATGCTTAGATGCGCTAGAAGTGATAGTGCGACTACTTGCTGACACCTTGTGTCTTTTTAGCTATTTTTATGATATCACTTGTGTCTTTTTTGGAATAAAATATCTAACTGCAAACTTATTTTTCCATCTATTTATATGGTATGTGTAACATTGAAAGAGCATGTACATAGTATAAATGATTATTTGAAAAGGATGACTCTTCAGATGGTTGGAAAATTTGACAAGCATTGGTTTAATCAATGTAATATTGGCTATAGCTATCATATTACATCCCTGATAAAAAATCTAGTTTGTTGATTGGGCTTAAAAGAAATTTTATGGATACAATTCTATTGAGTTTGGTGAAGTACGAGATAACTTATTCAAGCTCTACAATAAGTATCATGAGAATAATTCAACCACTTCAATCATGTTGAGCTGTAGTTCACCTGCATCCATTACTTGGCAGGAGAATCATCAAATAAAGATAATGACTTACTACATATAATAGATAAGTGTTGTTAAATAATGAGTGTTTACGGTTTACTTTTTTTTATATATAATTTAACTAATTTTTATATGATGCAAGAATTTGATTTATTTGAAAGGGAAGAATTTGGTGATGCTTCATGCAAATCTCAACTAGAGTAATAATTGGATGAATCAAGACTCGATAGAAAGTTGAAAGTCGATGTGCTTAGCTATTGGAAATTAAATGAACATCGTTTTCCAATTCTTTTAGTGATGACTCAAGATATATTAGCTATTCTTATTTCCACTGTAACATCGGAATCAACTTTTAGTTGTGGAGGATGGGTCGTTGATCAATATCAGAGTTCATTAAACTAGAAATTGAAGCACTTATTTGCACCAAAGATTGATTATTTGGAGAAGCAGGTAATGTACTTATTTTTATGTTTTTATTTAAGTTATTATACTTTAACTTTTCTATTGTTTATAATTTTGAATTAGAAGTCAAGGAAAAAATTATCATTGGATGAGCTTGTTGAAGGTATTATCAATATGGATTCTAATATTGAAGGGAAGACAAATGAAACAAAACTTGCTGCTTCGGATATAAAAACTCAGGTTGTGAATTTTTATTGTTACAATATATATTTTTTTAAAAATAATCGAAGTAAATTTATTTTTTTCTTTAGGTTTGATGATGGATACTAACTCTTTTTTTGGCTTATTAACACTTTATTAAAGTTGGATAGAAGAGAAGAATGCCAATTTTGCTCTTTTGGCATGTGTATATTTACTTGTGACACTATGAAGAGCGAGGAAGCTAAAAGTCTAGAAGGCTCAGCTCATTATGGTTCTGAGTCTCTTAATACAATACATTTTGAAGAAAGATCTAAAGCTAGTAGTTGATGATACATTGATAGTTTGATATTTGCGACATGATGATGCGTTGATAGTTTAATACTTGTGATATTTTGAAATTTAAATGGAAATGATGTATGCAGGTATGCTGAATTGTTTTTTTTTATCTTGATGATACTTTGTATTTGTTATATGATTTGTTTATGATTATGGTTGTATTTATGATTTTTGTAAGGTTGTTATGTGATTTGTTGTGATGGTGTAAAAGATTGTTTTTTGATAGTTCATGTTGTTATGCTTTGATGGTATAAATTTACATTTTTTGTTGTTGTTACTTGATAAATGTTGATGGATTTATTGGTATGTTTTTATAAATATTTTGTTCAATTGTTCAATTGTTTTTTAAATATTAGATTTTAAATAAATTTTAATAGAATTTCTATTAGTTTGTTTATTATATATAACATATGAATGTTAAATTTATAATCGGGTCATGTCAGGTCAAGTAGATCGGGTTAATAAATAACCTAATTACTAAATAGGTTATTCGGGTCGTGTTAGAATTCGGGTTAATGTTTGACTCATTTAATAAATATGTTATTTGGGTCATGTCAGGTTGACCTAGTTATACTCGGGTCATATTTGAGTTACGCATTTTGACCTAATTAATTAAATAGGTCGTGTTTAGATTGGCTTAATCTGGTCACAGGTCATAACTAATATAACCCACTGACTTGAATTACCAAGTCTATTTGCTGTGTTAAATTGAGACTACTAGCTTCACAATTTTGATGCTTCTTCTAGTCCATGCATAGAGTTCACTAGTGAGATACTCATTTTGAACCTACAATTCTTAAAATTCTTTGATTTCAGATCTGAAGAGGGAGATCTAAGCTAATCCTTGTTCAGCATCCACACCAAAGTAACAGTAGTTCATCCTTGTGGCAGTTGAAGATCCAATATCAAGGTTTGAGGAGAGATGGACATGAATGGGGATAATAAGTTTGGGCTGGAGAAGAGCCATGGAGATTGTCTTCCTTCTGAATGGTAATTCAACACCTTTGCAATGGGTATGGTAGCTGCAAATACTTATCTCTCAGCTCCAATCGTGGAGGCCTTCGCTTTTAAAATTCACACGACATTCCCTAACAATAGTTTATGATTATCGTTTATAGTCCAGTTGATCTAGTGTTAGTTTACAATTTAGTTTCAGTTCAGTTGGCATGGTAATTTATTTATCCATACTTGGTGTCTATTATTGCTCTATTATTCATGCTTAGCATCTTTTGTTCCTTGATCTGTTCATGTCGACTAGTTATTCTCGGTCTGTTGATCTTGTTGTGTTATCGTAGTTTGATTATTATATTTTATCATATTGTTGGCTTTCATTCCTTTTGATTTAAGGGACTACCCTTTCTTTTGGGGATATGCTTACTTAACAATATTTGTTGAGATATGTTGATATTTTAGGTACTAGTCTAGACTAAGACAATCAAGGCAAGGATAAGAAGATTTATCATGATGGTTAGTCTTCTTAGATGTTGGGTCATGTATTTGAAAGTTTTATATATTAGTAGAGTCAAGTATATTTGTAAAATTTGACTACATATAGAAAGTATTCTAAATTAAATGAATTTTTAAAGTAGTTACACTTATATTGTTATTCATAGATTGTGGCATCAAGTATCATGAAAGGTTGTTATATTTTGGTTATAGTATCAGGGTGTAACATCATTTGCTCCCATTGAACTATCACTCGCAAATTTAGATGATTCATTTTCTCTAAGTGCAAGATCAATATTAGTCATACCAAGTACATATACAATTTCTTTTCCATCTTTTAAAATCCAAATAAGTTAAGATCTCAATAATAACTTGATGCTGTGATAGAGATAACAATTCATAGGCCAATACATACAAGTAATAATGAGAATGTTGGTTAAGAGTTTAGGGTTTCATAAAAAATATTCCATTCTTATATATTTTTCTTTAGGCATAAAATATAGTATGGAATATTTATCTTAACATGAAAACTCAATCATTATGTACATTGTCTCATATTATATCAACTAATCATCTTTTTCAGTAAATAAATTAATTAATTTAGTTCAGATAAAATACCTTATTATCATAAATATTAAAATATATTATAATTAATTATAAATGAGCCATTTGGCAATCAAATATTTATAATAATTATAATATAATTTCTCTATGAAACGTCATATATAATCAGATTTTTCTCAAATTATATTAATTAACCATCCTCATTAAATTAATTAATATAATTGAAATAAAATCTACCATTAACATAAACATTGAAGTATATTATGATTAATTATAAATAAGATACTTTGTCAACCAAACATTTATAATAATTATAATAAAATATATTTATGTAATGATAATGACATGTCTATATTAAATTTAAGTCAACATCAATATCATTCTCTCTTATGATATATTTAATATAAATATTATCTTATATTATATTAATTCACCACCCTTTGTAGGTAAATGAATTAATATAATTGAGATGAACATAATTTTCTATTATAAATATTGTAATATATTTTGAATAAAGCACTTTGGTGAAATATTCATATAAGTTATAATACACTTCAATATCACAAGAAGAGAGTCGTAAAATTCCATAACATAAAATTAAGACAATCATTATAAAATATGGCCAAATTTTATTTTGCAATAAATTAATATGGCTAAAATTGATATTAGCATAAATTAAATTGTCATTTCAAAAATTAGTATAACACTAATTGAGAAATTAATTTTGAACTAAATCAATCCTAGCCTTAGCAGTTGATCGTGGCAATTAGATTTAAATCAACTTATAATGCAACCCCTTTTTCTTTAGGGGAAATTCTCTCTTTCCTTTTCTTAAAAAAAGAAATAAAATCATTTTTCATCTCAACTTACCTTAATTATTAACTTTCTTCGGGTAAGTTAATTAATAAATATAATTGAGCTAGAAATAATTTATAATCACAAATATTTAAATATATTACACATTATGAATGAGCTATATTCATAACTAATTATATTATAATCATTACTTTTATAAAAGGAAAGCTAGTGTCACACCCAAAATTAGGGTAATAAAATTTTAATAAATTTACAAGTGAGTCAATGCTTGACTCGCACCTAAGCACACCCACATAGGGGCTAAGCAGTTGAACCGCAGATCTAAACGCGACCGGCAGGAGTACGTCCCCGACGTACTCCTCAGCTTATCCAACGCGGCCACCTGGCTGCTCTCCTCGATGAGTCGTCACCGCCACGCATATACTAAGGACCGCTGTACACTCCAACTCCAAAGTCTACCTTAGTACATAACCCGAGACTCGACGCTGACGCAGCACGCGTACGAGTCCTGTACACCGGAAAAGAACCAAAACCGCGCGTAGGCGGTGTTCCACACCTGCACAGGTAGACGACGCCACGCACGACACCGAGCACACGCCCTAACTCCGACCAGACCGCACGCAGGTGGTCGGACTCACTACTCGCCCAAAAAGGGACGTCTCAGAGATATCCAGCACAAACAATCTTACAAATGCCAGGCAACATCACACAAGGCCGGCGCACTTGACCGGAGCACAGAGAGGGGCAAGGAGTCGCCGACCGAGAACGACAACTGGGCCGGCAGCGCAAAGCGCAAGGAGCCAGAGAGCGGAAGATGCCGACTGAGGACAGCTAATCTACCGAGAACGAAAACCACGTCCAGAACCCGCTAGAGGCACGCGCACGGAAACTGAGGCACATGGCCTGCAGCCAGAGGCTCACTGGAACCCGTAGGAGACTCACCGGGGCACCATCCGGCCGAACCAAACCTCGCTGGAAACCAAGGAGATGCAGGCGAACTCCCAGGTCTTTGCCGGACGCCAACAAAGAAGGGAGCCACGCCCCTTCTTCACCGGACGATGCCGAAACCCCAAGAGATGCCGGCGAACCCTTCGCCGGACGTCACTAGGGAGGGGAGCCAAAGCTCCTAGCCTTGCCGACCACCTAAGATCTCACTGGAAGCGAGAGAAGAAGGGAGATGCGGCGAGGATGGAGAAACAGTCGGCGAACACCCCAACGCCGGAAAACCAGCCGCCGGACAGAGTCGGAGCGGGAGGAGGTAGGAACGTACCTCGGCAGATGTCCACCCGCTGGCTCCACCACCGGCGACGTCGAAGATAGAGGAGGAGGAGGGAAAGGGGATGCCGCCCCGCTGCTCTGCTATTTCCTGTACCGTCGCACCCACCCACCGAGAAATGCAGGAAGCTGTTGCTGCCACCAGGAACCTCGTTCACCAGAGCCACCCGACGTCAGGGGAAGAGATCGGGGAGGAAGGTGATGCGTCGCTGCTGCCGCTCGCGACCAGCACCTCATGCGAGAGAAAGGGCAGTGTAGCCCTAGAATCGCGTCGTTTGTGATTCCTTCAGCCACGCTCCAGATGGAGATTTGCCAGGCAAACGGGTCAGCCCAACCAATTACCGCACCATCCAACCCGCATTCGTTGCCGAAACTGGGCACTCGATTGGGCCTGGATCTGAGCTGCGCCAGATCTGTTGGGAAATCCCGGGGACATTTTACAATTTTCAGAGTTATGGACATACATTTTTCGCAGCGGAAGAATGTCCCCGAAACAGGCCAGTCCCAAAAACCCAGTGAAGATCGCAAGCAAGGGAGTCGACACGATGAGTTAGGAAATACCTTAAGAGCAATATGGAGCGATGCCGATGTAGGCGTCCAAGTGTGCGCCCTCTGCAGTCTCGCACACACGGATCTCTTGAGTTCTCTTCTTCCACGCCCGGTGCTAGCCTCGGGAAGAAGATCCAAGCCTTAGGGAGATGTTTTACTTCTCTTGCGCCACTCAGAGAAAAGATGCGCCAAGTGAAGAGGGAAAACCACCCAAGCCGCCAAGCCCTAGATCTCCTTGCGCCAAGAGGAAAGGAGGAAGAGGGTTGCGGTTATGGAAGATGCGCCCTTGCTCCAAGCACTCGCCCCTCTCCTTGTGTTCACGCCTTCAAGGATTAATTACACACAAGAGGGGGCGACTAGGGTCATATTTATAGGGCAAGAGGCGGTTAGGGTAATGGCTAGGATCATGACAAGTGTAGGGCTAGGATGAGGAGGTTTGAGATAAGGAAATTCTCCAAGACATTTCCATAATTCTCATTCAACCTTACCTTTTGTTCACACGCATTTCCTTGTGCACCAAGGCCTTTCCTTGCGCCTCAAGCAATGCCATAGAGGCATGCATTCCATCCTAGGAAGAGAGGGGGAGGCGCCCTTTACTTCCATAATGAAGCAAAGGCGCCAACATGACCCCATTATGCCCCTAGGCGCCTAATGGTTCATGTTTCTCCCCATTATACCCTTTTAGCCTCTCATCTCTTCATGAGAACTTGTTATTGGGCCTCATTGGATAATGAGCTAGCCCAAACATCATTGCATAGGTTGATTAAGCATTTGGATCCAATCCAATGCAACCCTAATCCAAATGTGACCAACCATGGTCAAATACGGGTCAACCTGCCAAAAATGAAGTTTGGCTCCAATAACATTCTTCCATCTCATCAGGCCCATTGGCGCTGATGAAATCTCCCAATTAGATCCGAGTTATCCAATAACTCGATCATAAGGCTTCCCGATCAATACGAGAACTCAAGTATCAAGGTGTGCGACCCTGTAGGTTCCTCTGACGCTGGCAGTGCTGACCAAAGGTCATCACAAGCAGTGAGTGGCACCTAGCAGTGCATCGCTGCTACCCAGGTCGTTGGAATGGATATCGACATCGACATCCCCATCATCGCAACTAGGTACAGATGCATTACAGTCTCTTTGCTGTACTGATATCCGATTGGACAAGTGTGTCACCACTTGTTTTCATCCAATCACATGGCTATGACTAAAACAGGTTCTCACCTGGGTATGGCCATACACTCTCAGTCATAGAACCATAAAGGAGCTCCATGGATATCATACTTCCTTAGGGAAGGGGCAAATCCTATGTCTGTCCATTGATCTTCTCATATGGGTCGTGACATGCTCAATAACAACCGTTATGACCTCCCAGCTACGGCAAGGTGTTAGGTTGTATCAAAGCAAGTCCCTAACCATATAGAATGATTAATGACCTCAAGTCAAGGGATCAATGCATCTCCTGTCACTTATGAGGATAACTCATGACACCAAGTCATAGCCTCATAGCGGGTCTATCCAGTATATCCCCAATGATATACCCATGTGTCTGCGTTAGCACCACGTGCCTAACCAGCCCACATACCAGTCTCTCAAGTACCATAGCTGTCCCATATCCACTAAGGTACATCGACTGGGGATTATAATTCGAGCACAGATCCAATATGTCTCCAGGGACATTATCATGTAAGTACACAATCGCAGGTGTAGTCAAACAATGATAATGACAATGCCAGAATGATATATAAACATCAGTGTCAAGTAGTACATAAGTTGACCAAAACTAGGTCCTAGGGCATATACACCAACAATCTCCCACTTGCACTAAGACCTAGAAGTTGAGGAATCTCAACCCCATATCTCTAGCGTGACCATCATGCTTCTGCTGCGCCAAAGCCTTGGTCAATGGGTCTGCCAGATTGTTCTTTGTGTCTACTCTGCTAATCTTGACATCACCTCTGTCAATGATCTCTCTGATCAGGTGAAATCTTCTGAGTATGTGTTTGGATCTTTGATGAGACCGTGGTTCCTTGGCTTGTGCAATTGCTCCATTGTTGTCACAATAGAGTTCAATGGGATCCATTGCACTAGGTACCACTTGAAGATCACATAAGAACTTCCTTATCCAAACAGCTTCCTTGGCTGCCTCAGAAGCAGCCACATACTCAGCTTCGGTTGTAGAATCTGCTATGGTGGATTGCTTGAAGCTCTTCCAACATACAGCGCCTCCATTTATCTTGAACACATAGCCGGCCTGCGATCTAAAGTCGTCAGGGTCAGACTGGAACGATGCGTCAGTATAGCCCTGCATACTGAGCTCTTCCTGTCCCCCATAGACCAAGAACAAATCCTTAGTTCTTCTCAGATACTTTAGGATGTTCTTTACAGCCACCCAGTGCTGTAGACCTGGATTGGATTGGTATCGGCTGGTTATGCTCACAGCATATCCCACATCTGGTCTAGTATATAACATTGCATACATGATCGATCCTACTGCCGAAGCATAAGGAATTCGACTCATGTCATCCCTCTCAGCCTGTGTTGTAGGACACTGGCTCTTTGAGTGAGTAAGGCCATGTCTCACTAGAAGGTATCCTTTCTTGGATTGCTCCATGTAGAACCTCTCTAGTACCTTATCAATGTAAGTACTTTGACTAAGGGCCAAGAGCCTCTTGGATCTATCCCGGTAGATCCTCACGCCTAGAATATAGGCGGCCTCCCCTAAGTCTTTCATCTCGAAACACTTCCCCAACCATGTCTTCACAGCTTGAAGACTAGGGATGTCGTTTCCGATGAGCAGTATGTCATCAACATACAAGACCAGAAAAATTACCAAGCTCCCACTGAATTTTCTGTATACACAGGCGTCATCTTCGCTTTTGATAAAGCCATAATCTCTCACGGCCTCATCAAATTGAAGATTCCAACTTTGAGATGCTTGCTTTAATCCATAAATGGACCTCTTTAGCCTGCAGACCTTATTAGCCTCTGCAGGATGGATGAAGCCATCAGGTTGTGTCATATACACATCCTCAGTCAGCTTCCCGTTAAGGAACGCTATTTTCACATCCATCTGCCATATCTCATAGTCATGATATGCAGCTATAGCAAGCAGAATCTGAATGGATTTAATCATGGCAACTGGCGAGAAGGTTTCATCATAGTCCACCCCGTGGACTTGTTTAAATCCTTTAGCCACTAGTCTACCCTTATAGGTAACTATTTTGCCATCCATGTCTGTCTTCTTCTTGAAGACCCATTTACACCCTATGGGTTTTACCCCATCAGGCAGCTCAACCAAATCCCAGACTTGGTTAGCCGACATGGAATCCATCTCAGATCTCATGGCGTCAAGCCATTTCTCGGAGTCCGGTCCACTGACCGCCTTATCATAGGTTCTAGGTTCATCCTCAATGATGAAGATCCCATCGTGTTGGGTCGGTAGCAACCCATACCTTTCAGGTGCACGACGAATTCTCCCAGACCTACGCGGGACCTGTGTCTGAGCCTCAGGTTGCCTAGCAACCGGTGCAGGTGGCTCAGATTCCATCTCTTTGTCTTGTGCTTGCACTTGGACTTCATCCAAGTCAAACTTCCTCCCACTAACTTCTTTCATAAGAAATTCTTTCTCTAGAAAGACAGCACCCCGAGCAACAAAAACTTTGTTCTCGGTTGGGACATAGAAGTAGTATCCTTTAGTTTCCTTAGGATACCCCACAAACACACACTTATCAGATCTAGGTTCTAGTTTGCTAGAATCCTGACGTTTAACATAAGCCTCACATCCCCAGATCCTGATAAACGTGAGATTAGGGCGTCTTCCACTACACACCTCGTATGGTATTTTGGAGACACTCTTAGATGGAACATTATTCAGTATCAGAGAAGCTGTTTCTAGTGCATGCCCCCAGAATGATGAAGGTAGAGTTGCATGACTCATCATGGATCGAACCATATCCAATAAAGTTCGATTTCTCCTTTCAGACACACCATTCCATTGAGGTGTTCCAGGAGGAGTGAGTTGGGATATGATCCCACACTCTCTCATATAGTCAAAGAACTCACCACTCAGGTATTCTCCACCTCGATCTGATCGAAGAGCTTTAATGGATCTTCCAAGCTGGTTCTCTACTTCATTCTTGAACTCCTTGAATTTCTCAAAGGATTCAGATTTATGTCTCATTAAGTAGACATAACCATACCTATTGAAGTCATCAGTGAAGGTAATGAAGTAGTTGTACCCTCCTCTGGCTTGTTTATTGAAGGGCCCACACACATCAGTATGTATGAGATCCAATAAACCTTCTGCCCTCTCACCAATCTTGGTGAAGGGCGCCTTTGTCATCTTCCCTAATAAACAAGGTTCACAAGTATCAAATTCCTCCAAGGAACTTGAATCTAACAATCCATTTGCATGGAGTTGTTGGATGCGATTCTTGTTTATATGGGCTAATCGACAGTGCCATAGGAAAGCACCAACTGAACCACTCAGTTTGGTCCTTTTATTGCTTATGTTACAAATAGAACTTTCCATATCCAAGATATATAGACCATTGCACAAAGTACCCTTCCCATAGAACATATTTGCAAATGAAAAAGAACAGGAGTTCTTATTTATTTCAAATTTAAATCCTTTCCTCGCCAAGCAAGGAATGGATACAATATTCTTTGTTAGCGAAGGTACAAAAAAGCAATTGTCTAGTTCTAATTGAAGTCCAGAAGGCAAGGAGAGAGTCAAAACGCCTACAGCAACAGCAGCAACCTGTGCCCTGTTTCCAACGCGTAGGTCAATCTCTCCAAGCCGCACCAATCTACTTTTCTTGAGCCCCTGCATATTTGTACAAATATGAGCTCCACATGCGGTATCCAATACCCATGACATAGAAGTAGAAAGGTTGACTTCTGTAACATAAATACCTGAGCATGAAGATGAAGCCTTGCCTCTCATCTTCTCATTCTGAAGTCGTACTATGTCCTTTATCATGTGAGGTGGTCCTCCACATGAGTAGCACTTATTATTCCTGACTCTTTCCATCTTTGTTTTCAATGTATTAGTTAAGCCTTTGGGCTCAACGCACTGAATGTATACTTTGGGAGGGTTGAGCTCAACCAATGCATCAAAGAGCTGCCTTAGATTAGAAATAATTTCAGAGGCACTCTTAGATTCATATTGCCCTCTAAGCTCGGGCGACATGTTGGTTAGCATCAATTGTGCAACCTCCGAAGTATCAGTTTGATGCTTATCATAAGCATCCTTCTCAGCCGCCGAGGCCAAGCATGCAAGTGGTTCAGGAATTGGCTTCTCAAGGACATATAGCTTCCTCTCGAGCTTGAGCACAATTCTCAAATTCATATACCAATCCTTTAAGTTGGATCCAACCAACTTATCCCTTTCCAGGGCAGATCGCAGTGACCATCTGCCATTGTTCATAGCCATTGTTCTACAACAACCAAGAAACAGCAGATTAGTACTACTTCGAGTCATTTAAACTGGACTTGTTTTAAATGACCATGGCTCCCACTATTTTATATTCGAATTGACAACCCACAAAGTCAATCGGGAAGTTTAAAACTTCCTAGTGAGATGGGATCCTTATTTCACATGAGGCTTTGCGTCCCACGAGGGTGGGATGAGATGCACAAAGAAACCCATGCTTCCTAAGGTGGGCGCGCCGGCCGGTTGCTCCAAGCGACTCCCCTTGTTGAGACAGTCTAGGCATTTCATGTCCAGCGAGGGCTGGATACAACATGAAACCTTTACCTCTCAACGATGCCTCTAGACTTTCACCATGTGCCCAGCACATGTGAACTTCTAGTCAAGTCCATTCCTAACCGTTATGCCCAGGGCCAACGAGTTTCCTTGCGAAGGCACGCCCAGGTTAAAACTGGACTGGGGAAACCATTGCCACCACGCACTTTCTAAAGATAAGTGGGTGTGTCCCACGAGGGTGGGAAACAATTCACAACTCCACTGATCGATAGCTTAGTGAGGGCTACGCGTTAGAAGGCTACCAGACTTGATATTTTAATTGAGGGTTTTTGTTTAAGGTCTCATCATCTCAGTTTTATCTTATGTCTATCATTACAGGCATGCAATCCTATAGTGATAACATAACGGTAAAATATTTCAGGCATGCTTCTGCAGATAATAATAAAAGCAGTAAAGGATGATGTGATCGTATCCTATACAAGACATTGAACCAATCCATGCCATGAAATAGGTTCAACTCTTGTCCTAGAACTCAAGCCCCAAAAACTAGACCTAACCTAGCCGACCTCTAGCTTGAACTTCAAGGTTGGCTCCAAGGTCCTTCTCTCATGGTTTAGCTCTCAAACCCTAGAGGTACACTTTAAAAGTTCCCCATAGGTTCGGCCAATGCCATGGTCTTTCTCCAAGGAAGGTGCGCCACCATGCAAGGGGCCAAGATTACTTGCGCCACCAAGCAACCAAGCACCAGCTTGCATGCGCCACTTTGCATGCATCTGCCATCAAGCAAGATGCGAGCATCAAGGTCCAAGAAGGATGCGCCTAGCCCTTAATCTTCCTCTTAATAATAAAAAGATGGCACGCAGGCCGCACAAGGATACATCACAGGCATGCAAGAGGGGCTTGACTCATGATCACAACATTATGCACAATCAAGGTATTTACTCATGCAATTCTACATGCTCATGAAAAACATTAAATCTGAAATTTTACTTTTTCATAAAACCAGTTTCTTTTTCTCATCTTCTTCTCACAAGTCTTTTGGTTTATTGCGATTTATTTTTCATGATGATTTCAGAGATCCTTTCGGCTGGCAACTTTGTCAGATCAAGAGACTTGGCCAGTCCGAAGACACAATGCCCGTCCTACTTGACAAAATTACGTGCGCCTTTGATCTTTAAATCAAACAAGAAAAATAGTCCAAAAATTCCAAAAGAGATTGAGAGGATGATAGAAACAAGAAACCCTAATTTTTCTACTTTTAAAAAAATCGATTGCCATGCATCATGCTATTTACGAAAATAGAAATATGGCATGTGAGCATGGAAGAAAAGCATAAAACATCGTTCGAGTCTTGCAAGTCGCTCTGATACCACTGTTGGGAAACCCCGGGGACATTTTACAATTTTCAGAGTTATGGACATACATTTTTCGCAGCGGAAGAATGTCCCCGAAACAGGCCAGTCCCAAAAACCCAGTGAAGATCGCAAGCAAGGGAGTCGACACGATGAGTTAGGAAATACCTTAAGAGCAATATGGAGCGATGCCGATGTAGGCGTCCAAGTGTGCGCCCTCTGCAGTCTCGAACACACGGATCTCTTGAGTTCTCTTCTTCCACGCCCGGTGCTAGCCTCGGGAAGAAGATCCAAGCCTTAGGGAGATGTTTTACTTCTCTTGCGCCACTCAGAGAAAAGATGCGCCAAGTGAAGAGGGAAAATCGCCCAAGCCGCCAAGCCCTAGATCTCCTTGCGCCAAGAGGAAAGGAGGAAGAGGGTTGCGGTTATGGAAGATGCGCCCTTGCTCCAAGCACTCGCCCCTCTCCTTGTGTTCACGTCTTCAAGGATTAATTACACACAAGAGGGGGCGACTAGGGTCATATTTATAGGGCAAGAGGCGGTTAGGGTAATGGCTAGGATCATGACAAGTGTAGGGCTAGGATGAGGAGGTTTGAGATAAGGAAAGTCTCCAAGACATTTCCATAATTCTCATTCAACCTTACCTTTTGTTCCCACGCCTTTCCTTGTGCGCCAAGTCCTTGCCTTGCGCCTCAAGCAATGCCATAGAGGCATGCATTCCATCCTAGGAAGAGAGGGGGAGGCGCCCTTTACTTCCATAATGAAGCAAAGGCGCCAACATGACCCCATTATGCCCCTAGGCGCCTAATGGTTCATGTTTCTCCCCATTATACCCTTTTAGCCTCTCATCTCTTCATGAGAACTTGTTATTGGGCCTCATTGGATAATGAGCTAGCCCAAACATCATTGCATAGGTTGATTAAGCATTTGGATCCAATCCAATGCAACCCTAATCCAAATGTGACCAACCATGGTCAAATACGGGTCAACCTGCCAAAAATGAAGTTTGGCTCCAATAATATTCTTCCATCTCATCAGGCCCATTGGCGCTGATGAAATCTCCCAATTAGATCCGAGTTATCCAATAACTCGATCATAAGGCTTCCCGATCAATACGAGAACTCAAGTATCAAGGTGTGCGACCCTGTAGGTTCCTCTGACGCTGGCAGTGCTGACCAAAGGTCATCACAAGCAGTGAGTGGCACCTAGCAGTGCATCGCTGCTACCCAGGTCGTTGGAATGGATATTGACATCGACATCCCCATCATCGCAACTAGGTACAGATGCATTACAGTCTCTTTGCCGTACTGATATCCGATTGGACAAGTGTGTCACCACTTGTTTTCATCCAATCACATGGCTATGACTAAAACAGGTTCTCACCTGGGTATGGCCATACACTCTCAGTCATAGAACCATAAAGGAGCTCCATGGATATCATACTTCCTTAGGGAAGGGGCAAATCCTATGTCTGTCCATTGATCTTCTCATATGGGTCGTGACATGCTCAATAACAACCGTTATGACCTCCCAGCTACGGCAAGGTGTTAGGTTGTATCAAAGCAAGTCCCTAACCATATAGAATGATTAATGACCTCAAGTCAAGGGATCAATGCATCTCCTGTCACTTATGAGGATAACTCATGACACCAAGTCATAGCCTCATAGCGGGTCTATCCAGTATATCCCCAATGATATACCCATGTGTCTGCGTTAGCACCACGTGCCTAACCAGCCCATATACCAGTCTCTCAAGTACCATAGCTGTCCCATATCCACTAAGGTACATCGACTGGGGATTATAATTCGAGCATAGATCCAATCTGTCTCCAGGGACATTATCATGTAAGTACACAATCGCAGGTGTAGTCAAACAATGATAATGACAATGTCAGAATGATATATAAACATCAGTATCAAGTAGTACATAAGTTGACCAAAACTAGGTCCTAGGGCATATACACCAACAAGATCCAGCACTTAATATTCTCCCCCACCTGAGGTGGTCGCCGTCCTCGGTGAATCGAGGTAGCTCTTTAGCTCATCCTCGTATATTGAATATTGAAGCCCCATACCAGATGGCTTCTTCCTCAGGCATATCTCTCCCAATGAATGAAAAACACCCATTGTTTACTCATCCAACTATGACCCAAGAGTCGATAACCTCAAATCTCGACAATTCTTAGATCGAATCTCATCCGAACCATCGGATGAGTATAATTCAGAAGCTTTGTGCCAGGTTGCTTCCTCCAAAGGGGGTCCATCCCATCAGATGAGAAACTCTGTATGTTAGTGTAACTTACTTTTCCCAACACCCAGTGATCTGAAATATCACATATCTCTCGGTTGAACACCGATCGCACCATCGGTGGGGCTTGGTAAGACAATGATCGAAAAGGATCATCCGAATCCTACTAAAACTTCCTCAAGTTCACATGGAATGTAGTGTGCATCTACATTCTCTATTGGAGTTTCAAACGGTATTCTACTGAGCCCACTCGACTCAGTATCTCAAATGGACCATCGTATCTTTGGACAAGACCCCAGTGAGCCTCCCTCACCGAGATCTTCCCATAGATCTGCGAGGTAAGTTGGAGAGGAACTAAGTCACCCGCAGCGAATTTGTCATCCCAACTCGACGGTTTGTATACCTTTGCATCCGTTGTACAACCAACTCTAAGCTATCTCAAGCCTCTCGGAGTGAATTGTTGTAGTCCGCAAGTGCACAGATACTTCAAAGTAATAAAAGATATCGAACCACAGAGACCTACGTGTTAAGTACCAAATAGTTGTTTTCTCACTAGCTAAGCAAACCGAATATGATAATAAACTATCGAAAGCTACACGAAAATATCAGAGAGAGATACTGAGACTAGGGTTTCATCCACCTTAATTTCAATGACTAGATTTAAATAAGAGGTCGTCAGTCAAATTTTATTATGATAAAGATATAATTTACTTCATAAAGAAATTATCTCGCTCTCACATAGATAATTATACAAAGAACCAATCCTCACTCTCGTGCAGGATCTATTCAATGTTGAAGATAAGTAAATTATTGACAAAGAACTCCAGGATCACTCTCGTGCATCCGAATTTTAAGTCAAACATCTCAAGAGAAACTATGTATTCTCATACCATAATTTCTCAGGTTCTACTTAAGGTTCTCCGATGATCAGATATTTAATCTCTTAAAATATCAAATCTAAGTCTAACACAATAACTCAATCCAAAGATAAAAAAATCAACATGGCAATAAAACTACTAAAAATTAGAATTAAGAACAAACCTAATCTCTTACGATAAGTTCTAAACTCAATGATTCTAGGGTTCCAAATTTTGCAATCAACTTCTCAGTCTATTTCACAAAATTCTGAAACATGCTGAAAATATGAGACTAAGGAGAATTATAAGCAATCATCACATGAAAAGAATTATCATAACAAAATCATCCTGACGAAATTAACAATGTCTAGTCATTAAGAAGTTAAGTGGATAACACCCCCAAGACCCATAAGAAAATTAAGCTAGCATGATGAAAGGATTACAATAAACCATAATTTCAGAGGATCAAAAATCGAAAAGGAGAGAAAAATTACAAAACAGGGTGCTGAAATTACAGCACCGTAACATGCACTGGACGCAATGAACAGTGGCGGCACCCATTGTTTCATTGATTTCTCCCTCGATCGGACTCCTCTCACTCTGAAATTTCTGGGGTTTGTTCTCCTCCTTCAGGCGAAGCTTTCTTGTAAAAATCGCGGACTGAGGTGGCCTCTATGCCTCTCGGTGCGAGGCCGTGACCTAAGGACGCCTCTCTCGATTTCTCCCTCGATTTGTGATAAAAATTGGGGTTTTCGCTCTCCTTGTCTTCTCCTCGTTGAGACGAGTTTACAGCTTCTTTTGGATCTCAAATTGGTGCCCTAAATCCTGAGAAATCACGAATTTAATTTTCTAGTGGAAGAATCGGGCATCTGGGTGAACATTACGGCACCGTAAGGTATATTACGGTAGTACCGTGATTGCTGCAAAATCTTTTGTATGGAATCTGTTCTGAATTACGGCACCATAAGGTATATTATGGTAGTGCCGTAATTGACTCTGAAATCTCTGAAGTCTCGGTATGAAATTGGTCTAAAATTACGGTACTGTGAATAATTTTACGGCACTGCCGTAATTTGCCAAAAAAATTCCAGAATTAAGTCGCCGTGAAAATCGTTACGGTAGTGCCATAATTGCTAATTACGGTCGTAAAAGTCATTATGGAACTACCGTAATTTGTCCAGAAAACTTGGTTTGACTTGAAATTTGATGTGTAGTCTCCTCTTGATGATAAGAATCTGCCCATGCGTTGGATTTGCTTGAAAACTCATCAAAACGATGCCTTTTTACCTGAAATTGATGAAAAATTAAGAAAAGTGTAGATTCCGAAATATTTGATAAAAAAGGCATAAAACAAGTAAAAAGGCATAAATATGACACAAAAAGACCAATGAAATGACAAAAAATATACTATGAATTTTGATGTCATCAAGCACATAAGGCTCAAACTTTGCTTGTCCTCAAGCAAACAAATAGAATAAAGAACAATGCTAAGTATGGAAAATATGCTCTTTTATGAAAAATAAATTTCTAAAATATAATCACTCATGAAATATTCCACCAACTACTGCACAAAATCTCAGATAAATACATTGTCCTCTGAATTTAATCTTTAAGATTCACAACTTAATCAAATAATATTTCGCAACTCGCATAATAAATAGAATCTTAGTCTCATGAATTCACCCAAGTTTCAGTTTTAAATCTATCATACTTTTGTTTACAAGAATAGGATTTCTAAAATATTTTTCCACTCAAAATCTTCCCCGCTTTTTTTATTTATTGTTTTTGATGGCATGTACCCACATAGATACATGCTTTTTATTTGGACTTCAACTCTTATCTTCGGTACTACTGTTAATTTTACACAGTACCAAGTAGAGGAGTCATTTTTTTTTCTCTCTCTCTCCTTTTACAGACTTCAACCCATATCTTCGGTACCACTGCCAATTTTACGTAGTGCTAAGTAAGAGAGTCTCTCTCTCTTTTTGGATCTTGGAATCTTTCTTCCCAACAAATAGTAAGATAAACTAAACATCAACTAGGTTAATCAATTGACATCAATTCAAAAATTACACTCATATGCTCGTTTTATCCAAGAAAGATGTTTCACTCTTAGATTACATTCATCAAACAACATACCTACCCAAAACCTTATGCATCAATCAATGAAAAATTTCAACAAGTAGATATATATTGAAGAAATAAATTCAGCATAGTAGGTATATCTCCATTGACATGTATAAACATTCATCATAGAAAAATCCACCCTTCTTATCACAGGGATTCAAGTCATAAAAAATTTAAACATCAAAAATGTCAATATCAATGCAAAAGGTGTGAAGCATGAAACTCATAGAATCATAGTCAAAAGTGTAAAATGATAAATTCAAGCAACCCACATCAAATAGAAATCTCAGTAGCAAATAGCAAAAGAAATCAGGTAGCAATACCGAATAAGATCACTAGAAAGTGCAAACAATACTCACAAAACTATATAGCAAGCTCAATCATCGTCCGGGGTGTAGCGTCAGGCCAAATGCGGCTGGGTCCAAAGATGTGCCTTCTGAAAATTTAACTTGAACAATTTTTAAATACATAAGGCTCAGTTCCAAAAATAGTATCTAACTTAAGCAACTTGCTAGAGACTACAGTCCTGGAGGCAAAGTCGTCAGCTGGTGGGCGGTGAGAGATGATGCTGCATAGCTAAAAAAATCAGAGTCAATATATAATGATTCTGCTGCAAAAATGAATAAAATAAAATTAATAATATAAATAAAATCAATGGAAACAGAGGCAGCAGAAAAAGTAAGAGGCTGCTGGTGGCTGCGATGTAGTAGATTGCTGGCTGGGAGATCTGAAGATGACGAGCGCTGAAGAAGTGGCAGTGGCTGGTAGTCAGAGGCGCTGTGAATCTGCAGAAGAAGCTGCATGTGTCCAAGGATGGTAGAGCAGCCTACTGATTCAGTTACGAAAAGTAGCTATACCCAAGAATGAGATTTAATGATCCATAAAGAAAATAGACAGAACCATGCGGAAGAACAAAACTTGTTTTTTCTAGATGTATGAAAATTAAAGGATCAAAATCTGTTAGGAATTTAGGGTGTCAGCAGAAAGAAGGCAAATCAGATTACTAAATCAAAAACTGCACAGAAGTTAATCAGATTCGAAAAGTTGCCATGCTTCCTAGAATTGTCAGAAAATATTTTCATGAAAACAACTAATCCTCAAGATAGAACAAAACATGTTCTTCCAATTTCAAGTGAAAGATCAGGGATACAACATATCAAAGCATCTTAAAAACTTGCAGTAAAAGAGCTAATCAGATTAGTAAAAAAAAAAAAAATGCTGCAGAAATTAATCAAGTACCAAAAGATGCTATGTGTTATAGGAGTATCCATGGACTTTAAAATTCAAAAAAAATATCCAAATGATAGTAAAAGATGAGTAGTTCATGTTTGTGCCAAAGATCAAAAATTTCGCCGCTCTAGTTTCTTAAAATCACTGCGAGAAAATACCTAATCAAATAAGCAGAATGCAGATTTCAAATTACGGCACCGTAAAAATGGTTGTGGTACTGCTGTAAAACTCAAAAAACCTTTGGGTTAAAAATCGACTGAAATTACGATACCATGAAAATGGTTACGGTACCGCCGTATTTTTCACAAAATTTCAGAAAACTCTCGGGTAATAAAACACTCAAAATTACGGCACCGTGAAAAAGATTATGGCAGTGCCGTATTTTGCACAAAGCTCGATTTTCCCTGCAAAAAGAGAAGAAAAATTAATTCAAAAAATAAACTAAAATAAAAGAAACTAAGCTAAGTAAGAATGCTTGGGTTGCCTCCCAAGAAGCACTAATTTTTAGGTCATTAGCTTGACCAAAACTCAAATATCATGGTGAAGCAGGTGGATCAGTACTATAGTAAATAGCATATAATTTTCTGCATTTCCGTTGTCAAAAAAGTTTAGCTACTAATCCAAACATCCAAAATTTCATGTAAATCATGATCAACATGGCTTTCTCAAATATGCAGAAATTAAAATCAATATTTTCAACTTCACTCCAAGGATATTTAATGATCTTTCTATATTTATCAAAAAGTAAAATCATTAGTCCTTTCTTCAAATTTATATCTTCAATTTCAATAGGGCTTCCATCAAAAGATTCATGTATTGGATCATCAGAATAGTCTTTCTGTCTCACATTAGGTTCGTTAATAAAGCACAATTTTTCAAATAAATCAGAAGATTGAACAGTAGATATGGGCAAAACATCATAATGAGATTCATCAATGTTCATAATTTTCAAATCATTTTCAAATTCCTCATGTCTATCATCAAATAATTTATCAATTTCAAAGTTATCAACAAAATCAGAGTGAAACTTTCCAAAATTAGCTTCCTCATGTCTTTCCACAAATAATTCATCATCAGAAGAATCAAAAGAATCAATCTCAGAATTACAAGAATCAGATTTAACCACAAATAATATATCATCAAAAGAATCAATTTCATAACTATCACTAGAATCAAAAGGGGATTTTTCATAATCAATTTCCTCAAACTTTTCCACAAATAATTTATCAAATGAATCAATTTTACAATTATCAAAATTAGAGTGAGATTCATTAATGTTCACAAAAGAATCAATTTCAAAACAATCAAAATCAGAGGGGGAATTTTCTAAATCAATTTTCTCAATTTCCAAATCAAACTCAAATGAACAAGCTTGTTGTGCTAACTGTGTTTCTAAAATTTTCTAATGAGCTGTTAAAGATCCTACTTGAGAAGCAAGCTGACAAACTATCTCCTTAAGATCTTCAATTTCCTTACTTCGATTTGTAATGAATTAAATTTGCTTTGTCATGAATTTTTCAAGCATGGGTTTTAACCTAGATTTCTCAGTATCCTCAAAGTATGGTTCAGAAACATGATTTGGAGGAGTTAAAAATTGGCAATCAGAAGTATAATGATCAAAACATCTACAAATATCACATCTTATAGAAGAATAAGATGTCCTAGAAGGATGCATATAAGTGTGTAATTTCAATTTATCTGCAAGAGTGTTGTGTCGGCAAGTGCACGGATACTCGAAGTAATAAAAAAGATATCGGACCACAGAGACCACGTTTTCCAAGTACCGAATAATTAATTTCTTACTAGCGAGGCAACCGAAAATATGCAACTAAACTATCGAAGGCTACACGGAAATATCAGAGAGAGAAACTGGGACTAGGGTTTCATTCACTTTAATTTCCATGACTAGATGTGAATAGATGTTCGTCAGTCAAATTTCAGTATGATAAAGATATAATTCACTTAATAAGGAAATCATCTCGCTTTCACGCAGACAATTTACAAGAACCAATCCTCACTTTCGTGCAGGATTTATTCGATTGTTAAATAAAAGTGAATAATCAACAAAGAACTCAAGTATCACTTTCATGCATCTGAATTCTAAGTTATTAATCTCAAGTGGAAACTCAATGATCACTTTCGTGCATCCGAGTCTCAACATAGGTTCTGCTTAAGGTTCTCCAACAATCTAATATTCAATTTCTTGCAATATCGTCATGTTTGTTTTATTAACTCAATCCTAGATCATATTATCAATCATGGCATTAAACTACTAAAATTAAGAAATAAGAACAAACCTAATTTCTTACGGTGAGTTCATAACATTCAATTTTAGGGTTCCAAGTTCTCAAGCAAATCACCTTTCGGTCCTTATTGCGAAAACTCTAAAACATGCTTGGTAATATGAATCTATGGAGAATTAAAAAGCAATCATCACAGAAGCAGAATTATCATACTAAAATTATACTTGACGAAATAAAAGTTATCTAGTCATTAAGAAATCAAAGGGAATTACTTTCCCATGTGCGAAAAGAAGTTAAAGCTAGCATGGTAGAAAGATTACAATAATCCATAGTTTAGAGGGATCAAAAATCGAAGAGAAGGATGAAATTACTAAACACAGCACGACTGTAATGGAAATTACAGTCGTAATTTCCATGTGAAAAGTGGTCGGCAGCGTGCTTTTGTTGATTTCTCCTCCAATAGACTTCCTTTCACTCTGAAACTTCTGGGGTATCTTCTCCTCCTCTATGCGCAGCCTCCCTTCAAATTTCGTGGCCGGACATGCGCTGTACGCTTCCCGGCGGTGAACCCTAAGGCGACAGTGAAAATCTCGATTTCTCCCTCGAAAGTGGATGAAAATTAGGGCTTTTTGTCTGTGTGTCTTCTCCTCCGAAAAACTCTCCTTTTGCTTCTTACGGATCTTCAATTTATGGCTTGGATCGTCCGCAATCGATCGCGCAAAAATTGGGCTTCAAACCTTCCAGAAGAATTACGTGCTAGGAATAGAATTATGGCTGTAATAATTATTCCAGCACTGCCGTAATTTCAGCAAAGTTCTCGGTACAAAAATTATACGTAGTTACGGTACCGTGAAATCCATTACGGCAGTGCCGTATTTCTTCCGAAACATTATGTTCAAAATCGTCCCAAAATATAGTAGCACTCAAAAATTACGGCAGTACCGTGATTTCTTCTGTAAGTGCAGTGAAACCACGGTACCGTAATTTGGATTACGGTAGTACCGTAATTTGCTGTGAAGCTCTAATTTGCATGAAATTTGACATGTAATCTTCTCTTCATTGTAGGAATTCATCCATGCATATGAATTGCTTGAAAACGCTAAAAAATCGTGCCTTTTTACCTGAAAATCATCAAAAACCAAAAAGAGTGTAGATTCCACAGTATTTGATAAAAAAGGTATAAAAATAAGCAAAGTTGTATGAATATGACACAAAAAAATCTATGAAATGGCACAGAATTTACTATAAATTTTGGTGTCATCAAACACATAAGGTTCAAACTTTGCTTGTCCTCAAACAAAAATCAAAATTTGATCAAAGGAAAAGATTTTCTCATGAAGAATAAATTTCTAAAATACAATCACCAATGAAAATTTTCACCAATTGTTTCATAAAATTTTAAATAGACATGTCATCCTTTGAATTCAATCCTCAAGATCCTCAACTTAATTAA
This sequence comes from Costus lasius, assembly GCA_027563935.2. Classification (NCBI taxonomy): domain Eukaryota; kingdom Viridiplantae; phylum Streptophyta; class Magnoliopsida; order Zingiberales; family Costaceae; genus Costus; species Costus lasius. The sequence goes on along the minus strand of CM050450.1, from coordinate 103,254,118 downwards.
ATAAAACTTTACAACTTGTATATAAAATAGAATCTCAGTCTCATGAATTCACCCAATTTTCAGTTTAAATCTATCATACTTTTGTTTACAGGAATAGGATATCCAAAATCTTTTTCCACTCAAAATCTTTCTTTTTCTTTTTATTCCCTTGATAACATGTACCCACATAGATACAGAGTTCTTATTGGGACTTCAACTTTTGTCTTAGGTACTACTATCAATTTTATACGGTGCCAAGTAGAGGAGTCACTTTTTTTTCTCTCTCTCTATTTTTTACAGACTTCAACCCATATCTTTGGTACCACTATCAATTTTACATAGTGCCAAATAGGGAAGTCATTTTTTCTTTTTGGATCTTGGATTCTTTCTTCCCAACAAATAGTAATATAGACTAAACATCAACTAGATTAATCAATTGACATCAATTCAAAAATTACACTCATATGCTAATTTTATTTAACAAGTAGTTTCACTTTTAAATTAAATTCTTCAAATAATATATCCACCCAAAATTTCATTCATCAATGAATGAAAAATTTCAAAAGCAGATATATATCAGAGAAATAAATTCAACATGATAGAACTAGTCCTAATCACAGGCATGAGTTCATTCATCATCTAGAATCATACAATCAACAATAATATCATCAAAATATAGACTAGGCCACAAATCAACACATCAACAAAAATGGTATATACTCATCAATCATAAAAGTATCACAATGTTATCATGTCATCAAGTATGCACCTCCACAGGGTGCTCAAAATATCAAAAATATCATCATACAACCCAATCGAAATAATCATCAATATCAAAATATGGTACGACCATATCCAACAGTCAAATCAATATCACAATATCATACACCTATATCGAATGATCTTAAAGTCAAATAAAGTAGTGCAATGTAGCCATGGCGAACACAATGAGTTTGGAAGAATCTTCCTTCCCTATAAAACATGAAACATCAATAAGATAAGGAAAAATAAATGCAAAGAAATAAGGTAAAAAGATACTCACAAAACTCTACCCATCATCATCAGATCGGATCTCATCGGTGTCCTCCTCTGCTGCATGCATAGGATCAAAGGGCTGCTCTCTCTGGTAACTTCCATGGTCATCTCCTCGTCTGCTATCCTCATACCTGAAGTGGTCATAAAGAAAATTTCCCATATCTTCCATGTGAGTGCTCAGCTCCTCCACATCCTAGTGGATATGGTGCATCGTGTCAGTCATCCTCCCCATGCAATCCATCATCTTCTCCATACGATGTCCTTGACGATATATCTCAGCAGAGAGTGCCTGGAATCCTAGGTCGAAGGCACTAGACCATCCTCCAGTAGATTTGTGGGAAGAATCAGCAGCTGGGTGAGTAGAATCAGCAGGCTGGTGAGATGGCGACTCCATACTAAAAGGATCATCTCTTCCACCCCAAGTGGGTGGTGGTGGAACTATACTCAATGGTAGTGTAAAAGCAGCCTCGGCGGTGCTCGGTGAAAGTTTCCAATTTGCTCTCTCCTTCACAGTGGTCTTCCTTATGTGGGGTAATGGTAAGGTAGGGGCATTTGGTCCTAGGACTAAGCAAAAGACATCCCCCTCTCTAACTATCATCTTCATAGCCATGCAAGACTCAAGATCAAGCCATGCATTCCCCTTTGCCACTTCTACCCCATAGGGCTCGATGTAGAGCTGTAGGGGTAATCAGCCCCCCTATTACAATGGCGCCCTTCTTTGCTCTAGCCACTTTGTCCATGTGCTTCATCAAAAAGAAGACAACATCCACTACTACTCCATTAAGCATCCCCCATAGAAAGTAGAGCTCAGATTGACAGACCATGTCGTCACTATCTCCTCTGCTAAAAACTGTGTGGGCAAGAACTCTATGAACATACTTTATACACAGATTCGTAATCCTTGAAGCTCTAGCAGAAACAGCAGAAAAATGGGTCTCATGGGTAATCTAATTCCAAAACACATTCTCTATAAACCCAATTGGTATTTGGGTATACCCTTCAGAACCCAAATGAAAAATATATCTAATTTCTCTCAAAGTTAACTTCCTCTCAACATTAGCTAGTTTGAATGTGATTTCTCCTTCAGCAGGTCCATTGGTAAACTCTCCTAGGTTTACATTCAAGTTACTGAAAAATTCCAAAACAAGTGGCAAATAGGTATATGGTGTCATCTGAAAAAATCTTTGAGCTCTGATTTGCTCAAACATCCAAAACACATCCTCATACAATCCAAGTGCTTCCAAAGTTCTTCTATCAGCATACTTTGTATTTACTACCCTTCTCTCCACCAACTTGTTGTATCTTTCTTCTTGAATTTCATCCCTAAAGATGATGCCATAGGGATTTGGTGTTGTGGAGGATGTAGCTGGTCCTTTTCCCCTCCTCTTTGAAACTACTTGCTTAGTCGTAGGGGCCATTCTTCAATTTTCCACACAAGCTGCAAGCTAAGAGTGCAATACAATATAGCAAAGCTTAAAACCCAAAAAATATCAGTTAATCAAAGCTTAAAACCCAAAAAATAGAACAGTGGAGAACTGGGTGGAAAAACAGGGTGGAAATTAGGCGTTTAAGCTCAATTTTGCTCAATACACTCTACATATCAGTTCAAAATCTCTAGAAACAAACTAGGAAGGGTCGCCTACCCTTTAGGAAGCATTTGCAAACAAAAATCTCTCAAATTGACTAAGAAACAAGGAAAAATGAAGAAAGGGGCGAAAATCGTGTAAACTCACTAAATCCGAGAAATTGGGAGAAAGAGTACCAGATCGGCGGCGAAAATTAGACAGAAAGGGTCGCTGGCCAGCTCTGATGGTCGGAGAAGGTCGGAGGTCGAGGGTCGACGCGAGAACGAGCGAAAACGAGTGAGAAACCCTAAAACATGGCCCAGAAAACCCTAAAAAACAGCACATGAGTCGCGTCTAAAAACAGAATTACAGCCGTAAAACGCATTACGGCCGTGCTGTATTTTGATGTTTTCGAATAACACAGGGTGTAAAACTAACACGGTGGTGCCGTAAAAATCTGAAATGTTTCGGTTCAAATTTTGACCAAAAATACGGTATTGTATAAAAGATTACGGTACTACCGTAAAAACGTGAAAACTCTCAGGTTGAAAATAGATGAAAATTACGGTACCGGTATAATGAATACGGTAGTGCCATAAAATTTTCTTTTTTTAAGTAAAAATTAAATTCACAAAATACGGCCCGTAAAAGATATTACGGTAGTGCCATAAAAGCAATAAAATTCTCAGGTCGATTTTGGAACAAAACAATGGTACCGTGGAAATGGTTACGGTAGTGCCGTAATATCGTCTAAACTTTCTGGTCAAAAATAGACTAGAAATACGGTACCGTAATTTTCATTACGGTAGTGCCGTATTTTACACCAAAACTCGATTTTACCTACAAAAAGAAAAGAAAAATTAGTTCTAAAAGTAAAAATAAAAATAAAGTAAAATAAAAGAGAATAAACTAAAGTTAGAATGCTTGGGTTGCCTCCCAAGAAGCACTAATTTAAAGGTCTTTAGCTTGACCCTTCTGCACTCGGTTTTAATCTTGATTTTTTCAATTTCCACTCTGAATTTTCTTTGGGTTGAGCATCACTTTGAATCACATAAGGCTCATTCATGAAACAATGTCCAAATTTACTCAAAATCTTCTTTCCTTTATCAAGCAATTTTGAGCCTCTTTTTCTTCTTCTTCTTCTCTTCTTCTTCTTTTTAGAATTTGAACCTCTTTTCTCCTTAATTCCTCTTTCAGAAAAAGTGTCAGTTTCAATATTAGAGGATTCATCAAATAAATTATGAACATCAATGACAACATCAACTACTATATCAACACTACAACATGATCTAGAATATGAAAGTTTGTTCAAAGAATCAGCAAGATCAAACTCAATTATTTTTTCACAAATCTTCAAAGTGATTTTTCCTTTATGAACATCTATATGTGCTCCTGCTGTAGCCAAAATGGGTCTACCAAGGATGATAGGATTTTTATGATTTTCTTCCATGTCAAGTACTACAAAATCTACTGGTATAAAAAATTCACCTACCTTGATTGGAACATTCTCTAAAATACCAATAGGATACTTTACCGAGCTATTAGCGAGCTGTAAGGATATGGATGTTTGTTTAAGCTCTCCAATTTCCAGGAAATGTAAGGATATGAATGTTTGTTTAAGCTCTCCAATTTCCAGTTTCCTGCAAATATATAAAGGCATTAGGCTTACACTGGCACCTAGATCACATAAGGCTCGGTCAAAAGCCATGCTTCCAATAGAACAAGGTATAAAGAAACTACCTGGATCCTTCAGTTTAGGTGGCAATTTATTCTGGATAATAGCACTACAATCCTCAGTTAAAGCCATAGTACCATAGTCCTCTATTTTTCTTTTATTAGAAAAGATTTCTTTCAAGAATTTTGCATATGATGGCATTTGAGATAAAGCTTCAGTAAAAGGAATATTAATGTAAAGCTTTTTCAATACTTCAAGAAATTTGCCAAATTGTTTATCAAGTTTTGCTTGCACTAACCTTTGGGAAAAGGGTATAGGTGGCCTATAAGGTTGAGGAGAATTAGGTTTAGAATTATCTGTCTAACATGGCTTATCACCTTTAGGTTCATCACCTTGGTGAGGTGGCAAACTAGTTTGGGTTTGCTCATGCTCAAAAGATTTTTCCAAATCTAACTCTTGATCATGTTCATTACTAGGCTTTTTTCATTATTCACAACTCTCCCTTTGGGTTCCTCTAATTGTCTCCCACTTCTAGTGATGATAGCATTACAATGCTCCCTAGGGTTTGGTTTTGGTTTTGCAGGTAATTTTCCTGGGGGTCTGTAAGAACTACTAGTTTGTTGTGCTATCTGATTTTCTAAATTTTGTTGTGGGCTGCTAATGATCCTACTTGAGAAGCTACTTGACTAACCATTCCCTTAAGATCTTCAATTTCTTTGTTTTGATTTTGCATGTATTGATTCTGATCAGTCATAAACTTTTCTAGCATAGACTCAATGTTTGAATTCTGGTTTGAGTTTTGATTTTGATTTGGCTTATTTTGGTATCCTCGATTTCCAGTTTGTCCCCCTACATTGTTATTGTTTTTCCAAGATAAGTTGGGGTGACTTCTCCATCCAGGGTTGTAGGTACTAGAATAGGGATCATTGTTTCTACTTTAATTATAATTTCCGTAATGCATGAACTTGTTCACTACCCTAGTTAGCTATGACCTTACAATCTTCAGAAACATGACCATTATTTCCACAGGTATCACAAATAACAAATGAAGAAATTATAGCAGTTTGCATTTTAAAAGAATCAAATCTGTTGCATAAAGAATCTACCTTTTCTGCTAAGGTACGCCAACTATCACTTTCATTCTTACCTTGAGAAGGTCTATACAGCACTCCTCTCTCAGAAGTGCATTGATTGTGATTTAAAGCCATCTCCTCTAGCAGCTTGAGTGCATCTTCAATGGTCTTGCTCATGAGAGCTCCTCCTGCAGTAGCGTCAACAGTTAGTCTGGTATTATATAGCAAACCATTGTAAAAAGTATGAATTAAAACCCAATTTTCAAGGCCATGGTGAGGACACTTCTGTTGCAAATCTTTGAGCCGCTCCCATGCCTCGCTAAAGGATTCACCATCTCTCTGTGCAAAACTTGTGATCTGGTTCCTCAATTGGATGGTCTTGCTTGGTGGAAAGTATTTCATCAAGAAGGCATTGGACAACTGTTTCCATGTGGTGAAGGTACTGGTGGGTTGAGTTTGAAACCATGAACGTGCTCGGTCCCTAAGAGAAAAAGAAAACAATCTCAGTTTTAATGCATCGTTAGAAACACCATTTATCTTGATAGTATCACATAATTCAAGAAACAAAGCAAGGTGTTGGTTAGGATCTTCAAGTAGAGATCCTCCAAACTGGTTCTGTTGAATCATAGACAAGAAAGCAGGCTTGATTTCAAAGTTGTTAGCCTCTATGACCGGTCTAGCAATGCTAGAGTGAATCTCTTGTGGATTAGGGGCTGCATAGTCCCTAAGTGATCTCTATTCTGCCATGATCACTTCCTCTACTTGTTGACTTTCTTCAAATCTAATCTTCCTGCACAATCTAAGAGTTTTATTTATCTCATGATCAAAAGGGACAAGAGGTCCTGATCTAAGATTCCTACGCATGCAAAGTAGATAGATAAAATGATTTCAAGTAAAAAGAATAGAAAAAACAGAAAACAGAAAATAAAACCTAGTCTAGCAATACTTTTAATATCTTCAATATTGACAAAAACCAAGGTCCCCGGCAATGGCGCCAAAAAACTTATTGTGCTATTTGATTTTCTAAAATTTTGTTGTGGGCTGCTAATGATCCTACTTGAGAAGCTAGTTGACTAACCATTCCCTTAAGATCTTCAATTTCTTTGTTTTGATTTTGCATGTATTGATTCTGATTAGTCATAAACTTTTCTAGCATGGACTCAATGTTTGAATTCTGGTTTGAGTTTTGATTTTGATTTGGCTTATTTTGGTATCCTCTATTTTTAGTCTGTCCCCCTATATTGTTATTGTTTTTCCAAGATAAGTTGGGGTGACTTATCCATCCATGGTTGTAGGTACTAGAATAGAGATCATTGTTTCTACTTTGATTATAATTCCCTAATGCATTAACTTGTTCACTACCCTGACTAGCTATGACCTTACAATCTTCAGAAACATGACCATTATTTCCACAGATATCACAAATAACAGATAAGAAATTATAGCAGTTTGCATTTTAAAAGAACCAAATCTATTGCATAAAGAATCTACCTTTTCTATTAAGGTGCGCCAACTATCACTTTCATTCTTACCTTGAGAAGGTCTATACAACACTCCTCTCTCCGAAGTCCATTGATTGTGATTTAAAGCCATCTCCTGTAGTAGCTTGAGTGCATCTTCAATGGTATTGCTCATGAGAGCTCCTCCTGCAGCAACGTGAATAGTTAGTCTCGTATTATATAGCAAACCATTGTAAAAAGTATGAATTAAAACCCAATTTTCAAGGCCATGGTGAGGATACTTCCGTTACAGATCTTTGAACCGCTCCCATGCATTGCTAAAGGATTCACCATCTCTTTGTGCAAAACTTGTGATATGGTTCCTCAATTGGATGGTCTTGCTTGGTGAAAAGTATTTCATCAAGAAGGCATTAGAAAAATGTTCCCATGTGGTGAAGGTACCGGTGGGTTGAGTTTGAAGCCATGAACGGAAAAAGGAAACAATCTTAGTTTTAATGCATCATTAGAAACACCATTTATCTTGATAGTATCACATAATTCAAGAAACAAAGCAAGGTGTTGGTTAGGATCTTCAATTGGAGATCCTCCAAACTGGTTCTGTTGGATCATAGACAAGAAAGCAGGCTTGATTTCAAAGTTGTTAGCCTCTATGACCGGTCTAGCAATGCTAGAGTGAATCTCTTGTGGATTAGGGGCTGCATAGTCCCTAAGTGATCTCTATTCTGCCATGGTCATTTCCACTACTTGTTGACTTTCTTCAAATCTAAGCTTCCTGCACAATCTAAGGGTTTTATTTATCTCAGGATCAAAAGGAACAAGAGGTCCTAATCTAAGATTCCTGCGCATACAAAGTAAATAGATCAAATGATTTCAAGTAAAAAGAATAGAAAAAATAGAAAATAAACAATAAACAAAACCTAGTCTAGCAATACTTTTAATATCTTCAATATTGACAAAAATCAAGGTCCCCGGCAACGGCGCCAAAAACTTGTTGTGTCCGCAAGTGCATGGATACTTGAGGTAATAAAAAAGATATCGAACCACAGAGACTCGTTTGCCAAGTACCGAATAATTAATTTCTTACTAGCTAGGTGACCGAACATATGCAAGTAAACTATCGAAGACTATACGAAAATATCAGAGAGAAAAACTGAGACTAGGGTTTCATTCACTTTAATTTCCATGACTAGATGTGAATAGATGTTCGTCAGTCTAATTTCATTATGATAAAGACATAATTCACTTAATTAGGAAATCATCTCACTTTCGCGCAGACAATTTACGAGAACCAATCCTCACTTTCGTGTAGGATTTATTCGATTGTTAAATAAAAGTGAATCATCAATAAAGAACTCAAGGATCACTTTCATGCATCCGAATTCTAAGTTAATAATCTCAAGTGGAAACTCAAGGATCACTTTCGTGCATCCGAGTCTCAACACAGGTTCTGCTTAAGGTTCTCCGACAATCTAATATTCAATTTCTTGCAATATCGTCATGTTTGTTTTATTAACTCAATCCTAGATCATATTATCAATCATGACATTAAACTACTAAAATAAAGAAATAAGAACAAACTTAATTTCTTACGGTGAGTTCCGAACATTCAATTTTAGGGTTCCAAGTTCTCAAGCAAATCACCTTTCGGTCCTTATTGTGAAAACTCTAAAACATGCTTGGTAATATGAATCTATGGAGAATTAAAGAGCAATCATCATAGAAGCAAAATTATCATACTAAAATTATACTTGACGAAATAAAAGTTATCTAGTCATTAAGAAATCAAAGGGAATCACTTCCCCATGTCCCAGAAGAAGTTAAAGCTAGCACGGTAGAAAGATTACAATAATCCATAGTTTAGAGGGATCAAAAATCGAAGAGAAAGATGAAATAATTACACACAGCACGGTGAATAGTGGTCGGCGGCGTGCTTTTGTTGATTTCTCCTTTGATCGACTTCCTTTCACTCTGAAACTTCTGGGGTATCTTCTCCTCCTCTATGCACAGCTTCCCTTCAAATTTCACGGCCGGAGATGCGTTGTACGCTTCCCGGCGGTGAACCCTAAGGCGACGGTGAAAATCTCGATTTCTCCCTCGACAGTGGATGAAAATTAGGGCTTTTTGTCTGTGTATCTTCTCCTCTGAAAAAACTCTCCGTTTTCTTCTTACAGATCTTCAATTTATGGCTTGGATCGTCCGTAATCGATCGCGCAAAAATCGGGCTTCAAACCTTCCAGAAGAATCGCGTGCCAAGAATAGAATTACGGCTGTAATAATTATCACGACACTGCCATAATTTCAGCAAAGTTCTCGGTACAGAAATCATATGGAGTTATGGTACCATGAAATCCATTACGGTGGTGCCGTATTTCTTTCGAAACTTTCTGTTCAAAATCGTCCCAAAATACGGCAGCACTCGAAAATTATGGTAGTATCATGATTTCTTCTGTAAGTGTGGTGAAACCACGGTACCGTAATTTGGATTACGATAGTGCCGTAATTTGCTGTGAAGCTCCAATTTGCATGAAATTTGACATGTAATCTTCTCTTGATGGTGGGAATTCATCCATGCATCTGAATTGCTTGAAAACGCTAAAAAATCGTGTCTTTTTACCTGAAAATCATCAAAAACCAAAAATAGTGTAGATTCCGCAGTATTTGATAAAAAAGGCATAAAAATAAGCAAAGTTGCATGAATATGACACAAAAAGATCTATGAAATGGCACAAAATTTACTATAAATTTTGGTGTCATCAAAGAGTACACAATGAATCATCTTCATACTTACCTTGTGGCATGTATACCTCACATCTTTCAGTTACCCATGAGTTGTGATTAAAAGACATATCTTCAAATCTATCAAGAACAGAAAGATTATCCAACACCAATCAATCAAAAATATTTTTTTTTCAGAATATAAAACAATAGAAAATATAAAACATAAGCAAATTCAAAATAAATTTAGAAATCACAATTCTGTCACAACTTGTGAAAATCCAAAACCTGCAAAAACAGTAAACAAAGGTAAATCTAAAACAAATAAAACTTAGTCTAGCAATACTAACAACTATTTTGATATTAACAAAACTAAGGTCCCCGGCAACGGCGCCAAAAACTTGTTGTAGTCCGCAAGTGCACGGATACTTCGAAGTAATAAAAGATATCGAACCACAGAGACCTACGTGTTAAGTACCAAATTGTTATTTTCTCACTAGCTAAGCAAACCGAATATGATAATAAACTATCAAATGCTACACGAAAATATCAGAGAGAGATACTGGGACTAGGGTTTCATTCACCTTAATTTCAATGACTAGATTTAAATAAGAGGTCGTTAGTCAAATTTCATTATGATAAAGATATAATTTGCTTCATAAAGGAATTATCTCGCTCTCGCGCAGATAATTATATAAAGAACCAATCCTCACTCTCGTGCAGGATCTATTCAATACTGAAGATAAGTAAATTATTGACAAAGAACTCCATGATCACTCTCGTACATCCGAATTCTAAGTCAAACATCTTAAGAGAAACTATGTATTCTCATACCATAATTTCTCAGGTTCTACTTAAGGTTCTCCGATGATCAGATATTTATCTCTTACAATATCAAATCAAGTCTAACACAATAACTCAATCCAAAGATCAGAAAATCAACATGGCAATAAGACTACTAAAAATCAGAATTAAGAACAAACCTAATCTCTTACGATAAGTTCTAAACTCAATGATTCTAGGGTTCCAAACTTTGCGATCAACTTCTCAGTCTATTTCACAAAATTCTGAAACATGCTGAAAATATGAGACTAAGGAGAATTATAAGCAATCATCACATAAGTAGAATTATCATAACAAAATCATCCTCACGAAATTAACAATGTCTAGTCATTAAGAAGTTAAGGGGATAACACCCACAAGACCCATAAGAAAATTAAGCTAGCATGATGAAAGGATTACAATAAACCATAATTTCAGAGGATTGGAAATCAAAAAGGAGAGAAAAATTACAAAACAGGCCGTAACATGCACTGGATGTGATGAACAGTGGCGGCGCCCACTGTTTCATTGATTTCTCCTTCGATCAGACTCCTCTCACTCTGAAACTTCTGGGGTATGTTCTCCTCCTCCAGGTGAAGCTTTCTTGTAAAAATCATAACCTGAGGTGGCCTTTACGTCTCTCGGCCCGAGGCCATGCCCTAAGGACACCTCTCTCGATTTCTCCCTCGATTGTGATAAAAATTGGGGCTTTCTCTCTCCTTGTCTTCAACTGATTGAGACGAGTTTATATCTTCTTTCGGATCTCAAATTGGTGCCCTAAAGCCTAGGAAATCACGAATTTAAGTTTCTGGCGGAAGAATCGGGCATCTGGGTGAATATTACGGCACCGTAAGGTATATTACGGTAGTACCATAATTGCTGCGAAATCTTCTGTATGGAATTTGTTCCGAATTACGGCACCATAAGGTATATTATGGTAGTGTCGTAATTGCCTCTGAAATCTCTGAAGTCTCGGTAAGAAATTGGTCTGAAATTACGGTACCGTGAATAATTTTACGGCACTGCCATAATTTGCCAAAAAAATTCCAGAATTAAGCCGCCGTGAAAATCGTTACGGTAGTGCCATTATTGCTAATTACAGCTGTAAAAATCATTACGGCACTACCGTAATTTCTCCAGAAAGCTTGGTTTGACTTGAAATTTGATGTGTAGTCTCCTCTTGATGATAAAAATCTGCCCATGCGTTGGATTTGCTTGAAAACCCATCAAAACGATGCCTTTTTACCTGAAATTGATGAAAAACCAAGAAAAGTGTAGATTCTGAAATATTTGATAAAAAAGGCATAAAACAAGCAAAAGGGCATAAATATGACACAAAAGACCAATTAAATGACACAAAATATACTATGAATTTTGGTGTCATCATGAATCATTTCGTTTCCGAGCTTCCCGTTGAGTCGCATGGCACTTCCCCTCAGAATCCCTTTGCACCACGTCAATGGGGGTTAGGGGCTGACTCCCTAACATAAGCTCGAAGCTCAAATGAGGTGGGACTTGTGGATAATGACCCCTGTAAGTCGTGGGCATTCCATGCCACATCGATCCACATCACCAAGTCATCCTGATTGGCAATCACAAAGTGATGGAGAAATTCTTTCACAAGAGCATTCGCTTGCTCAGTTTGCCCATCTGCATGAGGATGATTGGCTATGGAGAAACTTACCTTGAACTAGTGCTTATTGAACAACGTGGTTCAAAAGCATCTAGTAACAACGAGAATCCCTATCGCTCACGATATACACTAGGATGCCAATATTTTTCATCACATTTTGGAAGAATAGGTCTATAGCAACCATTGCTGTACACTGCTTAAGTGCTGGAATAATGACTCTATCCTTGGAGTACCAATCCACAACTACCGGCACTGAGCTTTTTTCGTCAACTATAGGAACCACCTATAAAGTCCTTGGATATCCTTGTCCAGGATGACTTGGGAACAGGCAGTGGTTGTAACAACCCTTCCTCTAGTCTCCGATTGATCTTGCCTCCCTAGCAATTTTGGTAAGTGCGGATATACATCCCCACGTTTGCGCACGTATTGGGCCAATAACACAATTGTGTTAACAGGACAACTATCCCCTTTTGTCCTGGATGCTTTGCCCAAAGTCTGTCATGGAGCTCACTCAATAGCTCCCGGCGTAGTCCGCCCGTCGATGGGACTAGTGGCCTATTGCCTTTGGCCATGACAATGTCATCTGGACCCAGATAGTAGTGTCAGATCATGTCCTACCTAATCTGTTGAACTTAGCTTTTGATCCTCTCTATCAAAAACTGAGGCTGCTTTTATTCTGCCTAGCAAATTCCCTTCCAATTTGGATAGGGTACAACACACGAGGGCATAAGACTACTGAGCTTGTCAAGAACCACGTTGGCTTTACTCGATTTATGTTCCCCATGGAACTGGAATTCACCTCAGAATTCCCACCAACATGCCAATTTTGCCGACAACTTCGTTTAGGTGGTGTAGTGTTGTCAGACTTCAGTGTCTCGAGAAGGTTCTCTGCATCCGGAGATAGTGGACTCCTACCACCTTTTCCTTCTCGTGGCAAAATATCATCGCTCAATCATGTTAGCTTTCAACTCTCAAACTATAGGATGCCCATACTATAAAAGTATTTCACCGATAGCTTGGTCCGAAGCATCGATGTGAAACTCGAAAGACATACTGAAGTCGGGTAACTTCAGGATCGGTTCTGAGGCGATACGGACCTTCAACTCCTGGAAGCCCGACTGATACCGATCAAGTTACTCCCATTTCGAGTTTCCTCTCAGCAGATTATTGAGGGTAATGCTTTCCTCAAACAGCCTATGATGAACTTTCGATAGAAGTTCACCACACCAAGAAACTCCATACTCGGTTTAATTTGAGGGGGCGCACTATTCCGCAATGGCTTTGACTTATACCTTGTCCATGCGCACTTGTCCGTGGTCCATCCCAAGACTAAGGAAAGAAATCTCATCCACCACTTTTCCTCAACACCAGCCTTAGATGGTTTTGGGTGTTCCTCAATGCTTAGGAGAAAACCTCGATATCATCCAAATATACAACTACGTAGTCATCTAAGAAAAGGAGTCAACACTTGTCCGTTAGATGACAAAGCATAGATTGAGTAGTTCAAAGAGCATCACTTTCAACTCAGGGACTCATATTGGGTTACTCATATGGTTTTCTGATTCATTGCCCTCGGCAAAATGAATTTGCCAATAACCTGCCCTCAGGTCTAGCTTAGAGAAAACCTATGCTTTCCCTAGTTGATCTCTCATATCAAGGATAAGCGGTATAAGATAATAGTCCCTCATCGTTATCTTATTCAAGGTTCTGTCGCCTACCCAAAACTTTAGTGTCCTGTCCTTCTTCTTTTAGAAGAGGATCAGTGCTCCATAAGGCAATACCGTAGAACGAATGAACTCGGTTTTGAGCAATCCACTCCATTGCTAACGAAGCTCGACCAACTCCATTGGAGAAATACGATATGAAGCCTTAGACTGAGAGTAGATCCCGTGACAAGCTCAATCTTGTGATCGATCCATCTCCTTGGGGGAAGGTATTTGGGAAGCTCCAAGGAAAATTCATCGGAGAACCCTTCTAACAGATTCTTCACCAACGTGGGAACCTCTCCTTCAGAAGGAGAGCTGACAGCTCAAATCGCCATAATGGTTGTCCCTCTATGGCATAGCCCTACTGCTAGGGTGTTGCTAATAAAAGAACCCCTCATCTCTAGCATCACCTGGGCATACTGTCGGATGTAGTCCCGTATGGCCTAGTATGCCTTAGTCGTTTTAGGGTGCTTCATGCAGCCCACAACAAGTTTCCCAAGTAGAAACTACTCTTTGATCTCATGTTTTTGAGATCTCCTCATGAGAGCTCAAGGGTCAATTTAAACCTCAAAAGGGTTGTGTGCAGCTTGAGTCCGCAACACAGCTTCGCGTCTCCGGAGAGATACACGATACATGTATCTACCTGCTATGCAGCAGGAACTTGGGTATTATGGAAATATAATTCCAATACCTCATAGGAAGTCTTCAACTTCCTCATTGCAGCAAACCCCTGAAAAGGGTGCTAGCTCGTGAGCACGCTGTCGCACAGTGGTCACATGGTCACTCTTAGCCAGTGTTCCGAATATGTCATCACACGACATTTATTTGGCCACCATCGACCAGTCTTTGAGATACATCGTCATGCGACGATCCCATAGAGACATCGGTTAGTGTTTGTGGCACATCATCACACGATTTTTCCTTGACCACCATCAACTGCTTTCCAGGACAAGTCATTGCACGACTATTCTATGCCATCGTCGATTGACGTTTGGGATACATCATCGCACGACTATCCTCTAGGTACAATCGACTGTCCTTTGGGACATGTAGTCGCACGACAGTCCCCATGGCCACCCCTGGCCTTGGTCGATGCTGTAGAAGCTGCGGTAACGCGCTTCAGCTAGCGACCTCCATAATATATGTCTCCGCTAGGGAGATAAGAAAACTGAGCCTTGAGGCTCTAGTTGGACAAATCCAACTATGTCAATATCTTTGGAGCATAGCTCCTCATATCTGACAGCCTCCACTAGCATCTCAATGTTGTGGACATTTGTGATCACATAATGATCACAACTACCAACATGTGTACAATACCGGTGTAAAAGTTGGAACATGCAGAACTTAGGCTCTGATACCAGTCTGTCACACTAGAATTAGGGTAATAAAATTTTAATAAATTTACAAGCTAGTCAACGCTTGACTCGCACCCAAGCACGCCCATGTAGGGGCTAAGCGGTCGAACTACGGATCTAAACACGACCGGCAGGAGTACGTCCCCGACGTACTCCTCAGCCTATCCAACGCGGCCACCTGGCTGCTTGCCTCGGCGAGTCATCGACCGCCACGCGTCTACTAAGGACCGCTACACACTCCAGCTCCAAAGTCCACCTAAGTACATAACCCATACATCGGAAAAAAATGAAAACCGCGCGTAGACAACGCTACGCAGGATGCCGGGCACATAACCTTATTCCGACCAGACTCTATGGTTCCGATGACTCGCATTGGTTGACCGAGTTCCTCTGATGACTCTAAGCATCTTTTAATTCTACTGAAATTTACCAAAAGTTAAGGTAAGCTCTCCCTATATTTGCTTAAGTGTAATTTAGGGTATACTGAACCCAAATTTTTGTATAATATATGTGTTTTTTTTATTAATGACACTTTGATTTCATATAATAGTAGCCTATTTTCGTATAACAACTATGTTGTTAATGTGTAACTATGACATTTGAGTTCTTTATATCCATCTAGTTCCAACATATTGGTGAAATTTACCAAAATTTAAGTAAGTTAAAGTCTCCCTTATAATTTCAACATATTTTGCTCATGTGTATTAAGTGTAATTTAGGGTATAATGACCTATTTATTCGTATAATACCCTTTTTTGTATTAATGACACTTTGATTTCGTATAATAGTAGCATATTTTCGTATAACAACTGTGTTGTTAATGTGTAGTTATGACATTTGAGTTCATTATGTCCATCTAGTTCCAGCATATTGCTGAAATTTACCAAAATTTAAGAAAGTTAAGGTCTCCCTTTCTAATTTCAGCATATTTTGCTCATGTGTATTAAGTGTAATTTAGTGTATAATGATATAATTTTTTTGTATAATACCCTTTTTTTTTTGCTATTACATTTGAGTTCTTTATGTTAATCTAGTTCTAACATATTGAACAACATTAGTTTATATAGAATGAGATCCAGACGCGCATCTACATCTACATCTACAGATGAAAGCGAGTCTAGTAGATCTACAGATGAAAGGGAAGCTAGTGACTACAGCAACAAACCACGTCGAGTACTGAGTAGATGCTCATTAAGCCGGATTCATAGTTTTGTGAAAAAAGTGCAAGGGGGTGAGGCTATTAAAGAACAGCTCCTACAGACCCCCTTTGGACATTTGCTGCAAGGGGCATCAGTTGCCCTGGATATGATTGCAGTGGAGTTTTTGCAATCTATATGGGAACCTGAGAGATGGGATTCAACATTAATGGGAATTTTGTGCCCTTCTTAGTGAAGGATGTATCAATCATCCTTGGTCCCCCACGGGTTGGGGAGTTGGTTAGATGAGACACTAAGAAACCAAATACTCCATTTTGCTCTGAAGAATTTGATAGGAAATTAATTAATAGAAATGTCATTGAAGAAAAATTAAGAATTGTTTGCTCACAAGGACAGATGGGAAATGAGGAGAGGATCAAAAGATTGGCCATTTTGTATATCTTTTGTTATTTTTTGTTCAGCCGCCTAACATTCAACTTGGATGCAGGACTTGTATTATTTGTAGAAGACCTCCAAAAATTGGCTGATTACATATTGGCCAGAAGCCGTGCATAATTTTTTGTGCTCGGAATTGACTTCTAGCTCAAAGAAGAAGGGGCGTGGATTTACCAGTTATGTCGTAGTTCTTTGTGTAAGTATTTTTTAATATATAAAGTTGTGTTTCAATGCATTATAGTTAATCATAAAAATTTTTATTTTTTTTTTTGCAGATTTGGTTATATGAGCATACCAAATTGTATATAAATAGTAAGGTGGAGGGTGTATACCCTCGGTTGTTTCATTGGGCCAAAGTGAGTCCAAGTCGACAGACATTATATTTCAAAAATTGTGCAAAATTAAATGAATATGCGATAAGATACTTATTGTAAGAGTAGTAATTTGTATGTATTTAGGGTTTCTAACACTATTTACTATTATAGATTATTTTTCAACTTGAAGCTGATGAAGTGAAGTGTGAGGTTGTAAATACCCCACTTGTATTAGAGGCACCTCCCGAGGAAGTTCCTAATGTTGGCCCATCACATAGTACACCAGACCCTATACTTGGTACCCTATCAGCTGACTTTGACCCTGCAAGTATGTTAAAATATTAAGTTGTTATACGAAAATATGTAGGTGTTATACAGTAATTGACACATGTTCTATGAAAATATGTAGGTGTTATGCGGTAATAGTCACATGTTATATGATAAATATGTAGGTGTTATACGATAATCGAGACATGTTATACAAAAATATGTAAGTGTTATACGGTAATAGTCACATGTTATATGAAAATAGTCACATGTTATATGAAAAGTTTTTGGTGTTATATGGGAATAGTCACATGTTATACGAAAATAGTCACATGTTATATGGTAATAGGAGCATGTTATACGGTAATAGCCTAATGGGATTGTGTTCATTTTGTGTGTAGAGCCATGAAGAAGTGAATAACTTGAAGAGAGTTGTCAATTGTTTTAGAGGAAAATAATAAGTTGAAGAATGAAATAATTCATTTGGAAAATAAAAAATATTTGCTGAAAGATGAAAGTATTGAAAAGGATGCTGAGATTAATAGCATTAAGATAGGGTACAACTTAGAGTTGGCTAAATTGCAAAAAAGAATTGATGAGCTGGTCGAGGAAAATAAAAAACTGAAAGCAGAGATTGAGGCTCTACAAAATGAGATTGAGGAAGAGTTAAGTTGGAGTGAGGAAGATGCGACAAAAAATGATGTGCAGCAAGTGAAAATTAAAAGATTAAGAAAGGCTTCATGGGCAGTAGTCAGCCCATACACATAAGAAAAGAAGAAGAAGGTTATAGTATCACAGGTAAGGCCATCAAATTCCTTTTTAAGCCGTTTTAAACATATATCTATATATAGTTTTAAACATAAGAATATCTTCTTTTGTATCAACCAGTGGAGGTAGATGATACTAAAGAAGATCAACCCCTAGTGGATAAGGTAAGGTAGCATAACTTTTATTTCATGTGAAGCATGTGTTGATATATAGTTATGATAGAATTGAGTTGCACCTTTAGTTTCTAAATAGGGCAGACTATTGGGCCGGGATGTAACATCGGAAGAAGCAAAAACGCAACTGGATTTTTACCTATCGTTGGAAGATTCATCCCTTTTTGAGAACATTCAGAAATCCCATGTATGTGACATTCTCTTCGGAGACCTAGTTGGTGAAGAGGTAAGCATATATTGAGCAAACACTTAAAATCTATATGACATAATCTTTATATATGGATTAGTTGAACCTAATGAATTGTATAATTCAATTGTAGGGTTTAAATGTATATGCATCACTCCTCATCCGTAGATATCGGGCTAATAAGAAAAAATTCAAGCCCTCTGTGTACATTCCACCACATGTTCTAAATTATTATGTAGGTGGCGTCTTTGGTGCGTCCTTTGCAGGATTAGAACATTTGAATACTAAAACAATGAGATATGTGCGTAGAATAATGGCCCCCCATATGCTATTCAAACCATTGGTTTTTGATTTTCTTGGATTTGGATGGGAAATGCATACTAGGATATAATTCACTGTCCCCCTCGAAGGCAGTTGAGGGCATAGTAAAAAAAATATGTGAGTATCTATCATATCATGTAACATTCTTACAGTTTTGATTTGCTACAAGTTTTAATTATATAATTTTATTGTTTGTACATATTAAACAGAATGAGATACTGCAGTTTCATATTGGTTTCCAAACTAGTGGAAGGAAGAATGTTGCTTCCTGGCCATTTACATTGGAAGTCTGCCCGCAGCAGCAGGGTGAGAGTGTAGACTGTGGGGTATTTGTTATGCTTAATTGAATGATTTTATACTAATATTTAACATTTTTATCTCTTATTATATAGAATGTTTATTTTTCTTAATTTTCGTGAAAATGCAGGCAATAACGATGGATTTAATGAGTTTTAAGGCCATAGAACAATTCCCACGGAAAAGATGAAGCTACACGTCGAATTTAGAGCAAAATGGAGGTCAAACAAAATATTCACGGTTACGACTGTGAGTATTGTGCTACACAAAGGAACAGTTCTACATCAAAACCCATTTTTGTATAGAGACTTTCATGGCTACACCCGTGAATCATTCACGGGCCATGAATGATTCCGTGCATAGTGACTAGAAGCTATTTTTATTCACAGAGACTTTCACAACTGTAGCCATGAACGCTTCACGGTCCGTGAAGACGTTTGCCAATCTTGGTTTTTCGTTCGATTTGATCTCAAATCAAGTCAAAATTTAACCAAACTTTGGAGAAACCTTCCCAGATGGGTCTCACACTGATTGAACTATAAAAGGAAAGATTTTGGAAAGGTTTCAGAGAGCTTCTTTGGACGAATTTGGACACATGCGGCAGCTAGGGCGAATTCAGGTGACTGGGCAAAATTCTAGTGAGAAGATCACGTAAAGGACATATTTTGTTGCTCAATCTTCATCTCCTGATCGAAGAGAAGGGTTATCATTACTCTTCTAGTGTCTTCATGTGATTTTATTAAGTTTTCATGTCAAATTCAGAATTTTACATGCTGTATTCGAAGAACATGATCGCTTAAACCTATTTTTTGGGATTTGGGGCATAGCCTGTTGATGTTTTATGAATTAAATTTTTTGTATGGATCTTTGTTAAGAATTTTATTGAGTTTATTTGATTAGAATTTTACTTATTCCACTTTAATTCTCTGGCTAAGTTTTACTATGTTTGAGACATTGCGAGAAGGACCGAGAGGTGAATCACGACGTCGGATCTATTCTTTTCAAACCTATGAATTCAATCATAAGAGTAGTTTGAATTCACTTGAAGGATTTTATGATTTTTCACAGAGCTTAAGGGGCCTAATTACGATAATTATCACGAGAGTAAGGAATTATCGTGGTTAGGTATTGGATTATGCTTCAAGAGAAGGTAATCTGTACACGAGAACAAATCCCTTTCAACGCTTTAATTTTATGTACAAAGATTTATTTTATTAAAAATTCTAACTTATCAGCATGGTGAAACCCCGATCTCGATCCTCTCCGTATAAGTTTTCTGCTCAAAACACTCGCTTTTGCTCCTTCGCACTTAGAAGTTTTTGAACAAAACTATGTTTTTATTCGTCTAGCTACAGATTAACCGTGTAATCTGTACTTAACCACCAGATCCTTATTGGGAACGATCTTTATTTATTACTTCGATAAAACTGTGCACTTACAGTGGCATTACTGTAGGGATAGGTGGAAAGCACAAGTTTGCCTATATTGTCGAGCTTGTAAAGATGGGGAGTCTGCTATTTTATCGGCTTTGTTGGATGGACTTATTGTCCACCCACCTTCCCTTGTCATTGCCAAACAAGAAGACATTATCAACCATGCTTAAACAATAAAGGGGAGTTTGACTTAGGCTAATGACAAAAATCTCATTAGCCTAGTCAACTAATTGCTTAACACTAACAAAGTTGTGTAGTAACCTTGTCACATAAAATGCCTATTAGTGATAAAGGTTTGAATTACTTTTAAAACAAGTAACTCTTAAACTCATTATTGTTCAACACTCTTCCTTAGTGAATTTTTGTATTAACTCATAGTAAACTTGAGAGAATTCAAATTTTGCTCTTGATAATGCTTTTGTAGATATATTTGCCTTTGATATTCTATCTTAGATTATTTGTGCTGTATATTTTCTTTTGCTTTAGCTTTATGCATAAAATGGTATTTAATTACAATACAATTTATTTGGTAACGATGTACAAATTTCTTAGTCATGGCTATGGTAGATTTGTGTCATAATATAAAACTATTTGATTCTTTGATTTATAGATTGGCTTGTGGTTAATGCTACTATCATATATATATATATATATATAGTTTTAGTGGTTGATTAGCCATTGTATCTTATTTCTTTGATGCTAATGTGGTGGGAGAACACATGTTTAGAATTTTTATATTTTTTTAAATAAAACCCAAATTCAATCAGCAACTAGAAATCCAGGACTGCAAAATAATCATTTACGAAAAGTAGTCATGTATGGAAGTAGGTACCAATGATCCATAATGAAAATGGATAAAACCATATAGTAGATTTAAAGTTGTTCTATTCAGGAGTATCATAAATAGAGGATCATTATCTATCAGGCATGTAGGGCATCTGCAGGAAAATGGCTAATCATATCAGTAAATTAAAATAGCACAGAAATTTATTAGACTTCAAAGTTTGCTATGCCTCCTAGGGTGAACCATTGACTCTTTAATCGAACTAAGTAAACCTAGCAGTAGAACAAAACTAGCTCTTTCAAATGAACTAAGATGGAGAGTTAAACGCTTATTTGAGCATGTAGGATATCTGTGAAAAATAGGCTAATCAGATTAATAAATGACAGGATAACATAAATATATCAATTGGCATAATTTGCTTTGACGTGTAGAACGATTCAGTGAAACTTCAATGGAGCCAATTTTTCCAATAGCTAGACCGAAACTCGTTCTTCCTAGACGTGCTAGAGATCAGAGGTTGCAGTTCGTCCAAGCTCATTAGTTACCTGCATAAAAGGGTTAATCAAATTAACACTAAGCACAAAAACTTAAAACACAAATGGAAGAGAGCCTGTAAAGGTCGGAGAGGTCGGAAACAAGAGATGCTTGCGCCGCTGGTTGGCGAGGCCGGAGTTGGAGGGGACAAAGGATTGCTGCCGTCGTCGCCGGTGCTCTGGTGAGGACTTTAGAGGGTGGACATCAGCGTATGGATGGCAGAGCTGAGCAGCATTGACATTGCCTTGTTTATGCAGAAGTAGGGGAAGGACACGAACGGAGCAGGGACGGTCGCCAGACGTCCAGTAGGGCACGAACTCCAAACCGCCCCTCCCCTCTCGTTCGCTAGCCGCCCCTCCCCTCTCGTTCGCCAGCCGCCCCTCCCCTCTCGTTCGCTGCTCGCTACACCGCATCCGCACGCAGCCGCCCCTTTCCTCTCGTCCGCAGCCGCCCCTCCCCTCTCGTTCACCAACCGCCCCTCCCCTCTCGTCCGTAGCCGCCCCTTTCCTCTCGCCAGCCGCTGCTCTGCGATCTCCTTCCTGTCGCTCGCTCTGCAGTGAAGGAAGCTGCCTGGGGTCTTGCTCGCTACGCTGCAATCTCGCAGGACAATGGTCTTGTTCTAATTGTGGAGCCTGAAATCCTCCTCGACGGCGACCACGGCATCGAAAAAACTTTCGTTAAAGGCTATGTGTACTAATTAATCCCTCTACCATCTCAATTTACCCTCTACTATCTCAATTTAGTTGATTTAGGTGAGATTTGGGTTTATTTTGACTCAGTCAATAGCTTAATTGACTGGTCAAAATATTTCTTTCCTTCCATCGAAACACGAGGCCTAAAAAGGAAAGAATTTATTTCTATCCCTCCTTGTTTCCTTTCTATTGTTATTTCCTTTCCCTTCTTATTTCTTTCCCTTCTCCGAAACGCAGCGTAAGTAATTGGAGAAGGGAGAAAACACCTTGCCTCACTTCCTTCTTTGGTGTTGACCTATGGTTCTTGGTGGTTGAAATATTCATTGAGCATCTTGATGCAGATTTGCATTTGGGGTTGACTTTTGGATGAGGCTTGGACGTGACTTGATCCAATCTTCCTTAAGATTGGGTAATCTTTGGGCTGATACTTGTTTGCTTTGGTCCCTTGTTTGAACTTGAAATTGGGCTTCAAGATTTGGTCATGATATTCATCCAAATGATGAGGCCTCATATTGATGACATGACAAATAAAACAATAAGGATTAGTGCCTCATTAACATTAGGATTGCATTTTAATCAAAATTTAGACATAAATATTGACTAAGTCTATGTTCAATCAAGGTTTACAATAATATTACAAAATTTGACTAAGTCAAAATTAAGTTAAATATTAAGTCAAAATGCTCCGGGATCATATACCGCTGGTTTGAATTAGCCTAGTCAACTAATTGCTTAACACAAACAAAGTTGTGAAGTAACCTTGTCACATAAAATGCCTATTAGTGATAAAGGTTCGAATTACTTTTAAAACAAGTAACTCTTAAACTCATTATTGTTCAACACTCTTCCTTAGTGAATTTTTGTATTAACTCACAGTAAACTTGAGAGAATTCAAATTTTGCTCTTGATAATGCTTTTGTAGATATATTTGCCTTTGATATTCTTAGATGATTTGTGTTGTATATTTTCTTTTGATTTAGCTTTATGTGTAAAATGATATTTAATTACAATACAATTTATTTGGTAACGATGTACAAATTTCTTAGTCATGGCTGTGGTAGATTTGTGTCATAATATAAAACTATTTGATTCTTTTGATGTATAGACTGGCTTATTGTTAATGCTACTATCATATATATATTTAGTTTTAGTGGTTGATTAGCCATTGTATCTTATTTCTTTGATGCCCAAGCGTGAAATATCTTGAAATAGTCTTCATATCATCAATTGATCCAACTTAATAGATATCATTACACCAAATAATTTTGGGTTTTCTCTTGATTCATACCATATACCAAAATTTGTAGTGTCTTATAAATATCTCAGCATCCTTTTAACTACTCCAATACTGATTTGAATTGGATCTAATATAAATCTTGATAAAAATTTGCTGCTTAAAGAATATTTGGTGTTATAATAGTAAGATAAAATAAGCTACCGTTTAGATTGATATTGATATTTTGAAGCATTTACTTTTGAGACCCATCTTTCTTCCGTATAGCTTCTCATTTTGAACTAATAAAGTGAAAATAAATATTCAATCACTCATCTTAAATATCTTCACCACGTCATTATTTCATAATTTCCTCATTATCACATGTGTAAATTAAATCATTTATATAAATAGAAACAATAGGAATATTAGTACCTAATGTGTATCATAGTGTTAGTTGATGTATCTAAGATTTTCCTATACCAAGCTGAGGCACCTACTTTAATTTATATAAAATATTATTTAATCTCAACATTTTATATTCATTGTCTTGGTTTTGAATGCTTGTGGCTATCCATATAAATTACTTGTTCTAAATCGCTATTTTTCTTAAAAAGAAAGCTAACTTGAGATCAAGTTGATAAAAATGCTATTTGTTTTGAGCTAGAAGTGCAATAAGTGCTTTTATCATATAAATCAAGCAATATTTCATTGTTGCATAATTGAGAGAACCCATTCACAGCAAGTTTAGTTTTATACTTTTTGATTGAACTATCTAGATTAAGTTTAGTTATATAAACCTAATTAACTAAACAATCACTTTATTGTCTAGATGATTTGTGGAGCTCCCAAAGTCTTATAATCCTAATTAACTAAATAATTCAACTAACTTTAAATTGATGGAGGTTCAAATGCTTTTTATCTTTTTTTTTAATTAAAAATACATTTAAGTTATTTTTGTACCAACATTAATAAAGGTGGTAAAGAAAGATACTCTTGTCACTTAAAGAATGTCTATATTCTACGTATATATCTGTGTGAATAAGCTCAAGTGGTTCCTTAATATTTATGTTTTTATTAGAAAAGGTGCCTTGTGATGTTTCCCATGATACAAATCTTTTAAAAGTATTATCAACTAAAATTTAGAGCAAATCATACAATATTTCTTTTTTTTTGTTTATCTAACTTTAGACTTGTAAAATTAAGATGACAATATATAACCATGACTTCTCGATAGAATATTCAAATACATAAGGAGGAAGCTAGAGCTTTATTAGAGAAAAAATTACATTGCTCCCATGTTTATTTTGTAATTTTGGGGTACATAGTATTAAGACTCGTCACTTGGTTATAGTGATGACTAATATTAATAAAGTCTTCAAATAATCTAATTACATAAATTCCTGATGTAATAAAAATCTCATCAACCTACTCAACTAATTATCTAGATAAATAAAATTATAATTCACCTTAAGCTATATGTTATTGAATGAAATTCAGGGTGGAAAGGATAGAAAATATAAAAAATCTAGATAAATTTTATCAACAGTTCATAACCTAAAAATTTGAGTTACTATAAGTAATTCTTAAACTAATTATTCGTAATTATGTCCTTGAACAAGGTCTAACCGCACGATGATTGACATCACACGAGGCTTGTTTGGATCTTCGACACAATAATGCGTGTGACACTTGTTGCTTCGCTCCATTTCCCAATTCTCTGCTCTTGTCAGTGGCTTCACCTGGGAACCCTAGTCTGCCTCTATCTACTCCACTAGTTAGATCCCTCGATTTCAAGGGTTTCTCTGGTTTGTTGCACAATATTGCAGAAGGCCTGTTCGATTCGTCCTGAGGTTTGGCTTCGGATTCGATGGAGAGCTCGCGAACGACGAAGCGGCCTCGGATCACAACAGACGTGGCTCCTCCTCAACGACGAGAGGTCCGCTTCGTCTGTCCTTGGAGTGATGATACTATGGTCTAGGGCTATCTATACTTAAGGGCTTAATTCCACAGGGGAGGGGGAGAGATTGTCGAGGGTTAGGTTTTCTTGTGTTGGATTCCCCTGAAACCGCTATTGGATCTGGCTATCCGTGGATCTGTGTAGGCCATTAGGGATGAGGCGGCTCCGCCTAGGAGGGGTGCGTCGCCCCCGTGGAGAGAGGACGATCGGGAGGGGCATTACGTGTTTGATCTCGGAGAGAATCTTACGCCTCGCTGTAAGATTTTTATCCTTTTTTTATTCTTTTTGTCTAGATTAAATTTGTTGCTTTTGCACCTTGGGCGAATAGGCAGTTCTATGAGATGGCCCATCTTCTTCCTGTGAATGTTACTTTTGTTTGTCTCTACGTATAAAATTCATCTTTGTCAGCTTGAATGCATTCAAAAGCGATTTTACTAATTCAGTGCTTTAATCATTTGAGCATTTGTTAACATATATGAAACGTTCATGTAGCTTGTTAGTGCATTTTCACTATTAGTGACTTCTAATATCAGCTGGGAGGATGATTTTGACAGCTTTTTTTTTGTTGTGATTCTCGTTGCCTGCTTGGAGAGATCCAGCATGTTAATAGACATCTTGTCAAGGCAAAGAAATTTTTACTACATGAACTGCTGTGGATTCTCCATTTTTTTAATGACGTAATCTCTTAACTTTATTGAATTTTATTATCATGCTTTGGATCCTTTGGTTTGACATAGGGATGAAAACTATCGTAGTGTATCATGAATTCATGATTCTCATGACTATTAGAAGAGCTTGTGACTTCCATGATGATGTATGCTCTTAAGTTTTGTTTAAAAAATCTTCTTCATGTTATTAGCTTACAAATGTCCTTGTGTTATGTTATAATAAACCAATTATTTGACTCTTTAATATAAAAGGATTGTATATTTGTTAAATAAACTTTAGCACCAGGTATATTAATATACCAGCATGAGATTGAACAAGTATACAAACCTTTCTTATCGGTAAATCCTGGATATTATGGATTTTTGTCGGTACGCTAGGTATTTACAAATCTAGTTATGATTGACACACTGGTACAAATTGAGATTATAAACCATGACTAATGTTATTGAAAGGTGCTTACCATGTGCTTATACCATTTTAAATATTTCAGGTGGCCAATATTAACATGAGACTAAGTGCCAAAGGGAGCACTTATCACCTGTTTAACAAATGAACTTTACAATATTAATATTGTAATTAGGTAGTCTAAAAAATGCATTAATGCTTGTAATGGTTATAATGGATTGTTAGAATTGGAATAGGGAAATTATAAAAACAAAGATAAAATTATATTATATCTTTTGAACATCTCTACTTTACAGTCACCCATGCACTTCCGCTAGTTCAATTGCTACTTTTCTACTTCGGCAAAATCTTGTAGCAAAACAAATTTTCCCTCTCTCTCATCAAATGGTAAGAAACTGTCTCAAGCGCATGAATTAGATGATGGTGAATTTTTGTTGAATCACGTTGCATTATGATTCTACCACTCCAGCTAACTCCTTTCATTTAGCTCAATTTTTCTTATTTTTTATCGATTCTTGTAAATAGCCAATTTCTTCAAAAGATTAAAATAGTTGGTTCCAAATTCAGATCATCTTGGTGAAATTTACAATAAAAAAATTTACCTAAAAGATTCTTTCTATTAAGTTATTTATAGATGATGGAATTTAATCTTAGTTTGTAACTAAGATTAGCCATCATTAATTTTTTTTCTTATTCTTATAAAATATTAAGATTTTAGAAACATTAATTAGAACAAAACAATAAATGAATATATACTTTACAGTCGAATAGAACTTTTACTCTAAAAATATTCTTAAAAAAATAACTTTAAGAAAATAAAAATAAAAGTTGAAGATCACATAACACTTAAGAAACATTTACAAATAATGAAATAATTTTAAATAAACTATGTTAAACACTCAATGCATTACAAACAAATAGCAGTGAACAAGATTATATTGTTTTATAATAACATCACAACTACAAGTTGGATATGGTGAATTAATTGAAATGCACATGTAATATATCATCTTATTCTTACCCATAATCCATTTCTTATAAGCTACACTAGAAGCTAAATTATAAAAATCACTTCTTATTTGCTTTTCCTCTTTTTTAGAATTTAAATGCTTTTTAATTATTATTTTTTACCTATTGTGATTCCTCAAATTTTATCCCCTAATACAATAGATACCTTTCATATTTTTATCTTATGATGCATACCAGCATTACAAACATACGTCAATTGTGATAATAATATGTATTTTTCTTTAAAGGAGAATCTCTTAAATAAAATTTCATTTTAAAAACAAATGCCAAATAGATTCTTATGCCACTTATTTTACACATCAAGCTACATAGTTTGGACATTCTTCTTTCTCAAAGACCATCTTTTGCTAATCAACCTATGTCTCATTGTTTGTGCTAGTTGATTTTCTTTGAGGCCCTCAATTGTTGATAACCTCTAATCTTCTTTTGTATTCTTTTTGCAATATTGAAAATCCAAATAATCTGAACATTTCTATTTTAGTTGTTGTACATATTCTCTTTTTTATATACATATATAAATATAATTCTTACACCCTAAACACCCTCTCTACTCTAGGCATGGCAATTACACATGACTAAGTCGATTACCCAAATTGGACCTTGACTCATTTGTTGTGGGTTTAGGTATCTATTTAGCTTATTAGAACGATTTCAAATATCTAATTTGGTTTAAGATACGGGTGCCCAGTACCTGTTAACTGATTAAAAATATAAAAAAATTATAATTTTATCCAAATCATCTATTGATTAATCTTAAAAAGAATAATAATATATTATACAAAATTATTTTAATTTATACTATACGAAATAGTTTATAATAAAAATAAAATAATATAAAAATTAAAGATTTGTTTATTGAGTTAGGTACAAGTGCCTATTTAAATATATAAGTAAGGTCCAGATTATTTAATAGAATACTTGATTCGGGTTCAATTCAAGTTGGGCATCTGATTTGTGCAATCTAATCAGATATTAGGTAAGAAAAATTAGGTTCTCGACCCACCCACTAATCTACCCTACAATAACTGCTTTCTCTTTCACATCACCATGAAACCAAATAACTAAACTAAAACCTTGAAATTCATGTTTTGAGCTACATCAAGTGTCCAATTCCAATTAGGTGTTGTATTACAAATAACAACTTTGCTAATCTAACATTGTTTTATTTGAAGGATATAATGATAGTCTCAAAACAAACTGATTTATTTTTAACTTATGGTATATCCATGTCGAGTACATTAACTTAACCATATTCAAATTTCAATTCAGGAAGTAATTCTATGCTCTTAATCAATATAGGTTTGATGTCTCCAATTTCATTTAGGAGGTAATAGCATCTCTCTCCAATTATTAATTGTCATATCAGAATCATAGTTTAATCTGAAAATTGAAATTAGTTAAATCCATTATAAAAATTAGATTTAAATATAGCTACTTGTCTTTGTTGAGCACTAATATGTATTAGTTTAAGATGTGACTAATTCTGGTACACTATGTGTCAGTACTCTGGTTTAAAATCTCTATTCATGTGTATTGGTCACGGACTGGTATGAATGTACTGATACTAGTATTGAACGGACCGACACGTGATCTATTGGACTAATATTAGAGCAGTACCTACCACCTCTACTAGGTAGTATGGGCTGATTCAAAACCTTGGTTAGTATAACTAATATCATTGTATGCCCAATATATATTGGTCTTACATTGGATTGTGACATTGGTGTGGTTCGAGTTAAAAACCTTTCTTATTTATTCTTATGTTGCTCAATTTTCATGGTATTAAGATGTGGTACCCAAGTGCATTGTCTTTGGGATGTGTCTTGGCTACGGTCTAGTTAATTGCTTTATAGCTAGTGATGATGTAGAAATGATAACTAATGAATTAAAAGGGTGGAAGTTTATGATTGCTAATTTAGGGTTAGAGGTTTGAGATTGTAATCACTTTATTGGTTATTAATTAGCATAATCTATGTTTTGTATATAGGCCTAAGTGGATAATTCTGAACTTGTGGGAAAGATTTCTCCTTTTTTACATGACTTGGAAGCAAAATCCTTTTTATCTAGTTGTGTCTATATTAACATTTCTAAATCCACCATTAACATAAGACAATCCACTACATTGTCTAAATAATTTAAAGCAAGGTTTAAAATACTAGTTTGTATTGCTAAACTCCAGTCCCTTAACATACTGGCATATGCCTTGTATTTGTATTGACAAATTTGTACAGACAGTTCAACTCAGACCATCTCGAGTAGAATTTTTTTCCTCCATTAAATATATTTCTCCTTTATTTTGATGCTTTGGTTCCTTTAAACCTGCAAAAACAAATGAACTTAATAATTGGTGAGATGCTAAGGGTTGAAAATAAATTAATATTGGACATATAAATGAGAAATATCATAAATGCTTAACTTTGGATGAAATTATAGAATTATGGTATCTTACTATACCAACAAGGGCCTATTAACCTCACTTTTGAACTAACCTTGCCCCTTTCAGTTCCATCCCATATGTCTTGTAAATTTTAAAAGAATAGAATTAATGATTATTTAGATATATTTAATTAAAATTAAAATAAAAGTAATTATATTATAGCTTGCATTTTACACCTTTTGGCTTGATTTTGAACTTGCCTTGCCCTCTGATTCTATCTTACATGTCGTGGAAACCTAAAAAAGTTAAATTATTACTATGACATAATTGATTGAAATTGGAATAAAGGTATATCTGCATTAAAATGTTATATTGTACAGTGCATTTTTGAACCTTTAAGCATGATTATAAATCGGCCATTCTCTTCAATTGAAAATTTCAACTTAATGATTGTTGTGATATTTAAAATAAATTAAAATTTGAAACTAAAAATACTAATAAAAATTAAATTATGATACAATTCCTTCCTAGTAGGAGTTTCTCTATTAAAGTAACCTAGTAGGAACTCTAACTACATTTAGAAGGAATATCAGTATCACCCGATATTGTATGTGCCATGTGTCAGGTTGGTATTTTGGTATTGGTTAAATACTAATAAAAAAATAACAAACCTAGTAGATATTAGGTTTGTATACCAATCCAAGCTTAGACCGATACAAACCAGCTGAACTACTAAGTGTGAATCGATTTCTTAAACCATAGTTAAAAGTACCCATATGAGCTAGTGTACTGTCTTGGCTCAAATTAATACATATTGATATAATTACTAGTATATACCAAGTGTATTTATACATGGTATGCTATATTTTTTTTATAAATATTATATTATAGTTAGTAGCATAATATCTACCTAGTTATGCTTAAACCAATATGTATTGGCTTACCTTTCAGTATGAACCACTATTTCAAAGTGGGACTTATGTATATATTGTTGGAAAAGAAATCTCAAACAGATGATAAGTGATTAAATTTACTAAACAAAAAGCATGACAGTATCTGGTCTCATTGCTCCTTGGTTTATGCCTTACTGGTAAATTTATAATAAGAAATGTTGTCTGGAGAATCTGGACTTTCTATCCTGCTTCCATCTTTCCAACTTTTTTACTTTTGCCTTATAAAATGTGCCTTTCAGTTTCTTCAATATAGTTGCGTGTTGTTGAATATGTTTATTTTCTGCTTCTGGTTGTTTTTCATACTCACGTCTCTGTTCTTCCAACCATGCAGATAAGATACTCAGCGAGATGGGCGAAGGTAAACAAATCTGTTAACTATATTATCAC
The DNA here is from genome assembly GCA_027563935.2 of Costus lasius. Classification (NCBI taxonomy): domain Eukaryota; kingdom Viridiplantae; phylum Streptophyta; class Magnoliopsida; order Zingiberales; family Costaceae; genus Costus; species Costus lasius. The sequence goes on along the minus strand of CM050450.1, from coordinate 103,222,745 downwards.
TTTCTTCAACTTCCGCGCTGCATATTTTTAGCTTTCCAGGCACCTTTGGTCGTGTTTTGGAATGCTGGGATCGTGAGACACGTGAATATGTGGCAATCAAAGTGGTTAGGAGCATAAACAAATATAGAAATGCTGCAATGATCGAAATAGATGTCCTTAATCTTCTAGCTAAACACGACAAAGATGGATCACGGTATGTTTAGAGTTTCTATGGATGACATAAAATCCAAGTTCCTAAACATGTTCTTTTCTGCTTTGTGCAGTTGTGTACGGATTCGAAGATGGTTTGACTATAGGAATCATATATGCATTGTAAGTTAACCTTGTTATCTTTCATCTTTCTACTTGTGGGATATCAATCACCACTATTCAGTTCCTCAGCATTACTATATTTATCCCTGTTTACTGTCTTTGACCTTTTGTCCTATATTTCACTCTGAAACAGCTGCACAGATATTTACTCTTGTTTCGCTTGTCACTCAAAACGATATTTACTTGTACATTATGCCAGCTTGTGCTATTTTTGATACTTTAGCAGTAGGAATAGGTATGTAATATTGCTTATACATGTACATATCTGATCTGCGACATCTGATATACATATTGGATTCTCATTTCCTAGTAATTTGGGTAACTTAAATAGACTAACAAGAAGATACATAAATATGTTTGTTTGTGAATTTTGTTAGAAACATTTTCCATGGTCTTAGTTTACATGGCATGTAATATTGCAAAGCAAAGTTTGAATATTCTCTTAAAATGAACTTCACTTATTTTTATCAGGTCTTTGAGAAGCTTGGTCCAAGCTTGTATGATTTTTTAAAGAGAAATAAGTACTCCCCATTTCCTGTGGAACTTGTACGGGAATTTGGATGTCAACTGTTGGAATCTGTAGCATGTCTGTTGGTTATTTTTGGTTTCATTCTTCTATGCCCTTTAGTTACTATTAGGATTTTTTTTTTTCACCTTCATTCAGATGGGATTACTTGACCTTTTATTGGTTTTTCTTTCCTTCAACATAGATATGCATGAATTACGCCTTATCCACACTGATCTGAAGCCAGAAAACATTCTTCTTGTGTCTTCTGAGTATGTAAAGATTCCGAACAACAAGGTATTTTGTCTAATGCCTTTCTCATGTCATCTGATATGCCATCATCAGTTAATGTAGTTATCAGTTATTTTCAATGAATTCTTGGGCTGGCACAGAAAAACGCACAAGACAAGATTTACACCAGGTGTCTGCCAAAGTCTAGTGCTATAAAGCTGATTGATTTTGGTAGTGCTGTCTTTGAGAATCAGGATCGTAGTTCAATTGTTTCAACGAGGCATTACAGGGCACCTGAAATTATCTTAGGTAAATTGGTTTTTTATGAATTACACATTGGATTCACTCTCTTGCTTGAGATGCAGGATATCCAATTGGACACAGGTAGCCCAGTAGTATTATTTTGAGTTGTGGTTCTGGCCTTTATGACGGAATCTTTAAGGCTGAAGTTGTTGCAGAATTGTATATGCAAACTTTCCTTATTTCAGTTCCTTCTAATAGGAATTTTTCTTGAAACCTTAAATATAAATCTCTTCAAGTTGTTTATTTGCATGTCTGAGCACCTTGATCTCTTTGAATGGCCCCAATTTTGAATTAGTTAACTAAACTAGTGGCAGCATTATAAAAGGATTTTGTTGCACCCTTGTCTTCTGAGCCACATCAGTGATAAACCGTGAGCAAGTTTTAGTTCTATAAAGCCTGTGACCTCCTTTGTCTGATAACTAATCATTTTCCTTGTAATTAGTTGTTGAAGGCATGAGGTTGTAAGCTATAGTTCGACTTGATAAACATAATGATATACTAATATATTGTATTACTGATTATTGTGGCAGTCATTTATATAATAATAGATATTTACTGAATCATATAGGAAGTTATGAGCCATGTATTAGTGGTAGAAAAAAATGGCTTATATTTGTTTTAGAATTATGTAAAAACATATACATATAATTTTAAGAACAATGCATGTGGCGACAACTAATCCCCTAATTGACTTTTAATCTTTATTTGGTTTCTTTGTTCTTGCTACCTATTCTTTTTTCCTCCTCTCAACATTTTACTGCCTTATAGTACCAAATATATCGTGTTGGCTGATATAGTTTATAGTGTAGTATCAACCAACTATATCATGCTGGTTGATATAGTTTATTGTGTAGTATCAGGGTTTTAAATCTCGTACCTAGCACAAGTGGTACATACCCGTTCGACCATGGACTGTAATCAGTACCAACCATGTACCAATTATTTATATATAAATATAAATATAGATGTGTATATATATAATAGGCTGATACACTGGTTCAGATCGGTATCTTAATATATCATTATGTACCTCATTGGTATACACTGCCATTCAAAATCTTGGGTTGGGAGTGTCATTGCAATGGGATTATCTCAATAGCCTACCATATGGAAGTGATTTTATAGTTTAGCCTTGTCACAAATTCAATGGGTGTTTTTGCTACCCTCTTTTAGGGTGAAGAAGGAAGAGATGAGAGAGATAGAGTATAGAGAAATAAAAAAGTGTTTGGGGGGAAGCATAAGAAGAGGAAAACCTCGATATGTTATTGCCTAATCTTATTGCTTAGCCTTCATTCATAGGCCTTTGGTAAATATTTAAGATGCAAGTTTTCTTGTGTTTCCCATTCATAACAAAGAAGTGATTTTCTCTTATCTTGGTATATTTCAATCATCAATTAAGGAAGTGAATTATCTTGTTACAACATCTTCTAATGGTTAATTAGTTCCCTTATATTTTCTTTTGTTAATGGATACTTATTTTCTTTTTGGTCTTCATTGGTTGGATTTTCTATTGTACTAGAGACATTGAAATGTTTGCCATAAGATCACTCTATTAATCACGTGCTCAGGTTTGAACATTGAGTAGGAGTAATTAGATTGGAAAGCTTTTGACTCTTCAGAGATGTCAACAAGGAACAACTCCCTAAAGTAGTTGTTGGTGTCGAATTATCATAACCCAATCAATTTGTTTATGTTTGTGAATGACTAATTTATGATGATGGACCACAAGGGCATTACTAGAATAAGCCACAGGTTTGAAATATGTTTGTGAATGACTAATTTATGATGGACCATAATGACTAACTCAATATTGTCAAAAATTGATTCGGGTCTTAGGATATTTCAGTCCTATCACCCAAATTAGGCAACTATTTCGGAACAAGTGTAGAATCTGAAATATAATAGGATTTTATGATCCCACGACCTGGGTCTTAGGATTAGGTAGCATCTTACGATCCTACTCGATCCCAAGTAATAGATAAAATAAGTTTATATTTGATTACTATCATACCAAAAATCAATAATCTATTATGCCCAAAGTCTTAAATTGACATGAGATACAATTTTTCGTCTTTAATTGTTATTATTTTTTTGATTGACATTCATCAACTTAAGCTCATTACCATATACAACTATATTTGTCTACTTTAACTATTTATTAGAATCAACTTTGTAATATTTGTCATTATCATTACTATGTATACTTTTATCTTCATCATTTTTTTATACTTTAATCTTCTTCATTTCATTGCATGTCTTTGTTTGTAGTTTCGTACACCTTTGTTGTATCATCTTCTATTAACTTGTCTCCATCATCATATCACCTCACAAATATTTAATTTCATAGTTTTACACCATATAACTAATACATTTGAATTACATATATATATATATATAAACCTTAATACATGATACTAGATAGATATATATGAATTTTTGTATTATTTATTAGAATATTTATTATACTCTTAAGTTTAATTAGATGATTATATTTAAAAAATTATATATTTTAATGGATTTGATAGGATCTTATAATTTTACGATTCTAAAGCTTTCATCGTTCCTACGTAGGATCTCAATTTTAACAACCTTATTTGAAAGATTTGTGATAACCCCAACTAATATGTTTGTTCTATAACTCTCCATGATGATTTTTTAGAATTAATCTAGAAAGTTGAGTACCTATAGATTAGAAAACTGGTCCATACCTGACCGAGTAGGGATTGATACACGGACTAGCTTTGGAGCGGAGCAAAGCGAATGGAAGAAGAAAGAGAGGAGCGAATAGAAGAAGAAAGAGAGGAGGCCTCGAGCTATTGCGATTCCCTTGCTCACTAAAAGAGTTTTTTCAAAAGAGGAAAGAGGAGGAGGAGAGAAGGTGCTAAGCTTTTGCGGTTCCGCCACGAGCTTGAGTGTGAAATAGTTTTGGAGCAGAGTGAAAGAGGAAGGAGGAGGAGGAGAGAAGGTGCTAAGCTTTTGCGGTTCCGCCACGAGCTTGAGTGTGAAATAGTTTTGGAGCAGAGTGAAAGAGGAAGGAGGAGGAGGAGAGGAGGCGTGTGAACACTAGGTTCCATCACAAGTGCTTCTTTTAGTTTCATTTGGTACGTATTGGTTTGAGCTTGTCTCACTATTTTAATCATTATGAGTACCAATGCACGTGTTTATCAAATTGAGCTTTTAAAGAATAATGTTTTGGATTGTTTTTATTCTAAGATTTTTTGAATAAGAAGGATGTAGCATTATCTTGATTAGTGGTCTGGATAGCCATTGTACATCTAGATTTGAATTTGGCATATGAAAGAATAGGACGAGGCTCACTCACCTGTGTCTTGATTGGAAAGGTTAAGGCCTTGCTTAGGACTATTGTTTATTGCATTGCAGGTGTTCAATTTTTACGCAACGAGGTTTGGCAAGCTGCAACACAGGCTCAAAGTTGAGAAGCTGCCATCGTTTATAGGTAGTAGATTCTAAGCTTCTGTCGCAATTTGTTTAGGGTATCAGGTAGTAGATTCTAAGCTTCTGTCGCAATTTGTTTAGGGTAGATCACCCGTCCTACAAGATCTCTCTCATATCCTCCTTATCTTCGAGCTCTTCAGGCCCTCCCAATGAATCTCCCCTTCCACCGAGTTCTCCTCCCTTAGCATTGTCGCGAGCTTCCCCTCATTCACTCGGTAGTAAGCTCTCATCCTAGCGGCAACACCTTTCATCTCAACCCCCTAAAGTAGCCCCCACTTGATAGTGATATCCTTGTCGCTCGGAGCTAAGCCCGACATTGCCCACTTAATAATATTATTAATAATTATTTTAATTATTATTAATACAAAGTTTAGTTGTATAATTTTTATTTTGGATATATTAATCAACAAGCAAATTTCACAAGACCGTATGAAATCATCAACATTACTATTTTGTAATATCAATGGGCGGAAACAAGATTTTACCAAAATTTGATGTTTTCAAGATTTTGAAATAAATGAGCTTTTGAGAAAAGATTAAGTAAATTCTGCTGAGATAGATAGATATGCTTAGCGATCGAAGTGCTGTAAGTTTAACAGTGTCAGATGTGGAGTCCAAATATTTTTTTATAGGTATGAAATAGCATTTATCGTTATATCAAAAAAATCCTACTTTTATATATGTTTTGTTATTAAAATGTTCGCATCTTTTACAAATCGATAAAATTTAAATATTTTATATATATTTCTACTTAATAGAACAACACAATAATTTATAGAAACCTCAAATGCACCCTAAGTTTAGGTACGATATGAATAGTAAAAGTTAATGAAAGTTATTGAGGGAGCCATGTGGATTGAGACTATGTTCTCAACCTCCTTGACTCCTTCATGTCGGAAGAACGGTTCTTTTGAAATGACCATCTTTTTTCTCAAATGTTTTGTGTCAATCATTCATTTCAAAAGCAAGATTATCAATTGTGCACCTTTTCATTGTTTGTTCTCATATCATGTCGTTACCATTGACTTTGGTACAAGGATCTGGGCAATGGGTGGTGTCACAGTCTCCTTTAGGTGCTGGTAGAACTGAGGGAAGAGGGAAGGGATGTAACAGAGAATAAAGTGAGGCAGAGAGAAGGTACGAGAGTAGGAGAAGCTTGATTTGCTGTTTGCATATTTTGAATTTGTTTATAAACCTTAATGCACATTTGAATGTGCAAAATTGATTGCTTCCAATAGAGAAACGTTGAACTCATCATCCGTTATTTTGACTAGCTAGTACCATAATGACTAAACCATAAGCTACATTTTAACACTTTTGAACAGGAGCATATTGCAAGCATGTTTAACTAGTTATATAAAGTATAAAATTTAGAAGTAATAGCTTTAGTAAAAATATTAACAAGTTTGTCAATATCACATCATGAAGAAAATGCGAACCCACTTCCACATACCTAGTGTTTTTTTTAATGGAAAATGGCATTGCTAGTAATGTAAATAACAATAAGGTTATCATAGACATATTCTGGAGTAAATGTGGCTAAAATCCTTAAAGAGATTACAGAGCTACATTCTCTCACAAGAAGCGTGAGCCATGTCACTTTATGTGATTTCATTATTGGACCTTGCCGTCGTATACATAAGTACAAAATCTAGAAATAGAACATCAATCATCAGCATTTTCTCATATTTGAGAAACCTTTTTTCTTATACCCATGCTTACTGTAATGTAGGTCCTTTTGGAGAGCTTATGATTAAGTGAATATCCAAAGAACTTTCTAACGATGCCATTTTATCTCTTGCATAAGTTGATTTTCTATTCTAACAATAAGTAAAATATCTAGTATGGTAGTAGTATTTGTATTAACTTTCTATCGTGCAACTGTCTAGTAATATCAATAGAGGTAGAAGTATTATCTGCAGTGTACTTAGAACTATTAAGAGGATTTACGCCTAAGGGCACGTTTGGCCCTGCTCAAGCACAACTTTTGAGGTGTAATAATAAAGTTAAAAAGCAGAAGCTGGTAGAAGCTAAAAATCCTGGCTTCTCACATCTTCTGCCTTGAAAGCTGTGCAAAGCTGTGCAGAATTGGGGGTCAAACGGGCCCTAAGTATGTCAATCTCTTCTAATAAGTCAAGTGCATACTTTATCTGAGAGGGAAATACTTTTACCTTGGTAGACAAGCAGTATTGTGTGACTTTCAAAGTTTTTTTGGTGTTGAAATGTGTTTGAACATCTTATCTGAAGCACGGACTAAATACCAGTATTTACTGATGAGCCTACTACATGGAACATGGGGAATACCGCGTATACTGTGTATCTACATATTGATATATGCCAGTTATCCATGGGTTTGGATCAGTACTTAAACCATTATCTGGAGGATGCCTAATGTCATTGCCCACCAATAAAATATCATCAAGATATATCTCTAGTACACCGAAACTAACGTATTTAGCAATTTGGATAACTTTCTAAACTAAGTGTCAAAACACTTTTTAAGACCATAGATAATTTTGTTCAGTTGTATTTCATCTCTTAAAACAACATATATTGAAGGTCTCTATATTTTTTTGGACAAATCATTATAGAATAATTATTGGTAACAAGATTGACAACCTAAAAAGAAATAACACTATAATATAGTTCAATTGAGAAATATGTGAGAGTATTAAAATGATTTACACTATATACCTCAATAAAATTCCTAACTAATCAATTCACCTTATTCTTATCAATGAAGTTATTAGGATATTGTTTGATAGACAAACCAATATGCTAGATTTGAAGAAGTGAACCCAAAGAAATTGATGATGGTGAAGTTTGCAGAACATGAGCACGATGATGATAGACCAACAGAGGTGACACAAGTGGTGTAATAGTAGAATTGGACAAGGATAAAATAAATATGGAGGAAAAAGCTAAAAGTTAGTGTGAAAGGATTTAATGTTATTGGACTCTGAAAGAGAACCAATGGAGTAGCTACAGTATCTTTAGACTCATAGTGACAACTAACAAGGGTAGAGGCATAATGAAAGTCACATAAGCATATATGTGTGTGTATCATGTTAAGAGATCAATATGTTTCTTTAGTATGATATGGTGCATAAATCAATGGCTAATTTGTTTTATTTAGTATCTAAAGTATGAATAACATACATACATATAAGAACATGATAGGAGAGTATAAGAGATTAGCTAAGACAAAGTAAGATAAGTAGAAATCTAGTTAATCGAATGTCAAGTAGTATGATGTATGAAACTGTGATAGTGATAAAAAGATAAAAGCAAATTGAACGTACTTGAAGTCCTTATCATTATGCAAAACCTTGAGAAACAATAACTTGAGTTTTTATATTCTCATATAAAACTATAGAAAACTTTAAATACGTGGAGGAACTTGATTCTCTCTTCAATTAGTAGAGCAAATATGCAAGAATAATCATTTGTAAGTGTGACAAAGTAACAATACCCACCACACGGGGGAACAATAATTAAATCCCACAGTCATAGTGAATTAAATTAAGGAGCTATGACTTGATGAAAAAGTGACATAAGTCAACTTGGCATATTGATAAGCATTGCAAAGGGCGAGTCTATGGATAAAAAAGCTACTAAACTTCTATTGACATAGGATACTCCTTATAGTTATACCACTAAGAAGTAGTAATAGTAGAAGAAGAGGAAGTTAGGAATTAGGGCAAGATGAGGGCAATTCATTAGCTGAAGATGTACATCTTCAAACTCAAGCCACTACCAATTGTGACCTTTATCTTTGGGTCCTTAAAATACAATGAAAAGGAAAATAATCGCACAATAGTTCAAAGAAAGGTTCAAAAAACCAATCCAAACGGGTGCACTAGTCCGATCTCGAACCGGTATACTATAATGAAGCCGATTGTACTGACACAGTGCTATAATAAAACTGGACCCATCTCATACCAGTATAAATCAAAAGTTTGGGTGGTTAGAATTGAAATTTCAAACCTTGGTTCAAAAAATATGAAAAATAATAGATAATGCAGAACAAAACAAAGTTCAAATGAAGAGAATAGTTACATAGAATGAATTGATCCAGTGCTTTTCTTCAGACAAACCATCAACGATAGAAGAAGTTAACAATGTTTGGTTGAGATCATGAAACTAAATTTAATTACTTATCATATAAGATGTCCCTGAATCCATGATCTAGAGTCCATGAAAAGGCTAGGGATATACCAAAAGCTGAGGAAGTGGAGGCAACGAATGCTGAGGTGGATGTTGGCTCAAACGTCATGATTTAAAGCATTCACTCATACTTGGGCATAGTCTAAAATAGTAGTATGTGATGCTAGAAGAGTGGTAACGCCATGATTAGTAGTAAAAGGAGTAATGGCCACTTGAGCACATGATAGATGATTACATCTCTGTTAGCAACAATCAAGAGTATGGTTGGCGTGTCCACAACAAGTGTTGAGAGGAAAAGAAGATTAATCCTAGACGCAACCACACCCAAGAGTGCATCATTGATAAGTGGTAAGAATATGTGTGTGTTGGGGAGGGGGTGGTTACGGAGGGGAGAGAAAAGGGCCTCTCTTGGATGGAGCAATTTCCTTTAGTTAGTGGAGGTTTTATTTGCATCATTGATAAGTAAACTGCACGTATTGGGACATATTCCAATCATCAATTTCCTTTAGTTAGTGGAGGTTTTATTTGCATCATTGATAAGTAAACTGCACGTATTGGGACATATTCCAATCATCAATTTCCTTTAGTTAGTGGCAGTTTTATTTGCCTTTTGGAGTTAGGTTTGTTTATTATTTTTTGTACCATTTTACTAGTGGCCATAACAATTGTTCACTACTCTCACTCTAGTTTTTTTTAAAAAAAAAATCACAATTTTGCAAATAATGTGGATTTGTTGATCAGTTGTTACATTCTCCTTTCTGTTGTGAATTTGTTTCTTGCTTCAGTGCCTTTAATTTCATTTTCTTCTGAAGTCAAGTTTTAATTTGGAGATACTGACTCGAAACCCTGCTAGGTTTAGGATGGAGTTATCCATGCGACATATGGAGTGTTGGTTGCATACTTGTTGAACTTTGTTCGGTTGGCCTCTTACCTCATAAAGTCTGGAAGGCCTTCTGCATGATACCTTTAGTAGTAAGCACTTTTATCTTCGAGTTTGTTTCAGGGAGAAGCATTATTCCAGACACATGAAAACTTGGAGCATCTTGCCATGATGGAAAGAGTTCTGGGACCGTTACCAGAATCCATGATACGGAAAACCTGGTAACATTATGAATTCTATGGATGCATTTCTGAAGACTTATGCAGCACGAGTACCCAAGAGTTTTGTCGTCTTATTTTATTTATCAATTCATACTTAATATGTAGGTTATCAAGTGTTATAGCTTGTTTGCAATTTTACACTACTAGAATTCCTACAGTGTGTTGTAACGATTATTCCTCATGTCATACAATCGAAATTCCTGACTCATTTTCGTGTGTGTAATACTTGGAGAAAACGATCCAAAAAAAAATATTTAAAACTGAGATTAAGTTGTACATATAATAGAAATCTTACTGGATATTACCCGATAATATAAATATCCATTAAGAGTCCAATAGTATTTAAAACATAATCCTCAAACACTCCCGATCACTAGAGTAATAACATCTAACATGTCTACCTTGTTACATAATATATAAAAAAATTAGTAAAACTAGAAGCCTTTATAAAAACTTCTGCAAGTTCATCTGATTTAATGAGAGAGCATATTTGTTTATTAGGAATTGCCTCTTAAACAAAATGACTGTTAAAAACATCTGATATAAGGAGAACATATTAGTTGTTGGCTGTGAAGATAGCTAATTGATTTTCATATAACATAGTCATTGGACTTGAACATGAGAGATTAAAAACTTGTAAGAGATTCTTGCGCCACATTTTTTTATAGGTGGTGTGAGCCATAGTTTTGTATTCTATTTTATAACTCAATCTAGCACTACAATCTGTGTTTTTACTTTTTCACTTAATAAGATTACTACCCACATAGGTACAAAACCTAGAAATAAATTTTCTTTCATTTATATCTCTTGCATAATCTACATAGTGTAAGTTTTATTTTTTATGTTGCCCATTCTTCTTATATAATGAACCCTTCACGGGTGCTTCTTTCATGTATCATAATATCTATTGCACTGCATCCCAATGACAGCCTAGGTTTTTGCCTGAATTGACTGAGAGAGTGAAAAATGGTAAGTTCATTAAGAGTGAGATAAATGAGCTTTCTTATTGTCTATATATAGTGGCATCAACATAGTAATATTTTATATTAGCAATGTATTTTTTGACTTGGAAGTATTAGTGTCTCAATAGACTTGTAGCTCAACAACTCAATTTCTTTGAGCAAACCAAATGCATGTTTGTGTTGTGATCATTGTTTGAAACATCGGTCTTTACATTATTATAGTATGAAAATCTTGCTCGATATCACTCCTTGCCAATATATCATCCACATATACAATTAAGTATCAAACTACCTAAATCGACATATAAAGATAAAGTGAATAGCTTTGCTGCGCTGAAAACTAGTTAACACTATAATTTGAGAAAACTTGTGAAATCTGCCTGGAGGATGCGTTTAAGTTCATATATTGCCATATGTAGTTATTATACACTAACTTCTTTTGAGCAACATACCTAGCTGCGTACTTCGTATATACATCCTTACGCAAATCATCATAGAAAAATGCATTTTTTGTCGTAGTGTTTAGGGTATTCAAGGTTGGTTTCCAATGAAAAGTGGACTTCAACTGAGAAGGTGTCAAAATAATCGATACTATATGTCTAAGCAAAACCCTTTATAACCAATCTTGCTTTGTATCTATTTTCTATCCATATCCCTTTGGATGATGTTTCACTGTGTATATTTATTTACTCGCATTGGGCAGAAGATTAGAAGGGAGGTGTGCCAAGAGACTTTGTAGTAGGAGCAATAGATAAAGGTATGATCTGCAGTACAGAAATGATCATAAGAGACTATGGAATGAGATGATTAGTAGTACCTCTCTTTTATGAAGAGCAATATATCAGGAGACTCAATATAAAGACTTGCAGATGAGTGCAATGCTACGAGAGGGGCTTGAGTAGTAGGAGCATGTGGGTAGTAGTAATAAACTTGTTATGATGGTGGAAATGCAATGTCATGTTGAGAAATTGAAGTGGGGATCCTTGGTAGAGATAAAGTGGGAGAAGATTTGATTATACAGGGCTAAATTTGATGAATGGATAATAACCATCGTGTAATTGGTTTTTCAAACTTCTGCCAGCAACAATCAAACATATGATTGGTATAGTGAGGACTAGAACTAGAGGTACCTTAATCACATATCGTGCAATTACTATGGCATTAGAAGGCATTGAAACACATAGGAGTCTTAAAAAAGCATTCTAAAGACTCAGTATAGTATAGTCCATTAGAAGTCATGGTGGTGTTAAAGAATTGACATATCAATAGTAGAGGGTCATCCCGTGATAATTCATCCCATTTGCCTTTTAGAAGTGAATAATAATACTCTTGCAATGAATGACCATCTTGTTTCATGAAGAAGATGTCTTTCATCAAGTTTATGTAGTGGCAAGAACATCTTATACAACCTCAAGTATGTTTAGGAACATAATGGTCGATGCAATGTTTCACTCATGATTTATAAAATTGGTATAACTGATTTGTACTGATCCGACCAATTTATATATAATAATGATGATGATGATATATTAATAGTATGGAAGAAAATAATCGTTTGGTTACACAGTCTAAAAGCCTTAAGGTGGCCATTTTACAAAATCTGCAAAAAATTTTAAGAGTTTCCCATATACCTATACTCGCAACACCCTACACCTTGTATACAAGATACTTGCGCACATCACATATACATCACATACACATACACAGCATATACACAAGTCTAACAATCTCTAAGCAATCTACACAAAACACAGATAAGATACAACTTGACAGCACATCACAGCACAATGCATGGTCTCATCCAAAACCCGCCCTATTGTCACGACATTGCAATTGGGGTGCGGATGATTTGCACATAGCCTGCACCAAATATAGCCCACCTCTCATAGCAATCGCTTGGGGGGTGCATCCTGAGAGAAGCTGCACATAGAGCCAAAATCCATAAATCAAGTTTGCATCATCTGGGCTGCAAGTAGTTGGGTCCGGCATGCAGGTCATGGTGAACAAGTGAGGGAGGATAAAAAATCTTAGGATCCTTCAGCCTACTTAAAGATTGTCATCCTTACATTTGATACATATTGTCTTTCCTTTTATATTCTTCTTTTTCTTGGAACCTCTTGCTGCCACTTGCGGGGTAGGAATTGGCTTGGAATTTGGCACATGGTTTCTAGGGTCATGGGGGAGGAAGGCTTCTCGATTATAAAGGGTTCCTTTCAGGCATAGTTGGGCTCGAGCATTGCTAGGAGTAGTTTGATGATATCCTGAGATGGATGACTTAATTGTAGCACACCTGATGCCCCATTCAGACCTAGGGGAGCTGGGGTTTTGGTAACAGAAGGGGTCACCATAGGTTTTGGGGCCGCAGGACGATGATGCGTTGAAGCCTCCATAGTAGTATCTAACTCTAGAAGAGGCCTGCTAACTTGCCAAGCAAGGTCAACTGTTCAATTGTTACATGTGCTTTGTCTTGGACACTCTTGGCCATCCAAGGTTGTCATTGGCTTATGAGGCAATTCTTTTCCACATGGTAAAAAATTTTATAGTTTTCATGTATAGGTGGGGCCCGAATCTTCATTAAGCAAGGCCAACAAACGAACCTAATTCTCAACTTTGATGTGGTCGCCAGATCTATATATAAAAAAAGTTCCAAGGTGTTAGAGATTTGGCTAATGTTGCTCAGAGACCATTAGGCCATGTTTACTTGGACGGAAAAGAAGAAGGGAAGGATGAATTATATCTTTTTCCATCGTTTACTTGGGCGGACAGAAAACTGACAGAGGAAAATGGGAAGGAAAAATAGGGCATTTTCCTTCGTTTCTCAATCTGCCCAAATCGGGCGGATTGCTCACTGCTTGCTTCGCTGGAAACTTATAATATTTTAAGAAAGTTATGTGTTGTATTTTTTTATATTTTAATTTTATAATTTTTAATAGTACTAAATAATATTTAATAATTTTATAATATTTAGTAATTTTTATAAATTTTAATAGTATTAAATAATATTTAGTAATTTTCATATTATATAATAGTATCGATAATAATTTTATAATATTAAATAGTATTTATGCAATATGAGTAAAAAAATAAAAATTAAGGGTGTATATATAAATCCATCAAATTATCCATCCTTTTAAGTAAACACAAGGAAAGAAAACTTATAATATATTCTATCCATCTATTTTTTCTTTTCCTTCCTTTTTTTCCTTTCCTTTACGTGGCCTTAGTGTAGGGGAAAATTATGAATATACACCTTCAGGTCTAAGCTTTCAAATTAATATTTGGCTGAACATAAACCATGAGTCACGCTCAATGACTCGCCATTGTCAAACTTGAATATTAGACAACCTGATGGCATGGAGAACGTGTCCATGTCTCCCTTTACATTCCAAAGCTGATGCACTTTATGTTGAGTGCCAAAAATGCTAGCCTAGCTTTGATGGAGTAGCCCAAAATGGAATCCTTCCAATAGGAAATATTATCATCTGGTCACCCTTAGGATAGGAGCACTAATTGAAACTTCCCTCCTGAGATGCAGCGAAGGAGCAACTCACTGGGGATTCAAACAATAAGTTCCAAGATTTAGAGTGAAGGAGCAACTCACCGGGGATTCAAACAATAAGTTCCAAGATTTAGAGTTAGGAGGTTGGACAACAATCAGAAGAGAAACTACAATTCATGCAACCTTCCTCAGAGTCACCTTGGATGTATTGTGGGCAACCACATGACCAAACTCAATACCTCCAAATCTTTGATCAGGAGGAGAACTTGCCTTGAAGCGACCTTTTGCCGAGCCGCCATAATTAGACAAGTGAAGATGCAATGAGGCTTCTTGAAGGGGGAGCTGATGACAGCTTCCAAGTAAAGGGATCTGAGTCTCGTGAAACCAGGAAAACGAGAAAGCCCCTGAAAATGTAGAGGAACCTGAGCAAAAGCCAAGCACATATGTCCAATGTCAAATAGAGATCCCAAAAGTGGCAATGAGAAGAACTACATCACTAAAACTAGGCCACCCAATCAAATGCCATATATCCAAAGGGAAAGCCAAACCAGAGCCCCCAAGCATATGTCACCCGGCTAGCATAGGAGGAAATCTTGGGAGAGAGAACTGGCCTCGAGCCTAAAGCGAGCTAGGGCACTCGGCCTCACCACCCCCAATAGTGCCACGCGAGTCGATGCTCTACGCTGTAACAGTACTTGATATTGTTCTTGCTTCTATTGGAAAGCTGTCTGACAATACCAACCAGTAGGTACCAATCTGATAATGGACTCGTTTTTTAAGCTTTGATTTCACTCCATGCTATCAAACAAAGATGTCAGCACTACAATATCTGTATAGTGGTGCCATATGTCATAAAAGGGGTCGGTGGTAGTTGGAGTAATGTGTCTGAGTGATGATCTTTCCCATGCAAGCCATGGAAGTAGCACATGGATTAAGCCCACAAGTAATTGGTGTCATTTAGTTTGATTGTTGTTCAAAAGGTGCCTGAGAGTTTATGTTCAAAATTTGTAGAGGTGGAACCATGCTGGAAAAGAGCAAGGGTAGGATTAAAGAAAAAGGCAGTGGTTATGAAAAAAAAGCCTCTCTTTCCGTTGGAGGGGGGAAAAAGAGAGGGAAGATTAGAGGTAAATGGCTGCCAAGAAATACAATGCGCCGTCACATGGGTGGCTCAGTGTGCAGTAAATGCAGCAGTGAGCAGTGAAGGCGGTGGAACTGGAAGAGGGGAGGGAGGAAATTAGGACTTTGCTACCAACGTTTGGAGAAAAAGATCCAACAAAATAATTCAAAACTTAGAATAAGTAGTACATTTAATAGTAGTCTTATTGGATAATATCCAATAACATAACTATCCAATAAGACTAGTATTAAAAAATAATTCTCAACATAAAATGGCTAATCAGGAGTGACACCATGTTTGTACTGGTCCAATAAGAATGGGCTAATTGTTTGGATTTTTTTTTTCTGTACTCGTACCGGCCATTTTTATGACTATTTGATTTTGTTTTTGGAGGTGCTTCAACCTATATAATTTTAGTTACATCCACATTTCAAGCATACACAGCCTCAAACTCTTAAAATTCCCTTTAACCCTTTTCATCTATTGTAGTTATCGTTCACTATCTCCTAAATAATAAAAGTTGATCTTACATAGCAACACATTTGCAAATTAGATAAGAAACTTTAGCGATGTCAGTGCATTCACTACAATATGAGCTTTAAGGGTTGTAGCATAACATGATTGAAAGTACATCCTATTGAAGACTACCAAGATGTCACAAAATGCACCTAAGTCCTATAAAAAGTTTGGCAGGATTTCATCCAGTGGCTAAACCCTTAAGGAATCAACTAAATCCTCAAATTTCATTATTGCCCTTTCTGTGTCCCAATTCCATAGCCTTTTGTATAAGCGTCCCATAATTTTGATTGTGAATGCATATTAAAGATAACTTGCTGATGATCCACGTGTATGTAGTTTTGATATGTTTTAGTACCTTAACCTTAAGGCTGTGTTTCCTTGGACGGAATCTACGTCCAAGGAATCACAGCCTAAAGATATTTCCTTGACAAACTAAAAGGTAAATATAGTATGTACAGAATCATAAATTTCATTAATGCCTCTCTATGTGTCAAATATATAAAAGATAACTTCCTAATTATTAATTTGAGTAGGAATTTATATATTTCAGATTATTAAACATGGAGATAGGGTGCGTTTGGCACCACTTTCCGGGCTTTTACTGTAGTAGGCTTTTGCGGAAAGCTTGCTACAGTAACAAAGAAGCTAGAATTTTAATGCTTCATTTGGCAGCCGAAATTGGAAACTGTATCTGTTGCTTTTACTGTAGCAATATGGAAAACAGTGCACAGTAAAAGCTGTCCGGAAAGTGGTACCAAACGCACCCATAGTCTATAGCAAATTGCATACATTGTACTAACAACCTCATATTTCATCCACACCTTTCTATGTTTCGCATTGCATAACATTTCATACCCAATAAATTTGGTTCGGAATTTATATGAAAGATAATTTTCTAATGATCAATTAGAATATAAATTTGATAGTATACAAGAAAGATTAAGCATAAAAATGTTTTAATAGCAAACTGAGTACGCTATACTGAAAATCTCAGATTTCATCAATACACTTATATGTTTTAAATGCCGTAACTTTTCATATAAACATCGAAGAATTTCAGTCCTGAAGAACAATAACTTTCTAATGATCTACTTAACTTTTATATATTTAAGAGAATTAAACCTAGAGATACATCAATAGAAAACCACATACATTATACTGAAAATCCCAAATTCTGTTCATATCTCTCTATGTTTCGTGTTCCATAACTTTTCATATATACATCCAATAATTTTGGTTCCAATTTTATATGAAAAATAACTTCTTAGTTAATTAACATGACTATAAATTTTATATAATATAGAAACTAAAATATAGATATATTTCTGTGGAAAACAAAATACAGTAAGCTAAAAAACATAGATTTCATCAATACTTTTCTATGATCTAAATTCTGTAAAATTTCTTAAGATATCCAAATTTATTTATTTAGATTCTTTACCTCGCATATGATTTCTTAGAAATAATTTGATCTACTTACAATAATAATAGTAGCAATTCTCTTGTGGACAAGTGATGCACTACAATCCAAATATTTGAATCTACATCGAATTTACTCTTTCATATGAATTTAAAATTAAAATTATTGAATGTCTGTAGCGGAAGTTTTGAATTTTGTATTACAGAAAGCTATGGATAGAGTCTGAGGCTTTTAGTATATTATGTTTGATTTGTTATCGAAATATCTTTATGTTTAATTTTCTAAAACATATCAGATTATATTAATGCTGATTATTAGGAAGTTAATCTCTTATGTGAACTCAGAATTGAAATTTTTGGTGTATATGAGAAGTTGAACATAGAAAAGTACTACTATATTCATATCTTTATGTATATTTTTCTAAAATTAATCAAATTTATGTGCAAATTGGTCAGTAGGGAGTTTTCTTGCATCGTAATTTGGAATTGAAATTATTGGGTGCAAGGTTCCAAGTGTTGATCCATTTTGATGTACCGTTCTAGTGTCGACCAATACATATCTATTGGTACTGAATACCACATAGTACCAATGGTACCGTTAAATTATATATAACTATATATATGGTACAAAATGGTATTTGATACTATGATTGGGTGTTTATATGAGAAGTAATGAAATTTGGAACATTTAAAGGCATTGATGCAATATGAGGTTTTCGATATAATGTATTTAGTTTCCTGTGGAAATATGTTACATGTAACATTCTTCAATATATAAAATTTGTATTTAGGCTTATCATTAGGAAGTCATCTTTCATTTGAACTAGGAAACGAAATTATTGGGTGTTTATACGAGAAGTTATGAAACTTGGAACACGGGAAAATATTGAAGAAATATATGATTTTTAAATACTATAATTACTTGTTATAGAAATATCTTTACGTTTAATTTTCTAAAATATATCAAATTTATATTTTAGTTGATCTTTAGGTAGTCATCTTTTATATGAATGCATCACTAAAATTATTGTGTTTATATGAAACGTTATGAAATTTAGAATATAGGTACTGATGGAATTCAAGGTTTTTGTATTCAATTTTCTATATAAATATTTTTATTTTTATTTTTTGAAACATATAGAATTTATAGTCTTGTTGATAATTAGAAAGTTATCTTTCATAGGAACTCATAACAAAATTATTGGATTTTGTATGAAAAGTTATGAAATTTGGAATATAAATAGGTATTGAATTTCAGTATTTTGAATCAGTGTTATTTAAAATATCTTGATGAATAATCTTTTGAAAAATATGAAATTTATATCCAAAATGCTATTTAATAAATTAACTTTCATTTGAAACTAGAATTATGAGTATTTTACTCATGTTCCTTTGAAAAGTCTCTATTATGGCCTTATCGCACTTATAAATAAGTCGAATAATATTGAGGAAGTTATCTTTCACATAAAACTACAATTATGATAGTTGGGCATACTTATAAACAAGATATGAAATTTGGAAGTTGTATGGGTATTGTTGTGAATTGAGGATTTTTTTAATAATATATTCAAGTCATTCATGGTATACATGTACAAGTTATTGAAGTAGATTTCATTATAGAGGTTTTTTAGAAACTAATACAAAACATTACTTTGAAACAAAATAAGATATTCTGAATAGTGAATTATAGGGAAAAATTACATCAAACATTTCAGAATGATTAAGTGGGGGATTAAATATGAGAAAACTGCATGCAATCCACGAGGCTAATCATGAGCATTGCATGATGCATACTCTACATTGACTATGGGGTTAAACCAAGGTCTTAAATACTAGCTTATTACGATATACTACATTTGCAAACTAGCCTATACTAACTAGGGGTTAATCATGAGCATTACACAATGCATAATCTAGATTGACTAGAGGGTTAAACCAAGGTTTTAAGTACAGCCTACTTTAGTATACTCGTCCATTCTCAAACTAGTATGCACTAGTCTATACTCACAATGAATGATATTAGTCGGTTATATATATATATATATATATATAGGTCAGAGTGGTACAAATCAATCGTACCATCCTGTATGGACTAGTTTTTTAGACCATAGTTTAAATCTAAGAATACTAAATCCACCACCATAGGGGTTTAAGTGTGACAGCATATATTCTAGACCCACTCAAGGGCTACACTATGAACACTGCCTACTCGTTGGGAGAATAAGGGGAGCTCTAGCTCAAGAATTGTGCATTAACCTAGCGATTTAAGCCTAGTGTTTACGTGGACTTAATTTAAGGAGTTGGGGGGGGGGGGGGGGGGGGGGGACATGAGAATTTTGGATCCACTACTTGGGTTCAGCTTGGGTGTTCTGCAACAAATATATATGAAAGAAAAATAAAGGTGGAAAAGCCAACAATTATGGAATTTTATAATTGATAGTATGTTTAAAAGTCAAATAAAAGTGCAAAAGTTCAAATGTTTGCATATACATGTCCTGGTGGTATGTTGAAATTTAAAATAGCACACTAAAAGTGTAACCTAAAAATCATGCAAGTACTTTTATTGCTCTACGCAGTTTGAAAAATAAATTGTTTTATTTCATATTTGTTAGATTTTGATAGCAGATTTACTCAGTTGACTATGGCCTATGACCTTATTATTTATTTTCTCTAGTTAACGAGTAGTATTACGAAGGGCTGTTTTTTGACTTATCGCTTTGTATGGTGATAAAACTTGTAATAAAGCATTATGTAGAGCTAACAAAAATTGACATGACTCACCTAACATCGAGTAGAATTATCAAAGACAGTTATTTTGACTTATGCTTTATATGGTGTTAAAACTGACAAAAATTGACTGACTCGCCAACCCATCCTGACTTAATATGAAGTTAGTTGTGTTCAGGTTAGGTATAATCATGTTCAGGTCATAATTGAGTGAATCTGTTTATGACTTGAGAATAGTTGAGTCTGTCCCTGCCTAGCCTGCAAAGAGGCCCAATACTTACTAGCCATCATTAGTATCCACTCATCCAATGTCCAATGGTTATGATCAGGCAATAGCTCGGAAGTAATGCCCTAACCCTAATTATTTTCCTCAATTCTGCATTTCTGCTCTTTAGTCTCCATTATTTGCCACTTCACCCTTGATGCTTATTTTGTTTGCCACTAGACACCCATTAGTTGCACAATGCCCATTCGCTACCGAATGCCCTAATCCTCTCACCATCAACTAGCTAGTTGTCTTGCACTCTTACTCTCTACTCTTTACCAACTGCCCTAACCTTTTGTCTGGGTGTTGCTTGCCACTAACTCATCAGCCAGTAAATTGAACACCCTAAGCCTCTTGTCGTCAACCAGCCAAACACCCTAACCCTCTACATCAAACATCTTTCAGGTCAGTAGATTTCAATTCTCACAACCAAATGATGTACGTCGTCTTATACATTCAATTTGATTGTAATATCATTTGTCAAGAGTGGAAATTCAGACATTCAATTTGATTGTAATATCATTCTTTGTTAATGTGACAAAGCATTAAATCACAAAGCATTAAAACATAGTAGAATTAGTAGATTGTTAATTCTTCATTACTTGTGAGAAAAGATTATTTTATTGTGGCAAAACTTAACATATATTTGAGTCACGTTGACTCAATTTCTAATCTAATTATTAAATGGGTACCTGTCGAGCCAATATATGACCCAATTATTAAATGGGTCATGATAGTCTGCTTTATAAAGATGATCCATTTAATAAATAAATTATTTGGGTTAAGTAGTTGGTAAATATACAACCTAGTCAGGTTGACTTGTTTAAATGTGTTTCGCGTTTGGGTTAGATGCAATTGCCGCGGTTCATGTGGATAAGTAAATTCCCCTCTTTCCTTCCCTAACAAGTAGTTATTTCTTTGACTCAGCTCCCACATATAATCCACCCGGGTGTAAGATAACGTAAGGGAGACAAAGTCCTAACTAAATCAACACAACCTAGTCAGGTTGAATTGATTAAATGTGTTTATGTTTGGGTTAGATGCAATTGCCTTGGTTCATCTTTATAAGTCAATTCTCCTCTTTCCTTCCCTAACAAATAGTTATTTCTTTAACTTAGCTCCCACAAACAATCTACCCAGGGTGTAAGATATCGTAAGGGAGACAAAGTCCTAACTAAATCTACACACAAGAACCTCAATTGTCTACCTATTCCATCCATCATATCAGTCTTTGATGAAAACATAGTTAATATAGTCGGCATATTCGGATTAACCTATTAGGTTCACGGGCTACGGGCTACAAATAACGTGGCAAATTGCCAGCTCTAGCATTATGTGCTTTTAAACAATTAATATTGTTGTATTTTTATTTATGGGCATAATGTACTCAGTTGTGCTGATGAGTTTAATTTAAAATTGCCAATATGTAAAACTGATCCTCTTGCAACACTTAGCTTTATGTGTGGTCAAGGTGATCCTTTTTACTCGTAGCTTGATCCTCAACTGCATGAAAAGTTGTGGTAGCTACATTGAGTTCTCAATATGCCTTTGAAGGTTAGTAAGTAGCAATCTTCTTCGATGTGCTAATGTTGAATGAACCAACAATGAAGTGGGCTGCTGCAGAGTGAAAATATGCTGGACCTTACTCGGCCACTCACATGATTACCATGGGTGCTAGTGCGCGTGGAGACTCAACAAGCCAAACTGTTGTTTTATGATGGAGGCATTGTCTGTGGCTTCTTTAGACTTTTGTAGAGGATATGCAATTTGAGTGTTGTCAATCATGACCTGAGAGCCTTTCTATCCCAAGCGAACATACAAATTTGTCCGTTTTGCTGTCTACTCTAAGATGAGGAAGTTGGCTGATTGGTCAAGAAATTCAAATATTTCCAATTTATCTGCATTCCTCGTGCAACTAGAGACACACCATCAAGCCATGGTGTCTAAGGTTTAAGAGAGCGGGGCCCGCATCCAATTTCATTATTGGGAATTATTCAACAAATGTATCGATGATTTGACAACTAAATGTAATGACAATCACAGTAGGCATCTAATGGTGAATATTATATGCAGGGTGTAATTTCTTACCATTGTATTGAACAGAACATACATCTGGTTGTAATATAATCACAAAATCTAGTCTGAATTTCGTAGGCTATGCCGTCATGTGAATGGACTTTAAGTTGTATACATATCCTTCATAATGCTTTGTTTAATTTAATTGTAGTTTTGTGATTTTCAATTTTTGTTCCTGATGTTCTCAGTTCCTCGGTAGCAAAGTACTTCAGGCACGGTGCACGTTTAAATTGGCCTGAAGGTGCTGTTTCCAGAGAGAGCATCAAGGCTGTAAGAAAGCTCAACCGACTTGAGGTGCATTCAATGTCATTTTGTTTTGATAATTTACAAGTTAAGACATCGAGTTGTAGTGCGACGTTGTTGGTTATGGACAATTATTATTATTTCAGCGACATGTTTTCCCATGTTTATCAGGATTTAGTTTCCAGTCACGTCAACTATTCGAGTTCTTCATTAACTGACTTGTTGTACGGGCTTCTGAAATTTGAACCGTCCAAGCGTTTAACAGCTAAAGAAGCCCTCAGCCATTCATTCTTTCGAAACTGGCATGAGAATCTGCTGAGTTATTGTGAAAGCTATTGATGATCATGTGGTAGGCTTTACTGCCGCACAGCAAAGCAAGTAGGACACTATACGGTCTCTAGCACGATAAGTAACATATGTTTTGGAACATGGAGGTGGTGTTGTAATGCCAATTAATGCTTTTTTGTAGCCTGTTTCTTGCATGGCCCATCATGTGGTCTTTTGTAGCCTCGTTTTACTCAAACCGTACGTCTTGGCCATGTTCAGTAGTCTGTATTTAGGCACTTGGGTTTTGTGGTAGTGTATAATTTAATTCGCCTGGATCGAGGCATCGTCGTGCGAAGTATCACAAATTACTGATCACTAAAATATGAATGATTCGGAAGTTGAAAAGTTGGTATAGAAATGCTAGTTACGTTTAACCAATGGTTTAATGTTGTTTACTGTGTTAACTTCTTGTTTACCTGTCTAATGATTTAAGTTTGATTCCGTACGGGCACCATGTACTGCAAGTCATGATGTGAAAGTCTCAATTGAATTTTATGAAATTTCCTTATGGATGCTTCCACGAAAAGAATCTTGTGAACCGAAGTGCCTAAATAAAGTTTAAGATATTATTTAAATGATAATGTTTTTAACTTTTGCAGCGACCTCAAATGTACCTTATTTTATTATCAATAAAAATATATTCATCGATATTTGAAGTGGATTTTCATAAAATCATTAAGTTCTAGCAATTTGGGTTAATAGGTTTTAAATGGGTTGTGTTAATATAACTTGACCTATTTTATAAATGGGTTAATTTGATTCGTTTTATATATTAGTACATGTAAAAGTATGTAAATGTATATAAAATGGATATAAATTATTATTATTATTATACTTAAAATGCATAATAAATATATTTTTAAATATAT
This sequence comes from Costus lasius, assembly GCA_027563935.2. Taxonomy (NCBI): domain Eukaryota; kingdom Viridiplantae; phylum Streptophyta; class Magnoliopsida; order Zingiberales; family Costaceae; genus Costus; species Costus lasius. Next base: position 103,198,647 of record CM050450.1, on the reverse strand, counting down.
GATATTAATTTTATATGTAGCACACACATATTCCAAGTAAATAAAATTACTTCTAGAAAATCAATTAGTGCAAGAAATAACCACCTAGGAATTGAAAGGGTTTGTCTTTTCATTCTTCACTAGTCTAACGCCGATAAACATGTATTTCAAGGTTAGCAATAGCAATTATATACACAGTAAGTAATATTCGTACAGACATGAATATCAACTTAGGGTGAGTTTGGCATTGTAGTGTAGTTGCTATTTGTGCCACTTGAAAAACATTGTGTTGTGTAGTTAAAAACAATATTGGTCCAGTTTGGGGCAGTTGGACCTTCTGGCTTTTGGATGATTTGACTAGAGCTAGTTGAAAAAGCTAAGACTGTTTAGACAAAACAGTTGATTTATTTAGCGGTTTAGAAGTAATGTGCTGTTATATTATATTAAGTGAAAAATTTATAAATATAATATAAAACTTTATAATTTATAATAAAAATAAATTTTTTTAATATCATAGCATATATAAAATTTAAAATTATCTATTACAACAATAATTTTTTTTTGAGCTATTACATGTGTGAATTTCATTTTAAAGGTGACTAATCCTAATTTTTTTTTGTAAGAGTTACCCCTATATTTTAGGTGCAAAACTCTACATACATGATATATAAAATTGAAAAAGACATTTCAACTATATAACCAAAGCATACATCAAAAAATAACATACACAATATAAATATCACAATACATTATAAGTACAAAATTACCACAAAAAACAACATGCATTCTAAAATTGTAACAATACATCACCAAATACAGAGTAAGCACAAAACAACATACATCACATAAATATGCATTAGTAACCATATCCATATGATACACATGAAAAAAATATTTGCTATACATGTGAATTCATTAAACTTAATGCAATTTCCAAGAGCAATTAAGCACACGAGGAGGGAATGGTTGGGAGATTTACAAATTTGCTGAGGGCCAAGAATGTCATTACAGATGCACTTGTAGAGTTCTGACCTCCCCTAGAGGTCCAGGCCAAGAATGTCATTACAGATGCACTTGTAGAGTTCGACCTCCCCTAGAGGTCCAGGAATCCAACTACTCTGATTTTTATAGAATTCATCAGAGAAGTTCTGAAGGTGGCAAGGTTCGATTTGTTGGAGCAAGGAAGCAACTTGGAGGTCTCAAAGGGAAATTCATGGAAACAAGTCCAAGTTAAACTCCAAGTGAGGCCTCTTCAAAGGGATTTTGTTTCTTTGGTGCTTGAAGTAGGTTACTCGAAGGTATTGCGTTTAAAGAACCTAACATGCATTGGCCATCTGAATCCTTTTTACCTTCTACATTTTCTTCTCTTGTCTTCATCCTGTAGAAGAAGATGGATAAATAATTCATTTAATAAAAACTAAGATTTGGTTCAAAAGTAGTGGCTTTATAGTAGAAAACTATAAACTGAAACTGAATTAGGCACATCATGATGGACCTGCCTACTATTCACTAATCACATTCTTGATCTGATAAGAATGCAATGGCGTTTTATTTTCTCAAACTCATGTGGAGTAAACATGGTATTAGAAACATTTTTCCTACATAATCAATAAAACAATAGCAGACAACACTTTTTAGGCCCAATACCAATGACTTAGCACACATTCCCTATCCATATTCAAATCTTTGTTGGTGATCGGAGTTGATTTTGCTAGATCTTCCAAACCAAACATTAGTCAAAGAAACATTAAGAGTTGATAGTAAAATTATCAATGTCTGGAAGATTTTTTGAACTTACCAATGCCACTTGGAAAGCATAAGCAAAAAACTAGTTGCCATCTTGTTTACCTATCTATCTGTTTAGAGCAATGATAAGTTGTCTAAAAATTTTGAGTCTGGGGCAGTGATTTGGTGGCATTAATGGAAAATCTAGTGGTAGAAATAGTGGAAGCGGCAACCAAGGAAGGAGGCGGCGGCGACGGGGGAGGAGGCAATGGAAAAGGAGGTGGCGACGGGAAAATAGGGTTGGTGGCATTGGAGTTGAATCAGAGATGGCTGTGCTTGATCCGATCGTGGAAGTTGGTCAAACCTCGTCGGCGGCTGGATCACGACAACTAAAGAGGCGGCGACCAAAGAAGGAGGTGGTGGCGACAGGAGAGGAGGCAATAGAAGAGGAGGCGGCAACGAGAAAATAGGGTCGGTGGTGTTGAAGTTGAATCAGTGATGGCTGGGCTTGATCCAATCGTGGAAGTTGGTGAAACCTCACGGACGGCTGGATCATGACAACTAAAGAGGCAGTGACCAAAGAAGGAGGTGGTGACAACAGGAGAGGAGGCGGCAACGGGAGAGGAGGCGACAGAAGAGGAGGCTGCGACAAACGTCTCGTTTGAGAAATGAGGTTAGGGATGCACACTGTGGCCGAGAAATGTGTTCGTAGAATTAAAAGCTAGCCGTCGGCCGATTCTTGTCAATAGTGTAGCTTCTCTATCTCTATTTTGTTATGAAAACACTATAGGTTGTTACTAGAAAAATCATAATTATGCTTCTTTGGAAACTCCAGTTGGAGTATTTCTAAGTCACGGAGCTACACTTAGAACTTGTTTAAAGTGTTGTTGGGAGTTATATTAAATGAGTGAGCTAGCAAGTAGCCACTTAAAGAGCTTGCCATTAAATATAATGGAAGTAAATGGATGCTATCCACTAATCCTACTAGGCTGAATGAAATTACATTTTATCATTTTAGGGCACCTAGTAGGATCTTCTTCGCCATGTGTTGTTGGTGTGTATGCCCTGAGATCTAGTATTGGTCTATCTTTTGTATATATATATGTATATATATATATATGTATATATATGTATGTATATATATATATGTATATGTATGTATATATATGTATGTATATATATATATATATATGTATATGTATGTATATATATGTATGTATATGTATATGTATATATATGTATATATATGTATATATATGTATATGTATATATGTATGTATATATATGTATATATATGTATATGTATATATGTATGTATGTATATATATGTATATATGTATGTATATATATGTATATATATATGTATATACACACATATATACATGTATATATATGTATATACACATATATATACATGTACATATATATATATATACATATACATACATATACATATGTATACATATGTATACATATGTATATGTATACATATGTATATGTATACATATGTATACATATGTATATGTATACATATACATATGTATACATATGTATATGTATACATATGTATATGTATACATATGTATATGTATACATATGTATATGTATACATATGTATATGTGTACACATATATATATGTATACACATATATATATGTATATATATATGTATGTACATACATATATATATATGTATGTATACATATATATATGTATATATATACACACACATATATATCATTCTGGCATTGTCATTATCGATGTTTGTCTACATCTATGATTATGTACTTACATGATAATGTCCCTGGAGATAGATCGGATCTGTGCTCAAATGGTTATCCCCAGTCGATGTACCTGAGTGGATATGAGACAGCTCTGGTACTTGTGAGCCTAGTATATGGGCTAGTTAGGCAAGAGGTGCCCACGCAGACATATGGGTATGTCAGTGGTGGATATACTGGACTAACCCGCTGTGAGGCTATGACTTGGTGTCATGAGTTATCCTCACAAGTGATAGGAGATGCATTGATCCCTTGGCTTGAGGTCATTGACCATTCTATATAGTTAGGGATATGCTTTGATACAACCTAACACCTCGCCGTAGTTGGGAGGTAATTACGGTTGTCATTGAGTATGTCACGACCCATATGAGAAGGTTAATGGACAAACAGAGGATTTGCCCCTTCCTGAGGGAAGCTTGATATCCATGGAGCTCCTCTATGGTTCTATGAATGAAAGTGTATGACCATACCCAGGTGAGAACCTGATTTAGTCATGACCATATGATTGGGTGAAAACATGTGATGACACACTTATCCAATCGGATATCAATTTGGCAAAGGGACTATAATGTATCTGTACCTAGTTGCGATGATGGGGATGTCGATGTCGATATCCATTCCGATGACTTGGGTAGCAGTGATGCACTGCTAGGTGCCACTCACTGCTTGGGTGACCTTAGGTCAGCACTGCCAACGTCAGAAGAACCTACAGGGTCGCACACCTTGATACTCGAGTTCTCGTATTGATCGGGAAGTCTTATGATCGAGTTATTGGATAGCTTGGATCTATTTGGGAGATTTCATCAGCGCCCATGGGCCTGATGAGTTGGAAGAGAGTTATTGGAGCCAAACTTCATTTTTGGCAGGTTGACCCAAAATTGACCAAGATTGGCCACATTTGGATTAGGGTTGCATTGGATTGGATCCAATTGCTTAATCAACCCATGCAATGAAGTTTGGGCTAGCTCATTACCCAATGAGGCCCAATAACAAGTTGTCATGATAAGAGAATTGGGCTAAAAGGGTATAATAGGGAGAAATCATTCCTATTGGCGCCTAAGGGGTATAATGGGGTAATGTAGTTTCCTAATGCTTCATTAGGAAGCAATTGGCACCTAGCCCTTTATTCTTGGATGGAAAGCATGCCTCTAAGGCAATGCTTGGGGCGCATATGGCTTGTAGAACTTATTTGGTAAGTGGCAAGCGCATATGGAAGAGGTGAAGAGGTTTATGGAATAGTCTTGGAGACTTTCCTTGCCTAAAACCCTAATTCCTCCCATACCCTAACCCTAGCTGCATACTCCCTTCATGAATTGCGCCCACACCCCTTTGCCTTGCCGCCTCATGCCTCTATATATCAAGGATATAAAAGAGACACAAGGTGAAATTCTAATTGGCGTGAGCAACTTCACAGCGGCAAGTGCAAGGGTCTTGGCGCAATATCTTCCATAGCCACAAGAGAAGCAAGGAGGTTGGTGGCTTCTTCTTCCTAGCTGCAAGTCCTCCCCATCTCCTCCTCTTGGCGCAAGTTGGAGGAAAGCTTGGTGACATCATCTCCCCTTTATCCTTCTCCTTGGCGCATCATCTTTGAGGGTGGCGCAAACATAGAAGAAGGTGATTAAAGGCTTGGATCTTCTTCCCGAGGCTAGCACTGAGCATGGAAGAAGAGAGCTCAAGGCTCTGTGTGTGTGAGACTGCAGAGGGCACACGCTTGGGCGCCTACCTTGACATCGGCCTCATCTTGCTCCTAAGGTATTTACTATCTGATCGTGTCGACCCCCTCGCAAGACGATCTTCACTGGGTTTTTGGGACCGGCCTGTTTCGGGGATATTATTCCGCTGCGTTTGTTATGTATTCTATGTGAAAAATTATAAAATATCCTCGGGGTTTCCCAACATATCTTGTGCCTCCATTTTTGTTGTATGGTACCAAATAATCTTTTTTTATATAGATAAGTAATTGATGAAGGTGGAGATTTGACCTAAGATCTTATTATCAATAACTAAGATCCTTACCAATTGAACACCTTCAATACCAAATAATCCTTTGTGGCTTATACTGTGACATGTTTATATTGTAATATTGTAATTAAATGATTCTATGTATATATATATATATATATATATATATATATATATATATATATATATATATATAGTAGTGTAGATGTCTTGGATATAGTAGTGTAGATGTCTTGGATAAAATGATTAAGGAAACCAATGTCACCTGAACTAGTAAAGGCATATTAGAAATTTATATAATGGATGATGATGACGATGATGATAAGGTGACCGAAGCTAATGTCAAGGTCTACTCTCAACCACTTGATTTAATTCCTGCCATTAACATACATAAGGTGGAACTAGAAAGTTTATACCATGCTGATCTTGAGGTAAGTGAAAATCCAAAAATTAAACTCAGAACTCTATCAAATAATGCAAGGTATGAATTTCTAGGCCTTGACTTTACTTTTTCTATAATTTATGTCGTAGAAGAGTATGAAAAACAAACAAGTTCAATAATAGATAAGTTCATAAAAGCTATAGGGTATTCTTTTGATGACACTGTGGGTATAAATTTTCTTTTTGCTTACACAAATTGTTCAATATGACAATGATTGACCTACTATTTTGGATATTTACTTTGGTGGGCATACTTTTAAGACGGTGAAAACATAAAAAAACTACATGCTCTTTGCTTTTCCACTGATTCATCGTCGACACCATGATGTCTGACTCTGGTCAAGCTAATAACCTTAAATTAGTGCTTGTTGGGAGGCAACCCAAGCATTATCTCTATTTTCCATTCTTAGTTTTTATTTCATGTTATTTTTACTTATTGGTAGTATAACTTAGTTATTTGCTTTTGGGAGTCATGCTATGAATCTTATATGATGTTTTAGGATCAATTTCCCCTTGATCATTATCTATATTCTATGTAGGAGCATTTTGGAAGAAATTGGGAGAAAGAAGAAACAAAAATGAGACTTCAATTAAAATCATAGCTCATCTATGAAATTCATCATGGTTGTGAAGTTTGCTCTATTGCCGATGTAAACCAAATAGACAAGATCACTAGTGCTAACAAGGAGATGCATACGCCACTCAAGTCTGTGCCACCACCTCCTTCATGTAGATCATTTGAGATAGGTTCTTGATGTATTGCATTTACAATATTTTTCTCTATATTTTATATGATATTCCTGTTGGTGTTTATGCACTAAGACCTATTATTGGTCTGTCTTTTGTACTACTTGACATTGATATTTCATATATATCATTTTGGCATTATCGTTATTATACTTTGTTTACATCTGCAATTGCGTACTTGCATAATAATGTCCCTGGAGACAAATTGGAAATGTGCTCAAACTATTGTCCCCCGGTCAAGTACCTGAGTGGATATGAGACAGCTCTAGTACATGTGAGATTGGTATATGGGCCGGTTAGGCATGAGGTGCTATTGTAGATATATGGGTATATCAGTGATAGATATACTGGGCCGACCCGCTATTAGGCTATAACTTGGTGTCATGAGTTATCCTCACAGGTGACAGGAGATGCATTGATCCCTTGATTTGAGGTCATTAACCCTTTTATAAGATTAGGTACATGCTTTGATACAACCTAACACCTCGCCGTAGTTGGAAGGTCATAATGGTTGTCATTGAGTGATGTGTGTTGTACTAACGCACAACTAACCGCAAGCATGACAGTTTTATCGTAGTAGTACTTAAGATGTCGATCCCACAGGGACAGTAAATAATTACCAAGTGATTGTAAATTAATAGCTAGACAAATTCGTGAATGATTTGGGGTTGCAGAAAGTAAATCAAATATGACTGAATGTAAACAACAAACCAAATCAAGCAAGAGAAAGTTTCTAGTGGAAAACAGGGGATAGAGATATTAGAACTTTGGGTTCGTCTCGTTGATGGATCTCAAATTCAAACAAGTTAAAGTTATAGCAAAAAAATTTTAAAAGTGCTCAAAGAAATATCATAAGTTACATATTACCCTCTTTCGATGGCGTAATCTGGTATCAATCTAGATCGGCGTCCTACTTTTGTGGCTAACTGGATCTAGATTAATCCAATGGGTTCAGAGATATTATAAGGTTCTTCATGCAAATCCTGCCCTGATTCTTGATGGTTTAGAGCGTGTCCGATCTAGCAGATCTAGCGTCGCAATTCACCTTTTGGTCCTTCTTGCGTCGCTCGAGAAAAGAAATTACATGATCAAGGTAACTCTAGCAGTAAAATAGCATAGAATGGATAAACACGAAGTAAAATTTGCATTTGCTTTGAAATAACAAGTTTGAGAACGAGATACAAACAACGAGACTACACCCTTAGTTCCGACAATGAAATTACGCTATCATAGCGTTGCTTAAGTACAAATCTATAGAAGAAGAAAGAAATATGAGAAAGAATTGAAGATAGAAGACCACAAACTCTTCAAAAAGGGTTGAAATCTTCTTCTTCCAGGCCTTCTGGAATGGATGCACAAGAGAACTTATTCTCCCAAATTTTCACTAAGAACTTCACACTAAGCCAAGACTTGTCACCCTTGCAAGAGGCATTTCACCCATTTTATAGAACCAAATCCAACTTCTGAATGTATGACTTGATCGCTCTCTTAATTAGCTGCGTTTTGACACCAAAAAGTCCAAAACGGAGTAATAATGAGAGAGTTATGGCTCTTTTAAGTTTAGGCCATGCAAGGGTGATTATAGGTGTAATAAAGATTACGGGCATGGCTGTAATGTTGACATCAATACTCTTCAGCTCTTGAAATGTTCATACACTTAAGGGCCATTAAAAGCTCATCGTAATGACATAAAAAATGCTCAAATCGGAGTTGTAACGGAAAAGTTATGACCAATTAAATGCAGCCCTTCAATGCACTTAATGCTCTTAATACCATTACGGGGGTAATGAGATTATGTGCATACTCGTAATTTCTGTAGCAAACTCCATTTCGTCTGAAATTTTGCGGGTGAGTTGACCTTTGACTTGACTTAAATTCTGACTATAGTATGATATCAAAGGTCACCAATGTGAAGATTATGGGCAGGGTGCAATTACGGCTATACCCGTAATGTCTTATGCAGAAGTTTTTGTCTTCTGAAAGGCTTATTTTGAGAAAATTAAGGGCACGCCTTCGGAATATGATTATGCTTGAATGGAAATGGGCTTCTTGGGAATTCAAAATGGAAATTACGGCCATAATGCAGATTATGGCCTCGGTCGTAATTCTGGAAATTAGCTCTGTTTGACGCCAAACTTCTCGTCAAGGTTCCTGGTTCACTTGGGGACATAAATATACTTCCAAATAGTTCCATAAATGAGTGAATTATCTTGTATTCATCAAACATGACAAGAAGTGAAGCTTCTGAAGAAAATTAATGAAATAAGCTGGAAGGAGATGTAAAAATACGAAAATAGGTTAATAAAATAAGCTGGAAAGAGATGTAAAAATACGAAAATAGGTCTCGATTCACTGGTAAAAATTAGTCTAAAAGATTATAAAATATGAGACATGATTGAGTATGTCATGACCCATATGAGAAGGTCAATTGACAAACAGAGGATTTGCCCCTTCCTAAGGGAAGCTTGATATTCATAGGTCCCCCTATGGTTCTATGACTGAAAGTGTATGGCCATACCTAGGTGAGAATCTGATTTAGTCATGACCATGAGATTGGGTGAAAACAAGTGCTGACACACTTGTCCAATCGGATATCAGTTTAGCAAAGAGACTCTAATGCATCAGTACCTTGTTGCGATGATGGGGATGTCAATGTCGATATCCATTCTGATGACTTGGGTAGCAGCAATGCACTGCTAGGTGCCACTCACTGTTTGTGATGACCTTAGGTCATCACTGCCAATGTCAGAGGAACCTACAGGGTCGCACACCTTGATACTCGAGTTCTCGTATTGATCGAGAAGCCTTATGATCGAGTTATTGGATAACTCGAATTTATTTGGGAGATTTCATTAGTGCCAATGGGCCTGATGAGATGGAAGAGACTTATTAGAGCCAAATTTTATTTTTGGTAGGTTAATCAAAAATTGACCATGGTTGCTCACATTTGAGTTAGGGTTGCATTGGATTGGATCCAATGACTTAATCAAACTTTGTAATGAAGTTTGGGTTAGCTCATTACCCAATGAGGTCTAATAATAAATTGTCATGAAGAGACTAGGAGGTATAAGAGTATAATTGGGAGAAAACCAACCCCATTGGTGCCTAAGGGCATAATGGGGTATGGTAGGCGCATGATGCTTCATTAGGAAGCAATTGGTGCCTCCCCCTTCATCCTTGGATGGAAAGCTTGCCTCGAAGGCAAGGCTTGGGTTGCATATGGCTGAATGGAATTGTATGCAAGTCCTAGGCGCATATGGAAGAGGGGAAGAGGTTTATAGTAAAGTCTTA